>OX463313.1:18158214-19515000 GCA_949820665.1 Scrobipalpa costella
CACATACATTCATCAGTTCTAGATTGCAATCCTGCACAGATGTGGAGGTTTCTTAAATCTCTTGGCATCGGCAAAGTCTCACCATCGTCTAGCGGTCTAGTAGATCTAAACCTTCTTAATAATCACTTTTCTTTTCCACCTGTGACCCTAGATGATGGAGTGAAGGCTAATACCATTGCTTCTATTTGTAGCCAAGTATTACCTAATTGTTCTTCTTTCTGCTTCACCACGATTGCTGAGAGTGATGTTAAAAAGCATATTCTCTCCATCACTTCAACAGCTGTGGGCAATGATAACCTGTGTTCCCGAATGATCTCGCTCATTCTTCCTGAACTCTTACCAATACTCACCCATGTATTCAACCACTCCTTGGTAATGAGTTCCTTCCCATCTGCTTGGAAACGAGCAGATGTTATCGCCCTTCCCAAAACGTCCAATCCGACCTCCTTTTCAGACTTGCGTCCTATTTCCATCCTACCTTTTCTATCCAAGGTCCTCGAACACATTGCCCATAAACAACTTGCTGACTACATAACATCAAATAGTTTACTTTCTCAGTTTCAATCCGGTTTTCGACCAGGGCATAGCACTGTTACAGCACTGCTTAAAGTCACTGATGATATTCGTTCCGCAATGGAAAATAAATCTGTAACTATTCTTGTATTGCTTGACTTTAGCAGTGCCTTCAACTCAGTAGACTTCGATGTGCTTCTTTCCATTCTTCGCTCATTTAACATTTCCTGCTCAGCAATCATGTGGTTCGATTCCTATCTTCGCGGTCGGTCCCAGCGGATCCGCTCTGATGAGGCTTTCTCGGATTGGTGTGATCTCGTTGCAGGCGTACCGCAGGGTGGCGTTCTATCTCCTCTTCTTTTCTCTATATTTATTAATACTGTTACTTCTATAATTTCCTCTAATTTCCATCTTTACGCAGACGACTTGCAAATTTACCAACATGCTAAAGTGGATGATATCAGCAACGCTTTTGATGTAATAAATAGGGACCTTAATAACATCTCAATTTGAGCTAAATGTTTTGGCCTTTTGGTCAATCCAAATAAATCCAAAGCATTAATTATTGGTAGTCCCTACATGAAGAAACAATTAAGTGGTGTGCCCGCTATTATTTACGATGGTACTTCTATCAGTATTTCCAATACTGCTAAAAATCTTGGTGTGGTGTTGGACTCGACTTTATCATGGGTTGCTCATGTCAATGAGGTCAGTAAAAAGATGCATTTCTCTTTTCATTCGCTCAAACGCCTACAATATTTTTTACCTCTAAGCACTAAGATTACTTTGGCCCAGTCCCTTCTCTTACCTATTCTCGATTACGCCGACACTTGCTACTTGGACGCCACTGAGGAGCTTCTTAGTAAACTTGAGCGCCTTCAAAATCTGTGCATTCGATTCATTTTCGGACTGCGCAAATATGACCACGTATCTCATTTTCGATCACAGCTCAAGTGGCTCCCAATTCGTCTTCGCAGGAATACTCATATACTCTCTGTTCTCTATAACATTCTTCACAATCCTTCTTCTCCTTCATATCTACGTGAGCGTTTTGAATTTTCACGTCCGCAAGACAAACCCTGCCGCTCGAGCGTCAGGACGCTTTTATCTATACCCCCACATAAAACTGATTTCTACTCATACTCCTTCACAGTCCATGCAGCTAGGTTGTGGAATGCTCTCCCGCACACTATTCGCGACAGCCCATCAATCGCTGTTTTCAAAAAGAGAATCAAAGAACATTATCTTTCTCTGCGTAATCCGTAGTATGTATTTATATATTGTATATATATGTATCTATTGTATGTATATATTTATTTATTTCAGTTATATTTATATAGAGTATTTAATATATTTATAGGTATTATAATTTATTTACTTATTGTATGATCGTAGTATAGTATAATTAAGTAGGTATATCCTTATTTACTGTTCATGTACCTAATTTGTATTCATATTGTGCACGTCTTATCCGCTTTACGTTTTATGCTATCTCACTTCTTAGGTCTGCTGTAAGACATTTCATTTTAGAAATAAGCAGTACCTGTTGTGTCTTGATTCCTATGTAATTGTTCTGTGTATGTTTCTGTGTACAATAAACTGTTAAATAAATTAGTTATAAATATTTATTCTGTGTTTAGTATTTTTCGTTAGACCGGCAACAGAAATACATGATCTGCGAAAATATCAACTGCCTAGCTATCACGGTTCTTGAGATACAGTCTGGTGATATACAGATAATCACGTTTGTGGGAGCCCCCTTAAATATTTATTCAATTTTGTGTTTAGTATTTGTAGTTATAGCAGCATCAAAAGTTCATCAATGTTGAAAATATTAACTGTCTAGGTATCACTGTTCATGAGATAAGCCTAAGGTGACAAAGAGAAAATCACGTTGTATGGGAAATCCCTCAAATATTATTATTATTTTGTGTGTAGTTTTTTTTGTTAGACCGGCAACAGAAATACATGGTCTGCGAAAATTTCAACTCTCTAGCTATCACGGTTCATGAGACAGCCGGGTGACAGACGAACGGTTAGCAAAGTCTCAGTAACAGGGTCCTGTTTTTCACCCTTCGGGTACGGAACCCTAAAAAAGAACTCTATCTTCATGAAACATTCTCTCCTGCATTTCTGGCACATTATCTGTAGTCTCTGGCAAAAATCATGAACATGAAATAATAGGGGCAAACACAAATTAAAATGGGTACAATTAAAAGGTCCAAACAAAGAAAACTTGAGGCCTAACTAAATGAAAAGCGGTGCTGATGCTTGAAGTTATACAGGTTGGGGTCGTGTCTGGCTCGTAAATAAAAAAAAGAAATATAAATGCGAATGTAACTATGTCTGTCTGTCTGTGGCTTCTTCACGCCTAACCTGCTGAACAGATTTTGTTGAAATTTGGTAGGAATAAAGGTGGGATTCTGGGACTGGATATAGGTTACTTTTTACAGCGGGGAGATGACTCGATCACACGGAAATACATAAAGTATCTGTATAAAGACGGACTTTGATATAGAGATTAAATAGCATCTTTTTACTATTTAATGTTTATATCTTATTGAATATAACAGATCCGCGGGTGAATCCACGGGGCGAAAAGCTAGTAAAGAATAATTTTAGAAAACAGTGAGTTAAGCAGACATTTTTGTACGAGGAGTGGTAATTAGAGGGAGAATTATCGTTCTGAACTCGCCATAGCAAGGTGAGTAACAATGCAAGCTACAGGCGTCAGCGATTCCCGCAGCCACGGAAGGTACAATTACCGGAATGTTTACTAGGGGCATTAAGTCCGTTTTCACGGAAGCATCCATTTTGACAAGGTTAAATACATACATAAAATCACGCCTTTATTCACTCCGAGGTAGGCAGAGCGTAAAACACCTCGTAAAAGTCTGACAAAGATTTAGGGTAACAATTTTAGATTGTAATGTGTATTTCTGTAGTGACAGGTTGTCAGCCTGTCGCCTAAATTACAATACACTGTATCACTCGAACCTCTTTTGCTGACTTCTACAGCATGCCCGGGAGGAAAGGCAGCTGGAACATTGTATGTTTTTCTATTGCTTCCAGTCCAGCATGGAAGAACAATTTGGCAAGGATAGTTTGCTAAAAAGTTAACATACATACATACATATAATCACGCCTTTATCCCTAATGGGGTAGGCAGAGCGTAAACGACATAGACAAAGGTCGTCCCGCCACGTCTGACAAAGTTTTGAGGGTTATTTTAGGTATTTTGTTGTAGTGATAGGTTGTCAGCCCATCGCCTAAATTACAATATACTGAAACCCTCAAATCCCTTAGCTGGTTTTTACAGTATGGCACATTCTATGATTTCTCTTGCTCTCAGGCTGGCATGGAAGTAAAAAGTTAACTGTCGATTAATTAACTATTTCACCTTGAAAAGGATTTAAGTATCATATAGTATTTACGTATAGTTATTCTAATAACACCTATTCTATTTCCCCGCGGACATACCATACCACTCACAGTAGCTGGATTTTAATATAGAATTGATATCAACTGTCATATAGGTATATTATATCTAACATACTCGTACATACATATAAACACGTTTTTATCCCTAATGGGGTAGCCTGAGCGTAAACAACAACTACTAAACAAAGGTGGTTCCACCACGTCTGACAAAGTTTTGAGGGTTATTGAAGATAGATTTGTGGGTATATTGCTGTAGTGATAGGTTGTCAGCCCATCGCCTTGATTGCAATATACTGAAACCCTCGGATCCCTTTGCTGGTTTTTACAGCATGACCGGGAGGAAATGCAGCTGACACATTATATGTTTTTCTCTCGCCCCCAGTCCAGCATGGAAGTTCTATTATATATAATGAATTAAATATCAATGAAAGGATACACAAGCTACTGGTTGTACTCATTTAATCAACAAATCAAAATGTAACGAGTGTTAAGAAATTAACTTCCATGCTGGCCTGGAAGCGAGAGAAAAGCATAGAATGTGCCAGTGCATGTTGTATAAACCAGCTAAGGGGTCCGAGGGTTTCAGTATATTGTAATATAGGCAATGGGCTGACAACCTGTCACTACAGCAATATACAAATCCATCTTAAATAACCCACAAAACTTTTTCAGACGTGGCGGGACGGCCTTTGCTTGGGTCGTTTGTGCTCTGCCTACCCCATCAGCGACACAGGCGTGATTATATGTATGTATGCATGTTAAGAAGTTATGTACATCATTTCATAACACCCTCTCTTCTACAACTTGGTCTATTCTGTAGCCCGCGGGCTGCCCGGAGTGGCTCGCCGGAGTATTTATTGCACGTTATTACGGTAATCGTTGTAGAATCCCCCTCTTACGAGGTACTTGCATGATCTTCCTTATATTTATGTGTATTTATGTAGTAGGAAGGCGATAACCCTTCGAGCGCTTTTTGGAGTTTGACCCAGTTAAAAATAAAGATAATAATTTGGGTACGGGGTAAGCGGAAAAGTACATACATACATACATAAATCACGCCTTTATCCCTTACGGGGTAGGCAGAGCGTTTAACGCCTCGTAAAAGGCGCCTTCGCCACGTCTGACAAAAATTAAGGGGACTACTTTAGATTGCAACATGTATTGCTTTAGTGACAGGTCGTCAGCCCATCGCCCAAATTACAATACAATGCAACCCTCGAGTCCCTTTTGCTGACTTTAACAGCATGCCCGGGAGGAAGGGCAGCTGGAACATTCTATGTTTTTCTATCTCTCCCAGTCCAGCATGGAAGAAAAGTAATGCAAGATAATTTTATTTTATGAAATATTTTGGGGAGGCACACATAGGGAACTCCTAGGTAGGTAAAATTACTTATTGCGAATGGGGTTATATTTTCTAAGATAACTTACTATTTTCAATTTCTCGTACAAAATAATTTTCTTTAAAAACTCAATGGAGCGAAGCGAGTGATTCAAAAATAGTATCCTGAGCTTGCCGAGGGATTCAAAGCTCGAGATGTTAATGAAAAAAAATATATGGTAAAAGTTCTATGTATCGTGTGACAGCTTTTCCCTCTTCCAGTGAGAATTTTTTATTTTTTTATTGGGAAAGTTGCGTTCTGAAATTGCAACAACTCTTGAAAAATAGAATATGGAAAATTAACAGTAAATGCTGTTTATATATAACTTTGTAATATTTATATTACAGACAACATGATAATCTATTTAAAAAAATATAACAGAAAGTAAAACGTAACAAAAAAGTCGCTACAAAATAAAATTTTAGGATGAAATAATTTTCAGAAAGCACCTCCAAATTTTACTTTTAATTTGGATGCTAGAACGGCAGATCATCGCCTTAATTAAAGCGCTGTTAACACCACTGACCAAAATTGTGAATGACCAGCCACCGCTTATATTCACGAGTACAAACCAGGTACATAGCTTAGTACGTATCCGACATCGCTTTAAAAGTATTTTGAAAACGTAAAATATAAATAAAAAGAGGAAAATGGCGGCGTGAGAGGTCCATCAGTTGCAATAACGGCATCGCAGTAACTGACATCGTCTGTCACGGTAAATGTTAGTGGACAAGAGTAATCAGGGTTCCGTAGGATACATACAACGATACAACACACGTACTGTTTATAAATACTAGCCTCGCGATGGAGATGAAAGCTTTCTAAATTAAATTCAGTAAACAAAAATTGGAGCTGAGAGCAAGTGAGGTGTAACTCTATTTTTTTTCCGATAGTGAAATTATGAGCAAATATTATGTAAAGCATTCGTAAAGGTGAGCTACAATATTAGTGAGATTACAGAAATATTGATGGTTTTAACTTTTGCTCTCAGCGCCTCAATTATGATTTGCTCGTGGGGTGCCAAGTTAGAATAGCACCATCCTACTTTTGTTCTCGGTAAAATCACTACAAAGTCACTTTCTCTGTTCCTATATCCCTATGTATGCTTAGATCTTTAAAACTGCTTAGATCTTTAAAACTACTAAGATTTTGATGCAGTTTCTTTTAGTGGATAGAGTGATACAAGAGGAAGGTTTAAATGTGTAATACATGCATAATATAGTAGAAAAACACTGATGATTTCCGTGTGAGCCGGGGCGGGTCGCTAGTGTAAAATAAATCAAAACGGAAATCTATAATACGTTCAGTTTTATAAATGTGTCGTACACCCTCACAGGATCGTGTAGGTATAAGAAAAAACAATAAACGCCTAGATACTACACTACTATACAGTCTTGGTAGTTCCACTCTATACAACAGTAAATAACTTTAGCGTAAAAGTTTAGCATGTGCTGGAACCCTTTGCGCGCTATCTGGCCGTTCCAACGCTCTTTTGTATCGCACACTGCAAACACAGATGTAGGAATACCAGCAGGTGATTTGGATGCGTCAATTTAATACTGGGGCACAGCTCAGACACTCCTAACTACAATGTCATTTTGGTCATACATCGACAGACGGCATGTTGCACTTGGCATGTGTTTGTGTGCGTGTTATAAGGGTTGTCAAATTTTGTTAAACCGGTCATAATCATCACTTGATTAATCTGGTTCTTGATCAAAACAACGTTTTAAAGTAGTTCACTGCAAACCCTGATATAAGAATACCAGCAGGTGATTTGGATGCGTCAATTTAGTACTGGGGGTAAAGTTTAGCATGTGGTAGGACCCTTTGCGCGCTATCGACACATTCTTTATAAGACATTACATATTCTTCATTATAACAAACACCGTTGGTGTAGTGATTGGAGATTGGAGGTCGTGGTTCGAATCCCACCACGTACCAATGGTGGTTTTCGGTTTTCGAATTTCATATGTACGTTGTTTCGGCGCTTTTTCCGTGCTTAGGAAGGCACGTTAAGCCGTTGGTCCCGGTTTATATCGTTTAATACCGTAGATAGAGTCGTTAAGCCCTATCAGAGGACAGTGCTAAGTATTGGCGGCTTGGAATCTCTGACTAATCTAGGATTGCGTCTGATTTCTCTTCAGGGATGCGGAGGTCAGATAGCAGTCGCTCTGTGTTAAAACCAGTACCCTTGTTCAATCCCCTAGATTAATTAGCCGACCCCGTGAGATACGAGATAAGGCTAGGGAGATGATGACATATTCTTCTGGATAAACCTATTATAACTGCTCTTCGATCGGCTGACGACAGGAATGAATGGAGGAACTTAGTTCAAACCATCCATACCTGGTTGATAATTCCACCAATACGTACTAAGCGCTTCCAAAACTCTTTTATAATGCGCACTGCAAAAGTGTGGAACTTACTACCTGCGTCTGTGTTTCCAAACGTCTTCAACCCCCAACATTTCAAAGTTAGAGTGAACAGGCATCTTCTGGGTGAGCTCGCACCATCGTCGACTCCGTCTCAGTCGTTCCCGACCTAGACTGGAGTCAAGAATAAAAAAAAGAATAATAAAAAAAAAACCTCCTCAAAAGCCTATCAAAACAAAGAGTGATCAAATACGTGTTTCAGAAATTGAAAAGTACGATGACGAAGAAGACAAATTCTTTTTCATTTGAACAGACTGATTCGTAGCTCGATGTAGTTGCAGCTATAACCGCCACTGCGCCACGGCCGCCGCTAGTTACAAGACGGACGACCGCACTGGGAATTGAATCTGCGACCCAACTATGCCTTCCCATACAATACACCTTGTTTTTCAGTGACCACAGACTGTATCTACGTTTTTTTTTTTGGAACAGTTGCCTGACTGTAGGTAAACTACGATCGAAGGTACACACACAGACGTGTACCTATGTAAAAAATGAGTTTATAATCTTATATTTGAAAATTTTTGTCAATGGGAAAAATGGCGCTATTATTTAGTCGTTGATGCTCTACCGTCCTCTCACATTAGGGATTAAACAATGATTTTATGTAGCGACTGCCATCTGACCTCCGCAACCCAGAAGGGAAACCAGACCCAATCCTAGATTAGGTCAGTTTTTAAGCCGCCAATACGCCGCTTAGCACTGGCCTCTGATATGGCTTAACGACTAATATCTACGGTATTAAACGATATTAACCGGGACCAACGGCTTAACGTGCCTTCCGAAGCACGGAAAAAGCACCGAATAAACGTACATATTTGGGGGTCAAAGCTGTCCGCGTCCGTAGGCGAGGCCCTTTTCTGGGCCTCTTACTCGAGTTTCCCTACACGTGGCCCCTGGGCAGTGCAAAATGGACAGCACTCTCTCCGGTGGTAGGCTTCGGCCGCGGCTGGTTACCACCCTCCCAACTAAATAATGTCGCCAAGCGGTACTGCCGTGTTCCGACATGTAGTAAGGAGAAGCCAGTATGGAGGTTGGGTCTGTACAGTAGTACCGCGGCATGTAGCAGGTCGGAGTGGCTGATTGTTGCAACAACGAGTGGCTGGTTCTGGAGGCTAGCGGGATCCGAAGCACGGTGCACCGCTGGCCGACCGTAGGAAGTTGAGGGCCCAAGTAGCGGGAAAGCCACCCGCGAAAGGCTGCCCTGCCACCTCACGAAAAATCCCGGGATGCTCCACCTTGCCGGTTGGCGACCGGATGGGAGGACCAGGTGGCAATCCCCGGGGGGGTTCGGGCGTCCCCGCGGTCTCCAAGCCAGCTTTCATCTTTGCGTGTGGCTGCAATCAGCTCATTTTCTAAGCTTATTGCAACGCGGTACCTCGTACAACTGCCTTCCTCCTGCCTATTCACTTTTTCCCCACATCACCAATTATGAAAGCACACAAAAAACGGAAAATGGTTAAACAGCGGTTGCACGTCCTCCCACTTAAAGTGCACCTCTCAAATATTCGAGGCTTGCACTCAAATCTCAACCCCGTCCATCACCATCTTGAGACTGAAAAACCGCATCTGCTGTTCCTCACTGAGACGCAGATCAATTGTCCGGCTGACGCGGCGTACCTCAGCTATCCCGGCTACACACTAGAACACAGGTTTCTACCTCGTGCCGGAGTCTGTGTGTACGCTCGCGATGACATTTGCATCAAGCGTCTCAAGAACCTTGAGGCACCAAGTTTTTCCGTATTGTGGGTACTGGTCGATACTGGTGTAGCTCAAATTGTGTATGCTTGCGTCTATCGCTCGCATAGTGGAGACACGGAGACAACCAAACTGTTTGAACACCTCAGTGAAGGTGCTGATGAAGCTCTGCAGAGATACCCGGCAGCGCAGCTAGTCATCCTGGGGGATTTCAACGCTCATCATAAAGAGTGGTTGTTCCCATACCTAGTGACCGATCATGCTGGGCGAGAGGCGCGCAAATTTGCATTGTCGCTAAATCTCTCCCAGCTTCTCAGCTGTGCAACAAGGGTCCCGGATATTGAGTCTCATACAGCCAACTGCTTAGACCTTCTGCTGACTACCGATCCAGACCGATACTCTGTGTCTGTTTCTGCCCCATTGGGCACCTCAGATCACTGTCTGGTGAAATCTGTATCAGTGTATTCACCACCCGATCAGGGCCCTTGTGGTAAAAGACGGGTGTGGCGATACAGGTCAGCAGAATGGGATGAGATGCGCCACTTCTTTGCTTCGTATCCTTGGCACGACTGTTTTTCTTCAGGCGAATCGTCGAGCTGCGCGGATGCTATTACAGAAGTCATACGTCAGGGTATGGAGTATTTCATACCGTTCTCTGATGTTCCTACCGGTAGCAAAGCTCGCCCGTGGTTTAATGCTGACTGTAACTGCGCGGAATCGCAGAAACAGTCGGCATTCCTTGCTTGGGCTGATGCTCGTGCACGCAAAGCTCCGAATACTCGCGATCTGAAGAAAAACTATAACAAAGCCACCAAGTTAAGCAAAAAGGAATTACGCAGGGCTCGATTCGCCCACATAGGCCGAGTAGGCGCTAAGCTTGCTTCCTATCCGGCTGGCAGTAAAGCATTCTGGTCGCCATCTTTACCGCCTCTGCAGAGACCTGATGGGTCGCTTGCTCATACTGCGGAGGAGAAAGCCAATCTTTTTGCCTCCTATTTTGCGGAAAGTTCGCGTCTTGATGCCGCAGGTAAAATACCACCCCCGTTATCTCGTGTCGACTGCTCTATGGCAGCCGTACGCATCCGGCAAAAAGAGGTCCTTAAAACCGATGTTGACAGATATCTGTCCAGTGCAAGGGCCAACAGTGAAACAATCCAGTCTTGTCGGGAGTCCATAGTGGATCGTCTGAACTCATCGCTAAGGGTGATATCCGAGTGGGGCGATGCCAATCTCGTCAAGTTCAACGCATCCAAAACCCAGGCGTGTCTATTCTCGACAAAACGGAGTCCTTTTAACCTGGCTCCAACTTTCCGGGATGTATCCGTACCGATTTCTGACCATCTTGAGCTTCTTGGTATGAGCCTTACGTCCGACTTGAACTTTGGACGTTACATTGAGTCTCTGGCCACAACAGCTGCCAAAAAACTTGGTATCCTCTCGAAGGTGAGGCGATACTTCACACCGGGACAGCTATTGCAGTTGTACACAGCTCAAGTCCGATCGTGTATGGAGTACTGCTGCCACCTTTGGGACGGTTCAGCTAAATACCAGCTGGCTGCCTTAGACTCAATCGAGAAACGTGCTAAGAAGCTCATTGGAGACTCAGCACTGGTTGAGGCAAAACTACAGAACCTTGAGCACCGTCGCAGAGTGGCGTGCATGTCGGTATTTTACAGGATACATTTCGGGGAGTGCGCGTTAGCACTTCATGACCTTATACCCCCCTCCCCTTTCCATCTCCGGAGCACGAGGCGTGGACAGGGGTTCCACCCTTATGTCGTGGATATACCACAAATTCGCACGAAGCGGTTCGCTTCCACATTCTTAATGCGAACGGCTAAGGAGTGGAACTCCCTGCCGGCGGATCTGTTTCCGGAACAATATAACCTGGGCCTTTTCAAGGCGAGAGTGAATAGGCACTACATAGGTGAGTATGCTTCAACATAGTCCGCATCGTCACTTTCCAACAGGTGAGATGGCGGACAAATACTCACCTATATATATTAAAAAAAAAAAAAAAAAAATATGAAATTCGAAAACCGAAAAACACATTGGTATGTAGTGGGATTCGAACCACGACCTCCCCGCTCAGGAGGCAGCGGCCCTATCTACTACACCATCGTGCTCCCTTTAAAACCTTGCAGATATCACCACTCCCACAACCGCGATGTCCATCGGGCTTCTCTTTTACTATGTATAGGTGCCACTTGTAAAAGCCGCGCGCAACTGTAGCACCATTAAAGCCCACGTAAACCCAGGCTTCATTCATGACAACAGCGGTCATATTTCACAGCTGATTCTAATACACCCAGTATTTGACGCTCGTCCTACCCCATAAGGGATACAAGCGTGACTATACGTAGGATATCACTTGCAAAAGCTGCGCTCAACTGTAGCACCATTCAAGGCCACATAAACCCAGGCTTCGTTCGTGACAACAGCGGTCATATTTCTAAGCTGATTCTAATACACCCAGTATTTTACGCTCGTCCTACCCCATAAGGGATACAAGCGTGACTATACGTAGGATATCACTTGCAAAAGCTGCGCGCAACTGTAGCATAATTCAAGCCCACGTAAACCGAGGCATCGTTTGTGACAACAGCGGTCATATTTCACAGCTGATTCTAATACACCTAGTATTTGACGCTCTTCCTACCCCATAAGGGATACAAGCGTGACTATACGTAAAATAGCACTTGCAAAAGCTGCGCGCAACTGTAGCATCATTCAAGCCCACGTAAGCCCAGGCCTCGTTCGTGACAACAGTGGTCATATTTCACAGCTGATTCCGCTGATTCCGTCCGTCCGACGATATAAATCTGCCGGCGATCTGTCCGTCACACTCCGCTATAAAATTCTGAACGCACCGACTTAATTTGTCGTACAACCAAATCAGATGACGTCGTACATTCGTAATGTCCTCCTGAAAATCCCTTCCCACTCCTCAAACTGTTATGGCAACTCGTTTACGGTGCATTCTGTGCGTTTGTGGAACTCCTTGCCCATGAAATCCGTGCGCGTTCTTTGGATGTTTTTAAGAGAAGAGTGAAGGAGCATTTCATATCCTCATAAATGTATTCATATGTCGTATTATTTTTAGTATATGTAAGTGTGTATAATATATATATTTATTTATATTCCACGTATTGTATGTACTAATATTATTTATATAATTATTTGGTTAGTATTTATACTTATGTATGTAAGGATATTTATATGTAGCTTATTATAGTCTTTGCGCACACTGCTGTTATCTATATTTTTTTTCCTCTCACACGGTAAGCTGGAAGACAACTCAATATTTTGAGTTAAGCTCGCCTTTGTACATAATGTATCTAGATTAAGTTAATTATAAGAATATCTGTGTGTACAATAAAGAATAAAGAAATGTCCATCTCTGAATTCCTGCCATTACGTTAACCAATTACACGATACAACAGCAGTTACTTACGTCTTACCGACACAGATCAAATGATCTTATCCCGTAATTTGATCACTCATAATAACCTTGCAGTCCAACGGCACAAACGTATTTTTTCACCACTAGCACAGAATATATAATAGTACTACATACCACTAGTGCCAAACACAGTGCCAAAAGTGTTAAGAGAGGGTTAAAATGGAATCCAAATCTAGCCCAGAATCGAACGACGAAGCTGCCCTTTTTGTAGAGTCCGATTACCAGGCGAGTAAAAGGATCACCTGGCGGGCTTAATTGATCAACGAAACCAAAAGGAACTAACAAAACGAAATGCCTGACCATATCAGTCCGTATGTGACTGCCATAAACCGTTTCTGTTTCGGTCATACACCGTACTCGCTATAAATTTGAAGACTGCGGCCGGCGCTACCAATTTGCAGCTCCAGTGCCCTAATTACCAGCTCGGTGTGACCCTGGCTGAACTGGATTCAGGATCATCAGTTCGGTAATTGCTAAGCCTGGTAAACTAGTGATCTGTGACACTCTTCGTGGCAATTTCATAGCGGTGAATAAAGCGTTCGTCCGATTAAATGGTGTGAGAAAGGGAGATACTTCCATGTTGGACTGGGAGCGAGAGAAAAACAAAGAATTTGCCAGTTGCATTTAGATAGATAGATAGATTAAACCTTTATTTCATTTCCAACACGACATACCATAACAAAAATCAAAATGTATACAGTTAAATGAAAAAAAAAAACCTCATTTCCTCCCGGGCATGCTGTGAAAACCAGCTAAAGGATCCGATGGGTAGAGAATTGGAAGTAGAGAAACTGTGTCAGTTGGTGATTTCGAAAGAATAAGATACGAACAGATTGTATTTGTTACGTGTTTTAAAAACATTTCAGGAACACCGAAACATTTTAGGAACGCCCAAAAATACAAGGTTTTCCGATTTCTCGCGCACTCAGCTAAACCAATTTGCTTTGGAGCTGACGAGCCGCTATAAGACAATCCTTTTGGCCGCTTCATAGTAAATGCGCGTTGGCAGTTGTTTGCCACATTCAACAAATAGATGGTGACGTTCTGTGTAGTGTATGTACTACATAAAATGAACACGCACAGTCACCAAAATCACTAATACTATTGTATTGTATACAACCCCATTAGGGATAAAGGCGTGATTGTATGTATGCATGTATGTATTGTGCTTGATTCTAGATTTGCCGGCTAAAACTAAAATTAAAATCTATTTGTCACTTTCTGACTAAAAACGTTGGACAGGAGATCTATTCTCTCCGGTTTTTGATTTATAGTCGGTGGTTTTATGCGTTATCTGTCATTTTTATTCGCCGTCATATTATATGGCGGATAAAATTGATTGAAATACTGGGGAAACGTGTCAAAATCTAGCGGACAAATTGTAAAACCATAGAGTAAATCGCCTGTACTCTTTAAATTTTATTAATTTGAAAGTGACAGATAAATTTTAATTTTAGTTCTAGCCGATGGTATCTAGAATCAAGCGCAATATATAATAGTACTACCGGTATTATTTACCAAACTGCGAAGCTTACTTTTTTTGGTAGTGTCGGTGGCGTGTTCCACTTTATTTTTATGCATCGGGCAGATATTTGAATTAAGAATTTTATGTTACATTTATGGCTAGGTTAGGTTAGGCATCATATCAGACACGGGTGTCACTTTGAATACAGTAAAGTATTCGTAAAATCAATCTGTATATCACTATATCCATCATTTTATATCACTGTTATGGTCTCGATTCTAGATACCACCGACTAAAACTAAAATTAAATTCTATGTGTCACTTTCAAAATAATAAAAAAAAGGACAGGCAATTTATACTCTATGGTTTTAAACTTTGTTCGCTAGATTTTGACGCGCTTTTGCACGTTTCCCCAGTATTCCTGTTAGTTTTATATTTAGCCATGTCATATGACGGCGGATAAAAATGACAGACATTAAACCACGGACTATAAATCAAAAACCGGAGAGAATGGAGTCTGAAAGTGACAAATTTTAGTTTTAGCCGGTAACTCTAAAACCGAGCCCAATGTCTATGAAATTCAGTATTTCATTGGAATAAATTGAACACAAGTTACAGTACACAAGTTACAGTACACAAGTTACACTGATTAATTTGCTTTTCTATTGAAGTTAGTTCTACTGATTCAATTTATTTTTCATAACTCGTGTATTTATTTATTTTTGTATCAAAACTCTTCACTGCTAGCCTGGGAGCGAGAAAAAAACATAAAATGTGGCACCTGCATTTCTTCCCGGGCATGCTGTAAAACCAGCTTAGGGATCCGAGGGTTTCTGTATATTGCAATTTAGGTGATGGGCTGCATCCTGTCACTACAGCAATATGCCTGCAAAAATATCTTAAGTAACCCTCAAAACTTTGTCAGACGTGACGGAACGACCTTTATTCAGTTCGTTTACGCTCTGCCTACCCTATCAAAATTGTTGCTTGATAATACTGAGTCAACATGCTTCGATCGCAAAGTTTACCTCGCTATTGGCAGCAGCTTCAAAAGAAAAGCAGTGCATAATGACAAAATGTTGTAAACTCCACAGAGCAGCCGCTAATACTTCAATCTCAGCGAGCAGTGGAGCTCAAAGTATTGAGCTTATGGTATCGAAAGATTGAGATTATGTGCCTGTTCACATAGAAGGATATAAATGGTGACGGTAACTGTAGGAGATGTATAACCGCTTTTTAAGTTAAAACAATCTATGCTTAGCTCTAATATGTTCTATGCTATTTCACTAGATTCCAGTACTGATAAATCAACGACTACTCACTTGTATGTTTAACGGAGGTGTTAGACCTCAACGTTTCGACTCTTTACGAGAGTTTTCTTCATGGAGAGTTAAAATCACACACCACCGCCCGCCGTGTGTGATCTTCGACTCTAACAACACTTGTTCGTCGTTTAGTGATAAAATAGATTCTACCAAAGATAGTAAAATGTCCCATGTGCCGTTAATTTCGTTCCATTTTGAGGGTTATTTAAGATGGATTTGTAGGTATATTGCTGTAGTGACAAACTTACAGAAACCCTTTGATTCCTAAGTTGCTTTTTGCACCATACCCGGGGGGAAAGCAGCTGACATTATATGTTTTTCTCTCGTTCCAGGCCAGCATGGAATGGAATCATAAAATTTTCATTTCCAATATTTACTCCTTTAGCGTCTATTTGTCGCTGATGTAAATAGGCACTGCGGGTAACTTTTCATAGTTTTAGCAAGATAGTTAGCGCGAGTTGCGCTTAGCGGCGCAATCAGGCGGCGCCTTTGATCCGGCGGCGTGATCAAAGACGAGCTCAGCCAATTACCGAACGTCTCAGACGCTGATATAGGTTATTGGGGATCTGGTTTATTATGTATGGAGATGTAGAGTCTAGGTTAAAGAAAATATCAAGGTTATTACGTTGCCAATTCAAGTAAATTAAATGCCGATGATGTAAATGGATGAATATGTGAGGGAGATTATAATTTTAACCACCATCATCGGTGGATGCGAGATATCTACTCACTTGAATCCCATTCTTCCATGCTGGTCTGGGAGCGAGAGAAAAACGTAGAATGTGCCAGCTGCATTCCTCCACAGCAATATACCTACAAATGTCTTGAATGACCCTCGAAACTTTGTCAGACGTGGCGGAATGACCTTCTTTCTAGGTCATTTACGCTCTGCCTTCCCCATTTGGGATAATGGCGTGATTATATGTATTTACGTATGAATCCCACCTATAAAAACCTAGTAAGTAGTAGTAGCAAGCATATTGCATCATAAAAAAAATGGATAAAAGAAAACGTAAAGATAAAACAATAAACTGATTTTTCATCAAATTCCCCTAAGCGCCATGTTGACACCAGTTTTAAAAATATGTTTGTTTACATCTTCGGGCGCCATACCTGAGTACCAGGACGCCATGACAGGTGAGAGATGGCCGCGATCTATCATGACGCGCCTGCCGAGGGGAACGCCGTTTCTAGGGCATTGATTTTTGTGGCTTTTTAAAAGGTTAGCCAATGCAACCGATGCCATTAATATTATGTAAGGGACTGTCGGACTTTTACATTTAAAAATATAATACTTCTGGTGCCAGAGCACCATAACAGGTAGGTAAATTATTTGTACGCCAGGGCAGTGCGCAAGGAATGCCTTTTATTTTCAACAATCTACTCGTTGGAGCTTGTAGGGATTTCGGAGCAGGATGCACACTATTGCGTTTAGTTAGCTTTTCAATACTTTCCTACAAACTTTAGCACTAGCCTTTAATTTATCCGTCATCTTATTTGGTTCATCACAGAACTGTAGAAAACGTTATTATTACTAAGCTCCTATGATATTCAAATGAAAGAACTTCCCAAATTTTCTTAGCTTTCTTTTTCCGGTTCACTATTTTCTTTCGAAACGGCAATCAGAAATTATCAAGAGCCTAGTGAATGTTTCACCTGGATTTGCGACCGTGGAGCTCCAGCTGTTCGCTTTTGGCTTAATCTTCTAATTGGCCGGCCCGAACGCAAACTGACAGAAAACCAATTCTCGTCTTGAACCCAAAGTATTTTTAGATTTTCTGGGAACAGATAAGCCATCCTCAACTTTTTTGTTTTGTTTAATGATTTAGAATTTGGTTTATTCAATATTTTAATATTTATCGTGTGTTTCGCTATCCAAACTATAAATAAGGTAAATGGACGCATTTACCTCTACTTAATACCCTTATAATCAGACATCTAAAATCTGTGGTGTGCCGACACCTAATGAAGAGGGCTGTCTTTATATCACTGACACCCTTAACTTTTCACACTGAATACAGGCGCGGGCGTAGGTACTTCCAAAGGCAGACTTTGCACAAGACCTGTACTCTTTCCTAGATTTTAGAGGAAGAGAAAATTCATTGCAAAGATTTGGCCCTACGTAACTAAATATTGAAACCTGCAGCAGAATCAGAGTTCGCCAATCGCGTAGTAAAAGCAAAGACTGCCGTGAGTTAGTAACCTACGTACCTAAGTATATAATGTACCTAGTACCTAACTGGTGTTTGACTTGAATACAGCACTTAGCCAAATAGCTGCTTAAACTACAGCTCGATTTGTGGAAGCTTTTCAACTCCAGGAGTGCATTCACGGAGTGTGATTGAACCTCGAAAGTGATTGAAACTTGAATTAAACTGAAACTATACCTAGAAAGTGTTTTTATATACCTAAGATTTCTTAAGATTGCTTACTAATAAATACATTTCTCTGAAGATTAATATTAAGATTGGCTACAAAACCAATTCGGAAGCAAAACAAAATAGAATAACTCATTTCGGCGAGTAAAGTTTGTACAACCATCCTTCCAAGCCATTTACTAATTGGAAATCTTCTCCAATCCGCAGAATATTTCTCAAACAAGATAATTATCAGTTTTGCTGTATACCTTTTTGTAAAAGTTGATAAAAGTTATTCCAAAGGGAATGTCTTACTCTGTGCAGCAGTTTTTCTTATATCAGCCTTGTTTAAAAGGCTTTTTTTTAGTCCTGTCGCGGGGATCAAAATAAATAAAAACATTCCCCCGTAAAATAGTTCCCTACTTTTCTTTCAAGAACATTTGCTTTCGACAAAATCACGATTACCTTTCCCCTTCAAAAAACTACTCTCAAATTTCACACACGACAGCGCGTGTCATTTCGCTGCACCCTTCCGAAATTAAGCGCAACCTGATCCCCTCGTAATATTCGTGACGTCCGTTCTCAACGCGTGACGAATCGTGACTGACATATGACAGGTGATGTGAGCTACAAGGTAACCTAGGTTGGGGGGAGGGGGAGTGATATTAAATTGTAGAGGAGTGAACGGAACGGATATGTGCGATTTTGATGACATGATGGATGCAGTTTAGATTGTTTTTTGAAAGAATAGGTGATCTTTTGAAGGGGACTTTGATTTACCATGTACTTATATATTGCGGTATTATTAGCATTTATAAAGAATGGTTTGGATTGGACGGAGTATATTTTAGAAAGGCACATATTAAGTAAATGAAAATAAGAAAAATGAATTTCCTTTCATTCATCTATTAATCATTTTTTTAAACATTTTTTGGATAATAAATCGTCTCAAACGGTAATTATCATGAATTTCTGGATTCATGATAAATATAATTGTATTTTTATTGTCACTTTTCGAGTAGGTCAGTTTTATTATTAAAAAACGTGGAAATGTGAACTAATTATTTCACTAGATATTTTGCCACGATAACCGGATGAGGTGGGGTTTCTCCAGCAATAACAAGTGTGACTTTGGAGCGGTGCAAACAATGGCACATCTCTTGTCCTGCCCCAAAAGTCCCAGCTCATGCACACTCCAGGATCTGCAGGAGGCAAACGACAAAGCAATCGCCGTTGCAAAATACTGGGCCAAATTATTATAACGTGTTACCAATCGACTCGAAGAAGAAGAAGAAGAAGAAACAGATATTTTAAAAGTAATATAAACTTTAAGTGATTCTCAAATTCCAAACCATGTTTTGTCTCAACCACCTGAATGAAATAGGAAATCGCAAATCCAGTGTAGCACTTCCGCAGAGCGTTTACATGCAAATCTAACGATTGTACGACTGTTCGTAGCGTAAAACGGAACGTAACAACCAAAGTTTAATGGCATGACGCCGCCGCAATCGAAACCTAATCGATTTATTTGGTTAGCTCGATATCATAACGATCGTCATTCATACATAAAAGCAAGCCTAAATTCTTTAAGGGGTAGGCGGATACAAATATCTAGTATATGGTGACGTTCACATACTGTGATGTTGTTACTTCTGCTTCTTCTGTCGAGTGGGTATCGAGTCTATCGACCCGATGAACTCTGGTGTCAGAGTTTTTAAACCGCCTAGTAGCACAACTATCAGGTCTCTGACATGGGTTTGAGTAACGGCCACTATCAAAGACAGCGACCGGGACCGACGGCTCCGAAGAACGAAATCTTTTTCTTTTTCAGACAATCAGGTGATTCAGCCTGCAATGTCCTGACCAAACTGGGGAAAAATTCACAAAGTGATAAATTCTCAAATATCAACTTTGTGTTTCCCCCCTGGGAATCAAACCCTCCGGATCAGGAGTCCATGGCACTAGCCACTAGACTACGGAGGCAGTTACTTAAGGTGGCGATATGGCCTAAGTGGCACCCCCATCAGTAAAAAAATCATAACTCACTAAACACACACATTAAATAAAAAAACCGGCCCAATAAACTCAAGTAATAGTAATTACGATAATTTAGGACCTTATAAATTTGCGATTCATAGTTCGACGTTGGAAAATTGCGAATAACGGCCACTAACAGCAATTTTCGTTTCTGTAACTACAACGAACTATGAATCGCTAATTTATAAGGTTCAAAATTTTCTTTATAACTATTACTTGACTCTGTTGGACCGGTTTTTTGATTCACTTTTTTACTGATGGGGTGTCACTTAGCTTTTATAGTCACCTTAAATGTAACTATTTGTTCAAAATACGAATTGTTGCTGTTAAGATCGAATTTAGAATCGACTTAGCACACCATTGTCGACTTTGTCTCTGTTAACTAGATTAGTAATATAATCAGCTGTCCTGAGTCCTGACTCTTGGCCAAGTAAAAAATAGGCTGTCTCAAAGTTGTCTCTTGTCTATTATATACGCAATTCTGTTCTCTCGTCGAGAATCGAACCCAATACCACTTGGTCATGAGTAGAAAATAGAACCATTAGACCATGCAAGTTGTTCGGTGAGCGCGCGTCGAATGCATTCGTCGATATTCGGCAGTTTTGAACTTAACGGCGGTATGCGGTGTGTGAATGTTCACTTCTCGTGAATTGTTTCATATTGAGTTCAATTTGGTTAAGTATGTTCATTGTTCTTCTTATTTTATATATTTACCTACTTATTTGATTTGCATATTTAATCCGTTTGTCGTATTGGGATCTGTAATAAGTAATAACCCTCAAAACTTGTCCGACGCGGCGGAGCGTTTAGGTCGTTTTCGCTCTATCTACTCCATAAGGGATAAAGGCGTGATTTTTGTATGTATGATCTGGGATACAAGACCGATCCACCTGATGAACCTTGCTATCAAAGTTTTTACACCCGAAGCATCTAAGTAGGGGAAATTCAATATAAATTTGTGAATTCAGTCATCTCACAAAGTTATATTAACTTCTACATTAGCTTTGTGCGTTTTCATTCAATCCCACGATCTGTCGTATTGAGAACACAGAAGTAGTATACCAGCCCACTAGTTCAACTTATATTTTCCTGTACCCTAAGTTTGCCGGGAAGAAATTGCTGCTTAGCTATTGCTATAACAGCCTATTTGTACTACTAATTGTAATAAGATTCTTATCTTATCATTCGAACACAAAAAGACACAAGAAAAAAGAAAATAAAACAATTAGTAGTACAAATATTATAATCTAATCTTATCTTATCATTCGAACGAGTAACCCCAGACCACAGAAGTATTTACTCAAATGTCATCTCCTTTCACCATCGCTGTAAGGTTCTTCAGTTGGCAAGCAGCCAGGCCAGCAGCCAATGGAAGCGTCGGACCGTTGGACTCAATTGAGATTTACACGCGTGACGTGTCACGCCTGTGCTTATCTGTGTTTCAGTTGTGTAACTGCCTCCGTGGTGTAGTGGTCATAGCTATCGATTCGGAAGAACGGAGGTCATGGCTTCCATCACTATGGGGAAACACTTTGTGGGCTTGGTCCCAGTTCGATTAGGACAATGCAGGCTGAATCACCTGAATGATAAGAAATATGATTAGTTGCTTCAGTAAGGTCCTCTCTTTCCTCAGTTGGCAAGCAGCCAGGCTAGAAGCGTCAGACCGTTGGGCTCAATTGAGATTTACACGCGCGACGATTCACGCCTGTGCTTATCTGTGTTTCAGATGTGTAACTGGCTTCGTGGTCTAGTAGTCTGAGCCATAAGATTTTGATCCGGAGGATCGGAGGTCATGGCTTCCATGTCCATAGGGAAACATTTCGTAGGCTTGGTCCCAGTTTGATTAGGACAATGCAGGGTGGATCATCTGAATGACAAGTAATATGATTAGTTGCTTCAGATGGTTCGCTGTAAGGTCCTATTCTCAGTTGACAAGCAGCCAGGCTGGAAGCGTCAGGCTGTTGGACAATTGAGATTTACACGCGAGACGGGTCACGCCTGTGCTTATCTGTTTCAGCTGTGTTTGACAATTCATGTTGTCCGATCGAGGTTTTATGGAAATAGGTGGTCATCATCTCCCTAGCCTTATCCCGTATCTCACGGCTACCTAATCTAGAGGATTGAACGAGAGTACTGGTTTTTACACCGAGCGACTGCCATCTGATCTCCGCACCCAGAAGGGAATCTAGACCCAATCCTAGATTAGGTCAGAGTTTTCAAGCCGCCGATGCTTAGCACTGGTCTCTGACTGACTTGGCTTAGCCACATTAGTCGCTAAAATATAATCTACGCTAGATATTAATCTACGGTGTTAAATATTAACCGGGACGGCTTAACGTGCCTAAACACGGAATAAACGGCGAAGTAAAATTGAAAAACACAATGGTACGTGGTGGGATTCGAACCACGACCTCCCGCTCAGGAGGAAGCGGCCCTATCCACTACACCATTGGGCTCTTGGGGAAATAGTTAGGTGGTGGAGTGTAGTAATTATTCGGGCATGATTACCCAGATCCTCTCCCAATGATCCAGGACATATCAAAGACTGAGGGCAATTCGGTACGGCTACTTACTTCTAATAAATTTAGGGCCGTATTTGTAATCAGCTCTCAAGACTGACAGCGAGTTTGAGGTCGTATAGAAATGTCATTTCAGTACAAGCTGGCCTGTCAAATCCATACTTAATATTGCTCTCAAGTTTGATATCGTTTCATAAATACAAGTCTTAAATACCTACTATCTACTTATCATAGCACAATCCCTAGGACCTAGCTTGAATATAACAGCTTTGTATATAACAATACAGCTGGGACAAAGAGTGTGTCCCTTTGTACACCATTATTTTATCGTAAGTATCACGCCTTCGCACGATTCATTGACCATTTACTATATATTATTTCGCATACCATTTCGCAGCTAAAAAAATAACCCTTTTCGAGCAGACCACTCAAATATAAACTAGGTAAAGCAAGCACAAAATAAGTAAAATAAGTAAAGGTACAGTAACTGTACCATGCCATGATGAATGTGTCCAAAAATTGAGCTATTTATTTTCGTAAACGAAAACAAGAGAGTCTGTAATTAAAAATGACTTAGCTGATGTTAACGAACGATAATGGGCTCGATTCTAGATTTGCCGGATAAAACTAAAATTATAATCTATTTGTCACTAAATAATGTAACTTAAAACTAACCTTAACCTACTCAAAGGCGGCTACCAGCGGCGGGCTATTTGAGTAGGTTAAGCTTAGTTTTAAGTGACATCATATTGTATTTTGACATGTTTATTCAAATAAATTCAATGTACCTATTTGTCACTTTCAGACCAAAATCATTGGAAAAGGACTGGAGATTTATTCTCTCCGGTTTTTGATTTGTAGTCGGTGGTTTTATGCGTTATCAGTCATTTTTATCCGCCGTCATATGATATGGCGGACAAAATTGACAGAAATACTGGGGAAACGTGCAAAAGCGCATAAAAATCTAGCGGAAATCATATAGTATACATCGCCTGTCCTTTTACAATTTTATTATTTTGAAAGTGACAGATATATTTTTATTTTAGTTCTAGCCGGTGGTATCTAGAATCGAGCCGATTAAATTTATTACCGACCATGTTTAGCAAACAAACACGAAAACTAACGCCGGCTAAAACCAACTAACATCTGGATTATAGTAATAGGCCAGGAGCTTACGTGGGCGGCCTCATCAGTAAAAAAATCATAATTCACTCTTCTTCTTAGTGAGTGGATTCTCGAGTCGAACGAACCGATGAACCCTGGTGTCAGTGTTTTCAAACCGCCTAGTAGCACAGCTATTAGGCCTTTAACATGGTTTTGAGTAACGAAAACTATCAAAGACAGCGACCGGGACCGATGGCTTAACGTGCCCTTCGAAGCACGGAATCTTTTTAGTTTTCGTACAATCAATGTCCTAACCAAACTGGGAAAACCAACAAACTAACAAACTGATAAATTGACAAAATCGACTTTGTGTTTCCCCATGAGAATCGAACCCAGGACCTTCAGCTCGTTAGCCCATAGCCCTGATCATTCACAACAATATTAATTGAAAATCCGGTAGATCAGATTGAGGGTAAAGCAATAAAGGTCATTTAGAACCTCATAAAGTTGCTTTCTAGCTTAAATAACCCTCAAATCTTTGTAAGACGTGGCCGGAACGACCTTTGTTTAGGTCGTTTACGCTCTGCCTACCCCATTAGGGATAAAGGCGTGATTATATGTATGTATGTAAAGTTGCAACTTATAGTGTAGTTACAGATAGATAATTGACGAAAAACGGCCACTTTTATCACTTTTGCTATCTAAACTGTAGTGAACACTGAGTTATTAATTTATAATGCTTAAAATAAACTTCAGTGCCTATACTTTAATCTGATTTACCGGATTTTCGATTAATTGCGTTTTCAGTAAGTAATGATTTTTAACTGATGAGGGCGCTGGCGATCACCAGATATCTTCTTAAATTCTTAATCCAAATTACATAAGGACCGAATAACTTGTAATTGAGTGGCATAAGAGTGTATATTTAAGAAATGTAACTGTATCTTTTAGAACTGTAAGTTAATGACAAATCTGATAATTTAACATTTTATTTTATTTGTCGGCTCGCGATCGCGATTGTTGCAAATCAATTGAAGCGTCGTCGGCCATCGTCGGCCAAAGGTATTATCTCTAGGATAATAATAAAGATTCCGAACAACAAATGAATCTCCAGCGAAATGTGACCGATTGCAATTCTAACTGAGCTGCGTTTAAATGAACTACCAGCCAATAAACACAAAACGTACAGACAATTAATTACATAATAGACTTACCAACACTCATCATCTCCCTAGCCTTATCCCGTATCTTACGGGGTCGGCTACCTAATCTAGGGGATTGAACGAGAGTACTGGTTTTTACACAGAGCGACTGCCATCTGACCTCTGCAACCCAGAAGGGAAACCAGACCCAATCCTAGATTAGGTCAGAGTTTTCAAGCCGCCAATGGCCTCTGAAATGGCTTAACGACTAATATCTACGGTATTAAACGATATTAACAGGGACCAACGGCTTAACGTGGCTTTCGAAGCACGGAAAAAGCGCCGAATAATAAACGTACATATGAAATTCGAAAACCGAAAAACACAGTGGTACGTGGTGGGATTCGAACCACGACCTCCCGCTCAGGAGGCAGCGGCCCTATCCACTACACCATCGGGCTCTTTTTATAGACTCATTTTTTAATAGACTTACCAACACTACCTTTCTCAAATTATAATATTATGGACAAAAATCTAAAGTTCCAACAAGTATTCTAAACTTATGACCGAATTACTGAACTTCCAGCTACACAAGTGCTGCTATAATAATCGTGTGCTTACTTATTTAGTTTCTATTTTTGGTTAAGAAATATATAATATTACACTAAATTTTAATGAAAATCCGAACAATGTATGGAATATTGACAGTTGGACCAATTTATGCTAAAATGACCAAAACTGCCGCGAACTACGAAGCGTTGCGCTCCCCACGCGATAAAAAAAATAACATCCTACACAGATCCGACTCATTAGACTAGGTTAGGTTAGAACGGTGGCAATTTGAAACGAACAAAGTGAGCGACTGTGCCGCAGTATTGCTGGGTAAAATGGAAATTAAACTAGATGAAAAGTATTTCCGATAGTAAGTTACGCATTATTTATACGCCGCTTTTAGTTTTTCAGTCAGTCGTTTCTTGTGGTCAACGAGTTAGATATTCAAACAATACATTTCATATTTAGAAAAACACTTGATACCTAACTAAAATAATCCGTACTTAGACCAAATACAATAAGATAAAGCGCCATAAACTTAAACAAATTTAACATTTGCTAGATTTTATATTCTTAATTTATACTATCTTGTTCAAATATTAACTTCAAATTTTTATTCTATAAACCCATGCTTAAAGCAACAAAAAAATACTGCATTGGACTCCTGCACTATTTAAGGGGGCGTGCACACCGGCCGGCTCATGACAAATGGTACAGGGTGCTCCGATATAATTCGTTTTTAACCGTCGCACGTCAGCGAGCGCCCTGTATAAAGCTATATCGATGGGCAGCCATTTACAGGGCGTTGTAAATGTACAAGCATTGTATAAGTAAGGAAATATGGTGAGCATTCCGTGTTTTTTATAATAGTTTGTACCAGTGAAATTTGAAAGAAGATTGTCGTAAAATGTAGCGTTAAATCTTTTAGAACTACACTAATATTATAATGATAAGACCTATAATATCAGGTCAAAAGGGTAAATTCGACTTACCAGGTGTAAGGGACAGCGTCCCGCAAACTGATAGTAGTTGCGAAGTCAACGACACTGAACAACTAACAGCAGGATTTTTCAGGAAGTGAAAAAATAAATTGGCGTTTCCATACAAAATGTTCACCTCGATCAGACAATTTGTATGGAAAAGTCAATCTGTTTTGTCCTATTGTTCCTCACATCTGGTATAGGTTTAGATCAGACTTTGTTCAGATCTTTTTGAAATCAACCATCTGTGCGGGACTTTGATTTAGTGCCCGAATGTTTGTGGAACAAAGAGTAAACTCGCTTTTCTTTCAATCTCTTATTCTGAAAGGACAAACTGATAGAGAGAAGTTTTACCGACTATTTACAGACCATCTGGTTTTATGGACAATCAGGTGATTGATCAGCCTGTAATGTCTTACTAGAAACATCAACACAAAGTCGTTGTCTCCGCTGCCGGGAATCCAACCCAGCACCTCCGTGTCAAGAGCCTATGGCTCAGATCGCTACACCGCGGAGACAGTTTGTCATTAGTAACTGAAATTCTAACAGTATATTTCTCCATCCTGTGTGTACTCCGTATCCAGGTCTGATATTGAAGGATGGAGCCGTGACACGCGATGCCTTCATTTGCTGACCTCCACTCCTGAGGGACGTAAGGATGAAGGGGGGAGGGGGTGGTGCAATATTTTTGGAATGTTCCTGTTGGAATTCGAAGGTGGGCTCAAGTCTGTAGCTCTATGTTTGGTTTATTTGCCCTGGGTTTGCTCTTTTCTGTAGTCTTTAAGTCTAGGGCTCGTATTTATAAAGCAATCTCAAGATTGAGAGCAATGTTAAGTATGGATTTGACATGTCATTTCAGTACAATTTTACACAGTCACATAGTAATGAAATGACGTTTCTGATACGAATTCAAACTAGCTTTCAGTCTCAAGTACTGCTTTCAGTCTCAAGTGAGCTCACTTCATCGTCAAGTCTAGTTTAGAATTTTCATTTTAAAAAGAATTTTGCAAATAAAATTATTTCATATCACTTTACGTCTACTTGTATTGAAAACCAATACTTGCAAACTCAAGAGTTGGCAAACAAGGAAAGAATTTTAAAGAATAACAGTTTTCTTTTCATAATCAGTTGGTTTGAAAGCTTTAGTTTCAGACGTAGGTTTCAAAGCTTTAGTTACCCGAGTGGTACACTTGAAGTTTATAAAGAAAACGGAAAAACTGAACTTAACAAGATACGTACGAGTAGTATTTAAAGGTGGTTGGATTTTGAAATTTTGAATTATTTCGCAACATAATGGTAGTTGTGGTTGTTTTGTACTTTTTAAAGCTAACTTATAAGTGCAACGTTAAATAGAGTAAATAGGCATGTGCTTAGACAATGACTCATTGAATTATTTAATTAATTTACTTCCATGCTGGACTGGGAGTGAGAGAAAAATATAGAATGTGCCAGCTGCATTTCCTCCTGGGCATGCTGTAAAAACTAGCTAAGGGAGGGTTAGGCTATAGGCTGACCACCTGTCACTACAGCAGTATATACCTACAAATCTATCTTGATTAACCCACAAACTTTGTCAGACAAGGCGGAACGACTTTTGTTTACGTCGTTTACACTCTGCCTACCTCATTAGGGGTAAAGGCGTGAATATGTGTATGTATGTATGTTAAAGGTATCACAGAAATGACAATTCACAAAATCCTTTCATGTTTACATGATTTTACATAATGACAGTTTGTGACGTAAATATTAATTAATTTCAAGTATTAGAATCATTAGAAAAAAAGAACTAAGCGTATATATTATGCGTCACATAAGGGCCTAAGAAGTAGTTTACCAAAACCCTGTTCACGATCAACAAAAGGCTCTGTTGAGACGGCGCGGCGCTGACGTGGCCACAAACCGCAGATCTCAATTACTATTAGACTACCCCACTTTTTCAAACTAGGAATATAAAAACAAGAATGTATTTTGATACTTTTTGTTATTCTTCTATGCTGGACTGGGAGCGAAAGAAAAACACAGAATGTGTCACCTGCATTTCCTCCCGGGCATGCTATAAAAACAAGCTAAGGGTTCCGAATCTATCTTTTATACCCTCAAAACATTGTCAGACGTGGCGGAACGACCTTTGTTTAGGTAGTTTACACTCTGCCTACCCCTTTAGGTATAAAGGCGTGTGATTATTTGTATCTACGTATTTTGATAATTAATACTACCTATAATATAGCTCTATTTCGTCGTCGTAGCGTATTTAATTTAGTTTTAACTGACCAATTTTTCTTCCATGCTGGCCTGGGAGCGACAGAAAAACATAGAATGTGCCAGCTGTATTTCTTCCCAGGCATGCTGTAAAAACCAGCTAAGGGATCCAAGGGTTTCAGTATATTATAATTTAGGCGATGGGCTGACAACCTGTCACTACAGCAATAAACCTACAAATGTATCTTAAATAACCCTTAAAACTTTGTCAGACGTGGCGGAACAACCTTTGTTTAGGTTGTTTACGCTCTGCCTACCCCATTAGGGATAAAGGCGTGATTATATGTATGTATGTTTGTTAACTGACCATTTTACCGATACTTTTACTGATTGTCACTGGAGAAAACATAGTAGACGTCTGCAATTTATAGAATTTTATTTACTAAAGAAAATGATTTCATCAACAAAGTCGAAAATTTATCGCTATGCCGCGCGATGCAGCCTTCGTAACTTAATGTTACAACGAGATGCATCTTCAAACAGCTTCGGGTCAGATGTGAGCTGACCCTAATATTGCGGAATCTGCTGCAATCTAAGTCTGTGCTACCCACTGCTTCCGTGACAGCTTTACTTAGTTACACGAACTTTTGTTTAGCTGCAGTTTACTAAAATGAAGTTATGCTCGGTTAATTAGTTAAAGCGACAACTTTTTGTGATTTAAGCGCTACTTCTTTTTATAATTTGTAGGAATTGAAGCCGCAACGTAGGTGAAAGCTTATCTTGCTACTACAGTACTCGGCAATAAATGCTGCACATTCACTAATGTCACATTTGTCACTCGTTACGTCGTTGTACAAATGTAAAAACGCATTACAAATTTAAAATTAGTTTGTCTGTTCCAAAATATCGATATGAAATTGGTACTTTGTAGTAACCTCATCATCTCCCTAGCCTTATCCCGTATCTCACAGGGTCGGCTACCTAATCTAGGGGATTGAACGAGGGTACTGGTTTTTACACAGAGCGACTGCCATCTGACCTCCGCAACCCAGAATGGAAACCAGACCCAATCCTATATTAGGTCAGAGTTTTCAAGCCGCCAATGCTTAGAACTGGCCTCTGATATGGCTTAACGACTAATATCTACTGTATTAAACGATATTAACCGGGACCAACGGCTTAACGTACCTTCCGAAGCACGGAACCTTGTAGTTACCTGTATGATGGTTATAAATTGTATCTGTGTTCAATAAAACAGCAGCAGTGTTCATTAAAAGTAGGTCAGCTAGAAGAAATGTCTTTGTAGAAATAAGCTGTGGCTGTTGTGTCATTCTGTACGTATTGCTATTTTCATGTAACTTGTGTACAGTAAACAATATATATATATATAAATTATACTTTACATCAGTGTGTTATTCAATAAAAAAAAAACCATCACAAACAAAAATAAATTCTTTCTCATCGAACTCCCTTGGAAGGATGTCCCTTACAGAGTAGCGGTCGTCTAAAAAGGGAGATAGCTCACAGGCACACAGGCTTTGAGCGTTTGATCGGCGAGCCGTGCCACCGCTATGGACCCTATTAGCGAGTCATTGTGGCCATTTATACGATTGATTTTGAGATAAATTAAACTATTTAATGTCAGAGCAAAAAACAGCATAGAATGTACCAGCTGCTTGTCTTTTTTTTTATTAGAATTTTATTATAATAAATGACCCTTATACAATCTATAAGACATCGCTAAACCCGTAATAGGTTTGTCTCGATGACTATCCGCATAACAATATTACAGATTATCGTAGTTAGTATAAGTAATAACAGTAAGTAGTATCTTATTATTAATAAATCTAGACTTAATCTGTCAATTATTTAAATAATAATTGACAATATTAATAGATGAACAATAGCTAAGCCGGTTTCCGTAAACACGGCACAGGTGCTCCAAATTCTACCGCAAGAATCGGCGAGTTTACAATAAATAAACACTAACATGATAAATAATTTATATATAATGCTTAAATTCAATATTTATAAATAAATAACTATAAATTGTTTTGAAGGTGGGATAGGAATTCGTTTTGTAACATTACAGATACATTTTTTGTAGTTATTTTGTCGCGTAGATCTTTATTCAAATTATTAATTAAATCGGGTAATATAAATTCAGACGTTCTTTTCCTATAATAATTACAGTAATTCGGTTTTTGAAGAACCTTATTTGTGACCTGCCTAGTATTTTTTACGTGTGATATCGGATGCTGTATATCTGTTTTAAAGTACTGTTCCTTTAGTATTTAAAATTTAAAGTTTAAATTTACTGGTAAGACTTTGCAGTGATTAAATAGGTCAATGTCGTTTCTCAAACGACATTTAAAGTTATAAGGTACAACCAATTTTAATAACCTTACTTGTAAGTTGTAAATGTCATCCTAATAAGATTTGAACGTGCGTCCATAGCTACTTATTCCGTATGAAATAATGCTCTCAGCTAGTGCCTTGTACATTTGAAGACGGACTTTGAAAGGGATTCTATTTCTGATCATGTAAAACTTCGCTAACACAGCTCGTAACCTGTTACATACTAAATTCATATGCGGTTTCCAATTGAAATTATTATCGATGATTAAACCCAAATATCTTTCTTCTGTAAATTGCTGTAGTGGTGAACATTTGCATTTATGATCAATACCCGAGTGCAAACAATTATGATCGTGCCCTATAATTCTAATTGCACCAATCGTTCTGGATTGCTTAGAGTGAACGTGTATTATCTTGGTTTTCTCAGCATTGAGAACAAGCCCGGCATCGTGTGACCACTGACATATTGTCTTCCCGAGTATGCGTGTAAAAAGAGAGATAGCTCACAGGCTTTGAGCGTTTGATCGGCGAGCCGTGCCTCCGCTATGGACCCTATTAGCGAGTCATTGTGGCCATTTTTACGATTGATTTTGAGATAAATTAAACTATTTAATGTCAGAGCAAAAAAATAGCATAGAATGTACCAGCTGCTTGTCTTTCTGAGTATGCGTGTAAAAAGGGAGATAGCTCACAGGCTCACAGGCTTTGAGCGTTTGATCGGCGAGCCGTGCCTCCGCTATGGACTCTATTAGCGAGCTATTGTTACCATTATGATTCTGAGATAAATAAAGCAGATTAACAATCAATAAAATAAACCGTTTCACCTGGAACTGCCTTAGAAAGATGTCCCAACAGAGTAGCGTTCATCTAAAAATGGAGATAGCTCACAGGCTCACAGGCTTCCTGCGTTTGATCAGCGAGCCGTGCCACCGCTATGGACCCTATTAGTTAGTCACTGTCACCAGTATACAGCCTATTTTGAGATAAATTAACTAGATTCTTCCATAATAAAAAACATAGAAAGTACCAGCTGCTTGTCTTCCCGAGGATGCTGTAATATCGTGTAAAAAGGGAGATAGCTCACAGGCTCACAAGCTTCAAGCGTTTGATCGGCGAGCCGTGCCACCGGTGGTGACCCTATTAGCGAGCTATTGTCACCATTATACAGATGATTTGGAGATAAATTGACTAGATTCTTCCATGTTGGACTGGCAGCAGATAAAAAAACATAGAAAGTATCAGCTGCTTGTGTTCCCGAGCATGCTGTAATATCGTGTAAAAAGGGAGATAGCTCACAGGCTTCGAACGTTTGATCGGCGAGCCGTGCCTCCGGTAGTAACCCTATTAGTGAGCTATTGTAACCATTTATACGACTGATTTTGAGATAAATTTAACTATTTAATGTCAAAGCAAATAAACATCACAGAATGTACCAGCTGCAATTCTTGCCAGACACGGTTTAATAGTGTTTAAAAAGGGAGATAGCTCACAGGATCACAGTCTTCGAGCTGCCACCGCTGGTGACCCTATTAGCGCGCTATTGCGGCCATTATACAGCTGATTCTGAGATAAATTGAATTAGACAATGTCAGCGCAACAAAAATAATACTCGCTGCTTTTCTTACTGGAGATAAAGGCGTCTAATAAAGGAAATAGTTCGGTGTCGAAGCGAACCTTTAATTTTTTTTAGTTACATTTTTGAACCCTATAAACTAATTGACTATAATTCTGGTAGATCACAACAATTCAATCTTGTTATTTTATTATTGGTTTTATGTTACACTGTTTCCGTGTAACACTCCTTACATATTTTTGAGTATTTTTAGCACTCACAATGCTATTATATTTCATACTAGCGACCCGCCCGGAAATGATCAGTGTTTCTCTACTATAATATGCATGTATTATACATATAAACCTTTCTCTTGAATCACTCTATTTATTAAAATAAACCACATCAAAATCCGTTGCTTAGTTTTAAAGATGTATGCATACATAGGGATATAGGGACAGAGAAAGCGACTTTATTTTATACTATGTAGTGATAATATGAAAGAAACTTAAACTACGCTCACGACGTGTACATAAAGAAAGGCTATGATAAATTCGTCACTCCCACTACTCTGTCAGTAGCGGTAGAGCAATGGACCGGCATTCGAGAGACGCAGGTTCGAGCCCTGCCCGAAACGGATTTATTATTTTCTTTCTTTCATATTAAAATCCTTACTAGATTACTAACCAAAATCTCAAAGTATTTTCAATACAATTATAACACATCATGGTCACCCTGCGGGTGTTTTTACACCGTCCGACTATCATCCCCGCGTCTGCACAGCGTTCAGTTTCACGCAGCACTGACACTACTAATAAGGTGTGAACGCTGATACGATGACTTGGCGATTCTGTGGAACCTTCGCCGTGTTTGATATATTGGGTGTCATCATATTATTATCTTTATCCCGTTACTTATTATAAAAATACTACGATTTTTAGGAAGAATATCTTTTAAATTAATATTATTTGATAACGAAGCCACGAAATAATTGAAACCGTAGAAGCGTAGCCGTACGTAGCACTTCCGTAGCGGAATACTACGCCTGACTTTAGATACGAAACTTTATGCAAATTCTATTCTAGTTCAGTGGAGCGAAAATAGAGAAATACTCACTCGACGTAGAAGAAAAAGGAGAAAATTTCCTTAATGCGGCAAAACGAGATTCCAAACTCCCGCCATTACGTCAAAAAGGAGAATTTAAAAAGAATTGATCAGTATGGCAATGACCGTAGACGTTGCAATTGACCGCATCGAGCCACGTGCGAGACGAAACGAGCACTTCCTTCTACTATCCCACTCACTCTTACCGCTTTCCCGCTATAAGGTTCTTCCCTCTCTGTCCGTCGAGGAAAATGCTTAGGGCAGTTTCCGAAAGCTCCTCAGTTGCCGCCGCGCGGTCGTGGCAAGCGGACGTGTTAGGGGTGGCGATTTTGCCGCTCGACTCTCCATTCGCGTATTCGTATTGTGTATTGTTAAGCATAAGTTTTCGTAACTTTACTGTATCTAGTAAATGTTAGTGGTGGACTAGACTAGGATAGTTACTGTGTAGTGCTGTAAACTTTGTATTAGTGAAGTTAGTTTTAGGACTCTACTATTTGTATTTTATGTGTTTTGATTGATATCGTGTTGTGCTTGTAACTTTTATTGGACTATCTATGAAACAAAATTTATGGTGAGTATAAAATTGACTGGTTTACTAACTTAATTTAATAGGCTAGTTTTATTGTAAAACAAAGCAAAAATATGTGTTAAACTTAAATATAATATTTTTCAAACCATTCTCGTTTAAATAATGAATGCAGATGATTATTTTTAATAATAAGTTTTTATTATTTAATAATATTGACGTAAACTTTTATCCAATATCCGGCATGATAATTCTATAAATGCCGGTAAGGAAATTGGGTTCCTGTTTGGTTTTCCTTAAGTAATAAAATTATTTCTCAAGAGATGTGCCTTCTAAGTTAAATAGAAGTAACTATTGTTCATGTTTGTTGATTTCCGTACAGGATTGATATTACTTCAACGAGAAAAAAAAACTGCACTGTATATTATTGAAAGATTATTTTCGTCGAAGCTGGACTGGGAGCGAAAGAAAAACATAGAATGTGCCAGCTGCATTTCCTCCTGATCATGCTGTAAAAACCAGCTAAGGGATCCGAGGATTTCAGTATATGGCAATTTAAGCGATGGGTTGACAACCTGTCACTAAAACAATATACCTACAAATCTATCTTAAATAACCCTCAAACTTTAGCAGACTTGGTGGAACGACCTATGTTTAGGTCATTTACGATCTGCCTACATTATTTGGAATAAAGGCATGATTATACGTGTGTATGTATTACTTTTTTGTTATTTTTTATTTATTTATTTATGTATAATGTTCCTTATTAACAATTTAATTTCTCGTCCCACCTTTCAAGCTTCCTAAATTTAGGATAAATGGCATACGTATCAAGTGATTCTGTAATTTCACATGGAATTTTAAATTAAATTTATTTGAATGTCCTATCCTATGTACGGTATTCCATCATTGTTCCCACTGATGGAATACCGTCTTTATCAAAATTCCAGTTCCAGATTCAAATCGAAGACCGTTTTCGAATACCTCCGACAGGAATTTGAAAAGCTCTAACTGCCAGTTATTCCTACGTCAATGCTGGCAGGTGTGCAGTTGCGTTTCTTTTTTTGTACTATTTCAATTCAAATATTCTCCGCGCCTCGCAGTTCACTCCGTCGTATTCCATTTTCAAAAACGACAGTTATTTTGTACTGGCTGATGGAAATTGTTAAATTCTTGGCAGTTGGCGGAAAGCAACATATAAAATGTTATAGATTTTTTTAAGTACAATATCCATGACATCATTTGTTAGTACCTACAATTCATCATATTTTTTGATGGCTTAATTATTTGCAGAGATTGTAGAATTCGTAAAAGTCGCTTACTTTCTCAGTAAATAATGTTTTTTTTAAAGAAGCGTGGTAAGATAAAGAAATCTAAAAACAAAATTTAAAAAATTCAAAAGGATTCGGTTATAATAAAAATCTTCACTTAAAACCTTCCAAAATGTCGTATTTTCGTGGTTGATTTTGCGATATTCTGTTTTCAAAAGACAGTTTATTTAATTTGTTTTTATATTTGTTGCAGTTAGTTTTTTTTTAAGCAAGACATTGTAATCTATATTTGTAATGTGAATAATAATAAATGAATTTGAATTAAATTAAATAAATGAATCTACATGCATATATATAACGCCTATATCCCTAACGGGGTAGGCAGAGCGTAAACGCCTTAATTGCAATATACAGAAACCCTCAGATAGCTTAGCTGGTTTTTACAGCATGGGAGGAAATGCAGCTGGCACATTCTATGTTTTTTTCTCGCTCTTAGTCCAACATGGAAGGAATAGTTCTGTCTTCCCACGCATAATAAACCTCTAACTCATTATCGGCATCTTCAGATCAAGAAAATTTGAAATTGGAGTTCCTCAATCCAGCTAAGGGTTTCAGTATATTGTAATTTAGGCGATGGGCTGACAACTTGTTACTACAGCAATATACCTACAAATCTATCTTAAATAACCCTCAAAACTTTCTTAAACGGGGCGAAGCGATCTTTGTATAGGTCGTTTAGGATAAACCCCGTTAAAGGATTATATGTATGTATGGAATTTCTCAATTTTGAGCATACGTGGCAAACGTCTGACACTGTAATCGATGTATCTGTCTTGTCTTCCGTCCGATTAGCTTCCTCGCTGGAATCGATGTGGATTTAATCACACGCGTGCCTATAATCGACGCAGGATCGAGCGGTTCGGTCGTGCGTGTGCACGGACCCTTATACACGGGAAATCTTGAGCATCGTATTCATAAACATTGTTTCGAAAGTAAGAGCATTAAGTATGCATTTAAATAATACAAATACAAATAATTTATTGAGCAAAATAAACTTAGGCCTATTACAATTTTCCATTGGATCCCGCACTAGGAAAATCCTGTATCGCGGGAATCCGAATAAATCAAACAAACAGATTATCAACTTCAGTTCAGGCGAACCGTACAATTACAAGATATTTTTTTTTAAAAGAAGTTAAATTATTAAAATTAAGTGACAATTTTAGGAACAAATTAACAAACTGACTAACAATATTAGGAACATGCAAAAGTAAGACATTATTTTAGTGTGAGTGTATGTGTAGTGTGAGTGTTAGTGAAATAGAGGGAGTGAGAGTGAGAGAGCGTTTTCATACATACATACATAAAATTGATTTGAATTTGATAGACAGTTTATCAATAAGATGTCATGCTTGGCGGAACGACCTTTGTTTAGGTCGTTTACGCTCTGCCTACCCCATTAGGGATAAAGGCGTGATTATATGTATGTATGTATGTCATGCTTATTCCATGCTGGACTGGGATTTATTATTATGCGCGATAATTTCTTGATTTATCTTATAACATTGTATTCTTTTTTGAGAAATAACATTTGGAAAGGAATTTTAACGTACCTAGTTTCCTTATTCAACATATATTTTTGATTATTTTACGTAGGAAGACTATTAATGGAATAGAATATTAGTACGTAGTATATTAGATTTCTTCCATGCTGGCCTGGGAGCGAGAGAAACCCATAAAATGTGCCAGATGCATGTCCTCCCGGGCATGCTGTAAAAAACAGCTAAGGGATCCGAGGGTTTCTGTACGAGTATATTGCAATTTAGGCGATGGGCTGACTACCGCAATATACCTATATTAAATAACCCTCAAAACTTTGTCAGACGTGGCTGAACGACCTTTGTTTAGGTCGTTTACGCTCTGCCTACCCCATTAGGGATAAAGGCGTGATTATAGGTATGTATGTTATTTTCAATAATAAAAAGTCTTAAGGATAAGTTTGGTACCCCTCGTGTATTGATCGGAAGGGTACCTTTATTATTTTATTAGCTCAAACCGTGGATACCGTCTCGATGTAAAGCGACAGGGTTTATTGATGGCCGTGTCGGGGGAAACTGATTTTGGAATGACGTTCGCTTCCTTATGATACCGTCGCCAAAGCACTGCTACTGGTGGAAAAAAAACTTATTATTTTTGTTCTTCTTCTTCTGTTCGATTCGAGGCAAACTCAATTTAAATTGTTGAGGACCAGAACTCCGCCACTCTGACGGCGTTGGCTGTGGCGTTATAGAGGTCCTCCACAGTGCAACTGTTTGTTTTTTATTTTATTTCACGAAATTGAAATTAAATTTAAACTTCAATGATTAAGATTAGGCATCTCGTTTCGGAAAATACATACTAATTACTAAATAACTTTTTATAATATACGTACTAAGGTATTTATTTTTTAAATATTAAATAACTTTTCTTGAATGAGATCATAAATCTGAACTTTATATACGGGGTGTATACAGTGTTCCGAAAACTGATAGAGGTTGCTCGGTCAACGAAACTGAACCACTATTAGCAGCATTTTTTTTCAGGAAGTGTAAAAAAAATATTGCTTTTTCATACAAATTGATCTGATCGAGGTGGTGGAATTTTTTTCGTATCCTGAAAGAATTTCCTGGTAATAGTTGTTCAGTTTCGTTGATTGAGCAACCCCTCTCAGTTTGCGAGATGCTGTCCCTTACACCCGATATTTTATCCTATATCCTTATTATTACGCTCCGTGTGAAAATGTAATTTCTAGTTAAATAAAAACACATTGAAACGTATGAGATTTTACAAAAAAAAGTCTCTAAATGAAACCACTCATCAGTCAATAAGTTTAAAAACAATAGCAACATCTTCACTGCGCGGTGTGTGCGTGTGTGTAGGGCTTCCGGATCGCGTGGCTGCCACCGCGGGGCGCGCGATCGATTCCCGGCTGATCACTCATTTGTAACGATAACACATGGGGGATGATACCCTTCCAGACTTAAGCTAGTTTGTGTTTATTTACTTTGATAAGTTCGGATTTGTACTGCGTTTAAGGCTTATATTTATAAAGCGATCTCAAGATTGAGAGCAATATTAAGTTCGGATTTGACAGGCTGTTTTGTACTGAAATGTAATTTCTGATAGAAACTGAAATCCGCTGTCACTCTTGAGAGTTGATTATAATTACGGGCCTAAGTTATTTGACTGTATTTGAATTCCTGTGTTCTAAGCCTTGGGATCTTGGTCCGGTCGGAGAGATTTTTTATTAACTTATAATCATACACATAATCACGCCATTATCCCTAACGGGGTAGGCAAAGAGTAAACAACCTAAACAAAAGTCGTCCTGCCACGTCCGTCAAAATTTTGAGGATTACTTAAGATAGATTTGTAGGTATATTGCTGTAGTGACAGGTTGTCAGCCCGTTGCCTAAATCGCAATATACTGAAACCCTTGGATCCCTTAGCTGGTTTTCACAGCATGCCCTGCACATTCTTTGTTTTTTTCTTGCTCCCAGGCCAGCATAGAAGAATATGTTTTTTTTCAGCGGGAGATATTTTTAAAATAGAAAGTTGATAGAAAGAGTGAAAGGTCTAATGGCCTCTCTAATGAATGTAGAAGAACACGAAATGCATCGGTTCCCTATCTGCTTCTGTTTCCTCTTCATTTCGACTCATCAGATGCGGAAGTGTTGTGAAAAGAAAGTAAGATTAAAAGAGCACTTCTTATCTGAACAATTTTGATGTATGTATTTATGTAGTAGTTTATTCGTATATGTATGTATCAATATATTGTTTAGTATATATGTATGTTTATTTAAGATAGTAATATACGGTAGGTATTTATTCTATGTATATGTATGTAAGTATTTTCAATTTTTTGTTTTACTAGTCTCTGTTAATGTTGCATTTTCTTGTCCCCTCAAAATTATTCACTTTCTCTTACTACCATTGGGTTGGCTGGAAGAGATCTCTTCATAAAGATAAGTTCGCCCTTGCACACTATATTTGTAAATTACATTACTTTTGTGTTTATGCAATAAAGTATATATATATATGTAAAAAGTAGATGTTATCTCTTTGTAAGAATGTTTCCAATCTAGTTAGGATAATGCGAATTGCATCTTCTGACAAGTGAAATTCTGCTCTGCTGCAGAGCCGAAAAGTGACATCAGAGGGTAGGTTAGTAATTCAAATGTGTCTATTGACACGAACACCCACCGCAAAAGAAGAAGTAGAGGCTCGTAATTATAAAGCGATATCTACATTGAGAGCGATATTAAGTATAGATTTGACAGGTGGTTTTCTACTGAAATTACATTTATGATACGAACTCCAACTCACTGACATTCATAATAGCTGATTATAAATACGGGCCTTAATATCTTTTAACAACATTTTAATTCTACTTCAGCAATCTCCACCCGTCCCAAATGTTGTAATTTAAGATGACCGCAATTTTTCACCGCACCGGGTTATTCGCGGTGAAGTACTTAAGCGGTGGTTTCATTAAAATTCAGCTTTTCATGAGCATAATTAAGTTCTTACGACCCGCTGAAAACAGGATTTTTGAGACCATTTATTGTTACGGTACAACTAAGAAATGTACTTAAATAGGACAATAAACATACATACATATAGTCACGCCTTTATCCCTAATGGGGTAGGCAGAGCGTAAACGACCTAAACAAAGGTCGTTTTGCCACGTCTGACAAAGCTTTGAGGGTTATTTAAGATAGATTTGAAGGTATATTGCTTAGTGACAGGTTGTCAGCCCATCGCCTAAAATACAATATACTGAAACCCTCGGATCCCTTAGCTGGTTTTTACAGCATGCCCGGGAGGAAATGCAGCTGGCACATTCTATGTTTTTCTCTCGTTCCCAGGCCAGCGTGGAAGATAATAAGGAATAGGACAATAAAATAGGATCAAATTAAATTGACAACTTTTTAAAGTAGAATTAATCGGTAACAAAGTAACCAAATAAATCTCTCTACACTCTACTGTGTTGAGATTTAGGGCCGTATTTATAATCAGCTCTCATGAGTGAGAGCGAGTTTCAGTTCGTATCAGAAATGTCTTTACAGTCCACACTGGCCTGTCAAATCCATACTTTATATTGAGCTCAAGTTTGAGATCGCTTCATAAATACTCATACATATATATATATAATCACGCTTTTATCCTTAATGGGGTAGGCAGAGCGTCAACGACCCAAAAAAAGGTGATAGCGCCACGTCTGACAAAGTATGTAGGGCCATTTCAGATAGATCTGTGTATTGTTGTAGTGACAGGTTGTCAGCCCATCGCCTAAATTACAATACACTAAAACCCTCGGATCCCTTAGCTGGTTTTTACAGCATGCCCGGGAGGAAATGCAGCTGGCACATTCTATGTATTTCTATTGCTCCCAGGCCAGCATGGAAGAAAATACGAGCATAAATACGAGGCTTGGTTATCTATCCGATTAATTGTTGCAGTTTTCTATGAATATACCAGCTGCTGCAAAACCTAAGAAACTAGATGGTTTTAATTTAGGTAATGGGCTGACAACCTGTCACTATAGCAATACGCACACATTTTAATCACTAATATTGGTCTTACTAAATATTTTTCACCTTACTAAGCGTTCAACGTTCTACGGGATAAAGGCGTGACTAAATGAATGTGTAATTTATACCTATATACTTTACTTTGTCTTACGTATTGTTGTTTATGATGGACTGGGAGTGAGAACATAGAATGTGCCAGCTGCATTTCCTCCCGGGCATGCTGTGAAAACCAGCTAAGAGATCTGAGGGTTTCTTCATATTGCAATTTAGACGATGGGCTGACAACCTCTCACTACAGCAATATACGTACAAATATATCTTAAATAACCCTCAAAACTTTGTAGTTTATGTCGTTTACGCTCTGCCTACCCCATTAGGGATAAAGGCGTGATTACATCTATGTATGTATGTATGTAACATCTTGATCGCAAGCTGCCTGGCTCAAGACGTTTTCCGGCGAGAAGGACTGCTCCTAATCGATATTATTAATATCCTGGTGGAATGTAGGAGGCATTGCGCGCATTCCGAACCCCAACCCTTTGAGGGTATCGCTGATGAGAGGACTGGTGCTCTACATCTTCTTCTCATACAGTCGAACGACACGATGAACCCTTAAGTCAGATTTTAAACTGACTAATAGCACAGCTAAAACGCTTCTGACATGGTTTGTTTAACGACCAACATGAAACACAGCGTCCGGAATCCACAGCTTACATACATACATATAATCACGCTTTTATCCGTAATGGGATAGGCAGAGCGTAAACTACCTAAACAAAGGTCGTTTCGCCACGTCTGACAATATTTTGAGGGTTATTTAAGATAGATTTGTAGGTATATTGCTGTACTGACAGGTTGTCAGCCCATCGCCTAAATTGCTATATACTGAAACCCTCAAAAATCTTCCATACTGGACTGGGAGAAAAAGAAAAACATAGAATGTTCCAGTTGCCCTTCCTCCCGGGCATGCTGTAGAAGTCAGCAAAAGGGATTCGAGGGTTACAGTGTATTGTAATTTAGGCGATGGGCTGACAACCTGTCACTACAGAAATACACATTACAATCTAAAATTGCCCTCAATTTATGTCAGACATGGCGAGAGCGCTTTTTAGGAGGCGTTTTACGCTCTGCCTACCCCGTAAGGGATAAAAGCGTGATTTTATGTATGTATGTATGAAACCCTCAGATCCCTTAGCTGGTTTTTACAGCATGCCCAATGCCCAAATCTATCTTAAATAACCCTAAAAACTTTGTAAGACGTGGCGGAACGACCTTTGATTAGGCCGTTTACGCTCTGCCTATTCTTTTAGGGATAAAGGCGTGATTATATGTATGTACAAATAAAACAAAACGAACGCCTACACCTACTTTAATTCTTTTCCAATTCCTTTTCTGTTCGAGCTACACAACTTTGGAACAAGCTTCCGAAGACAGTTCAAGACTGTCCGTCTATATCCACTTTCAAAAAAAGAGTGAAAGAGCACTTCCTGTCGCAACAAAATTAGTATTTATGTACGTAGGTATTTGTATTTATTATATGTATGTATTATTATTTATTATAGATGTTTATTTAAGTAATATATATGTATGTTTATGTAGGTTCTAGGTTATATGTCAAAGTCTACAGCGTGTCCCCGTATATATTGTTATCTCATATTCAGTTTTACAGGTTGGCTGGAAGAGATCTCTTTATAGAGATAAGCTCACCTTTGTGAACTAAATTTGAATTTGTTTATTTATTGTATTTTTTTTGTACGCAATAAAGAATATATTAATATGCGTTGAAAAATAGCGATCATCTCGTCCTTTACTTCAGTTTGGGGTAGACTCGGAGGGTCAGCACAAAAAATGGCCCGCGGTGGACCCTGCACTGATTCTCAGAGAATTAACGCGAGTGCGTTTTTCATCCTCATGGCCTTTTTTTAGAGGCTGTGGAAGTGAATGGACATGGTTTTGTGGTTTTTAGAATTTCGACTTCAAGAAATGATCGTTGTGATAGAATAAAATAGACGGTAGAAAACTATACAAGACAGTCCCTCGAGCTTCACTTTTAAGAAGATACTGAAAGAGCATTTTACGACCTCTCTATGACGTATATAATTATATTTTATTTTATCATTTATATATACATACATACATACATAACGTCACGCCTCTTTCCCGGAGGGGTAGGCAGAGATCACATCCTTCCATTTGCTACGATCCTTGCAAACTTCTTTCGCTTCATCTACATTCATCAATCTTTTTATGCACGCTCGTCGGTTTAGGGTACTCCTGACCTGACCTTTTCCTAGAACGTCCCCGATTTGATCGCGGTACGTTCGCCGAGGTCTTCTATTTCCAACATTCCCACTCACACTCGCCATGTATATCTGTTTAGTTAATCTCTTTTCATCCATCCTCTCAACATGACCAAACCACCTCAGCATTCCTTTTTCTATATCTGTCACTGTATCTTCTTTCACACCACGACGTTCCCTTATCACGCCATTTCTTATTCTGTCACTCAGTTTCACACCAATCATACTTCTTAATGGTCTCATTTCTACCGCATTTATTCTACTTTCATGTCTTTTCTGCCATACCCAACTTTCACTGCCATACATAACGTACGTGTTGGGACTAACACTCCTCTATGCACAGCCAAACGAGCCTTTTTGGATACCCTCTGGCTGTTCATAAAGGTGTGCAACGCCCCATTCACCATGTTACCAGCATTCACTATTCTTTCAATATCACTATCTATAATATAAATATATTTATATGTATTAGTTTATTATAGTATGTTAATATGTGTTTTTAATATTATTATACATCAATTTGTAATTAAATTATACTAACTGTATCTGTTCTCGTGAATTTCCTATCTTTTATCCCCATTAGGTTGGCTGGAAGAGATCTCTTATAGAGATAAGCTCGCCTGTTGTTTATTTTTTTAAGTTGAACTGTATTTTTAATTTTTAAAACAATAAAGAATATAATAATAGAATCTGCCGCTCTAGTATTGGCTTATACAGCTATCAGAAAAGATGCATCACAGTCACTGTTTAAATCGTCTGACGTAGACGTAAACGCCTATGATGGGACGTAGCTACATAATTTCTATTATTGATATAAAATTATTTTAGGGCGCAATATTATAATTCCCTTGCCCTTATTATTTAATTTGTTTTTCTTCTATACTGGGAGCGAGAGAAATACATAGAATGTGCCAACTGAATTTCCTCTCGGACATACTGTAAAAACCAGCTAAGGGATTCAAGGGCTTCAGAATATTTCAATTTAGGCTGACAACCTGTCACTACAGCAATAAATCTATCTTAAATCAGATATCAGTAAGTGACGCCTGTGTGTTGCTGCATTTAGGGAAACGTAAGTTTTAGCTCAAAAAGGAGGGCCTTTTTGAGCTAAAACTTTCAAAGGGTACCTAAAAATCCCCAAAACCCTATGAACTCGATCACTACCTGACTAATGAATACGCACGCCTACACTGACATATACGAGTATACCTACTGTCTACCTACTGTGCAAACACTTCGTCCAAAATGGCGGATGCGTTTCAAGGTAGCTGAACTAGTGCTACTTATATGTACTGGTTCAACAGCTGAGAATAGTAGACCCTACCTGAAGTGCTGAAAGTTACATACATACATATAATCACGCCTATATCCCTGGGTAGGCAGAGCGTAAACGACCAAAACAAAGGTCGTTCCACCACGTCTGAAAAAGTTTTGAGGGTTGTTTAAGATAGATTTGTAGGTATATTGCAGGTTGTCAGCCTATCGCCTAAATTACAATATACAGAAACCCTGGTTTTTACAGCATGCCCGGGAGGAAATGCAGCTCGCACATTCTATGTTTTCTCTTGCTCCTAGTCCAGCATGGAAGTCAAGTACTAAAAGTTATATGATAAATTTACGAGTAGGCATATTAGATCAATTCTAGATACCACCAGCTAAAACTAAAATCTATCTGTCACTTTCAAAATAATAAAATTGAAAAAGGACAGGCGATTTGTTCTCTACGGCTTTACACTTTGTCCGCTAGATATTGACGCGCTTTTGCATTTTTTCCCAGTATTTCTGTCATTTTTATCCGCCGTCATATGATAAAAATGACAGGTAACGCATAAAACCACCGACTTTAAATAAAAAACCAGACAGAATAGATCTCCTGACCTTTTCCAATGTTTCAATGTTTTCCAAAGTGACTAATAGATTTTAGTTTTATTTTTAGCCGATTGAATCTAGAATTGAGCCCAATGACTTCAGACTGTCTTTTATGCTCTGCCTACCCCGTTAGGGATAAAGGCGTGATATTATGTATGTATGTACTTCAATCACACCATTAAGATATGATTGATTATTTACACCATATATTCTCAACCTTCATAAACACAAATAATGTTTAATTATTACACTGATTTATCCTACAAAAGTATTTATAAAGCGATCTCAAGATTGAGAGCAATATGGATTTGACAAGCCATACCCCGTATTTATAATAGGCACTTGAGGCTGACAGTGAGTTTGAGTTCGTATGTTCGTAATGTAATTTCAGTACATTATGACCTGTCGAATTTATACTGCAGTAGCTCTCAGTACTGAAGAAATGGCATTCATTTCTTAAACGAACTCAAACTAGCTGTTAGTCTCAAGTGCTGATTATAAATACGGACCTAATTGTCTCTATCATTTAGCAGGAAAAAATAACAATGTCAACATAGAAATACGAGGAGAAACGTTTGAACCAATTTTTCGTGTCACTTGATAGTTGTGAATTGCAGTGTTATTATTGTAACGTTTGTATTTGTGATTGCTAGATAGAGAACGTTTGTGATTTTAACAACCGTTGACAACATTTTGTATTGAGTTTGTCAGTTTTTGCTTTAGTACATACATACATATAATCACGCCTTTGTCTCTAATGGGGTAGGCAGAGCGTAAACGACCTAAACAAAGGTCAATCCGCCATGTCTGACAAATTTTTGAGGGTTATTTAAGATAGTTTTGTGGGTATATTGCTATAGTGACAGGCTGTCAGCCCATCACCTAAATTGCAATATACTGTAACCCTCGGATCCCTTAACTGGCTTTTACAGCATGCCCGGGAGGAAATGCAGCTGGCACATTCTATGTTTTTCTCTCGCTCCCAGGCGAGCATGGAAGAAAGATTTGCTTTAGTACTGGCCTGCAATTGATAAAAATAACTTGACGAAAGAAGCTAACAAATCATTAACAGACGATAATAATGTTTGAGTTATTCTTACTAATCATGAGAGTCTATGCTACTTGAATCAAATAAATTATCTATCCCTACCACCCGGAAAGAAAATCAGACATTCTATGTTTTGTTTATAGCCCTAATTTAAACATGAGAGTTATAATAATAGTCCTCCCAGAGATTTTCGGTGATGGCGGCCCCTCTCTCAGAGATAGGCCAACTGCGCAGGAGTAGTTTTTAGTGGCCATGTGTTTGCGCAACACACAGGTTCATTGTCTATTCGTCCAATCTCTTATTCTGATGAGACAGATTGACTGACACGACCAGAGAGAAATAAGGCGCAAGACCAACTATTTCAAAATAACAATCAACAATCAGGTGATCAGCCTGCCATGTCCTAACCAAACTATAAACAACAACACAAAGTCATTGTCCCCCGCCTGGAATCGAACCCGGGACCTCCGGGTAGTGAGCCCATGGCTCAGACCGCTAGACGGCGGAGGCAGTTACATTGCTGGGAGTTATATTGATATAATGTACCAACTTGTCGTATAATAATCTAATGAAATACCACTGCAATCACCCCAAATAACTTCAAAATCTAATCCTTACGCCGTCCTCACACGGGTGTCAACTTCCGGTCATCCGGTGACGTCACCGTGTAATAGTTTCCGGTTCACTCCCCCTTTCCCCCCTCATCCCTCATTCCCTCCCCTCATCACCGAGATGGCCATCATCCCCTGCCCAGCTTAATTGATCCTACTTTCCAATCAATTTGGCACTGGGACATTTTTCGGGACATTATTTTTATTTTTGGTACAGTTCACCGCATGATAAGGTTGACTTGACTTAATGGATTTCTAAATGTTTTTTTAGGAGGATATAAATTATTTACAAACGAAGAGATTTTAATAACGTATAGTAAAGTTAGACACATAATATATATGTATGTTTATGTAGGTTCTAGGTTATATGTATATGTAAAAGTCTACAGCGTGTACAGTCTTGTCCCCGTATATATTGTTATCTCATATTCAGTTTTATATATACTTTATTGCATAAACACAAAAGAAATGTAATTTACAAATATAGTGTGCAAGGGCGAACTTATCTCTATGAAGAGATCTCTTCCAGCCAACCCAATGGTAGTAAGAGAAAGTAAATAATTTTGAGGGGACAAGAAAATGCAACATTAACAGAGACTAGTAAAACAAAAAATTAAAAATACTTACATACCTATACATAGAATAAATACCTACCGTATATTACTACGTTAAATAAACATACATATATACTAAACAATATATTGATACATACATATATGAATAAACTACTACATAAATACATACATCAAAATTGTTCAGATAAGAAGTGCTCTTTTAATCTTTTCTTAAAGACATTCACTGAGGTTCACTTACAGGTTGGCTGGAAGAGATCTCTTTATAGAGATAAGCCCACCTTTGTGAACTAAATTTAAATTTGTTTATTTTTTGTACGCAATAAAGAATATATATACATAAGAGCCGAAATCTAGACATGACATGATTAGGTACTTTCTATCTATTCAAAGGTTATATAGGCTACAATCATGAAGCGATATTAAACTTGAGAGCAATATTAAGTTTGTATGGATTTGACAGGCCAGTTTGTATTGAAATGACATTTCTAATACAAACATCTACGAGGGCCGTGAGACTCATGATAAGGCCTGGTTTCAAACTTTAGCTCAGAAACGGGAAAAACGACATGCCCGTGGAGAGGGCTCCGTCGCAACGGACTCTCAATTCGCGTGCAGTAAGTGCGGACGAAAATGTCGTTCAAGGATCGGTCTTTTTAGCCACAAGCGACGATGCTCTTCTCGCATAGGCGCTGCTTGAATCATCTGTCAAGATGAAAAAGGCCTAATGATGATGATGATGATGATGATGATGATGAATACAAACACAAACTCGCTGCCACTCGTGCGAGCTGATAATAAATACGGCCCCTAGTTAGTAGTGCCTGGTAGAAATTGTTAGTATAACAGTACAATAAGTCGGTTTTCACTGTGTATACCTATGAAACAAAAATTTCAATATTATTCCGTTTTCAACTGTACCTCGAGGGCTTAGCGATATTAATTTTCGTTAGATAAGACTTGTACTGCCTGCGGTCTCGAACGATAACATTTGTTATGTTTGATCTGTCTTGTGAAAACAATAACTTATTTATAGATCTACTTACATCACTACATAGTATAAAATCTTTCTCTGTCCCTATATCCCTATGTATGCATAAATATTTAAAACTACGGAACGGATTTTGATGCAGTTTTTTTTAATGGATAGAGTGTTTCAAGAGAAAGGTTTAAATGTATATAACATGCATAATATAGTAGAGAAACACTGATAATTTCTGTGCGAAGCCGGGGCGCTCGCTAGTAGAATATAAAGACATATTATGAATTTATTTTAAAATTTAAACTAACATTTAACTGTTATTTAAAACGTATTTATGATATAGAATAACGGTTTTTCTTTGCACAGGTAGTTCCTGCTTAGAAGCTTTCTCTTAGCTCCCTGGGCTAAGGGGGGCCCTAATAAGTAAAAAAATCATAATTCACTGAAAACATAATCAATGAAAAATGCGGCATATCAGATTGTGGTTAAAACAATAAAGGTCATTTAGAACCTCGTAAAGGTGAAACTTATAGTTCGTTGTAGTTACAGATAGAAAACTTGCGAATAAGGGCCACTTTTAGAACTTTTACTTATTTAGCTATCTGTAACTGTAGTGAACACTGGATTATCAATTTATAATGCTTAAAATAAACTTGAGCATCTATACTTTAATCTGATCTACCGGATTTTCGATTATTGCGTTTTCAGTGAGGGCGCTGGCGTGCAGCGAAGATCCCGTGATTAAGCATAAGAACATTTTTGTAGAAGTAATAAATATTTTTAGATTTTTTTGAAAGGTCAAATATTAAATGCTTTAGCAATAAGGCCGCCTATATTGTACTGTCACGTTTGTTCTTTTTATTGCTGTGGTATGTCTGACTGTGCAATAAAGATTTTTGTATTGCATTAATTAAAATTAAAATTGTATAAATAACTCAATCTTCTACTTAAAAGAACTGAATAAAATATACAATACTTAACGATACTATAAGTAGTTATATAGATCTATAGATTTTCATTTCCAACTTCAATCCCTTTGTTACAATAACAAAACGATTAATAGGTACTATCAATAGCTTACATGAGTGGAGTCACAGTGTAAACTAGTTTCGACCAAGAAGTTGAACTAAGTGAACCCCAATTAATAATACAGACAGAACTGGGTAATATGTAGGGCAAACACCAGTGTCGGCAGATGTCTCGACTCTCAAGGGATGCGGCTATATTGGGACAGCCAAAATCAATGGATACATACATACAAACATACAGTTACACCTTTATCCCGTAGGCAGAGCGTAAACGACCTAAGTAAAGGTCGTTCCGCCACGTCTGACAAAGTTTTAATGGTTATTTAATAATAAAAATAATAGTCCTCCCACCAATTTTCGGTGATGGCGGCCAATCTCGGAGATGGGCCAACTGCGCAGGACTTGTTTTTAGTGCCCAAGTGATTGCGCTACACACAGGTGCACTCTCTGTTCCCTCAATCTTTTATTCTGATGGGACAGACTGACTGACACGACCAGAGAGAATTCAGGCGCAGGACCGACTATTTACATGCCCATCCGACAGCATGGATCATCTTACTTTTCGGACAATCAGGTGATCAGCCTGCAATGTCTTAACCAAACTAGAAACAACAATACAAAGTCATTGTCCCCCGCCGGGAATCTAACCCGGGACCTCCGGGTCGGGAGCCCATGGCTCAGACTGCTTGACCACGGAGGCAGTTATTTTAGTTATTTAGTTGTCAGGGTTATTTAAGATAGATTTGTAGGTATATTGCTGTAGTGGCAGGTTGTGAATTGCAATATACTAAAACCTTCTGATCCCTTAGCTGGTTTCAACAGCATTCCCGGGAAGAAATGCAGCTGGCACATTCTATGCTTTTGTCTTGCTACTGGTCCAGCATGGAATAATTTAAGCGTAATCGTAATCATATTTACGTGTGGGCCATCCCTATACTGGTTATATTTACCACATCGAACTATACGGAGCGACCCTAAGTCTTATTGATGGTACTTGCGAACCACTTGTAAACTTCACTATGTCAACCATATACTATACTAGCGACCCGCCCCGTCTTCGCACGGAAATTATCAGTGAATTAAACCGCCTAATAGGCATCTGACATGTGGTAATTTTGTATTGACCACTATCAAAGACAGCGACCAGGACCGACGGTTTGTGTGCCCTCCGAAACACGGAATCTTTTTTCTTTTTGAACAATCAGGTGAGTCAGCCTACAATGGCCTAACCAAACTGGGGAAATCCTCAAAAGTGATAAATTGACAATTATCAACTTTTGTTTAAATATTATAATATAAATTTTGATAATTCTTACGTCAATCGAATCGTCTTAACCACGCGAGTGTCACTGAAGACACGATTTTGTTATGGCGACAAATAGGCGCCAGTTTAATTTTAAAAAAATTAAGTCGACGGACTATATTGTGTGGGTAATCATTGAATAGGTATTTGAAAATCAATTGGAGTTTTGCAACATCATTTTTCGTTTTGGACAACCGTTTAAGATCTATAACGATTTAAAGTTTTGTATCATACGCAGTTGGGATTTCTGAACTTTTTAAATTACTTGTTACAAATACATCTGAATTGATATCTGAAATTAATTTATTATACAGGGAAAATATTTGTATCTTCAGTATAAGAAAAATACATAAACGAGAAAAACATAATAATACGTGTTTCCTTTTATCGTGATAATCTTTTCCTTATTGAGGCACTTTTAGTGAAATGCCTCCTAGCTAATATAATCTATTCTTACATCTAATCACACTTTGCTTCCTCGGTACAAAACAAACCCTGTACATACATACATAAATATCATCATCATCTGCCTAGCCTTATTCCGTATCTCACGGGGTCGGCTACCTAATCTAGGGGATTGAACATCCATCTGACCTCCGCAATCCAGAAGGGAAACCAGACCCAATCCTAGATTAGGTCAGAGTTTTCAAGCCGCCAATGCTTAGCACTGGTCTCTGACATGGCTTAACGACTAATATCTACGGTATAAAACAATATTAACCGGGACCAACGGCTTAACGTGCCTTCTGAAGCACGGAAAAAGCGCCGAATAAACGTACATATGAAATTCGAAAACCGAAAAACACATTGGTACATGGTGGGATTCGAACCACGACCTCCCTGCCCAGGAGGCAGCGGCCCTATCCAGTACACCATCGGGATCCTCATACATACATACATAAAAATAATCACGCATATATCCCTAATGGGGTAGGCAGAGCGTAAACGACCCAAACAAAGGTCGTTCCGCCACGTCTGACAAAGTTTTGAGGGTTGTTTAAGATAGATTTGTACGTATATTGCTGTAGTGGCAGGTTGTCAGCCTATCGCCTAAATTGCAATATACAGAAACCCTCGGATTCCTTAGCTGGTTTAAACAGTATGCCCGGGAGGAAATGCAGCTGGCACATTCTATGTTTTTCTTTCGCTCCCAGTGCAGTATGGAACAGTCTGTACACAATATAACTATTTAGTCAGGTACAAGGTCAACAAAATATATTAGGACTAGGACTGGTCCATGCTGGTCTCGCTCCCAGAGAGAGAAAAACATAGAAAGTGGCAGTCGATAGAAAAGTAAAAGCTAACGGTAGCGTTTTTATTTTAAAACAAAGTCGCTTTCTCTGTCCCTATATCCCTATGTATGCATAAATTTTTAAACTACGCAACAGATTTTGCGGTTTCTTTTAACGGATAGAGTGATTCAAGAGGAAGGTTTATATGTATGATAAATGAATAATATATTGGAGAAACACTGATAATTTCCGTGCGAAGCCGGTGCGGGTCGCTAGTATTTATATAATTAGCACTATTTCGCCGTTTTTCGATTTGACACCCACATGATAGAGACGTCGTCATAATCATCTATCTATCTTCTATATATATATATATGTATATATATATATATATATATATATATATATATATCGGTCACGGCATCACGCCTGAACGGCTGGACCGATGTCGTTAGTTCTTTTTTGGTTCTGTTCGTTATTATCAGGAGAAGGTTCTTATGAAAGAAAAAAATAAGGCAATTGCGCGGAAAATTAGAAAATTTAAAATTACTTAACCACCATATAAAATTATTAGGCGGAACGAAGTTCGCCGGGTCAGCTAGTAATTCATAAATGTGATAAAAGTTTTCTAAAAAACATCAGAAAGTCGTGATTTTCCGAAAGAATAAGGTAAATATATTTTCGGGGTAGATGCAAACTGTTGAGTAGTTTTTGAGTTTATTAAAAAGTACTTTTAAAAAATGTTACCTATTTTTACTACCTACTTATAAAACTTGTAACAGAATGGATATATGCATAATATGCATCGAGAAAGGTGTGAATCTACCCATGAAACTGAACAACTTACGGAACATAGTTTGAAAAACGAGAAAAAAAACGTTGATCTTCCATACAAAATGCATTAGCTGATAGCGCATTAGTATGGGCAGTCATATTTTTTTTCGTATTTCGACCTACGTTCCTTAGGGAAAGTTGTTTCGTTTCTCGGGTAGATTCAAACATTTCACGATGTACATACCCTTTATGTTCCTCGTTGTAAAGAAAAAGGCTTAACTTTCAAAAAAGCCTGACTTGTCTGTGTGTACCATTTGTGAAAGACAAAGCACAGATTTGAAAAAAATAAAAGTAGTGAAAATACATTGCACATAAAAAACGAAATGCAAATAATGAGGAAGGGGAAAAAGCAAGCTCTTTAGCTTGTTAGATGGCTGAAAACTAAAAAACATCTGTAAGAAAAGCTGTGTACAAACCAACAGTAACAGCACGAGTATGCTTTTGTACTATACTTTCCGTGACATCTCGAAGAAATAAGGAATGAAGAGTTTTCCCTTGGGAATAAGATATTTACCCCAAGTAAAAAGTACATACATAATCACGCCTTTATCCTTAATGCAGGCAGAGCGTAAACTACCTAAACAAAGGTCGTTCCGCCACGTCTGACAAAGTTATGAGGGTTGTTTAAGATAGATTTGTAGGTATATTGCAGTAGTGACAGGTTGTCAGCCCATCGCCTAAATTGCAATATACTGAAACCCTCGGATCCCATAGCTGGTTTGTACAGCATAGGAGGAAATGCAGCTAGCAAAATGTATGTTTTTCTTTCGCTCCCAGGCCAGCACGAAAGAAAAAATACCCTATGTCCATTTTTAGTTTACAATCTATAAGCAAGCTAAATTTCATCAAATTCTGTTTATTCGATAAGGAGTGAAAGAGCAACAGACAGACAGACAGAGAGAGTTTCCTACTTTCACATCTATACTATTATGTAGTATGGATTAAGTATTGATGCATGCAAGAGGTAATGAGGAATTAGGAATAAGTAAAACTTTTTGTTTAAAATACTTAATAGGCTTGATTCTAGATTTAAACGGTTAAACCTAACATTAATATATCTGTCACTTTAGGACTAATAATAACATTGGAAAAGGACATGAAATCTTTACTTTCCGGTTTTTGATTTATAGTCGGTGGTTTTCATAAAAATGCGTTTTCTGTAATTTTTATCCGCCGTATATGATATGGCGGATAAAATTTTCAGAAATACTGGGGAAACGTCCAATGCTAATCAATTTCTGTTCAAATTCGCCCGTCCTTTTTCAATTTTAATATTTTGAAAGAGACAGATAGATTTTAATTTTAGTTTTAGCCGGTAGTATCTAGAAACGACCCCAATAGGTCTGATTATTATAAATTGACTTGCTTTTAAGTCTGAAAGCGGCAATGTTCATTGTGAATGTGGTGTTTTAAGAACTCTCGAATCATTATGTATATATATTCCATTAAAATGGCATGCCAAATACGATCACATGAAAGGGTTCGATTATGGCGACTCTCACCCCTCGATGAAAGCAGCACGTGGCAATGTGATCCTGCAGAAAGGATACAGTGTGGTGTCGCATAGCAATCTGTTCAGTTGCGGTAAGTAGCCGTGATCGTCTCAATTCCACACGCATTTATATTCATAACGCAACCGTTTGTCGCTTGACACGCAATGTATGGTGCAAAGTGTGAGAGACAGCGGGTAACAAGAAGCAATCTGTTCAGTTGCGGTAAGCAGCCATGATCGTCTCAATTCCACACGCATTTATATTCATAACGCAACCGTTTGTCGCTTGACACGCAATGTATGGTGCAAAGTGTGAGAGGCAGCGGGTGACAAGAAGCAACCTGTTGAGTTGTGGTAAGCAGCCATGATCGTCTCAATTCCACACGCATTTATATTCATAACGCAACCGTTTGTCGCTTGACACGCAATGTGTGGTGCAAAGTGTGGGAGGCAGCGGGTGACAAGAAGCAATCTGTTTAGTTGCGGTAATTAGCCGTGATCGTCTCAATTCCACACGCATTTATATTCATTACCGTTTGTCGCTTGACACGTAATATGTGGTGTAAAGTATGAGAAGCAGCGGGTGACAAGAAGCAATCTGTTCAGTTGCGGTAAGAAGCCGTGATCGTCTCAATTCCACACGCATTTATATTCATAACGCAACCGTTGGTTGCTTGACACGCAATGTGTACTGCAAAGTGTGAGTGACAGCGGGTGATTGAAGAATTAAGATGAAGACTTAAAATTGAGATATGAAAGTAAATCGAAGACATATGAACTGATAATACATAATGGTTGAAGTATCATCTAATAAAATTTAAAATCTAAAAGTTACAAGCGTCATTTATATCTTGCCGATGGTGTTGTAAAAGTTGACGAAATTTTGAATATGCTGAAACACATTCCTGTAAAAATAACATCTTGCAGTGCTCTTTACTGCTTCCAAATCCGCAATTCACATTCCGCTTGGTAATGGTAATAATTACCTTTGTAATGCTTTTTTATAAAATTGTTAAAGATTTTACTGCCAGAAAATTTATTAAGTCGCGGTAAAACAGTGGGACAAAAAATCAGCAGTCAATAAATTTTTGTTGATGATAATTTTTAGCTCTTATAACTTGTACCAAACAGAAGATAAATCGAGAACAGATATCCACCTTAGTAAACATGTTATCATATAGTTAGCGAGATCAAAGAGCCCGTTCGTGTTGGATTCTCACAAATATCCATGTGAATATACAGACTGACAATCATACGCCCTATCATTGCCCTGATTTGTATTCATGTAGTATACAACTTCTAGTTAGCTGATTTTCTTCAAGGTACTGTTTGATTAGTTGGTGTCGAAGGTTAATGTTGAGAGGCGTCTATTACTAGGTTTACGAAAAAAACCTGTGATTAGGTACTGATATTTTTTAATGTATGTACTGAGTCAACGAAACCTTTTTACAATCCCACTAGTGTCGGAGAGTTGAAGAAGAACATTGCTATCAATCTTATTTTTCTTAGCGAGATTCTCGAGTCGAACAACGATCCGATGAACCCTGTTGTCAGAGTTTTCAAACCGCCTAGCACAGCTATTAGGCCTTTGACATAGTTTTGAATTACGACCAGTATCAAAGACAACGATCGAGACTAACGGTTTAACGTGCCCTCCGAACACGGAATCCTTTTTTCTTTTCAGACAATCAGGTGGTCCAGCCTGCATTGGCCTAACCAAACTGGGAAAAACCTTACAAAGTGATAGATTGATAAATATAAACTTTGTGTTCCCCCCTGGGAATTGAACCCAGGACCTCCGGATCGTAAGCCCATGGCTCTGACCATTAGACCACGGAGGCAGTTATTGCTATCAAGGAGAAACTAGGTGTTTTATCAGTATTTTCAATGCCTCAAATCAATATTGCATAAAGAGTATTTTTTCTACAAATACGAAGACATCTTCTATCATTGGAAGAAAATTGTCATAGAAAGTGGGATGAAAAGTCTTTGAAAGAATGTATTTTATGTTGTTCATTTCATGTATAAAAGATCATTTAGCTACGCTAAACTTTCTTTTAATTGTTGACTGCTGCAGAATCTATAAATCGAATATCGTAGAACTTTGCTGCCAATAGACGGCTACCCTCATCACGCGATTGCACTATTATTTCAACCAACTTGTAAGTGACTATTCATAAAGTTCCAAAACTCTACCAACCGTACAACATTGGATGTATATTTTAAGTTGGCAACTCCGATCGTTTATTTTCGAACGCAAACTGCGCGAGGAACTATGCAAAATAGTGTTGCCAGGCGCCGATTTTTGTATTACTCGCGTGAATTCCTAGATCTTTCTTCCATGCTGGACTGGGAGTAATAGAAAAACATAGAATGTGCCAGCTAAATCTCATCCCGGGAATGCTGTAAAAACCAGCTTAGGGATTCGAGGTTTATAGCGTATTCCAATTTAAGGTGATGGTCTGACAAACTATTCTTATAGTAATAAAGATCATAATCATCTGTAATGTGATGCTTCCATGCTGGACTGGGAGTGATAGAAAAACATAGAATGTTCCAGCTGCCCTTCCTCCCGGGCATGCTGTAGAAGTCATCATCATCATGGGGTACCATCTTCATACTGAAGTCAACAAAAGAGATTCGAGGGTTAGTGCAGTGTAATTTAGGCGACGGGCTGACAACCTGTCACTACAGCAATACACATTAGAATCTAAAATTTTCCCCAATTTGTGTCAGACGTAGCGAAAGATGCCATTTACGCAAGGGATAAAGGCGTGATTATATGTATGTATGTCTGTATGTATCATCTGTAATAACCCTCAAAACTTGTTAGACGTGGCGGAACGACCTTTATTTCGGTAGTTTTCACTCTGCCTACCATTGGGGATAAAGGCGTAATTTTATGTATGGGCATTCGCCTGTAAAGATTATTTTTTGTCATTCTTACTTATCTAGAGTCACAAAAAAAAACAAAGTAGGTACGATATGACCCTGCGGATCTCGTTAATACATACATACATACATATAATCACGCCTTTATCCCTAATGGGGTAGGCAGAGCGTACACGACCTAAACAAAGGTCGTTCCGCCACGTCTGACAAAGTTTTGAGGGTTGTTTAAGATAGATTTGTGGAGAAAATAAACTGATTATTATTATTATTATTATATTGCTCTAGTGACAGGTTGTCAGCCTGTCGCCTAAATTGCAATATACAGAAACCCTCGGATCCCTTAGCTAGATTTTACAGCATGCCCGGGAGGAAATGCAGCTGGCACATTCTATGTTTTTCTCTCGCTCCCAGTCCAGCATGGAAGTAATGCAATGCAATCTCGTCAATGCAATGCAAAAATCGATTTTCGATTTGAGAATGAACGAAAACATGCATTGAAAATTTTGATTCCCGCGTATTTTGAGTGGTTCAGACACTGTTCCTATTCGGAGCACGTTCTACTTGAACCAGTAATCGCTTTGATAGTTCGGTTCAACTTTTCATGCCGATTTTGTCCATCTAAATTATACTGGCTTTTCAACTAAATTGGTTTCTGCGAAATGGAATTTTGTGTTTTTCAGTTCAACAGTTTATCAAAATTATTAGAAATCAGAAAATGAAACATAACAATATTAGTTAATTACCTATAGAGCATTCTATTTTTTGGGTTCTAGAACAATAAGGTTATCGTTTTCGGAAAACAGCACTATTTTATCTTTACTATACAGTCTTATTTCAATCGTATGCCCGAAAATAAATCAGAAGCATACAGTTATGGAGTGCAATTCGGCGTTATAAATTACTCGAATTAACTAATAAAAGTCAATTACCATCACTTCGTATCATTAAATAAAAGAAAAATACCGCAATATTTTTTAGTTAAGATTTATATAAATTTTATATAATTTCTTCCATGCTGGACTGGGAGAGATAGAAAAACATAGAATGTTCCAGCTGCCCTTCCTCCCGGGCAGGCTGTCAAAGTCAGCAAAAGGGACTCGAGGGTTACATTGTATTGTAATTTAGGCGATGGGCTGACAACCTGTCACTAAAGCAATACATATTACAATCTAAAATAGTCCCCTTAATTTTTGTCAGACGTGGCGAAAGCGCCTTTTACGAGGCGTTAAACGCTCTGCCTACCCCGTAAGGGATAAAGGCGTGATTTATGTATGTCTGTATTTATATAAATTCGATTTCTCTCCGAATTGCCCTCAGAAACACTTCTTTTGTTTGTTCAATTTCGTTATGTTGTTTTGTCAAATGCACTTATTTTCTTCCAAACTTGTTGTTTTGTATATCAAGAAAAAAAATATAATGTACCAGCTGCATCCCAACACCTGTGTGCTGTATGCCTGTATGCTGTAAAAACCAGCTAAGGGATCCGAGGGTTTTTGTATATTGCAACTTAGGCGATGGGCTGACAACCTGTCACTACAGCAACATACCTACAAATCTATCTCAAATAACCCTCAAAATTTAGTCAGAAGTGGCGAAACGAGCTGTGTTTGGGTCGTTGCCGCTCTACCTATCCCATCAGGGATAAAGGTGTGATTATATGTATGTATGTATGTTTTTCTTAAGCTTGCAAGATGCAGGCACAAGTAAAGTCGACGCTGTATGCTCGAGAAGTCAATAAGCAAAAGGTGTTACTACTGCATACCACACACACATGGTACAATCACTGACAAAAAGGTTCACAAGGATTCTAGTGGTCTGCCACTGGGAGTCTGAGTGGCTTATTTCAGGAATGTTGCGTATAGATAGTAAGAAAAGTGCGATGGAAAGCATTTGTTATGAAATACATACATATTGCCTTTATCCCTAATGGGGTAGGCAGAGCGTAAACGACCTAAACAAAGGTCGTTCCGTCACGTTTGTCAAAGTTATGAGCGTTATTTAAGATTGATTTGTAGGTATATTGCTGTAGTGACAGGTTGTCAGCCCATCGCCTAAATTACAATAAACTGAAACCCTCGGATCCCTTAGCTGGTTTTTACAGCATGCCCGGGAGGAAATGCTGCTGGCACATTCTATGTTTTTCTCTCGCTTCCAGGCCAGCATGGAAGTAGTATTAAATGATTGGATAATTAAATATCCATTGAATTACCAATTTACTAGCTACAGCAGCATCAAACCGAAATATAGGTTATTATAACAAAATACGGAATATTTTTGAAATCGTTAATGTGAAACCTAGAGAAATGCATCGTTAAAAAGTGCAAAAAACTAATTTACATTCTAAACAATAAATTGTCAACCACTACCAACAAAGCAAAGTGTATACTCTTAACTCGAATAAAATACTCTTTCTTACTACTGACCGTATTTTTCCCTCAGTCTTAATGGCTTTTCCGCTGACTAGTACATCGTCCACGTAGGCCTTGCTATTAATGTTATATGAGGCGCCCCAGCGAGCATAGCTGGGAGGCAAGCTAGTTCAGTGATCGATACCGTATGTTTACACGCCAGCCTAGTCAGCACATACATAAATAAAATCATGCCTTTATCCCTAATGGGGTAGGTAGAGCGTAAACGACCTAAATAAAGGTCGCTCCGCCACGCCTGACAAGTTTTGAGGGTTATTACAGATGATTATGATGTATATTGCTATAGTGACAGGTTGTCAGCCCATCGCCTAAAATCGCAATACACTATTACTTCAAGGGTTATTTTTGCTTCTTCGTTCTCTATTACTCCCAGTCCAGAATGGAAGTAATTCATTATTTTTTCCCACAAGATATCCAAAGCGTTCCGGTTAAAACAACCGGAATTACCATACCTACACACACTACATACGTAGAATGTGCCAGATGCATCTCCTCCCGAGCATACAGCAAAAAACAGCTAGGGGATCGGAGGGTTTCTGTAAATTACAATTTAGGCGATGGGCTGACTATCTGTCACTACAGCAATATACCTACAAATCTATCGTAAATAACCCTCAAAATTCTGTCAAACGGAACGGCCTTTCTTTAGGTTGTCCTCGCTCTGCTTACCCCATTAGCAATAAAGGCTTGATTATATGTATGTATGTAAAAATAATGTAACTCTAGAGTAACCAGCTAACTAGTTTCTATCTAGTAGAGTAGTGAGATACCCAGATCGATCCTCGTATGTTTATCCTGCCTCCCACAGCCGCAGCCCAGAGGCAGAGACGCGTGCATTTTTAATACAGCCACAATTTAATGACTGATTCTACGTCACAGAATATATAATAGTACTAACTACGTATAAGATATATCAAGAAAATTCGGAGAATATTGAAATATCGAGTAGCTTGTGTGAATATGTTGCAATTTAGACTGCGAACGCTCGAGTAAAGCTTGAACCTTGTGTGTCAGGGTTAAAAACGAGTTACCTATCCTGCGTTAAATAATTACAAGTACAAATCATTTGTTTCGTAATCAAATATTACAGTACAATGCAATTACACTGAATAAATTCAGAGTATGAAATGAAACAAATAAAAATAAGATACTGTGCATGGATAATTTTGTGTGTCATATTTATAGAGATTTCGTGGGTCATGCGGGTAATTCTAGGTATTGTAAGCATCAACCTAGTTCCTACTTTACCTCAATCGCAGATCGATCCCTGTAAGTTTATCCTGCAGCCCACAGCTGCAGGCAGAAACGCATGCATTTCGTTTTTCGTGCAGTCTCTGTGTTTTTCTAAAGCAACCACTATTTTATCGATATTTCGAGTGTCAGGAAAATACCGCATTGATGTTTTGTGTCAGAATTTAAAGAAAAGGGATGATCGTAACTTGTATTAAAAATTAAAGATACCTTAGTTAGTTAGATATTGATATTTTACATGTCAAGTTTTCTCGAGATTACATACATACATACATACTAATCACGCCTTTGTCCCTAATGGGGTAGGCAGAGCGTAAACGATCTAAACAAAGGTCATTCCGCCACGTCTGACAAATTTTTGAGGGTTATTTAAGATATATTTGAATATATATTGCTATAGTGACAGGTTGTCAGCCCATAGCCTAAATTGCAATATATAGAAACCCTCCATGCTGCCTCCTTCTTCCATGCTGGACCGGGAGTGATAGAAAAACATAGAATGTGCCAGCTGCAACACCTCCAGAGCATGCTGTAAAAACCAGTAAATGGATTCGAGGGTTATAGTATATTACAATTTTAGGCGATGGGCTGACAACCTGTCACTATAGCAATATACGTCATGATCATCTGTAATAACCCTCAAAACTTGTCAGACGTGGCGGAACGACCTTTGCTTAGGTCGTCTACCCCATTAGGGATAAAGGCGTGATTATATGTATGTATAGAAACCTTCGGATCCCTTAGCTGGTTTTTACAGCATGCCCGGGAAGAAATGCAGCTGGCACATTCTATGTTTTTTTCTCGCTCCCAGTCCAGCTTCCAAGCTGGAGTAGCTTTCTCGAGATTACGTGTGTAAAATTATTGTATCTCTAAAAAAAAACCTAGTTTGTACCTAGTCGCAGATCGATCCCCGTATGTTTATCCTGCCTCCCACAGCCACAGCCCAGAGGCAGAGACGCGTGCATTTTTAATACAGCCACAATTTCACCATCGCCACTGAGAGTATTAACGGATTAATGAAAATCGTATCAAGTTTGATGTGGGAATATGGGATTAATATTTTTACTGATACCTGCGTTAAAAAAACTAGCTTTCCAGCTGCTCTTTATAATTCTAAATGAGTTTTTCCATGAAAAACATTTAATTTTCTGCGGTAAAGAGTAATCAGCAGTCTGCATCAAATCATCTATCATTATATTGTATTACATATGAAGATTTTACGTGTCAATTAAAGCATGTTGCACAATAAAAAAAATAAACCGTATCGTATCTGGTTTGGAGCAACCCAAACTTGATGTTTTGAAAAATATTTTCATTTTAATTTTGAATTTGTGACTGATATGTAATGATGTAATATATTTTTATAATCAGCTCAAACGCCCTCTAATTGGATACCACACACAATAGGTTTCAGTACTGTTTTTTTAAAAAAAATATCCACACATTAAAAAAATATGTTAATATCCCGTCACGAAATTTTGAGTGCAAACAACTAGAATTAAAAAAAGAAATCGATCCCTAAAACTTTCCCACAGTCCAAAGGGTCTGAACAAGTTTTGACTGAATTATTTAGCCGTGTAGGCAATGAGTATATTTATTTGCTTGACTTTAATACCAAACGTATTCGGGTGATCCAGAAAGATTTCGCGATAAAGTTATTTTTTTTTTAAATGCATATCTCTATATGGGCAACCTTGTTAAAGAGCAATTATTTTTAGCGAGTGGATTCTCGAGTCGAACAACGATCCAAAGGACTCGGGTGTCAGAGTTTTTAAACCGCTTAGTAGCACAGCCTGCCTCTTAACTGCCTCTGTAGTCTAGTGATCAGAGATATGGGCTTACGATCCAGGTTTCGATTCCCAGGGGATATTTATCGCTTTGTGGTTCGGTCAGGACATAGCTGGTTGAACCATCTGATTGACCTAAAAAATAAAAGGATTCCGTGCTTCGGAGGGCACGTGAAGCCGTTGGTAGCGGTCGCTATCTTTGATAGTAGTCAGAGGCCTAAAAGAGCAATAACTCAGTGATTTGGATTTAAGTGGTTTCAAGCAGAATGGGAACAGACTTTAAAGTAAAAATAATCATTAAACTTCTCTAAGCGTCCCTAAAACAAACAAGAACACATTTTACGAGCAAATCGAGATATACGACCTTTAAAACGAAACAAATTGACGCAAATAAAACAGTTTTAAGACCATTTTAAGACCCAGTATACAATGAAACGTACGCGATCTTACTTTACTTTAAGTTAAATAGCGGAAGTTCAAAATTGACTTGGGTTAAGTTACGGTTAAGTTCTGAGGTTAACTGAAAGAATGGTGTAAAAAGGTTACAACAATATAATATATTTCTTCCATGTTGGACTGGGAGTGAGAGAAAAACATAGAACGTGCCAGCTGTATTTCCTCCCGGGTATGCTGTAAAATCAGCTAAGGGATCCGAGGGTTTCTGTATATTGCAATTTAGGCGATGGGCTGACAACCTATGACTACAGCAATATACCTACAAATCTATCTTAAATAACCCTCAAAACTTTGTCGGACGTGGCGGAACGACCTTTATTTAGGTCGTTTACGCTATGCCTACCCCATTAGGGATAAAGGCGTGACTATGTATGCACATAATATAGGAGAAATCTACGTAAAAAATGCTATTTTTTTATAGCCTATATATAGGTCGTCTCACGGCTGGGCAAAGGCCTCTCCTTTATCTCTCAAACTTATCAACATTATTTTAAAACACCCTTCATCTTTGACGTTACCCATAGGTATTTTTTCCGGGATCATATTTATACCTTGTCAAGATCACTTGATAAAAGTTTATGTATGTAACTACGGCTCGTATTTCTAAAACGATCTCAAGATTGAGAGCAATATTAAGTACGGATTTGACAGGTCGATTCGTATTGAAATGTCATTTCTGAAACACAAACTAGCTGCCAGTCTCAAGTGCTGCTTATTAATACGGGCCTATGTTCAACGGAGAAAAAACTGGTCAAGCAGATTATTTCTTAATTTTAAAGCCGTATGTAATTAAAAATATATATATAAAGCCTTATGTAGTTGTAAAATTTCAAAAAAAAATAATAGCTTACAAATTCTACTATTAATCCTTTTCAAAGATACTTAAGTTCGTATTTATTAAGCCGTCTTAAGATTGAGAGCGTTATTAAGTATTTTACGGGCCATTTTGGACTGAAATGACATTTCTGATCTCAACTCAAACTCGCTGTCACTCTTAAGAGTTGGTTATAAATGTAGCCCTTACTTTTTCCACTGCACCGCATAACAAACTTAAAATGAGTTTCGCTTGGAAGCTCCGTGTCGTGTCTAACTCGAACAAAGTCACACAAAAATGGTAAAACATGTGACTTTACATTCAATCTCAGAGCTTAACGCTGTAGCTGCGGTCTACGGCGTAGAGGTGCTACGAAGTTACGTAGCAATGCTACGGATTAATCTTAGGAAATAGGGGATTTAATTTAAGAGTCATCATCATCTCCCTAGCTTTATCCCGTATCTAACGGGGACGGCTACCTAATCTAGGAGATTGAACGAGGGTACTGGTTTTTACACCGAGCAACTGCCATCTGACCTCCGCAACCCAGAAGGGAAACCAGACCCAATCCTAGATTAGGTCAGAGTTTTAACACCGCCAATGCTTAACACTGGCCTCTGAAATGGCTTAACGACTAATTTATACGGTATTAAAAGATATTAGACATACATGTGCATTTACAGCCGTTAAAGTGTTAATATTATAAAGTTAAGTTCACTTAAGTGAGGTTGAGTGGAATGGATACGACGTGTAAACAAAAAGTTATAGAAATTGCCAACTTCCTCTTTAGCGGTGTAATGTTTTTGTTTCATTTTGTGAACTTACTCCCTTGCAACAAATATTATGTCAGAATAAAACACCTATTCTTTTTTACATATATAAATCAAGCCTTTAGATCGAGATAAGTAGGCAGAGCGTCAAGGGTATAGTAAGCCAATTATGCCTAAATTGCAATACATTCAATTGCATTGCTTCCATGCTGGACTGGGAGAGATAGAAAAACATAGAATGTTCCAGCTGCCCTTCCTCCCGGGCATGCTGTTGAAGTCAGCAAAAGGGACTCGAGGGTTACAGTGTATTGTAATTTAGGCGATGGGCTGACAACTTGTCACTATAGCAATACATATTACAATCTAAAATTGCCCTCAATTTTTGTCAGACGTGGCGAAAGCGCCTTTTACGAGGCGTTAAACGCTATGCGTACCCCGTAAGGGATAAAGGCGTGATTTATGTATGTATGTATGTATGCAATACATTCAAATCAGAACCTTTTGCTGAATTCGGATGACTTGGTAGAAAAATCTGCTGGCACATTCTATGTTTGTTTTAAGTATAGTGAACGATTAGATAACTTCTTTAATAGTAAAGAGAGTTAAAAGTTTCTTTCCTTGATTGCTATTTCTTCAAAGCTAAAAACAATAAACTGTTTTCCTAACGAAAACTAAATTAACTCGTATGTAACCTAAAAGTCACCTGATTATCCACATAAAGGTTTGTTTAGACAGAAGATAAACGATGTCGCTACCTGCAGGGCCCTGTGCAAACACCCAATAATGAGGCTAAAGGCATCACACAGAGGTAAGCCAACTATGAAAATGGGCATGTAAGCGGGGCATGGGGTAAGAGACATTAAAAGGGGTTATAGGACGACAATACTGTACTGATCTCCCCTAGCCTTATCTCGTATCTCTCGGGGTCGTACTTAATATAGGTGATTGAACGAGGTCAGAGTTTTTAAGCCTCCGATGCTTAGCACTGGTGTCTGACATGGCTAAACGACTAATATCTACGGTATTAAATTTTCTTTTAAGCACAGCGTTTAGGTACGTTTATTATTATTTGTTGTAATCAATTACTTTCAAACCGTTATTTTTTATAAGTGTTCTCTTTTTATTTTATATCTTAACTGTTTGGTGAATGTTGTGTACAATTGTAATAGGACCTCAGATTTATAATGTTTTCCATTTTTTAATTATTTCTACCTTGTTATTAGTCTGTAGTCTATAATTGTACCTATCCAAATAAAATAAAATAAATAAACGATATTAACCGGGACCAACGGCTACACGTGCCTTCCGAAGCACGAATAAAAGCGCCAAATAAACGTACATATATATGAAATTCGAAAACCTAAAAACAAAGGTTCGTGGTGAGACCACGAACCACGACCTCCCGCTTAAAAAAAATATATATTTTCAACGGGATTAATACCACGATTATATTGATTGCTATCTGATATTTCATCGCAGTTTCATGCGACATGAAAACAATAAAAATAATCGTAGTGAAATAATGCCGATCAAAATATACAAACGCGAAAGTATCAAAACTTAAACTTTCCTCAAGGAATGTAAGTCTAAATTAATAATTCTACCATTTGTTTGGGAGGGTCCAATTATTTTGAACTATACCTGGGAAATTTTGTAGAATTAGTCTGTTAGGTTGCGCAACTCTAACTAATTTACACCAACATACATACATATAATCACGGATTTATCGCTAATTTGGCAGACATAGTGAAAATACCCAACCAAAGGCCGTGCCGCCACGTCTGACAAAGTTTTGAGGGTTATTTAAGATAGATTTGTAGGCATATAACAACAAGCCAGCACGTATAACTTAGTGATTTCTTCTTATAGCAATATCGCGCTCTGCTCCAATAAGAATTTATCTTCGGAACGTAGTGCCTAGATGCACTCCATATTTCCGTGTAAAGAATTGACCAAAAAAATTTGGTAGATCGTAATTATAGCTCTCATTATAACAAGCAGAAAATAATATCCAAAGTAATACCAAACCCATTATTTCATTAATTATATGGCTGTATTCCTTTAAACCTAGACTAGCGAGGAAAGAGTGCGGATGGTTTTAGAGATATGCAATTTAGGCAATTGGCTAGCAACTGAATTTATTAACAGCCAAATACAAATCAGCTTTTATTACGCCGTTAACCACTGTCTCATCATCATAACTTTAAGAGCTCTTGTCGGTGGAGTAATCGCCAGCTTTCTCGGGATTCAGTCTTCTCTTTAACCACTGTGTACCACGTACTAGATATAGGCCAGAAGTAGTTATACTTCCTCCCATTGAATTTTTCCATCATCCGCCATCTTGAAATCAGTCGGGTCGTTTGCCCACAGATCGAGCCTAAACCAATACGAAGGGAACGCCTCATTTCACCCACAAACAGTCACTTTCATGAGTCCATTCTCGTTTCTTACAGTTCATGCGCCAGTTGGCTATTGAGGCTATTGAGTTTATATGGACGATTAAAAAATACATGCGGTTACACCTTTATATCTTACGGGGTAGACAGAACGTCTACAGATAGCTTGATAGCCTGATTAAAGTATTAGCGCCTCATTTGTCAATTAATTTGTATCACTAAGTGATAGCTTGGCAGCGCTTTCTACAGTGTATGTCCATACGGAAGAGAAGTAATTGAAACATTCTGTATTTTTTTCTTCTGTCAGGTCTAAGTAGGTATGATGGAATGGAATGCTATACAGCTCTCTCGCCAGCCATCCGTGAAAATACACCAACCAACGAAAAACATCATGAAATTCAAAACATCTCCAAAGTATAATGATTACAACCTCGTGGTTCATATTCCGTCATAAATTCAATGCTAATTCACCTCCTGCAAGCCGACAAGCCGACAAAATATCCAAAATGGCGACTTCATTATTCAGAGGTTGGCTCCGTACACAAGCGGCGCAAGTATTTATTCCCGACATCTGCCGACCTTTTGTAAAGATGGGTTCACATTGTACACAAATTATGACATTTTACTGAAACGCTGTGTAAAGGCTGTGTGGCCCAGTAAATATTGAGCCTTTCATTCCAATAAGAAAAGTGAACACTTTAGATCATGACTTGGCTTCAATTATTGTTAAAGCACTCAATTTTGTTGGCCTCTGTCGTGTTTCATAGACAGCTCCAGGTAGCTGTGCTGATCGACTGATGAGTTACTGGTGGGCTAAGTCTTGGACTCTTAGGCCCGTATCGATAAACAATACTTGAGACTGAATACAGCTAGTTTGAGTCTAGCCTATTTATAAAGCGATCTCAAGATTGAGAGCAATTTTAAGCATGCATTTGACAGGTCCTTCTATACTGAAATGACATTTCTGATACGGACGTAAACTAGCTGTCAGTCTCAAGTGCTGTTTATAAATACGGGCCTTAGTGTGAAGGTCGTGGGTACGATTACCACAGGGGATTCATCATCACCAGCCTGTATCATATACTGTATCATATACTGCTGGTCATAGGCCTCTCAAATGGCACGCCACTCAGCTCGGTCTTCAGCCTTTCTCATCAAATTTCTGCCATCTTTCTTGCGAATGTCATCGCTCCACCTGCAGAGCTATGATGCGCACTGTGGACTTTCATTTGTCTTTACGCGTTGCATACTTCACTATGATTAATGCCAGTAATTGCCGTTGTGAAGTGCGCAATGAAATGGATAATCTGTAGACAAAACGAAGCCTACAGTGCGCATCATAGCCATGCTGGTTTTAGGACGTCCTACACTACGTTTCTTTCTTGATTGCTGCCTGGGAGTAAGAGAAAAAGATAAAATGAGCCAGCTGCATTTGCTTCCGGGCATGCTGTAAAAACCAGCTAAGGGATCCGAGTGTTTCAGTATATTGTAATTGGGGCGATTGGCTGACATTTTGTCACTACAGCAATATACCTACAAACCTTTAAGATATTAAATAAGCCTCAAAACTTTTTCAGATGTGGCGGTACAACCTTTGTTTAGGTCTTTTACGCTCTGCCTACCCTATTAGGGATAAAGGCGTAATTATATGTACGTATGTAAACTACGTTAGATGATTTGCGGTATCCAGTCTAGAACTCGTCTGCCCCAACGACCGGCGGTTCTATGACATCAGGAGACACGGGGGATACAAATATCTACACATTCATAACTATTACAAGACATATCATAAGAGCCCGATGGTGTAGTGGATAGGGCCGCTGCGTCCTGAGCGGGAGGTCGTGGTTCGTGGTTTCATATGTTCGTTTATTCGGTGCTTTTTCCGTGCTTCGGAAGGCACGTTAAGCTCATGGTCCTGGTTAATATCGTTTAATACCGTAGATATTAGTGTCCATGTCAGAGGCCAGTGCTAATAAGCATTGGTGGTTTAAAAACTCTGACCTAATCTAGGATTGGGTCTGGTTTCCCTCCTGGGTTGCGGAGGTCAGATGGCAGTCGCTCTGTGTAAAAACCAGTACCCTCGTTCAATCACCTAGGTGGGGTAGCTGACCCCGTGAGATACGGGATAGGGCTAGGGAGAGGATGACATTACATATCATATCACTCTATGAATTTTCTTTATTTGGATTAGACTAAAAAGATATAGTAAGTATATAGTAAGTAATCAAATAATTTGGAGACAGGCTTTCTAGATTTGTGTATAACCACGGAAAACGCAAAATAAAGTTGTTTTAAAAAACTCTAATATGAACACATCTCCGAAGGCCTGTTGCCACAACCCTTTTGAATAAAAAAAAACATCAATACGTCTCTTTCTTCCTTTTCTACGCAAATTCTTTTGAAGTCATATCTCGGGTCACTTGATATTCTTATTGAATTTTTATACACGTTTAGAAATATAAGAATCAGACAATAATTTGGCGTGACCCATTTTATTTGCATATCTGAAAATATTAATGATTATGTCTTTTGTAAGCATTTTCTGGAACCCGTATCATGCCCTTATTTCTTACGGGGTAGACAGATGTCAACGGAGTGATAAAAGTTAATTTGTGTTTTGCTGTTTATGTTAGATATTAAAAACACTCATAGCCCCCACTAGGATTTCCTGTATCGGGGTGCCATGGACAATTTCATTTTTTACATTCTTCATTCAAATGTCTGCCTGGCCGGGAATCAAACCGGGGACCTTCTGCGTAGTAGGTAGATGCTCTGACAACTAGGCTATGCGAGTCATCTAAAACGATCAGCATTCTTTACGTCCTTCCTAACTTTTTAATATAGATACGAGTATAATACCTATGCTATTGGGGGGAAGTGAAACAAATATTCGTTTTATTTAATACATACATACACAAACCACGCCTTTATCCCTTACGGGGTAGGCAGAGCGTTTAACGCCTCGTAAAAGGCGCTTTCGCCACCTCTGACAAATATTGAGGGCAATTTTAGATTGTAATATGTATTGCTTTAGTGACAGGTTGTCAGCCCATCGCCTAAATTACAATACACTGTAACCCTCGAGTCCCTTTTGCTGACTTCAACAGCATGCCCGGGAGGAAGGGCAGCTGGATCATTCTATGTTTTTCTATCTCTCCCAGTCCAGCATGGAAGTGTTTATTTAATTAATGTGTAATAATTTTACTTTTGTATTCCTTTTTATCATATCTTTATTTTCCCATCGAACAGCCTTGTGAATATCTAAAGATCACTCATAGAACAGTTTTTACGAAAGAAAATTGACAAAAGGTACATTTCATCTGAATTTTCCCTCATTCTATTCCCAAGGGAATCAGGTAGGCAGGAATCGTAAAGCAAGTCGGTCAACGAGGAATAAAATTCGTGGAAATGGGGTAAAATGGGTAGAATGGGCAGGGATCAATAAATTTGCGCGATCGAACCGGTCCTAACTGCCCCATTACTCGGGCCCGTAATTCTTAGACCATAGCCAGGGATAGATTCAGGGGTTAATGAAAAGCGGTCACAAAATTGGATTAGCGTTTTAAAAAATACCAACTTAGCATTTTACTAACACACCAGATAGTGATTTTTGTGGTAGATTTTAAAATGGATTTTTTGTTATTTATTTATTTAACAATTTATTGTACACAAAAAAACATCATAAACACAGGACATAAAAAAACAAAGACACAACAGGCACTGCTTATTTCTAAAAAGAAATTTCTTACAGCAAACGTGCACAAAATTTAATACATATCAATAAAATAATACTACTGTAAAATACTTATTTATATTTTATTTTATTATTTATTTAGTTATTGAGCTGGGCAGGTGGATCGGTGAGTTTCTCCCTTGGTAATTATTTAATGCATTAATGTTTTTTAAATTTATTTATATTATCTATATTGTCCATTCCCTAGATGTATGTTTTTTGACACTCACTGGAAGAGATAGGTTGACGCTATTCAGACTCGGAATCACACGGATATTTTTTTAAATGAATAATGTATCATGTATATTATCACTAAATGACGAACAAGTGTTACTCACACTGATAAATCGACGACTACACACTTGTTTGTTTAACGGAGGTGTTAGACTTCAACGGCGGCGTTGTGGGATTTTCACTCTCCATAAAGAAGGCTCTCGTAAAGGCTCCGTTAAACAAACAAGTGAGTAGTCGTTGATTTATCAGAATGTATCAAGTTTTTGAATTAAATGTTATTTAAAAAATGTTATTGAGTATTTGTGGCCCCCTAACGATTACAACCTGTTCCAAATCCGTCCCTGTATTCCTCGAGAAAGCAGATAATTCCCTGCTATCTTTTCAATTATCTCCTTCCGTGTGATTGGGCGGTTGTATTGGCGGTTCAATGCGGCATTACTCCGATAATTCCGCGTTATTGGGGTAATGCCGGATTGTTCTTTTACTTGAGAGGACACGAGTTTCAACACAGAAACGTTCTCAGGCTAAAAACATTATATTTTTAAAATGTTTTCCATGGCAAATAAAACTCAGTAAACCATAAACCAAAAAAAAACATTCATCATCTCCCTAGCGTTATCTCGTATCTCTCGGGGTCGGTTACCTAAGCTAGGTTATTGAGCGAAGGTAGTTCTGTTTTTACACAGAGTGACTGCCATCTGACCTCCGCAACCCAGAAGGGAAACCAGACCCAACCCTAGATTGGGTCGGGAGTTTTCAAGCCGCCAATGCTTAGCACTGGCCGCTAACATGGCTTAAAGACTAATATGTCTTAAACGATATTAATCGGGATCAACGGCTTAACGTGACTTCCGAAGCATGGAAAAAGCACCGAATAAAAGTACATATGAAATTCTAAAACAGAAAAACACATTGGTACGTGGAAGGATTCGAACCACGACCAGAAGCGGGAGCTCAGGAGGCAGCGGCCTCATACACGATCGGGCTCTCTAATAAACAAGAAAGCCATTGAAAATCTATATATATATATATAAATGAATCCCTATTTCCCTTGGTCACGGCATCACGCCTGAACGGCTGGACCGATTTCGCTAATTCTTTTTTCGTTCTGTTCGTTATTATCAGGAGAAGGTTCTTATGAAAGAAAAAAATAAAGAAATTGCGCGGAAAATTAGAAAATTTAAAATTACTTAACCACCATATAAAATTATTAAACTTTTTTAATGTAACCTTAAGACATTTGACATAGAATTGACTGAATGCGTGCTGCAAATATAGTCAATCAGGATGAAAAAAAAAATAAGTGAAAGTAATCAAAAATCTGCTCATTTATGGCGTCTAAGGCGGAACAAAGTTCGCCGGGTCAGCTAGTTTTAAATAAAAGATAATCTGACAAGACACAATAGACAAAGAAACGTGACGCACAAATTCTTCCAACCGACTTATTACTTATTTACCTATTGTCTTTGTAACTTGTCCATACAATATTAAACAGTTAACCATGCAGGGTAAAAGAGGGCGTAGTAAACGACAGTAATTTGACTTGTAGTTACCCTAATCACATGTTATATCCCGATGAATAATCTATACTGACTGGTGGACGGTTTCTGACAGACGGCAGAAGTGGAACTGTTAATTGGCTATTTGGTTAAATTATGCAATAGAGTAGATGCATATAGAATTTTATCGGTATCTGAACATATTTTCAAAAATATCCAAAAATATAAAAACACCAGTGAACACAGAATAAAATTGATCAAGAAATTACCGAAATATTCCATTATAAAGCTAGACTATCTGTGTCTCTCTTTGAAACGATATTTTATATAGATTATATATTCTTATAGATTATAATGACGTTTCTATCATCCGACGTCACATGTTAGTTCGGACCTCTCTTTTAAAAGCATCATAGCTCTTAAACTAATTAGTATTTTGCGTAAATTCTTTCACATTTGTTTATGAACGGTAATAATAATTATTATTAATACTTTATAAAGTCATGCATATTCCCTATTGGTTTGTGTTCTATGTAGCTTTTAAAATTAAAACTAATAGAGTAACCGTACTTCTACGACGTAGTTTTTTTCAGTTAAACAGAAACATAACAAATATAATTTCAACTTGTAGAATGTTTAGTTTTTAGTCATAATGCTATTAAGCAGAAGTAAAATTTCAAATTACAAATCCCAAAATATCTTAAAACTCATTATTTGAAGTGCAAATCTTCTGAGATATTAATTTTGTATCTTTCGGCTGGTATGCATTAATAATAAAGACCGAATAAAGTGAGTACAAAGCCGATAAAACATTCCACTTTAAAAGTCACTACCGAGATGACATTTTCTAAATAACTTGCCTAAACCGGCTTAAGCTGCCACTCAAACAGCTGACTTATTTAAAAATGCCCAAATGAGAAAATAAGCCGCTATATCGGCGGTGGAAATTGGAGGCATTTGTATGGGAAGTCCAATAAAGAAGGAATTTTAATCGAGTTCATTTCGATCAAACGAATACGAGCATCACTCCGGATGACCCAGAAAGAAAGACATTTTAATAAATATGTTCCGTCGTGCTGGACGATTTCTAAACTAGGTGAGTCGTATTTATTTGAGTTTACAGAAATCTCACTTATTCAGCAAGAAGCTATCGGAGAGGCTTGTTGCTACTACGCTTAATTATTTTCACCATAAACCGAGACTACAGTCAAGAGCACACGTTATCTCAATAAAAATTAACTTCTCTGTTTGTCTCTTTTTTCCAGCTTTAATAGTTTATTTAAAACATTCAAGTACCAGAATAAATTAATTAGCACAATGCTATTAACGCTCTTGAAATCTCCAACACTGCAAATCAGACACATTATAATGAAATTTTACAACATCTAGCTGGGCCAACTGAAGTGTTGCACGTCGATCAGCCGCGGTTTAAAACTGTTTGCTCGGAAACAATTGACTCCGTTAAAAATACAGTTAAAATTGCCAGCTCCGGCGACGTATCTCGAAAATTCACAATATAGTCGTTTTTGTTAATAAAAGAAGGAGCGACGAATGAGCGAGCACACGATTAAAAATATTTTATTCATACGGATAAAGGATGCCGATTATTTCGAGTCAATATGCTTTATTAAAATCCCATTCATTTTAATATGAGAACAAGAGTAGCAGGAATTTTCGGGAGGACTTACGTAAAATTATTACTTATTTTATTAATACTTACTTTATTGTATTATTACGTTATTCTGTATTTAGACCACACAGATGGAGTGTTTAATACACTGCTAATAGTATTCGTTTTATAACTACTTATTACTCAAGCTTAAGATATGTTACCTTTGTAAACTAGTTAACTTGAATTACTCTGCCCTTGGTAAATCTGGGTTAATCTGTTATTTGCTCCATAATTCTAGCCCTATGCATTACGTACTTATAGTTTGAAATGATCTGTTTACCTTAATAAAATAAAAATAAAATATTATTTAATGAAATATGAACATATGTGAGGTTTTTTTACGACACCCACGGGAAAAGTTGATATATTGCCTTTCTATTTTGGATGTAAGTGATGTAGAACACAAAACTAAGTCTTTATTTTTTACAAGGTAATAGAATGTCAGCGATCGAGCTGTCTACCAGTTTACAAGGAATATGTACTTTACACCCAGTATAATTTTAGTTCCCTTCCATGCTGAACTGGGAGTGAGCGAAAAAACATAGAATGTGCCAGCTGCATTTTCTCCCGAGCATGATGTAAAAACCAGCTAAGGGATCCGAGGGTTTCAGTATATTGCAATTTAGGCGATGGGCCGACAACCTGTCACTACATCAATATACCTATAAATCTATCTTAACTATCCCTTAAAACTATGTCAGACCTTTGTTTATCAACCCCATTAGGGCATTGATTATATGTGTCTATATAATTTTAGTTGCTGTGTATGTGCAATGTGCATACCCAAGAACACACAACAATCAATATAATCAACTGATCAGGCAGCAGTCACGTTTGACGCACAACCAGCGGAAATGCACGTTAGCTGCACATTAAACAGTGCATTATTCATGAGCTCCTGAACTGCTCCACTACTGCCAGGACTTATAGGACCAACACATTTTATGTAACCAGGGTTCCTGGGGTCGTTCGTCGTATTAATAATCCATAAGTATGACGAATACATACATAAATGCAGCTGGCACATTCTATGTTTTTCTCTCGCTCCCAGGCCAGCATGGAAGAAATACAATGATCCTAGATACAGTTTTTGCCAGTCTGTCATATTGCTAGAGTCTTTACCATCTTTATTCCAACTTCTACGATCTTTTGCAATCACTACATAGTATAAAACAAAGTCGCTTTCTCTGTCCCTATATCTACCCAACTACGTTAAAACTACCCAACGGTTTTTCATGCGGTTCCTTTTAATGTATAAAGTGATTCAAGAGGAAGGTTTATATGTATAATACATGTATAATATAGTAGAGAAACACGAATAATTTCCGTGCGAAGCAGGGGCAGGTCGCTAGTATACAAATATAAGGCATAAGGTATATAAGGTATAGCCTTATTATGTTACCTTTTATATTTTTAAATTTTTCTCCTAAGTTATACTCTTACTTCTTCCATGCTGGAATGGAAGCGAGAGAAAAACATAGAATGTGCCAGCTGAATTTATGCCCCGAGCATGCTGTAAAAACCAGCTATAGAATCCGAGGGTTTCAGTATATTGTAATTTAGGCGACGGGCTGACAACCTGTCACTACAGCAATATACCTACAAATCTATCTTAAATAATATTTAACACTTGTCAGACGTGGCGGAACGACCTTTGTTTAAGTCGTTTACGCTCTGCCTACCCTATAAGGGATAAAGGCGTGATTTTATGTATGTTTGTGTATTCTTACAACTATTTGAGTTAGAAGGACCTGAAGCCAATCATATCCTCAAACACGATCTCCAATCTCCACGCGTATCCCGTATCTCACTCCCTACTGCTAATTCAGCGTGTCCGTCTGTTTGTTTGTTTTGACCGTGTGTAGACGGCGTTTGTTTACATAGATTCAGATTTCGGGCGACTACATGTCACAACGTACATACGTTATATATATACAGGTATGTATATATCTAGTCGACGCGACCAATTTTCTGTGATGGTGGCCTATCAGAAATTGAGAAATAAAAAAATAAAATAAAATAGCTAAATATCTAAGTTGTCTAAATATTTTTTTATGGTTCAGTATTATAAGTATTTAAATAACCTTAAATTCACCTATGCCCTATTAGATTTAGAATACATACATACATATAATCACGCTTTTGTCCCTAATGGGGTTGGCAGACCGTAATTGACCACGTCTGACAAAGTTTCGGCGGCTATTTAAGATAGATTTGTAGGTATATTGCTGTAGTGACAGGTTGTAAGCCTATCGCCTGAATTGCAATACACTAAAACCCTTGGATTTCTTAGCTGGTTTACAGCATGTTCGGGAGGAAATGCAGCTGGCACATTCTATGTTTTTTTCGCTCCCAATCCAGCGTGGAAGTAATATTATACGTATATATTTGGTCATATGCAAAATAGAATACAAGAAAATAAATATAAGTAATTACAAGTTAAAGACTAAATGGTGGTACACATTAATAACTTCCCCGAAAAGCCTCAACTCTCATTCCTGTCAGTGTAGCCCATTCATAATAAATTCAAATAATCTCATCGGGTTGGTAATTCTGTGCAATTTGCGTAATAGATGGGTCCAGTCAGCCCTGAGTTATGAACTTTCCAGTCTTGAGTTCATTATACAGCGCCATCTCCGCGGAAATGTCTTCGTTTTGTCTTTATTCGACTATTTTAAAGAATTAACCCCCGCATTTGATGACCTAAGGGTAAACGTCTATTGTACAGTATCATCCAAAGATTAGATTATACTTCAATGTCATTTTTAAAACATATTCATTCTTTCTAAAACAAAATTTGTCAGACAATTCTGGCAATAAAGCCATTATATAAGGTCCATCCTTGATGCTGGCCTGGGAGCGCGAGAAAAACATAGAATGTGCCAGCTGCATTTCCTCCCGGACATGCTGTAAAACCAGCTAAGGGATTTGAGGTTTTCAGTATATTGTAATTTAGGCGATGTGCTGATAACTTGCCGCAACAGCAATATACCTACAAATGTATCTTAAAGAACCCTCAAAACGTTGTGACGTTTACGCTCTGCCTACCCGATAAAGGCGTATTTCTATGTATATATGTATAAGGTCGTAACCACACTGTACAAAATATATACGTGTATGTTGTGGTTAAAGGTATACGATACGACCATTATTGAAATTCACAACTATTTCATCATGTATGTCTATTAAATTTTCGATTGGTTTTGGTATTTCCCTAAATATTTGACGTGCTTTTTGTATTATTTTATGAACATGACCTTGCTAATATATTCGTTATAACTGTCATGTAACCCTCTACAATTCTGTCTATACCATGACCTCTTCAACCCCTGTAAGTTATGGCAATAAAATCCTGTTTTAAGCTCAAATTTAACCCTTTGTCTGAAATAAGACATCCAATAAGGGCCCTAAATTGATGTAATAACAGTAGATACAAACCATGGAGCGTTTTGAATGAGATTAAGAAAGGATACCTTTCTGTTTTACGTTTAATCTTGTATTATATTGCCCTAGGTTATGTATCTGACTAAATCGTTTTTTTTTTTTTATCATATAAAAGATATTGATAGACGCTGAAGTCTGATTTATAAAAATGATTTATACTTGCGATTGTCGGCACGCACTCGGTGAAACTCCATATTTGTAATGTTGTTATTTTATTTATCGAGTTGTTTAAGATATTAAATTTTAAATACATCATAAAAATTTAACAACATTATAAAAATGATCCTTTTCAAACGTATAAATGTATTTAAAATTTTATATCTCAAACAACTTGAACACAAATAATACCAGAAAATGTAGGATCCTATTTATTTGAAAACCTGTTAGATATTAAGTATGTTAAAGTTCTTACGTACATTTTTAGGTAAAACTTTACTCCACGTGCAATATACGAGTACTTGCTAGACGTCTCGTGTTAACAAAGGCCGTATTCGATTTACAAGTTATTCTCCAAAACAGCGATGGCGAAGGGCCATTCACAATGTACCCCATTGAAGGGGTAATACAGTTAGGAGATTTTAATTGCGAAATTAAAGACGATCTTGGACTTTATTATTGCCCTAAATTGGGGGAAATCGAGGGGGAACTTTCGGGGAATATTATGGGGAATTAAAAGGCTCTCGTCAAGTGAACTTTAAACTTGATAATTTTATTTAAACTGTCTTTTAGAGGACAGTAATTGGTGAAACTTAAAAGGAGTTAAAAGTAAATAAAAGACTTTTCAAGAAAAACATTAAGTTACTGCCTGACAGTTTAAGATGGGTTAAGGATAGGTTAAGTTATTACCACAGTTAGTCATATTAAATTGATGTACCTAACTTGTTATGTTTTACAATGGAATACCTGTTTTATTGTATCAGCTCAAATTATTGTATGGAGACACAATTTTCTTTAATTTTACTTACATATCATACATATAATCACGACTTTATCCCTAATGGGGCAGACAGAGCGTAAATTACCTAAACAAAGATTGTTTTGCCACGTGTAACAAGTTTTGAGGGTTATTTCAGATTAAATTTGTATATTCCTATAGTGACCGGTTTTCAGCCCATCGCCCAAATTACAAAACCGAAGTCCCTTAGCTGATTTTTACAGTATGCCTGGGAGGAGATGCAGCTGTCACATTCTATGTTTTCCTATCGCTCCCAGTCCAGCATGGAAGTATATTTTTTTAAAGTTCACTTATATTTTAATTTTAAGTACTTGACCAAAAATATAATATTATGCTTTAAATATTTTCTCTTTCTTTCCAGGCAATGGGTCCATAGCTGAAACGATGGAGAGGAGAGACGAGATCCACCACTGCAGCATCGCCAAGCAGACCATCCTGACCACCCACCCCAGCGGCCTCCAGACCAGGGTCTCGGTGGAACTTGCCAACTTCGACTCCCTATGCACCCACGAGTGCAAGAAGAAAATGTGGGACCCTTGCAGCCCGTTTCTTGGCCGAAGAATCTTGGGGTCAGCGCATGCTACCCCTGTTTTAGGCAGACGGAGTGACATGGTCAATGAAGGGAGGTTATCCCAGCAATGTACTCCAGTAATGAGGAGACGGGAGACGGTGGATAGTCCAGCGGGAAGTCCTCTGCCTGTGAGGAGGGAATTGGATGATGAGGAGGTTTGTGACATGGACAATGCGGTCATCAGCGGCTGGCTTAAGTTCCGAGATAATAAGCGGGTAAGTGATTCAAGTTGGTATTTTTTTTTCTATTATTCTTCGTTTGTCGAGTGATCAAGCTTATAAATTTAATAATTATGATGGCTTAGCGTGCCTTCCGAAGCACGGAATATAGCACCGTCTTAACCAAACTTGGGAAAATCTCAGTTCATAAATTGACAAATATCACTCACATTTATTTTGTAGTATTATTTACGTTTATTTAAATACATCATCTCCCTAGCCTTATCCCGTATCGTACGGGGTCGGCTACTTAATCTAGGGGATTGAACGAGTGTACTTGTTTTTACACAGAGCGACTGCCATCTGACCTCCGCAACCCAGAAGGGAAACCAGACCCAATCCTAGATTAGGTCAGAGTTTCCAAGCCGCCAATGCTTACCACTGGCCTCTGATATGACTTAACGACTAATATCTACGGTATTAAACGATATTAACCGGGACCAACGGCTTAACGTGCCTTCCGAAGCACGAAAAAAGCGCTGCACAAACGTACATATGAAATTCGAAAACCGAAAAACACATTGGCACGTGGTGGGATTCGAACCACGACTTCTTGCTCAGGAGGCAGCGGCCCTATCCACTACACCATCGGGCTCTACGTTTATTAAATACGTATTTACAAAATTAATTGGTATAGGACTTTACAAAACTAATTGGTAAGCACTAGTTTTACTTTTTATTTTAGGCATCATCTAGACTCTAGGTGCTAGAAGTTAATGAAAAATATCAAAAAAGTGAAAAATGCAATTAAAGTTAAGCTGACTACGCGTGTGTAATCCATTTTGCATAATTCAAGAGCATCGCTAACATTAAACAGCTTAGCTAAGCTTTGTAAGGTTTTCCCCAGTTTGGTTAGGACATTGCAGGCTGAATCACCTGATTGTCCGATTTCGTGCTTAGGAGGGCACGTTAAGCCGCCGGTCCCGGTTGCTGTATTTCATTTAGTGGTCATTACTCAAACCATGTCAGAGGCCTAAATAGCTGTGCTACTAGGCGTTTTGAAAACTCTGACACCAGTGTTCATCAGTCTTTCGACTTGAGAATCTACTCGTTAAGAAGAAGAAGCTGTTTTTATAAAGCTGTTGAAGTAATGCCTTCCCTATTGGTTTACAGGCGTGAATTTGATGCAATTTAACGGTAAATTGTTGATCCCTTGAACAAGGACTGGCAACAAATCGTTCTCGATCTCTCTGTATCGCTCCACTATTAGCTCCCGGCGGCTCTCTATCAAACAGACAGCCAATTTGACCCCCCATTGGCAGTGGGGGGTCTATTTGACCCCCTAGTGGGGGGTGCTAATAGAACAGTGTGATTAGCTGATTGTCAAGAATTGGCTAGTGAACGTCCTTTGCGGCGTTAGATAATTAGAGATCAAGTTTTCTACCGGGTTGAGCATGGCTAACGCGATAGAAAGTTATTCCAAAGATACAAGTTCCAATCCAGCCTAAGTAAAGTTATTGATTTATTTATTAATTTTGTTAATTTTGCATTTTCTTGTCCCCTCAAAATTATTCACTTTCTCTTACTACCATTGGGTTGACTGGAAGAGATCTCTTCATAGAGATAAGTTCGCACTTGCACACTATGTTTTTAAATTACATTTATTTTGTGTTTATGCAATAAAGGATATATATACTTCTATTATTTTTGAGCATACTTATTTACGAACTAGAATATTTTAAAATGTTGCAGTTGCAGACCAACTCATTACTTAGATGTATACTTTTGTAAAATTTTCCAATGATTCATTTAGCAGAAATAAGCTCTTAAAAACAACCATTTGCCGGTAGGAATCACCTTAATGTATACAACTATTGAATCAATTTGCTAGGAACAGATTTCAACGACTTATTCCTTATTAGCGGACCGCTTCGGCTTCGCACGGAAATTATCAGTGTTTCTCGACTATATTATGCATGTATTATACATATAAACCTTCCTCTTGAATCACTCTATCCATTAAAAGAAACCGCATCAAAATTCGTTGCGTAGTTTTAAAGATTTATGCATACATAGGGATATAGGGACAGAGAAAGCGACTTTGTTTTATACACGTAGTAATTCGTAGGATTTCAATAATTTAAGAAGGTACGTATGTTCCTAATAACACCTTCAGCCATATAAAGAACTATACTCGTAGACGGTCGTAGTACTTACTACGTCGTAGTAGCCTTTGCTACGAGGCGCTACGGCGGAGGTAACGTAGTGAAGGATCGTGGCTAGAGAGCCCGCAACTAGGGTAAGGGCTTTTCACCTTGCCGCACTAGGGGTGGGAAAAGTATCGATAGTTTTAATAAAATCAACAATTATTAATTGTGCAAATGGGTAGCGCAAAAAAGTGAAAAAAACAGATATGCAATATGAGGATTTGGTTTATTGGAATATTACAGTGCATTTTATCATAATGTTTCATTTCGATCTCATTCAGGCCAGTCCGTATTAAGAGAGATACTGATTGAAATATGTGTATCAATATATATATATACCTACTAAACAACGCGACATAAAACATGCATGTTTTAAACTAATTTCTATTTATTTTATGATATGAACTCGCCTGTGCCCATGTTGTGCCCGGGCTATAACTCTAGTTAATGAAATGCTCAAGCAGGAATCGCAGGCTGACATATTCTATGACAATAATAATGTATTTCGTGACTTTGCCAATTTATTTTTAAATGTTTAAAAAAAATCAGACTAGTATAGTAATGTTATTTTAATTAATTTTATGTGATGTAATAATTGACTGTGCTTTTGATTTTCCCTATTTAATAATTTCTGTAACTAATTATTTTATGTTTATCATATAACCATTTTGGTGTAATACTGTTAGCTTATATTGACAAATAAATAAATAAATTATGATGTATTTCTTATATTAATAACACATTTATACACTTATATCTCAAAAACATTTTTTTAGTACTAAAATAATATACAAAAAAATATTTTATAACAAAGAATTTAAAGAAATTAGCTTATTGTAGTGGCATTTTTACCATGCAACATTTGGGTAAATAAAGTGAATATAAAATATTACCATCTCAATATTTATCGATAAATCCACCTGGACATCGCCCATCACTACTAAACATCAAAGTAATACAGCGCTGTTTTGAGCTTGCAACCCGCTCACTATTAATAAATCGTCGACTTACCGCCTCTAACCTTATGCACTACAAGTCTACAATGTAGGACTTTTATAGCATTTCCGGTACATTTTAGTCCTAAGTCGAGGTTGTAAACTTAGAAAATGTACTAAGCTAGAAGTTGTAGCCGAATTAAATTCTTATGTTTCTTACTTTGGTGTAGACCGCAAAAATTTATGTTCAATATTTATGTGTTCATTTGATAAAGTCTATCTTTTGGCAGCTGTATCTATTGTATTTATACTATATTTAATTAAAATTAAATATATTAATTGTTAATGAAATGTTTGCATGCTGTTATGTTTTTGCATTGGAAATAAACGGCTTATTTATTATTATTATCTATTGTATTATGTTATGAACTCACGCATGATCTAACTCTTATTTTCTGTAAATGTAAATCAATAAGCAGACGTCGAAGAAAACGATCTCATACCAGCGAATGCCGAAGACCGGGAAAAGTGGAGTGGAGGAGACAAATCTGGAAAGCAGACCTCAGCATCAGGCCGGGAAAACGCTTGGCAGAGGAAGAAGAAATCTAAACCAAAACAGACTTGTCTTGTCTTGTCTAGCTGTTAATGTCCCACTGTTGGGCAAAGGCCTCTCACCGGTCTCTCCACGACTCTCTATCCTGTGCTTCCTCCGGCCAGTCGTCGAGGAAGGAGTCGAGCTCATCTGACCATCGGCGTCTGGGTCGGTCACGCCGCCGTCTGTCTCTTCTAGGCATCCGCTCGGTGGTAATTTTGGCCCATAATTCATCTGGCATACGACAGACGTGACCTGCCCGAAACCTGAAAAAAAAAGACTACGAAGCGCAAAATCGTTTCCAAATCTGCACAACTTAAAATATATGTAAAAAATAATAATAATATGTAAAAAAATACCATTTATTGCCCTTACAAAAAAGGATTAATTCCATGCTGGCCTGGGAGCGAGAGAAAAACATAGAATGTGCCGGCTGCATATCCTCCCGAGCATGCTGTAAAAACCAGCTAAGGGATCCGAGGGTTTCAGTATATTGTAATTTAGGCGATGGGCTGACAACCTGTCACTACAGCAATATACCTACCAATCTATCTTAAATAACCCTCAAAACATTGTCAGACGTGGCGAAACGACCTTTGTTTAGGTTTTTTACGCTCTGCCTACCCCATTAGGGATAAAGGCGTGATTATATGTATGTATGTATGTACAAAAAAGGCTTGAAATTGCAGACTTAATATTCTTACTTGAGATAGCATCTAGTAGGTTAGATTGTCCGGATTTACTAGCCCAAATTTCCATTAAACCACCTAGCGATAAGGCCGCCTTTGCGCACATTGTTATTTTTAAGGTTTTCAAACTGTACGATTTATGCGCAATAAAGAGTTTATCTATCTATCTATCTATCTAGAAAGACCCTTCGCTCAAAATTCACTTATCTCTGTTGCGTTTGCTTCCACTAACTATAGGAAAAATACGTACATTGTGCGAGCGTGCCATAACTTCAATATTTTATCCGATCAACATGACAGAGATTTATTCAACATCAATTCCGAAACAGCTAGGCGTCTTCTTGGCCAGCCGTTTTTTAAGAGTGACCAAACAATTACATAGCGGATTTTAATTTTGATTTGTTATTTTTATATGATAACTAACGTTCTGAATTTGGTTAGTTTCTATGTTATTATCAATTTGATTTTCACAGTTTGTAATTTAATGTAACATGCTTTTCTCCTGGTGCTTAATTGGTTTGTGTGTGTGTTTTTATTATTCTGTTTCTATTGGTAAAAACCTAAACCTATAATTGGCTTTCTGTCTTGTATTAACTTTAAGTGTTCTTATATTAATAGCTGTTGGTTTTCCTGCAAGTACAAAATAAAATAAAATATAAAATAAAATAAATATATTTTTTGTATAGCCCATAGGTCGTCCCACTGCTGGGCAAAGGCCTCCCCTTTTATCTCTCCAGGCGTCTCTATCTGTAGCCTTTGTCGTCCAGAAAATACAAATCAAATTAAAAAAATATTCTTCTATAAAAACAAACTGCCGCCAATTTAGAAATCTTCCTCCAATTCCCAGCCCGTTCTGGGCAATCCCTTACAGTCCAGAAAACATAACAAATGGAACACGTTTTGTCCGTTATACGCACATCCAATACTACTGTTTGTACGGCGTGTTTATTGAGGTCCGATGATTCACGCGTGTCCCGGACATGTCCCCATTGTCCCGAATATGTCCCGGAGGTAAATGCTGGTGATATTTCAGGTGGGTTGTTCCAGTGTAGTCCGCTTTCTTTCTTTTAAAAGTGTTAAAATCAAAGTAAGTAAATGTCCTCTATGTTAGAATTTCCTGCCTTACAACTTTGGGATACAGGTTGGCTGAATATCAGCATTGTAATACTATAATAAATGATTATAATAATATGTTATTTTTACAATAAATTAATATTTTTTTGTAAAAAAAATTATTGCAAACAGTGGCCAACAGAAGCTGTAAACAGAGACGCTTGGAGAGATGAAAGGGAGGCTTTTGCCCAGCAGTGGGACAATTTATAGGCAATAAAAAAAAAAAATTGATTTCTCTTGTAAAATCTGTTAGCAACTGATATCATAGAATATATAATAGTACTCTGATATGCAAAAATGTGTCTAGTTAAAGATGGTAATGCAATGTTGGAATTGACTTATACTCTGTGATATACTTGAATAGGTTAATTTTATTAGTTTTTTTTTTAAATTAGCTCCTATTTTAATGGACTCTTAAGGTCAGACCGCAATAGGACGTAGCTGCAGCGGCGCGGCACGGCGCAGCACTGCGTGACAAATGATTCTTTGTATGAAAATGTATGAGAAGTTCTGCACTGAAGCAGCACTGCAGCTGCAGATAATGTCCAATCATACATTTTGACAGTTTTTTCCGCGCTTTATCGCGCCACTGCAGTGCCTCGCCGTGCAGCGCCGCGCCTCTCCGCTGCAGCTACGTCCTAGTGTGGTCTAACCTTTACTGCACGGAAACACAATATGGGGTCGATGTGTTTCTGTGGAATATGAGTCGATTAAAATATTTCTATACTGTTATGCTCTGCCTACCCCGTACATACATAAGTATGTTAATTAATAAAAGCGTCAACTTTTTAATATTTTACGTTTATTTATGTTTTGTAGCACAGGGGAAATAGCCTGTCAGGTGAAGTCTCGGACTTTTGTTTTTTTTTGTGGAAGATTGGGGGTTAAGAAAAATTGTTGTCGTAATTGCGCAAATAAAGGAATGGAGACAAAAACCGTCTGTTGTGTCCTTTTTAAGACCTCGTAATCAGTGGGTCTGAGGGTCTCCAGTAATAAAAAAATACTTTTTGTGTTAGAAAAATGAGCAACAGAAAAATGGACAGGTAATTTTAATTCTCTGTTTATTTTATTCTGCATGATGTTTTGATACTTTTTATTTGAATTAAACGCAGATGATTTTTGTAAGATAAATATATGTCGCAGGATTATGATCAAATCGGGGTTTTTATCATTGTCAAAGCTCGGTTTTTGATCTATTAATTTTCGGTTTTATGATAAGTTGATTCAATTGTATATTGAAATAAAACATTAGCGACATGAGATAATTTATTTTTTTGTTATAATTTTCCATATGACCTACCCAAAATTGGTTTACTCGTAAATATTGTAGCATATACTTACTATTAATTTGAATATTGATCGTAACCCGGGCTTTGACAAAATACTAGTCTAGGATTTAGTCAAAGTCCGGGTTTTGATCAAAATCTTAATTAAAAAACCGTTTTCATCATAATCCATACATACTCGTACATATAAATTACGATAATTATAAGCTTGTTCATAGGAACAACTTTCAGTATAAATTGACTACTTTAATTTATAAAGTTGATTTTGTTGATTTGGCTTTATTTTTGATTAGTATGATTTAGATCCAATCAGAAGCAACTAAAAAATTACATTTTAATGTCACCGTGTACTACTTTTATTCCATGCTGGACTGGGAGCGCGAGAAAAATATAAAATGTGCCAGATGGAGGATCCGAGGGTTTCTGCATACTGCAATTTAAGTGATGGGCTGACAACCTGTTACTACAGCAATATACAAATCTATCTTAAATAACCCTCAAAACTTTGTCAGACTTGGCGGAACTTTGTTTAGATCGTTTACGCTCTGCCTACCCCATTAAGGATAAAGGTGTGATTATATATATATAAATATGTGTGTGTTTGTACTTCCTATTTTTGTAATTATTTATTGTGTATGTAAGATAAGCATAACTAATAATATTTACTGTAATCAAATTCTTCTGGTATGTTTTATGAACTTAGTTCTATTTTATTATTCCGAAGCTTACGTCTCAAAGGTTTCTTAAAAAACCATAAATGTCTGTGGTTCTCATTAACGCAGCGTATAAAATATTGTAAGGAGTTTCAAAGAAAGGCTTCTCTTAATGAGTCTGCACTGCGACCTGCAACTTTGCAAGTAATAAAAGTATATAGGGAGTGCATTCCACTAAAGAACAGCGTGTTTAAGTTAAACTAGTCTAAGGCTCGTATTTATAAAGCGATAACAAAATTGAGAGCAATATAAAGTATAAAGCGATAAAGGGCACGTTAAGCCGTCGGTCCCGGTCGCTGTCTTTGATAGTGGTCGTTACTCAAACCATGTCAGAGGCCTATTAGCTGTACTACTAGGCGGTTTAAAACTCTGACACCAGGGTTCATCGGGTCATTTGACTCAAAAATCCACTCGCTATGAAGAAGAAGAAGTATAGATTTGACAAGCCACATTGTACTAAAATGACATTTCTGAAACGATCTCAAACTAGCTGTCAGTCTCAAGTGCTGTTTATTAATACGGCCCTAATTTATTCAGCAACGTTTTTTATAGACTCAATTTTGTAGGGTTCTCATAAAACTGCACAAATCTCTCTACGGAACGACTAAATGATAAAAAAAATACATTCTATACGAAAGATGTCAAGTCTTCGAATAAATTTGTGTATGAACACAATTTTTTTTCATATTTTAACCTACGTTCTATGGAGAAAGTTGTTCAGTTTATGACTAGCCTTTAAAATCCCTTTAGTGCTAAATCTCGCTTAATGGAAAGATTTAGTTACTTGATACAAAACAATTAGTAGAGTAAACTTGTGCATTAGAAGAGGAAGCAGAATTGCTACCAAGTTAGTGTATAACAAGTTTATTACTTGCTCAGTGGTTTTTAAATATTAATGAAACTTTGCGTTCAACATGAAGGTAACTTTATATAGGTAGGTACTAGTTTAAGTAAGTAGATATGAGTTTATAGTTTTTTTTTTGAGGTGGGATCGGATCTACTTCCTAGTGGTCCACCCTGGGCATCGGCAACACAGGCTTGCCTGTGAATAAGTCCAGCTGAACGATCCCTACAAAGCGGTGGTAGGCTCCGCAATCTTTTAAAATGTACTTGAAATTCAAAACTCAAATAAATAAAAAAGCTAACATAGCAAGTAGCTCTGTTTTTCTCAAAAACATAATTACGAATTCAAAACATTCTAAATGGAGCATAACTCATTTCGCTAAATTAAAATGAAATACAACAGAAACATGCACAAAATAATATTCGAGTTAAATCTCCCGTGAAATTTTACGGGAATTCCCAGAAATTCGTTAAGGACGATTTGGGGAATATTTACGAAAATTTTAAGGAGAACAGAATATGAAAATGAGCGGTAAGACATCTTTGAAATTGCTCTACAGTAACTGGGCCACAGAACAAAATTTGTATAGTAAATCGTCTTCATACCGACGGTTATATCACAATATTGTGACAACTAAGGGTGTTACCCAAAATTCAAGACGAGTAGTATACTTCCATGCTGGACTAGGACCGAGAGAGAAACATAGAATGTGCCAGCTGCATTTCCTCCCGGGCATTCTGTAAAAACCAGCTAAGGGATCCGAGGGTTTCTGTAAATTGCAATTTAGGCGATAGGCTAACAACCTGTCACCACAGCAATATACCTACAAATCTATCTTAAATAACCCTCAAAACTTTGCCAGACGTGAGGGAACGATCTTTGTTTAGGTCGTTTACACTCTGCCTACCCCATTAGGGATAAAGGCGTGATTATATATATGTATGTAGTATGCGGTTCTGTATATAGCCGATGTCCCTCAGGTCATTTACCTACAATGGCCAAAAATATTCAAATTGATTGCAAACAAGCCCATGTCGTGCCTGATAGATATCTTTAGTTGCGGTGCTTTGTTTGTACCACATTTTTGTTCTTTAGGAGATCAACGCAAGAAAAGTTGAAAGATAGAAGCAAAGTAATGTATATTGTAAGTACATTCATATAATCACGCCTTTATCCCTAATGGGGTGGGCAGAGCGTAAACAACGTAAATAAAGGTCGTTCTGCCACTTCTGACAAAGTTTTGAGCATTAATTAAGATAGATTTGTAGGTATATTGCTGTAGTGACAGGTTGTCAGCCTATCGCCGAAATTGAAATATACAGAAACCCTCGGATCCCTTAGCTGATTTTTACAGAATGCCCGGGAGGAAATGCAGCTGGCACATTTTATGTTTTTCTCTCGCTCCCAGTCCAGCATCGTATTGTAAGTACGTACTGTTTTTTATTTCTCCTACGCCAGGAGTTCCTGCATTTCCTCAGAGGTCATTAACTCGGCATCGCATAAACGGATTATTTCAATTATTCGCCGGAAAACGCGGGGATCATTCATCTGCCATATTATTTTTTTTAAGTTAGAAGCTTATGCGGTGAATGAAGAGGATATTTTTTAAAATTGTTTATTGTACTGTACACAAATAATACAAACAATCTTACACAACGCAGGTACATGTACAGCTTATTTCTAAAAATAAATCTTTTCCAGCAGATCTAGGATTGGGAAAAAGGATTTAGTGAGTCAAATAAGACGTATGTATTTGATATAGTTTTGCTTTTGACTATTCCAACTGAACGAACAAAAAAAATCTTAGTTTACTCAGATGTTTTGAAAAAACAGGCTTTTGAGTAAGAGAAATGTTGAATTGGCCAATGATTTCTGGACTTCATTTTGATTAAGAAACTCAGAAGTATAAAAATCCTCAAAGGCTCTGGCATTATTACACATTGTTGAAATATAGCAGGTTGTCTTTAAAATTCGCAAAATATCATACATACATACATAATCTCACGCCTTTATCGGTAGGTTGTCAGCCCATCGCCTAAATTACAATACACTGTAACCCTCGAGTCCCTTTTGCTGACTTCTACAGCATGCCCGGGAGGAAGGGCAGCTGGAACATTGTATGTTTTTCTATCTCTCCCAGTCCAGCATGAAAGAATATCAACTGCACAAATATCCCTGTATAAAGTTGTCACTCCGTATCCCTTCATGCCTTGTTTTTATTTGAGAAATTATTTAGATTTTTTGGTGTTTACAATCGCTTAAGCTTGTCACTTGTCCCCGTGCCACGGTGAAGCGTATTTTTCCGTCTTTCTCTGAAACGTTCCGGTCCGCGGAATTGTCGGTATTTTTCATCGAACGCGAATACGAGTAAGTACCTACTTACCGCCATCGCACAGCCTTAACGCTTCCACTGCTTATACAGGGTGTTAATTTAATTGCATGCCATAGCTTAGGGGCTGTTTCAGTAACGCTCATCACTACATAGTATAACACAATGAATTAGTTAATTAATTAATAAATTAATTAGTTATTTATGTAATTTATAATTATCTGGTATTATTTTTATATTATGCTTTATTTGTGCACGCCTAATTTGCCTCTCATTTTAAGTCTCACTTCCGTAGGTCAGCTGGAAGAAATTTCTTAGTAGAAATAAGCTGTACCTGTTGTGTCGGTATTCCTTGTGTATTGTCTTTCTCATGTTACTTGTGTACAATAAACAGTAAATAAATAAATAAATAAACAAAGTCGCTTTATCTGTCCCTATATCCCTATGTATGCATACATCTTTAAAACTACGCAACGGATTTTGAAGCGGTTTCTGTTAATGGACAGAATGATTCAAGTGGACGGTTTATATGTATAATACATGCATAATATAGTAGAGAAACACTGATATTTGCTGTGCAAAGCCGGGGCAGATCGCTACTAAAAAATATATATAAAATAAACAAATAAAAAAAAATAAGAATAATTATGAAGTATCAATAATTAAATATTCCAATTTAATTAAGTAAAAAAAATAGTTATAACTTAATTCATCTTTTGTAAGTATATATAATAAATTATCTGTAGTGTTAGCCCGTATTTATAATCAGCTCTTGAGGCTGACAAGTTTGAGTTCGTATCAAAAATGTCATTTCAATACAAACGATCTGCCAAATCCACACATAAGTTTGCTCTCAGTCTTCAGATCGCTTGAAAAATACGACCCTTAGAATTTGTCACAAACATGCAAAAAAAGGCATAAAATTTTACTTACGTGGGATACCATGACCTTTGGTATACCGTGCCTGAAATCCCACCTCAGTGATTTCTTTTTCCCGGTAGTGAACGTGTTAATATCTTTAGGAACATCGCAAGAGAGCGATGGTAACTGTAGCGAGAAAGATTTTGCAACCGGCGGGATGTGATCTCTGCCTACCCCTCCGAAAAAGAGGCGTGACGTTAAGTAAGTATGTAGAAAGACTTTGTGGCATGCTAGATATGACGTCCGGAACAATATTTGCCCTTTAGCCTGAGGATTTAAATATCTTTCGTTGTTTCATAAATTCTAAGAATGCAAAGACTGTTTAATTTGTGATATTTTATTTCTGGAGTGTAATACATACAAACACATAATAACGCCTTCATCCCTAATGGGGTAGGCAGAGCGTAAACAACCGAAACAAAGGTCGTTCCGCCACGTCTGACAAAGTTTCGAGGGTTGGTTAAGACAGATTTCTAGGTATATTGCTGTAGTGACAGGTTGTCAGACCATCGCCTAAATTGCAATATACTGAAATCCTTGGTACCCTTAGCTGGTTTTGACAGCATGCCCGGGAGTGTATGCAGCTTTTTTCTCTCGCTCCCAGAACAGCAAGGAAGTATAATACAGGTCAGAGAAAAACGAGACAACTTGCCAATGCAGCGAACATGTTCAAAGGCACTTGAGGTAGGTCCAAGGGTTAGTTCACATCAACGTGTTATAAGTACCTGCTTCTCGTGTCACCCTTCCATTATGCGGTTAAAATTCTTTCATTGATATTAACAAACACATAAATTTTACACAACATAGTAATGGTACATTACTCTAAGGTCGAAAAAAAACAATTTATGGTCGAGTTAATTTGGAAGGCGGAGACTGCAAACGAAACCTTAATATTGCCTTGCTATTTCGGCTGAGAGAATTATAGTACTTTTCTCTAATTTGGCGACGAAACAATAACAATACACTTAAAAACAAACATTAAACTTGCGATTCTTCCATAATATTTTGACATTTTAGATTTTCATGGCGCCTTTGACAGGTGCACATTCCATTTATTCATTCATTCCATTTTGTAAATTTAAAAAGTTGATAGTTGATTCAGTCTTAAAATAATCAATAATGTGAACTAAAAAACACCTAAACCATACTAATGTGTCCTTAAAGACTTCGTGAAGTGGTCGTAAATTTCATTGTTGTCGTTTGGAGAAATTGCTGGCGTCGTGCGAATGTAAGAACTGAAAAGAGTGAATGTAGGTTTTTTTTCAATAATGAAGCTTTTTCCGAGCAAATGAGAGAAAAATATGTTATGAAATAAAACTTTTCTAAAGCTCTCACAGGATATTCTTATCTACCGACAAATACAAGGAAATACATAATTTCCATCCAGTTCCTCGTTGTCGAACCAACTCATTACAATACGTATACAATGCTGCGGCACATCTCATCATATTTTACAACCGAACAGGGTAATAAATATTAATGTACCGTCGTTGCAACCACCGCTTGAAGGGTCTTGTCTTGCTAGCGGTTAAAAATATTAAGAAATTGGAATTCATTTTGGTGAATATCTTGAACAGTTGCAGATAATATTGTATCTGATCTTCTTACTTGTAGGTTAAGAAACTATAGTTCTCTACAAACGTACATACGTTGAGAACTATAGTTTTAGAGGCCAGGATGACGCTAGGCAGAAGAATAAGCAGAAGAAAAGGAATAATAAATTAATATAACATTCTAACATGTTTAAAATCCAACTGTATTTAAAACAATAGTGTAGGTTAAATTTATACAATGCATCCTTACTATAATAATATGAATGCGAAAAATACTCTATCTGTTTGTTACTCTTTAAACGGCTGAACGGATTTTGTTGAAATTTGGTGGAGATATAGGTGGGATCCTGGGAAATAAAGTTCCTTTGTACCGCAGAAAAATATAGCATACTCGAGAGAAAACTCATTTAACGCGGGCGGAAAGCTAGGCCTTTTATAATCTGTTGTTTACAACCTTCAGAGACTCAAACTCATACCAATCAATAACGAATCCCCGTGGCTCACCGCACGACAGCACATTACTTTGGCTCAAACTAACCCGTTTCCTGCCCACTAAACCTGTCAGTGGAACCGTACACACTAAAACACGGAGCAAATAACTTTTGTGACCACTTCACGCCACCCTTCGGTACGGTCGATCACCAGTCAATGTTTGCTGTGATTGGTTACTGTCTATTGGTCTGCGCCGTGGGTTTTTGATACCGAGGTCGTGGATTCGAATCTCACGGGGAATAATCGGCGTTGCAAATAGCACGATTTTACCAATATAAATTTGACATTATGAGAGAATTTTAGATATTTTAAATATTCATCATGTATTTTTCTGCATATATATAGTCTTTCCCCCTAGATTTTCGGTGATGGCGGCCAATGTCCCAGAGCCAACTGCGGCTGACAAATTTTTAGTGCCCAAGTGTTTGCGCTACACAAAGGTGCACTCTCCATTCCTTCAATCTCTTATTCTGATAGGACAGAGTGACTGACACGACCAGTGATATGAGGCGCAGGACCGACTATTTACATGCCCATCCGACAGCATGGATCATCTTACTTTTCGGTCAATCAGGTGATCAGCCTGCAATGTCCTAACCAAACTAGAAACAATACCACAAAGTCATAATCCCCCGCCGAGAGCCCATGGCTCAGACCGCTAGACCACGGAGGCAGTTTCCTGCATAATGTTGTCTTAATTCATCATTTTACCAATCTCTAGGAAGTTTTATTCTCGTATTTGTAAAGCTATATCATGACTGAGAGCAATATTAGGTATGGATTTGACAAGTAATTTTGTACTAAAATGACATTTCTGATACGAACTCAAACTGCCTGTCAATCTCAAGTGCGGATTATAAATACGGACTTATTGCACTACAACACTTGCAGCAAACATAAATAAGACAACAGACAGTTTGCAAGCATTGTTTGTCTGTAACTAACCGTACATGTTCAAGGTTTTTATGTTGTAGGCACATCGCCGGTGACCCAGTGAAAAGTAAAATACAGGCGAAATCGGTCGGGACTCACCTCATACAGAGATGGAATTGGATTGGACAGACTATTTATAAGTTACAAGAAAAAAACAGTTGTTTTAAAACTCTTAGTTGTTCTTATGTGCTTGACTGGGAGCGAGAGATAAACATAGAATATACCAGCTGTATTTCCTCACGGGCATGCTGCAAAAACCAGATAAGGGATCCGAGGGTTTCAGTATGTTACCATTTAGGCGATGGGTTGACAACTTGTCACTACAGCAATATACCTACAAATCTATCTTAAATAACCTTCAAAACTTTATCAGACGTGGCGGAACGACCTTTGTTTAGGTTGTTTACGCTCTGCCTACTCCATTAGGGATAAAGGTGTGTATGTATTGTATATTGGCTTATACAGTCATCAGAAAAGATGTATCCCAGTCTCTGTTTAAATCGTCTGACATAGACGTAAAGGCCGATTGTGTGTATGTATGTAAGTAGTCTGAAACGTGATCGCTATAAAAATTAAAGTTGAATTAAATAAAACTCAAAAAAGGAATACCATAAAATTATCTCGACAAATAACCCACTTTTTCTTATCTATCGAATTTAACTATCTGACATGGTTTTGCAAGGATGATTGCCTTTCATAGATAGTGACTGTGACAGCTTAGCATACCCGTTTAACTCTGAAACGCAATTTCTAATTTCTTGTAATTTCTAGTTTCCTAATAAAAAAATTGTACGCATGTCTATGAAACACAACAAAAATTCCGTATTTGTAAATCACTCGAATCGGAATTCGCATACGAAAGTAATATTGGCATACCGAAAATTGAGGAAATCGAAGCGAAATTTGGTCTATCGTTTGCGAAATACAATTCAAGTGATTAAAAAATACCTCTCCAGGTCTGATATTTTAGCTAAATTAAAATCACCTGTCGCGGTCCCTGTATGCCGCAAAGAAGGTGGGAGACGTATCGGTGGGTGCCCGGGCGCGACAGTGACGGAGCGCGGGGGGACGTGGGTTCGTTTCCCGGACACAGCTTTTTGCGGTTTATACGGAAATTCGATTTAAAACGGTCGTGGTTAAATAGAATCTGCAGGATTTGGTTTCAGTTGAATATATTTTTCGATAGGAGTTGAGTTTTGTTGAGCACGTGAAACTTTTTAAATGAAAATGTGTAGCTAACTTAAGCTCGTATTTATAAAGCGATCTCAAGATTGAGATCAATGCTAAGTACGGATTTGACAGGCCAAAATGTACTGAAATGACATTTCTGATACAAGCTCAAACTAGTTGTCAGTATGAAGTGGTGTTTATCAATACGGGCCTTAGAATTATTAAATATGGTATGAAATATGTTCGAATTTAGATGATGTTCACAATTATTAAGATTAATGATAATTATCGCTGTCTATGATATAAATGAGATATATACTTGCCTACCTTATCTTCATGAATTTATCAGTAAATCTAGTAACTACGTTATTAATTAACTAGGCATTAATTATCCAAGTAATTTTATTGTATTCTCATAATGTTATAGCTTAGACCTAACAATTTCATTTGTGAAAATTGGGTCTTAACCCAAGGTTATTATTTAAAACAATAAATTCACGCGTGTTATACTCGAATTCATAACAACGACAATTCGTAGCAAAGCTCTAACATTTCTTTTTTTATAAATACATTTTAGATTTTAGTGCTAAACATGTAAGTACATCCACTTGTCTATTTATGGTGTAGTGGATAGGGCCGCTGCCTCCTGAGCGGGGAGGTCGTGGTTCGAATCCCACCACGTACCAATGTGTTTTTCGGTTTTCGAAATTCATATGTACGTTTATTCTACGCTTTTTGCGTGCTTAAGAAGGCACGCTAAGCCGTTGGTCCAGCTTAATATCGTTTAATACCGTAGATATTATTAGTTGTTAAGTCATGTCAAAGGCCAGTGCTAAGCATTGGCGGTTTGAAAACTCTGACCTAATCTAGGATTGTGTCTGGTTTCCCTTCTGGGTTGCGGAGGTCAGATGGCCAGTACCCTCGATTAGGCAGCCGACCCCGTGAGATACGAAATAAGGCCTTAAGATGATGCTAAGTATAACTATTGCTATATCTGAGATCGTATAGTGAAAAAGCCTTTCTTACACCGATAACACATCTCATTCCCTCGGGAAAATCTACAGCGTCTCCAAAACCATACAACTATCTATCTATACAAACATTTTGTCATACAGTCGAGACAATACAAAACTCTCAAGGGACAATTTACGACCACGCCTACCTGAATTGTTCCTTACCCTGGGGACATAAGGATCAATTTCCTCTGGATATCAGACAGGAAGGATAACCGAATTGAATCTTTACGAGGACCGAATAGATAGGAAAGTGTTAGGATAGTAAAAGTAAGAGAAAGGAAAGCTTCTTCGGAAAAAAATACCTTTGATTTTTATTTCACTTACACAGAATTACATATATACATACATGTAATCACGCCTATATCCCTAATGGGGTAGGCAGAGTGTAAACGTCCGAAACAAAGGTCGTTCCGCCACGTTTGACAAAGTTTACATTAGCAATCAAAACTGTCTTTCTTTACATAGACACGAAAACAACCTAAGTATATTGTTTTATTTTATTTTTTCACCCTATATGATACAAACTGCCGTTGATTATGGCTGATGTTTCAAAAAAATCTTACTGTTTCTTATTTTCACTGTGGTTAAAGTAACCACAGGAGTAGGTTAGGTATACCTATGAAGGTATATATATATATGTACAGTTGGTATTTTTTACCTTACAGAAGTGGGACCTAGTTACTAGTGATCAATAAAAGAAGGATCACGAAAGATTGTCTTTTGAACGAGTATTTTGTAATCTTCTATGCTGGCTTGGGAGCGAGAGATAAGCATAGAATGTGCCAGCTGCATTTCCTCCTGCGCATGATGTAAAAACCAGCTTAGGGATCCGAGGGTTTCTGTATACTGCAATTTAGGCGATGGGCTGAGAACTAACCTATAAATCTATCTTAAATAACCCTCTTAACTTTTTTCAGGAAATGAAAAAGAAAATTGCGTTTCCATACAAATGTATGGAAAAGATTTTTTTCCCCGAAAATAATTCGTGGTGATAGTTGCTCAGTTTCGTTGACAGGGCAACCCCTATCAGTTTGCGAGACGCTGTCCCTTACACCCGGTATAATTTAAGTTCCATAAGCAACTACTTACGTTTTAATTAAAATCCTAACACAATACACTGAGACACTGAATCATAGAGAATTAAACATAAATCAATGTAGCTTCAAGTAATTCCTACCATTTGTTACAAACACGTTGGAAATTAGACCTTATGCCGTGGAGATACGGCGTCGCGCCGGCCGCTGAGTGATGTGCTTTAGACAAATGAATTATTTATTCAGTGAACGAATTAACATATCAAGAGAGTGGAGGTTCTGGAGTAATGCAAGATGGAGAAGGCTTTAAGTGTTCCTCTTATACATACATACATAAATCACGCCTTTATCCCTTAAGGGGTAGGCAGAGCGTTTAACGCCTCGTAAAAGGCGCTTTCGCCATGTCTGACAAAAATTGAGGGCAATTTTAGATTGTAATATGTATTGCTATAGTGACAGGTTGTCAGCCCATCGCCTAAATTACAATACACTGTAACCCTCGAGTCCCTTTTGCTGACTTCAACAGCATGGCAGCTGGAACATTCTATGTTTTTCTATCTTTCCCAGTCCAGCATGGAAGTAAGTACTCTTATTGAGTGGGTTTTTCAGTTAAGGAACAACCCGGTGAATCCTGTCAGAGTATTTAAACCGAATATTAGTAACAGCTAATACTACTTGCTGGACTGGGACCGAGAGAAAAACATTGAATGTGCCAGCTGCATTTCCTCCCGGACATGCTATAAAAAACAGCTAAAGGATCCGAGGGTATCAGTGTATTGCAATTTAGGGGATTGGCTGACAACTTTCACTACATCAATATACGTACAAATCTGCCTTAAATAACCTTCAAAACTTTGTCAGAGATGGCGGATCGACCTTTGTTTAGGTCGTTTAGGCTCTGCCTACCCTATTAGGGATAAAGGCGTGATTATATGTATGTATGTGTGTAATAGGCCTCTGACACGGTTTATGTAATGACCATACTTATAGTGACAGCGGCCAGGACCGACGGCTTAACGTAGGGTACTTTAAGAACGGAATTCTTTTTTTCGGACAATCTGGAGATTCAGCCTGGAATATTCTAACCGAACTGAGGAAAATCTCACAATATGAGAAAATGGATCCGATTAGAATCAAATCCATGATCTCCGGATCGTTATCGGGGTCTAAAGGTTGCCTGGTAGAAATTCCTGCTTTCGCAATAAGGCCGCCTATATTGTACTGTTCCTTACTTTTCTGCTATTTGTGTTTCTTTGTGCAATAAAGTATCTTTTATTGTATTGTATTGTCTATGGCTCAGACCACAGACGCAGATAGGTAGAACTCGTTAATATTTTTGCCTTTGTAATTTCTCAATGACAATTTCTCTCCCAGTAGTGTCTAGCTAATCTAAAGCCGCATCCACACTGTAGCGCTCTGTCGTCGCGTTAATCCGCCCGCTCGAAGGCGCCGCCGCGCGGTCTGCCCAAATTGAAATTCGCTGTTGTCACTCGTAATACTTGTTTTGTATTTACCGATGTGCTTTGTTTGTTTCTGTTTATTTGCGGATGTATTATGTGTTAAGGTAGACTTAATTAAAATGTACAAATTGCAGAAATGAGGCCTACTTGGAAAGTATTCCAAGTTAGTTATGTTTGAAGGAAAATTTAATAAGATAATGTCAAGAATCAGTGAATAATACATTATTAACCCCTACACTTTACTATTTTAGTAAATAGTCAAATAATTACATAACATATCTGTTTAATCGTATCGAAATTAATTAGAGTATTTGACAAAGTACCTTTTAAATTTAAGTAAATTGTTCCCAAAATCAATTTAAATAATCTTCTGAACGATTCTGGCAAAGCTGCCAGGTGTCGAAGGGGGGGTCACTAATGTCGGAAATATTAGTGGACATATTGCAAGACCGCGGTAATTTCTCGCGGTAATAACTATAATTAATTTGCCGACACAATAAAGAAAGTATTGGTTTTGTTAAATTAAATAGCCTATGAAATATTTCAAGGAAATTTGTAAAGAAACGACAAAAAAACGTATGTTACAAAAGACTGGATAATTTTGGCGCGTGTAACAGATAATCTCAAAGCCGACACGATTCTTTATTTTGACCGTTATTTAAATATTCTTCTTCTGTCGAGTGGGTATCGAGGCTATCGACCCAATGAACCCTGGTGTCAGAGTTTTTAAACCGCCTAGTAGCACAACTATCAGGCCTCTGACATGGTTTTAAGTAACGACCACTATCAAAGTCAGCGACCAAATCTTTTTATTTTCGGACAATCAGGTGATTCAGCCTGCAATGTCCTAACCAGATAGATATTAAAAGTATTCAAATAATATTGAGTATCTAGATACTTATGGTTGGGTCTGTGGTAATTTAAGGTGCTCGTTATATTATTCCTTGACTCATTTCTACCTAACGGATATAATTTGATGTACCTGTCTATGTTTATAATTACTCTTGAGTAGATTACAAATTAATTTTGTACAGTGCATATCCAAGTTATTTTTACAACCGAGACAAAACTCATAAACTCTCTTTACAAGCCCTACACCCACTACGATTAAATTATTCTAATTAACCCAAAACAGACGGAGAAGTGACAGTAAACTAGAATGGCTTATTTTGCTAAGTGGTCATAACTCTCGCCAGTACTAAGGCTAGACGTGATAGACAGACGGGCTGCAACACAACTGCAATCCTAGCTGCCTCCGTGGTCTAGTGGTCTCAGCCATAGGCTCCTGATCCGGTTTGATTCCCACGGGGATTACGAACTTGATATGTGAGATTTTCCCCAGCAGGTAGAATCGCCTGATTGTCTCTTAGAAAAATAATGTGTTTGAAGGGTTAAGCGGATAGTCCCGGTCGCTATTCTTTTGGTGGTCGTTTTACAAATCACGTCAGATGCCTATTTAGCTGTATCATTAGGCGATTTAAAAATTCTGACACCAGGGATCACCAGGTTTTTTGACTTGAAACCCCACTCGGTAAGTAGAATAAACAAATGTGAGTCTTGCCAACTGCATTCAAACTGCATCTAAACTGCCATTTGGTTGTATTGCAGTCCGTCTGCCTAGCGCCTAGGCCAGTAACGGATGGTGTATTTTCCTAATTCTACGTGAGTGCTAGAAAAACTCAGAGAATTACACTCGGGGGTCCAGGAGGATACAAATTGGGTACGTTTCTGTTCATTACGTAGATGTATTGCTGTAAATGGTTGTAAATAAATTGTTTTGTATTTTTTATTGTTGTTCTGATTCAAAAATAGATATGGAATGGTGGATAAAGGGGTTGATTGGACAGAAAAAAATAAGTACTGCACAAGCTTAGACTATTTATAACCGCAGCGGGCGTCTGGACCAAAGTCTTCTCCTTTTGACATGGATGGTTGACAAACTATAATTCGACCCGATGTTAGTATGAGGGTTTTACCACGTCTTATAAAGGTTTTTGTAACGACCACTTTAATACCATTTTGTGATATTACTGGATATAAACTTCACAGACATTAGGTGTATGATTATTTATAATGCAGAATCTTCTGCCCATCCAACTCTTTAAGCACGAGTAATCATCAAACGGCTACATTAACTGGCTCGAGTATATTTTAATATCGCGGATAAAAACCTCATCGCTTACAAAGGGTTTTGTGGCCACCCTGTATTGTTGTACCCCTATCAGTTAGCTTGCAAGTAGTGAAGTTCAGGTATTTTGAAAAAAAATATCGTAAGTTGCCTCTGTGGTCTAGTGGTTAGAGCCATTGGCTTACGATCTGGAGGTTCTAGGTTCGATTCCCAGGGGGGAAACACAAAAATGGTATTTGTCAATTTATCACTTTGTGAGGTTTTTCCCAGTTTGGTTAGGACATTGCAGGCTGTATCACCTGATTGTCCGTGGCGCCGCTGGCAGCATAGCCTAGTCTTCTTGATCATGCGCATGCGGTCGTGCGACTGCTCGCGTCGCCGCACGCCTTCTCGCACCGCGGCTGCAACCAGGGGACGTCCTTTTCTAACTTTTCAAACGATACTAGTCTTCAAAAGTTTCATATTATTTAACACTGAAAGTACTTAAGTAATTATTTTATGAGACTTTAAAAAAAAAAAAAAAATTGTGAAAATATATTTGTTATGTAAAAATATTTGTGTAATATTTTTCGGATATTAAAATCAAGATACTCCACAACACTGCTGTTTACGTTACGTTCTTCCATTGTCTGATTTGCCATTTTAAACCAGCGGCGCGTCCCGTTGTTATACCACTTTTCCACCAGCACGGTTTAAATTTGAAAGAAGTTCGTTGTAATATTAATTTTCGACAGAATTTAAGTCTTATTATGGTAAAAGTGTTAATTAAAATATTTACAAGCAAAAAAAATCAACAAAAGACAAACATTTCAACCGTTTTAATTCTTACATAAACTAGGATAAAGCTAGTCTAAGTGAGAGACTTAGATATTAAAAACACATACATACATACATATAATCACGCCTTTATCCCTAATGGGGTAGGCAGAGCGTAAACGACCTAAATAAAGGTCAAAGTTTTGAGGGTTATTGAAGATAGATTTGTAGCTATATAGCTGTAGTGACAGGTTGTCAGCCCATCGCCTAAATTACAATATACTGAAACCCTCGGATCCCTTAGCTGGTTCTTGCAGCATGCCCGGGAGGATATGCAGCTGGCACATTCTATGTTTTTCTCTCGCTCCCAGACCAGCATGGAAGTAAATAAAGATATGAAGATATTAAAAACTTCATGTGATATGATTTCTTCCATGCTGGACTGGGAGAGATAGAAAAACATAGAATGTTCCAGCTGCCCTTACTCCCGGGCATGCTGTTGAAGTCAGCAAAAGGGACTCGAGGGTTACAGTGTATTGTAATTTAGGCGATGGGCTGACAACCTGTCACTAAAGCAATACATATTACAATCTAAAATTGCCCTCAATTTTTGTCAGACGTGGCGAAAGCGCCTTTTACGAGGCGTTCAACGCTCTGCCTACCCCGTAAGGGATAAAGGCGTGATTTATGTATGTATGTATGTGATATGATTTCTATCCTAACATCATATATTAGGAAATTAAATTCACTGTTGGTTTTGAAAGCCTACGCTCCTTGAAATACCAATCAGCGGTTGGAAAGTGGACACGCAACTTTATTCATATATTTTTATAAAGCAACATATTTTCCGGTGGCTGTTGTAAAAGGTTGAAAAGCGATGGTTCTCTGGGTCAGCCCACTGCGAGTTTGCAAAGGATTTTTCGTTTATTTTTGTCATATTTCTCTCTTTTTTTTTTGATGAGCTGCTAAAGAATTGTTTGTTGTTATTTGAACCGGGAGTTTTTCATTTGTAAATTAGCTGGGGGAAGTTAAATCTGGTGTTTCATGCTTCTGCTCCAGCAGCAGGCCTGGCACTCACACTTAATGAATGGGAATATAGATAAAATATTACATTCAGTTAGATAACATACATACATATTATCATGCCTTTATCCCTAATGAGGTAGGCAGAGCATAAAAGACCTAAGGTCGTTCCGCCACGTCTAACAAAGTGTTGAGGGTTATTTAAGGTATATTTGTAGGTATATTGCTGTAGTGACAGGTTGTCAGCCCATTGCCTAAATTGCAGTATACTAAAACCCTCCCTTAGCTGGTTTTTACAGCATGCCTGGGAGAAAATGCAGCTGGCACATTCTGTTTTTCTCTCGCTCCCGGTCCAGTATAGAATAATTTGGCTCCCATTCCAGCATAGAAGAAAGTTCGGTCCAGTTAGATAATATTATTAATAATGATCAAATTGGAGGTGTATATAGAAATCAACAGTTATTTTTAACCTAGCCCAAAAATATACTTTTTTTACACTAACTAGCGACAAAATATTATTTAAAAAAAAAGCATTCCTCTAGCCATCTAGTAAAACGGTAAGAAAATCTGTTCCCTTATATTTGTAACGAGTTATACCAAAAGTGAACTCGACTGCTGAAAAAACAATCTTCGAATAAATGTGTTTATGAAGCTTCCAAATTATAATACAGAATAAACCTGGGCAATTTGAATATATTATGGGTTTCTTTCGGGAGTCGAAATTACACTATTCTACATAATTATTCGACCTGGGGCAGGGGTTACCAAGTTACTTCGTCTATGGGTCATACAGAAAATTCTCAAAAAATATACACCCAGTTCAATTTGTAATTCAGACAGCTTTCTAAAATATTTATAGCTGTACCATTCATTTTAGTTTATATGATTATCGCGGTAAAAAAGCTATATATATCATTAAAGTAAAATTCTCATTCCCACGGGAAAACTCAAATACAGTCACCCTAGATACAGGGACGCAATGAGTGGCTAGAGCTGGTTGTCAAAGTTACTACCAAGAATTGAATAGAAATCCTCCATGTGTTTTCCATAAAATCCGTAGCGGCCCGGATCGGTAGAATGCACGGTAAGTATCGGTTCGCGGGCCGCTGCTTGGTAACCCCTGGCGTGGAGTATAATAATAATGGTACCTTCGCTTCGGCCGATACACGCAAAGAATTTAATGTATATTAAACATGGGTATAAAGGCAGTTAATAGAGGTTATAATTTGGCCATTAGTGGTGGAGGAAATAGGAAGAGCCATAAACAAATTAATATAGTTTTCAGGACTACCTTTTCATCAATAAAAACATAAAGAAATTGTAAAAAACATTTTTGTTATAAAAAAAATTAATTAAGCCTAAACTCAATTCCAAGAGTAATGTCCTTCTATACCTTTATGTAAATAGCAGTTTTGATCTAAAAAAGTGTTAGTTATTTAAAAAAACACCTAAATTAGAATAAATACTGAGTGGAAGAGACAGCATCCTACAAACAGATAGGGGTTGCTCAGATAACGACACTGAACAACTCTCACCAGAAAATTCTTTATTGATGTGAAAAAAAGGCTTTTCCAAACAAAATGTCTATCTCGATCAGACTATTTGTTTTGCCAAAGTTGTTCAGTGTCGTTGACTGAGCAACCCCTATCAGTCTGTGGGATGCTATCCCTAAAACTGACATTTGGGGGTATATGGGCCAAAAAATTGAAAATAGTCATCCCAAATAGTTGGGGCCCCCGTACCTTAAAAGAGTTATTGTATTTAAGCTGTAATTAGCATAGTTGGCTTAATAAGTTAAATAATTAATTAATTATTAAGGTTATAGAGACTCGTCGATCTCTCAGACAAACTGTTCATACAGTTTTGAGGGACTATTTATTAGTTCTTAAGATTTATGTAAATGTTTGTAATAAATAAATAAGGTTTTACTACCTTATTTTTTCAAATCCTTCTATTTCTTTTCTTTCCAGCCCTTTTTTGAATTTTCAATCACTTCATCGCCAATTCTTTTCCGAATCATTACTTACTGCAATCTCTATAGCTACCTATACCTACGATTTCTTCATATAAATGTAAATGTTCTTGTGGGGTGTGGAATTACCCCACAGGAATCACAATAGTGTTTGATTCCGCACTGCGGGCGCTCAGAGAATTCTTTGTAGGTCTTTTTGTAACGAGCCATTCGTCTATCTCTTTCTTTTCTTGCGGAAGATTTCAGTGTAAATTATAACGTTACAAAATGTTTTAAAATATTACTTTTTTTACTGGGATACATCATTACTAGCGTAAAAAATGCCTTATCTAAAATCGTCTCTAATATGTAGAGTCATTTCGCCGATTTTAAGGAAAAGGTCGTTCCGCCACGTCTGAGAAAGTTTTGAGGGATATTTAAGATATATTTGTAAGTATATTGCTGTAGTAACAGGTTGTCAGCCCATCGCCTAAATTGCAATATACTGGATCCCGGGGGGAAATATAGCTAGCACATTCTATGTTTTTGTTTCGCTCCCAGGCCAGCATGGAGGAAAGGAATATTTCGAATATTAAGCCGCTAGGGATAAAGGCGTGATTATATGTATATTTGTATTAAGCCGCTAGGTATAGATAAGATATATATTGCTTTAGTGACGAGTTGCCAGTATAACAATGTCAGTCGATCGTGTAAAACAACTTTAAACAAAAAACCGAAATTTTTATAAACAATAAATGCTAACATAATTTAAACTTAATAAGCTTTCTTAGTACCTATTTAATTACAATATTACAATTTAAGTGTAATTTTTACAATTTGAGTTTTGTTCTTATATCACCCCCAAGGAACATTCTTTTTTAAATTGAAAGAAGTACTTACTTTAAATGTCCCCAAAGTAAAGCATAGATTCCCTTAAAGTTGAAGGGGAGAACAAAATCAGTAGTGTAATGAAATAAGAAGAAATAGTTGGTTTGTAAAAGGGTGAATGCGTTAACAATGAAAAATGGTAGTGAGGGTGTTAATGGAAAACTCACTTTTCTGCTGGTAATGGGAAATAAAGCACGCAGTTGATTTTTATTTTGGTTTTTGTACTCACTTTCCTCGTGGAGAAAGCGTCAGTATTTTATTTAAGTTGGATAATAGGCTTAATTCTAGATTCAACCGGGTAAACCTAAAATTAAATTCTATCTGTAACTTTCAGACTAAAAACATTGGGAAAGGACAGGACATCTATTGTCTCCGGTTTTTGATTTATAATCGGTGGTTTTATGCGTTATCTGTCATTTAAAAAAATCACCGAGATATACCATTATAAAGATAGACTATCTATCTCTCTCTTCGAAACTACAATTTATATGGAATTAGTATGGCGCTCCTGTCTTATGACGTCACATGATAGTTCGGACCTCTCTTTTTAACTAACCACTTTAAGGCATTATAACTAACTTTAATTTATGGTGACAATAATTCTTACTAATAGTTTTGAAAACGTCATGCATTTCTCTATTGAAAACTGTCCTCTAAAATAAACTGAATCCATTTTCCGAAAATAATTGGAATGATTGAAATAATGGCTTTATACAAGCGGTTTGTAATCCGATTTGTCGGCGAGTCATCATGACTATAATAGCTTTAGTGAATTGTACTAAATAGTTTTATTTAATAACAACTACCGACTCCAAAACATTGCTGACCGAACTTTAAGGTTTGTTTTTATACTACCCATGAATCTGAACAATTCCCAAGGACATACGTCGAAATGTGATACATACACAATTTTGTATGGAAGGGCTAAATTAATTTTTATGTTTCGACCAATGTTCAGGAAAAGTTGTTCAGTTTCATGGGTAGTACAAGCTAAAGTTTGGTTAGCAAGTTTTTGCCACCCTATACAGGGTGTTAATTTAATTGCGTGCCACAGCTCAGGGGGTGTTTCAGTAACGTAGAAGGAGCCTATAAAAAAACAACTCTATAAACAAAAAAAACAGTAGTCGGTAGGTATTTATAATGATTCCCAGAGTTGAATCTGGCTTCACCGCTATAACAGATCCCACTCGGTTATAGCGGTGCGGCCAGACGCAGCTCTAGGAATGATAATTAATACCGACTATTATTTTTTGAGTTGCTTTTTTGTAATATTTTTTTTGGGCTTCTTTCACGTAACTGAAACTTCCCCTAAGCTTTTGCACGCAATAAAATTAACACCCTGTATAATTTATCTTTGCGATGAGGCATTGATTCTATTCCAGTCAAAGATAATATATGTTAGATTAGATTTTATAAGCGAGCCTACTCAGAATTCTTCAACCACCTATACCTCGAATATCTCTAAATATTAATATTCATACAAGACAACACATAAACATAAAGGCTGCTCAATAAGACGCCATACGTTTCATCCCCTTACTAAATTGTCATTTACTATCGTAGGGGGCACATAATTCTCATCTTGCCGCCCCATAGCGCTCTTTACCGCCCTCTACAGGGCGCCATGTGCTGGAAGTAATCGCTATACGAAAATGACTAGTTTTAATGCGAATTTGGATAATTACAGGCATTGGGTATCGAATTGTGAATGAACGTAATTGTATCAAATTGTTCGATTGAAATTTTGGCCCATTGAGACCTTTTTTGCGAGTTGATTTTGGTATTGTATTGGGGCTGCTGTGAACAATACTAATTTGTTCACTTAGGCGGTATAGAGGTAGAAAGTAATTTTTAAACGTATAGAATTTTCTTCCGAAAAATATGAATAATATCACGCCTATATCACTTACGAGATAAGCAGATTGACAACGGCCTGATATTAAATCTGTTTTGTATTGTAAGAAACATTAGGTTGTCTATTTCTGTAGTACCTACTTGATGAAAACTCTACAGGGAAGTAAATTGTTTCACATTATATTTATTTGTAATTTAGGCGATGTGCTGAGAACCTGTCATTACAGCAATATACAGATCTATTTTATTACAACCCTTAAAACTTCTCAGACGTGGCGGAACGACCTTTATGTGGGTCGTTGTCGCTCTGCCTACCCCATTAGGGATACAAACGTGATAGTATGAATGTATGTTTGTTTATTTATTTAACTTTATGCACAAAAAGTTACATTTAACGCCAAAGGCATTATCTACCAGTATACTTTAAGGCATTTGGAAATGACAAGACATATTCAATAATTTGTTATCTTATCAGTTCTAGTCTAGCATGGAAGTAAATTACTATGGAATGTATAGTAGAATCCGAGGGTTTCAGTATGTTGGTATTTAGGCGATGGGCTGACAACCTGTCACTACTGCAATATACCTGTAAATACATCTAAAATATCTCTCAAAACTTTGTCAGACGTGGCGGGACGACCTTTGTTTGGGTCGTTTACGCTCTGCCTACCCCATTAGGGATAAAGGCGTGATTATATGTATGTATGTATAGTAGACCTTTACTTGGGCGCCTATCAAGCTAGGCAGCAAGTTTTCCTATAAATTCGCTGTCGCTAATAAATTTCAGAACTCTGCCTGTTAATAACATGGCTGACGCAGTTCCCTACTCTTCGCCATTTCGTGTTAGGCGCGAATTTCACCCATAGTTAGTATATTAAAACTTTGTTACAAAGTAGTGACTGGAATACCCCTCAAAATTGGTAAGACGCAAAGATTCGAGCTTTTATAAGGTCTATGATGCTCTGCTTTCCACGTAAGGCGTGATTGTTTATGTTTTATTATTGCGAGAAAGCTTTGAGAATAACTATCTAACAATGAAGTTCTTTTTTGAAAGGTAAATGAGAAATTAGCATATAAATTTGTGACTACACACTAAATCAATTCATAAAAAATATCCAAGCAATTTTCAGTCATAATACAGCCTTTTCATCACGCCTCACACCCATCCTCAAATCAAAAGCGCAACAAAAACTCAATCCCAACACTTCGCACAAAGCCTGATTTTATACTTTGACCGCGACACGGCTGGCGAGGCGCGGCGGCCGGTAATCAGGCGCTGCCAAACAATGCCCGACGCCGGATTAAAACTTCACCAGACGCACCAGACGCCCGACCGGCACAAGTGGGGACATTTACCGATTGTCGGGTTTTTCAATTGTGCTGCTACATTTTCTATGGACGTGGAATAAGATTAAATTTCAATTTATTGGGGTTTTTGGAAGATCCAAATATTATTTCAGTATTTTAGTTCTTTTAGGTTAACAAAAATTATAATTTACATAGTTGATTTATTTAACAAATGTCTGAATTTATCGTATTTACGAACTTCATCGTTTATTATCGCATGTATTTTACGTGTTTGACTATTATTGTTTTAAGAACCTAATAAAAGGTCTTATAATCTAGTTCAAACTCAACTCTAACTAAAGCTTTGCCAGTTTCCATCCGCTCATGTATTGAACCAGATGCACCCGGTCTGATCAAGTCCAAGCTGGATTCTTCTCTGTAGTCTTATCCCGTATCTTACAGGGTCGGCTATCTTATCTAGGAGATTGAACGAACCCTCGTTTTACAATGGTTTTTACACAGAATGACTGCCATCTGACCTCCGCAACACAGAACGGAAACCAGACCCCAATCATAGATTAGGTCCGAGTTTTAAAGCCGCTAACGCTTAGCACTGGCCTCTGACGACTAATATCTACGATATGAAACGATATTGACCAGGACCTACGGCTTAACGTGCCTTCCGAAGCACCGAAAAGTACTGAATAAACTTACATATGAAATTCGAAAACCGAAAAACACATTGGGAAGTGGTCGGATTCGAACCACGCCCTCCCGCTCAAGAGGCAGCGGCCCTATCCACTACACCATCGGGCTCTCCGCCGTCCAAGCTGGATTATCTATTGCTATTATGTGAACACATCTTATTCAGTCCTCGTCTTCCATGACGAAGGCGTAATCTTGTTCGGTCCACTTAGTTCTGATTTTTGTATGCAAATATTGTAATACCATGTTGTTTTTGACAATGGAGATTATGTTACTTTGTGCCTTGTTTTGAACAGTAATCTAATGTTCTTAAACATGGTTTATATTCAGGATTATCTGCCTCTGTGGTCTTACGCTCGGACTCTCGATATGGAGGTCGTGGTTTTGATTCCCAGTGGGAGAAAATGATTCGGAATTATTATAATAAGACTGCAAGCCAAGTTTATCACCTGATTGTTCAGTAAGTTTTAGTCTCAATGTCCATAACATTGAACATTCATACATATAATCACGCCTTTATCCCTAATGGAGCAGGCAGAGCGTAAACGACAAAGTTTTGAGGGTTATTTAAGAGAGATTTGTAGGTATATTGCTGTAGTGATAGGTTGTCAGCCCATCGCCTAAATTGGAATTGTTTTTACAGCATACCCGGGAGGAAATGCAGCTTACACATTCCATGTTTTCGTCTCGCTCCCAGTCCAGCATGGGACATCGAATATGCATATTAAAAAGCCCATCAAATAATCAATCTAAACAATTAAGTTATAAAACATGCTCTACGTTTGCCTACGCGACACATCGCAGTATTTAAATCAAAATAAATAATATCTATCGTAAGATAGAACAAAACATGAACAAAGCCAATCAAATCAAACAAAATGAAAATAGATTGAACTATCGACTTTATTTATAACGGTTTCTATGTCACGATGTAATAAAGTCATTTTATTATCAACACAGAATTAATAGATGTCTATTATTATAACAGTCATAACACCAACGCCGAATCAATAGACCGCGTCCATTATTATTCAAATAATGTACAAAGTAACAAAAGCGCCAATCACTCATTGGACGAAGAACTCCAGTGGGACAAATGGCAATCTGCTTTTGTTCCAGCTGTCCCACTCCCGATAGTGGGAAGTTTTTAATTAAGAAAATCGTACCATTGTCACAGGGAGGTGGTCGTCAATAATTATTTGAGCCGCTTTGTCTTTACAAAGAGATGGGAATGACTGTTGGAGCCAGTGTTGATGATAGAAACAGGTGATAATTGTGTCGTGATGAGGAGTGGCCTATATTTTTTAGGCTTGTATTTACAAAGCGATCTCTAGATTGAGAGCAATATTTAGTATGGATTTGACAGGCCATATTGTACTGAAATAACATTTCTGATACGAACTCAAACTAGCTGTCAATCTTAACTGCTGGTTATAAATACGGGCTCTAATCTGCGTTGTGTTTTTCTTGATTCCTTCTTGTTCAGTCTTTTGGAAATAACCTTTTTACGACCTCTATTATGTTGCTTTAAATTACGTTTATATAAAAAACAGACTTTAAAATGATGAATTTAAGCAAATTCAAATGTGAAACATCACTCTAGATTACAATTAATATATCTACTTATGGAGTTAAATGATTTCCTTATTAATTAGCTTTCAAGATACTTTTTAAACCACACAAATGCCAATGAAACTATGTTAGAACATAAATGTTTTGCGTCATGCAATCAAACATTATTTTCCTGTCCTTTCTCCCGTGACAATTTTTGCTGGCTCCCCACATTTCCTGTTCCCTTGATCAATGATTTGGAGCCTTTGTCTCATCGGCGACTCTTTGTAGCTACATTAAGGAATGAGGAGGATCAGACAATGGTTAACGGTTCATTTTCTGTAATTTTGTCTCTTTAACTTCTTCTTCTTCTGTTGATTTGTCTTTAGCTGATTAAAGTCTGCCGGCAGCTAGAATTTTACTTTCAAGTTCGTTTGTTTAAGCTATTCCTTAGTATCAGACGGATAAGTTATTTTTTTATTAGTTTCAATAGTTGTAGCTTCCTAACCTAACCTAACGTCTGGTAAAAGATTTCAGCACAGTTGAAGCGTCCCACAAACTGAATGGGTTGTTCAGTCAATGATACTGGACAACTATCAGATGGTTTATTTTTTAGGAAGTGAAAAAAAAAGGATTTTCCATACAAAGTGTTCACCTCGATCAGACCACACAAGTGGGACTGGAAAACCTACACAAGTGGGGCTGGACAAACTCTGGCCTGACAGAGAACGCGACTTTGTTTTATACTATGTAGTGATATACCTACTAAGAACGATAACATTTTCCGTTATTTATATGTTCTCAAATCATATACTACAGATAATCATATAATTAGAACGATAAAATTTTCCTTTAAACGTCTGGCCAAACTTTGGAAAGAGAAGCCTCTTTGAAGCTTACAGTACCCGGAGCCTTAGATGGGTCCTAATTTTGTAAGAACCCTTATAAAGACTTTACAGATTCAAGTACCGTTTAAGTAGGAGGACAGGTTCGGACCTTAAGACCCTAAAGGATAGGAACAACGGGCAATGTGTGGTTTCTGCTCAACTAAGCGTAGATTTTAGGAAGATTTATTTAGGCATACAGCCTGAAAGTCCTTGAACTATTTTATGAAACTGATTTTCTTGATACTGTCTTTAAGCAGCTGGGCTCCAAATACCGGGTGTAAGGGACAGCGACAGGGGTTGCTCAGTCAACGAAACTGAACAACTATCACAAGGAAATTCTTTCAGGAGATGAAAAGTATTTTAACTTCCCATATAAAATGACCACCTCGATCAGACAATTTGAATGAAAGATATTTTTTTTTACTTCCTAAATTTTTTTTACTGATAGTAGTTCAGTTCCGTTGACTGAGTTACCCCTATCAGTTTGCGGGACGCTGTCCTTTACACCCCGTAGATTTTCAATGATCTAAAATATTTCTTTTAAGGCGATGATTTCGGACCTTTACTTTTTAAATTAACATCTATTGATATAAATTAACGCACAAAGTAGTGCTTAAGAAGAAGAAAAGACGTCTTGTTAGCAACAAAGAAGGCGAAAAAATTAAAACGCCGGTGTCGTAGCACAAGCGCGAAATTGGAAAATTCCCGAAGTGTCCGGCCATTGATTGCTTCGCACTCGACAATAGTCCGGGAGCGCACTAATCTTTTCATTAAAAAGCGATTATTCGTCGCACGGCCCGTTGCACTAATAGGAATAAATTCTACCAACTTTTTAAGCCCAACGCTTAGTCCTTATTGCATTCTCTTAAGACTCGTTATCATGTAGCCCACTCGAGTAGACATTTGTTGCAGCGCCCTCTGCAATATGCCACGTTTCTGCTGACGGGATGCGATGACATTTCAATTTGAATTCTTGTTGCGGATTCTAGATGTTATTAAAAAGTTTCGTTATTTTCTGTTGCGGAAGAAGAAGAAGCTCGTGATTGGATTGTTTACAATCTAATTACGAATTTTTGAAATAATTCAGCTTTGTCTTTTGTTGGCGTGTTTTGAGATTCGTATGCAAAATAAAACATTAGATTTTTCTGTTAACTGACTGAAGTTAGTTATTTGTTTAGCAAGATTTATTCTTCCATTCTGGACTAGGAGCGAGAGAAAAACATAGAATGTGCCAGCTGCACTTCCTCCCGGGCATGCTGTAAAAAGCAGCTAAGAGATCCGAGGGTTTCTGTATATTGCAATATACGCGATGGTCTGACAACCGGCCACAACAGCAATATACCTACAAATGTATCTTAAAGCCCTCAAAATGTTGTCAGACAAAGGCGGGACAACTTTTTTGAGGTTGTTTACGCTCTGCCTACCCCATTAGGTATAAAGGCGTGATCATATGTACGTACGTGTGTACGTTTTTAAAAATGTACAAATATATTTCTTGTACTGTGGAGGCATTTGCTCGCCGTCGGATGTATACTAAAAAAATCTTTTAAAGAAATAAGTTCGTTTCGCCTTATTTTAAGTGTTCTACTCCATCTCCCTACTTCACCTCCCCTCAGCGGCACATAAGGCGTGTGATAACAATCAGTGGCGCGCTTGCCGCAAATTGACAAATAATTGCGCGCCGTATTACTACCGGCCGAGATAGGCCGGGAGCCGGACGTGTTAAAGGAGTGTAGAAAAAAGTGGACATTCCAAATCAAAAATTCTTTTCTCATGACAAAAAATATGTTTTTTATTAACCCTATGTATTGGCATTATAAAAATACAGGGCGTTATTTTATTTCGGTTTTAGCAGGTTCGATTACCGAGTCAGGCAAGCGATTAAAAATCTATGAATGCAGTGTAACTTCTTTTTGAAAATAAATTAATATCTCCTATGAGTAAAATTTGCTATCGTCAGTATTTAGGGTATTTCCCCTGGAGGAGCAGTCTGAAAATGCCACCTACAATACTAGCTACAATTGTTACTTGAAATATTAGCTTAGCATATAAGTCAAAGACTACATTACTCTACTACGTCTTTGAGGTACAATTCTTCTTAGCGAGTGGATTCTTGAGTCGAACAACGACCCGATGAACTCTGGTGTCAAAGTGTTTTCAAACCGCCTAGGCATAGCTATTAGACGTCTGACATGATTTACGTAACGACCACTATCAAGGACAGCGACCGGGACTGACGGCTTAACGTGCCCTCCAAAGCACGGAATCCTTTTTCTTTTCGGACAATCAGGTAATTCAGCCTGCATTACAACCAAACTAGGAAAAACCTCACAAAGTGATAAATATCGTGTTCCCCCCTAGAAATCGATCCCAGGACCTCCGGGTCAGGAGCCCATGGCTCTGACCACTAGACCACAGAGGCAGTTCTAGTGAGGTACAATGAAATACTATTTAGACCGAGGCGAGACAGGCCCAATTTCTAATAATGGCAGAATCACATGTACAGTTTCAAATACATTATACGTTAACCAACTCTAAATTAATCAGTAAAGGACAATTCCATCCCCATACGTGATAGGGTCACATCTCACCACTCATTAATAGTCAGAACGAGCCTCTAAATAATTCCTTGAGACAAATTCGACCCTTTAAGGTCATGCGAGATTAAGGTCTGGAATTCGAACCCTTGCCTTTAAGGAGGTTTTAATTAGTGGAAACCGAGACCTTCAATGTATTTTCTGAAATGTTTATTTAATGAATCTTAAATAGTGATATTTGTAAGAAACTAAAAGTTATTTCAGTAGAAAATCGTATTATGTTTAATATTACATACATACATATAATCACGCCTTTATCCCTAATGGGGTAGGCAGAGCGTAAACTACTTAAAAAAGGTCGTTCCGCCACGTCTGACAAAGTTTTGAGAGTTATTTAAGATAGACGTATAGGTATATTGCTATAGTGACAGGTTGTTAGCCCATCGCCTAAATTGCAATATACTGAAACCCTCAGATCTCTTAGCTGGTTTTTACAGCATACCCGGGAGGAAATGCAGCTGACACATTCTATGTTCTTCTTTCGCTCCCAGTCCAGCATGAAAGAAATAATTTAATATTATTCTGTATTATAAACTTCATTCTATAACTGGATTACTACATTCGTTATTGATTTTTACGACACGTATTGATGTAGAATTTGTATCCAAAATAGAACTTCTAAAATCTCACATCGGTATTTCAAATGTATTTTAACATAATTTTAAATAAACCGACATTTTCGCTGTGATGACGCGTCGATGCATCAGACACTTGACACAGTGACGGCTCTCCACACACGTACGAAAACTCCCAGCCGACACCTGCACTACACTATATGAGTATACACACTACAATATATGCTACGAGTGCAGAGAACACTTGTTATAATAAAAAAAATACCTATTTGGCGACGGCAGCTTATCTCCAATAAATCAGCCATCTGCGCGAGACTTAGTTTTTAGTGCCCGTGTGTTTACGCACACATGAAAGCTCCCATTATTCCTTCAATCTCTTATTTTGAGGGGATAGACTGACTGACACGCCCAGAGCGAAACCAGGCGCATATGACAGCATGGATTATCTTATCTTTCGGACAATCAGGTTATAAACCTGCAATGTTCTAACCAAACTAGAAACAACAACACAAAGTCGTTGTCTCCCACTGGGAATCGAACCCAAGACCTCCGGATCGAGAGCCCATGGCTCACACCATTGTACCACAGAGGTACTCGTAGTTCGAAAACTCCCAGTCAACTCCTGCACTATATATAAATATACTCCTCTATTCCGCTAGGGGGCGCAGAGAGCACTCGTCGTAATAACAAAGGTGTGCAACTGTAACCACTTATATTACGGAAGTATGACTTAACATGCGACTAGGTTGAGTTTTACAGTTTCACGTACATTGCGGCTAGTTTTTTAGGCTCGTATTTACAAAGCGATCAAAAAGTTGACGGCAATATTTAGCACGGATTTGACAAGTCACATTGTACTGAAATGACATTTTGAATACGAACTAAAACTAGCTGTCATTCTCAAGTGCTATTTATTTTATTGGTCTATTTATTAAACAGTTTATTGCACACATGATCATACAGAGGTCACAAACATAAAAAAAAAACAAATTACACAACAGGTACAGCTTATCTCTAAAAATAAATCTCGGTAGTGAGATAGTGAGTGTGCTGGCTGTTTATTAATAATGGCCTAAATATGTTATGAAGTATACTTCAAGAATTGTGATGTTTGGAGTGATTACTCACCTTTTATTAGCGGTCCAACTCGAGTGATTGCAGGGTTCAAGTTCGTTTGAATAAGTCTCTCACTTCTACTTATAAGTGGTTGTAGATTCTAGTTGAAAATTCTCTATCTGACTTCCACTACCATTACCGCATTTAGTAAAAAGAACATTAACATATTTACTAATTGTTTATTGTACATTGATCATTAGGCCTTTTTCATCTTGACAGATGATTCAAGCAGCGCCTATGCGAGAAGAGCATCGTCGCTCGTGGCTAAAAAGACAGATCCTTGAACGACACTCTCGGCCGTACTTACTGCACGCGAATTGAGAGTCCGTTGCGTCGTTTTATTGTACACAAGTTATATTTAAATGACATTACGTAAAGAATAACGACACAACAGGCACAGCTTCTACAAAGAAATTTCTTCCAGCTGACCTACAGAAGTAAGCCTATTGCAACAGACGCTGACTAGGCGTGTAAAATGAAAAGAATACCTATAAAATTACGATACCAATAAATCTCAATACACATTCAATTAAATAAACATAATCAAAATAATCTAGTAAAGTTTTAAGGCTAGCAATGAACATTACTTCATATGTTTAACATGATATTATAACTCATAACAAACACCATACATTCCAGCCCTCCTTTTGATTTCGTGGCGTTCCACCACGAGAAGTATGGCAGTCGGAAATAATTGGGGAAGGGTAGGGGGGTACCAGCATATGCGCTTGCATGCAATACATCAAAGATGAATGGAACAAGTCGTGGGACATAGGAATTCTAATTTCCGAGTCGGCAGGGATGCGAGTCTCTTAACGTAAATTAGCCTATTTTAATATTGTAAAGAGAAAATAGTTCCCTTTTTATTTCAATACATAGAGAACAACCTAAAAACTGTCTCTTTTTACAGAAGGCACGTAACAAACCACATGCAATGTTTAACTTTACGTTCGCAACGGACATTTTTCAGAGAAGTTGTAGCCATAGTCATGTTATTAACGTGAAAAAAAACTTAAAAAACAATGATGACATACAAGAAATAATTAAAAATAAAATATTTTATCCAGCGCGCCACACCGAAGCAAATTGCCCAAGATGCTGGTGGCATTACCTCTTTGTATCTTTTGCGCAAAATAGCTGCTATTCTTTTTAATGTTTCGAATCATAACATACTTCTGGAAAATATTGGCTGTATCTCTTCCCGGGCAACTGTAGGAATCAGTAGAGGAGGGAGACGAAGGTTTCGGTGTGTTATAATTTGTGAAAAGCATCACTATTATAGTTCACTATCACAGTTCGTTCTATCTGATATGAGCCTCAAGCCCAATGTTTTATTACTATATGAAAGTGGCAATATGGTTTACTTAACTGCCCACAAAACTAATCAAAAATCCACACTATTTCTCATTCTACCACACGTTCCATAATTACAAGCACACCCCTTGTTTTGACGCCCCATTATGATTTATCTCAAATATTCCAGCCAAGGGATCTAAGTGGGAAACTTTCTAAGTGATTCTTTGTAACAACTCGCTAAGTGTGCACTTATGTATAGATTGCGAGACTTGGATAAGTGTATATTTGATGTCGTGTCTTAGACAGATTAAATACTTGTTTTAGCTGAATAAGATACTGTATTTGGGGAATCGTTTTGTGAAGTTGATATGTAAACAATGATTATTTCGGTAATATTTATGGACAGTACAAGTATAATACTTTAGATATTTGGATATTTGAAATACTTTTAATTTTATATTCTAGTCTCTTCAGTGTGGTAGCTAGAGCAGAAAAGCATCAATCCTAATTGTATAATTTTTCTTGTATAACCACTAAGTAACATAATTTCGAGTGTGAATTCTTCCATGCTGGCCTGGGAGCGAGAAAAAAACATAGAATGGGCCAGCTGCATATCTTCCTCCCGAGCATGCTGTAAAAACCTGCTAAGGGAACCGAGGGTTCCCGTATATTGTAATTTAGGCGAAAACCTGTCCCTATAGCCAATATACCTACAAATCTATCTTAAATAACCCTCAAAACATTGTCAGACGTGGCGAAACGACCTTTGTTTAGGTTGTTTACGCTCCGCCTACCCCATTAGGGATTAAGGCATGATTATATGTATGTATGTATATATTACGAGTGTAGATATCTTCAGCAGTCCAGAGTTTAAAAAGCACTGCATTTATCTTTACATTGACCGTTTTTAGGGTTTCGTACCCAAGGCGTAAAAAACGGGACCCTATTACTGAGACTTCGCTGGCCATTTGTCCGTCCGTCTGTCACCAGGCTGTATCTCATAAACAGTGATAGCTAAAGAGTTGAAATTGACGCAGATTATGCGTTCTTGTTGCCAGTATAACAACAAATACTGAAAATAGAATAAAGTTAATGGGCTTCCATACAATAAACGTAATTTTCTTTCTGTTACCGCAGGCTGTATCTCATGAACCGTGATAACAACAAATACTGAAAATAGAATAAAGTTAATGGGCTTCCATACAATAAACGTAATTTTCTTTCTGTTACCGCAGGCTGTATCTCATGAACCGTGATAGCTAGACAATTGTAATTTTCAACGATGATGTATTTCTGTTGCTCCTATAACTATTAAATAAATATTTAAGGGGGGATACAATAAACGTGATTTTTTGCCATTTTATGCTTGATATTAAAAAAGAAACAGGTAATCGCTAGAAATATTCACAGAACATTAGTATGTACAATTACTTTGACAATAAATAATTGAATTAAAATAAAATAAATTTTAAAGAGGGATATAATACAAAAACGTGATTTCTTTGCCGGTTTTTTGCATTATATTAATAACGGTAATTGGTTACATAGATATTAAAACAGAACCCTTCGTGCGCGTGTTGACTCGCACTTGGCCTGTGTTTTTAAAACCGTCCATTTGTGTTATTTACAAATTATTCTAAAGATACTTATTCAAAACTGGTTAAACTATTTAACGTGGGTTCGATTCCTTTATGATATTGTCACTATATAAGCATTTCTTCAGTTTGGTTAATAGACAATATTAACTTTATTCTTCACTCATACCGATGTTCGCTTCGAGAATCCACTCGCTAAGTGGAAGACCGAATATGACAGAGATAATTCCAGACTATCATCTTAATTCAACCGATACCTTAACGGTTAAGGCTTAAACCGTATCAGTGAACTGTGAACAATACACACACAAGTTAGTCCCATCTGCCAATTAGCCGGTAACTTCGTTATTTAGTTAGCCTTTGAGGCTTGATCGTATTAATTGAGTGAGCTAATGTCTAATGGAGCTTAATCAAGTAATGGACTGAGGAGCATAGATCTGTTTAGCTGTTAGTGATTTGGGATCTATTTTTGGGTATTATTAGAAGCGAGACATTTACCATAAGCGTATAGCAAAATGTCATAAACACGATTCAAGCAACTGCCTATTCTCGGAATTTAATAGTGAGGTAGTCATTTGATTATGGTTGCTTAAATCAATATAATTAAGGGCTAACTTTAAATTAAAAATAATCACACTCTATGTAAAGATATCTGATGTGTACTACGAAGTACTACGCCGTAGGCAACGTAGCAAACAGCTACGAAAATAATTGGTATTATTAGGATGTTATTTTTAGGTTTATTATACTTAAATTTATCTAGAAAAGTAAAGTAAACGATATCTTAACTATTATGACAGTTGTTACCGTTTCAAATGAGTTTAGGACTGAGTTTAGTACAAATGATACATTCATACATATGATCACGCCTTTATGCCTAATCAGGTAGGCAGAGCTTAAATTACCAAACGGAACAAATAGATTTGTAGATATATTGCTGTAGAGACAGGTTGTCAGCCCATCGCTTAAATTGTAATATACTAAACCCTCGTCTTCCTTAGCTGTTTTTTACTGCATGCCTGGGAGGAAATGCAGCTGGCATATTCTATGTTTTTCTCTCGCTCGCAGTCCTGCATGGAAGAAACTCTATCTAAAAATTTAAACTAAACAATACCTTAACTATTACGTTTATGACAATTGTTAACTTTTAAATATGTTTAGGACTAAGCTTAGTACAAATAATAACTTAGCAAAACCTAATTCACACTGGCCAACTATTAAATGACTCTCCAGAGTCCAGGCATAGGCCAACTTCTAAGACCTAAAAGAGAGCGTCCACATATCTGTATGAAATAATTGAAAACTTAAAGTTGTATTAAGGATAACATCTGAATATTATGCAGTCTAAAATAGTACTATTACTATTTGGAATGTACATTAATTAATATAATAATACTGTAGTGTCCACAGTATTATTATATTAATTAATGTACAATGATAATTTGATAAAATTATAAGATCATGTAAGTTGTAGGGATGACGACGTCATTATATGTATGTATGTAAATTGTACTCAAAGTTTGAGTGACATAATTGTAATATAAATATACTAAAAGTAACTTATACTTATTACTTTACAAAGAAACATTAAATTGTTAAAACAATAAAGAATCCCAAGTTAAAACGCACAGAAAGTGACTATTATAAATCTTAAACTTGAAATAAATATATGTAAGGGAGATTTGTATTCTTTACTTAGATTAGTAACTATTCATGAAGTGTGACAGACCGAAGCAATTTTAAACTGCAGTGAGTGGACCGTGTGGTGTCGGGTTAGAATAGCATCACCCCATAACTTCCCGTGGGTGTCGTAATAGGCGGTTAAGGGATATATCCAGGGAATGGGCAGCAGCGTTCCCCGTGAATGGAAAACTTCTACTGCGCTCACCAACCCGCCTGCCAAGCGTGGTGAGTATGGCATATACCCCCAATTTTGGGGAGGCCCATATCCAGCAGTGGACTGTTGTGGCTGATGTTGAGTGGACACACTCCATAATGCCTAAGTCGGTGTCCTAACTTAAACTTGGGCCTGACGTCACGGCTCTAAGTTACGCAAGTTGGCTCCAAGTTTAAGTGAAGCACCTTGGGTCAGCGATCTCACTAGAAGCAGTTAAGTAGTTAAGTTCCGCTAAGATGTGACTCAAGCTGGTGTTAATTCAGCTTCTACATTCTTAACACTTTATGGTGGTACGAGATTATCTGCATAGTGTCTCTTGGTTTACGATAAGCTAAAGTTTTAAGTCTTCCTTCCATGCTGGACTAGGAACGAGAGAAAATCATAGAATGTGCCTGCTGCATTTCCTCACGGGCATGCTGTAAAAATCAGCTAAGGGATCCGACGGTTTCAGTATATTGTAATTTAGACGATGGGCTGACAACCCGTCACTACAGCAAAGAACAAACCCATTTTAAATAACCGTCAAAACCTTGTCAGACGTGGCGGAACGACCTTGTTTAGGGCGTTAAAGCTCTGCCTACCCCATTAGGGATAAAGGCGTGATTAAATGTATGTGTGTATGTAAAGTTTTAAGTTAATATTTTTGTATATAGAGTTAGTCAGATTTCAGTTCTATCCGTCATTATAAACTTTGTTCCATCCTGACCGGAAGTAACAGAAAAACATAGAATGTGCCAGCTGATTCTATTCCATACTGTAAAAAACAGCAAACAGATTCAAGTGCTGCTTGCAATTAATTTCTTTTTATAAATTTCGCTTGCACTCCAGCATGGAAGCGTTTCTTAAGTAGGTACAGTACATGGTGTCAATTGAAAAGGCTGTTTGATGTAACATAAAAACAAAGTCAAAGTCCGGTTCGTTTTGCTCATAGTAAATTGCCTCATTCTTGTTTTTCGAACTGCCAAACCATTTCTTTTCACGGGAAAGTCCGCTCGAAAAAACCTACTAAAAAGCTTTCAATAAACCAATCTTGGTCCCATTGACAAAATAACGAGACTCATTTAATTTTGATTGCCCGTTCTCATTCGTCCAACACTTTGGTGGGGGGCGCGGTGGGGGGTGGATTAAAAGTAACGTATATAGGACCCTGTACGTGGGCATTTGTCATTTGAAGAGGGGTGAGGTAGACGGGCGGATGAAACGCCAAAGAAAGGTTAATGAGTAATGCTTTTTTTATGTCATTAATTTTAAGACCACCGATATCGCGTAATTTGCTGAACAGTTTCAATTTTCTAAATTATTTTAGGAAATAGCTTAGATCAGTTTGTTTACAGACAATTTTTTTTGGAATTAATGCCCGTTTTAATGATTTTGAATTTTGTACGAACTAAGTTGTGGGGTTGCACTCTCTCTCTCTCTTTTTTTGTTAGCTTGTCATTGTTTTTAATTTAAGCCGTTCAATCCAGATATTATTTTTAACACTGCTTATTTTATTTATTTAACAATTTATTGCATACATAATCATACAGAGGACACAAATATTAAAAACAAAGCACAACTGGTACAGCTTGCTTACATTACCACACTAATTTTATAGTAATATCACAAAACTCACGCCTAAGCGCCTGACCATAACGTCCAACTCGCCACAGCGATTTTTAAGTGTCAAACGAAGCGTCATTCTTTGCGGCAGCGTGGTGGTTAGGTTTTTCCCACAACCACATGGCTAAAAACTGCCCGTCTGCCCAGTCCAGAACACTACACATACTCAGCGTGCCTAGTTTCAATGCTTGTAATTAAACCTCTACCCACAAAGTTCTACAACCGCGCGCTTATAAGCCGCCCGTTTGCCCAGCCCAGCACTCAACACACGCGGCGTGCCTCGTTTGTTTTACCGCTTGCAATTAAAGCGGCTGAGTGACGGGATTGTCGCCTCTCCCTGGCATCCCTCGAAAAAAAGCAGTGGTTTTTTTGTTGCGAAGGATTTTTTTCTAGGGATTTCCTGTGCTGCGCTGGTAGACTGATAGTGTAGGAAGTATTTAGAAATTTAAAAAAATATATATATTCTGCAGTAATGTTATTTTATTACTGTTATCACTCTACAGAGGACGTACATACTTGCATCAAATACATAATTATTCTCGATTTCGGTAACGGACGAACTATGATAGAGTTCTGAAGACATTCATTTTTTTTCTAGTTTTTTCATACAGTCAAGTAATAACTTGCAAAGATAAGTCTAGCTTTGTTAAGTCTCCTAACTCTAGCTTGAGTCACGATAGGGTCCAGTGAGCTCAGTTTTCATTAGCCTACATAAGCAAAGCAATCACATTAAATCTATAAATAAGTTGTAAAAACAAGTGCAAAAATAAATAAGTTTATTATGTTACCGGTGGCTCCTATAATGCAAACTTCATTAATTTTGGAGACGTCTCGTCATGCTGGCCTGGGAGCGAGAGAAAAATATAGAATGTTCCAGGTGCATTTCCTCCCGGGCATGCTGTAAAAAACAGCTAAGGGATCCGAGGGTTTCAGTGTATTGTTATTTAGGCGACCTTTGTTTAGGTCGTTTACGCTTTGTCTACCCCATTAGGGATAAAAGCGTGATTATTTGTATGTATGTATGTGAGTCTCGTCAGGAAAACGTAATTATGGGACACTTGGCGGCTACATAGAGCTCATAGCTTTGGAAAGCCAAGCTTACCTTATTACAATTTGTGAAGCTAGATTGAACGCACTTAGTTAGAAACCTGCTGTCTTTACGCATTAATAGAAAACACTGTAATGTTAGAATTATTGAAAAAATAATAAGCTATGTAGAAACCTTTTGCTTCCCTTCACGGATTCGGCGTATTGCAATATAGGCTACCCGAGTTTCTGTCACTTGGTAGGTCACTTGAGTATTTATATTTATTTCTAAAGATACCTATTCTTTTTACCAGATATGAAGCAGGATTCATGATATACGATTTCCAAAATACTACTTAACAAGACACAAGTATTCCAAAATGTCTGCTACATTAATTAGACACAAGTTTGGTCTCAACGCGAGTCTCATCAGCTAAATCCGATTATGTGCCGCTTGACGTCTGAATAAAGGTCAAATAGTGCTTTCTTAGTTTTAGTGGCCGGTGTGGGTGGTACGAAGTAGAGATAAGTTTTAGTGGTGTTTATTTTGATGATGTTTTCGTGAAGTGTAAACAAAAATGTAGGTCATTTAAGTAGCCATATTATGCCCAGATATTCTATAAAGTCAGCTTCACTTGTCTCATCTTTTCCTCATCAGCTAAACCCGATTAAATGCTGCTTGACGTCTGAATAAAGGTCGAATAGTGCTTTCTTAGTTTTAGCGGCCGGTGTGGGTGGTGCAAAGTAGAGATAAGTTTTAGTGGCGTGTATTTGGACGATGTTTTCGAGGAGTGTAAAAAAAAGTGCATGTTATTTTAGTTGCCATATTATAGTCAGAAAATCCAAAAAGTACGCTTCATTAATTACACACAAGTTTATTCTTATCTCGTCTCTCATTAGCTAAATCCGATTATGTGCTGCTTGACGTCTGAATAAAGGTCGAATACTGCTTTCTTAGTTTTAGTAGACGTCGTGGGTGGTGCGAAGTAGAGATATGTTTTAGTGCCGTGTATTTGGACGATGTTTTCGAGGATTGTAAATAAAAATGTAGATCGAAATAAAAAAAATAATAGCTATATTATGGCCAGATATTCCAAAAAGTCGGCTACATTAATTACACACAAGTTTGGTCTTATCTCGTCTCTCATCAGCTAAATCCGATTAAATGCCGCTTGACGTCCGAATAGAGGTCGACTGGTGCTTTTAGTTTTAGCGGCCGTTGTGGCCGGTGCGAACTAGAGATAAGTTTTAGTGGCGTTTATTTTGACGATGTTTTCGCGGAACGTTAGTGACAGTCAGACCACAAATGACCGCAAAATTCTGTCAATCGTGTTAAATTTCTTAAGCGTAATTATAATTATAATAATTTTCCGCCAATGTAGTTTTTGATTGGCTAAATACAAAATTTTGAGCCAGGACTACACAAAAACGCTACTGTCTTTCCGTTTAATTTTGCATCTTATACTTATTTTAGTAACTTTGACCCTCGGTGCCTACCCCATAAGATAGCTTTCTAAAGCTATGATTATAAATTACTTAAAACATGAAAATATAGAAGCTTAAAGGTACACTTGCTTTGAATTACTTTTGTTTACTATAGATAAAGAGCAGAAAATTATCTCTTGCATCCGTTTTAAACCTCTTACGTTACATATAATTACGTTCCAGATTCAATTAATGTGCTATGGTTGCAAAGTGGTCTCAATATGAGGTTGCACTAAGTTAAGCATCCATTAAGGCTTATCAATATACATATACCTATACTGATAAATCAACGATTACTCTCTTGTTTGTTTAATGGAGGTGTTAGACCTCAACGTTTCGACACTACGAGAATCTTCTTCATCCAGCCCCGTTGCTAACTGCAGCGCCATCTATCGTATTACAATAACTGTTTTAGGTACCTGATGGGGCTAAAAAGGTATTGCAGTGCCTCGGGTATGTTCTTTGAGGCTCGCGTGAACACATTTAATGCTGTTGTGAGACACAGGATAGCCTCCTTCATGACCTTTCTCCGTCAATCTCATAATAGTATATTAAGCGGATTGTCTGAACGACAATGGCTACAGCTAGTAACCTAACTTTAGATTTGTGACTTGTGACACAATTATGACACTGAGATAGTGTGTGATATTGTTATATTATATTGTATTTTATTTATTTTTAATCATATGTACTATTGACGGATCTTGTGTCTGAAAATAAATGCTTATTATTATTATTATTATCGTTTCGGGCCCAGCGAGCATTAAACCGCAGTCGAAGATTGCACATGGCGGGCGGTGTTGTGAGATTTTCACTCTCCATGAAGAAGACTCTCGTAAATGTCGAAACGTTGAGGTCTAACACCTCCGTTGCACAAACAAGTAAGTATTAGTTGCTTTATCAGTATGATAAATATTGTTCGTAATTTTGTGATAAAATATATACACAAGCTTCTATCCAGTATCTTTTCAGTCGATGAACGAACACTGATTTCAGACTTTTAAAATCGTCTAATAGCACAGCTAATTTCTGTAACGACTACTACCAAAAGTAGCGAACGGGACAGACGATATAATGTGGCCTCTGAAACACGGTATTATTTTTCTGACAGATTAATCAGGTGCGCTGTCCTAATCAAACTGGGGAAAACCTCACACTAAGAGAGAAATTTACAAATATCAAATGAATATTTGAACCCACGACCTTAGGATCGAGAGCCCAAGGCCAAGACCACTAGACCACGTAGGCAGTCATGAAGACTGATCGATAGCCAGTAATGCATGTAAACACTTGCCAGTAGTTCCGGGGAAAGAGCAAGGGGGGGGGACCAATCACAGGAAACTTCGCCTATGGAGCCCTCTTACAAACTTTGATGAAAAACTTCGATACATTCGATAGGGCTATGAATAACGTAGAAAAGTCTTGTAAAGGCTATGATTATAAACCTATGAGATTTTGTATTGTTGATAAAATAAACATAACACAAACATACATATAATCACGCCTTTATCCCTGATGGGGTAGGCAGAGCGTAAACGGCGTAAACAAAGGTCGTTCCACCACATCTGACAAGGTTTTGAGGGTTATTTAAAATAGATTTGTAGGTATATTGCTGAAGTAATAGGTGGTCAGCCTATCGCCAAAATTGCAATATACAGAAACAAACGGATCCCTTAGCTGGTTTTTACAGCATGCCCGGGAGGAAATGCAGCTGGCACATTCTATGTTTTTCTCTCGCTCCCAGTCCAGCATGGAAGAAAAAAAATAACACAACTTTGGAATAATTATCGCTGCACAATACTTTCTCCTAGTTGAGTATAACATAGTACAAGTATGGATTTGACAGGGCATTTTGTACTGAAATTACATTTCTGATACGAACTCAAACTAGCTGTCAGTCTCAAGTGCAATACGGGCCATTGTAATATACCCAGTCAGTAAGACTTGCAATGCAACAAAAAATGTTACGCTCTTTATGCTGCGTTTGATAGTAGTTCATGTTTAATCGCGTGAACAAATAAATAGTGAAGTGCGAACAGTTATAAATGTTTAATACGCGTTTCCAATTACCCTTTCTGTTTTTTATTTATATTACATACATACATATATTCACGCCTGTATCCCTAATGGGGTAGGCAGAGCGTAAACGACCTAAACAAAGGTGTCCCGCCACGACTGACAAAGTTTTGAGGGTTATTTAAGATAGAATTCTAGGTATATTGCTGTAGTGAGAGGTTGTCAGCCCATCGCCTAAATTACAATATACTGAAACCCTCGGATCTCTTAGCTGGATTTTACAGCATGCCCGGGAGGAAATGCAGCTGGCACATTCTATGTTTTTCTCTCGCTCCCAGACTAGCATGGAAGTAGTTTATTTATATTGTTTGATGAATTCCGTGAACAAAGTGTTCTAACTTTTTATTTGGTTAAGTATATAGCGAGGCAACATGGTCAATGTTTTATTTTTATTTTGCATTTCAAAGACAACCAACAGATATGAATATAAAAATAGTTAAAACTAATACAAGACAGAAAGCCAATTACAGGTTTTCACCAATAGATTATGCGTAGGTATTATAACACATTTTTTCCGTTAAATCTTTTACATTTACATCTAATTCTAATGCGACAAAACATTTCTTGTCTATATTTTACAAGTCTCTCTCTATAATAGCTCTACTACTTACTACAATCGTTGTTACGCGTAGATTTTCTGCTACATTTCTTCTCCCTAATCCGGCCCTTTTTGATTGAAAGGGGGAAAGTTTGGTGCTTTATAATAGTCTTATCGACATTTTCTCAAAAATAACTTATCTTTAGCATAAAAGTAGGGTGAGTGTAGTCTATCCTGTATCATGTATGTCTACATAAACAGCCAGTAAATCATATAAATACACTAGCGACCCGCCCCGGCTTCGCACGGAAATCATCAGTGTTTCTCTACTATATTATGCATGTATTATACATATAAACCTTCCTTTTGAATCACTCTATCCAATTAAAGAAACTGCATCAAAATCCGTTGCGTAGTTTTAAAGATCTAAGCATATTAAGGGATATAGGGACAGAGAAAGCGACTTTTTTTATACTATGTAGTGATAAGTCTATTTGATATATGTCCTACCATCGTAATCCATAGTTTCGAATGTATACATAAAAATAATCTTAACTGTACTTTTAAACCAATAGAACGAATTAATTGCGTTACTTATATTGGCATTAAAGTAGAAGAAAACTTTTCATGGGCTACCCATGTTGATTTAAGCAGTTTAGTGGGACTATTGTAATAGATATAAGTTTACTGTAAAATCATAATAAATAAATACAATAAAATAAAATACCTGCTGGGCAATGCCTAACTTTGGCCTACTTTGAGTGGAAAAAGAAGAGCGTCTTTTATTGATGTAGGCTGTAAAAAAACGCAGTAGGTAATATCCTAATAATATTAGAAATTATCCCAAAACACAATAGGTACTAGAACACACTTGGTATTTGAGCACAGGCTTCAACGTAATCTGGCTGCTGGAGGCTCGCCAAAGACCCAATTACTGTGCGAGTTGGCACCTCACACCCAGGACTATCTCTACTTCTCTCTCAGTACTATCTGTAGCTGGCGATGCGCTTTGGCTGCCTCTGCTTGCTCAATGGGTAAATATGTTTTGTTGACACTACTGATAAAGACAGTAACTTCGACGGTGCTTCGGAATACACGTTAATATCCTAGATATTAGTAATTTTCATTTACTTAGCTATTCTTCTTCTTAGCGTGTCGATAGAATACAAGAAATTACATCGTAGCGGCCCAGAATTCAGCCACTTGTATTACGGATTGACTGCCGTCCATTAAATCCGCTGGCGTGCACATGTTGGGGCACGCCGGGCACGATGTTCAGTATGACACTTACTTAGCTATGTAAATGCCATTTTAGCGGCTTTAAAGTATCCCCGTTCAAACATCTAAATTAGACAGCAGACTCCGTGAAATACGGGAAATGACTAGGATGATGAGAGTTAGCTTGATGTAAATAATACTAGGTTTTCAAACGTAGTTTCTTTCACGGATTGGCAAAATACTTGTAAAATCAAATGATAATAATTATTTAACGAGCTAAGGACTCTCGAAATACACAAAGACAACAACGAAGTGAAGTGAGTCAATTCAGCAGAAGCGTTCTTGACAGTTGACATCCGTTTAAAGAAAATAAGCATTTGAAATTCACTAATTAAGAGCGGGGCTTATTCAGACCGTTAAATCCGGGCAGGGAAACAAAACGTGATTGCTCCACGACTTATAATTTAATGCAATTTCCGCGTTTATTGTGCGGCGTGAGAGATAGCCTTAAGCGGAAGAAGGATGTTCCCTTTGTTTTTTTTTTTTTAAATATATATAGGCGTTTTTTAAACCCCATAATATACCTCCGGACTTGTTCTTAAAAACATCAAGGCTGCTACAGAAGACACAATCTAAATTAAACTGGGAACAAGATGCAAAGTCATAAATTAGTAATTATATTTTGTCCCGCATTTGAATCATTCCCTTGGGTTGATTCTGTCTTCTGTAAGCTGATGAATTATACTATATAATTTTCACATTAGTTTGTGTTCAAATCCTTGATTTTTTACATTTAGATACCGTGCACGCATTCTGTTCAATGCATAATCAAAATCTTTCACGGTGAAATATTTTTGTATTTATTTCGCTTAGACCTCTCACTTAACCCACTCCCCACGAAGGGTGCAGAATCCTCTTATTGCAGTTCGCTGGTCTGAGCGGAGTCCCTCGCAGGGTACACCCGGCAGGGCTCCACGAAGGGACCGGGGAGCCCCTCGCTTCGTTAGCCCTAATGCGGCTGACTATTGCACTTTTCGGCGGCAAATATCTCATTTTCGAGGTGGGCAGACGTTTGGAACGTCGAGATGAGATGATGCTGTTGTTTTGATGCAAATGAGCTGACGGCATTTGGGGATGATAAAAAATAATGAAGAGGAGCTTGTGGTCTTCAAACTTTGCGTGTTTGGATGAATTGACGAAAATCTGACTGTTTTGTTCTGCTCTGTGGTTTTGCATCACGTATTACCCTATCTAGGAACTATTTCATATTCTTGACAACGTAAAAAATCTACCTCAAAGTCGTTATCCAAAATGAGCATGAGCTTAATAATTTCAGTGTTGAGTCTTGCCGAATAGGGAGCTTTGCCAACCATACCGGGAGTAAGGGACAGCGTCCCGCAAACTGATAGGGTAGCTAAGTCAACGAAACTGGACAACTTCCACCAGGAAATTCTTTCATGAGATGAAAAAAAAATACCTTCCCATACAAAATGAACAACTCGATCAGACAATTTGTATAGAAACCTAAATTATTTTTTTTGTCTTCTGTAAAAATCCTGCTGGAAGTTCAATTTCGATGACTGAGCTGACCAACCCCTATCAGTTTGCAGGACGCCGTCACTTACACCCCATATACAGACAATTTAAGCCATGTACAATATTTTTTGTTTTGTACATACATACATACATACATATAATCACGCCTGTATCCTATTGAATTTCACAAAAAACCTCTTGTTCTTGAAAATAATTATTGTTTTGTCTTGTTACAGGTATGTCATCCAATTCATCATCCATCTTCAAGCACCAATTGTATATTCAGTATTTCTTTTACAACAAATTACTGACACATCTTCAGTCACGAATTCCTGACAATGCCTCATTTCCTTCCTCTTTGCTGCCACTTCCAATCCAATCACTACATCGTTAATATTCATTAAATCTCAAGTAAAGGACGTGTTGAAAATACACTGCTTTAAATAAACATACTGTCATGCCTGTATCTCTAATAGGGTAGGCAGAGCGAAAATGAAATAAACAAAATTCGTTACGCCACGTTTGACTAAGTTTTGAGGGTTATTTAAGATAGATTTGTAGGTATTTTGCTGTAGTGACAGGATGTCGGCCCATCGCCTAAATTATAATATACTGAGACCCTCGAATCCCTTAGCTGTTTTTTTACAGCATGCCCGGAAGGAAATGCAGCTGGCACATTCTATGTTTTTCTCTCGCTCCCAGTCCAGCATGGAAGAATCTCGGTCCCAGTCCAGCATGGAAGAAATCTCAAGAAAAGGACGTGTTGAAAGTACACTGCCTTATATAAATTGTGTAGGTATTAGATTTGGTGAAAAACCCGGTGAGTAGGTATGTAAAAGCCATTTAAATAGGCCTCTGCTCCGGAATTTGTGATGACTGATGACTATCTGTCCAGAATAGCAAATAATTATGGCTGCAGATTTGATGCGGCAATTGAAGCATGGATTCATTAATTATCTTTATTAATCAATCGGACAGTAGCCTGCATTTTCTCAACCAATCCCAAAAAATAGAGTAAATCCCAAAGAATAGTATCAATTCGTGAGAATCAAACCCATAATCAAATCGTCAACCAAAGGTTCAAGCTACTAGAGTAGACTTCCAAGGCATTATTCATCAAATCTGAAGTCACGTCGAAAACGTGTTAAAAATCTGGTAAGTTTTGTAGCTACACGTCAATTAGGATGCAGGAAGAAGAAAAATCTCATCCAAAGCAAGAGCATGTTTGGAATTACTAATTAGTTGAATGTGCCAGTGTGCATTGTGATTTTTAATCTAAAGTTTGTAATACGGAAGAGAAGGAGAAAAAAAATTACGTGTTCTTTTTTTTGTTCGTTTGTGCAAATTGGTATACCAGATCACAACATATTGTAGCGTTTAAATTGTGTAAATTTGATAAATCTTCATTGGGAAATGTGAACTAGGATCTGTATTAACGAACGTTTAAAATTACTAAAAATAAATCCTAGTTTGGCATTAATTTTATTGTTAATTTTACTCTACATATATACATACATACCTATAAATACTAGGGTAGGCAGAGCGTAAACGACCTAAAAAAAGGTCATTTCGCCACGTCTGACAAAGTTTTGGGGGTTATTTAAGATAGGTTTGTAGGTATATTGCTGTAGTGACAGGTTGTCAGCCCATCGCCTAAATTGCAATATACAGAAACCCTCGGATCTCTTAGCTAGTTTTTACAGCTACCCAGGAGGAAATGCAGCTGGCACATTTTATGTTTTTCTCTCGCTCCCAGGCCAGCATGGAAGAAATTGCCATTCATGAAACGTCGAAATCTCAATTCAATCTAAAACCCCATCAATTATCGTGTTAATTCCTAGCACCACCATCACACCATCAGTGCCCTTAAATTCAGTCTTAGCATTTTAGTCACGCGTCCAATTTCCCTTGTTTTAAACGTTGAGACAATAATCAACTCCTGTTATTATATCTATTAATATTCATAGCACGGTTTTGAGCCGAATGCCTCAGTATTATAGGGATTAAAGTTTATTTATAGAAGGGTGAGCCTCTTGACAGTAATCTTCTGTTCAACTTTGCTTGACTTCACTTTGAGACGATTATAATTGGTGATTATTTGGCAATTTTATTACGTAATATTAATAGTATTGTTAATGAGGAAAGAATCTAAGGCCCGTAATTATAATCAACTCTCAAGAGTGACAGCGGGTTTGAGTTTGTATCAGAAATGTCATTTTAGTACAAAACAGCCTGTCAAATCCAAACTTAATGTTGCTCTTAATCTTGAGATCGCTTTATAAATACGAGCCCGAGTGATTTTTTGTGTTTTATACATAATCACTTGGTCCATAACTACTCGAAAGGGAGTCTTTTCTTTTTACTTAAAATGGGTTTGCTGTTGACTATAGACATTAAGTTCAGGAATGACCGTGACAGAGTCGACGATGGAGCGAGCTCACCCAGAAGATGCCTGTTATGGCACTGGTTACTGGCTTGGTTGGTTACATATTTAAAAGGGAGACCCATGTCAAGCACAGAGTATAGAATTGGCCTTATAATTTACTTATCGAAAAAAAGTTTCTATTTTGTAAAGGCCCAAAACAGTTTAAAATTTTCTTCAATAAAAACCGAAGGTTTGTTTTGAACTGAGACAGAAACATACAGGGTATAAAGGACAGCAAACTAATAGGGGTTGCTCAGTCGACGAAACTGAACAACTATCAGCAGAATTTGTTTTCAGGAAGAAAAAAAAATGCTTTTTCATACAAATCGACTGATCGAGGTGGTTATTTTGTATGGGAAGGTTAATTTAATTTTATGCCCCGATTTTTTTTACAGGTGACCGTTGATCAGTTTTGTTGACTGATCAACCTCTATCAGTTTGCGGGACGCTGTACCTTACACCCGGTATAGTTTAAGCAAAAAAATAGCAATAGAGTATTAGAAATTCTTCCATGCTGGACTGGGAGAGATAGAAAAACATAGAATGTTCCAGCTGCCCTTCCTCCCGGGCATGCTGTTGAAGGCAGCAAAAGGGACTCGAGGGTTACAACCTGAGCTGGGCTGACAACCTGTCACTAAAGCAATACATATTACAATCTAAAATTGCCCTCAATTTTTGTCAGACGTGGCGAAAGCGCCTTTTACGAGGCGTTAAACGCTCTGCCTACCCCGTAAGGGATAAAGGCGTGATTTATGTATGTATGTATGTATGAGTATTAGAAAACCGTTTTTTTCTTGCGAAGCGTAAACAACCAGGTGTATCTGATAACCGCCCTCAAAGGCGCCAGGTCTTTATCTTTCTCGCTCAGTACACAGGGTGCTCCAGAACCAGTCGCGTGTTAACCTGATACACCGTACTAAATAAGGACGCACTGCCTCCATGGTCTAGTGGTTAGAGCCATGGGCTTACAATCCGGAGGTCCTGGGTTCGATTCCCATGGGGGGAACACAAAGTTGATATTTGTCAATTTGTGAGGTTTTTCCCCAGTTTGGTTAGGATATTGCGGGCTGAATCACCTGATTGTCCGAAAATAAAAAGGCTTCCGTGATTCAGAGGGCACGTTAACCCGTCGGTCGGCGGTAGCTGCCTTTGCTAGTGGTCGTTATTCAAACCATGTCAGAAGCCTAATAGCTGTGCTGTTAGGCGGTTTGAAAACACTGACACCTGGGTTCGTCGGATCGTTCAATTTGAGAATCCACTCGCTAAGAAGAAGAACGACGCACCTTCAATATGCTTAATAACTTTTTTATAAAGCATCAGGTGTGGTTATTAAATAAAAATAATAGTTAGAAGAACCATAATTATTTGGTATACATAATAATCACATCATTCCTTTCAAATAATTTTAATGTAAATACAAACTTTATTTTCTTGATAGTTTATTATAGAATTTAATCTGTAAACCAGTTGGTAAATTCCATGAAACATTTCTTGAACTACTAAAGATAAAAAAAACACATTGGAAGAAACATACATACATACCTAAAATCACAACTTTATAATGGGGTAGGCAGAGCGTACACGACCTAAACAAACGTCTAACAACGTGTTGAGGGTTATTTAAGATAGATTTGTACGTATATTGCTGTACGTATTTATTAGTGTGTGCTGTGACAGGTTGTCAGCCCATCGCCTAAATTACAATATACTGAAACCCTCGGATCCCTTAGCTGGTTTTTACAGCATGCTCGGGAGGAAATGCAGCTAGCACATTCTATATTTTTTTCTCGCTCCCAGTCTAGCATGGACGAAATAATAATACAATAATGATATGCATCCAAAAACCAGCCTCCAGGCAGAACTGATAACCTCTCTTTTTGGGCTCAGTACCTTTCCTTGGCTCAGCCACGTGTAAATGCTGATATAAAGACACCTTTGAAGTACCTACACGCTTTTTTAGGATAAGCTCATGATTGAACACGGGGATCCGATGTGTTTATTTGGTGATATTTCCAAGTGAGTTAGTAGGTTTTCTTTTCTTTCTCTGGTTTATTGTTTAAAACTATTTTAGGAATGCTTGCTATGTTTAGATTCCGTCTTGTTTGGGAATAGAGGAATCAAAGCTGAGTAAAATTCACGCGTGTGTAATGTTTAGATTAGAGTCAAGAGTAAACCCAGTAAAATCATCATCATGTCGTCCATACGGCATCCGGTGACGGCGACTCCTATAAGTTACGCTGGTGGGCTCTAATATGGCTGGCGAAAACGAATTTAGATTTAAATACTCGGTTGCAAGAGACACAAAATAATTGTCTAGCGGAATTGTATGTCTTACATGCTGGACTGGGAGCGAGAGAGAAACAGAGAATGCGCCAGCTGCATTTCCTCCCGGGCATGCTGTAAAAACCAGGTACGGGATTCGAGGGCTTCAGTGTATTGCAATTTAGGCGATGGGCTGACAACCTGTCACTATAGCGATACACATTTCAGTCTAAAATAGCCCTCAAAACATATCAGACGTGGCGGAACGACCTTTTCTTTGGTCGTTTACGCTCTGCCTACCCCATTCGGGATAAAGGCGTGATTATATGTATGTATGTGTGAATTGTATGTGTAAGAGTAGGAAGGTTTAGGCCTAGTCTTCCGTACTTGGCGTTACGCATCAAGGTCTTCAAGACGCTTAGTTTCAAAACGATCGACACTTTTGTGGAGGGTTTGACGCCATTCCGGCCTTTGACATGCCAAACTCTCCCATCTCTCAGTTGGTATATGACAAGCCGCAAGATTGTAAACCCCGTAAAAAAAAGACGGTCAATAACAATGTGACTATTTTCTATTATCCCAAACCCATCAATTTCCACTTGACTTTAACAGTTATTGATGGCCATAGCACCAGTTACTATTACCACAACATTAAAGACCATAGGTCCGCCAGGTGTAAATGTGAACCTTTCTTTGCATTCTCACCAGGTACAGTCCGTATCACCATCCTTTAGACCTTCAATAACCTCTACTACAACCAATCCCGGTGTTTCAAGGAATATGTTGTTTTGTGCAAGGTTGTACGCACCAGGTACGAAATATGCCTTGTAGCCGTGAGTGGTGCTTTTCCTTAATGGTGTAAGATCACGCAAAGTTAACTTTCGCCCAAGTCTGGACTTCCATTTTGGTCGTACAGTGTATCACAGGGGTGAAGTCGATAGGCTTTGGAATTAAAAGTAAAAAACTAAATTTTTCACAAGCGTAAATACATAAAATCAAATAAGGTAGGCAGAGCGTAAACGACCTGAACAATGGTCGTGCCGCCACGTTTGACACAGTTTTGACGTTCATTTATGATACATTTGTAGGTAAACAATTTGTTACTTCCATGCTGGGCTGACAACCTGTCACTAAAGCAATACATATTACAATCTAAAATTGCCCTCAATTTTTGTCAGACGTGGCGAAAGCGCCTTTTAAGAGGCGTTAAACGCTCTGCCTACCCCGTAAGGGATAAAGGCGTGATTTATGTATGTATGTAAGCTGGACTGGGAGCGAAAGAAAAACATAGAATGTTCTAGCTGTCCTTCCTCTCAGGTATGCCGTAGATGTCAGCAATACGGATTCGAGGGGCGAAGTGTATTGTAATTTAGGCGGTGGGCTGACAATCTGTCACTATAGCGATACATATTACCATGTAAATTTGCCCTCAGTCAGACGTGGCATAAAAGCTTTCACTAAGTGTTTTACGTTCTGCCTACCCCGTAAGGGAAAAAGGCGTGAACTTATGTATGTATGTATGTTGTAGGTAAATTGCTGTAGTCACAGGTTATGTCAGCCCATCGCCTAAATTGCAATATACTGAAACCCAAGACTGAAACCCTAGGATCCCTTAGCTGGTTTTTACAGCATGACCGGGAGGAAATGCAGCTGGTACATTTTATATGTTTCTTTCGCTCCTAGTCCAGCATAGAAGTTTTCACTCAGGTGGGATTTGACAAACGACCCATAATTTTACTATATACTTTGAACTATTTCAACTTTAAAGTATGCTAGGAATAACTGTTAATTGTTTCCTATAGTTAATCTTGTGTATAAATTCAGTAGGGCTTCCTTAGCAAGACAAACTACTTCTAACTTATTTATGGAACTCTGATTTTGATTTTGAATTTAGCAAATCGTAAGGAAAATTTTCAATTTTCTAGTTGATATGTTAATGTTATTTTGGAAAAGATAAATCATAAATAACAAATAATGTGAAACACATATCAAGATTGTAAATTTGAAGCTTATTTATACCCTTTGCAGATAGGTACGTATTTAATCCACCAGTCGTATTTTTAACACAGTTATTAATATTATAGAGATTAATAACCAGTCTAAACAACAACCAAATTTAACTGTCTCACAAACAAAACACGACTCTAGACTCTAAACCTCTAAACATTTAACGACCCTATTAATAAAATCCAATATTACGACTGTGAGGTAGACTGTTCACAAATGCACCTAATCTATAAAACGTTGGGAGTTAATTTTACCGCGGGATTAGGCGGTAAACCATAATAAGGGAATTATGATTATTATTCTCACCTTTATTGCTTATTACAAGGCAATAAAGACTATATTAACTAAACTCCTGTACTGTTTAAAACTTTTGTTTTGAATGAGGTAATAAATAAGCTATCATATCCGAAATAGAATAATAATAACATAATTTATCTTTTCGGATATGATAGCTTATTTAATCGTAATTTTAGATTGTTGTAACACAATCGATACGTCGGGCAAAGGTATTTTATATTTAAATACCTGTCTATATCAATGATGTATTTACTTCATCTCGCTATATGTTTATAATATACTCAAGAAGTTAAAGAAACTGTTTATTTCTCCACAAAATCAATCCGCGCTTAGACACAAAACAATAATCTAATATTAACTAAGCGCGAAAGTTTTAATTAAAGGATATATATTAACGTTTATAAAATAAAATAATTAATAGTAAACAAAAAAAAAAATCTTATTCTTTTTTTTTATACGACAATTCAATTTGTCACGTTCACTCAATGGCAGATTTCAGTGTACAAGAAATCGGCCAAGCAGTCACCTTCTAACTAAAAACCCTATTATCCCCAAATATCGTCATGTCACCCCCTCCACCACTCCAACCCTCACCGTGACCCCATGCCCAGTGCACCTGCTTTCATCAGGCCCTTGTCACACTGAAGTGGGTAAGTCTATTAACAGCAAGGATTGGAGGATTTTTACCGGTTTATTTTCTACGGGGCCTGGTCATGGTGTATACATACATACATACATAAAAACACGCCTTTATCCCTAATGGGGTAGGCAGAGCAAAAACGACATAAACAAAGGTCGTTCCGCCACGTCTGACAAGTTTTGAGGGTTACATACAGATTACTACAGAGTAATCATCTGATTATGATGTACTATATTGCTAGTGACAGGTTGTCACCCCATCGCCTAAAATTGCAATACACCCTCGAATACCTTAGCTGCCTTATAATACAGCATGCCCGGGAGGAAATGCAGCTGGCACATTGTATGTTTTTCTATTAGTCCCAGTCCAGCATGGAGTAGTGTGTTAATAACACTGTTGATGGGAATAGATTAAGGATTTCTGGTGGGGTAACTGACTCGTATAGAGATTCGTAGGTTTAGGTTGTAGGATGCTTCGCGAATGCGTCTCTTCATCTCCTTCTAGGCAATCACGGTTTACATAATGCTGTTTTCGCCATTTTTCTCGAAGATTACATACATCTAATCACGCCTTTGTCCCTAATGGGGTAGGCAGAGCGTAAACGACCTACACAAAGGTCGTTCCACCACGTCTAACAAATTTTGAGGGTTATTTAAGATAGATTTGTAGGTATATTGCTTTAGTGACAGGTTGTCAGCCCATCGCTTATTTATATACTAAAACCAATCCCTTAGCTGGGTTTTACAGCATGCCGGGGAGGAAATGCCGCTGGCACATTCTACGTTTTTCTCTCGCTCCCAGGCCAGCATGGAACATTATCTCGAAGATTATCAGATGGAATATAATTGTGTGACAGTAACACTGTCTCTGAAATTTGTTCGGATGGATAATTAGAGGATAACTACTGTCAACAAAAACATCTTTAAAGTGTAATTTAGCCTTCAGATCACCTTTTTACCTGCTTAATTCCATCAGATTTCTTCATTAAAGCTCTCCATCTGGCAAACACTTGTAAGGCGTTGAGTTTAAAGCCTGCCACCACTAAACCAAATATTTTTCCTGCTCAAGGGGCTTCTTAATCGCTTTCTCTCATCCCTTCGCCGGGGAAGGGCCAACGGTGTATTGACAGAGCACTTGGGCACTTGGAGCCAAGAGAATTGGTGCCTTGTCTCATGCTAGAGTTGGTATGTGACAAGGAATTTTAGTATGGTAACTATTATGTTGCTATGTCGTTTTGAACTTAGTTTGTATGTAAAGTTGCCTTTAAAGTATAGTACCTATGATGGTACCTAAATGATGTTTAAAGCCATAAAAATGTTTTTGAAATATTTTACGTGGATGATTGCGTCTCCTAATCTATTATTCTTCAGTTTATTCTTCTTCTGTTTTATTTTTTTAAACTGTATTTTCTGTTAAGATTTGACGACCATCTTAAAGTATTCTGATTTATAATTTATGCATTAATAAATATCGACAACAGTTTTCTCGCACGAAAACGCCTCTTCTCTACTGTGCCAAAATATTTTCTTTATAAACACGGGATATTGTAGGGAAATAGGGTTTGCCTACTTGATAAGGAAGTTTTTCCTTGCCTTGTGTCTTTTAGTTTCTTACTTTCTAAGCATTTGAACGTAAAATATATTTGGAACGCCATTTTAAATTATTGTCATTACAAGAATTAAGTTTATGGTATTTACAAGAAAAAAAAACTTCAAGAGAATGTGTTCGTCGCGTCGTAAGTGAAAAAACAGAAGATGTGGTCTAAAGATCTGGAAATAAATCGGAACGAAAGTAGTCTAGATTTTAAGAGTCTGAATGTATTTTATCACAAAATGACGAACAAGTGTTATTCATACTGATAAATCTACTACTAATCACTTGTCTCTTTAACGGAGGTGTTACATTTCAACGTTGCAACTCTTAACGAGAGTCTTCTTCATGGACACACGGCGGGCGGTGTTGTGTGATTTTCACTCTCCATGAAGAATACTCTCGTAACGTGTCGAAACGTAGAGGTCTAACACCTCCGTTAAACAAACAAGTGGGTAGTCGTTGATTTATCAGTATGAAGTATTTTATTAGTGGAAAGGAGTACCACATGAAACGCAAATGATTGATTCATGAGTCGGATATGTAATTCTATTCGGCATCTGTTCCATCATTAAATCGTTTAAAGATAATAGGTTGATCTTCGCTGATCTCATGTATAAACTAATTGCTTGAATGCATCGGCATAATTAATCATGCTTATCCATACAATGAATCACGTGTTATTAATGAGGAGGTGTCTATGAATGTGTTATACGGGGTGTAAGGGACAGCGTCAAGCAAACTGATAGGGGAGGCTCAGTGAACGAAACTGAACAACTATCAGCAGGAAATTATTTTAGGAAGTTATAAAGAAAAAATGCTTTTCCATATAAACTGTTTGATTGAGTTGGTCGTTTTATATGGAAAAGTTAAAATTTTTGTTACATCTCCTGAAAGAATTTTCTGGTGAATGTTGTTCAGTATCGTTGACTGAGCAACCCCTATCAGTTTGCGGGACGCTGTCCCTTACACCCGGTATTGATGTTCAATGGTGGTTGAACCATAAAAGACATAAGTAATTTTCTAATTTCACTTGTAAGTACAGCAATAAATGTTTTGTTTTCTTGGTCGTCACCAAGGAAAGCAATCAAGTCCATGATAATAATATTACCAGTAATGTTAGTTTGTTTCAACTGCCCCGGAGGTCCCGGGTTTGATTCCCAGCGGGGGAAAATGACTTTGCGTTGTTGTTTCTAGTTTGGTTAGGACATTGCAGGGTAATCACCTTATTGTCCGAAAAGTAAGATATTCCATGCTTTCGGATGGGCATGTAAATAGTCGGTCCTGCGACTCAATTATCTTTGGTCGTGTGAGTCAATCTGTCCCATCAGAATAAGAAATTGAAGGAAAAGAGAGTGCACTTGTGTGTAGCGCAAACACTTGGGCACTTAAATCTGGTCCTGCGCGGTTGGCTGATCTCTATAAGATTGCCCACCATCACCAAAATTCGGTGGCAGGACTATTAATGGTAGTTTTCTATCCCGATTTTAGTAACAGTGGTTTTCCTCTTCATTTTCTTCTTCTTGAAGATGGTAAATCTTAAAGAGAGCAATCATCTACGCTGGTTCTTCCATGCTGGACTGGGACCGAGAGAAAAACATATAATGTGCCAGCTGCATTTCCTCCTGGGCATGCTGTAAAAAATAGCTAAGGGATGCGAAGGTTTCAGTATATTGCAATTTAGGCGATGGGCTGACAACCTGTCACTACAGAAATATACCTACAAATCTATCTTAAATAACCCTCAAAACTTTGTCAGACGTGGCGGAATGACCTTTTATTTAGGTCTTTACGCTCTGCCTACCCCATTAGGGATAAAGGCGTGATTATATGTATGTATGTATCTACGCTGGAATCGTTTTAGCACATAAGCTGAGTGTTTGTGCAATACACAAGTGCACGTACATTGTTGAGTAATCAGTCTGGAATATCCTAATTAGAAACAACATCTCAAACCACCAGACATAAGATAAATATAATGCGTGGTGTAATAAACACTGATATGGGTTGTTCAGTTAAGTAAACCGAAAAACGATCACTAGGTTTTTTCAGGAAAAGTAAAAACATGTTTGCTTTTCCATATAAATTGTCTGATCGAGTAGGTGGTGAATTTGTATGGAAAATTCTTTGTTTTTTCATTTCTTGAATAAAAAAATCCTGGAGAAAGTGTTCAGTTTCGTTGTAAACCCCTATCAGTTTGCGAGACGGTGTCTCTAACACCCGGTGTATGTAGGTAGGTGTCGAGGTAAATTTTATCTTTGGATTTCCAGATCTCAATGATTCTATTGGAAAGTGATTCCTGAACCCTTTCCCATTAGTATTCAGAGTAAAAACTACACATAGCAAAAAAAATCTCCACGGCACGTATTGGAGTGGAAATAAATCTCCGATTTGCGGCCGGCTGTCAAATCTTTTATCTTCAGTACGTGACTCGCTTTCACTTGTATTGATCCTTTCGTTAAATGTCGATATACTAGAGTATTCCCTTGGTTTGTGACCTTGTTAATGTGAAAAGGATGTCACTATCATAAGGGATATACTCATTCATTTATTTATTTTGGCCAGAAATGTAGAAAATACCTAGTCCCTAAATTGTGATATAAATAAATGTGTGTATGATTTACAGACAAAATTTAAGGATTGTAAAACCTGTTTACGTAAAAATTAAATTAAAAACACCTACTCGATAAAATACGCCTAAAACTATGTTACATACATACATTACATACACATATATACTATCACGCCTGTATCCCTAATGGGGTAGGCAGAGCGTGAACAACCCAAACAAAGGTCGTTCCGCCACGTCTGACAAGTTTTGAGGGTTGTTTAAGATAGAACTGGATATTGCTGTAGTGACAGGTTGTCAGCCCATCGCCTAAATTACAATATACCCTCGAATCCCTTAGCTGGTTTTTACAGCATGCCCGGGAGGAGATGCAGCTGGCACATTCTACGTTATTCTGTCGCTCCCAGTCCAGCATGGAAGCTAAAACTATGTTACGATTAGCATACAAGTACTGTGTGATATTGATTCTGTTTCGTTTACATTAATTACTAATTACATAATATTTAGATACATAACTAATTTAAGTTTAGCTTATTTTCTAAGTACCTACTTATTTTATAATACCTGTTAAGAGCCTAATTAAATAGGAGTATTTATTGCTGCCGGCAAACTTTAAACAAGTTTGGCAGATGTAAGGAAAAATGTTATGTGGTTCTAAAATCAAATAAACGTATTTGTTATTTCATTCATTAATCTCTTAATACTTTCAATAGTTTAAAAATAATTCGGCTGTTTAATTTGGATTCGTCGTTGTCAACTGCATCAAGGTATCATCGACGTAAATGTATTTAAATTCGGGCGAGGTAGAAAACGTACATGCATATAATCAGAAAACGTACGTAGGTACCTATTACTCACTCATTTAATGTATTATTTATTTGTAAAAAATGGAAATATAATAGTGAATAAAGTTCGTTTAATGTTGTTCATTTGTCGTTGCCTCAGTTTTGTTTGTTGAAATTATAGCAGAAAACAATTTCCTTGTCGTAAAAACTGATGACAAGTGATATATTTGCTGAAATATCTTCTTAACAGAATATTATCACTACTAACGCTACCTATGAAAAACATCATTCATCCATCACTCCCCCAATACTATCAATAATCCTTTTTCTATGCGTATACACACACACACAGCACGAGTCATTTAATAGAAAAAGTTTCTTTTTTTGCGTAGGATCGGAACTTCTATCAATGTTAATTTAATTTCTAGACAAAGTCAAAGTCAAATAATTTATTTTCAAATAGATTCCTAAGAACACTTTTAGAAAGAGTACATAGATACATACATATAATCACGCCTTTATTCCTAATGGGATAGGCAGAGCGTAAATGACTTAACCGAAGGTCGTTCCACTACTTTTATCAAAGTTCTGAGGATTAATTAAGATAGTTTTGTAGGTATATTGCTGTAGTGACAGGTAGTAAGCCGATCGCCTAAATTGCAATATACAGAAACCCTCGAATCCCTTAGCTGTTTTTTACAGCATGTCCAGGAGAAAATGCAGCTGGGACATTTTATGTTTTTCTCTCGCTTCCAGGCCAGCATGAAAGATTTGTTTGTTGAAAGTATAGCGAAAATCTGATTTTAATTCACAAATCAATTTCCTTGTCGTAAAATCTGATGATAAGTTATATATTTGCTGACACATCTACTTTAGCAGGACAACTAAGAAAAATACTACCTATGAAAAATATCTTTCCATCACTTCCCCTATACTATCAATAAATATTTTTTCGTCTACACACTACACACACACCAGTCAAATTAAAACTGCGAATATGTTTTGTTTTAAAATATCTAAAGGTAATTTCGTCGGTTATATAGTAATTGTTATCATAGAGATCACGCGTTCGTATAATAAAGAGAAGAGTTTCCATATGAAAGCAAAATTTTAATGTTTGTATATAAAAGATAGACTTTGAACGAGATCTTCGCCGAAATAAACATAGAATAGAATAAATTTATTTATAACAATTGTTACACGTTATTTTAGTATGATAATAATCAATCATTAAAATAGTCTATATCATAAATTTTATTAGAAATGAATAAAGAAACAAACATTTTTACTTTATATTAGTAGCGATGAATGACTCTTTATGCAGCCAACTAACTATAGTACTAGTAGAAGTCATATCATAGTTCTAGTAAAATAGAGCATTCAAGTTCGTCGAATCATAATGGCATCATGACAGATTGTTCTGCACACACCGCACCATACCTTTCAATAAGATCACGATCGTCGTCAATCACCGCCCCAGCTATCAATAAGACCTCACCATACACGCACAAGACACGACCACCGAAGAATTAATACTGAGCAGATCGAGTTACCATCACAAATGCCATATGGAACTATTTGTTTTGTGCTTAGGGTGATTCTGGAATCGCATTGAGTTTGTTTTCTTGATGCTTAGGTAATGATGACGATCATCATTGTGTTCAAGATATTGTGGAACTGCATGTAATTCGACCAAAAGGAAAATACCTGGTCAAGTGTTCAGTGATCCACTAGAACGATGCAGTTGTGAAAATCCCTTTAAAATAAAATCGATTCTAGCTTATTCATGTCATTTGAGATTTACATACATATATAGGCACGCCTTTATCCGTAATGGGGTAAGCAGAGCGTAAACGACCTAAACAAAGGTCGTTCCGCCGCGTCTGACAACATTTTGAGGATTATTTAAGATAGATTTGTAGGTACGTATATATTGCTGTAGTGAGAGGTTGTCAGCCCATAGCCTAAATTGCAATATACTGAAACCCTCGGATCCCTTAGCTGGTTTTTACAGCATGCCCGGGAGGAAATGCAGCTGGCACATTCTATGATTTTCTCTCGCTCCCAGTCCAGCATGGAAGATATATTAGGAGTAATTTTTATTTTATTAAATTCATAGGCAACTTGTTGAAAACAACGATTAAGAATTATATCTTTAAATCATCCTTCAAGTTTTTTCTTTTATTGTTTTTGTTTTCTAATGGGTTCCAAAAATATATTCCTCGTTTGGTCACTTTCGGATCATAGAGCTACAGTGCGAATTCTCCCCCATTTGTTCTCCTACCCTCAGATTAAGATCGATCGGCGTGCAAACCTAATAAATAGCTCCGTCCGTCTGTTCAAGATGTATGATAATTTGATACGTTTCTATCTGAGGGAAAACGCTAATGGGAACTTAAGTTCCTACTCAAATAATATGCCTTGGACTGGGTGTAAGAAAATAAGCTGAGCGAACTTTAGAGAGTAAGTGTGAACCTACCCTTCACTTAAGAGCTGGTCTCTCGTCAGTGGAGCAATTTCCATTTTTGACTTTTATTGGCCAGTTCTTTGATATCCTGGTACAACTTGGATACGCCGTAAACCTACCAATGAAACTAAAAACCTTTTCCCAAGGAAAATTAAAAATACGAATATAAAAATATGCCTGGTCAAGTGTTCAGTGACCCACTTGAACGATGCAGTTGTGAAAATCCTGAATACTCTTTAAAATAAAATCGATTCTAGGTTATTAATGTCATTTGAGATTAACATACATACATATAATCTCGCCTTTATCCGTAATCGGTGAGCAGACAAAATTTTTAGGATTATCTAAGATAGATTTGTAGGTACGTATATATATATTGCTGTAGTGAGAGGTTGTCAGCCCATCGCCTAAATTGCAATATACTGAAACCCTCGGATCCCTTAGCTGGTTTTTACAGCATGCCCGGGAGAAAATGCAGCTGGCACATTCTATGATTTTCTATTATAAAAATATGGCTAAAGACTTTGACCTCCGATATAAATTGCATCAGCTAATAGCGCGTAGTTATTATGGAAAGTCATTTTTTTTCGTGTTTTGGCTTTTGTTGGTTGGGAAATGAAAATAGATGTTCACGGGCACATGCTCACCCACTTTGTTACACCCTGTATAAATTGCACATATCCAAATAAATCATCACAAATTAAATAACGTCGCCCAAGCCTTGTTAAACTCATTGACATTTCGTGGAAAAGCCAAGTTTCAAAATTCCCTAATCCCATTGTTACGTTGGGAATAAAGTCCGTATCTGCTAGCGACAGTCAAGTTTCAACCAGCCAAGTTACTGGGTAACGAAATTTTGAAGATTATACACTTTGAAGCTTTAAAGAGAGTCGTGAAGTTACATTGTGAAAATTCTAAAGAAAATTCAGAGTCATGTCATGACGTATGAAGAAATAATAAAAGAAAGAGGGCTCGATTCTAGATTTTCCGGCTAAAACTAAAATTAAAATCTATTCGTCACTTTCACACTAAAATCACTCTAAAAGGACAGGATATCTATTCTCTCCGGTTTTTTATCTATAGTCGGTGGTTTTATGAGATATCTATCGTTTTTATCCGCCGATATATGATGTATGTGGGTATGTAAGCTCTTTATTGCACCTTAAAAATCTTAAAACGTAAATACAAGAAGAATAAGACAATAGTGGCACAATGGCGGACTTATCCCGTAAAGGGATCTCTTCTAGTCTACCTTTGATAAGCCTAGAGGAGACAATTTATGCTTATGATATGACAGAAATACTGGAGAAATGTGCAAAAGCGCGACAAAATCTAGCGGACAAGGTGTAAAACCATAGAGTATATATATCACTTGTCCTTTTTCAATTTTATTATTTTGAAAGTGAGTGTGAGTTTTAGCCGGTGGTATCTAGAATTGAGCTCAGTCTAAGAAAAACAAATGCTTTCGACACCAAAACTTCTTCTTCTGTCGAGTGGGTATCGAGTCCATAGACCCGATGAACCCTAGTGTCAGAGTTTTTAAACCGCCTAGTAGCACAGCTATCAGGTCTCTGACATGGTTTGAGTAACGACCACTATCAAAGACACCAGGGTTCATCGGGTCGATAGACTCGATACCCACTCGACAGAAGAAGAAAGACAGCGACCGGGACCGACGGCTTAGCGTGCCCTCCGAAGCACGAAAATCTTTTTCTTTCATTCAGCCTGCAATGTCCAAACCAAACTGGAGAAAAATGACAAAAAGATAAAATCTTAAATATATCAACTTTGTGTTTCCCTACTGGGAATCAAACCCAGGACCTTCGGATCGGGAGTCCATGGCACTAGCCACTAGACCACGGAGACACCAAAACTAGAAATTTTATAAATTGAGCTACCTGCACGATCTCTCTACTGGGACTTGGAGCAAGTGTGTTTGGCTCCGGCGCCAGCACTGCAATAATCCATTTGTCTCGAGTGTCAGCCACATTATCAACCACAACATAAAGCCCCTTGATATTACAAAGATGATGTAATAGTAGTCACGTAACTAGCTGAAAGTATATTTTTATTGGAAAATTACATCAAAATCCGCCACAGCATAAATAATCAAACATGACATTTGCCAACAAATCCTGAAAAATATTTTGTTTTGATCAGTTTTGGTTCTAATCTGCGCTTGATACGGTCATAAAATTTTGTACTTTGTATAGTTCAATCGAATTCCAGTATCAGTGTACATAATTTGATGCACAATATGTAAAACAAGATGCCTAGGTGCACTCGTAGCAATATTCCAAGCTATATTTTTTCCCTAAACCAAAATAATCGCACCAACTTATAACCTTACCTAAAAGGTAAAGGTAAAATTCAGTGCCATTCGCAGTCAAAGGAAGACGCATGGCCTGCCTAAATGGTGATCCATCTTAGCTGATGTCTCACGTACCACCCCAGTGCTTTCCAGCTAGCTCCAGCTCACCTAGGCACTGCAATTCAGACCTAGGTGATATATCTATGCGAAGATATGGTTAGGTGAATTCGAAATGTCCTAGTTATATTGTTAGGGATGGATAAACTTTCTACAAATTATGAGTAATTTTAGATAGGATGTTGCTGTTATGATACGACTTATACTTTAATTTTATTTTATATTTTTATGCAATCGGTATTTATTATTATTATTTATTAACAGTCTGAGGTGTCCTACTGCAGGGAAATCGGTATAATAGTTTTTATTTATATGGGTGCAATTCCCTGTCTGGGTATTGTAAGCACCTGTTTCGTAAATCCTTGTCTCATCTAACAGTATTTAAAAAAGCAGTTTAGTTTTGTGAGCTTACACAACTTAGACCAAAACAGTTTATAGGTTTTTGCTTTCTCCAGAGACCGCGAAAGTAGGACTTCAGATATTTACTCTAGAATGAGATGACTGTTACAAAATTACTAGTAGGATAAAAGTAATGCTACTCCAGACCTAGCGTCTTTGGCTATGCAGAAAATGGCAGAAACGTGACCAGACGTACTTTATTTCTGTCTGACGACAGAGTTTATTTATTAACAGATTCATGTTCATCTCAAATTCGTCCCTTTACGTGCCTTACTATACAGGGTGTGAAATAATTAGCTGACCAAATTTTAGGGTGTAAACCTAGCTGTAGAACCTACCCATGAAACTGAACAACTTTCCCCAAGGAACATAGTACGAACTATAAAAAATGTCTTTTCCGTGCAAGTGGTGTCAGTGACTTGAGTAATTTTGTATGGAAGAGCCAAAGCAGATGAAAAAGTTTTCGATTGTAACTGGATTACAAGGAAAGAACAAAATTTCTTCGTAGGTAGGTAACCTAGCCACTCATTTACCATGGCGGCGGAAAGGATTTTTTTCATACCTATATGGTGTAGTGGATAGGGCCGCTGCCTCCTGAGCGGGAGGTCGTGGTTCGAACCCTACCACGTACCAATGTGTTTTTCGATTTTCGAATTTCATACGCACGTTTATTCGGCGATTTTTCCGTGCTTCGGAAGGCACGTTAAGCCGTTGGTCCCGGTTAATATCGTTTAATACCGTAGATATTAGTCGTTAAGCCATATCAGAGGCCAGTGCTAAGCATTGGCGGCTTGAAAACTCTGACCTAATCTAGGATTGGGTCTGGTTTCCCTTCTGGGTTGCGGAGGTCAGATGGCAGTCGCTCTGTGTAAAAACCAGTACCATCGTTCAATCACCTAGATTAGGTAGCCGACCCCGAGAAATACGGGATAAGGCTAGGAGGATGATGATGAGTCCGTGGGCAAAATTATTCAGTTTTATGGTACTCGTAGTAGAGTCACCCCTAACGCTTGGTCACTTTTTTTTACATCCGGTATAAATTCTGTGCCTTCACTCAAACCTTGTTTGAAACAACTCCGAAGATAATAATTTTAATTAAAACAACTTGGGAATAAACAAGTCGGGATTAGAACGTGTGTTCTGTTTGTTTGTTTGTAACCGGCGAACCGTTTCGTTTGATCGACTTTACGTTTCCTTCGTTTGCGGAAGAGTTTTCGACAAAGTTTGTTTTCGGGTTTAGAGTATCTTTGCTTAGGTAATATTGTAATTAATAAGGTTTACTTTGAATTCTTTGAGAGCCCGATGGTGTAGTGGTTAGGGCCGCTGCCTTCTGAGCGGGAGGTCGTGGTTCGAATCCCACCGCGTACCAATGTGTTTTTCGGTTTTCGAATTTCATATGTACGTTTATTCGACGCTTGTTCCGTGCTTCGGAAGGCACGTTCGGTAATGGTCCCGGTTAATATCGTTTAATACCGTAGATATTAGTCGTTAAGCCATATCAGCGGCCATTGCTAAGCATTGGCGGCTTGAAAACTCTGACCTAATCTAGGATTGGGTCTTGTTTCCCTTCTGGGTTGCGGAGGTCAGATGGCAGTCGCTCTGTGTAAAAACCAGTACCCTCGTTTAATCCCCTGGATTAGGTAGCCAACCTCGTAAAATAGGGATAAGGCTAGAGGTCATCATCTGATGACTTTGAATTCTTTCAATTTTATTTATTTTTTCATTCCTTATTTTTTCCCTGCTAGACTGGGAGTGAGAGAAAAACATGCTGTATAAACCAGCTAAGGATTCCGAGGGATACTGTACGTATATTGCACTTTAGGCGATGGGCTGACAACATGTCATTACGGCAATATACCTACAAATCTGTATTTAATAACCCTCAAAACTTTGTCAGACGTGGCGGAACTACCTTTGTTAAGGTCGTTTACGCCCTGCCTACCCTATTAGGGATAAAGGCGTGATTATATGTATGAATGTACTTTGAATTTGGTAACGTAATATTTTTGGTGATTTTTAACTATACCGAACTGATAGAATTAAATGCGTAACAGCCTTATCAAATACACAATTATTAATAGCTCCGCTCACAAAACCACACTGCCAAGTTAAGTCATCTCTCTCCGTTTTGGGAATGAAGCGATCCGGCCTAGCCTACTGAATATGCATGCGATGCGGATTGGACAATATTGTCTTGTCCATCGCTGGCGGCCGACTTCTGTCCAAATGGTGTCTACGTATGGCCGATAATTGGCGAAGGTGGCTGACAGACATGTTGTGATGTGGTGTGATTTAGGCTCGTATGTATAAAGCGATCTCAAGATTAAGAGCAATAGTAAGTTTAGATTTGACAGTTCATATTGTACTGACATGACAGTTCTGATACGAACTCGAACTAGCTGTCGGTCTCAAGCTTATCAATACGTGCTTTAGATTGTCAGTCTGAGATCAAAATGGAAATACAAGTAGCCTATATTTTACGAAAATAATTTCCTAAAATAAAAAAAAAATACTGAGAGCAGAAGAAAGTTAGTCTCGATAAAAAAATTGTCCTCTCTAGAATTCCATCTATCAATACCAAATATTATTGAAATCAGTTCAGCGATTTAGGCTGACAGATAGACTGACAATGTTACTTTTGTATTTATAGTATAATTGACCTACTAGTTCGATTCTTGATATACCGGCTCAAACTAACTAAAATTAAAAATCTATTTCTCGCTTTGAGACTAAAAACATTTGAAAAGGACAGGAGATCTATTCTCTCCGGTTTTTTATTCATAGTCGGCGATTTTATGCGATATCTGTCATTTTTATCCACCGTCATATGGTATGGCAAATAAAATTGACAGAAATACTGGGCAAACGTGCAAAAGCGCGTCAAAATCTAGTGGTCTAAGTGTAAAACCATAGAGTATAAATTGCCTGTCCTTTTTAAATTTTATTATTTTGAAAGTGATAGATAGATTTTAATTTTAGTTGTACCCGGTGGTTGCTGGAATCGAGCCCATTATCTTGTTCATCGCTGGCGCCCGACTTCTATCCAAATGGTATCTACATATGGACAGAGAGTGATTCCTGTGGCGTTTGGTGGTAAGCCGATAATTGGCGTTCATACCTCAATTGGAGACCAAAGCTGAACGACTAATTGTGAGGTAGTGCGATATAGTTTGTTCCTTGGTTTTTGTTTATTTCTATACATTTTAAATAGTAGTTATTAGTTGCATGCTATACAGGGTGTTCATTTAATTAATTGCCAAAGCTTAGGGGGTGTTTTAGTAACGTAAAAGGAGCCCATAAAAATCCAACTCAAAAAATTAAAAGGGGAAATAGTCGGTATTTGCCTGCGTTTGGCCGCACCGCTATAACCGAGCCCGTGCGATTCGCTATCACTGGGCAACTCGTGCGTCCGGCAGGATTGGTTGTCGCCTTATCCCGAATCACGCGGGATTGGTTAGAGCAGTGCGGCTAGATGCAATCCTGGGAATTATTATAAATACCTACCGACTATTGTTTTTTATTGAGTTGTTTTTTTGTTTCATTTTTAATAGGCTCCTTTTACGTTTTTGAAACACCCCTTAAGCTATGGCAAGCATTTAAATTAACACCCTGAATTTCCACATAGGTTCCAGTTATCAAAATCACGAGACAGCTAATGAGTAAAACTGAGAAACTTCGGATGGAACTGAAAATTTTCAGGAATGAATAAAATTAAACTACCGTCCTTTATCGTACGTTTAAATTAAACCATAATTTCGCTGGTGTATATGAAAGCACGGTAGCTCAGTTGGTTAGGGCATGGGCACGGTTTGGCGAAGGTTGTGGGTACATATCTCCCTTGAGTAAAAAATTTGGATTTTACATTTATGTGTTTCATAGAAATTAAAACACATATTTTTTTTTCTTGGAATTCTTCCCCAAATCCCATCAAGGTCAAACTCGCTAGGTGCAATAACCCTGTTATTAGACCTAACCCTGCGGTTATGTTCTGGAAAGCTTTCACCATACATTGCTAGTTTCACGCGGAATAACTTTTTATTGGTCTATTCAGCTCTTACGGACCCTGTTTCGGGTAACGTGTAAATATTCTTATTAGGACTAATGTTGTGTGTGGAAGTGCTTAGTTTCCTATTTTTTATGACACATTTTTTTTTCTGAAAATAATCTCTGCTTTTGCCATCGTAATCTCTAGAGGCCTATAATTAATACTAAAGACGGAGTCATGTGTTTTTACTGTAGAAAAAATATGGTTTGAATCAAATTACTTACTAACCTACAAAAAGTTATGATACCACCAAAAACATAAATGTAAAAGTAGAAGCCAAGTTCATGGTGGTTTTGGAGCTTAAATTGCACAGAGAGTTAGTTATAAGATCTAAAAAGGGAACCAAGTCTAGGGTGATATATTCTGTATATTTTTTGTAAATAATAAACGAAATTTTAGTCTAGGGTTAATTATAGTGATTTTTAGCTCTAAAATAAGGTAAAATTTATGTAACTCGATCGTTGAAGAGAGGCGTTTTACGTAGCAGGTCGAATTATTCTCTACAACTACCAAGTCACCTGAAATTAACCTTATTGAAGAGCTAAGAATCATTATATTAAACCCTAGACTTGGCTCCCTTTTTAGATCTCACAACTTTATGTGCAATCCACTCACCAAGACCTCTATGAACTTGGCTGCCACTTTCACATTTATGTTTTTGGTGGGATGTCGATCAATTACCAGAGTTGACAGTTCTAAGACTTCATTAAGGTGGCTTTCGTTACGTCTATTCATAAGAAATTTTGAAAGCCTACATTCAACCCATCACCTGATTTGCAATACTCCTATGCTGTGCTGAAAGCAGTAATAAACATAGAATACCAGCTATTTCTAGACACAGGTTACTAAATACAAGCCACAAACAGATGACTGCCCAACCCAAACTTAATAAAACGCAAACATTATAAAACAGCCCCAAGAATGTCTCGGCAGACAAAAAAGTAAAAATTAATAACACTCTTCATAAGAAAATTTTCGGGTCCCCTCTCTTAAAGATATTCGAGTTATCTCCAAATTTAATAAGAGATTTGAATGATTTCAAGCCCAAAGAGAGGATATGGGAAATACGTAGTAAGTGGCTTTTAAAAATTGGTTAAGTATAATAATACAATACCGGGTATAAGCGTCCCGTAAACTGACAGGGATTGCTCAGGCAACAAAACTGAACAACTCTCACCAGGAATATTTTTCAGGAGATGGAAACAAAAATTTACTTTTCCATACAAAATTATTACTTTTATCAGATAATTTGTATGGAAATAAGCAAATTTTTAAACTTACAACTATGTAGTGAAGAGTAAAATCTGCCTAGTGGTTGGAGCTTTGTACAATATATTTGGACATCAGTTATAAACGAACAGATTTTGCATTTGTTATTGTTGCAAAATTTTGTTATCGCATAAGTACTGTCGGCTTTATATGGGTTACCGTCCTTATCAAAATAACAAATAACCGATATTTTCTATCCGAAATTCAAATTAGCTGAAAATAAGGCACGCCCCACACATAAATCGCGGGCTGACCGAAATTAGGCGCCGATTACATTCTTACCGCAGAATTTATCTGGCAGGAAGGAACAAAGAATTATTATCTGTTCCATTTTCAAATACCACAGATCGTGAGAGAAGGTAATTCTATTAAATGAAACTGGTAAATAAAATACGAGGAATATTCGTGTTTTAAATGTTTGAAATGTAAAAACTCGCAAAGGAAATCATCGTCAGACACCTGCTACTCATGCGAATATTTACATTAAAAAAGGTGTGTGAAGTTCCCCAATCTGTACAGGGCCCACGTGGTCAACTAATATCAGCCGACTTCATACTGGTTCTGGGCTGCTCCCAGTTTGACCTTTTTATCACGATATTTCAGCAGTAACACTTAAATTCAGTATCATTCTCTCAACTTGCAGCTCCGCCACTCTATCAAGACAAGGGCGCAAAAAACCCTTTTCTAACCCCCTCTTTGCTCAAATACTCCATTCATCTCGACTGCAAATAGATTGTTTCTGTGAACAAACTAATTTACTCTGTGGTGGCTCAACGTCCCTCGTCAGTTTCTTTTTAACGGCAACTATTGGCTGCATTTACACTTTGCCGGGTTTTCTTGCTAAAGTAGAAGAGAACAAGGGAGTAAATAAATTGTTTTTAGTTTCATTTGTCTGTAGATTCAATACGATTTGAGAGATATTTTACTTTACTCCGTTTATTTTTGTTTTGCTCCCAGATATTATTGTGTTACAGTGTGGTAGGAGTAGATACTCTATTTTTAAAGGAAATCCAACTGTAGCCTACACAAATAAAACGTAGTAATTTGCAAATTTTCGTTCAAAAATCCCTGATCATTTATTTTAATCACCGTTTTACAACTTCAAATTTTTTAGCCCGCCCTAATTATATTTACGTTTCGCCATACTGAAGGCTGGGTTCGATATTAGGGAATATTAAAAACCGTATCGGGGTAAAGAGATAGGCCGGGCCCTCCTAAACTAAACCTCTACGTTCGTGCCATATGGCGCCCCGTCCGTCGGCAGCCAAGCTTAATTCTCAGACTTAAGTTATAAGCAAACACGGATGTAATAATGATAAGTACTTAACTTAGTGATGTGTGCATACACACTTTTGTTTAAGTTACACAGATATCTAGAATTACTATTTTTCATGCTTTCCACCAGCGGTGAAATGCCTATTAAAAAGCTTTTACCATTATCACATCATACCTACATTAAATTTGTTAGCAAGCAAGGATTTCGTGCTTCGGAGGGTACGTTAAGCCATCGGTCGTCTTTGATAGTGATCGTCACACAAACCATGTCAGACGCCTAGTAGCTGTGTTAACTAAACGGTTTAAACATTTCGAGACAAGAGTTCATCGGGTCGATTGGCTCGACACCCACACGACAAGAAGAAGAAGCAAATATCTTATCTAATTTATATTTTGCTGAATTACCTAGGTACATCTAAAATCTTATCTGGGTAAGTTCTCCTTGACGGAAATGATTTGACATACATACATATAATCACGCCTTTAACCCTAATGGGGATTTGACATTTGACGGAATTTATTACATAAAAAACTTAAATGTGTTTAACAAATATATTAAGAGACCCACATCAAAAATAGTAATTAACATTTAAAAGCTTGCAGCTATAAAGTTATTCTAATATTTATATAAAATAATAAAAACATTCCCATGTCATTTCCGTCAGTCAGGAGAACTACCAATCTATCCAACATCAGAAATCCAGGAATTTCTCCCATAATGCGATTCTCTTCCCTTAATCCTCGACCCTTCACTCACACCATTCCCAAATGGATTATTACAATACAATACAATACAAGATTCTTTATTGCACAAAGAAACACAAATACATACAGCAGAAAAGTAAGGAACAAAACAGTACAATATAGGCGGCCTTATTGCTAAAGCAGCAATTTCTACCAGGCAACCTTTGGGTAGTAGGATACTACATAGCAGATAGCGGGATAGTGCATACTAAGTTAATCTTAATACTTAAACAATATAAATACTACTAAATAAATACATAAATAAAATAAACTAATATATATATTTATAATAAACTAATACATATTATGCTAATGGTAGATAGGATAAATAACTAATTATTATTCTCTAAGAAGAACTTTCTTGTTCGCTCTTTAAATGTCTCAATAGACGGTTATTCAATTGGAGCTGCACTTTTTTCCTTCGGCCAGCTTCGGCAGCGCTCGGCTCTTTCCGTAGCGCATTGCTGCACTATCGCACTGTATTTGAACGGCAATTCCAAATTTTACAAATGGAATCGAGTGCAGTCGGTTACGGATACTGGTTGGTTTGGGTGTTCTATTTTCAAAATTACAACTGATTTTTGAATCACCTAAACCTCCGATTACAGCTTATGGTGATGTGGTTCTGTGAGGTGGAATAATCATACATACATACATACAAAATTGGCGCTTTTAGCCCTAATAGGGTAGGTAGCTAAATAAAGGTCGCTCCGCCACGTCTGACAAATGTTTAGGGTTATTTAAGATAGATCTATAACATTAACTTATAACAAACAATCATATTTTCAATCTGCATTGTCCTAACCAGACTAGGAATATTTTGTTATATCACCACCGTATGGATGGAGAAGTAAAAAGTTCCAACGATTAAACTCTGAAGGCAGTTAATTGTCAATATGAGCGATATCTTTGAAAGCAAAGTTCGTCTAATTATTCTCAAGTATTTTACTACATACATATACGTAATGGGGTAGGCAGAGCGAAAACTACCTAAACAAATATCGTTCCGCCACGTCTGACAGAGTTTTGAGGGTTATTTAAGATAGATTTGTAAGGTATATGTAGTGACAGGTTGTCAGCCCATCGCCTAAACTACGATATGCTAAAACCCTCGGATCTCTTAGCTGGTTTTTACAGCATGCCCGAGAGGAAAAGCAGTTGGCAAATTCTATGTTTTTCTCTCGCTCCCAAGCCAGCATGGAAGTTGTATTTTACTAACCCTAGTTTTTTTGGTATACCATAGACAACGTCAATGTCTTTATAAACCAGCCAGTATCAAACTGTTCATTGCTGCACTATTTCGCCGTGTTTGAACTGCAATTCGATGGCGCTGTTTGTTTTACTGAAATTTTAAAAATGGAACTGCAAATTGGCGCCGAATAGTTTTAGGATCGGTCCGATGGAGTTTGTTCACAGGTCTTTTGTATCGCCTTTGTTATTTGACGGTTGTTTTTTTTACTTAGGTAATTTGGCCTTACGTGGTCATTTTTATTTTTATCCGACTGCAAAACAAAAAGTAGGAGGTTCTCAATTCGGCTGTATATTTATTTCATACAGTTATAAAGCCGATAAACCAAAGGGTAGTAACCATAATACTGTAAAAAGCTAGGCTAGGCTTGATCATAGAATATACGCTTAGGTGTACTACATGTTATATAGTAATTATAACAAAAAAAAACATTTATATTTTATAATTGTAGCTGAGGCACAAAAAGGAAACTAAAAAGAATATCAGATGGTGAAAATAAACATCCCACAGGGAACAAATAAACCCAAATCCCTAAGCCTAAACCTAAAACCAATCACTTCGCCTCTCCCGAAACCAATACAAACAAACACGCCTAAAAATTAATACAACATCTGGTTGATCGGATTAGCTGCGCTGTCGCAAGGGTAGCGTGTTCGGCCACGTCGCTGTGAGGGTAGCGTGTTGCGAACCCTGCAGTGGTATCCATTCGGTGATGCACACGACTTAACATACCTACGGACTTATTTTATCCTATCAGTTAGAATTAATTTTTATTTAAGGATGTTAGATTTAATTAAAGGATGTTAGATTCTTGAACGGGCGGGCTTACTAAAATCCGCTAATACTTGGGAGCGCTAGCTTTGAACGCTTTTATTTATTCTGTGGTTTAAACTATTGTATTCTCCCATGACAGTAAATAATAGATTTAGCACTTATTTTAGTTGAGTGCAACGCCGAATCGACACCATTGAACTGATTCAATTTACACAAACAATGAATGGAGTAAGGATGGGAGGGAGAAAAGGATAGATTTAAAGAAAGTATTTCATTCGCATGTGTGACTGATTTTGTTATTCCGCAACGCCACGCCTAAATCTGATGAGTAAAATACTACTGGGCCAATATAAAAAATGTATTTAATACAGTAAATTTGGTTTAAAAACTCTGACACCAGGATTCATCGGGTCGATCGACCCACAAGACAGAAGAAGAAGTAAATTAGTTCTCTAAAAAGTCAGTTTGTTTTATCAATCTTGCCTACAGAAAAATTTAATTACTCATAGCACAAAGTAATTAGAATATTGTAAAACAATGCGAAGCCAGTCGTTTCGGCACCAAATAAAAACAATAAGTCTGTGAAAATAAAACTAATTTTCCAAAGTGCTTAACGGGATTAGACTGCCTACAGCAATTCCAATTTAATATTAAAAAACCTCTTTCGAATTCAGCCACGGAAACTCACTTCGACAAAATAGCTGGCGATCGCCAAAACTCGTCCCTTAAATAAAGCTGCCAGGCTTCGCTTTTCAAAATTTAAAAGTAATAAATAAACTAAACAAAACCCGTCGATAAAGCATATCAGCAGAATTTTCGCACAAACGAGCATGTCCAATTAACGAGTTCATATTTTACTTTTTTTTATGGACGGAAAAAAGGTTTAGCACTACGCAGGGTCAGCGAAAGCTAGGCGAAGTTCCAGCGTGTTTAAAAAAAATAAGAGCAGTACTGTATTTGTGATGTGGTGTAGGCGTACGCAAAATGCGTGTTGTTTGAACCATTAGTACTCGTAGAATGGAATTGAAATAAAAATATTCAACACTTACGTTTGGTGGGATGTGTTAGTTAGGCGCAAACAACGAACTATGGACTTGACTACACTGGGTCCGGTAGTTAAACACCCACGGGTTTATTTTCCACAGAATTTTTCAGCAAAAGGCTATACACCCATTCTGTATTTTTAAACCTATTACATTAACATGAGCTATGAGCCTATGACCAAGACATATCATCGGAATGTTACGTCATTTTTAGTCAAAGCCAGATTTTTAAAATTATTTTACGAAAAATTACTTAAAACGCTACATTCCATAACCTATACTACACACATCCGGTACCTACCAATTTTTCCTTCAGTCTCAGTCGCCTTTTGAGATCCGGATAATTAAATAAGTATTTACAGCGAAGTAGAGGAAAGCGGAACGGGAAGCCAAGGTCCCGGGTTCGACCATTCAAAGCTTACAAAATTAAGTTAAGGATTTTCGTGTACCAACAGAAATTTGTGATAATTAACGTGTATTTCCTTTAAGGGTTTTTCTAACAGCATCAAAGAATAAAATATGTTCAAAAAAATACCTAACTACTTAAGGGTCTGCCGGAGTAGTGAAATCCCTTACAAACGTAGTTTCGCTTTTATTCCTAAACAGTAAAACCTAACTCAACCAAACTTCGTACACAGATCTATGCTTCTAATTAGGTTTGGTTTGAAAATATTCAACTTAAAAAAAATAAGAAAATAGCCCAAAATTAAATTTGCATTCTAATTTTGTGCTTGGTTAATATTTTCAAACCAAACATAATTAGAAGATGTTAGAAGCATAGATATGATGCATTTGGTCATATGTACGGAGTTTGGTTAAGTTTGGTTCTACTGTTTAGGAATAAAAGCGAAACTACGTTTGTGTGGGATTTCGTACTCCAGCAAACCCGGCTATCTTTTACTTTTTATAGGTCACTGACCTATCAAAAATTACCTATAAAAAGTAAAAGATAGCCGGGTTTGCCGGAGTAGTGAAATCCCACACAAACGTAGTTTCGCTTTTATTTGCAAGCTTGACAACGCTTGCAACTATTTTATAGAGCATGAACCCTGCTCTTAGCTCATACACTAAGTACCCACAGAATGGTTAATTTCGTACATGATTGCACCTGTAAACTCTCATACGGGACGTGATCCATCAATAAGGTTATACCTGCGACTGTACGCTTGTAAGTAAAGGCGTTTACCCATAGCGTGCTATAACCACTGTCAACCAACTGCGTGATGTAACAACTTAAAAATATTAATTGAATAAATTTATTTCAATAAGTCTATGTATAACAATACATATCACAGTTTCTTAAAAACTAGGAAAATGTCAACTAACATGTCAGGTAACTTAAAAATTAATTTAAATATGGACTTATATAGAAATTGTCTAGATAAGCAGTCTTTGAGATCCAGTTACTAAATAACGCTTTGGATATTGGCAAATTAGGTCATGTTCTGCTTTGGTATTTTTAATTGTATGTACAATTCAAATACTTTCTACAGACGGCTTTCCTGAAAAATCTGCTACCTACCTGCTTTTTGCGATTTAAGAAATTATTTTAGCATTTAAGAAATTATTTTAAAAGAGAAGCTAATTAAAACTCCTTGATGAGATTTGCAGGTGTTCATGGGTCGTCACCCGCTTTATTACTTACCATCAAACAGAAAACATCGCTTTCAGGATTAGCGTATCGCACAGCACTCAGTGTGTAAAACCTTTATACACGCGGCTTGTAACGAGTAAGTACGTCATATAATATTCAGGGCTACACCGGAACGCTCTCACGGATCGATGGGAGGTTCGATTCATCAGAACTGAGACGTTTCATTCCAGCCACTGAAATATTGATGCTTTTGCCCTATTTCAGTTGTAGAATATGGGAATGACTAGGATAGATAACGACGACTTGAACGGAACTTATTCAGTGGAAATTCTGTGGAGATTTTTATGATATTTTTCCTTCCGTGCTTGGACTTGGAGCAATAAAAAATATTGCTAGCACAAGTCAGCTGGTTCTTCTCAAGTGTACGCTGTACAAACCAACATAGAGGATGGTTTTGGCAAAATATAACCCTCAAAGTTTACCAGACGTGGTGGAATAACGCTTTGCCTTTAGGGATAAAAGCGTGATTTTATGTATGTGTGCCGAATAGATACAATATAGCGTTTTTTTCGTATGATCCTAAGAAAAGAAAAGGTAGGGAGAGAAGAAAATCGCGAGCGACATTTAAAAACGATTAAAACACGCATCTGGGGGGCGAAAATTCGAAGGAGATTTTCCTAATCCCTCGTTTTTCCTCAAACGAACTCTTTTAATTCGTGGTTCCGTAGATTTTAGAGATAATGCGCTTTCGCACGGAGGGCATTCCGTTTAAGCGGTTGCCAAAAAAATAAAGTTACGTGGTAATAAATTTTGGTGTTTAAAATCCGAGTTAATCACAGTGAATTGTGTGGACTGGTATGTAATTTTCTTACTACCGTCGTTGCGTGAAGGAATAAAAAGTATATAGCACTCAAAAGCATGTAATATTATTAGCGTAATGTATTATTATATATTACTATTCTATTCTTCCATGCTGAACTGGGAGAGAGAGAAAAACATTGAATGTACGAGCTACATTTCCTCCCGGGTTTGTTGTAAAAACCAGCGTAGGCACCCGAGAGTTTCAGTATATTGTAATTTAGGCGATGGGCTTGCAACCTGTCAGTACAACAATATACCTACAAATCTATCTTAACTAACCCCCTAAACTTTGTCAGAAGTGGCAGAACGACCTTTGTTTAGGTCGTTAACGATCTACATACATATAATCACGCCTTTATCCCTGATGGGGTAGGCAGAGCGTAAACGACCTAAACAAAGGTCGTTTCGCCACGTCTGACAAAGTTTTAAGGGTTTTTAAGATAGATTTATACGTAAATTGCTGTAGTGATAGGTTGTCAGCCCATCGCCTAAATTACAATATACTAAAACCCTCAGATCCCGTAGCTGGTTTTTACAGCATGCTCGGGAGGAAATGCAGCTGGCACATTCTATGTTTTTCTCTCACTCCCAGGCCAGCATGGAAGCTAACGTTAACTATCTGCCTACCACATTACGGATAAAGGCGTGCTTATATGCATGTATGTTAATAAATAGATAGATATAAAAAAAACGCTCTTATATTTTGTATTTTCAAGTATATAGGGTACTTCAGTGTTTTACTAGTACATACATAGTTTTCTGCAACTTCTGAGTCAATGCTACCATGGCAAATCGGAGTCTGATCTCCTTCAGTCCCTCTCACCCTGGACCCTAAAGGTAGTCCTATGATTGAGAGTAATGGCCTTCGGATTACCAGCGCCTAATCCGACAGGGACATACTCACGGAATAAGGAAATACAGGGTCTTAGAAAGGACTATACAATGGAAAAAACAAACGTGGTATGGACTGGGATTTCATCAATTGGAAAATCGGTAAATATTTAGAAAAAGTTTTAGTCAGTGCTTTTTGTGGAATAAGTCTAGGCCTACAAAGTTACATTCCGTCGCCCGAGTGCTAGATTGTCCAATCGACCATTGACCAAATTTTTAACGAGACATGTTTTTAAGTTTATTTTTGTGATGCATGCGTAAGGCAGCCAATCGCTTAAATTACTATATGTACAATGTTAAAAAGAATCAAAAACTACTTTTTGAAAATCAAAATAAGATCACGTTTCGTTTATTTTTAGGTTTAAAAATGGAGGTTGAACAAAATACCACCAACAACATTACGAATGTGGACTTAGAACAAAACTGAATTGCACTTAGCACAAAATGGCAAATCAATCTGTCAGTGCTTCTTTGTTCAAGCTACCACTTTAAGGTACAGGATGTTTAAAAATTATAATATTATCTAAAATTTAAAAAAAATATTAAATAAGTATGTGTATTCTTGTTTTAGCCACAAAATTTAACTTAAACAATTCGAAATCGAAAAATAAAGATGTAAGTGAAATCTAAAAATAGTATCAGCGGTAATAAAAATATGCTAGATGCATTTTCTGAAATCATTTTATGAAATGTGTAAGGTGAGTGAGTTTAGAATGAATGGTGTGTGCAGTATAAGATGTGTGACTGAGTGCAGTGAGAGAAAGTACCTACATTACGTAAACGGTACTTAATTTTTTGCATTTTGAACGACTATGGTGTGTTTTGTGTGGGTGTTTGTGAATGCGAGTACGAGGTGTAAGTGAGTGGTGATTGTGGTTTATGCAAAGTGTACCTTACCTACTAATTATTGTGAGTATTACTGTTACAGATGTGTAGTAAGTATATTAAAAATAAGTTTAAAAAAATTTCTTCCTCTTTGCTCTGCTCTTTTCATTCTTGTTTACTGTTTTATTTGCCTTTTTGGCTGGATTTTTCTTTTCTTGCTCTGTTTTTTTCTTTGTTACATTCTCCTTTTTATTTTCCGTCTTTTGTTCAGCTTTAGTAGATGTGCTTGCTGTGCTTGGATTGCAATTTGCATTTATTTTTGGTCCTCTATTACATTTTGACCTTACAGCGTTGTCTTTATTTGCCATGTCGTTACCTGTCCTTTCACTTTTGGTTACTTAGTCGACGTAATCTAAACATCCTGTAGAAGAAACACAAGCTACATCGGAGATAGTTTAAAAGTACTTACCGTTCAATTTCAGCAGGTTCTCGGGTGTTGTTCCTTTTATTATATGTTCGGGACATATTAAAAAATTAGTAATAGATACTTATTTGTAAATCAAACTCTATAAAACAATATTTTTACTATATTTTTGTGCATTAAATGAAGTGTTCTTCAGAAGACGCCGAGCCAAACTGAATTGCAAAACAAAATGGTGGGCGCTTACGTCACGTCTATAACGAACTGTGATTGGCTATTCGCTGGAGGTTGACCAAACAAGCACGCAACAACCACCAAAGCATAGGACATAGAACAAATCGTGGAGGTTGGACAATTTAGCACGGAATTAATATTTTTTCGCTGTGAACAAAACAAACTTTAAATAACAAACACAGCCCTTTTATTGGAGAAGTAAACCTTATTATTAGTGCAATAAAATCGATTTTTGTCGGTTGATCATCCTGCATTTAAAACTCATTTTTGGTCAAAATGGTCGGTTGAACAATCTAGCACTCGGGCGACGATTCCTTTAAAAAGTTGAGTTAATCGTAAATATGAAAGCCAATTACGAGAAAAACCATAAAGAAAAAGAATAATATTCATCTCACCGTGTCTCCAACTCCTTTAATTTAAATTCGGTGATGACTAACCTTCTTCGATAGACTAGTTTTCTTTAAAAATGACACTATGATTTTTGAAGAAGCGCTTTCGGCGTGCGCTCGCGCCGGCCAATCAGTTTTAACTATCAGCGAGATGTTGTAAGGAAACTACCCTCGCTTTTCAATTATGGAAAAAAATACTTACGTAGTTCTATTTTACCCACAGAAATAGTCACTAGTGTTGTTACATGAAAATAAACATCAAATATAATTTGATGATGAACCGTCATTTTATACTTAGTTTCATACCTATAGTACTGTCCTTGGATCAAATATAGTTGTAGATACAAAAACGCCGCTTGAAAAATGGCACCAAAAAATTAAGGCATATGTCTTGGTTTTATGTCAGTCGCTATTTGGCAAATCGAACTTTATTTTATAAGCAATAAGGTCAACATTGAAGCTTTAAGTAAACCACTTTACGACCTTTTTGCAAATACGTAGTTATCGTCTTCTTTTATGTCATTCGCTTTTGACGAATTAAACTTTATTTTATAAGCAGTAAGGTCGATATTGAAGCTTTAAGTAAACCACTTTACGACCTTTTTGCAAATACGTAGTTATCGTCTTCTTTTATGTCATTCGCTATTTGACGAATTAAACTTTATTTTATAAGCAGTAAGGTCGATATTGAAGCTTTAAGTAAACCACTTTACTACCTTTTTGCACATAGTTGACGTAGTGCCACAGTTTGAATTTGATTACGTATAGGACCGTGGATCTATGATCGTACTGTCACAATTTTAAGGTATCGGGCACAATGTTTTGGCCTTAAATAACATACATACATACATACATATAATCACGCCTTTATCCCTAATGGGGTAGGCAGAGCGTAAACGACCAAACCAAAGGTCGTTCTGATACGTCTGACAAAGTTTTGAGGATTATTTAAGATAGATTTGTTACCTACAAATTATTGCTGCAGTGACAGGTTGTACACACAGACAGGCCTAAATTACAATATACTGAAACCCTCGGATCACTTAGGTGATTCTTACAGCATGCCCGGGAGGAAATGCAGCTCTCTCGCTCCCAGGCCAACATGGAAGTTAAATAACACCCAGTTTATTACTATCCGGAATAAGGATACACTTCGATTGACGCTGAGGGCAGCGAGGGGCGGCCATGTTAAATACTCTCTCGGCTTTAAGCCAGGCTTAAGACAATTGCTAGTATAAATATCGTCCGAAGATTTCTTTTATTTTTGCAAATAGTCTGAGGCATTCGAAAAAATGTGAATAAAAAGTGTGGAATGAAGTGAGAAGATATTATTCTCTTCGTCTAGTTCTGATTTTAGTTTGCATTATCCTATCTTCCATTAGTTTATGTATTAGTTTATTTTACAAATATATATGTAGTAGCTTATACTTAGTTTATATATTAAATGTAATGTAATGTATTTAGGATACTTATTTAATTAGGTTTGCACTATCCCGCTTACAGCTACGCATTTTTCTTTCACCCAAAGGTTGCCTGGAAGAAATTGCTACCTTAGTAATAAGGCCGCCTATGTTGCACGTGTCTTTTTTGTTATCTGTTGTGTTGTATATTGTAGAATACATTCATATAATCACGCCTTTATTCCTGATGGGGTAGGCAGAGAGTAAACGACCTAAACAAAGGTCGTTCCGCCACGTCTGACAAAGTTTTGTAGGTTATTTAAGATAGATTTTTAGATATATTGCTGTAGTGACAGGTTGTCAGCCCATCGCCTAAATTACAATACTCTGAAACCCTTGAATCCTTTAGCTGGTTTTTACAGCATGCGCGGGAGTACATTCAGCTGGTACATTCTATGTTTTTCTCTCGGTCTCAGGCGAGCATGGGAAATTTCATTTTATTTTTTAATTAGAACCAAACTTTGCCTGTTTTTTTTTCAGTGTCATTTTAATAAAAATAAGTACTAACACATAGAATTAAGAAAAACAAAACTGACAATAATTTATAAGAGTAAATTAGTAATTAGTACATTCTTCATTAATATTTGTCCATAATTACAATTTTGATCACCTTTTTGATTACTAGTGTGAGATACCTAAGATAAAGGTAATATATACTTAGTTTAGGTATCGAAACACTAATTTTCAGATCTTATATAATATGTTAAGTACTAACTATAATTATATAGCCAACTAGCGACCCGCCCCGGCTTCGCACGGAAATTATCAGTGTTTCTCTAATATATTATGCATGTATTATCCTCTATCCATTAAAAGAAACCGCATCAAAATCCGTTGCGTAGTTTTAAAGATTTATGCATACATAGGGATATAGGGACAGAGAAAGTGACTTTGTTTTATACCATGTAGTGATATATATTTGAAGGCACTTAATTTTAAACGACCTTAGTAATTTCCACATTTTTCTCTTCATATAAATCGTCTGCTATGATCTCTAAACTATTGTTATACTAGCGTATACCTATGATCGTCTGTACATTGTTTGTCCGAGGTCAGGTCGTGGTAAGTTTACTTTGGTAAGTTTCGGACTGACCACAGTGTAAGATAACTATTGGGGTGCGCCTTGCTTGGGTTCAAGCCAACATCCAGATAATTGGAAATTACACGCATTCTGTGGCGCTTGTGGTAGCTAGAGTTTCTTTGAATCATGTTAGTGGAGTATCTGTGGATCTGCGGTTCGATTCCCAGGGGATCACAAAGTTAGTATTTCTAAATTTATCACTGTAAGGTTTTTCCCAGTTTGGTTAGGACATTGCAGGCTGAATCACCTGATTGTCCAAAAAGAAAAAGGGTTCCGTGCTTCGGAGGGCACATTAAGCCGTCGGTCCCGGTCGCTGTCTTTGATAGTGGTCGTTACTCAAACAATGTCAGAGGACTAATAGCTGTGCTACTAGGCGGTTTGAAAACTTTGACACCTGGTTTCATCGGGTCGTTCAACTCGAGAATCCACTAGCTAAGAAGAAGAAGAAGTGAAGTAGAGTTTTTTAGGCTCGTATTTATGAAGCCAACTCAAACTTGAGAGCAGTATTAAGTTTGGATTTGACGAGCCAGTTTGTACTAAAATTACATTTCTGATACGTACACAAACTCGCTGTCACTTATGAGAGCTGATTAAAAATACGGCCGTAAGATCATAAGTAGAAAATTATTAGTAACTAGCGACCCGCCCAGGCTTCGCACCGAAGCTATCAATGTTTCTATACTATATTATGCATGTATTATACATATAAACCTTTCTCTTGAATCACTATATCCATTGAAAGAAACCGCATCAAAATCCGTTGCGTAGTTTTAAAGATTTATGCATACATAGGGATATAGGGACAGAGAAAGCGACTTTCTTTTATACTATGTAGTGATTTGAGACATTTGCAGCGGTGTAAAATTGTACTAACAAGAGGAATGATTATCATAATCCTAGACGATGTTCTCTGAAACTTCCCTACTTATTTTATTCTGCCTCAATCATTTATTCTTAATTTGAAATACAATAGTTAAGTAAATATTTACAATAACTAATAAAATAAAAAACTACAGTGTGTCTATAAAAATATCTTTACCAATTATTATTATTACCGGGTACTAGTTATAGTTCTTCAAATTCATAAAATTTTTGTGTTATAAATTTAAACATCCTTATTCAGGTTCTAATTATGAACAGTTGTGTTCTAAATTTCATCTTCTCCCATTGCATCTTCGCAGAACGATTAGTGACATTTGCTTTTTAATTAACATTGCTCAAGGTAAAATTAACTGTCCAGATCTCCTCAGCAATTTAAGGCTTATAACACCAACTAGGAATTTGCGTCACAATACATTACTCCATGTTCCCTCAGGCAATACTAATTATAGGAATAATAGCTTCTTACCCAGAACATTAAAATTGGCTAATAAATTGAATAGTGATGATCGTTTCGATCTGTTTTGCTGCAGCACTTATACACTAAAAAAAGTATTAAGCAAAGAACCAAATTTAGTAACTAGGATTAATTAAGTTTAAGTTTAATTACTTTATATTTATATACATCATTAAGTGTTATTTGGAGTGTTATAATTTTTTTTTCTGTTTAATTGTGGTAGCTTGTTATTGGCACGTACTTATTGATATAGATATGTTATATTGTAAAATAGGCTGTAAGCTTCCCAAATAAAATAAAATGCCGGCCTGGGAGCAAGAGAAAAACATAGAATGTGCCAGCTGCATTTCCTCCTGAGCATGCTGTAAAAAGCAGCTAAGGGATCCGAGGGTTTCGGTATATTGTGATTTAGGCGATGGGCTGACAACCTGTCACTACAGCAATATACCTGCAGATCTATCTTAAATAACCCTAAAAACTTGGTCAGACGTGGCAGAATGACCTTTGTTTAGGTCGTTTGCGCTCTGCCGACCCCATTGGGGATAAAGGCGTGATTATATGTATGTATGTATGTACTAGTTATATATTTAAAGCAATGCAGAAAGAGGCGTGATTATATGTATGTATGTATAAAAAAGGACTTTAACAACTTGCTAAAAAATTGTCAGAGTAACACCAGGAGATAACAAGATGAATGCGACCCGCAAAGTCCAGCTAATTGATTTTAAGAATCTTGCTGGCTAGATCTTCGTTTGTTAAGAGAAGTCCTAGATTTTTATCTTCGTTTAAGTCCTAGATTAAAAAAATATATATTGTTACTGGAAAGGTAAAAATGTAAGGGCACCAATATGACATTTTGAGATACGAGTAGATATTAATGCGTAGCTGCTTTATAAATTAAAACGATAACGTATGACGCATTTACAGCAAAACAAAATCTAAAAATGTACAATAACTTTAACAGCAATCTCTATAGAAACTTAGATTGTTAATGTACCTAACACAGCAACAATTTGTCACTACAACACTGGAACTACAAGACAAATGCGACTGAGCGTTGGACTAGCTTTCAAACCAGGACAGTCCCACTAATTGACTCTAAGATGTGCTTAGATACGACGACTACCACAGTAGAAATAATGAACAGTATTTCATGTTCATTATCAGCAGAAGAGGCAGATAAACATCTTCTGTCCAAAATCAGACCAAACTGGTATGCTACTTGGTATAAAAAAGTAGACCTTTCATAATACATACATACATATAATCACGCCTCCATTCTGATTGAAACAATGATAGCTATAGTGGCGACTTGACAGATGAACAAAACTCCCGGTCAATCTATACTACAAGATACATGCAGAATTGTAATTACTTAAAAGCCATCAATCAAGATTAACTTACAAGATACGAGTACATATTCAAGCAGTTTTGAAGCAGGTGCCAACTGACCTATAAACGTAAAGTCAGTTTCAGTCACTAGTGTGTACAGAACACGTTTCAGACGTGACAGTCGGCAAACTCAGCGTGAGACGTGACTATGTCCTTGACAGTGATAAAAGTAGCAGGAAGTCGGTAAATGTTATTTGTTTATACGAGACTTAAGAAAACACCTCAAGAAGTCTGCCGGTAACTATATTAGCACAAGGGTTTGTTCAGTCGCTTTTGTGTTCACGTTTCAGACGTGACAGTCGGAAAGCACAGCGGGAGGCGTGACCTTGACTGTGGCAGTGATAAAGGTCACAGGAAGTCGGTGAATGTTATTTGCTTAGACGTGGCTCATGAAAGTTCTTTCCGGAAAAGTTTAATCTTGTAACACCTACGTAAGTCGCTATATCAGGGTTTTTCTCGCTTTTTTTTTTAGTAAAGCTGTGCGTCCGTAGTTTATCAAAAGCAGTTTAGACCACATCTGCCAATCACATTAGAATTTGTATTGTTGTAGTGAAATGCAATACACTGAAGCTTTTGGATTTCACATTTTACGATTTTACAGTACTCCTGGGAAGAGAAGCAGTTGCCAATTTTTTTAAATATTTTTAAGCGTTCAGAGAGTAGTATGATGAAATCAGCGAATTAATTTTGATAAAATATGCAACACAACAATGTAGGAATTTTCTTTGAATCCTAAAGAAAAACCTATGGAAAAAAAGGTTTACTCGACGAAACACCTCGAGATGTAGGGCAACTTGTAGGTAGGTACATTTATCCAGCACTAGAGCATCAGAACAAATGAGGCAGTCACTGCTTAGACCATGACATCCTGTTAATTGACTGTAAGTTTCCCGAGGACAAGTCCTTCTAAGCCATGCAGTGACTGCAATTTACAGAAGTATACGTTTCTACCGATAATTCTGCACTTTTTAAAATCTTTTTGATTTACGTCTTTTCAAGGTGACCTTAATAGTTTCAAAAGTTAAATCAGATGGCTCTGGCTGTTCACGAACTGTCAATACTTTGGGTACGTTAACACGCATTGCCATGCATTATAAATATTTTTTACGTGAAATTAAGATTTTTACGGCTGAACTAACGCAGGCTGCCATGTTATCAAGCACCCATTTCTTAGTTAAAAGCATTAAAGAACAGTGAAGTGTTTTATTTTAAGAAAAAGAATAACAAGAGTATCATAGCAACAAGACAAATGACATAGACAAGGATACGTTTTCAATAAATGCTCGTATGAAACCACAAATTAAACAGAAATAAGCATGACATTGGCGTAGTTTCTCGCGACATAATTCCAATTCTAATTCTTTGCTAGTGCTGTCACTTTCTTAACTTTGGCCATAAGTCAAAAAGAACCACATCACAACAAGAATCACATGACTTTGACGATCCTAATCTGACGTAAGACGCTTTAAATTAGATTTGAGCATAGAGCATGCTTCTTTATTTTACGTCAAATAAGCAGTCTTATGTCAGATTAGGAATGTCAAAAACATGTGTTTATTTGCTATCCTGTTCTTATGCCAAAGTTAAGAAAGTGACAGTGCTATCTAAGAATTGGTTAATGTTAATGTAATTCAAAATTGCCGCCATTGACAGCTCATCTTTTGAAAAGTCATCTTTCGGCAATATAGAGAATCTTATCACTTACTAGCGACCTGCCCCGGCTTCGCACGGAAATCATCAGTGTTTCTCTACATACATATAAACCTTCCTCCTCTTGAATCACTCTATCCATTAAAAGAAACCGCATCAAAATCCATTGCGTAGTTTTAAAGATTTAAGCATACATAAGAATATAAGAACAGAGAAAGCGACTTTATTTTATACTATGTAGTGATGGCATTCTGAAAAGATCTAATTGTGCCCTTTTTTAAAACCAGACGCGCTTCTGATGTGGGTTGTCGGATTAACTCTGTCACTTTCCAAGTTTTTTGGTCACCTAGAGACTGGGACTGAAAGTATCATTCTAATTGACATCTGATATCCAAGGCCCTATTACTAGGCAAGATCTCTAGATAGGTATTCGAAGCAAAACAAGAAGCAATTTCTTTGTTTTTTTTTTTTTTTTTTTTTTATTTAATATATATAGGCGAGCATTTGTCCGCCATCTCACCTGGTGGAAAGTGACGATGCGGACTATGTTGGAGCATACTCACCTATGTAGTGCCTATTCACTCTCGCCTTGAAAAGGCCCAGGTTATATTGTTCCGGAAACAGATCCGCCGGCAGGGAGTTCCACTCCTTAGCCGTTCGCATTAAGAATGTGGAAGCGAACCGCTTCGTGCGAATTTGTGGTATATCCACGACATAAGGGTGGAACCCCTGTCCACGCCTCGTGCTCCGGAGATGGAAAGGGGAGGGGGGTATAAGGTCATGAAGTGCTAACGCGCACTCCCCGAAATGTATCCTGTAAAATACCGACATGCACGCCACTCTGCGACGGTGCTCAAGGTTCTGTAGTTTTGCCTCAACCAGTGCTGAGTCTCCAATGAGCTTCTTAGCACGTTTCTCGATTGAGTCTAAGGCAGCCAGCTGGTATTTAGCTGAACCGTCCCAAAGGTGGCAGCAGTACTCCATACACGATCGGACTTGAGCTGTGTATAACTGCAATAGCTGACCAGGTGTGAAGTATCGCCTCACCTTCGAGAGGATACCAAGTTTTTTGGCAGCTGTTGTGGCCAGAGACTCAATGTAACGTCCAAAGTTCAAGTCGGACGTAAGGCTCATACCAAGAAGCTCAAGATGGTCAGAAATCGGTACGGATACATCCCGGAAAGTTGGAGCCAGGTTAAAAGGACTCCGTTTTGTCGAGAATAGACACGCCTGGGTTTTGGATGCGTTGAACTTGACGAGATTGGCATCGCCCCACTCGGATATCACCCTTAGCGATGAGTTCAGACGATCCACTATGGACTCCCGACAAGACTGGATTGTTTCACTGTTGGCCCTTGCACTGGACAGATATCTGTCAACAACCGTGCTGTCATCAGCGTACCCAAAGGTATCGGGTGTCAACATGTCGTTGATATGCAGCAGGAATAAGGTTGCAGACAGGACAGAACCTTGAGGAACTCCGGCATCAATACCCTGTTGTCCGGAGGAGCAGCCTTCTAAGACCACTTGTATGGATCGTTCACTCAAGAAGTCCGAAATCCAGTTGCAAAGGCCAGCAGGTAACCCGTAGGCGGGAAGCTTGCCAGTAAGGCTAGCGTGCCAGACCCTGTCAAAGGCCTTGGAGATATCCAGAGACACGGCAAGTGCTTCACCATGTCTCTCGATAGCCTCGCTCCATAAGTGAGTGGCATGCACGAGGAGGTCCCCCGTCGATCGCCCGCGGCGGAAGCCGTATTGGCGATCGTTAAGGAGATCATTATCCTCAAGGTATGCCAGGAGCCGATTATTCAGTACACGCTCCATAATCTTGCAGAGTATAGAGGTTACCGATATGGGTCTATAGTTGGCAGGGTCTGCTCGACTACCTTTTTTGGGTACAGGTTGCACATTTGCAAGCTTCCACGATTTGGGGACAACACCAGTCTCAAGTGAGAGGCGGTACAGGCGTGTCAACACCGGAGACAACTCAGGCGCACAGTTACGCAGGACGATTGCAGGGATACCGTCAGGGCCACTTGCTTTATTCACGTCTAGATTTCGCATGGTTTTAAGGACCTCTTTTTGCCGGATGCGTACGGCTGCCATAGAGCAGTCGACACGAGGTAACGGGGGTGGTATTTTACCTGCGGCATCAAGACGCGAACTTTCCGCAAAATAGGAGGCAAAAAGATTGGCTTTCTCCTCCGCAGTATGAGCAAGCGACCCATCAGGTCTCTGCAGAGGCGGTAAAGATGGCTGGCAGAAATTGGTTTCCACTGCTTTCGCAAGCGACCAGAATGCTTTACTGCCAGCCGGATAGGAAGCAAGCTTAGCGCCTACTCGGCCTATGTGGGCGAATCGAGCCCTGCGTAATTCCTTTTTGCTTAACTTGGTGGCTTTGTTATAGTTTTTCTTCAGATCGCGAGTATTCGGAGCTTTGCGTGCACGAGCATCAGCCCAAGCAAGGAATGCCGACTGTTTCTGCGATTCCGCGCAGTTACAGTCAGCATTAAACCACGGGCGAGCTTTGCTACCGGTAGGAATATCAGAGAACGGTATGAAATACTCCATACCCTGACGTATGACTTCTGTAATAGCATCCGCGCAGCTCGACGATTCGCCTGAAGAAAAACAGTCCTGCCAAGGATACGAAGCAAAGAAGTGGCGCATCTCATCCCATTCTGCTGACCTGTATCGCCACACCCGTCTTTTACCACAAGGGCCCTGATCGGGTGGTGAATACACTGATACAGATTTCACCAGACAGTGATCTGAGGTGCCCAATGGGGCAGAAACAGACACAGAGTATCGGTCTGGATCGGTAGTCAGCAGAAGGTCTAAGCAGTTGGCTGTATGAGACTCAATATCCGGGACCCTTGTTGCACAGCTGACAAGCTGGGAGAGATTTAGCGACAATGCAAATTTGCGCGCCTCTCGCCCAGCATGATCGGTCACTAGGTATGGGAACAACCACTCTTTATGATGAGCGTTGAAATCCCCCAGGATGACTAGCTGCGCTGCCGGGTATCTCTGCAGAGCTTCATCAGCACCTTCACTGAGGTGTTCAAACAGTTTGGTTGTCTCCGTGTCTCCACTATGCGAGCGATAGACGCAAGCATACACAATTTGAGCTACACCAGTATCGACCAGTACCCACAATACGGAAAAACTTGGTGCCTCAAGGTTCTTGAGACGCTTGATGCAAATGTCATCGCGAGCGTACACACAGACTCCGGCACGAGGTAGAAACCTGTGTTCTAGTGTGTAGCCGGGATAGCTGAGGTACGCCGCGTCAGCCGGACAATTGATCTGCGTCTCAGTGAGGAACAGCAGATGCGGTTTTTCAGTCTCAAGATGGTGATGGACGGGGTTGAGATTTGAGTGCAAGCCTCGAATATTTGAGAGGTGCACTTTAAGTGGGAGGACGTGCAACCGCTGTTTAACCATTTTCCGTTTTTTGTGTGTTTTCATAATTGGTGATGTGGGGAAAAAGTGAATAGGCAGGAGGAAGGCAGTTGTACGAGGTACCGCGTTGCAATAAGCTTAGAAAATGAGCTGATTGCAGCCACACGCAAAGATAGCTGGCTTGGAGACCGCGGGGACGCCCGAACCCCCCCGGGGATTGCCACCTGGTCCTCCCATCCGGTCGCCAACCGGCAAGGTGGAGCATCCCGGGATTTTTCGTGAGGTGGCAGGGCAGCCTTTCGCGGGTGGCTTTCCCGCTACTTGGGCCCTCAACTTCCTACGGTCGGCCAGCGGTGCACCGTGCTTCGGATCCCGCTAGCCTCCAGAACCAGCCACTCGTTGTCGCAACAATCAGCCACTCCGACCTGCTATATGCCGCGGTACTACTGTACAGACCCAACCTCCATACTGGCTTCTCCTTACTACATGTCGGAACACGGCGGTACCGCTTGGCGACATTATTTAGTTAGGAGGGTGGTAACCAGCCGCGGCCGAAGCCTACCACCGGAGAGAGTGCTGTCCATTTTGCACTGCCCAGGGGCCACGTGTAGGGAAACTCGAGTAAGAGGCCCAGAAAAGGGCCTCGCCTACGGACGCGGACAGCTTTGACCCCCAAAAATACATATTTGTAAAATACATATTGTGTCAAAATAGTATGAATACAGGTAATTTGTGTAAAAACAAGCAAAAAGCAACAGAAATCTGCATATACGAAATCCTAGAAACATACACAGATACATTCACGTCTTTATCGCTAATGGGGTAGGTAGAGCGTAAACGATCCAAACAAAGATCGTTCCGCCACGACTGACAAAGTTTTGAGGGTAACTTAAGATAGATTTGTAGGTATATTGATGTAGTAACAGGTTGTGAGTCCATCGCCTAAATTAAAATATACTGAAACCCTCGGATCCCTTAACTGGTTTTCACAGCATGGAAGAACTCCTAGAAACAAATTAAAACATTTACCAACCTTACAACTTACAGTTTAGTTAAGCTCGTTGCGTAACCGTAACAAACTTAAAAACAACTTGTAAACTTAAAAATTCATGCGGCCAATGCACGGTGCACTTGTACAGCGCATCGCATAAAATATATTATTAAAACAGCGGCGTACTAGTTAAAATATTTAGTCCGCAGCGAGGGTATTAAACTTTTGCCCGCTTGTGGTGAATTGAGTTAGAAGTTGTACGGTTTAGGCTGGAGTAGATTTTACCAATAGGCCTATACGGGACACACTGCTAGTACTACTGTAGCAGTCCAGTGCTGGGTACCAGTTTTATCTTCTTCTTCTTTTTTCGTATCGGCAAAAAATACATACATACATATAATCACGCCTTTATCCCCAATGGGGTAGGCAAAAAATACCTATAACAAATTTTCTAAAAAGTACTCTACTTTCGGCACGCGTGACAGATGGCTTGCCATCGACATTGTATGTATGGTATGTGGCAATTACTATCAAATATCAACTTTTTTAGTAAATTACACTATGACTGAGAATAAATTAAAACAATTAATAAGGTAAATATTATTTTAAAAAAACATACATACATACATATAATCACGCCTTTATCCCTAATGGCGTAGGCAGAGCGTTAACGACCTAAACAAAGGTCGTGCCGCCACGTCTGACAAAGTTTTAAGGGTTTTTTAGATTGATTTGTAGGTATTTTACTGTAGTAGTGCCAGGTTGTCAGCCCATCGCTTAAATAACAATATACTGAAACCCTCGAATCCCTAAGCTGGTTTCTACAGCATGCCCGGGAGGAAATGCAGCTGGCACATTCTATGTTTTTCTCTCGCTCCCAGGCCAGCATGGAAGTAAAAAAAACTGCTTTTAATTCGAAATTATCTGGACCTTAGCCGATTTCAATATTCGTTTGGATTATGTACCACAAAAATATTTCAGTTCGAAAGCCGAAAATAAATTAATTTCGAAAATTCGAAAGTCCCGTAAATCCGGGACATTGCCCACCTCCTGACCACGCGCTCACCCACTGTGCTCTGATTCAATTACGTGCCAAAAGAATCCTTATAATTACTTAAAAATTTGCTGGAATTTACTCAACTCTTCGTAATTCCACTGGTTTTGACGTTGGTTCGTTGAGTGGAAAAAGGGGAAATGAGAATTTGTTTGCTCCCAAATTAAGTCTACCTACGTACATAGATAACTGATGCAGAGTTAGAAGAGCTAGAAGCTTCGATGACACTAGCTTTCCCACAGACAATGATATTGATTCGTTATAAGCACGACTTAACTGTTAACCAACCCATTCTGATCTCTCTTAACTCGAAATTACTGGAATTAATTTATTTATACATTCATTCATACATATAATCACGCCTTTATCCCTAATGGGTTAAGCAGAGGGTAAACAACCAAAACAAAAGTCGTTTGGCCACGTCTGATAAAGTTTTGAGGGTTATTTTAAATATATTTGTAGGTATATTGCTGTAATGACAGGTTGTCAGCCCATCGCCTTAATTGCAATATACTGAAACCCTCGGATCCCTTAGCTGGTTTTTACAGCATGCCCGGGAGGAAATGCAGATGGCACATTCTAAGTTTTTGTTTCGCTATCAGTCCAGCATGGAAGTTTATATTTAGTTATAAAGTTACAACTCAAATGCTAAAAATAACCCCACGAAACTGTACATACGGTTCGACTGTGAGATCAGAATCTCGCTTAATTACATACATACATACATAATATCACGCCTTTATCCCATAAAGGTTAGGCAGAGCCTAAAACGCCTTGTAACAGGCGTTTTCGCCACGTCTGACAAAAATTGAGGGCTAATTTTAGATTGTAATGATTTGTATTGCTGTAGTGACAGGTTGTCAGCCCATCGCCTAAATACACCCTCGAATCCCTTTTGCTGACTTCTACAGTATGCCCGGGAGGAAGAGCAGCTGGAACATTCTATGTTTTTCTATCTCTCCCAGTCCAGCATAGAAGAAATTAATTAAACATTACAATGTAAAAAATCTATCAAAAGTCCCTAATTAAGAATTAATATAGACAATTTAAGAAGCGTTTCTTTAACATGCTTACAAATCATTTTTTTATTTTCAGATCTAATAATCTCAGGTACATTATTCATTAAGTAACGAAGGCATTTTCCTAGTGACCTTTCAACGTAATAATTAGATACTCTAGGAACAACAAATTCACCAACATTGTATAGACCAAAATGCTCTTTGGTGCCGAAGTCCGATTAGAGGGTTATCAAGCCATGTGGGCTAATTAATTACCGGCAAATAATATGTGATCCCGTTGCCAGTAGTAGACTGGCCGTGGTAGAATACATTCATATAATCACGCCTTTGTCCCTAATGGGGTAGGTAGAGCGAAAACGACCTAAACACAAACGTTGTTAACCTATCACCTTAATTGCAATTTACAGAAACCCTTGGATCCCTTAGCTGGTTTTTACAGCATGTCCGGAAGGAAATGCAGCTGGCACATTCCATGTTTTTTTCTCGCTCCCAGTCCAGCGTGGAAGAAGAATCCATACCAACTTAAGTCAAGGAAACAATTAATACGATTTGAAACAACAAAACGTTCAGCACAATTCTAATAAACGATTCTTAACTCTATAATTCCAGTTTAAGCTGGCCAAAATGTTGGAAACTAGAAATTTCCTCACAACTCGGCGAATGAGCGAGGAATTGGATCCTGGTTTAGCTGCGCCGCAGAATATTAGGGTCACTTTCCACAGCTATGTGACGTGACTAGATAATATTAATAATATGGTAGACAGAGCGTCAAAAACCCGGAACCTAAAATTGAGTTTCAGGCACGTTTCACAAATATTGGGCTCGATTCTAGATACTAACGACTAAAACTAAAATTAAACTCTATCTGTCACTATCAAAATAATAAAATTGAATAAGGACAGGCGATTTATACTCTATGGTTTTACAGTTTGTCCGCTAGATTTTGACACGCATTTGCACGTTTCCCCATTATTTCTGTCAATTTCATCGGCGGATAAAAATGACAGACAACGCATAAAACCACCGACTATAAATTAAAAACTGGAGAGTATAGATCTCCTGTCTATTTCCAATGTTTTTAGTCTGAAAGTGACAGATAGATTTTAATTGTGCATCGCAATAAACCCTCGGGTTCTTTTACTATTCTCTCTACTGATGTTCACATAAAATCACGCCTTTATCCCTACAGGGTAGGCAGAGCGTTAAACTCCTTGTAAAAGGCGCATTCGCCACGTCTGACAAAAATTAAGGGGAAATTTTAGATTGTAATGTGTAATGCTATAGTGACAGGTTGTCAGCCATCGCCTATATTACAATACACTGTAACCCTCGATTCCCTTTTGCTGACTTCTACAGCATGCCCGGGAGGAAGGGCAGCTGGAACATTCTATGTTTTTCTATCTCTCCCAGTCCAGCATGGAAGCAATTATGCATGTCATTGAGATAATTCGAAAATGTCTCGTAAGAGAAAGTATCCGACTAATAGTAGACAAAAAAAAGATGTCTTCAGTCCTTGCGGCAAAACGCTGCATAGTTTTGAACCAATAACCGCTTCAAGCTGCTTCCCGCTACTTCTCGTTGAGTTGCGTCTCGCGTCAGCTGCTGATGTTCTTTAGCATCTCGGTGTGACCCAACACTTAGCTGCACCACAGATCATAATAATGCTCACATAGTTATAATCTGGCTGTGGTTATCCTCCGACACTACCTGTCCAACCTGACGCTTTCACTGTAATAAGATTAGAAACGTAACTATTGCGTATATATAGTATCAATATCATTTTACATAACAATTCACATTACATACATAAATATAGTAACGCCTTTATCCCTAATGGGGAAGGCAGAACGTAAGCAACCTAAACAAAGGTTGTTCCGCCACGTCTGATAAAGTTTTGAGGGTTACTTAAGATAGATTTGTAAGTATATAAAAGTATAAACTTTGTCAGAAGTTGCGGAACGACCTTTGTATAGGTCGTACACGCTCTGCCTACCCTACTAGGGATAAAGGCGTGATTGTGTGTAGATATATGTATGTAAGTATATTGCTGTAGTTACAGGTTGTCAGCCCATTACCTCAATTGCAATATACAGAAACCTTAGCTGGTGTTTACAGCATGCCCGGGAGGAAATGCAGCTGGCACGTTCTATATTTTTCTCTCACTCCCAGTCTAGCATGGAAGTTCATTTTAGGCGTGGAAATTCCTCTGCTAAGCGTCAGCAAGGGGGAAAAATCCTCAGAATTTTTTTTATACACCCTTAGACAAATTTACAATTTGCCAATATTTTACAATTTGTTTTTTTGTTTTTGCAAGGTAGAATACTTTACTTCGCTGATTTTAGACAGTACAATTTAAATGGTTTATCTTCTTTTGATATGAGACTTGATTTTCCTACACAGAAACATGCAGCGAAACTGTCGTATTTATTCCAGGGTATAAAGTTTGAAAGCAGCCAGATAAAATAAAATCTGATTCGTCTGGAGTAAAATCTAATTATTTTCTCTCTCTTTACAGGTAAGTTTCTAGCTCAAGGCGGAGAACAAGTTTCGGTTTAGCTGCATGTTTTATAGTAAGTTAGAAGAAGAACGTTGTAAGTTTGTTGATGGTTACTCTAACAAGTAATAAGAAAAACATCTCCTCAAAAACATAACTGAAGAATCATTAAAAATAAAAAGTTGAAAGATCCCAACTGCGTAGAATACAATACAAGATACTTTATTGCACAAAGAAACACAAATACATACAGCAGAAAAGTAAAGAACAAAACAGTACAATATAGGCGGTCTTATTGCTAAAGCAGCAATTTCTACGAGATAACCTTTGGGTATTAGGATAGTACATAGCAGAAAGCGGGATAGTGCATACTAAGTTATACAAATGCAAATACAAAATACAAAGTCAGCTTTAAAACTTAAAATATTTATAGATCTTATTCTATCTATTGTTCAAAACGAATAATTATGTGATAAACTCTTATTGATTTTCAAATACTTATTCAATGATATGATTTTCAAAGGATATTCACTCGACAAATTTCTTCGACTATCGTATTTTTTTTTTTACAATATGGCGTCTGATTGTCACCATACTGACTTTTTTGTCAAAATCATGTCATCTGTGACCCTCGCATGGTTAAGACCAATCGATTGACGTAAGAATCATTAAAATCGGCCCACGCGTTTGGTCTCCAGAGCGCCACACAGGATCAAACATACATACATAGAGACGCTGATAAACATATTACCTTCCTTTGCGTAGCGTAGTCGAGTAAAAATAGAAGAGACCTAAAGATTTGAACAATAAAGTCATCGCTTGCATTTGAAAATAATTGTACTTACTCGTGAGATTATGAAAATTACAATTTTCGGATATATAATATTAATAATTCGCGTGGTTTAACATGTTGACCGCCATGAGCATCACCGGTGAAACCACATAATGTTTTTTATATTATGGCCATAAGCTTTACCGGTGAGATCAGTGGGGTCAGTGGGCAAAGCATTGTTTTAGTATAGATGGCAGCCGACGTGTAAAATTATATACGACTCTAGATTTGTTATTGTAAATTTAATATTATTTTAGCTCCTCCGCGGTCTTCCACTGTTCACGGTCTAGTGCCACTGTCGTCCACTTTTAAAATAAGCGTTAAAATTGACACGCCATCGTCTACGGGGCCAAAGAGTCATAATGAGGTATTCACTTTTCAGTGACGATTTTTACCCAACGTTCCGGGTGCATCCGACAAACATTTTCGGCCCACACCCACTTAATTTGGCAGTCTTACGTCACACGTCAACTATGCCTGCCTTTGCTCTGAGGGTAATGTTGCGCACTGTATCCGTTCATTTGACGAATAAATATAATAAACTATAAACTTCGAAATAGCATTTTTTTTTTATTATTATGTCTGTGTTGTCATGTGCCCCCATTCTCTAAAACATGTTTTAAAAGTATTAATAAAACCATAAAATATTTAACCCAACATGGCGGGCATACGAAATTAAATTGCGACATATAATTTATTGTTATGCCCTGGAGGGAAACAACGATCCACTGTTCACACATAGCTCCAATCCACACAAAAATACGGACAAATAAAGAGAGTTACGCAACAAAAGTTTGCTTTAATTGGAAAATTATTACAAATGCGGTTGGATTTGTAAAATATGGAGGGAGGGTTGAAAAAAAGGGAATAATTACTAGGTGGTATTTTTTTTATGAATTATTGCGTAATATTTTTGTAATTATCACACGTTTACTGTAAAATTTTGTCTCCGGGTAAGTGTTAGCTGGAAGTATTGAATGTTATAAAAAAGCTAAATAGCTTTAATCTGAGATAACATGCACGATGTCGTACTTTGTCCCTAAGAACACTTTTTTACCACTTTTATAGGTAAACCCAACCGGTTTCGCTCATATAAGCAAGCAGGTAATAAAACTTATAATTCGTGCCGGATGACTACGGAATAAGAGTAAGTAGATAAAACTTTTCTCTTCTCTTATAAAACTATGAATATAGCTAGTCAATGTCTGCTTGATTACATAAATTGTTAATAATCTGAATAGTACATTTATTTAGTGTTCAATTTGTGACAAACAGAATTAAATTGAAACCAATTATCGCTATACAGACGGACTACACAAACTGGCAGACCCAGTCGAACGGGGCGTACAGACGGGCGGACAAAGCTACAATCCTACGGACTGCGCCAAGTTTTAACTAAGTTAAGGCATGCTCAGTACCCAGTGGGAAATTTAACAAACAGTTACTAAGATGCCTGTGTGAAGATTCCTTTGTGAGGTATTGAGCGTTTCCTTGTGCCGCAAGAAAGATATTTTGAAGACTGAGTTGGAATATCTAGAATGCTTTTGAAATTATTTCGTTTTGTCCATAATCCGGCTAAAAATTTGGTCTACTACTAGACTGTCATTCGTCTTTTTTGACTTACAAACAGGCGATTCAGCCCGATGAGAAGAGCCCGACGGTGTAGTTGATAGAGCCACTGCCTTCTGAGCGCGGTCGTGGTTCGAAACCCACCACTTACCAATGTGTTTTTTGAAGGCACGTTAAGCCGTTGGTCCCAGTTAATATCGTTTAACACCGTAGATATTAATCGTTAAGCGTCATGTCATGTCAGAGGCCAGTGCTAATCATTGGCAGCTTGAAAACTCGTTGCGGAGCTCAGATGGCAGTCGCTCTTTGTAAAAACCAGTACCCTCGTTTAATTACTTAGATTAGATAGCCGTCCCCGTGAGATACGGGATAAGGCTAGTGAGATGATGAACAGGCGATTCAGATCACATTCACAATCCCCAGATTCAAAAATTCCAGACTCAGGCTACTAAGCCACAGACGCAATCTTCCCTAACTTGTCCGGTTATCCGTTTCTCCCTACACACTCGGTCCGGATCGTCTGCGGTCTTACCGTCACGATCTACCACCACACTATGGAAATCTATACCACTACCTCCAGATGAAATCTGAGGTTCACACCACTCGACCACTGAGGCAATGTTCCTAAACTTGTCCGTTCATCAGGTCATTCCTACACCCAATTTTTCGGATCATCTGCAGTCTACCCGTCACCATCTACCACCATAGGAATCAAACCCAGGCCCTCTAGATTGAGCACCCAAGACTCAGATTACTCGACCACTGTGGCAATGTTCCCTCCCTTGTCCGGTTATCCGGTCCTTCCTATACACCCGGTTTGCCGGATCGTCTGCGGTCTAACCGTCACGGTCTGAATAAAAAAGGGTGGACCGGATAAAGGCTGAAAAGGGCCAAAAAAACCGTAACCCTTAAGGGTGGCCTATTCTTTGATATAGAGTTTCCTATTTTGGGAAAAATGTTGCGAAAAGTCTTAGTTTGCTATAAATACCCACTTACCTAAGTTGGCCAACGTTACACTGTCAGTCCCGGTCGCTATCTTTGTACCTACATAAACTATGTTAGAGGCTTGTTTATTAACGCTACTAGTAGGTGGCTTAAAAACTTTGAAATCAGAGTTCATCACGTCATACCCATTCGAGAAATCCATTTGATAAAAAAAATAATGAAAAATATTTCGATTAGTTAAGATGCAGTTAAATTTTCAGAGCTGTAATATTCAAATAATGAAGATATTGTTAACTTAAGTTGGTAAGTCGATCAAAGGCTGTTTATTTTTCTTTTTGCATTTGTAAGTAAAGTACACAAGGTTTACAATAAGTAGAATGACAGTGAATGCGATGCAACATGCGATGCCATGAAAAAGAATGTCGAAGTAACGTCGTTTAATATTCCAAAGCATTTCATGTTGGTTTGTTTGCCGATCCACTAGCTATCATGTTTTTACAGAACAAGCTATCAAGGTTCATTTCACTAAAAGTGAAGCGATTAAGTCCAACAAAGTATATATTACTGTGTGATACTTTATTACGAGGCATATTATATTTTATAAATATTTACTTACATACATACATACATATAATCACGCCTTTATCTCTAATGGGGTAGGCGGAGCGTAAACCACCTGATCAAAGGTCGTTCCACCACGTCTGACAAAGTGGGTTGGTTGAGGGTTATTTAAGATACATTTGTAGGTATATTGCAGTAGTGATAGGTTGTCAGTCCACCGCCTAAATTGCAATATACTGAAACTTTCGAATCCCGTAGCTGGTTTTTTTTGCATGCCTGGGAGGAAACGTACCTGGTACATTCCATGTTTTTCTCTCGCTCCCAGTCCAGTACGGAATATTTTGTCCGACATAATATTTTGACTATTCTGGTCCGTCCTTCAGAAGAGTTGTCTTACAAAAATATACCTTACACAGTATAAAAATAAATAAGATGCAAAAAGGACAAACGGAAGACCCTTTGCCGCAAAATATTACTTTCTCTCTCCTACGCCTCATTAAAAGTTTTCTCTATTTTCGTTCACACTCGAGTTCGGTTTATAGACGCCATTTTTATTTTTTTAAGTTCTTTGTTTAAAATATTTTTCAAAGGGATCTTTGCGTATTTTTTTGTGTTTTTGTAAGTCCTGAAAGAGGTTTATGTAATTACCGGTACAATGAATTTGTTCTTTGTTGGAAAAAAATATATTAGGAATTCAAAGGAATTAATCCTTAAAAAAGTTATATTTGAAAGAAGCAAACAAAAATTCCAAACAAAGGCGTCAAATAAATATCGTCTAAAAAAATTGTCCAAAGATTACATACATACATAAAATTTCGCCTGTATCCCGTACAGGGTAGGCAAAGCGTAAAACGCTTCATTAAAATCGCCTTCGCCACGTCTAAGAAAACATTTGGGAAATTTTGTGACTAGTAGTCAGCCCATCGCCTAAATTACAACACACTGTAAGCCTTGAAACCATTTTCTGATTTCTACTGCATACCCAGGAGAAAGGGCAACTGGAGCATATTTCTCTATCGCTTCCAGCATGGAAAATTCAGTCCGAATAGTGACATAGTAAAATACATTTTGGATTCCTTATACTACGAAAAATCAAGAATGGACACGTACTCAAAATATTTTTGCAAACCAAGAAAGGAATAAAAAAAGTGCTGTCACTCTATTTTCACTAGCCTGGCTCAAATATCTTAACAATAACCCCTCAACTGCTATTTGACAACAAAACAAAGAATAATCAAATAGAGACGAATTGAAACTACAAAGCGTCCCCGCAATCTGCATACTCATTCGACAGACCGCAAAGAACACAAAACTAATTCGATAATAGCGTGATTCGATTACCTTTGTGACGTCATCGTACGTCACTTCCATTAGTAAAGTATTATACAGGGTGATAAAAAGTACTCCATTTTTTTTTAAACCACTTGTTCTGGTAATTCTTCCATGCTGGCCTGAGAGCGAGAGAAAAACATAGAATGGGCCAGCTGCATTTCCTCCCAGGCATGATGTAAAAATCAGCTAAGGGATCCAAGGGTTTCAGTATATTGCAATTTAGGCCTTCTATCACAACAGCAATATACCTACAAATCTTAAAATTACCCTCAAAACTTTGTCAGACGTGGCGTAATGACCTTTGTTTAGGTCGTTTACGCTCTGCCTATCCCATTAGGGATAAATATGTGATTGTATGTATGTATGTATGTTCTGGTTATGATACCAAACAACTTTCCCTTAGCATATTCTTTAAAAAAATGTTTTTCCATACAAAATGCACTTACAGTTTTGTTTGGAGAAGAAAAATATTTTTATAGCATAAAATTTGTGCCACACTATTCTACGTAAATATTATAGTTGTTCATAATGACGACTAACAACTTTTCCAAAGTGCACCTTTTGTTTGTAGAAAATGTGGTTTATAGGATCGCGGTACTTTTTTATCACCCTATAACCCACATCTAAGTAGTTGAACGACTAGCGATTTTAGCTCCTATTCTGATTGCAATAAAAACTATACAATGTGACAACCCTGATGTACTTTTAAAATGCAGCAGACATGCGGTGGCTAGGGGCTGCGACAAACTTGATTACCGTTTGAAGGGATATGCATTTGATTTTGTTTTTTAAGGGCCTATTGAAAAGTTTTGTTGTGCTGGTATTGATTGGAATTTGTTTTGAGGACATGCTTGCAATAATTTTTATAACATTTCTTTTTTATAGCATGTCGGCACTGCTAAACTTCCATTATTTTGTGAATGTGTTAAAATGTATTTGTGTGATATATTTTAGGATACTGTTTCATATATATACATGCATAATCACGTTTTTATCCCTGATGGGGTAGGCAGAGCGTAAACGATCTAAACAAAGGTCGTTCCGCCACATTTGACAAAGTTTTAAGGGCTATTTGGGATAGATTTGCTATTTATTGTGATATTGCTGTAGTAACAGGTTGTCAGCCCATCGCCAATATCGCAATATAGGTACTGAAACCCTCGGATCCTTTAACTGGTTTTTATAGCATGCCCGGTACGAAATGCAGCTGGCACATTCTTTGTTTTTCTCTTGCTCCTAGAACAGCATGGAAGCAGCCTTTATGTTACTGTCAATAAGATTTAATACTGAAAATCTATAGAAAGACAAATCACTCGCTGGTAAAAGCATTTCATCAATGCCTATTATGGAATTCTATCTCCAATCAATTTATCTACTTACTAAACACCTAATCAACGTCCCTTCCTCTTCCCCTATTCTCGTGATAGTATTGCACCTCTAAGCAATATTGGCTACCAATCGTCCCTAGATTGCGGTATTGTATTGGAGGGCTGAGATATGAGCGTCCAAGTAACATACGGTAAGAGGCTTGGGCCAAATTGGAGGCAAATTGGAACACATACTGTTGCTGATTGGTCAACCGACTGTGGCAAATGTTAGAATGGAGACGATTACATACCAAAAGTCACTGTTTTAAAATCAAATTCCATACTGGACTGGGAGCGAGAGAAAAACATAGAATGTGCCAGCTGCATTTCCTCTCGGGCATGCTGTAAAAACCAGCTAAGAGATTTGAGGGTTTTTGTATACTGTAATTTAGGCGATAGGCTGACAACCTGTCACTACAGCAATATACCTACAAATGTATTCTAAATATCCCTCAAAAGTTTGTCAGACGTGGCGGAACGACCTTTGTTTAGGTCGTTTACGCTCTGGCTACCCCATTAGGGATAAAGGCGTGTTTATGTATGTTAAAATCAAATTGTTGAATCAGAAACTTTTGTCTTTTGCAGATTCTTTATTGTTATACTATAGTCCTAGACCTTATCCCGCTACCTTCTTCCATCGGACGTCTAGAAGCAAAACAGGATACTATCCATACCTGGTCGGACTGAGCGCTTCCAAAAGTCTTTCATAATGCACACGCCAAAAGAGTGGAACTCTCTACCTGCGTCTGTGTTTTTGAATGCATTCAACCCCCAACACTTCAAAGTTAGAGTCATCTTCTGGGTAAGCTCGGTCCATCGTCGACTTCGTCTCTGTCACTTCCTTCATATTTTTTTTTGTTGTTTCTAGAAGTATTGGCTATCAATCGTCCCTAGATTGCGGTATTGTATTGGAGGGCTGAGATATGAGTCCAAGTACGGTTTGGGCCAAATTGGAGGCAAATTGGAACCCATACTGTTCCTGATTGGTCAGACGACTATGCCAAATGTTAGAATGGAGACGATTTCATACCAAAAGTCACTGTTTTAAAATAAAAATTTTAAATGAGAAACTTTTCAGTGTCTTTATTGCTTTATTGTATTACTAGTCCTAGACCTTATCCCGCCAGCTACCTTCTTCCATCGGATATCTAGAAGCTCCGCAGGATACCATGCATACCTGGTCAATGTTCCACCAACACGGACTAAGCGCTTCCAAAACTCTTTCATAATGCGCACGCCAAAAGAGTGGAACTGTCTACCTGCGTCTGTATTTTTGAATGCATTCGACCGCCCATACTTCAAAGTTAGAGTAAACAGGCATCTTCTGGGTAAGCTCGTCTCTTCCTTTAATTAAATAAAAACTTCCGACCTAGACTGGAGTCAAGAGCAAACACATTTCACATTTAAAAATGTGAAGTTTAGTAATGTTGGCTACCATTCGTCCCTAAATTGCAGTACTGTATGGGAAGGCTGAGATATGAGCGTCGGAGTAACATACGGTAAGTAAGGAAGGTAAGGCTTAGGCCAAATTGGAGGCAAATTAGAACCCATACTGTTCCTGATTGGTCAGATGACTGTGGCAAACGTTAGACTGTAGACGATTTCATACCGAAAGTCACTGTTTTAAAATCAAATTGTTGAATCAGATGCATTCAGTGAGACTAGTAACGTTGGCAGGACATCGCAGTTTTAGAATCAAATTGTCGAATAAGACTTTCAATTTCCTTACTGTGAGCTACTTAGGTACTTCGTGTATTGAAATGCTTTTATCAATTTTAGCTCGTTTTCACGATCGTCAATAAATAAAACGATGTTATCCAAGACATACAGAAATACTAACTAAAAACTTAATTTCTCTCTATGAAAATATTCCACAAAAACTTTTTGTACGGCTTTTTGTTGGGAGACCACAGTGCGTGTACTAATTAATGTTTAATTAAATAGTGGTAAACAATTCACTTTCTTTTTTGTGGCAAAGGTAATTTGCACCACAATTTAAAAAGCATTAGGGGCCATGTACTTAATTATTTTTATGAACCTGGCAGACCATTAGTAAGCATGATAAAAACTATTTTTATAACGTTATAAAATGCATAATGAAAGCATTGAGTCGTTAAAAGACTTTTTGTAGAAACAAGCTGCAGTTTTTTGCGAAAACATTTTCAGTTGTTCTGTTCTCGTTTCAACATTATCTCTGCAATCCCACATTTTCTAGTTCATCTATCCTGAACAGTGCGGCTGTTGGCACGACACACGGAATTGTGTGTCACGCTTGTACTGCCTCATTGTCTACCCCGCATTGTCTTCAGGCACCTATTCATCATCAACTTATAGCACCACATACTCAAACAAAAACCAACCTTCTTCAATTTCAACAGGGTTTATTTTCAAGTGTGGATCCGCAGCTCTAAAACGCACTCGCAGCAAATTTCATTCCGACGCAATGTTCTATGCAGCAACCGCTGTGCAATCAATTTTCAACTCCATCTATCTACGTTAAAGTTGACGTTTAATTATCACTCGTGTTGGATTGCGTCGTATTTGATTGAGACAATGTAAAAGCAGACGTTTTACATCATGGTGGAATCAGAACGTCGTACGTTTCCACCGATGAGGGGTTAAAATTTAACTTTGACGCATCAGTCTGAGAGTTGAAATTAATTTGTGATATTCAGGGTGGTTGTTTTAGTTTCTAGTGTGATAGTATGTGGACTTTGTGATGTGAATTGTACGGGATAATCGCATGAAACGGTTGAGCCACTTATTATGACGTTGGATTAAGTTTCATACACATTTGTAGAGAGCGCATAATTGATATAGTCGAGGAGTGTGGACGAGATTTGAGATTTACAAAGTCAGTATGGGGTTGGGAGTTTGAAATGTTTCAAATTGTCATTGTCAAGGATACTTCATGGATTATTACATTACCGTAGTGACTAAAGTTATTTAATTCCAGAAAGAGGGAAGAATTGTAAGGAAAACAAACAAAGATAAAGGCAACAAAAGCCAAGATAATATAAAAACAACCAATCACAGTATTGATGAGTAAATATTTGTTATTAGGAAATTGAGTTATTAACAGTGACCCACAGTTAGACAACTACGTTAGATGACCATATATTGATGTCTATTAGGTACCTCGGTTTGCCATCAACCTGCTGATTAGATTTTGATAGACATGGTGACCATTATAGTTCGGTGTCACAATACATTTATACTGACCCTTATTCTTGAAAGATTAGTTGTGGCTATGTTTAGCTGTGGCTATGTTTTATATGTTGATTCTGTTGTCTATCTAATTTCTTTTTTCTTTTTGTAGTAGTTTTAAGTGTTTTGATGTGTGGCGCGGATTGGTGCCGAGACAAACTTTGTTAAGTTTAGCGGCCCATTTATATGTAAACCTGTAATAATTCTTGTAACAAATAAAATAAAAAAAAATAGTGAGAAAATGGAACATAAATGCCAGTTAAGATGAAAAGTAAAAACAATGAAAATCGTTTTATTTCCAACCTAACAGTATTTACAAAAGTCATAACATCATGGCAATAATTCACTTGTGCACATAAAAAGCGTAAACAAAACGCCCGCATAGAACCCTCCGCACGCTTCGTTACTCCACAATCGCGTCTAGGTACACAATGTATGTAGCAAGCAGCCGTGCGTTAAGTGCAGAGACTACAGTTGTTTATATGTTGACGATTTGATGATTGACATACATACATAAAATAACATAAAACCTAAGCAAAAGTAATTTCGCTACGTCTGACAAGTTTTGATGTTTATTACCGATGATTATGATTTATATTGCTAGAGACGGGTTGCCAACCCATCGCCTAAAATTGCAAGACACTAGCCCTTAGCTGGTTTTTACAGCATGCCTGGGAGAAGATGCAGCTGGCACTCTCAGTCCAGCATGAAAAAATGATGACGCGGAGAGGTTATAGGTAAATGTGGAGGAGCAATTTGAAAGAGGATAATTTGTTAGACATTGCAATATGTACACATCGAAAAACAGCACGCTGTTGACGTGACTCTAAAATCGGGGTAGGTACACAATGGTTGTACCTAAAAGAAATTCGTAGTTGCGAAAATCACGACTTAACAAATATAGTCTATACCTGTCATTTTCTATAATGAGAAAACAGAAAGAGAGATTTAGTTAAGTCATGACCCCCACGAAATGATAGCAATGTAGCGAGCAGCCGTGCGTTTAGAGCAGAGACTGTTGTGTTTATGTTGACGATTTGATGATTGACGCGGAGAGGTTATAGGTGAATATGGAGGAGCAATACATAAAAGTATTTTTATCTCACGACACCCGCTTTGCCATATTTGTGTTTGTAAATGTACCTACATGCAAATTGTCGTTCGGCATACTCGTTAAACCTGTAGTTACGCACACAAGCGCGCGTGTCTAAATGTACAACAACAAGCACGGTCGAGTGGCTGTCGTGAGATAATACAACTACATATTTGAATGGTTTATCTTCTTATGTCATGTGGGTATCGAGTCCATCAACTCGATGAACCCTGGTGTCAGAGTTTTTAAACCGCCTAGTAGCACAGCTTATATAATAATAATTTATTTAATTCAGATAACAATGAACCAATTTTGTTAGTAACAATCAAATATATTATAGGCCTCTGACATGGTTTGTGTAACGACCAGTATCAAAAACAGCGACCGGGAAAGATGGTTTATCAGACGTTACCATACATTTGCGTCTAGTCTAGGTCCACAATGTAGCGCAAGCAGCCGTGCGTTAAGTGCAATCTACAACACAGGTTCTGTTAGCTTATGTTGACGATGTGATGGCGGGCATAGGTATGAAGCCTATACATTCAACCTGATGAAGGGACTCTGAATTTTACAAAACTTGTCGTGAAGTACGCGAATTATATTCCAAAGTGAGTGACCGTTCTTAAAATCTTTATTTAGAATGACTCCCTTACGTTTAAATAGTTTTATAACTGAATGGATCATTTCACCAAATATTTCGTATAATAAGTAGTATGTTTCGCAATCGCGTCTCGGTACACAGTTTAGCGAGCAGCTGTGCATTTAGTGCAATCTACAACACAGGTTGTGTTAGTTTATGTTGACGATATGATGATTGGCGAGAATAGGTATCAAGAGTTATATCGCGTCTAGGTACACTTTGTATTGAGCAGTCGTGCGCTTAGTGCAGTCTATAATCACAATATCTATATAGTTGTGTTAGCATACGTTGATGACGTGATGATTGACACGAATATTGTAGAGAAACACGTTCGAATAGCTATTTAACATTCAAACCAGCAAGCAGTTGATGTGACACTACAATCGCTTATGTCAATACGTCTTGCGTCTACCTAGCGCATTGGTTGCAGTTGTGTTTATGTTTTATTCTTCCATGCTGGCTTAGGAGCGAGAGAAAAACATAGAATGTGCCAGCTGCATTTCCTCCCGGGCATGCTGTAAATATCAGCTAAGGGATCCGGCGGTTTTAGTATACTATAATGTAGGCGATGGGCTGACAACCTGTCACTACAGCAATATACCTACGAATATATCTTAAATAACACTCAAAATTTTGACAGACGTGGCGGAACGACTAATGTTTAGATCGTTTACGCTCTGCCTTCCCCATTAGGGATAAAGACGTGATGTGTTTATGTTGACATTGACGTGGATATCTTGGAGAAACACATACATACATACATACATATAATCACGCCTTTATCCCTAATGGGGTAGGCAGAGCGTAAACGACCAAAACAAAGGTCGTCCCGCCACGTCTGACAAAGTTTTGAGGCTTATTTAAGATAGAATTCTAGGTATATTGCTGTAGTGACAGGTTGTCAGCCCATCGCCTAAATTACAATATACTGAAACCCTCGGATCCCTTAGCTGGATTTTACAGCATGCCCGGGAGGAAATGCAGCTGGCACATTCTATGTTTTTCTCTCGCTCCCAGACCAGCATGGAAGAAACACATTGTAATTAATAATTAGAAATTGTGTGAAAACCTAGAAACACATCAAAGCCAGCGGTCTATTGTAGTGATTCTACAATCGTGTCTAGAAAATATTTATACACGATTTTTCATAAACAGATTACTCCACAAAACATATCATTGTCTGAATAATACAGCCACAAAGCCTTCCGTTCTGACGGTGCGGACCTAGTAGGCAGTTGGGCACAAATTGACGATCTCGGCCTCTGATTGGATTAGCCGCCGTCTGGCAGAAGCTACGTATACCGCGTCCCCAGATAGCTGGCTGATTCTACTTGCAAATTCGGCTGAAGTGTAGCTATCGCAGTTTATGTGCGTACTTATGTTAAGTGTTGCATGGATTTATTGGTTTCTAGTGACTATCTTCCTCTTAGCGAGTGGATTCTCAAGTTAAACGACCCGACGAACCCTGGTGTCAGAGTTTTCAAACCGCCTTGTAGCACAGTTATTATATATATATATATAGATCTCTGACGTGGTTTGAGTGACGATCACTATCGGAGACCTTAATCGACGGTTTAGCGTGCCCTCCAAAGCACGGAATTTAAGACAATCAGGTGATTCAACCTGTAATGTCCTAACCAAACTGGGGAAAATCTTACTAAGGTATATAGTGACTATACGTCGTTGTGTTGCAATGGATGAGGGAAATCTACCTAAACTGATAGTTACTGAAATCCTGACATTGGCCTGTCACAGGAGGGCCAAATCTTACGATTGGCGGTCAGATTGGAGCACAGTAAAATAAAATAAGGTTCGCAGGGAGTGCTGCTGCTCATACCAAGAACCCTTTATTGCCTTTTCCATCACCTCAGTATATGTACATTGCAATTTAGGTGATGGGGTGACAACCTGTCACTACAGCAATATCCCTTAAAATCTATCATAAATAACCCTCAAAAACGTGTCAGACGTGGCGGAACGACCTTTGTTTAGGTCGTTTATGCTCTGCCTAACCTATTAGGGATATAACCGCGATTCTTCTTCTTCTGTCGAATGGGTATCGAGTCTATTGACCCGATGAACCCTGGTGTCAGAGTTTTTAAACCGCCTATCAGGCCTCTGACATGGTTTGAGTAACGACCACTATCAAAGTTAGCGACCGGGACCGACGGCTTAACGTGCCCTCCGAAGCACGAAATCTTTTTCTTATTCGGAAAATCAGGTGATTTAGCCTGCAATGTCCTAACCAAACTGGGGAAAAATACACAAAGTGATAAATTTTCAAATATCAACTTTGTGTTTCCCCCCTGAGAATCGAACCCAGGACCTCCGGATCAGGAGTCCATGGCACTAGCCACTAGACCACGGAGGCAGTTATATATGAAAAAATATTGTTATTTTTACTGTATGAAAAAGCAAATACTTATTTACTTGAAAACTGAGAAACCGCGGGAAAGTCTACTGTGGATACAATTTTGTTAGTACAGAAAGTTTTATAAATCTGAATTTATTAAACATATCATCAAATAAAGAAAGATGTACAATATATATAAAACTATCAATTGCTTTAGAAGAATATTTAAAAAAACAACTTGTTTTTCTTCTACCAAAACTATCGATAGTTAACCCATCGTTATATAGTTACCGCGATTATATGTATGTGTCACCCTTAGGATGAGAAGGCATGGTAGGAATATGACACGGCAAGGTAAATAAACAAATTTCAATAACATTATTCTACCAATCTCTATTATTTTAATATTTGGAAACCCCACAAAACGATAAAAATAATTGAGCATCAATTTCCAAAATCCATCCATTTGGAAGCCACGCGAGGATGAGTCATGTTTTTATCCTCTTTCCATATACCCGCAATTATAAAAGAAAAATTTAAATGTGGGTAAGTAATGTTCTTAATTTGAATATCTCTGTTTTTGGTGGGTTATGACTCTAATTCGGTTATTTTATTTAGTGTTCGTTCATGACTTTATTTGTGACGTTTTTACAGATTATTTAATAGAATATTCTTGAGTTTTATCATAATTTGTTATTAGGTCATTATGTTCTTTTATTTCTTCTGCTGTCGTGTCGATAGTTCAAATCGTTTTAAAGCAGATCAGTCTGTGAGTGAGTCAAACTACTAGTTCATGATTAGCTAGGACTAAAGTCCTTACCTGCCATTGGGTTCGATTCTAGATTTGCCGGCTTAATCTAAAATGAAAATCTATTTGTCACTTACAGACTAAAAACATTTGAAAAACGACAGGAGATCTATTCTCTTCTTTTCGTTTTTGATTTATAGTCGGTGAGTATATGCGTTATCTGATATACTGGGAAAACGTGCAAAAGCTCATCAAAATCAAGCGGACAAAGTGTAAAACCATAGAGTATAAAATTTATCATTTTGAAAGTGACAGATATATATTAATTTTAGTTTTAGCCGGTGGTATCCAAAATCGAGCCCAGTAGTGTAGTAAAATTATTAAATTCTTAAGTAAAATTATGTGACAGCCAAAATATTCCGCACTTTCCGGACCAAAGAATGAATTTCCGCCAAATGAAAACATTTCCAAATAGCAGACAATGATTTTACGATTGCACGACAACGCTCCCAAACGATATTAGACACATTTTATTAATACGTGATATTTGAACACCCTCCGGTTGGGTTAATGACAGTAATAACGCACAATCGGGAATATTCGGGAACATTCGGGACAATCCGGGAACATTCGGGAATGAATAAAAGCATGTAATTTATGTGTGCTACCCCCCAAATGTGGCCGCGCAATTACAGACTGTATGGGGTGGTTAGTGTGGGGGTCAGTCGATGGGTTAACTATCGATAGTATTGATAGAAGAAAAACAAGTTGATTTTGAAATATTCTTCTAAAGCAATTGATAGTTTATATATATTGTACATCTTTCTTTGGTATGTTTAATAAAAACAGATTTATAAAACTTTCTGTACTAACAAAAATATATCTGCAATAGACTTTTCCGCGGTTTCTCAGTTTTCAAGTAAATAAGTATTTGCTTTTTCCTACAGAAAAAAATAACAATAATGTTTCCTTTAGTTTTAGAGCTTATTTGTTACGAACCATTTGTTTTTATTATCATAATGTCAGAAAAGATGATTAAATAATAAATTCGTTATACTACCTTGGAAACGCAGAAAAATAATCCGTCTTCACGGTATTACACAAATTTTCGTACTATCCGGCTGAAATGGCAAGACGGAAAATTTAAATAATTCACAACAGTTCACCTAGAAACAATGCAAACTCCGTAATATAATTCCAGATTTAATATCCGACTTCTCATTCCGGTCATTTCGCAAAACAAAATTGAAGCCGACGAAATTACGAAACAGCTGAATTCTTTCATTAGGAGACTCTCAATTTTTTTTCTTGAACTTTATTGAGACTTAATAAAAACAGAAGTCCTTCTCAAAGGTCATTAAAAGGACGAAAGATAAAAGATTATCATTATCACTAATTATGTTATCGATCTATCGACATTTCGCCTCCCTAATGACTCTAGCTCCTATTGTAGAAAATGCTAATGATTTCCTTGGTTTTAAAGCGTACGGTAATAAATTTTACGAATTTTCCGTTTTTGCGACTATTACTTTAGTTCTATTGTCATACAATTTCTAATGTGCCTGCACAGAATAGATAGAGATTGTAATATTTATGGTGGAACAGAATAAAGAGGAAGAAGATCTTAGTTTAATTAGATAATTAAATAGTTTAATGAGATAATGAAGTATATTGAAAGACGAACCTACAGTTTAAAAAAAAAACATTCGACACAAAAGTATCAAATGTCTGTTACTTTTCTCAAGTATTTTGTGAAAGCCATCGGCCTCGAATGTAAAATCCAATAAAAACTAATACTAAACAATATCACAGATGTGGTGGTATTAGATATAAGTAAGTCACTGACGCTCTACCTATTACGTACGTGACAAAAGCATGACTATGACTTTTATGTATTGTACGTAGGAAGATGTTTATACGCATTCCTAATCTATTAATTCATTCACACTATTGTAACTAAAACGCGTGAAATTATTCCTTAACTTAGCAATGATTTATGAAGAGCCTTTCATGTATTCAGTAATGTAATAAGATGGTATTATCATTTATAACACAAGAGACGTAAATCCTGTTTCTTGGTAGTGAAAGTGATGATTGATGTTCGTCCTTGGTTTTGTATCTAGAACTGTGGCAAAGCAATTATCTTTAAGATAAAGATTACTCACAAAAATAATTTATTTTGCGTACTTATTTTTGTTTCCATGCTGGACTGGGAGCGAGAGAGAAACTTGTGCCAGCCGCATTTCTTCCCGGGCATGCTGTAAAAACCAGCTATACCTTAGCGTTTCAGTATATTGCAACATTATCAGACGTGGCAGAACGACCTATTTTTAGGTCGTTTACGCTCTGCCTATCCCATTAGGGATAAATGTGTGATTATATGTATGCATGTATGTTTATTTTTTGTATCTGATTTTCGTAAAAGAAAAGTAGGAAGACTTAACTTTAGTAAACAATAGTAATTGAGATGACTGACAACAATACTACCCTCAGAAGGAAAAAAACCATAACTGCATCCTACCATGTTGCGCGTAAAATGCAAAGACTTTCGACTATCATATCCTTTGGGTAAATAAACTTAAAGGTACAGGGTTTGTTTTAAAAGGAAGCATTTTATTTCTTTTATTTTTTGATTTACATAGATTTTGCATATTTTGAATAGTTTTTAAGATTTCGCTAAAATCTGTTGTTTAGGGTTTTTTTCTTCTGAGGGCAGAATAGTAATTGTAATACACGGCACCGAACGTCCATTTCCTACGAACGCCCACTTCCCTGTAGGTCCACTACATCGCTACTCACAGATATAACCTTGTACAACAAAACTTCTTTGTAATTTAATTCTATATCGTGAATATAAATTCACGATATTATTATTATTTATATTATTGTTATTTTTCAAGGCGAGAGTGAATAGGCACTACATAGGTGAGTATGCTCCAACATAGTCCGCATCGTCACTTTCCACCAGGTGAGATGGCGGACAAATGCTCGCCTATATATATTAAAAAAAAAAAAAAATATAAATATTTAAGTTGAAAAAAATACGTCTTCGAAAAACCTAAATAAAATTTATATAAAAATAATAAATCATAATAAAGTCCTGAAGACAAAAAAAAACGTATAGTATAGGTCGAAATGTTTGTTTTTGGTTATTATGACTTTTTGAAAAATTCATGTTCAAACAATCAAATATTACACATCTAAATGTGTCTGTCAATCTCCATGGTATCACTCAATACAAACACATATTCATTCATCAGAACTATTTCAATCACGCTTCACAGACCCAGCTATCGAATCTGAATGGAGAAAAAACTAAATAAATTACATGCTTCGGTCGCAGTCGCAGTATGGGCCGTATCGGAGTGCAAAAACTCCGTAACTCTGTTACCCAACTTTACCTATATTCGGGAACAGGGTATCTGTGGGGTATCACAGAGCTGGATTAAAGTAGATCGAGCCTCCTCTTCAAATTGTATGAAAGCGTCTAAATCTTTTTTTTCGGACCTAGTGTGAAAGGATGAATTTCCTGGTGTAGGTTGTACAGTTCTGTAGACTGAGAAACCCCTATCAGTTTGCGGGACTGTCCCTTACACCCGGTATAGCGGATTATATAATAGCTGATATATAAACTAACTGACTTTTACTGAACACGACTCTCCGTCAATTTGAGCGCGTTTATACACGTAAGATTTTAGGTTGATTTGCGGAATCTACACCCATCTAAGTCTATTGCTACATCTACAACCATGAGTATGCAAAGGAGAATACCCGTCAGCGTGATGTGGTTATGTTTCGCCATATAGACGGCTGCTGGCCATTTCCACAGGCATTTTTGGCAGTAAAGTGATTGGTTATTTCTGTAGAGGAGTAATTTTAGTTAGATAATATAGTAATTGATTTCAAACCATCTAAAAGATAAAGCCGAGCCACAAAACTGTCTTCTTCTTAGCGAGTGGATTCTGTAGTCGAATGACCAGATGAACCTTGGTGTTAGAGTTTACATACTGTGGAACGTAGGTACTGCACCAAAAGTACCTAATAATCACGCCTGTATCCGTTACGGTACATAGAGCGTCAAAGACTTCAGGAATGGCTTTTTAGCCACGTCTCACAAGTTTTGATGGCCATTTTAGTGTATGTCTCTATTGATGGTTTCCGGGTATATTACCGAATTTGCAATACACTGATGCCCCTCGTTTCTCTCTACCGACTTCTTCTGTATTTTTGGGTATAAGAGAAGTCACTAGAATATAAAAAAATGGGCCGCTGATATGTTTTGCACCCATATCATCAGAAGTCCATTATTTCCTTCATATAAAAATATCTCCCTAGCCTTAACCCGTATTTCGCAGGGTCGGCTACCTAATCCAGGTGTTTCAATAAGGGGGCAAATTGCCATCTGACCTCCGCAACCCAGAAGGGAAACCAGGCCCAATCCTAGATTAGGTCAGAGTTTTCAAGCCACCAATGCTTAGCACTGGCGTCTGATTTGGCTTAACGACTTATATCTACGGTCATCATCTCCCTAGCCTTATCCCGTATTTCACGGGGTCGGCTACCTAATCTAGGGGATTGAACGAGGGTACTGGTTTTTACACAGAGCGACTGCCATCTGACCTCCTCAACCCAGAAGGGAAACCAGACCCAATCCTAGATTAGGTCAGAGCTTTCAAGCCGCCAATGCTTAGCACTGGCGTCTGATTTGGCTTAACGACTTATATCTACGGTCATCATCTCCCTAGCCTTATCCCGTATTTCACGGGGTCAGCTACCTAATCTAGGGGATTGCACGAGGGTACTGGTTTTTACACCGAGCGACTGCCATCTGACCTCCGCAACACAGAAGGGAAACCAGACCCAATCCTAGATTACGAGTAGGTCGGAATTTACAAGCCGCCAATGCTTAGCAATGGCCTCTGTCATGGCTTAACGACTAATATCTACGATATTACACGATATTAACGGGAAGCACGGAAAAAGCGCCGAATAAACGTACATATGAAATTCGAAAACCGAAAAACACATTGGTACGTGGTGGGATTCGAACCACGACCTCCCGCTCAGGAGGCAACGGCCCTATCCACTACACCATTGGGCTCGTTCTTATATCTACGGTATAAAACGATATTAACCGGGACCAACGGCTTAACGTGCCTTCCGAAGCACGGAAAAAGCACCGATTAAACGTACATTTGAAAATCGAAAACCAAAAAACACATTGGTACGTGGTGGGATTCGATCCACGACCTCCCGCTCAGGAGGCAGCGGCCGTATCCACTATATCATCGGGCTTCACTCGCCATTATTTCCTTCATATATCCGAATAAAAACACCGTCATTCTAACACAAAGTATAAAACAAACTCAAATACAGCTATAATCCCCTAACTCCAGCCCCACTCACAGCCGGCCCTGGCGCCGATTGATAACGCGTTATTTGCAGTTAGAACTGTTACAACCGTTACTGCAAATCCTGGTTAAGAGGGTGCACAAAAACTGAAATAAATACTCGCATTTGAACGATAACTGTTGAGTTTTGTGGCAAACAACACTGTTATATGAAACGTTTTTAGTTCATTGAGTGAAGAGAGAATGTAGGTAAAACTTTGAAATAATATTACGACAAGAATAACAGCCAGTCAGATTTCTACTTTTTATTCCTTTTGGGGTTAGTAGAGCGTCAGCATCCCAATAAAATCCGTTTACTCTGTGTCTCGTAAAAATTTAGAGATAGTACTAAGAATCGTATTTATGAAGCGATGTCAAACTTGAGAGCAATATTAAGTACAGATTTGACAGGCCAGTTTGTACTGAAATTACATTTCTGATACGAATTGAAATTCGCTGTCATTTATGAGCGCTGATTATAAATACGGCCCTCAACCGACAAACGCTACGGTCAAGAATGGAATGGCGCCTTCAATAGTAATAAATTTATTGTGTGTAAAATACAAACATTTTCATGAACATTTTATGTTTAGCGGAAATTGCAAGTAATTCTAAATTTTATAACCAATAATATCATCTTTCAAACTAAATATGTAAGCTTTTAAAGTATAAACTATTCAATTATGAATGATGAAATGGAAAATTTGTTTGAATTACCGCGAAATGTAATATATTCATGTTTTTTTTTGTATTTCAGAAACAATTAATTTAAAATTAATGGCGCTACCGTCGCGCCACTTTGTCCTATAAAGCAAAAAGTTTAAAGTAAGTATAAATTGTTGGTAAAAGTGCTCTTACATACATAGGTAGGCAAAGCGTGAACGACTTAAATGGTCGTACCGCCACCTCTGACAAAGTTTTGAGGGTTGTTTAAGATAGATTTGTATGTATATTGCTGTAGTGACAAGTTGTCAGCCCATCCCCTAAATTATAACATACTGAGACCCTCGGTTTCCTTAGCGAGTTTTTACAGCATGCCCGGGAGGAAATGCACTCCTACACTTGAAGGATAATTCTCTTAACAGACAAGTGCTTACTTAACATAACAACACACCCACACATCTGTACTAGCTAAACAGGAGCAGTGCATTTAATCTAGAAACACGTTAGAGGACGATCCAACGTACATTTGTCTGCCAAGTTAAGGGTACGTATACGAATAAATATTAGATGTACGAATACGAAAGTATATTTTTCGGACATCTATTCGTTTATTCTTAATTTTTTGTGGATTTTTAACACTCACAATGCTATTTTATTTCTTGAAATATGAAAGAGATAGATATATTCTTTATTGCACATAAAACAAAAACAACAGGACTTGAGAACAAATAAAATAAAAACTAAAGTACAATGAACATACATACATGTAGTCACGCCTTTATCCCTAATAGGGTAGGCAGAGCGTAAACGACCTAAACAAAGGTCGTTCCGCCACGACTGATAAAGGTTGTCAGCCCATCGCCTAAATAGCAATATACTGAAACCCTCGGATCCCTTAGCTGGTTTTTACAGCATGCCCGGGAGGAAAAACAGCTGGCACATTCTATGTTTTTCTCTCACTCCCAGGACGAAGATTACAATGAAAGATAGAAAATAATAAATTCGTTTCGGGCAGGGCTCGAACTTGCGTCTCTGGAATACCGGTCTATAGCTCTACCACTAAGCTACCGAAAAATGCTTGTAGCATAGAAATATTGCTAAAGCTCCTCGAATATAAGCATCTTCTTCTTAGCAAGTGGGTTTTTAACAAACAGATTAGCACTGATAATAGGTCTCTTAAATGGTTTCTGTAACGACCACTTTCAAAGACAGTTACAGGACTGACGGCTTAACGTGCTCTCCGAAGCTTTTTTTCTTTATGACTACAGATGAATCAGCTTGCATTGCCCTGACTAAACTAGGAAAAACCACACAATGTGATAAATTTACAAATATCGCTTTGTTTTACTCCCGTGAGAATCAAACTTACGATCTCCGGATCTGGAGCCTATGGATCAGACCACAGACCATGGAAGTATGTACAAATAAGTATGTACAATTGTTATGCATTCGTGCTCTTTCAGCTTGTAAAGTTAGTTTGCGAAGGAAATGCATAGGAAATGTATTTGGTGGATGTATTTATCCCAGGAAACGCCGCATAGGGAAACAAATTGAGTTTAGTTTTAGCTGAATACCTTCTCATTGCTTCTCAAGTAATATTATGACACATCAACAAGACGTTTATACTATGAGTGAGCAGAGCGTAGGTGTAAGCTGAAATGATGCTGATGATGAGTCAGCAGAGCGTCAACAAACCGTGGTCTCCCTTAACTGACTTGTATATTAAGCCCGGGACGAGAAGTACCTCTTTCTAGACAGCGTCAATTAACCTACTAACGAAAGTTTAAGCACTTCGTCCTTCCAGTTTGACCGTCTCTTTACTTTTCTGCCCCCCACTTTTCCAATTCCAGAAAAACAGCAAACACAAACCATAAATCCTCATAACATCACTCAAACAGTGTGATTATTACCTCAAACACAACGATAAGCGAAAAGGAAAACATACCATTCAAAAAACAAAAGCGTAACCTCAGCAACCCAATTACTTGTGAAAGCGGGCTCGCGAGGAAAATCACCTTTTTTCCCACAACATTATATTTAATTACCGTCCTTCTCTGCGGTGCGTGGCAATCAATCTTTCCCCTTCCCCTCTTCATCTTTCCTCTCTATTTCTGCCCTGAGAAAGGTTTGTTCAAGTTGTATCCAGGCAATGGTACCTTTAGATTCTTGTGGCGATTTTGCCGCAAGCAATAGAAACTCTTTCGAGAAGAAACCTTATTCGATGATTCGATAATAACGATATTTTATTGTCCTGTCATTCACGCTCGCTTGTTGGCGACTCATGTCCTGAACTAGTTGTATGATATTTAATTTTTCAGTTTTTCATAAGTTTCATGTGATTATAATTTTTACAGTATATCAGTGTAGACAAACCTACACGCAATAAATATAGAATGGGTGTTCGTATCACTGTGTTTTCTTTCTATACGGCACACGCTAAATTATTTTCTTCTTTGTCGGTAAAATCTTGACATAGCGGTTGTGGTCGTCACTACAAGTTGATGGCATGGTTCACAATCCATTCCTCACTCTTTTCTGTTGCATTCATTCTCGCAATCATCCCTTCCTTTATTTTAAAGCTATGTTGGCGGATATTCAATACTCTGTGGGTCACAACCTCATACGAAATGATTGCTGTTATTTTTAGACTTAAAATTCATCTGTATTTTACTTTGTTTATAAAATAGCTCCAGCATTCAAGTCATCAAATGCCGCAAGAGACTTAAAAACGATTACTACCTTTGAAGGTAAATAGGGCATAGGAAAAAACCTTTCACTTCAAATTGGATGTTTCCAGCACTAGAATCTGTTGTGCTCTGTTAATTAAAAGAGCTCCACGACCTTATCCCGCCAGCTCCCTTCTACCATCGGACATCTAGACGCACCGCAGGATACCATCCATACCTGGTTGATATTCCACCAATACGTACTAAGCGCTTCCAAAACTCTTTTATAATGCGCACGGCAAAAGTGTGGAACTCACTACCTGCGTCTGTGTTTCCGAACGCCTTCAACCCCCAACATTTCAAAGTTAGAGTGAACAGGCATCTTCTGGGTGAGCTCGCACCATCGTCGACTCCGTCTCAGTCGTTCCCGACCTAGACTGGAGTCAAGAGCAAACCCATTTTTTATACAAAAAAAAAAAAAAAAAAAAAATGTACCGTATATTTTCAAATAAAAGTAATCCCTTTACTCACTTACAGCGGTGGCTCAGTGACCCGAAGTGGATCTTTGCCTTTGACTGTGGGAATCACACTAGGAACAGTAATTTAGATCGTAGCAGAAGAAAGCAAATCCCTTTGGGAGTTGCAGCAAAAACACAGCAATGACGCCTCATAGTGACGAAACAAAAAAGCTGATGATGTATTCGATAACATAATGATGTGTGTATGTTTATGATGTGTATTTGTTTTGGTCAATTTGTTCTAATAATGTTGTATTATCAATAAGCTTGGCTTGGAAACGCTACCGCGTGTCTAGATTATCAAAGATTATAGCCACTATTTCAAAGATTTTATACCCCCAAATTATGGTGACGATACTAAGCAAGTGGTGCACCATAAGTAAACAAAAAACATAATTCTCTTAAAACGCAGTGAATCGAAAAACCGGTCCAACAGAATCAAGTAATAGTAATTAAGATAATTTCGAACCTTATAAATTAGCGATTCATAGCTCCTTATAGTAACAGGAAGAAAAACTGCCGTTGGTCGCCTATTCGCATTTAACAATAGGAATTTAACGTGGTTTGTGTAGCGACCACAATCAACAAAGACAATGACCGAAACCCACAGCTATAGCTTAACCAAGCTCGCGCTCTAAAACATAAAAATCATGTATGTATCGGATATGATAAAAAAAGATATATAAAATAAAATATCTTCATTTCAGGATACAAGCCTCATACATTACATAATTTACATTTCATATTAAGAGGTGATTCAGTTAGCATTACATACATACATAAAATCACAATTTTATCCCTAATGGGGTAGGCAGAGCGTAAACTACCTAAACAAAGGTCATTCTGCCACATCTGTCAAAGTTTTGACGGTTATTTTACATACATTTGTGGGTACATTGCTGTAGTAACAGGTTGTCAGCCTATCTCCTAAATTGCATTATACAGAAACCCTCGGATTCCTTAGCTGGTTTTTACAGCATGCCCGGGTGGAAATACAGCTGGCACATTCTAAGGTAAGGTGTGGGCTGAAAACCAGCGCTGGTTGGTATTACTGACCAGCATATGCTGAGCTAATTACCTATTGTGACACTGGCTTATCTAAAATACTGTAACTATTTTGTTGTTGTTTTTTGTGTCTGTGTCCCAATAAATGAGTTTTTACTTTACTTTACTTTTACTTCTATGTTTTTCCATTGCTTCCATGTTGGCCTGGGAGCAAGAGAAACACATAGAATGTGCCAGCTGTATTTCCTCCCAAGCATGCTGTAAAAACCAGCTAAGGGATCCGAGGGTTTCAGTATATTATAATTTAGGCGATAGGCTGACAACCTGTCACTACAACAAAATACCTACAAATCTATCTTAAATAACCCTCAAAACTTTGTCAGACGTGGCAGAACGACCTTTGTTTAAGTCGTTTGCGCTCTGCCTACCCCATTAGGGATAAAGGCGTGATTATATGTATGTATGTATGTTTTTCTCTCCCTCCTAGCCCACCATGGAAGTTATTTGCAGTTTGCATTGTTCTGGCAAAACCAGGATGATTTACATCAAGTGGCAATGATAAATTGAAATTATCTAAGGAAGATTTGGAAAGTCGTATAAGTAACATTGCATACTTCCATGCTGGACTGGAAGTGATAGAAAAATATAGAATGTGCCAGCTGCATATCCCGAACATGCTGTAAAATCTCGCTAAGGGATTCGAGGGTTTCAGAGTATTGCAATTTAGACGATCGGCTGACAATAGCAATATAATACTTATATCATCTGTAATAACCCTCAAAACTTGTCAGACGTGGCAGAACGACCTTTGATCAGGCCGTTTACGCTCTGCCTACCCCATTACGGATAACGGTGTATTTTTTGTATGTATATAACATTGCTCACATGCTAAGTAAGTTAGCCTGTTTTCCTTCTAAATCATAAAACAGCGCAACGAAACGCAAAACAAAAACTCACCACATTTCCATTTCTTGAAAACATGTTGTATGTAAACAAAGAAATAAAGGCGTTGACACACTGTCAGTCTGAAAGACTAATGCGTACGAGGTCTGCCCTTCGCGTGTCGGCCGAGATTGCATATATGGGGGAGTTTAAGTGTAGCGAGTAGCGACTTATCTTACCTTACCTACGTGGCGGGATTGACGCAGATCTTAGGTAAGTTTCAGTGGTGTCACAATTTTTCTTCTTGTCGTGTGGGTTTAGAGCCGATAGACCCATTAATCCCAGGTGTAAGTGTTTTTAAACCACCTAACAGCACAATTAATAGGTCTCTGACATGGTTTGTGTAACAACCAGTATGGCTTTACATGCCCTACGAAGCACGGAATCCTTTTCTTCCAGATAATCGGGTGGTTCAGCCTGCATTGATCTAACCAAACTGAAGAATATTTTATAAAGTGATAAATTGATAAATATCAGCTTTGTATTCGCTCAGCGGGACAGAACCCACGACCTACGGATCCGGAGCCCATGGCTCGGACCACTTGACCACGGAGGCAGTTTAAAAATAAAACAAATAAAATAGCCTTTATTGCTGAACTAATTTTACAATTTTCTTATAAATATGCTTACTTAAAAGTACTTATAAAGTAAGCATACGGAGGCAGTTTAGGGACTTATTATACGCAACTTTACTGCCGCGCATGTTTGGCATGATGTGTAGCCGCCCTTAGTGAAATGTTTTGGTTTTTACGATGATGCTGCCTAATGGGCCATATGGTAAGTATCGTCAGTCATGAGAGCTCATGAGAGCTGCTGCTGCATTCCATCAAATGGGAGGGGAATGAGGGATCTTCCGAATTAATGATGGGTGAAGTTAAAGAGTAAACTTACAGTGCTTTTGAACTATGGAATTCAACTTGAAGACTTCACTACATAGTATAAAACAAAGTCGCTTTCTCTGTCCCTATATCCCTATGTATGCATAAATCTTTAAAACTACGCAACGGGTATTAATGCGGTTTCTTTAAATGGATAGAATGATTCAAGAGGAAGGTTTATATGTATAAAACATGCATAATATGGTAGAGAAACACTGATAATTTCCGTGCGAAGCCGGGGCGTTTGATTATAAAACTTTGAACCTGTAACCTTGGAAAACCGTTTCATAGCTGAGCTTCTATAATGCAACTCGTCAAAGTAAGTACTCAAAAGCTCTTATTTATAAAGCGATCTCAAGATTGAGAGTAATACGTATTACGTACAGATTTGACAGATCCTTTTGTACCGAAATGACATTTCCGATACGGACTCAAAGTAGCGGCCAGTTGCAGTTTAAAAAATACCGTTCCTTTTTATCTTCCTTAGCCAAGACAATCTTTTTACAAATTGTAAAACGAAAGTTTTACTAAAGAGAGCCAACAATTCACAAAGAGAAGAACGATAAACAATATCCGAAGGATCCGAACACGACCGGATAAGTCACCGAGACACTGGGATGAAGCACTGGGAGAGATTCGCTACTTTCATCGATGTACTTTATAACTACTATAGTGTCTTCCAACATTCTGGAATGAGAGCGAGAGAAAAACATAGAATGTGCCAGCTGCATGCTGTAAAAACCAGCTAAGGGATCCGAGGGTTACTGTATATTGCAAATTAGGTGATGGGCTGACAACCTGTCACTACAGCAATATACCTACATATCTATCTTAATTAACCCTCAAAACTTTGTCGCACGTGGCGGAGCGACCTTTATTTAGGTCGTTTACGCTACCTACCCCATTAGGGATAAGGGCGTGATTATATGTATGTATGTAGTTATATAGAACTATAGTAGTTAAATAGTTATATAGGATACGAGTAGTAAGAGTCGACTACTACCACTGCAGAAAAATATCCTAGCGGTAAAGGGTATACGAGTTTCTCTTCACAGCGGGAATGCGTTTGAAAATACAATCTACTATTGCCCGTATGGACAGCAAAGGGATAACATCAAGGTTTCTGGAATAAAGTTATTTAAGAATAGTTTATCAGCCTACCGCCTCAATTGCAAATCTTCTTACGCCCTTGAGTTCTTCACTACATAGTATAAAACAAAGTCGCTTTCTCTGTCCCTGTATTCCTATGTATGCTTAGATCTTTAAAACTACGAAACGGATTTTGATGCGGTTTCTTTAAATAGATAGAGTGATTCAAGAGGAAGGTTTATATGTATAATACATGCAGAATATAGTAGAGAAACACTGATGATTTAGATTAGTATAAGAGGTGACACTGGGTGCCTAAGACATGCCTGAGTCCATGTTTAGAGCAAGTAGACCACTTATCGGCTGCAAATTTGGCTATGACGTCATCATTTTTTTGTATGATAAAAAAACCAGCCTGTTTAGTAGGGTATCAGATAAAAGAGTAGCACACTTTAATTTCAGCGCATGGCTAAGTAACGTAAAATAAGGCGAAATTAACTTTTCGGAAAGTACCTTTGGAAGGCTGTATCTCCTAAACAGAGCACCTAATTATTCAGCCCTTTTGCGGTCCGTATTGTGAGTTTATAAAATATCTTATAGCTATTTTTCAGCTTATTCTAAGATGATTTATTTTCACAATTGTTTAGTCAACCCGTTTCACCTTTTGTTATATTTACTATCATAGTTGTAACGTAACTGATTACATTTTGTATGAACGGAAACTAAATCCATCCAGATATCCAGATTCGAAGTAACAAACTCTCATATTGGTGTCCTAGATTTGCCTAATCACTTAAACCCTGGTAAGTGGATATTTGCGGGCAAATAATTCCTTTTTCTCCAAGAGACTACAATAAACCATATCGGGTTAGTCTCCGAGACACTAGGACGAACCACTTAGATCTATCCCTCGGGCTAGACTCGCCGCTTTCATTCAAGGATAATACCTACAAGAAAAATATAAGGAAAAGAAGAAATACTTAGTAGTTGGGTACAGATTGATAAGAACAATTTTATTGTTTGAGTTTAACGTAGAGTTTGTAAAACTACACATTACCATTTTTTTTCAATTATCAGTTACGTTTTTGGATCATATTCTTTCACGCTGGTCTGGGAGCGAGAAAAAAACATAGAATGTGCCAGCTGTATTTCCTTCCGGGTATGCTGTAAAATCCAGCTAAGGGATCCGAGGGTTTTGTACATTGCAATTTAGGCGATGGGCTGACAACGTGTCAACATAGCAATATACCTACAAATCTATCATAAATAACCCTCAAAACTTTGTCAGACGTGGCGAAACGACCTTTGTTTTGATCGATTACGCTCTGCCTATCCCAGGGATAAAGGCGTGATCACATGTATGTATGTATTTTACTAAGCAAAATGAACCGTAATTCTCTGCTATTTTAACATTGTTCCTCTTCAAACCACAAATTAATCTCTCTCATTGTATTCAACAATTAAAAATTTAATCTAAGATTTTCTCTATTTTCATTTCTCATCTTACGCTATTTCTCCAATTCACTTTCTCCATTGACCCATTGCTCCATTTTCCCGGCAATCTACAATTTCCCGCCAAATTACCATCTACCCACATCTGCTGGTTATTATTCACACAAAAGGCACTCGGCGTCAAAACCAAGATATTTCTTTATTCATTCGTTCACGAGAGTGAATGAACTTGAGGATAATTTGCTTCAAGATCTTTCTAGGGTACTATTATGTTCTGCAGGACTTTTCATGGTTTTAATAAGACTTCTATTCAAATAAAGCTTTTAAATCTTTGATTTATATTGCAATTTCCACTTGAATATAATTCTGAGTATTGCCAGGAATAAATAAACGTTATAATTAAATTAGAGTTTGAATTAATAAAAGTACATTGATTGGCTTACATTACAAATCCTAGAAAAATCATAGCACAATTTGGCACGCTGACTTAAAGTGATGATTCTAGCCAAGAGGCCATAGTACCCATTAGTAAAAAAAAAACATAGTTCTCTAAAAAATGCAGCGAATCGAAAACTGATTCAACATAATCAAAATATAGTAATTAAGTTAATTTAGAACCTTATAAATTAGCGATTCATAGCTTGTTGTAGTAACAGGAAGAAAAATTGCCGTTGGTGGCCCCTATATTACTATATCTCCATTCTATTGGACCGGTTTTTCAATTCACTGAGATTTTAGTTAATTATGTATTTTTTTTTACTAATGCCACTTGGCTAGTATTGTCACCTTAATTATCAAAGTTTTAAACACAAGTAAATTTTGATATAAATTTTTGCTACCTATCTACGAACTTCTTCCATACTGGACTGCGAGCGAAATAAAAACATAGAATGTGCCAGCTACATTTCCTCCTGGGCATGCTGTAAAAACCAGCTATGGGATCTGAGGGTTTCAGTATATTGCAATTTAGGCGATGGGCTGACAACCTGTCACTACAGCAATATACGTACACATCCATCTTGAATAACCCTCAAAACTTTGTCAGACGTGGCGGAACGAACTTTGCTTAGGTCGTTTACGCTCTGCCTACCCCATTAGGGATAAAGGCGTGATTATATGTATGTATGTATGTATCTACGAACTGAATTCACCCAAACCAGATATCGATTCCTCATAAATCGTGATGTCGGCACAAGGAAATCTAAGTTCAGGACCGAAGTCGACTCTAAATTTATGGGAAATGCCCAGGGGGTCTAATTTCATGCAGTCATGTTCTGAGTAGGACAGGAAATAGCATATTTAACACCGTTTGATTTTTTATACCAAACAGGCAAATACTTGATTCTTCATTCCAACATACCTACATATAATCACGCCTTTATCCCTAATGGGGTAGGCAGAGCGTAATCGACCTAAACAAAGGTCGCTCCGCCACGTTTGACAAAGTTTTGAGGGTTATTTAAGATGGATTTGTAGGTATATTGCAGTAGTGACAGGTTGTCAGCCCATCGCCTAAATTGCAATATACTGAAACCCTCGGATCCCTTAGCTGATTTTTACAGCATGCCCGGGAGGAAATGCAGCTGGCGCATTCTATGTTTTTCTCTCGTTCCCAGTCCAGCATGGGAAATTCATTCCAATTATAAGTAAAAAAGGGGGAAGTGAAATACTATGTTTTTTATATTTAATTAGCGGTGTATATGTGTAATTCTGATTTTCTGTATTGTTTTTCACTACATAGTATAAAACAAAGTCGCTTTCTCTGTCCCTATATCCCTATGTATGCTTAGATCTTTAAAACTACGCAACGGATTTTGATGCGGTTTCTATTAATGGATAGAGTGATTCAAGAGGAAGGTTTATATGTATAATACATGCATAATATAGTAGAAAAACACTGATGATTTTCGTGCGAAGCCGGGGCGGGTCGCTAGTTTCATATAAATGCTTTTATTCGTTACTTGATACACAGACTTTTTGAATTTGCTGTAATTTAATTTTGACATGATGTTTTTCTAACTGCTCACGAAAAATGATTCAAAAGATAGCTCTTAGGGTAATTAAAGTATTTTTCAGGCTTCACGCTGCAAAAAGACGAGTTTGAAAAGAGCCACCCTCCACATTGAAATGGTAATCTGAGTTAAATCCGATTCAAGTAATGAATGTGAGAATGCAAAATAAAAGTATCCGACAAATACATACATACATATAATCACGCATTTATCCCTAATGGGCTAGGCAGAGCGTAAACGACCTAAAAAAGGTAATTCCGCCACGTCTGACAAAGTTTTAAGAGTTATTTAAGATAGATTTATAGGTATATTGCTCTAAATTGCAATATACAGAAACCCTCGGACCCCTTAGCTCGTTTTCGCCCGGGAGGAAATGCAGCTGGCACATTCTATGTTTTTCTATAGTTCCCAGTCCAGCATGGAATAAGTTGGACAAATTATCTGTATAAATCGTTATACAGATGTACCTATAGTGCGGGGGGTCGTGGTTCGAATCCCACCACGTACTAAAGTATTATTCGATTTTCGAATTTCAGCCATTAGTACCGGTTAATATGGTTTAATACCGAACATATTAGTCGTTAAGTCATGTCACAGACTAATGGCAAGCATTGGCGGCTTGAAAACTTTGACCTTATCTATTAGGTCTAGTTTCCCTTCTGGATTGCGGAGGTCATATGGCAGTCGCTCTGTGTAAAAACCAGTACTCTCGTTCAACCACCAAGATTAGGTAGCCGACCCGAGAGATACGGGATAAGGCATCTCCCTAGTTGATGATGAGATGTACCTATAGTAAAGGCAAAGTAATGTTTAGGTTTCTGGAAATTGATGTTGCATTCAACACGTTAGAGACATATTCCAAATTAAAATATACACCCACTGTAATTTTGTTTAACTTCCATGCTGGACTGGGAGCGAGACAAAAACACAGACTGTGTCAGCTGCATATCCTCCTGGGGAAGCCGTTAAAACCAGCTTAGGGATACGAGGGTTTCTGTATATTGCAATTTAGGCGATAGGCTGACAACCTGTCACTGCAGCAATATACCTACAAATCTATCTCAAATAACACTTAAAACTTTGTCAGACGTGCCGAAACGACCTTTGTTTAAGTCGTTTACGCTCTGCCTACCCCGTTGGGGATAGTTGCGTGATTATATATAGATACCAACTTTTTATCTACTATATTGACTATATTAGTGATTTGAGCTGATTCCGCTGATATCCTAGCATTTTGCAGGTGATTAAGTTTGACTTCTCTCTCTTGCTTTTGAGCTTGACCTTCTTAGAATCCTCTAGTACAAACAAAGTGCTTATTTATCGATAAGACTATCACGTGGCAATAAACAAGAGAATAAGTCTGAAGTAATCCTGTGCAATTGTCGAACCCCACAGGGTCTGCCCTGAACGAGACCTTTGCTGGCTTAGGAGCTATATAGAGCTGATGTAACATGCTTTTTACATGCTTTTTAAAGCCGATATAAAAATGAGAGTCTGGAGTAATCGTCGGAGCCCCACGAGACACCTTGGTTTAGAAGCGCATAAAATGCTTTGAGAATTAAACCGTGAAGTTCTTAAACTTTTTTAAGTGCATGACGTTAATATTCTAATAAATCTATTCGTCATAAGGTATTAATAAATAACACTAATTTGTAAATTACTTAGAATGTAACCTAGCCTTTATGAAGCAGTTAATTTATTTGCTCGTATCTAGTCTAGTTACAGATAGCAAATTAGTATTGAAGTTAATTTATCAAATGAACTTGTTTACTACTACAGCAATATAACTTGTCACTTTGTCAGACGTGACGGAACGACCTTTGTTTAGGTGGTTTACGCTCTGCCTACCCTATTAGAGATAGAGGCGTGATTATATGTATGTATTTATTATTTAAAGAGACTTGTTAGTTTTCGTAATAAAAAATTATGTGAAAATGAGAATTTATTTTTTTAGACACTGTTCGATAATAAAAAAATATTAAAATATCTACGGAACTTCTCATAGGTATCTGAAATTATTTTGACAGCTCTATACTTATCCTGACTTCTTGAGAAAAGCCGGTGAGATCTGACGGAATCTCGAGACCCTTTTTAGGAATAAGAGGAATGAGTTCGATAAATTGGAGGGTCCAGAGAAGAATAGTGATGTTTAAGACTCGACAAGTTGTCTACAAAAAAAAAAACAAAGAAGACATAGAAAACTAAACATGTGATCTTCAAGTATGATTTATTGCAAAAAAAAAAAAATGTTTCAGATTCAACAGTTCACTGCTGGATATGTTTACCCTGCCTTCAGTCCTCAGGTGGTATAAGCAGCGGCATTGTCCGTCTATTAAGGTCATGAGGTCAAATCATATTATGAAATTAATATCGTCTAACTTGTTATTTTTTAAACATTTTAATAATTCCTATCATCAGCTCCCGTATCTCTCGGGATTGCCTACATAATCTAGATATTTGAACGAGGGTACTGGTTTTTACACACAGCGACTGTCATCTGACCTCCGCAACCCAGAAAGAAAATTAGACCCAATCCAAGATTAGGTCAGAGTTTTCAAGCCGCCAATGCTTATCACTGGCTTCTGACATGGCTTAACGATATTAACCGGGATCAACGGCTTAACGTGCCTTTCCGAAGGCACGTTATTTTAATAATTCCTATCTTCCACTTATTTTCAAACGGTTTGAAGAAATCGTCTCTACACAACACTACTCTTGGAAAGAGAAAGAGGGGGAAAGTCGTATAGCGGTAAATTACTCCATACAGAATTTACAAGACCTCCGTGAGAGGGACGAATTCAAGCACCTTTGTGGTGCGGATCGGGCGTCAATCGATTTTGGTAATCTTTTTCAGAAAGAAAGACGTAATTTCACTTAATATAAAATCTTGTTTGTTAGTGATAATATTTACGTATGTGTGAAAATATATGAATGACGGAGCAAGCACATGTTGCGCCAAGTCCAAAGTTAATTAGAAAGAGACGAAGGAGTAAATTTGTTTTTTTTTCACTTTTGCCGTTGCCGCGCCGTTGCCGCGCCGTTGCCGCGCCGTTGCCGTGCCGTTGCCGTGCCGTTTCCGTACCGATGCCGTCAGCGTGATGTCTAGTCGAAAAACGCCTATTCACTGCTACTCCTTGCTCCTCCGCGCCATTCCTTGTACCTACTTATTGCCACTCCCTACGCCGTTATAGTTCAAAGAAACTCTTAAATACATGGGTATTACGATACAAAATTTTCTTAATATTTAGGTACAAGTTTCTAATAGACTATTGTTCTCAAATCTCATAAACAATGACCAAAATCCTCAAGAAATAAATGCATTCACCCTTGCTGCATCTCAAACTTAAGATAACCACCACCACTATCTCAGTAAAATATTTCCAGCTGTGACAGAACAGAGCTGGGTGTTTGTAGTTGTCCGTTATCTGTCCCCCTTACTATTATAGTACGGGGGGCTACAGCAAGATTTTTACGTTTTTTGATAATAATAATAATAATTTTTATTTAATTCCCATTAAATTTGTACAAGTAGGACTTATAAACTAATACAACGTAGTCTAAGAGAGTGTACCTTATTAATGAACCCTGTTCCCCAAACTAGGATGAAACCTGTGTCTTGGGGGACAGTGTTTCTTCCGTATGAATGTTATGCTTTAGATACAATCAGTGACAAGCGGATCTAAAGTGTAACTACAGATATGGGATTAATAGTTACAAAATACACAGAATATGTGTGTGTGTGTGTAAGTGTATATGTGTGTGTTCGAGTTTAAGCGTATATTGGGTTTACGTAGGTTGAATTTAGAACTGTATATATAGATACTTAAATTTATTTATTATGAGATAAATGTGAGTAATTCTTCTACTTTATCGTATTCCTGAGTCAATAACCAATTTGAGAGATTATTTTTCATTTCATGTTTATTTAATGCTGATATGCTATGCTTATTGTTTAATTTTGTATATACATAATTACTTAGGACGTAGTATTGGTGTTTAGCAAACGTAGTATTATGTCTAACACTATTAGGGTTATTTCTACGCCTATTTGGGTCTGGAGGTGGCACATCTCGATGCTTTCTTACGATAGCATTGAGCACAAAGAGCTTTCTCACGGTAAGTAGCTTACATTCTAAGTATAATTTAGATGTTGGGTACTTAAAAGGTTTTTTAAAAGTCACTTTTAGTACAGCTCTTTGTGCTCACTCTAGTTCAAGCATGTGGGTCTTATATGCCCCACCCCAAACCGGAATACAATAAGTAATGACTCATTGGCACAAGGCAACATAAGTCATTTTGAGGATCTCGTATGTCGCGGAATTCCTTAATAACTTAAATATATAAATAAGTCGCACAACTCTAACTGAAAGAGATTCAATTTGTTTTTCCCAGGTTAGGCGATCATCTATCTGAACCCCGAGATATTTTACTGTGGCTGTTTTTCGCATGTTATAGCAGTTACAGTCGTTATTGGTATTCGGACAAGTATGAGCCTTTATTATGAAGGTATCTGCCGGTTTAGTATTTTTAAGTATTGAAAATGAAATGTAGTTCGTTTTGTCCAAGTTTAAAGAAATCAAAGTTACTGCGAGCCATTTCATAATTTTTCTAAGTGCAGCTTCTGCGCTTATTTTAACATGGTCCCAGTTTTTTTCCTTTAACAATAACGGCAGTATCGTCTGCATAGGTGTATATTATATTGCATTGTGGGAGGTCCATACTGCATAATTCATTTATATAAATTGTGAACAGAATGGGTCTAAGAATACTGCCTTGTGGAACACCATAAGACACCATGTATTCCTCGCTGTATAGTGAATCAATTTTTACTTTTTGCGTTCGATTATTTAAATAATCACAGGTAAGGTTTCAAATCATACATATATCCGAGGGTTTCAGTATATTGCAATTTAGGCAATGGGCTGAAAACCTGTCACTACCTCAAAAATTTGTCAGACGTGGCAGAACGACCTTTGTTTAGGTCGTTTACGCCCTGCCTACCAAGTTAGGCATAAAGGCGTGATTATATGTATGTATCAAATCATACCACCAAATATACTTGTAACTAACACCCGTCTCCCAGACTACACTCCTTGTACATTGTAAATCCTGAGCCAGCATTTCAGGTGACAAGTTTTATATTGTAAGAGGGTGCGATCCTGAGATATGTGGGTGGGAGATACGGGCGTTTTGCTGACCAGCATAACAGTAACTGTATTTCATGGTGCAGGGTCTCGATGTAGTGCTGTAAATTATTTGAAGTGACAGGAATGTATGGATTCAAAATTGGGACCGAATAGTCATCGGTCATGGACTTTTGGCTATAGAATTTAATTATGCACGCCGTTTACTATGGTTCCATGCTTCTATGCTTGCCTGGGACCGAATAAAATAAATAGAGTATGCCAACTGCATTTCCTCCTGGGCATAGTATAGAAACCAGCTAATATTTAGTTAGCGGTCATGGACTTTTGGGTATAGAATTGAATAATGGATACCGTTTCCTGAATATACGGGATGTAAGACAGCGTTCCGCAAACTGATAGGGGCTACTCAGAAACTGAACAACTATCATCAGGAAATTGTTTCAGGAAAATATATAAAAATTGCTTTTCCATACAAACTGTCTGATCGAGGTAGTCATTTTGTATGGGAAGGTCAATTTGTTTTTCATCTTTGAAAGAATTTCCTGGTGAATGTTGTTCAGTATCGTTGACTAAGGTTAGTTTGCCTGCGTTGTGGAAATTCAGGTTTTTCCGCGGTGAAAAGTAACACCCTAACCTAATCTAAGTTAATTTACACACGTGCCAAGGTGGTGCCAAGTTGCACCCCGATCCGTGGAGTGTTTGAAGCGTGATTGAGTAATTTCTAAATCATTTAAACACATTACATTTACAATATTAGTAGTGATATGTATTGAACTAGCTGCCTTGTTTACCTTATCACTACATACTATAAAACAAATTCGCTGTCTCTGTCCCCATATCCCATGTATGCATACATCTTTAAAACTACGCCACGGATTTTGATGCGAATTTGATTCTTTTAATGGATAGAGTGATTCAAGAGAAAGGTTTATATGTATAAAACATGCGTAATATAGTAGAGAAACATATGATATTTCCGTGCGAAGCCGGGGCGGGTCGCTAGTTATAGAATAAGATATTGTAAGGTGGGTAGGTTGTGATTAATATTTTTGCTTAATAAGTAGACGTAATAAGTAGGATTGACTAAATACTGATATTAATTCTTAACGTACAATTCCAAACGACCGAAAGACTCCTAGAGTGTAAATAACTTGTAATAGCTGTCTTACCAATTTTCGGTGATGGCGGCCAATCTCCCACAGATCGGCCAACTGCGCAAGACTAGTTTTTAGTGCTCAAGTGTTTACGCTACACACAGATGCACTCTCTATTCATTCAATCTCTTATTCTGATGGGACAGATTGTCTGACATGACCAGAGATAAATCAAGCGTAGGACCGACTATTAACATGCCCATCCGACAGCATGGATCATCTTACTTTTTGGACAGTCATTTGATCAGCCCGCAATGTCCTAACCAAACTAGAAACAACAGCACAAAATCATTATCCCCCGCCGGGAATCGAACCTGGACTTTCAGGTCGAGAGCCCGTGGCTCAGACGGCTAGACCATACATACATACATATAATCACGCCTTTATCCCTAATGGGGTAGGCAGAGCGTAAACGACCAAAACAAAGGTCGTTCCCCCACGTATGACAAAGTTTTGAGGGTTATTTAAGATATATTCGTAGGTATATTGCTGTAGTGACAGGTTGTCAGCCCATCCCCTAAATTGCAATACACTGAAACCCTCGGATCCCTTAGCTGGTTTTTACAGCATACCCGGGAGGAAATGCAGCTGGCACATTCTATGTTTTTCTCTCGCTCCCAGGCCAGCATGGAAGTTAGGCTAGACCACGCAGTTAAAATAACTTGTATTTATTACGTAAATCAAACATACTTCACTATTTAACTCAAACGTACGAGTATGTGTAATATAAGGACTAAAGGCGGAGGGCTATTCCGCACATAGTTTAAGGGATTTATGAAGGGACAAGATGGCCGAAGTTCCCTTTACTGACGCCCTTAAACCGGCCAAGTTGTTTGATTTACCAACTTACTGGCTGAAGTGTTTCTCCAGACGGTATGGGTATTGCGCTTTTAGTTTTAAAGGGGCTTTTTTAAAGTCGACTGGAATTTTGTTTGAAGTTTTGGATACGAATTGAGTTTAAAATCTTATTTTAATGTGGGATACTTTCATGCTGGCCTGGGAGCGAAAGATTTTTCTTCGTAGAATGTGCCAGCTGAATTTCCTCCCGGGCATGCTGTAAAAACCAGGTAAGGGGACCGAGGGTTTAGTATATTACAATTTAGGCGATGGGCTGACAACCTGTCAATATACCTACAAATCTATCTTAAACAACCTTCAAAACTCTGTCAGACGTGGCGGAGCGAACTTTATTTAGGTCGTTTAAGCTCTGCCTACCCCATTTGGGATAAAGGCGTGATTATATGTATGTATGATACAGGGATGACGTAAGTAATCATATTCTTAAAGGATTGCGTTGCGTGATGAAGATCTTGTGTAGTAAAATATCAGGTTATATTGTTCCTTGTCAAAAACAGGTGAAGATATTTGAACTTTTTGAAAACCTTTGTGCGTTGGTTTTAATGTCATTATCGAAAGAGCAAGAACACCAACCACCTAATATATCCGTTTCCCTTTCATATTTGATCCAGCAGATAGATTATCATCTATAGAGTCATTTATACCTATATCATCATTCTTGTTAATGATCGTTATCTTTTTTATCTTAACCATTTTGACCCCTATTTGTATAATAGAATATGAGTCCCTTCCCCTTACCCTACCACCCTTATTTTTAAGTTATCATTTAAAACACCATTTTGCATGCAGGACCAGCACCACAAAAACCAGGATGTAGGACGGCAGTAATAGCAGCAAGCGTGGATTTATTACTAGCGAAAAGTAAATTACGAGTGGCCACGCCAGAGGACCCCTGTTTTTGTGGGACCACTCGCAGGTGACTGACCTCTGGCTTGATTGCAGTATTTCCACTGTTTTTTTATTACTTTCTTCCTGCTTATATATTTTATTAATGTACTTCCATGCTGGTCTGGGAGCGAGAGAAAAACATAGAATGTGCCAGCTGCATTTCCTCCCGGGCATGCTGTAAAATCCAGCTAAGGGATCCGAGGGTTTCAGTATATTGTAATTTAGGCGATGGGCTGATAACCTGTCACTACAGCAATATACCTAGAATTTTATCTTAAATTACCCTCAAAACTTTGTGAGACGTGGCGGGACACCTTTGTTTAGGTCGTTTACGCTCTGCCTACCCCATTAGGGATACAGGCGTGAATATATGTATGTATGTATGTTATATTATTTACTAGCGAAGTTATCAGTGTTTCTCTACTATATTATGCATGTATTATACATATACACCTTCATCTTGAATCACTCTATCCATTAAAAGAAACCGCATCAAAATCTGTTGCGTAGTTTTAAAGATTTATGCATACATAGGGATATAGGGACAGAGAAAGCGACTTTGTTTTATACTATGTAGTGATATACTTGCGTACTGAACTAGTGCTGTTCTCGTTTTGGAGCCGATATTTTTCTGGGATTGAAATTACTTCGTCGGGACATGGCTACTGTAGCTTAGCAGATAAGAGCGTTGGGCCGGTTTTCCAAAGATGCGGGTTCAAATACCGTCAGCGGTCGAATTTTTGATTTGTTTGTATGCAATGTGGGTGCAAAAAACCTATTAGCAAATTACTTAATTTCTAAACTGCGAGCAATCAAATTGTAACAGATACGTTTGGTAGGTACTAAGTAGTTATTAAATATATTGTTCCGTTTTGATCCTCAAAAATTGCAATCAAAATGTTAAACAGAACAACAAAACTTTTGAACCTGCAAGACATTTTGTGTAACAAAACAAGCGAATATTATTAACTGCCTCTGCAATCTAGTAGTTAGAGCCATGGGCTTACAATCCTGAGATTCTGGGTTCATTTCCCAGGGAAACACAAAGTGATATCTGTCAATTTATCACTTTGTGAAGTTTTTTCCTGTTTGGTTAGGACATTGCAGGCTGAATCACCTGATTGTCAGAAAAGAAAGAGATTCCGTGCTTCAGAGGGCACGTTAAGCCGTCGGTCCCGGTCGCTGTCTTTGATTGTGGTCAGTACTCAAACCATGTCAGAGGCCTAATAGCTGTGCTACTAGGCGGTAAACTCTGACTCCAGGGTTCATCGGGTCGTTCGACTCAAGAATCCATTAGCTAAGAAGAAGAGAGAATATTATTTAACGAAAGCAAACGCACGATATTATACGATAGGAAAATTATTATTTAATTAGTGTTTCAATGCGCGCATGTTTGCAATGCACTGCAGATGATAATGAGTATAGTCTCATTTTAATATCTTAACAAATTTATTTATCTTCCATGCTGGTCTGGGAGCGAGAGAAAAACACAGACTGTGCCAGCTGCATTTCCCTTCGGGCATGCTGTAAAAACCAGCTAAGGGATCCGAGGGTTTCAGTATATTGTAATTTAGGCGTTAGGCTGACAATCTGTCACTACAGCAATATACCTACAAATATATCTGAAACAACCGTTAAATCTTTGTCAGACGTGGCGGAACGGTATTTATTTAGGTCATTTACGCTCTTCCTACCCAATTAGAGATGAAAGTGTATGTATTACAAATTTACTCCCAAACGAATACAAATAAATCCTATCTGCTTTTTGCGATGTCATCCAAAAGTCTATTGTTTAACCAACCATCTCATCAATCACACAGTCCTCGAAACAATCGTATGATTAAGTCTCTCTTTCCCTAATCCGACCCGTCCTTAGAGAGAAAGGGACGGATGATCCAGGATTATCCCCTCCCCTTCGGTCCCCTCAGTCCTCTTAATATTTTATTGAAAAACCTTCTTACCGACGGCTTGCGTCCGTCCTGGAATTGGTGCCGTAAAGGTTTAGACGTACTGAGAGATTTGGTCAAGGAAATTCGAAGAGTTGGCTTTGTTTCCTCGAATCAATCGAGTTTCTTCGGCCAACAACGTTCTAAACAATTTGGCTTAGTTATTTTTGTCCTATTTATGTCAGCAGAAATAAGTGAGCCCGATGGTGTAGTAGATAAGGCCGGTGCCTCCTGAGCGATGAGGTCGTGGACCGTATTCCACCACGTACTAATGTGTTTTTGGTTTTTGAATTTCATATGTACTTTTATTCGGCGCTTTTTCCATGCTTCGGAAGCCCAATTAATAGGTCAGTGCTAAGCATTAGCGGCTTGAAACTCTGACTTAATGCAGAATTGGGTTTGGTTTTCCTTCGGGGTTGCGGAATTCAGATGGCAGTCGCTCTGTGTAAAAACCAGTTCTCTCCTTCAATCCCCCAAATTAGGTAGCCGACCCCTTGAAATACGGGAAAAGGCTAGGGAGATGATTATTTATGTCAGCAGAAATATCTGATGATGGATGAAAGTTCTAATAAACTTAGGAGATCGATTGGTGATGAAGTTAAGGCTCCATCACTTCACGATTAGCGAAATGGCTATTTTCAAATACTCACACATAACACAAACCATTTGCAGACAGCCTCTTCTATTATATTGATATTTTGCAGAATCAAAAATAAAGGTCATAACTTACCCAGGTGACAAAGAAAACTATACGTTTCTCGATGAGTCAGCAACTCAGTGTGCCTCTACCTTTACGTCTGCCCCTTCAGTCCTAGAATTGACAATGCACAGGCTTAAGACGTCGCTTAATTGAATGTATGGGTGTCTCCTAAGCAGATTACGGAGATTGTTCACAACCTCACTTATTTATAGACGGTGTAAATCTTAAAACCTCTGAAGGGTCGCAGTTTTGAGGCTTAGAAGGGCTAAGGTTTTAGAACGCACTTGTCTTTGTTGTGCACTTTGAGACAAGTGAGGTTAAGCTTATGTAGAAGCTTTGTATCTACATACATACATATAATCACGTTTATATCCCTAATTGGGTAGGCAGAGCGTAAACGACCTAAACAAAGGTCGTTCCGCCATGTCTGGCAAAGTTTTGAGGGTTATTTATGATAGATTAGTAGGTATATTGCTGTAGTGACAGGTTGTCAGCCTATCACCTAAATTGCAATATACACAAACCCTCGGATCCCTAAGCTGGCTTTTGCAGGGAGGTAATGCTGCAGCTGGAACATTGTATGTTTTTCTTTTGATCCCAGTCCAGCATGGAAGATTTTTTTCTTTGTATCTACTTACCTACTTCTACAATAAAGACGTAACATTCTGTAAAGGTTGTTGTGTTACAGGTTGTACTAATTGACTAACGCACATTAATATAGATAACTCCTAAATTACAAGACTTACGAGTATATGACGAGAAGATGACTACCACATAAAATCCATAGTAGAAGTTTAAATTGCGGAATCAGGTACTACCATTTTATCGCGAGTTCTAAGGCTTGTATTTATAAAGCGATCTCAAGATTGACAGCAATATTAAGTATGGATTTGACAAGCTTCTTTGTACTGAAATTACATTTCTGATACGAACTCAAACTCGCTGCCAGTCTCAAGTGCTGATTTTAAATATGGCGCTAAATGTCAGAAACTTAACAATAAATCACACATACATACATATAATTACGCCTTTATCCCTAATGGGGTAGGCAGAACGTAAACGACCTAAACAAAGGTCGTTCCGCCACGTCTGACAAAGTTTTGAGGGTTATTTAAGATAGATTTTTAGGTATATTGCTGTAGTGACAGGTTGTCAGCCCATCGCCTAAATTACAATATACTGAAACCCTCGGATCCCTCAGCTGGTTGTTACAGCATGCCCGGGAGGAAATGCAGCTGGCACATGCTATGTTTTCCTCTTGCTCCCAGGCCAGCATGGATGAAATAAATCATAATGAGCATAAATCACTACATAGTAGAAAATAAAGTCGCTTTCTCAGTCCCTATATCCCTATGTATGCATAAATCTTTAAAACAACCCAACGGATTTTGATGCAGTTTCTTGTAATGGATAGAGTAATTCAAGAGGAAGGTTTATACGTATAACACATGCATAATATAGTAGAAAAACACTGATAATTTCCGTGCGAAGCCGGAACAGGTCGCTAATCATTTACAAATCCATCAAAACGTATCATGTCATGTGTAATCAAATTACTTATATTGCCACAAACTACACGATCCAATCTTTTACATATCTTCCTTTAAATTTGACATTATTCTACCCTTTTCAATTTGAATTCCTGACCTTTACGTCGTATAAGATTATTTCCGTCTTTCTATTAGACCTTTCCTTCACCCTTGACCTTAGAGCTTCTGCTCCTTCTGGCAGGCGACCTTAAAACGGAAACTATTTTACGTCCAAAGTCCTGTTACTTCCAGAACTTTCCAAGATTTCGGAACCATAAGAAATTGTGACTTAAGCTATAAGGACATAAAACCACTTTAGCTGAACAATGTTATGTATACGGGGTGTAAGGGACAGCGTCTCGCAAACTCATAGGGGTTGCTCAGTCAACGTAACTGAACAACTATCAGCAGGTATTTTCAGGAACTGAAAAAAAAATTGGTTTTCCATACAAATTGTCTGATCCCTCGATCAGTCATTTTGTATGGGAAGGTATTTTTTTTTCTCTTCCTGAAATTAATTCCTGCGAATAGTTGTTCGGTGTCGCTGACTGAGCAACCCCTATCAGTTTGCGGGACGCTGTCACTTCCACCCGATATACTTTGATATTCGAATTTGACTAGTTTCGGTCAGGTACGCCTGGTGGGAGTCGTTGTCGATAAAGCAGTTTGGTCGCAAGTTAATAGATTCATACATATAATCACGCTTTTATCCCTAATGGGGTAGGCAAAGCGTAAACGACCTAAACAAAAGTTGTTCCGCCGCGTCTGACAAAGTTTTGAGGGTTATATAAGAAGCTGTAAATAAAAGTAGGTGCAAATTCAGGGACCAAAATACTACGGCCATTAAACTGGGATCATTCAATTTATTTGAATCCCTACCAAAAAACTAACAAATCTAACAATACAACCACCACACCAGACTTCAAATTCTTTTGAGCTGTCAAAAAACTCCCAGAAAAATGGCAACAGCGCGTATGCAAGTGACAGGCACATATCTTTCTGCAGAGGCGAGCCGAATGCGCAATGAACAAAGGCCACCACAGTCTGTGTGTCTGTTTGTTAAGGATTATCAGAAGTTGATCGTAGTGCAGTCATTCTGTGCTTTTGTTCCCAGTTTGAATTTGAACTCGGGGGTATATATTTAGAGTTAATTGTTGTTCATATAATAGTGCTGGATTTGTTGTACAACCGGGAAGTCTGTGATTATACTATTGGTTTTGAACGGAAACAATGGTTGATCGGTTTAAGTAAATAAAAAAATCGCTAATTTTTCAAACAGGCCTAAAATCTGTCTTTAATAAGTTATTAGGTTACACTCGTTTGAAAGAATTTGCGATACAATCTGCATGTTACGACACTGTTACCTGTACTGTTACTGAAAAACCCTCTGTTTTAACTGCCTCCGTGGTCTAGCGGTCTGAGCCATGGGCTCTCGACCCGGAGGTTCCGGGTTCTTTGTGTTATTGTTTCTAGTTTTGTTAGGACATTGCAGGCTGATCTATGCTGTCGGATGGGCATGTAAATAGTCTGTCCTGCGCCTGATTTCTCTCTGGTAGTGTCAGTGTATCTGTCTCATCAAAATAAGAGATTAAAGGAATAGAAAGTGCACCAGTGTGAAGCGCAAACACTTGGGCACTAAAAATACAAGTCCTGCGCAGATGGTTGATCTCTTTGTGATTAACCGCCACCACCGAAAATCTATTGGGAGGATTTTTTTTACGAGTTCAGTACCGACTATTTGTCTACTGACACACTGTTGGACAAGTGGTAATCGGTTAGAAAGAAGGATTTGTGCTACAATCTGCATGTTTACGGCATTGTTACCTGTACTGTTACTATAAAACCCTCTGCTTTAAGAGGTGAGCACCGACGGCTATTTGTCTACTGACACACTGTTGGACAAGTGACAAGCGGTTAGAAAGAAGGATTTGTGCTACAATTTGCATGTTACGGCACTGTTACCTGTACTGTTACTATAAAACCCTCTGCTTTAAGAGGTGAGCACCGACGGCTATTTGTCTACTGACACACTGTTGGACAAGTGACAAGCGGTTAGAAAGAAGGATTTGTGCTACAATTTGCATGTTACGGCACTGTTACCTGTACTGTTACTATAAAACCCTCTGCTTTAAGAGGTGAGCACCGACGGCTATTTGTCTACTGACACACTGTTGGACAAGTGACAAGCGGTTAGAAAGAAGGATTTGTGCTACAATCTGCATGTTACGGCACTGTTACCTGTACTGTTACTATAAAAACCTCTGCTTTACGAGGTGAGCACCGACGGCTATTTGTCTACTGAAATACTGTTGGATAAGTGACAAGCGGTTAGAAAGAAGGATTTGTGCTACAATCTGCATGTTACGGCACTGTTACCTGTACTGTTACTATAAAACCCTCTGCTTTACGAGGTGAGCACCGACGGCTATGTGTTTACTGATACACTGTTGGACAAGTTACAAGTGGTTAGAAAGAAGAATTAGTGATACAGTCTGCATAGTACTGCACTGTTACCTGTACTGTTACTATAAAACCCTCTGCTTTACGAGGTGAGCACTGACGGCTATTTGTCTACTGACACACTGTTGGACAAGTGACAAGCGGTTAGAAAGAAGAATTAGTGATACAGTCTGCATAGTACTGCACTGTTACCTGTACTGTTTCTATAAAACCCTCTGCTTTACGAGATGGGCGCCAACGGCTATTTGTTTACTGGTACACTGTTAGTAAGATACAAGCGAAAGCGGTTCTAGTACGCAAAAACATATTGCATAGAGATTAACAAGACTCGTAGATGAGACTGAAGTCAAGTAGCAATTCATAGGGTCGATTGACTCGGAAAACCAACACGATAGAAGAATAAAAACATACATAATTTAGGTAAAGAAATTACGTGCCGGTTGATTTATAAACACAGGTGTTGCAATGAAATAAATTAGTAAAAAAAATATATACTAAGATGACATACTTAAACATTTGAAAAAGTAATACAAAAAAATTAAAATTATGTATGCTATTAATTTAAAATAGTTACAATGCCAACTCTCTATACAGACATATAATCACGCCTTTATCCCTAATGGGGTAGGCAGAGCGTATACGACTTAAACGAAAGGTCATTCCGCCACGTCTGACAAAGTTTTGAGTGTTATTTAAGATAGACTTGTAAGTATATTGCTGTAGTGACAGGTTGTCAGCCCATCGCCTAAGTTACAATATACAGAAACCCTCCTATCCCTTAGCTGATTTTTACAGCATGCCCGGGAGGAAATGCAGCTGAAACATTCAAAGTTTTTCTTTCGCTCCCAGTCCAGCATGGAAGTCAACTCTATAAAACACAAATTCTCCTCTTTAATATAATATAATAACTATCTACGTATTCAAGGAATAAATAATATCCAAATGAAGCGTATCATTCCTTGTACCATCTGCAATGCAGCATAGAATGTTTTAACGGAACACACGCAAAATCGCAGTACGTTTGAACCAAAATAAAAGTTCTAACGGGAGATTCGTTACAGCTTTTAGTGAAGCGAAAACAAGTGTTTTAATTTTTATTACATACATACATATACATATAATCACGTCTTTATCCCTAATGGGGTAGGCAGAGCGTAAAAGACCCAAACAAAGATCGTTCCGCCACGTCTGATATAGTTTTGAGGGTTATTTCAGATAGATTTGTAAGTATATATCTGTAGTGACAGGTTGTCAGCCCATCGCCTAAATTTCAATATACTGAAACCCTCGGATCCCTTAGCTGGTTTTTACAGCACGCCCGGGAGGAAATGCAGCTGGCACATTTTTCTCACGCTCCCAGGCCAGCATGGAAGAAAAAAGAAGAATTACATACATACATATAATCACGCCTCCATCCCAAATGAGATAGGCAGAGCGTACACTACCTAAACAAAGGACGTTCCGCCACGTCTGACAAAGTTTTGAGGGTTATTTAAGATAGATTTGCAAGTAATTTTTATTTTAGAATACAATGTAACTGACTAGAGGTGACTGATATAATAGTCCTCCCACCGATTTTCGGTGATGGCGGCCAATCTCCCGGAGATCAGCCAACTGCGCAGGACTTGTTTTTAGTGCCCAAGTGTTTGCGCTATACACAGGTGTACTCTCTATTCCTTCATTCTCTTATTCTGATGGGACAGACTGACTGACACGACCAGAGAGAAATCAGGTGCAGGACCGACTATTTACATGCCCATCCGACAGCATGGATCAACTTACTTTTCGGACAATCAGGTGATCAGCCTGCAATGGCCTAACCAAACTAGAAACAACAACACTAAGTCATTGTCCCTCGCCGGGAATCGAACCCGGGACCTCCGGTTTGAGAGCCCATGGCTCAGACCACTAGACCACGGAGGCAGTTAGGCAGTGAGGTGACTGATATATATTTTATAACAATATTCTTTGAGCCCGAATTGCCATTTTAAAATATTGCATTGACCCCTAAATATCTTTCTATCCTTATATTTTTTTTACTTGAAATGGGTTAGCTCTTAACTCGAGAGTCACTAAGGTCAGGGATGACCGTGACAGAGTCGACGATAGGGCGAGCTCACCCAGAAGATGCCTGTTATGGTACTGGCAGACTAACGCTCCGACGGAACAGTGCATGCTGTTTGGCGCCGGACTCCGGTGAGAGGGTGGTCGCGAGCTAGGCGGACCCTAGCTGAACCTACCACCGCTTTGTTGGGATCGTTCAGCCGGACTTATTCTTATCTCTCTGTGGGCTTTGACCCTTTGCATCGCTTCAGTACACATGCAACAGAATGTGTGTTAAGTTAAGTTTTTCATGGTTGATGATTTTTTGATGCAATCAACGCCTTTTGTCTTGTAAATATCATTAAAAGGATCCCAGAGTCTCGGTGTATTATATTATAATTGCAATCGACAATGGCATGACAGTCTCCATACTACATTAAAGTTTGATATTAATACATAGTCTAATATAAAAATCCATTTATTTGAACAATCCCGAATTGTTTTACGGTCAGTTACATAAATCCCTTCATTTGAACAATCCCGAATTGTTTTACTAGCAACTCATAAATTCAGAATCACTCATAGTCTCTATTCTCTTCCTGTTCATAAATTCTGTACAAATTATTCTCCACCGTCTACAACTATGTGTTTTCTAATACATACATACAATCACGCCTTTATCCCTAATGGGGTAGGCAGAGTGTAAACGACCTAAACAAAGGTCGTTCCGCCACGTCTGACAAAGTTTTGAGGGTTTTGTTTTTAAGCTATATTTGTACGTATATTGATGTAGTGATAGGTTGTCAGCCCATCGCCTAAAATATAATATACTGAAACCCTCACATCCCTTAGCTGGATTTTACAGCATGGTAAGAAGGCAATACAGCTGGCACATTCTATGTTTTTCTCTCGCTCCCAGTCCAGCATGGAAGAATATTTTCTATGAACATTTTCTAATACACACACAAAATCACGCCTCTATCCCTTACGGGGTAGGCAGAGCGTGAAACGCCTACTAAAAGGAACTTTCGCCACGTCTGACAATAATTGAGGGCAATTTTAGATTGTAATGTGTATTGCTGTAGTGACAGGTTGTCAGCCCATCGACTAAAGTACAATACACTGTAACGCTCGAATTCTCGACTTCTACAGCATGCCCGGGAGGAAGGGCAACTGGAGCATTCTATAATTTTCTTTCTCTCCCAATCCAGTATGGAAGATTTTCTAATATATGTATAATAATATAACTAACCTGTTGTTTGTTTGTTTGTCGCAGTGGAAGTCGCGGTGGGGAGTCGTCACGAAGCTGTCTCCGGCAGCAGGTGAGTTTTTTATTTATTTACTGTTTTTAAGGTTAATTAGCTGCTCATTAAGGGAAATACTCGTACAACAGGGATTGTGAAGACAAATTGTAGAAAGTTTGTGTTGTACAACAAAATACGACATAACATACATAAAATCATTCCTTTATCCCTAATGGGGTAGGTAGAGCGTAAACAACCTAAACAAAGGTCGTTCCGCCACGTCTGACAAAGTTTTGAGGATTATTTAAGATAGATTTGTAGGTATATTGCTGCAGTGACAGGTTGTCAGCCCATCGCCTAATTTGCAATATACTGAATTTTTCGTTTCCAGTTCAGCATGGAAGAAATAAAATATGCAATATGACATAATTTGGTTATGTCAAATTTTTTTGGTTATGTCGGAGAGCCCGATGGTGTAGTGGATAGGGCCGCTGCCTCCTGAGCGGGAGGTCGTGGTTCGAACCCCACCACGTACCAATGTGTTTTTCGGTTTTCGAATTTCATATGTACGTTTATTCGGTGCTTTTTCCGTGCTTCGGAAGGCACGTTAAGCCGTTGGTCCCGGTTAATATCGTTTAATACCGTAGATATTAGTCGTTAAGCCCTTACAGAGGCCAGTGCTAAGCATTGGCGGCTTGAAAACTCTGACCTAATCTAGGATTGGGTCTGGTTTCCCTTCTGGGTTGCAGAGGTCAGATGGCAGTCGCTCTGTGTAAAAACCAGTACCCTCGTTCAATCCCCTAGATTAGGAAGCCGACCTCGTGAGATACGGGACAAGGCTAGGGAGGGAGATGATGACATAATTTGGTTATAGTTGCAATACAATTGTACGTTTTCTAGGATACTGCCATCCTGTCAAATATGATTGATAAAACCTAGCATAAAATTAGTATTACCCAGTTACAATAGGTCGTTTACTTTTTCAATTATTTGAAGAAAAATATCTAAGTAAACCTTTAAGGTTCATTTAATATTTATTCTGATTCTGACCAGTTTTATCAACAACTTACCAGTCTTATAAAAATTTTTATTTTTATTTTAAGAAACTAGTTATTTTAATCTAAATTGTTTTTAATCCATTTCCAATCTACATCACTAAAATAATTGGATACGCCTTCCAAAAACCACTAAACATAAAATCAAGTTATTAGTTTTCTAATTTCACATAAACAAGCAATCAGCTGTAGATCTTATCTACTGCCAGCTTGAATAATGTTTACGTCACACGTTCCAAAGCGCAATGAAACAATTTCCTAACCACTACTATAAAACCTACCTTATATTACGAATCCATAGACTATTTTCAAGTACACTACTGGCTAGTTACTAAACATTAAGATTTTTTATTCTACGAAAAAATTTTAAAGGCCTCTTTTTACCAACTTTCTTTATAGAAACATCAAGGTCTACTTGCAAATATAAGTAAAACGAACAGCTTCCATACAAAAAGTATCAAGTTTTTGAGTCCCTTTATTTGTATGTTAGCACCCTTTTGTTTCATATTTCAACCTACCAATGTTCAATAGAAAAAGTTGTTCAGTTACATGGTCTATTTAATGGTGAATGAAAAATGTTGGTGCTCTAAGGCCCGTGATTATAATCGGATCTCAAGAGTGACAGCGAATTTAAGTTCATATCAGTAATTTTATTTCAAACTGCCTGTCAAATCCATATTTAATATTGATCTCAATCTTGAATTCGCATTGAAATAATGCTTCAACTGTGGTTTAAACAAGCAATGTATTTGAACTATTGAAGAATGCGTTTCGTAGTGAGGTTTTGAAGCGTTTTTGTGGTGATTATAGCAGGGTGAAAGGTACATGCTTTCCAGCCAGTAACATGGCGTTTGTAATGTTAATGAGTAAATTGTGAAGCGGATCGAACGTAGTGATTGCTGAAATTTTCCTTCCATACATCACTACATAGTATAAAACAAAGTCGCTTTCTCTGTCCCTATATCCCTATGTATGCATAAATCTTTAAAACTACGAAACGGATTTTGATGCGGTTTCTTTTAATGGATAGAGTGATTCAAGAGGAAGTTTTATATGTATAATACATGCATAATATAGTAGACAAAAACTGTTAATTTCCGTGCGAAGCCGGGGCGGGTCGCTAGTTTCACATAAATTCAAATTTAAATGTATTTATTGCATATCATATAAACATAAAGGTGTTACAATGTTAGGTAGATAGTATGTGACAACCTGCAAGGGCACAGCAAATAAAAAGTCATGAACTTATCATTAAGTATTTCAGAATATTTTATGTTTGTTTCTACATTAGATTTGTGGTTTCTACATTTAAACATGTGGATATTTGTATGACTGAAGATTAAAATGCCCTACAAAAAATACAAAAATCATTTATTTACTAAAAAGCTATTACATATTCAGAAATATCGGGTCCCCGCACTAGGTAAACCTGTATCGCGGGAAACCTTTGGACACATTTTGTACAACAGGATGTTTAATGAGGAATAGTTATTACATGATAAAAACAAAACAAAATCATTAACATCAAATCATAACTTCCTAGTATTTTAAGTAATGCTAACCCGGAAATCATAACGAAAGGATGGGAAGAAGAATGCGGGAGTGGGAGAATTTTAATTGATTACAGTCAGGATTTTCTCCGTTTTTGCGTAATCTAATTGCAGAAGCCATTTAGTAACAGTTTTCTTTACTTCACCATAAGACCTTTCTATAATTGAACAGTTTTCGTTTGTTTTCCTATAGATGTAAGAAAAAACAAAACATCAAAATCGTTGCGCAAATGCTGTATTAGCCGGGTTGACTCGGATGATAGAAATACATACAAATCATGAGTTGCCTTTATAATCTTTTAGCCAAACTTGGAAATATCTCGACTTTGCATGTATCTTACCTTAGGATTAGTACGATTCGTAAGGTCATTAAACCAGAGATAGAATTATATTTTTGTGCATGATTTAATAAATTTCTTTCTTCCATGCTGGACTGGGAGCGAAAGAAAAACATAGAATGCGCTAGCTGCATTTCCTCCCGGGCATGCTGTAAAAATCAGCTAAGGGATCCGAGGGTTTCTGTACATTGTAATTTAGGCGATGGACTGACAACCTGTCATTACAGCAATATACCTACAAGTCTATCTTAAATAACCCTCAAAACTTTGTCAGTCGTGGCGGAATGACCTTTCGTTTAGGTCGTATACGCTCTGCCTACCCCATCAGGGATAAAGGCGTGATTATATGTATGTATGTATGTTTAATGAATTTACACAGGAAAATACAAACATAAAAGTCGCCTTACCACTCAATACAATAATATCATCAAAGTAAAGTCGCCGGCGTTTAGGCATTAACATTATGTTCGTGCTAAGTAGTTGTACGTTGATGAAGGGGAGATATGGTGGTAGACCTTTGTAGACTCCGTGGGGGGTTTCAGATTTAGTGTGGTCCAAGGAAAACAAAATTACTTGCATGGTTATATATGGTGTAAGGGCGTCCCGCAAACTGATAGGGATTGCTCAGTCAACGAAACTGAACAACATCACCAGGAAATAATAAAAAAATTACAAAAAAAAATTGTTTCCTGAAATAAATTCCTGGTAAATGTTCAGTTTAATTGACTGAGCAACCCCTATCAGTTTGCGGGACGCTGTCCCTTACACCTGGTATGCTGGATTGAGAGCAATAAGGAAAAGTAGAATAGGCTAGATATTTCTCTTGCCAGGCATACTGTAAAAACAAGTACCTAATAGTTCTTCTGAAATTCCACTTAAAATGTTATGATATGACACAATAGGGAATTTATAACATACCATTTTTGAATACACATCCACACACACATACAGTCACACACGTATACTCACCACGTCTTTATCCCTAATGGGGTAGGCAGAGCGTAAACCACCTAACCAAAGGTGGTTCCGCCTCGTCTGACAAAGACATACCATATTTAGTCTTCTCTGCAAAAAAGTTGCTTTGGCCAACGGGTTAAGCTTATAACTTAAACGCTCCATTTTCTGCCCTTATGCCCAATGTTAATGCCAAGTTACCGTGAGTTATTTCGTTCAAAGCATTCTTTATAAACGTTTGAATCGTGTTTAAATCGTGTTAAAACATTCCGGGTAATTGTAACTAGTTTACACTGATTTACATTTGAATTAACATTGTTAACGTTTTCTTTAGTAAGGTTCTGTTTCCGGTGACATTTTTCGTTTTGAGGTTTGCGATGTTTTTATACATACCCCATTTGGGATAAATTTTCTAATTCTTTATCCCTAATGGGGTAGGCAAAGTGTAATCGACCTTAACAGAGGTCTTCCGCTACGTCTGACAAAGTTTTGAGGGTTATTTAAAATCGATTTGGAGGTATATTGCTGTAGTGACAAGCTGTCAGTCCATCGTCTAAATTGCAATATACTGAAATCCTTGAATCCCTTAGCTGGTTTTTACAGCATGCCCCGGAAAAAATGCAGCTGGTACATTCTATGTTTTTCTTGTGTCTCCCAGTCCAGCATGGAACAATATTGTTATTACGTTATGGTTTATGGATATGATAGGCTGTTCTGTTATATTGTTTTAGAGAAAGAGTTGAAAACAGTGACTGAATTGGCAGAACATCAAACAAAAGGTAATTAATAATAAAATTTCACGACGAATTGAGAATCTCTTCCTTTTCTTTAAAGTCGGTTAAAAAGGGTTTTCGCCACAAGTTATAAAATACGGATACCTATTACTGGCACAATGTATATCCTTATTATTGTCACTCCGGCATGATTTTAGTCCTTGGCCTTCATTACAAAACAATACACTAATATGCAAGGAAGGAGCTGTAAAATCTGTATTTTAGATTTAAATCGCTCGTAGATCAAAATTTGAAATAAGATAGCACAAAGTATCAAGGAGTACTAAAGCATCAAATATTTTTACTGCATTTTGCTCCTATTCCAAACCGAATTAAACATGCCAAATTCGAATGGAGGGCGTCATGCAGCGCGCAATACTACGGAGCGGACTTTTTAATTTGTTCGTGTTATTTATGGCCAGTCGCCCCCCAAGTCCGGCCCATAGGCATGAGACGCACGACGGCTTAGGGAATTCGTGTAGTGGACTAGAGGAGCTGGATAGGACATAGTGGAAAGAATGCGAAAAATAGAAAAACACCTATGTTGTTTTCTCAAATTACGGTTTCCTGCAAGATAGTCCATCCATCAGAATTTGGTGACGGCGGAAACAGTTATAAGCACCCAAGTTTTCGCAAAACACAAGTGCACTTTCTGCTCCTTCAATCTTTTATTCTGACGGGACAGATTGACTAACTCGACCAGAGATAAATCAGGCGCGGGACTGACCATTTGCTTACCCATCCCACAGCATGGATCATCTTACTTTTCGAAAAATCTTGTGATAAGCTTGCAATGTCATAACATAACCAAACTAGAAACAATAACGCATGCTGTCCCCCGCTGGGTATCGAACCTAAAGTCTCTGGATCGTGAGCCCATTACTCAGACAACTAGATAATCGAGGCAGGTCTTTATAATAGAAACGGATTATAGTTGGTAGAAAATGATAGAAATATATGCACATTTCTGTCAACAGAAAAGTATAAAATCTCAGACTAGGTAGCTTCTCAAGCTTCAGTTAAAAAAAAAATATCCTCCGACCACTTCTTACGTACTTAAAAAACTTGAAAATGATAAGTTCTTTCCAGTTTCTTTAACTCGTTGTACCAACTATGTTGTAACGCGATAGCGGAATCTCTTTCGCTAACTTTTTACCAAGTTTTCGTAGTTTACATCGTCGCAATAAATTAGTCTTTTTCGCGAATATTCTCCAAACTCGATTAATCAAACTTTCCTCAAGAGGAATAATTTTGGAATCTTCTCCATTTCTCGTAACTGCATTTTGGGAAGTTTTTCTTATTACATAGCGCTTTCTTATGTATGGCAGTTTAATTTTAAATAATGTAAGTTTTTAGTACGTTCCCATAATGACTTTTCCCATGATGGAATTAAAAAATATATAACTAATAATGTGATAATAGATTTTTTTATATTCCATGAGGCGAGAGAAAAACATAGAATGTGCCAGTTAAAATTCCTCCCGACCATGCTGTACAATCCAGCAAAGGGATCCGAGGGTTTCAGTATATTGTAATTTACACGATAAGCTAACAACCTGTCACTACAGCAATATACCTACAAATCTATCTTAAATAATCCTCAAAACTTTGTCAGACGTGGCGGAAAGACCTTTGTTTACTTCGTTTAAGCTCTGCCTGCCCTATTAGAGATAAAAGAGTGATTATATGTATGTGAAAACTTATAATATTACAATTAAAATATTAATATTACCTATCACTAGTAACGCACTATTTGGCATACCCATTTATAACTTTTATTGATTTCAATGACCTTTAATAAAAATCACAAAATTAAAAGTTGTTTTCTATTTGTACTCGTATGAATAGAATTTGGATGTTCATAAAGTGGATAGGCGCGAGAGCAAACGTTTCAATATATGGCCCGAGGGTCTTTTAGTATTTGTAAAAATTGTTTGATCAATAGTTCAGGATCCTATTGAAAACTACAAAAAAACTATGTAGGAATTGGCAACGGTTAGTAAAAAATTGGCAACGCTTTCGTTGTGTACGGTTTTAAAATAGAAACCAAATAATGGGCTCGAATCTAGATAACAACGGCTCAAACTAAAATTAAAATCTACCTGTCCTTTTAAAATCATAACAATAAAAAGGACAGGTGATTTTTAAACTATGGTATTTACACTTTGTCCGCTAGATTTTGACGCGCTTGTGCAAGTTTTCTTAGTATTTTTGACAATTTTATCTGCAATATCATATGATGGTGGATACAAATGACATATAACGCATAAAACTACACGATTATAAATCAAAAACCGGAAAGAATAGATCTCCTGTCCTTTTCCAGTGATTTTATAACAAATAGATTAAAAATTTTCTTCCATGCTGGACTGGGAGCGAGAGAAAAACATAGAATGTGACAGCTGCATTTCCTCCCGGGCATGCTGTAAAATCAGCTAAGAGATCCGAGGGTTTCTGCATATTGCAATTCAGGCGATGGGCTGACAACCTGTCACTACAGCAATATACCTAAAAAAATGTCTTAAATAACCCTCTAAACTTCGGCAAACGTGGCAGAACGACCATTGTTTAGGTCGTTTACGCTCTGTCTACCCCATTAGGGATAAAGGCGTGATTATTAGATTGGTAAATGATTGCTCATATGGAGATCTAGACGGAAATGGAAGAAGCAGGAATTTTGACTTCGGAACCTTGTTTGGACTAGTTAGGAGGTATACATACTAAAAGTCCTTACCCCTCCGAGGTCCGCACGAGGGGGGGGGGGGGGGACAAAGAAGGTCCGTTTTTTGGTTATTTGCCTATATCTCCAAAACGGTGCGTCGTATGAACTTTTGCTGTACTACAGATTGAAGCTTGATAAAATTATCTACAACTTTGCCTTTTACACTTTTAGTCTATCTTAAATCGTTGTCTAGATATGAGCAAAAAAAAAAGTGGATTTTAAATAATGTGTTTAATTCTGTGTAGCACATTATATAATATGAAACAAGCTCTATACGATGCTGACTTGATGGTGGTATCTACTGCCGTTGAGAAATCAAAGGATTCTCAAGTTGCAGTCATAGGAGAAGATGTTGACTTGGTAGTTCTGCTTATGGGAAGGGCCCCACCTGATCAGGATATTATCTTGCAGAGGTAAAGTACCTACCACCTATTATTCAAGTCAGGAATTGCAGCAGCTAGGCCTAAACACATATTATTTCTACACGCCTTCACGGGATGCGACACGATTTCTGCTGCAATTTGGAGAAGCTAAGTCGGCTTCTGTAACTATACATAAAAAATCCTGAGATCCGTCAAGCCGCAGAGGTGTTTTCGAAACGTTCTTCATCTCATGCTGACATAAGAGAGAGTGGAAACTTATGCTTTTTAAGGTGGTATGGAGCAAAGCAGAATGAGAAATCTCTGAATAACTATCGGTACCAACGTTTTCTCCAGTCAGTATCAAATGTCAAAACAGACATCTCCTTCCGCCACCGGAGGGAGCAGCAATGAAGCATTCTTTCCGCACTTACTATCAGGTCCAGACATGGCTTGGGAACGACCTTTCCTCTGAACTATGGGGATGGGAACGAAATAAAAGAAATCATTTGGTTTCCAACAAAAGAACCCGCTGCACCGGAAAAAAATACTGAAGCTGATATTTTGCCGGTGCACTACTGATTGTAGTAGCGCTAGATGTGGATGTAGAAAAGCCTCCATGCTATGCTCTTCCATTTGCTACAATTGTAACGGAAATTGTAAAAATAGCATGCTGATTTCAGAAGACAACGACGATGACGACGACGGTGAAAATGATGTAGCAGATGAAGTAGCCTGCGATCCAACTGATAACTATTCGATAGATGAGGAGAAAGAAGAAGAGGCAAACGCTGAGGAACCACAATCAGGCCAGTCACACGCAAAAAGGCAACGAGTTATTAAATAATTCCTTTTAAATATTAATTGTTAGACGTAAATTTATGTAAATAAGTACATAAATATATAATGGACAAGAAATGTAAAGATGTAAATAAATATAAAATAGACAGGAAGAACGTTTTTTAATAATAATTAGATATGAGTTAAACTGAAATCTACGAACGCAGCTGAAAAAAGAAACAATGTATGACGGAAGACGTAAGGGTGTAGATTTCGTAGCTCATAGCTAGGCAAATATTGGAGATAGATAAAAAATGTGAAAGCCAAAGTTGTAGGTAATTTTATTAGGTTTTATTATGTAGTACAACAAAACTTTGCACGACGCACTGTTTTCGAGATGAAAGCAAATAACCAAAAAACGGGACCTTCTTTGCCCTCCCCCCCCTCGCTCGGAGCTCGGAGCGGTAAGGACTTTTAGTGTGTATACCTCCTAACTAGTCCTAACAAGGTTCCGAAGTTAAAATTCCTGCTTCTTCCATTTCCGTCTAGAATTACTCGTTGCCCAATCTATATACGAGTATGTATGTAGATTTAAATTTTTGTTTTAGCCGGCATATCTTGAATTGAGCCCATTATTTACAAATCATATCTCTAATTGAACTCACAACAGTCACCCGTGCCCAGCCAGATCCAACTACGTGGCTTACGTGGCTATCACATATTCAAAATTTTACTCATCATCTAAGGATTAATATCTCAGTAAACATCGTCAATTCGTGACTTCTTCAAAATATCGAAGGAATCCATAAAGGTCCTTAAACATTTCCCAAATCTTTTCATCGACTGTTCTTCCCCGCAAACCATATTTTCCGCCAACTTACTCGAGAGCTAAGCCATCACCGAAATTGCATAAGTAGATGCAGCTCAGCGCACCCCTCACCCCTCAACCCTCAGACAGACGTAAAACAGATTTTGCGCTCATAAAATCTGCAATTGGAATTCCTTAAGACGGGCCCTTTTCTGCTATAACTCATACATTTTAGGGGTTTTAGGGGCTGGAGAAAAGGACCTATTGTCGGCTAGAAATTGAGTTGTGTTTTGTAATAATGATGACGTAATGTAACGTGACGTAATGAGATCTTGAAATGGTGTCAAGATTTCTGGCCTGCGACCACCTTTGAAATTTTCTTATACTTGTACAATTATTATTGTACAAAATGTATGAAAAAGAAAACAATTTGTATAAAAAAGCATATTTTTTTTCACTTCCTGAAAAAAAACCTGCTGATAGTTGTTCAGTTTCGTTGACTGACCAACCCCTTTCAGTTTGTGGGACGCTATCCCTTACACTACGTATGTGTTTATGTGGGACCCATGGCAATGACGAGTATTAGTCATGGTTCCCAGTTCATCGTCACAACACAATCCTCTTCACTATAAAGTAACTTATTATTTCCGAAATATTTTATCTACCGGTTTTGACTTCCACGTGCCCCTCCGTCCCACGATATTAAGAGTAGGTACGACGCAAACTTTTATTTACGACACCATCAAACGCATTGTACCGTGTAATAGTCGGTCAGTTTTTGTGTGATAGAGGCCATATAAGACCAGATGGGAATGGCTGATTTAATAATATTTTACGTATTGCGGTTTGTGGCTTTAGTTTTAGATTTACGATGTTTTTAATTTAATTGAAGAAAGAAGGGGAGGCCTTTGCCCAGCAGTGGGACACAGCGGGCTAGTAATGATAATAATAATTTGATTGGTTAAGAGAATCTGGTTAGTCTGATAGGCTGGCTAGGTAGACGTAAGGCAGGTAGCAAAAACTCCTTACTAGGCTGTTAACGTTTCAATCCGTTTGCCACGAAGCGCTATGAAAATGAACAATGACATTTATGATAAATTCAAAAGCTAGCTTCCAAGCAAATTACGCTGACGTCGAGGTGAATTTAGACTACTTTATCTGCGACTCAAACTGTCCACTTCACGTCTTTCGGATTTAGCCACTTCCCATAGAGCTCAAAAGAAAACAACAGCGCCTCATCCCCACAGAAGCTTGCTCCAAACTTTTAAAATATTCAAAATACTTAGTGGAATTGGTGTCAAGTGCCACTCCAGCTTTGCGCGTTCCGGATGCATTTTTATGCTGAGCAGTACTCCAGCACGCTTTGTGAGTTATTGCGCGGAAAACGAGGCGGAGTCAACCGTCTCTTTTCCACTTAAGAATAAATGGGATGCTAGAATGGGACGGAGAGTGAAGAAGATGAGTGGAAGCGACAATGACGTTGGTTGATGGTGGAAGAGCAAGATGTTAAGGAATGTTCGAGAAAACGGTTTCTGAAATGGAGTGCAAATAAGTTTGTACACTGGGTCGTAAAGTCGAAGTAATGGGTGAGATTATTTATAAAGAGAGAGATTTGTAAGACACTGTATTTTCTTAGGGTCAGGTTAAACCGGAAAGCTACAGGACGCGACGCATTGCGAAGCTGCTTGAAAATGTATCTCGTTATTCTACAGAGTGACAAGCTGCACCGCGCAGCGCAGACTTTTAATCACAAATACATACATACATATATACACGACTTTATCTCTAATGGGGTAGGCAGAGTGTAAACGACCTAACCAAAGGTAGTTCCGCCACGTCAGACAAAATTTTGAGGGTTATTTATTTTGGTAGGTATATTGCTGTAGTGACAGGTCGTCAGCCCATCGCCTAAATTGTAATATACTGAAACCCTGGGATCCCTTAGCTGGTTTTTACAGCATACCCGGGAGGAAATGCAGTGGGCAACTTCTATGTTTATATCTTACTCCCAGGCCAGCAAGGAACAAATCAGAAATTGTTTTAATATTTTTGTGACAGTTATTCAGCTTAGTTACACGTTATTTACCTGGTATTTTCTAAATAATACGTTTCCATCAGACTCATACATATGTGCAAATAACCCCCTTTTAAACCGCCTAAAACCAGATTGCTTCGTCTTCTTTTCATTTATAGCTTGAGAAGATTGTTCTCGTAAACTTTTAAGACAACACTAAACGTTATTTTCGCACTTGAATGACAAAGCAGATTCGGTTTACAACCTATTCAGGCTCAAATTGTTATTGGAAGATTCCAGTTTTATACATACATAGGTACTACACATGTTTTTATGTGTTACGGTATATAGATTAAAACGCCTAGTAAAAGACGTTTGAAATATCGAGTACCCGGAAAAAGACTAAATCCAATATGAAGTGTTATTCACACGTCTTATTAATAATGAATATTCTTCATATTACATACACATACATAAAAACACGCCTTTAGACGAATACAAAGGTCGATCCGCCACGTCTCACAATATCATTCAGATAGATTTGTAGGTATATTTCTGAAGTGACAGGTGGTCAGCCTGTTGGCTAAATTTCAATATACAGAAACCCTCGGATGCAGATCCCTTAGTTGGTTTTTAAAGCATGCCCGGTAGGAAATGCGGCTGGCACATTCTATGTTTTTCTCTCGTTCCCAGTCCAGCATAAAATAAACAAACTGATGATGGTATTAACTAATGTATCTAACAAAAAGTACGTTCTTAATTATATCGGAAAATAGATGGTTATTTTGATACTGCGTAAGAAACTCCACTTCATCCATGGCCTAATAATAAAAAAAAAACGTTTTAATCAGTTTACATACATACATATCATCACGCTTTTATCCCTAATGGGGTAGGCAGAGCTTAAACGACCCAAACAAAGGTCGTTTCGCCACGTCTGACAAAGTTTTGAAGGTTACTTAAGATAGATTTGTAGGTATATTGCTGTAGTGGCAAGTTGTCAGCCCATCGCCTAAATTACAATACTGCAACCCTCGGATCCCTTAGCTGGTTTTTACAGTATGCCCGGGAGGAAATGCAGCTGGCACATTCTTTGTTTTTTTCTCGCTCTCAGGCCAGCATGGAAATCCATTTAATCAGTTTAGCTGCTTTAAGAACATTGTTATAAACATGGAGGTTATTCCACTAGAAGCTGCAAAACTTCACCCCTAAATTCTGCTCAACTAAAACCGAGCTCATAAAAGATTTTCTCCTAGCGAGCTTAATTACTCGAGAGATGGCCCCATAGATCCGTATGTGAAATTAATTCTTAATCTCCAGCCACGAGCCAAACTACGAAGCAGCATAATGTCTCCTATTCATAGAGGGACATTAAAAAGCAGATCTAGGTTCATGTTTTATGAGTTTTGAGCTGGATACTTCTTTGTATGCGAGCTCTGTTTTGGCAGAGAATATGAGCGGGTACAGACAGTGTGTTTTATCTTTGTGTTTTGAAGTATTATTATGAACGTCGCTAGCTCTGGCTTCGCACGGAAATGATCAGTGTTTCTCTGCAATATTATGCATGTACTATACCTATAAACTTTCCACTTGAATCACTCTATCCATTAAAAGAAACCGCATCCAAATTCGTTGCGAAGTTTTAAAGATCTAAGCATACAAAGGGATATAGGGACAGAGCAAGCGACTTTGTTTTATACTATGTAGTGATATGCAATGTTTTGAAGACGAATATAGTTCCTGACATGACGTGACAGATACTTTTCTACATTTAAACACTTGGAGACAAGCACCTAGACAAAAAATTTAATGCTCACAAACTAAAAAGAAGAACTTAGATAACCGATATTAATATTCATATTCTTTTATTTGGTGACAATAATTTTAAAGTCATATCATAATTTGAGCCAATTCTTGGTATTGGATTACTGTTACATGTCAAAATTATGTGACAAGTGTACTTAGTGACAGCCTCAATTTTGACATTTATTTTTGATACAATAATTTTAATTAATTTATTTATTTATTTAACAGTTTATTGTACACAGAAACATACACAGAACAATTTAATATTTTATGGCTGCTCGTAGATCAAAATATATTAAAATAAACTGTTACACTCTTTCTGTCCGTAAATAATGAAAAATAATAAGAAATAGAAGACTAAACCTTTATAATTTGATATGATAACTATTGCAAATGAGTATTTAACTCATATCTTCACCATAAAATATTTCCACCGAGAAACTCAAAAATTTAAAACCAAACTGCCATGCGTTTCCTCCATGAATTTTTAACTGCACTTCAGAAAATCATAAATAATAGTTCATTTCGCATCTCAAGTGCAGAATCAGTGCAGAACTCTGGTCGTAAAACGCAGGCGCGCTTAAATTTTAAATTTGCATGAACTAAACACGGAGCCAGTGATAGTTGGCGATATGCCGGGGGACTGCATAAGGGGAACGATTTGCAAATTAAAATGTATAGATGGATCTTTGCGAAGACTAAAGTGAAGCTGGTTTTTAATCAATGTTGCATGAATGGGCACATTCATGGGGACATTGAACCCGGATGTAATTAATTAATGAACTTGAAAAAATGATTCACACAATAATGATATAGAATATCCTCTATATTCAAACAAAATAGCACCAGGAGGCACGTTGATTTCTAAAAAGAAATTTCTTTCATAACTAAAGAACTGAGATTTATGTTTTCAATAATATTGTATTTAAATATTTAGGTAGGTACATAAATAAAAATACTATGCTTACTACTGCTAGGCAAAGCATAGGAGTGATATTGAGTACACCTTTCATGGGAAAGGAATATTATGTCGTATACGATAAGGTGCAGTTAAAACCGGCCTCACTTTGCTTTTCGCAGAGTTCTGTCTTTACTTTTCATTTGGTCTGAGGGAAGGGGGCAAGGGGGAAACCAAACATTTAAATAAGTTAAGTAATTTATTGGGACGTGTGGGGAGAAACGAGATTAAAAAGTGCGACAAATGGGATCAGGATGGAGGTATTTTTAATTTCAAGGATGATGAGGTAAGGTAATACATACATATAATCACGACTTTATCCCTAATAGGGTAGGCAGAGCGTAAACGACTTAAACAAAGAGTCATTCCGCCAAGTCTGACAAAGTTTTGAGGGTTATTTAAGATAGATTTGTAGGTATATTGCTGTAGTGACAGGTTGTCGACCCATCGCCTAAATTACAATATGCTGAAACCCTAGGATCCCTTAGCTAGTTTTACAGCATGCCCGGGAGGAAAAGCAGCTGGCACATTCTTTGTTTTTCTCTTGCTCCCAGGCCAGCATGAAAGATGGTAAGGTAATAAGAGGTAATATTTTATCTTTTTGTTCTTAGTACTTATGAGGTCAGCTATAATTCATTTGTATTGTGAATGGCGACGGATAAAATCATATTTAACTGAAATAAAACTAAACCCCTCATTTTCCGTCTTGAGCGATCAGAAAAGGATGGCAGCATAGACGGACTTAAAAAATCTGTAGAACGTTGAGTCAAGTTAAGTCGTAATGTGAACGGGTCCCGACTAAAATGGTTTGAAACTTTTGAATGAGAATTGTGTGACAGTACGTTCATTTTATCTTGATTAGTGATAGCCCATATAAAATGTAATGTTCTGTTACATTTTTTGCATGAAAAACATAAAATGTGCCAGCTGCATTTCCTCCCGAGCATTCTGTAAAAACCAGCTAAGGGATCGGAGGGTTTCCGTATATTGTTATTTAGGCGATAGGCTGACAACCTGTCTCTACAGCAATATACGTACAAATCCATCTTAAATAACCCTCAAAACTTTGTCAGACGTGGCGGAACGACCTTTGTTAAGGTCGTTTACGCTCTGCCTTTCCCATTGGGGATAAAGGCGTGATTATATGTATGTATGTATGTACGTATTTTTTGCAAGAGCTGTCAGTCAGTGATAGTTTTATGGTGAACGGGGTATAAATTATAATGGATCCGTCTATACTGTCATCCTTTTCTATCGGAAAGTGACAGAGCCAAACTAAAAACAGAACTAGCAGCAGTGTGTCCCTCTACCTACTGGGCGTAGTTTATGCTTGGGAAGAAAATAAGCTGGTCCTTGCGATTTATATCGCTTTCAGTCCAGGGTAAAAGTAAAGGGAGTCTCAAATCTAGCTTGTATGCTAGCCTGAGAGCGAGCGAAAAACAAGGAATGTGCCAGCTGCATTTCCTCCCGGGCATGCTATAAAACCCAGCTAAGGGATTTGAGGGTTTCAGTATATTATAATTAAGGCGATGGGCTGACAACCTGTCACTACAGCAATATACCTACAATCATCTCCCTAGCCTTATCCCGTATCTCACGGGGTCGGCTACCTAATCTAGGGGATTGAACGAGGCTACTGGTTTTTACACAGAGCGACTGCCATCTGACCTCCGCAACCCAGAAGGGAAACCAGACCCAATCCTAGATTAGGTCAGAGTTTTCAAGCCGCCAATGCTAATCATTGGCCTCTGTCATGGCTTAACGACTAATATCTATGGTATTAAACGATATTAACCGGGACCAACGGCTTAACGTGCCTTCCGAAGCACGGAAAAAGCGCCGAATAAACGTACATATGAAATTCGAAAACCGAAAAACACATTGGTACGTGGTGGGATTCGAACCACGACCTCCCGCTCAGGAGGCAGCGGCCCTATCCACTACACCATCGGGCTCTTTTAGCAATATACCTACAAATCTATCTTAAATACCCCTCAAAACTTTGTTAGACGTGGTGAAACGACTTTTGTTTAGGTCGTTTACGCTCTGCCTACCCCATAAGGGATAAAGGCGTGATTACATGTGTGTAATGCATCTGGCTTGTACCCGAAATAAAGTAATTAAATTATTTTTTTATTTTCATATAATATCGAATAGATAGATAAATAAATTATGTTTATGTTATAGAGAGCGATGTTACCTGCCTCTAAAGCAGTAACTGATCATCAAAAAATCAACATGGACTAAGGCTTTACACGATCAGGACATCACCACAATAATCAATAGAATACCTAACCCAGGAAACTGGGGTAACCAATTCACGAAATAGATTCTCAACTCCAACAAAGGGACACAATAACATTATTCTATAAACAGGGAGGTCCTCAGCAAGAAAAAAAATGGAGTTTGTAGGGAAAATTGGTTCCGCCAATAAGCGCGTCCCCTGGCAATGCGAATTATTTCGTGCCTATCTTGTTACGCCAATTTCGCCAATTTATTTGTACGGCGAGAATTTTGCGATAGTACCACCGTGTCTATCTAATCATTGAATATCTGGAGCGATACTTCTATTTCTGTTGTAGGGTGAACGACCTGATGAAAAAAAGTTTCTTGAACCGTCCAAATAGACCCCTAGTGTGGTTCGTTTACGACTGCTTGTATAGCGACAATGACAAAGCACGATCTAAATAGTCAGGATCAGAATTCCGCCCAGCCTGGCCACAGCAAATTATGTAAAGTTAAAATTGACCATCTGAGCTGAAAAACGAAACATTGAACTTATGAAGGAATTATTTATGTGTGATAAAAAAATGCTAAAATAAAATGCTACATGCTTACAGAAAGCCTATTATTGTCACGCGACATCGCAGTCCATGAAAACGGATTTTATTGTGTAATTTTTTATGAGTCTTATACGTAATCACGCCTTTATCCCTAATGAGCTGGGCAGAGCGTAAACGACCTAAACTAAGGTCGTTCCGCCACGTCAGACAAAGTTTTGAGGGTTATTACATACATACATATAATCACGCCTTTATCACTAATGGGGTGGGCAGAGCACAAACGACCTAAACAAAGGTCGTTTCGCCACGTCTGACAAAGTTTTGAGGGTTATTTAAGATAGATTTGTAGGTATATTGCTGTAGTGACAGGTTGTCAGCCCATCGCCTAAATTACAATATACTGAAACCCTCGGATCGCTTAGCTGATTTTTACAGCATGCCCGGGAGGAATTGCAGCTGGCACATTCTATTTTTTCTCTCGTTCCCAGGCCAGCATGAAAACGAAACATTGAACTTATGAAGGAATTATTTATGTGTGATAAAAAAATGCTAAATAAAATGCTACATGCTTACAGAAAGCCTATTATTGTCACGCGACATCGCAGTCCACGAAAACGGATTTCATTGTGTAATTTTTTATGAGTCTTATTACATACGTACAATCACGACTATATCTCTAATGGGCTAGGCAGAGCGTAAACGATTTAAACAAAGGTCGTTCCGCCACGTCAGGCAAAGTTTTGAGGGTTATTTAAGATAGATTTGTAGGTATATTGCTGTAGTGACATGTTTTCAGCCCATCGCCCAACTTGCAATATAATGAAACCCTCGAATACTTTAGGTGGTTTTTACAGCATTTTCGGGAGACCCAGTCTGCAAATTTGATGTTTTTCTCTCGTTCCCAGTTCAGCATGGAATATAATATTTGCTGTAGCAAATCATTCCGTTTAGATGTTCATACAACCATATATATATATATGATAGCCTATATGTCGTCTCTATTGCTGGGAAAAGGCATCACCTTTCTCTCTCCAGGCGTTATAAAATAAATTATCACGAAATAATTGCAAATTACCCGCCACTAGGTCTGAAGTGAAGTTGGCTACATGCTCATGTAAGCGGATAAGCCCAGACTCCTCTTTGTACTTCGGAAGCACTCTTCACTACCGGGGTGTGGTCTACACCATAAGCTGCATCATACACGATTTATGAAATAAAGCGTAGATATCTTGCATTATAAAACATCTATATAGTAATCTTCCATGCTAGACTGGGAGCGAAAGAAAAACATAGCATTTCCTCCCGTGCATGCTGTAAAAACCAGCTAAGGGATCGGAGGGTTCAGTACATTGCAATTTAGGCGATGGGCTGAAAACCTGTCACTACAGCAATATACCTACAAGTCTATCTTAAATTACCTTCAAAACTTTGTCAGACGTGGCGGAAACGACCTTTGCTTAAGTCGATTACGCTCTTCCTACCACATAAGGGATAAAGGCGTGATTATATGTAAGCGGATAAGCCTAGACTCCTCTTTGTACCTCGGCAGCACTCTTCACTACCGGAGTGTGGCCTACACCATAATCTGCATCCTACACGATTTATGAAATTAAGCGTAGATATCTTGCATTATGAAACTTTAACATAGTGAAATTTAGGCCCGTATTTCAAATCAGCTCTCAAGAGTGACAGCGACGTTAAGTTCGCTCCGGTTGTGGACTCGTGACATTGAGCCAACAAAAAACGCAACCCGACGCCGACATTGTATGACGCAGTGCCTACCCCGTAAGAGGTTATAGCGTGATTATTTAGCAATCCGTTGTCACTCGTTGTTTACACTTAAACCTCTAGTATCGCTAGTAGGAAGCAGACTCAAGCGCTCAGGCTGCGGACGCGTGGCATTGAGCCCACTAAAGAACGCAACCCGACGCTGACATTGTATGACGCAGTGCCTACCCCGTAAGAGGTTATAGCGTGATTATTTAGCAATCCGTTGTCACTCATTGTTTACACTCATACCTCTAGTATCGCTAGTAGGAAGCAGACTCAAGCGCTCAGGCTGCGGACGCGTGGCTTTGAGCCCACTAAAGAACGCAACCCGACGACGCCGACGGTGTATGTTGAGAACATTAGTCTAGATTGGAGTAGATTCCGCAAGTCCACCTACTATATCATGCCTGCACAATTATATCGATGATCGAATGGCAGGAAAGTGGCACCACCATCATTTAAAAAATCATAACTCACTAAAAACACATCATCTCCCTAATCTTATCCCACGGGGTCGGCTACCTAATCTAGGGGGATTGAACGAGGGTACTGGTTTTTACACAGAGCGACTGCCATCTGACCTCCGCAACCCCAATCCTAAATTAGGACAGAGTTTTCAAGTAATAGTTATAAAGATAATTTATAACCTTATAAATTAGCGATTCATAGTTGGTTGTAGTAATAGTTAGAAAAGTTGCGATAAACAGCCACCAACGGCAATTTTTCTTCCTGTTAATAGTAACCATAATTCGTTCATAGGAACGAACTATGGATTACTAATTTAAAAGGTTCTAAATTATCTTAATTACTATTACTTGCGTCTGTTGGACCGGTTTTTCGATTCGCTGCATTTTAAGTGAATTATGATTTTTTCTGATGACGGCGCCACTTAGCACTTATCGCCACCTTAAGGTTGTTCGATGAAGTTACGCAAAGCCCGAAGCTCCCTAATTGGAACCACTTTTGAAAGTTGTTGCGGTGATACGTGTAAGTGTGAAATGAAATGAAAATATGAAAATATTCATTATTTATCTCACAAACAAAACAGACTTAAATGTAGCTACAATTTGTTTAATGAATAAAGTTTTATTTGTGAGAGTCTGGTGTCCATACTAGGATAAACCTGTGTGACAGAGCACCAGGCCTTGATCCCACCCCTTGATCGCTAAGCAAACAACACATTTTTTATTTGTTTTAGGAAAAGAAATAAAATAATAACTAAATATTAACTAGGGTTGTTGACGTGATGTTGAGTGTGTGGGTAAAAAATATTCGTAAAATACTACAATTTCAGAAACCCAAAGATATTATCTCTTTTTTTATCATTATGCACTTTTTTTCACATCCAATTTGAAGATGTTGCGTGGTCTTCTGCAATCTAATCTGTGGTTTACGATACGCTCGAAACCAGTGTCGAAATGCTGTGTCTTTGTAGGAGGGATTACTGGTGGGAACACGCTTTTGGACATGGTATTTCTTTCGGTTTTGTAGCTAGATTTAAAAAGAAATACAATATGTTTCATTGTAACTGTACTTGTGTGACACTGGCGAAATCATAATGAGAGCGCCATATAAAAGAAATTGAATTGAACTGTGTTTGTGTTGAGTCTATAAGAATAATTTATATAAGAAATAGAGACAGTTAAAACTTTTACGTCAACTGTTGAGCTTTTCAAACTTTTGGTGGATCTTGCATGTATTAATTAATACCCTAGCAATAAGACCGCCTGTATTGTACTTACTGTTCCTTCCTTTGTTTTGTGTATCTGTAATAATTTTGATGCAATAAAGAATTATTGTATTGTATTGTATTAATATTATGATGAGGATGAGCTTATTGTCACAGATTTAAAAGTTTATTTGGAAACTGCTACTATAACACCTCTTCGACCTTAAACCCATCATGAAGTAAGACCCGCATTGATAAACAACACTTGAGACTGACAGCTAGTTTGAGCCCGTATCAGAAATGTCATTTCAGTACATTTTGGCCAGTCAAATTCATACTTAATATTGCTCTCAATCTTGAGATCGCTTTATAAATACGAGCCTAAGAAACACATACTTGTAGTTGAATTTGCCATCGGAGAACGTGTCGAAAATCCTCCGACTGCCGTAATCCGGCCTACAACGGCGCAGCGCCTTCGAGCATGTCGTCGACAGTATCAGTAATGCTTTACTTTAGTTGTTTGGGAGTTGCGTCTCTACAATACATACATACATATAATCACGCATTCATCCCAAATGGGGTAGAGCGTAAACGACCTAAACAAAGGTTGTTCCGCCACGTCTGACAAAGTTTTGAGGGTTATTTTAGATAGATATGTAGGTATATTGCAGTAGTGACAGGTTGTCAGCAAATTGCCTAAATTTCAATATACTGAAACCCTTGGATCCCTTATCTGGTTTTTACAGCATACTCGGGAGGAAATGCAGCTGGCACATTCTATGTTTTGTCTCGCTCCTAGTCCAGCATGGAAATACGTCTCTGCAAATAGAACGAAATGTTATTTTATATACTCTCATATAGTAATGTTCGAATTATAAACTTCTAAACGAATTTATAATAGCATACTTTTTAAACAGAATGATGAAAAAATTTAAAAGTTTACTTTTCGTTGCATCTTAGTTTACTTTTCATTGCACGCACCTGCCCTAGCATATTCTAACAAAGATGCAACGAAAAGTAAAATTTATTTGCTGGAAGCAAGGAATAGTAGATTTTATGCTGAGTGCATAAAGCAAGTCATTATTATTCGAGATCGTTATATGCCCGAGCCCGCAGGGCGAGGGCAGATGAAGAAGTCGAGGATAAAAATATTTTTTTGTGCACGAGTTATAAACTCTGCTTTTCACTTCGATTGCGAGAAAATAAAACAGTAACATAACATCAATCAATAATAATATAACATCAATATAATAATATAACATCAATCATCACGGATATAGTTAACACCTCTATTGCTCAAAAAAGTTTTCCGAATAGTTGGAAGATCGCTAAAGTTAAACCTATACCAAAAGGGACGAATGTAGAAAATTTTAAGGACTTAAGACCTATTAGCATTCTTCCAACTATGTCTAAAATTACAGAAAAAATCATATGCGATCAACTCACCGAATTCTTAGAAACTAGTGCAATACTTCCACAAATACAATCAGGTTTCCGTAGCGGACATGAAACAGTTACTGCACTTGCGAACGTAACAGACGATATTATTATGGCATCTGATGAGGGAAAAGCTAGTATTCTCGTGCTTCTGGACTTCTCAAGAGCATTCGACTGTCTGGACCATAGAATACTTCTTGCGAAAATGTCCTATTACGGAATAACCAAAGATGCATGTGACTGGTTTCATTATTTTCTCTGCAATCGTAAGCAATACGTAGAGATAACCACAGACGATGGTCTTCTATCCAAGTCAGACACGAAAAATATCTCCAGAGGTACGCCACAAGGCTCTATTCTTAGCCCAATTCTTTTTATTATCTATACCACAGACCTTGTCCCTAAAATTAAACACTGCAGAGTTCATCTTTATGCGGATGACACTCAGGTATACCATTCTTTCATCCCTTCCGATCTTAGGCAGGCAGAAATAGAAATATGTAATGACTTGCAATCAGTATCCAACTGGGCTAGTACAAACTCGTTAGTATTAAATCCGTCAAAATCAAACTACATAGTTTTTGGAAATAAGTGGCAATGTCAGAAAACTTTAGAGCTGGATTCAAGCCTTAAAATTGATACAAAAACGGTTTCTAGAGTTGATCGTGCAAAGAACTTAGGAGTGCTTATGGATGAAAAATTACGTTTCAATGAACACATTAGCATTAAAATAAGGAACGCCTTCTACCGGTTAAAAGTCCTGTATAAAATAAGAAAATACTTAGCACTAAGAGTGAGGATTATTCTAGTTGAATCACTAATCCTCTCTCACTTTAATTATTGTGACATAGTTTACGGACCGAGGTTATTAGGATACACAAAAAAAGCAATTCAACGCATACAAAATGCTTGTATGCGTTTTTGCTACGACATACCAAGGCGTTCCCGTATTACACCTTACTTGAACGAGAAAAACATTCTAAATATGCAGTCTAGGCGACAATTACATTTTGCATTTCTGGTAAAAAAGATAATGGAATATCAGAAACCCAAATATTTATTTGACAAACTTAAATGGGTAAAGGACACCCAACAAAGAAGCCTAAGACGTCATCGTGAGACTACTTTGATTGTCCCAAGGTACAGGAAAGCGAACTGTAGGGGAGGATTTACACATGCGGCCGCAAACATCTGGAATGATTTACCCCCTCCCGTTCGAGAACCTATGAACCTTCTAATGTTTAAAAAACGCGTTAAAGAACACTTGTTGTCCATTCAAAAACGATTGGGTTGATCTACATTGTCTATGTGCTGTCACCAAGAAGTCCTTCCCCTAGACTAGACCATTATTTATTCATATTGCTTTAATTGTTTATATCAAAATCCTTCTTCTCTATTTTAATTTCAATCCTGAATTATTACATTAGTGAACTCTTCGTAAAATCGAAAACTTGAAGTGCTTAATTACACTATGATTTGTTTATTTTTACCGCTGCTGTCAGGATCAAGGCAACCATATATATATATATATATATATATATATATATATATATATATATATATATATATATATATATATTATTATTTATGAGAGAAACAATTTGATTGATTTTTGTTATTTACATTATGAGCTCTGTACAACGGCCGGCTCGCAACAAAGGTGTGGGCTGAAAACCAGCGCTGGTTGGTAAATCTGACCAGCATATGCTGAGCCCATTACCTATTGTGACACTGGCTTATATAAAATACTGTAACTATTTTGTTGTTATTTTTTTGTCTCTGTGTCGCAATAAATGTTTTTTTTACTTTACTTTACTTTTTTTTTTTAAACATACTAACATTCATTTAATTAAAATTCAAAGTAAAATTTCACAGCTTCTTTCCCGCTACTTTACTTTTTTTAATTTTTGTGCATGATTTTCGGGCAAAGAATAAAATATATACAGCCTACTCTTAAATTATTTTGGAATATTGTTTTTTTAGTGATGAATATGTCTTGATATTTAGTTACTTTTTCGTATTATCTTATTATAAACCAATAATGCAAATATTGAAGGATATATTATAAATTAGCAAGTTTTATCCGTGCACAATTTATTATGTTTGGCTGCATGGTCTAAATGGTCACTGCCTTAGTATAGATACATTTAAAAAGCTACTTTTTTGCCCTTGTGCATAAAGTTCAAATTTTTGTCGCCTGGATTCTGCATAAAGTAGTACTTTTTCGAGCATGAGAAGTGAAAAGATAAAAATCACACAGTAAATACCAAAAAATCCCGATTCCAAGCCAAAAATCTGTAAAATTATAATAATCTATGGTAACGGCGCCTGCGCGGTGACGGTTTTCCTGCGCGCTTAATTTTGCCGCCATTTTCTACGGTGAAAGGTTTTTATTGTTTGTTTATCGCGCTAATCTAACTCAAGGAAGAATTTATTGACTGTTTGCTAAAAATATGCGACTCTAGTGACTCTAGTGAGGAATATATTAATACTCCACCGGATATTTTAGATTCCGCTACGGAAATTAACAATAATTTATTGCCCGCCAAGTGAAGAAAACTGTACGAGAAATGCAACCACGAATTCAGGCTATGGAAAATGAAAAAAAATGCGTATGAAATGTGTATGAGAGTATATAAAATAGTGTATGCAACTGCGCATAACTAGGTATTACAATGCTCGTAATACCATTGTGAAACTCGCGAACTCGCATTATAATGCCCTTTATTATGCAACAGTTGCATAAACTACTATTTAAAAATCAAATATAGGGTGTAAAAAGGACTGTGTTCCTTTAAACCACGTATTATATCACTAATACAAATATAACAAACACAATACAAGCATTAAATGAAATAAATATTTATTAATTATTTAGTTATTATCGAATTCATCAAACAGAAACAAATAACCCTAACTCTACTGCACTCATTTGTTTTTGTTTTACGAATTTAATTAATATAGAATAATTTTATTTATTGTACACACACTTATGCATCCCGATGGTGTAGTGGATAGGGCCGCTGCCTCCTGAGCGGGAGGTCGTGGTTCGAATCCCACCACGTACCAATGTGTTTTTCGGTTTTCGAATTTCATATGTACGTTTATGCGGCGCTTTTTCCGTGCTTCGGAAGGCACGTTAAGCCGTTGGTCCCGATTAATATCGTTTAATACCGTAGATATTAGTCGTTAAGCCATGTCAGAGGCCAGTGCTAAGCATTGGCGGCTTCAAACTCTGACCTAATCTAGGATTGGGTCTGGTTTCCCTTCTGGGTTGCGGAGGTCAGATGGCAGTCGCTCTGTGTAAAATCCAGTACCCACGTTCAATCCCCTAGATTAGGTAGCAGTCCCCGTGAGATACGGGATAAGGCTAGGAAGATGAACACTTATGCATCTATGCATGTATGACGGTGTTGCATGCATAAGATACAAGTTCTTTTTTACACATCTTTCGCTGCTCTCTCGTGTATTATTCTACACGTCTTTCGCTCTCACGTGCATTATTCCGACATGACACCACAACGTAAACTTCTTTCTAGCAACTACGTTACCGTAAACCAGGCTAGTCTAGGATAGACTAGCACAGCGTCGAGCATCCAACAAAATCTAGATATACAGGCGCGACTTACGGCGCGGGATATTGCGCACTAACTCAACTGGTTGGAACCTGTTTCATCCAGCTTCAGCTAGTTTCAGCCAGTTTCATCCAGTTACGTGCGGTTGGCTTCATGCCGTTGAGTTTGTGGAGATTTAGATGAGTGCGGTTTTAAAGTTGAGTGTTATGTTATAAGTTGTGTTGCGTTTGACTTGACTTTTATGGTTTGTTGTTATGAAGGACTGAAGAGAGTAGGTTATCATGCTAGTATTCGTATTATATTATTTTATGTTGCCTCCGTAGTCTAGGGCTTAGAGCCATGGGCATACGATCCGCAGGTTCTAGGTTCGATTCCCAGAGGGGAACACAAAGTTGATATTTGTCAATTTATCACTTTGTGAGGTTTTTCCTAGTTTGGTTAGGACATTGCAGGCTGAATCACCTGATTGTCCGAAAAGTAAAAGTATTCCGTGCTTCGGAGGGCGCGTTAAGCCGTCGTTGCCTGGTTGCTGTCGTTACTCAAACCATGTCAGAAGCTTAATAGCTGTGTTACTGTGCGGTTTGAAAACTCTAACACCAGGGTTTTTTCAGGTTGTTGTTCGACTCGAGAATCCACTCGCTAAGAAGAAGATTATTCTATGTTTACTTATGAGGCCGTCTATTTTACAGTTCTATGTTATAATTGGCAATAGTTCAGCTACAGAGTTTGTCTTTAAAAAAAGTTTAGACTAGTAGAAGACAAGGACAATGATGAAGCAATCACCTTCGAAAGCCTAAAAACGCTAACACACCAACTAAATGCAACAAGCTATTTATCACTGGGACCCAGTGAGAGTGGTTGCAAGCCAAGCAACGAACGACTACCGCCATAAAGGTTGAAACCATTGAGAAAACCTACCAGACAAGCTTTTGATGAACTACTGGCATACACTTGATGCTGTTATCCAGTATGATAGAAGCTTTCTTCCATGCTGGAGTGGGAGCGAGAGATTCTTCCATGCTAGACTGGGAGCGAGAGAAAAACATAGAACGTGCTGCATTTTTTCACGGGCATGCTGTATAAAACCAGCTAAGGGATCCGAGGGTTAAAGTTTATTACAATTTAGGCGATGGGCTGACAACCTGTCACTACAGCAATTTACCTACAAACCTATCTTAAATGACCCTCAAAACTTTGTCAGACGTGGCGGAACGACCTTTGATTAGGTCGTTCATGCTCGCTTACTCCATTATGGATAAAGGCGTGATTATATGTATGTATGTAGGCCGCTTGTAGGTAGATCCAAGCAAAGAAAATTTTAAGAAACTAATAAAGATATACTGCCATGGCTGCTGTGTAAATACAATAATTTATTTATCACAAAAGCCAACAATCACTACATAGTATAAACCAAAGTCCCTTTCTCTGTCCCTATATCCCTATGTATGCTTAGATCTTTAAAACTACGCAACGGATTTTGATGCGGTTTCTTTTAATGGATAGAGTGATTCAAGAGGAAGGATTATATGTATAATACATGCATAATATAGTAGAAAAACACTGATAATTTCCGTGCGAAGCCGGGGCGGGTCGCTAGTATCTTATAAAAGCAATTCACAGTCGTACTCAGATATTAATGAGCTGCGTATCCGCAAATTTGAATATTTGATCTTGCCACGTGCTGCGGAGAGGAGGGGTTGTAGGGGTGATATGTTTACCGTGTGTTTGTAGTGGGAAAGAGATAAAAATAAATCATCACTATATAGTATAAAACAAAGTCGCTTTCTCTGTCCCTATATCCCTATGTATGTATAAATTTAGAACTGCGCATCGGATTTTGACGCGGTTTCCTATAATGGATAGAGTGATTCAAGAGGAAGGTTTATATGTATAAAACATGCATAATATTGTAGAAAAACACTGATAATGTCCTTGCGAAGCCGGGGCGGGTCGGTAGTAAAAAATACAATAGTGACCGAAGCGGAATGAATGAGTAGAATGAACATTTTTCTGATCACAAAAACATTCCAATGTAATAGGTTTCTTTTATGTACACAAATATATATTTCTTCCATGCTGGACTGGGAGCGAAAGAAAAACATAGAGTGTGCCAGCTGCATTTCCTCCCGGGCATGCTGTAAAAACCAGCTAAGGGATCCGAGGGTTTCAGTATATTGTAATTTAGGCGATAGGCTGACAACTTGTCACTACAGCAATATACCTACAAATCTTTCTTAAATAACCCTCAAAACTGTCAGATGTTAGGGATAAAGGCGTGATTATATGTATGTATGTATGTAAAATATATAATTTTATACAACAAAATGAAAGGCCATCCAGGGAAGGGGGAATCTTAATTTAGTAGGTAGTCATAAATTGTAAACATTGGTAGCATAGTAAGCATATTCTAATTATTATTTAAAAGTTTCATGTTAGTCTCAGTCTCAATATGATGCTGGTTTATTTAATAAATGATATTCTGTGATGTTCTACGTCATCATCTTCCTAGTTTTATCCCGTATCTCTCGGGGTCAGCTACCTAATAATATACCTACATAATAAAGGTGATTGAAGGAGGGTACTGGTATTTACATTCTCTTGTGTGATGTTCTACGTAAACAATTATATACTTAGAATTTCCCCTATTATTCAACTCCTTACAATATTCTAATACAATATTTTTCCATAAACAATTTATTCTAAGAAGTGTTGGAATACTTTAGCCATGAATTTAAATTGCAAAACGTAGAAAAACAAGGTTGCGTACCAACAGTGAAGAATTTTATTTATAACTTACATTGAAAGTCAACACTCTACGCTTCTAAGGAGGAATCGTGTAGAGTCATGAAAAAGAAGATTAATCCAAGGGATGTCAAAAAAAATAATAATATATATATGTTTATTTCATGGTACAAGCCTCTATATTATTGTTCTTCCTTGCTGACCTGGGAGCGAGAGAAAAACATTTTTCTGGTGACCTGTTATAAAGGCAGAATACAGGCTTTTTCGCCTAGCTGGGGCACCAGTCCACCACAACTAACATTTTTCAATATATATTTAAGTGCAAACTGTTTGTAATATTTATTGATGATTGTATAGTCTGCTTTATCGTGGCTGTAAAACTTATGTCAAAAAATCTTCGATCCCTCCTTATCTAGACTCATAGTTCCTTGATAAAAAAATGCATAACTTTTACTTTGAATTGAAGTAATGTATACTTCCATTTTATAATCAACGTTCTTAATTCAAACCTTTAAATGTTTACAAAGAAAAATCGCTAAGCTTATGAAATCGCTTTAGCAACCTCATGTTTCATGATCCCAAGGATATCTCAAAGATGTTAACCCAGCCGCAGCTAGTCTTATTCAGTTGATACAAACTCTATTTTACATACATACTGCTTTGCTGAGTAACTATTCGTAGCCTGTGTTCAAGGCATGGAAATCGCTATCGCTTATAAAATCGCTTTTATCACCTCAAGTTTCGTGGCCACAGGGATATCTCAAAGATGTTTACCCAGCCGCAGCTAGTCTTATTCAGTTGATACAAACTCTGTTTTGCTTAGTAACTATTCGTAGCTGTACTCAACTGCTCAAGGCACTCCATTCAGATGGTGATTCTCGTCTGAAATCTGAGATCGTCTTAGTGTTGGTTAAATTAAGTAGGTAAAGAATTAGCAAGATATTATGTGGATATGGTAATTTTAATATCATAATATTGTATGCGTGATTCTTAAATGCGGGCCTGGGAGCGAGAGAAAAACATAGAATGTGCCAGCTTCATTTCTTCCCGGGCAAGCTGTAAAAAGCAGCTAAGGGATCAGAGGGTTTTAGTATATTGCAATTTAGGCGATGGGCTGAAAACCTGTCACTACAGCAATATACCTACAAATCTATATTTAATTGACCCTCAAAACTTTGTCAGACGTGGCGGAACGACCTTTGTTTAGGTTTACGTTAACTTCTCTATACGACGTGATCTCAATCTTTTGTATGATTTGGTCCATATAGGTTCTGCTAGGTGGACCTCTTCCTCTTGTCCCTTCAATCTTTCCTTCTAATATAGTCTTTTAAGTAATGCTCAGTCAAACAAAAAAAGTTTCATCAAAATCGGTTAAAAACGACTCAAATTTAATTTTCTACCTACCTCCTAAGTCATGAGGCGCGATTTTTTGTTTTGCTACTTTCATTTTAAATATTGCTTAGACGAATAAAAAAAGTTTCACAAAAATCGGTTAAGGAACAGCAAAATTTCAATTTCGTGCCTACCCCCGGAAGCGTGATTTTAGGACAGACAGACAGACAGACAGACGGACGAACGGACGGACGGGCGGACGGACGAACGGACAGACAAAAATTCTATTCTCGTTTTGATGTTCATACATACATACATACATAAATCACGCCTTTATCCCTTACGGGGTAGGCAGAGCGTTTAACGCCTCGTAAAAAGCGCTTTCACCACGTCTGAGAAAAATTGATGTTCATATCGTTAATAATGCCTGCTGCAATTTTTTTTTTGTAAAAATATTCAATGTACAGACAAGACCCTTCTAGAGATCTATTATATGTATAGATTTAATAAAATTTATTATGCGGGATAATAATTTAATAATAAAAATAAATTTGAATTTACGACCAAGGTTTTATTTCAGAAAAAGAAACACAACAGTAAATGGCCTAACTGATCAGTTTGTAAACCAATTTGAAGCGTGTACACTCTCATTTTATCTCTCGCTACGCCGTAGCCCGCGGCTACGAGACGTGTAGAGGCTCTACGGGATATCGTCTACGAAAGGGAGCAATACATACATACATATTTACGTTACATACATACACATAATCTCGTTTTTATCTCTAATGGGGTAGGCAGAGCGTAAACGACCAAAACAAAAGTCGTTTCGCCACGTCTGACAAAGTTATTTAAAATAGTTTTGTAGGTAGCTGTAGTAATAGGTTGTCAGCCGATCGCCTAAATTGCAATGTACTGAAACCCTCGGATCCCTTAGTTTTTATAGCATTCTTGGGAGGAAATGCAGCTGGCACTTTCTATGTTTTCCTCTCGCTCCCAGTCCAGCATGGAAGAAACGGAGCAATATTTATGTTTTATACATTTTTAATGTTAGGGCGACAAGGGTGTAAGAAAGGAAATGTAAGGGAAAGTATGTTTTATTAGTTGTTCAAAGTTGAGACATTTCGAGAACATGGTGTGTTTTGTTGTTTCTGATGGGAGTTGAGGGAAGTTTGACGATTTGTCTATGGCAGGTTGTTATAATGTGATAGAAACGGCACAAAATATTTTTAATTCACAAACATTTTGATGATGGATTATTTTATATGATGTTTCAACTAAGTAGTATCATATGTGGTGACACAACACAATAAAGGGCTGGATTCTACATACCACCGGCTAAATCTAAAATTAAAATCTATCTGTCATTTTAAAAACAATTAAATTGAAAAAGGACAGGCGATTTATACTCTATGGTTTTACACTATGTCCGCTAGATTTTGACGCGCTTTCGCCTTATCATATGACAGAGGATAAAAATTACAGATAACGCATAAAACTACCGACTGTAAATCAAAAACCGAAAAGAATAAATCTCCTGTCCTTTTCCGATGTTTTTAATCTGAAAGTGACAAAATTTTAGTTTTAGCCGGCAAATCAAGAATCGAGCCCAATAACTTACCTACCTTGCAGAAGATATCAGGCGTGACATAAGCTAGCACGCAATTTATTTTCATCCATTTAGATATTATCAGATACTTCCATGCTGGACTGGGAGAGATAGGAAAACATAGAAGTTCCAGCTGCCCTTCGTCCCGGGCATGCTGTAGAAGTCAGCAAAAGGGATTCTAGGGTTACAGTATATTGTAATTTAGGCGATGGGCTGACAACCTGTCACTACAGAAATACACATGACAATCTAAAATTTTCCTCAATTTTTGTCAGACGTGACGAAAGCGCCTTTCACGAGGCGTTTTATGCTCTGCCTACCCCGTAAGGGATAAAGGCGTGATTTTATGTATGTATGTATGTATTTAGATATTATCCAAGCCATTTCCACGTCCTAAGTAAGGCTTTCTTTCACGTATCGCTCGAAGGCTTCCAATAACGCGTAATTTCGTACCACCTGCGCTTCCGACAATACCATTTCACGGTTTTGTTTCTACAACAATAGGGGCTTTCCTTACTGGTGCGATGCAAATTAACCACGTTGATCTTAAATAACTCAAAACTTTGTCAGACGTGGCGGAACGACCTTTGTTTAGATCATTTACGCTCTGCCTACCCCATTAGGAATGAGAGATAGAGATAGAGAGATAGAGATAAATTTATTAATAATTGTAAATTACAAGTCAAGAAATTATAAGCACTTAAGTATATCACATTAATAATCATTTAAGTTGTATTGCTTTTATTATTATTAAAATTAATAAAATCATTATAACTATAGAATGCCTGTTCGACAAGCCAATGCTTAAGCCGTGATTTAAAGCTATTTAAGCTTGGTGCCTGCTTGATTACATCGGGTATTTTATTAAATACAGCCGTGCGCATCACATGCGTGGATCTGGCGGTCTTTTCCAACGTGTGCCTCACTACGTACAACATGTTCGCATGACGTGCGTTTTCTCCAAGTCTATCGCTTCTGCTCTGATACTGGTTCCTATTCTCCCACACGTACTGGGCTATATTATAGACCAGTAGGGAAGGGACCGTCATAATTTTAAATTTTATAAAATAGGGTTGGGCAGACACATCACTCGGGATCCGCGCAATCGTCCTCACAATGAAGGCGTGATTATATGAATGTATGTAGTATATGATCTGTGATAGTCCGAATAGTGTGGTGGATAGGGCCGCTGCCTCCTGAGCGAGGTCGTGGTTCGAATCCCATCACGTACCAAAGTTTTTTACGGTTTTCGAATTTCATATCCACGTTTATTCGGCGCACGAAGTGCACGTTAAGCCGTTTTTCAAGTTAATATATACATACATATAATCACGCCTGTTTCCCTAATGGGGTATGCAGAGCGTAAACGTCCTAAACGAAGGCCGTTCCGCCACATGTGACAAAGTTTTAAGGGTTATTTATTATAGATTTTTAGGTATATTGCTGTAGTGACAGGTTGTCAGCCAATCGCCTAAATTGCAATATACTTTAACCCTCGGATCTCTTAGCTGGTTTTTACAGCATGCCCGGGAAGAAATGCATCTGGCACATTCTATGTTTTTCTTTCGCTTCCAGGCCAGCATGGAAGAAATTTCATCGTTTAATACCGTGTATATTAGTAGTTAAGCCATATCAGAGGCCAGTACTAAGCATTGGCGGCTTGAAAACTCTGACCTAGTATAGGGTTGGCTCTGGTTTCCCTTCTGGGTTGCGGATGTCATATGGCAGTTGCTCTGTTTAAAAACCAGTGCCCTCGTTCAATTCCCTTGATTAGGTAGCCAACTCTGTGAGATACGGGATAAGGTATATGCTTATGTATGTGAGCTATGCTGCAGCTTTATCCAAATGAATTATGAAACCGGTAATAGCGAAAATTATTTTGTCTAAAACCTCCGGGAATGTTGGGTTTCTGATGCTTTCGACATCATGACGTTTATGTTGGAAATTAATAGTCAAATCACAAGATTGTCTGATGATAGATCTTCTTCTTCTTAGCGTGTCCATGGAACACGAGAAAATACATCATAGTGGCCCAACATTCAGCCACTTATATAGCGGATTCACTGCCGTCCATTGAATCCGCTGGCGTGCAAGTGTTGGGGCAAGCCAGGCACGATGTTAAGTGTGCCATGGTTTGCACTGCACCGCAAACACAGTCCACATCGAAACCAGCCGAAAATCCTCATCTGACCATGTTCTCCTTACTTCTACATACCTGAGTCCGAAGCATATTTAAGGACTTCCAGATCGGCCACGGTAATACATGTCTAGGAGGGAGATTTTCGGCAAGTGGGACAATGGGAGTAGGCAGAGAAGATGATGATAGATGATCCGTGCCAACGGCTAGGTTTATCAATCGCTATATCGCTTTCGGTTAACTGCCTCCGTGGTCTAGTGGTCAGTCATGGGCTTACGATATCGGAGGTCCTGGGTTTGATTCCCAGGAAGGAACACAAAGTTGATATTTGTCAATTTATGACTTTGTGAGATTTCCCCAGTTTGGTTATGACATTGCAGGCTGAATCACTTGATTGTCCGAAAATAAAAAGGTATCCGTGCTTCGGAGAGCACGTTAAGCCGTCGGTCCCGGTTGCTGTCAGTAATAGAGGTCGTTACTCAAACCACGTTAGAGGCCTAATAGCTGTGCTACTAGGCGGTTTGAAAACTCTGACACCAGGGTTTATCGGGTCGCTTAACTCGAGAATCCACTTGCTAAGAAGCTACGGGTACGATAGTAGCCGCTGCGCCAGAATGTAAATTTTGTAACCAGGTTCATTATGCCTGGTACTGCGAGAACGGAACGTAGATATAGCTAAATCAGCCCCGCTAAGTACACAGGTGACGATAGGGTCATATGTTTGTATGGGAGGATTTTGTGGTGGCGGGCGGTTGCAGGAAATTCAATTAGAAGCGTTTCATTATTCATTATTATTTGAAACAGCTGCCGTGTTTTAGCGTTTTGTGATTTGTTTATTGTTATTTTATTAGGGGCTCGGTTACTCGAACACTGCTAATGTTTGCACGTTTTTTAATTAATTTGTCAATATGTTTGTAAGTATTTGTATGAAAAGTTTTATTTTTATGATAGGTTCCATTTTGCTTCTAGTCTAGGCCAAGGGTTGACAGGGGGGCCGCCTATGTTGTACTTGTCTTTATCTGTTATCTGTTGGGTTGTATGATTTGTATTCTTACGTGCAATAAAGTATTTTTATGTTATGTTAGACAAGACATATTCTCAAATGAAGAGAGCTAATTCAGAAGCCTTAATAATATTAAATTTCTTAAGTACCACCACAGCATGCTGGCTGTCTTCTGCTAAAATCCGATGGGAAGCAGAAAAATAATCATGCGTAGTAATAGATAAAGATAAACGACATTTATTCCCAGATTAACATCAATAACATTAATACAAAATGATCATTCAGAATCTTCACTAAAAACTAAAATGCATAATTTCATTTTGAAGCGGTTAAGTTTAATTATTTTTTTCCATACTGGACTGGGAGAGAAAGAAAAACATAGAATGTTCCAGTTGCCCTTCCCGGGCATGCTGTAAAAGTCAGCAAAAGGGATTCGAGGGTTACAGTGTATTGTAATTTAGGCGATGGGCTGACAACCTGTCACTACAGCAATACACATTACAATCTAAATTTATGTCAGACGTGGCGAAAGCGCCTTTTAGGAGGCGTTTTACGCTCTGCCTACCCCGTAAGGGATAAGGGCGTGATTTTATGTATGTATGTATGTAAGTTTAATTAATAACTAAACAATAATTACGTATCTCAGCGTAAAAAGTAATCATCTCCTTACGACAATGTCCTCTATACTAGTCACGTCAGTCCACTGCTAGACACAAACATCCGCCTGTCAAGCAAGATCACGCTTGACAATTGGAATGACGAAGGCAATGTTACGTGCTTCATTCACAGGCATCGCTGCTTTTCTTTCTTGATTTGATTCCAGGGGTGAAGCTAGTCCAGCCCTGCATCACATAATGGGCCTTACGCCTATGTGACACATTCTTAGAATTACTCAACCTAGCAAATAAAGTTAGATGTAAATTACTCATTAGCCTTAGTAGGCTAGATCGTAATGTTAAATGTTGCTTCTTCTTCTTCTGTCGAGTGGGTATCGAGTCTATGGACCCGATGAACCCTGGTGTCAGAGTTTTTTGACCGCCTAGTAGCACAACTATCAGGCCTCTGACATGGTTTTAGTAACGACCACTATCAAAGACAGCGACCGGGACCGACGGCTTAACGTGCCCTCCGAAGCACGATATTTTTTTTCTTTTTGGACAATCAGGTGATTCAGCCTGCAATGTCCTAACCAAACTGGGGAAAAATTCACAAAGAGATAAATTCTCAAATATGAACTTTGTGTTTCCCCCCCGGGAATCGAACCCAGGACCTCCGGATCGGGAGTCCATGGCACTAGCCACTAGACCACGGAGGCAGTTGCTACCTTATTAGGTACACCATTTCCACAAAAAAAAAACGCCTATGTGACAGCAGTTAACTGTCATAACATAAGCCGTAGTTTGGATGCTTGTCTCATGCACGGTAAACTATCTATAAGTAGGTACAACGGCGAACTGCTGTACCCATCTTTACTTCCTTACACCACCATATTATATATATCACCACCAAGTTCTTTTTTTGTTTTCACCATACTATATATTGTTATCTCATATTCAGTTTTACAGGTTGGCTGGAAGAGATCTCTTTATAGAGATAAACTCACCTTTGTGAACTAAATTTGAATTTGTTTATTTATTTATTTATTTTTTGTACGCAATAAAGAATATATACTTTAGATTATCTTCCATGTTGAACTGGGAGCGAAACAAAAACATAAAATATGGCAGCATACTGTAAAAACCAACTGAGGGATCCGAGGTTTTAAGTATATTAAATTAAGGCGATGGGCTGACAAACTGTCACTAAAGCAATATACCTACAAATCTATCTTAAATAACCCTCAAAACTTTGTCAAACGTGGCGGAACGACCTTTATTTAGGTCTTTAACGCTCTGCCTTCCCCACTAGGGATAAAGTCGTGATTATATGTTTGTATGTAGAATCCTCAATCCATATATTGCACACAACACAGCCTATTTGGTCAGTTATGTTGGTGGCGGTTATGTCTAACTTTACTAACCCAATCAGAAAATATTATATCCTTAAGCAAAAGTAATAATATTTATATGTTTGTATGTATACTTAGTTATATCCTTACGACTATGTGACTGTAGTAAACTGTCATAACATAAGCCGTAGTTGGGATGCTTGTCTCATGCACGGCGAACTATCTGTAAGTACAATGGCGAACTTCTGCACCCGTTATAAATCCGACCCGGAGCACTGCGCACTCGTGGGTGCAGTGTGGGGGATGTTTAAAATATTGACTCTAATAAATGTTGTTGTTTATTTTCGTAGTACTAATATGACTGTACATGCTGGACTGGGAGCGAGATGAAAACAGAATGTGCCAGCTGCATTTTCTCCCGGGCATGCTGTAAAAACCAATTAAGGGATCCGAGGGTTTCTGTATATTGTAATTTAGGCGATGGGCTGACAACCTGTCACTACAGCAAAATACCTACAAATGTATCTTAAATAACCCTCAAAACTTTGTCAGATGTGGCGGAATGACTTTTGTTTAGGTCGTTTATTCTTCATTAGGGATACAAGCGTGATTATATGTATGTACTAATATGACCAAATAAAATAGAGTTGGGCAGGTGACGTATGCAGAATGTAACTAGAAAGATAGGCCAGACTAACCACCGATTAGGTTCCCCTCGATAGCCGGTAGAGGAAGGCCGTAGAAATGATGGCACGATGACCTGGAGACGATTTTTGAAAAGGAAGGGCAAAACATAACTTGCTATCTGAATCAGTGAAAAAGGGGATGCCTTTGCCCTGTAGCGGGATAATTTAGTTTAAAAAATAAGGTACATGGTCCGCATGGTGACAAGCTGATACTTTAACCTCTAACAATAAACCTAAACAAACCAAAACTATTGAAATTGAGGCAACATTTAATGTGTTGCTATATTGCTATTGCTATAAGTGCTAGATGAAACAATGATCTACAATTTTATTTAGTGTCTCATAGAAACTGAATTCTAAAAGCTAAATAATGTTTATTTAAATATTTCGGAGCAGTTCCACATTCCAGGGTCACCATTTGAGTAACCATAGAGTGTGCAACAAAGGCACTATCGTAGATAGAATGTTTGAAATTATACAAAACTAAGCATGGTTCCTCTCGAGCCATCTTCCCAAATTCCGGTCAGGTCCCGCTCATAAACGGAGTACGGCCGAAGATGTAAAATATTATGAGGGCTCGATTTTATAGTCCTTTCTTACTGTCTCTGTCTCTCTCAAACACGTCGCTCTTTAAGAGATATTATAATATTGAGTATGCCTTCTGTCCAAGACATTGTCCGAATATAGGTACTTTTATTCGTGTTCATATTTGAATAACATAATAATAAGCTGATCAGTGATCGATCAATGATTAATGGCCATGATTATTGTGTAACATGTAAAGTTAATGAAACTTGCATAGGTGAAACAAACGAAAGAGTAGGTACAAAGAGTAAGAACATCAGAAGGACAGAAATGATAACTGGAATTTCTTGTAACCAACTAATTTATTTCTAAAATATTGTTCACTCAAAAGCTCTTTAAAATTCACACAAGAACCTCTCAAATTTCCCAAACTACAACCTTTATTGGCAATTCCCAATGCAGTTTGGAAGGCAATCTCAGCAAAACCACGATACTCACTACCTTGATGACTCAGGGGAAGACGCATGATGGAACAAGTATTCATGATACGACCTGTTTTATGGCAAGGGGTTGACCATACGGCGTAACTCCAAGACCAAGTGGACAGATACTGGTCGTAAAATTTTCATAATTTAATATGTCAGTTTATGGGCGTCTTGAGATCTTTTAAAGATGGCCGTTGTAATGTGGGAGTAGTGCTTTGAATTCGAAATGTTTGTAACATTTTTGTAAATAATTTGGTTCACCGCAAAATTATCATCAAGCACATGATTATACCTTGAGAAAATCGTAGTAATTTGTAAACATACATACATACATACATATAATCACGCCTTTATCCCTAACGGGGTAGGCAGAGCGTAAACGACCTAAAGAGAGGTCGTTTCGCCACGTCTGACAAAGTTTTGAGGGTTATTTAAGATAGATTTGTAAGTATATGGCTGTAGTGACGGGTTGTCAGCCTATCGCATAATTTGTAAACAGACTGTAAAAATCTTGTGTATACGCCTGACAAGGCAGTTTTTAGTGATACCTTATAACAATTGTTTTTAGTGATACTTTTTTTTTTTTTTTTTTCTCTTTATTAAGGAGCTTTTTCAGTAACGAAGATGTCGCTCCATACGTCTTCGAACATATTACAGACTTATAAATACAATTATTTTAAGTTCTATTACATAAGGCGTCATCGTAAAGTTTGTATAACAACCTAGCTAAATCTGAGAATGGACAAGACAAAATACTATTACATTCTCCAATGGAATGATTTCTGTATAGTAACCGTCTTCTCAGCGCGTCATTCCGAGCACACTCCATTAAAACATGATAAACATCCTCCACTACCCCACATTTATCGCAATTTGGAGATTGTACCTTGCGCATCATGTAAGCGAACTTGTTAAATGGAATGTGACCGGAACGAAGCCTGAGAGCGGTAACGCATTCTTTCCTACTAAATGAACAGTTGTCAATCCAAGAGTACAATGGAGGTTCCGATTGTATCGTTCTATACCAAATCCCCTTTTCTCGGCTCCTCAGATCAAAATATTCGCTCCACTTCTCGTGACATATTTTTTTAACAACAGAAAAACAATCTGTATAGAATGGGGAAACTTTTAAAGGAGTACCACTACTAGCAGCTTGTCGAGCTAATTCGTCTACTTTTTCGTTATGTCTCAGACCAATATGTGAAGGGATCCACTGCAGAACAATAACTTTATTATTGAGTTGCAACTCTCGTATTAATTTAATTATCTCATAAGCTATCGGGAGGCATCGAAAACTCGATGAACACCGAGCTATGTGTTGCAAAGAACTTTTGGAATCTGATAAAACTACAAATTTATTCCAATTGATAGATTTTACATATGAAATAGCCTCAATAACAGCTAAAAGTTCTAGGTACATAATAGAAATTTAGTGATACTTATAACTGCAAACATGTGACCTGAATTCTATACTCAATAAATCATTCATTAATTGATTCATTCAAAGGTTTTGTGTTTAATTCAAGACTTCTTAATATAAACAGGTAAGATGCGACAGAAAACAGACAACGGAAGCCAAAGTATTCTTGATTCTGAAAATACAAATAAAAAGATTAAAAAAACCGTTTACAAAATATACCAACGTTCTACAAATCCACATTATTTGTCTTATCTTATCTTCTTATCTTATTTAGCCTAAATCATCCCACTGCTGGGCAAAGGCCTCCCTCTTCTCCTTCCATTTTTCCCTGTTTTCAGCTTTAACTTGCCAGTCTTTTGTAATAGTGTCGAGCTCGTCGCGCCACCTGCGACGGGGTCTTCCACGTCGTCGTTTTGTGGTTGGTGGTTTCCACAGAGTGCTTGTTCTTGCCCACAGTTCTTCTGGCATTATTATACATTATTTGTCTAAACAATAAAAAACAAGGTAATCTTTCATTATATCTGTGTACTTTCTAATATTGTTTGGTAAATATTTGCTAATTATTTGATTGAAATGACTTTCCCCCATCGCCCTAGGGAAGGTAAGGGGAGGGGTAGGAATATTTACCTATCTTTCGTATGAATAAGCTTATTTTTCGACAGTATGTGAATTTTTAATGATTTTAATTTCCTGTGTATAGGGTTTTATTATTTACGCAACGTTGAATTCGTGGCTTATTATTATAAAAGTATTTTTACTTCTTTAAATAACATCAGTTTTCTTTTATTTATAATTTTGACCGTCGCCAACTATTGCCCATTTAGTCCCCAAATTGGGGCTACTTTAGGATTTCTTTTTACTACTTCTAGTAAGCGCTAGACGAGGTATTTGCTGGATATAACATAAATTTTCCTAAATGGACATAAAGTACGTAGTATAAGGAAACAATTTAAGCGACTTTAAGGCTTGTAATTATAAAGCGATCTCAAACTTGAGAGCAATATTAAGTATGGATTTGACAGACCAGTTTGTACTGAAATGAAATTTCGGATACGATTTCAAACTAGCTGTCACTCATGAGCGCTGATTATAAATACGGACCTATGACTTTAGTATTAAATGGTAACCACCTGAACTAATTGCCTTTACATTAACCAAAATCCGATCGGCGTACATGATGAAACCTCGAATCCGCAACCAGAGTAAAGGGTGCCGAGTGACAGCCCTGTAATTAAATAATAAAGCCATCGAGCAGAACTCTTCGCTAATGGCGCTGCCGTCGATTTCTCTCGACTTGTCCAAATCTCCTGAATTTCCCCCGAAATATTACCAAAATGCGATTTGTCTAAAGAGGGATATTAAAACTTTGGGGCGCTTTTTAATTTTTAATGCGTTCGTAAAATTAAAGTGAAGTTTGTCGAAATGTTTCGGACGATGTTAACGGTGTGTTTTAGTAATGATTAGGGTCTTTTAATAGGTGTTTAGAGTTTGCTTACATCATAGTAAACAATGATGACTACTAAAAACAAAAAACTTCAGATAAACCGCTATTTCTGAAGTCATTAAGACCAGTATGCTCGGGGACAAAATCTGCTGGCACGGGTAAATTGAAGAAATAAAAAGGTACACTAAAGTAGCTTCCACGCTGGACTGGTAGCGAGAAAAAAACATAAAATATGCCTCATGAATTTCCTCCCGGGCGTGCTGTAAAAACCAGCTAAGGGATCTGAGGGTTTCTGTATATTGCAATTTAGGCGATGGGCTGGCAACCTGTCACTGCAGCCATATACCTACAAATCTATCTTAAATAACCCTTAAAACTTTTTCAGACGTGTTGGAACGACCTTTGTTTAGATCGTTTACGCTCTGCCTACCCCATTAGGGATACAGGCGTGATTATGTATGTATTTACTATGGTAGCCCCAGTTTGGGCGCCAAATAACACATTAGTTGGCGACGACACAAAAGTATTTCTTAGTCAAATCAAATTTCAAGTTCCGTCCTACAGGCTCGTGTAATGCAACTTTTATAAATCTGAGTCCCGTTTTCCCAATCTGTCGCATTAGCCATATTCAATTTAAATACGAATTGACGCGATTTCCATATAAACGACTTTTGCCAAACGTCGATGAGTTTGAAACGTTCACCGTTTTTCTGTACAATTCGACGGGTTATATTAAAAAAGTTTCGGCGTTTGAAATAAGGAGACAATTGACGGACGCCAATTTATTCCGGGTCGAAGGTTGAAGTGGTTCTGGAAATCGTCCTCCGTCCTTGTCAGTCATATTGTCGACCGTATTTCCTATCAATAAATATCTTACAGTTTTTGCTTGTTACTGAAAGTTCTTGTGAGGAGGCTGAACCTGTGAATTTAGGGTGAAGATCTTCAAATATAGGGCCCGTATTAATAAATAGCACTTGAGACTGACAGCTAGTTTGAGATTGTATTAGAAATTTAATTTCGTACGATGTGTTCTGTCAAATCCAAACTTAATATTGCTCTCAATCTGGAAATCGCTTATAAATACGAGCCAATTATTATTATTTATTTGCCAATTTATCACTTTTTCAGTTTTTTACCCAGTTTGGTAAGGACATTGCAGACTGAATGACCTGATTGTCCGAAACGTAAATGGATTCGGTGCTTCGGTGGGCACGTTAAGCCATAGGTCCAAGTCGCTGTCTTTGATATTGGTCGTTACTCAAACCATGTCAGAATAGCTGTGCTACTAGGCGGTTTGAAAACTCAGCCACCAGAGTTCTTCGGTTCGTTGTTCGACACGAGAATCCACTCGCTAAGAAGAAGAAGAATACGAGCCTAAAAGCTTTTAAAAAGATCTGATTGGATCCGAATTTTGTCTATAACCTGTCTGGGAGAAGAATTGATCTTTAACATTCCTAAGAGCTGGATAGGTGTGTAGCGCACATAGATGGCGCCACATCAAGATAAAACAGACCTGAAACGCGGGTGTATCGAAGTTTGCTCGGTGATCAGCATATATACAACTTCCGAACTAATCCAGTCGGACTCCAGTCCCCTGGTTACAACACCCGACCAGGTGGGTGATTACTCTTTTCCCATCCGTCATCACTCGGCCAACTGGCCTCTCAAGGAAATGTTCCTAAATGTGTATCCAATTGAATACATGTATAATGACAGGGGTTTTAGTACACCGCTCCATAGAATAGGTTTCTCTTTCAATATTTGACTATTTGCACTGCTACAGCACACATTGTCTTAAGTTTACATGTACATGTTATCTGTTGTTTATTTTTGTTTATTGTGTTTTAATTTCAAAACTTTTGGTTTGTGTAAAATTTGTGTGTCTGTAGTACCGAATAAACGTTTTATCTATTTATCTATCCATCTATTTCTGCTGTAGTATAGGTTGGTTAAAGCTTTATGTTTGGATTAACATAGTTCTCAGGTTAAGAAGAAGCAAACGGTTTTGCAATCACTAATTCAAATTTGTAAGTTCATAACATGTCTTGGTACAATTAACCCTATATTTTTAACTATTGACCCGCCCCGGCTTCGCACGGAATCATCAGTGTTTCTCTACTATATTATGCATGTATTATACATATAAACCTTCCTCTTGAATCACTCTATCTATTAAAAGAAAACGCATCAAAATCCGTTGCGTAGTTTTAAAGATTTATGCATACATACATACACGGGACATTGGGACAGAGGAAGCGACTTTGTTTTATACTATGTAGTGATAGCACATAAATAGTAATACTCTTCTCGTTCACTAAATAAATCTAACAGGTCATTAATTCCAACAAATTAAGCCACAGAGCAGGCCCTTTCTATCATCCCAAATTAACAATATCGAGGACAACACAACCCTTTAACCAATCCTATTATTAGCGGCACACTAATCGTGGTTCTGTCAGCAAATTAAGACAGATCGGCACGTTAATTTGGAATGAACGAAATAATTAGTGAGAAAACACGCAGTGGAATCATAAGACGTGGCGGTGAATAATTATTATTTATAGCTGAAGTATTGCAAGGAAATAGGAAATTTCGCATTCGGAATAGCGCTGGATGATTTATATTCATCACATTTTCATTTTGGTGGAACAGATGTTTCGGATTCAAAGTAGCCATTCATAATCATAAAGGTATATTTTGGATTTTAGCCTGAAAATAATTGTTTTTAAGGAGCAATATCGTTCATTAACTGCCACCGTGGTCTAGCGGTCTGAGCCATGGGCTCACGACTCGGAGGTCCCGGGTTCGATTTCCGGCGGGGGACAATGACTTTGTGTTGTTGTTTCTAGTTTGGTTAGGACATTGCAGGCTGATCACCTGATTGTCCGAAAAAGTAAGATGATCCATGCCGTCGGATGGGCATGTAAAAAGTCTGTCCTGCGCCTGAATTCTCTCTGGTCGTGTCAGTCAGTCTGTCCCATTAGAATAAGAGATTGAGGGAACAGAGAGTGCACCTGTGTGTAGCGCAAACACTTGGGCACTAAAAACAAGGCCTGCGCAGTTGGCATCTCCGGGAGATTGGCTGCCATCACTGGAAATCGGTGGGAGGACTATCGTTCATGATCTCTGTGCTCTTTCAAGAAGATAGTTTAAGCTATTTTTTATGGGGACATTATATCAAGCCTGTTTTTTGTTATGGATGAAGTCTTTGAAGATTTTTTTATTTCTAGTTTTGCTGGAAGATTTTATTTTAAATATCTTACGCAGACTCCTCTCCGTCACATTACCAATGCAATGAATTTAAAAACATGAAAATCATAGTATAAAAAACATCACTTTGATATTTATCAAGCCGTCTTCACGAGCCCCTCGGTAAGAGTATGAAGTAAAGGAATATCGTGAAAAGGAATTCATCTTTGCACCCCTGGTAGCAGGAAATGACATTGTAAACATTACCATTGAGGGTCACAGTTCATAGTACGACTTAACACTTTAGCTGCTGTAAACATAATGTATATTATTTCTTTTAATATTTATAAGATGTAAATATAACTTCATAGTTATGTAAACTATGTTTTACTTGTTTTATCCTTTACTAACTGAGAAACAAGGCCGCTTTCTGTGCACTTAGGTATTTGTTTAGTTTGTGATTTTTTTGTGCGCTATAAGGAATTATTTGATTTGCTTTATTATACCCATTTGAAAACTCTGACCTGATCTAGGATTGGGTCTGGTTTTCCTTCTGGTTTGCGGAGGTCAGATGGCAGTCACTCTATGTTAAAACCAGTACCCTCGTTCAATCCCCTAGATTAGATAGCCGACCCCTTGAGATACGGGGTAAGGCTAGGGAGATGATGATTTGTTATACCCATCTAGGGTACTCTTTAACAAAAAAAAGAAGATAGAAGATTCTCTACGAACCTTTTTGATATGTGGGTACCAAAAAGTTGCCCTACCAACAATAACTGCATGTCCATCTTTTTCAAAATTTACAAACTCATAATAGTGGACCTCTGAAACATGTACGACTATTTCCTTGTACAGGAAGTGAACGTGTTAAAAGCTCAGCAAATATGTTCAACAGTTACTGCAAACTGCGGCGGCAAGATAAGTGTTGTTTTTGGATTTTTGCATCTGACGAAGTCTGTTTTTGAAAAGCCGGGGCTCAAAAATAGGAAATCTTCTATTTGTGCAGTTGCAGTTTTGTGATAGGGGGACACACGGAATTTATAGTTCAACCGGAAGCGGAAAGAGGAAGATATAATCTTGTTGTTTTAGGGAAAACAAAAGAGGTCTTGCCTTATCTTGTTCACGCAGAGTTGCTTATGCTTTCTTAAAGTTTATTCATAAGAAGCAAAAATTTAAATAAAAATACCTACAGGCAGATTCAAAGCTTTTTTAAAGTAACCACCAAGTTCGTTAAACAGTTTATATACTGTATAAGTTTAACTATACATATTTACAGTTGTTTACTTAGCCCAGTTTCCCGCAAACGGAGGTAAGTTAATCACCGAAACTAAACAACTTTCACCAGTCAATTCATTCAGAAAACGATAAAAATTAGGTCTCGATAGAAAAAAATATTTAAGTTTTTAATTTAATGATTATATAAAAATATATGATTATACAAAAAGCGTTCGGTTCCTGAAAGTATTTCTTTGTAACAGTTGTTTAGTATCGTTGAGTTAATTTTTGGATAACAACTGTCTACTTATTAAACATACATCTTACTTTCAGTACCTCCAGTAACAAAACACAACAAGAAGAAACATAGAGAAGGGAGTCCATAAAAATATCATCTAAAACCTTACGGGGTTATGACAAGTGGACCCCTCTTGTAAGTTCGATGAGATAGAGTGCCGCGTTTTAAGAAAGAACGTCGGTTCAAAAAACCCGCTAAGAAGACACAAGCTGTAGATGGCAGTTAGCGCATCTTTATCATCTTTTTAATAAAATACAACAAAAAGAAACCTAGAGAAGGGAATCCTCAGAAAAAAAAATATCTCTAATATGATTACGCAGAGCGCATAATAAGAAACTGGTCGAGATCGCAATCGGGGCCGAGGGTCGCGGTCACAGCGTCTTCCCCATCTTTAACTTGTCGGTTGTCGACGACATCTTAAACATTACGGGGTTATGACAAGTGGACCCCTCTTGTAAGTTCGATGAGATAGAGTGACGCGTTTTAAGAAATCCGTACAAACCATGTCAGAGTCGTATTCACTATTACTAATAAGTGGTTTAAAAATTCTAACACCAGGGTTCATCGGGTCGTAAAACCCACGCAATGAGAAGAACAAGTATGATATAGGTCGCAGTCAGAGCATCTTTACCATCTTTATCTTCTCGATTGTCGACGACATCTTAAACCTTACGGGGTTATGACAAGGGGACGAACCTATCTTGTGATGCGTGTGATGATATAAAGTACCACGTTTAAAGGAAGGGCGTAGGTTCAAAAAACTCACTCGATAAGAAGAAACAAGGTAGATCGCAGTCATAGCATCTTTACAATTTTTCTAATAACAAATCTTTGAAATGAAGAAACGATTTATGAACCAATTTTTAAATTTACTTAATCAGTAGGTATGTCCTCTGTTTTTCTAATTCTGACGACAGGATCGTTGTGGGAGATGTTATTATAGTTTTGGGGAAACATTTGGGTGAAACAATTACAACATTGTTGGTTGTCTGTGGAAATTGTACGATGAAATAAAATTTTATGAAATTTTTCATGAATCTAAAATAAAAGTTGGCGAGAATAAATATTGCAACCGCGAACGATGAACAATATTCTTACCAAACTTTACTTAAAACTCGCGTCCTACGCGGTGCATCTCACAACTTTTAGCACAACTTAAAACAAAGACCGCACTCTCTTTTACCGCTTGGAGTTTACTTAAGGTGCATTTACATTGCACTATAAGACATAAAGAAAATACTACGTTTTAGGCCCACCCAACATAAATACAGGATGTTTAGAATGGTTTTGTGAGTATTTATCTAAATTCATAAGTTCTAGTCGTGAAATATACCTAACATTATATAGGGATAATTTTTGCATAACTGATGTTCTATTTTGCTGTTTTCTTTGTTTCCTAACTTTATGTTTATTAATCTTGTCGCAGCCGAACTGCTCCTTTAATGTGCACAGCACAAACTTAAAAAAAAACCACATTAAACAGTAGTTAACAGCTATTTTATTTACCAGGCATGCTGTAAAAGGTTGTCTGGTAAGTAAAATATCTGCCCTGTTTTTATTATGTTTTTGTGTACAATAAATTGTTAAATAAATAAAAGGAAAAAGAAGAACCAAAGATTCAAAGGTTCAAATAGTTTAAGCAATGGGCTGACAACCTTTTACTCCTAAAGAACGTCATTCTACATATCTGAAATATTCCCTAATAATTTTGCGTATTTTTCTTGTATTTCTGTTTACTGCGTTTACTATCATGAGTAGAGTACTTATTTTAAAAATCTTAATCCACCCACTTTTTACCCTCTGTAGATACACGTAAACCCAGGGCCCTTTGGCTTGATGTTGACAAGATGCGTTCAGATGTTTGCGGACCGGGTTTCAAGATGGCCGCGGGGCGATGCTGTTTGATAGCCGATTACATCAAACGGAATCAAGTAAAATAATACTGTTATAGGGTGATGTAGTTAAATGCTTGTTCCTGCGTGTGATAATCGCTTTTTATAGTGACCTTAGGGTGGAATAAAATCAATAATGTTGATCTGAATCAAACAAACTAAGCAAACAAATTTCTTAAATAATTTAAAGATGGCCCTTGGGCATTCTTTTTCTTAAATTATAAAGATGAAACAGATAAATTACAACAAAATTGCGCTAGCAAAATGTCGAAGAATGTTTTAACAAGATTAAAATTAATCCGTACTAGAATTAACACTCTGTATGTTTTAATCTTTAATTAACTCTAACTAACCTCCCGCATCTTGATAAAAATATCTGAAACTAACGAACTTCATAAAACTTTTTAATAATTTTACCTCCAGTGCCACAGTATCTGGAAAAAGAATAAGTCAAGTGGTTCAGCCAGTATATCTCCTGTGAAATTAACATTAGTTTTACTTAGTCTGTGGCAAGTGCTCAGCTAATGAACAATCTTCTTGGATTTACTTCTTTATTTTTGCAAAGATTGTGACTCTTATCAAGTTAGAACGAGATTTATTTTATATTAGCAACTTACGCCGTTTTCAAACTAATAGAATTGAATTTTAAAAGATTATTATATTTCCTATTTACTCACCTGATAGATCAGTTACTTCAAATGCAGGAAAGTACCTGCATTCCAAAGACACAGGTTCGAGACCTGCCTGAAACGTTTTTTTTCTGTCATATTATATGCAATAAAAATAACACTGGGACTGCTAAAAATCCTCAAAAATAATAAAGTACCCGACTTTAAAATATTTAATCCAAATTCCAGTGAGTTTCAGCGGATATAAAAATTTTACAATCCCAAACTTTGTAACCGAAAATTTAACACTGTAATAAAACGGCTTCATTGAATTCATGAGTTACAAAAATTGTGCAATTTTGAGAAACGGATTCTAAAATCTGGTAATGAAACACAGATTATAGCTATAGTTTGTGATTAGATATAAAAATATTGATAAAGACTAGTTTAGACTCATTGAGCTTTTGATACAATCAAGCTAAATTGAATAATTAAAACATTTCTTTCAGCAGTCTACGTAAACTCAAATTACACCTAACATTAATAATTTTATATAGATTTTATCAAATAAACTTTGATGTGCGTACATAAAAATAACATTAGCTATAAAAATGTCATAACTGAATCAATAATAATGACAATCCAATGTTTCCATCAGTCTTGTTTATATTTCGATCAGTACGGTCAGCAGAACAAATGCTGTCCGGAAATTTATTTGCTGATGACTGACACAATCAGTGGCTCCCGCATTTCACGCTTTGGAAATGCATTTCTAACCGCTGAGTTATCCTATCAATGGTATTCCCTAAAACATCGACTTACAGCGATTCTTGCTGCTAAAAAAATAAAAACTTAACTTAGCTGAACCCAATTTTTTGCACTCAAAGAAATGTTAAGCGTAGCGTTCATACGCGATTCCAACATTTTATACTCAAAGAAATGCTAAGCGTAGCGTACTTACGCGAGGTTAACATTTTGTATTTATAGATATGCTAAGCGTAGCGTTCTTACGAAAGTTCAATATTTTATACTAAAAAAAATGTTAAGCTAACCGTACTTACGTGACTTCAATATTTGTACTGAAAGTAATGCTAAGCGTAGCGTACTTACGCAAGTACAATATTTTGTACTCAAAGAAATGCTAAGCGTAGCGTTCTTACGTGAGTCCAATATTTGCACTCAAAGAAATGCTAGGCGTTGTGGATTTTTGAGCCTATACATTTGTCATCTTGATTTTATTTAAGTACTTAATTTACATATGAATCAAACAAATTTTTCTACTTCTGTCGTGTGGATTGTCAGCTCTTTCTTAAAATTATAGTGTCCAGAAGACCTCAGAAATGTTTTATGTATTCTTTCATAGCGAGTGGATTCTCGAGTCGAAAGGCCCGACGAACCCTGGTGTCAGAGTTTACAAACTGCCTAGTAGCACAGCTGTTTAGGCCTCTGACATGGTTTGAGTATCGACCACTATCAACGACAGCGACCGGGACCGACGGCTTAACGTGCCCTCCAAAGCACGGAATCCTCTTAGTTTTCAAACAATCAGGTGATTCAAGACTGCAATGCAGGACCTCCGGATCGTAAGCCAATGGCTCTGACCACTAGACCACGGAGGCTGTTTCATGTATTGATTGATGAATAATCCAGTTAATGCTTTTGACTTACCCCAAATTTGGTGGACATTGAAAGCGCGAGAATTACAGCAGCAGACAATGATTTTATTGCGCTCGATTTGTGGCGCGCTGCAGCTGACGGCAGCGGCAACTGCGTTTTGTTTGCGGTTTTTGTGCTGATATTCAGACTCCTACATAGGAAAGTAGGTGCATTATAATTATAAGCTTATCCGCTAGGCAGCATAGCGACATATTGAGACAGTCTAGTTTTCAACCTATCTAAACAAAAATTGAGGACACTCTTATTCTTTGTGGCTATTATATCCCCTTCAGTCTACTATGAGCATTCTTCTTTTTTGAGTCTATTTGGGGCTTCATGGTTTCATGTATCAGTCTGTCGTAAAGTGTCTCTGCAGGGTTTTTCAAATGTTAATTGCTTTATTTAAATTCTAATGTGATAAAATAGAATAAAATTTAATCCCTAATCACATAGCAATATCATTATCCCATTACGTACATACATACATAAATACATACAATCACGCCTTTATCCCTAATGGGGTAGGCAGAACGTAAACAACCTAAACAAAGGTCGTTCCGTCACGTCTGACAAAGTTATGAGGGCCATTTAAGATAGATTTGTAGGTACATTCCTGTAGTGACAGGTTGTCAGCCCGTCGCCTAAATTCCAATATACTGAAACCCTCGGATCCCTAAGCTGGTTTTTACAGCATGCCCGGGTGGAAATGTTATCCCATTACGTACGCAGCCAATAAATTAGTTCTAGTTTGACCGCGCCATAATATTTGATAGCCAATATCCCAAATCAAAATTATTGAATGAATTACCTATTTAATCATTTCTATTTCTGTTGGAATAAAGCCCAAAATGGTTTAATTCAATGATAACGTAACGATGTATGAATAGGTGTGATTATGCTTGTATGATGTATTATCGTATAGGATCTGACAGTGTGGTTTTGTGATGTCCGAAGTATTTTAGGTCGGGAGCTGATAGATATTTTTATTTGATAATCAAAATCTTGAATCTTGCCCTGTTACCTAAATTCAATCATGATAACACATCTAAAATCTCAATTTTCAAATTCTGCGTCAGAAGCTTCCTCACATGTTTTGGTTTGCTTCATGTACAGCTCAGACCACCAGGAATTAGTTTTACCTCCACTTACTAACTTACTATCGTGTTACAAATGCTCTCGAATGTACCAAAATTTCCTCCATCCAAAACGTAATTCCTAAACGCTCCGATCGCATAAACACGGGCAATTACTTAAAGTGCTGAAGTTTAATTGTAGACAATTACACTGGCTTGGTTCCGGGACACGACGCTATTGTAGCTTTAGCCTTTATGTAAACGGGACAGGATATAATATTCAGTGCTAATAGCCGTTATACTAATCGTATTGAGTACGATATTTTTGTCCGAAAAAAAAACATTATAATATACATAGGGTGAGAGCTGCGTGATACCATTTTCACAATTTTTCATAAAAATTTGGATTGATATTATGTACTTATAGTATAATTACATATTGTTATAATTATGTTCACCTTTGTTTAGGTCGTTTACGTCTGCCTAACCCATAGGGGATAAAAGCGTGATTATATATATATCTATGTTCACCAAAGTTCACTATACATCATACTACATAAAGTGTACTACATATTAGTTGTAGTATGGTGTATAGAATTCTTTCATCCCAATTCACAATCCCATTGTATGATTATGGTATGTACCTGCAGTATATTGACATATTTTTATAATTATGTTCACCAAAGACCACAATTGTGTGTGCATTTAAAAATAATTAATTTTAAAAGGCATTTCTTCCATGCTGGACTGGGAGCGAGAGAAAAACATAGAATGTGCCAGCTGCATTTCCTCCCGGGCATGCTGTAAAAAACAGCTAAGGGATCTGATGGTTTCAGTATATTGCAATTTAGGCGATGGGCTGACAACCTGTCACTACAGCAATATACGTACAAATGTATCTTAAATAACCCTCCAAAACTTTGTCAGATGTGGCGGAACGACCTTAGTTTAGGTACTAGTATAGTATTATATTATCTGTGGATTTAGGTCGTTTACGCTCTGCCTACCTCATTAGGGATAAAGGCGTGACTATATGTATGTATGTATGTAAAAGGTCACGGCCACGACGTTCGGCAGGCTGCGTACAAGAGTATGGAATAATAAACATCTAACGGTCAGGACCAAGATGATTGTATATCAAACTTGCGTCTTGAGCATACTCTTGTTTGGAGCTGATACCTGGACGTCGTATGCTAAACAGGAAAGATGACTTAACACCTTTCACATGCGCAGTCTTCGGAGCATCCTCAACATATCATGGAAGGACAGGGTAACACACGAGAGAGTGCTAGAGATTGCACAGCTTCCTAGTATCACCGCTCTACTCAAACAGAGACGCTTGCGTTGGCTAGGGCATGTGCACCGAATGAGCAGCTCTCGTTTGCCCAGACAGACCATGTTGAGCCAAGTTGCGTTCTCAAAACGTAAAGTCGGACGTCCCTTACTACGTTTTAAAGATTGCACAAAACGCGATATGATCGCATTTAATATCGATCGCAACACATGGGAGGATCTCGCTACCGATCGTGATGCGTGGAGATAAACCATCTACGAGGGCCGTGAGACCCACGATAAGGCCTGGTTTCAAACCCTAGCCCATAAATGGGAAAAACGACATGCTCGTGGAGAGGGCTCCGTCGCAACGGACTCTCAATTCGCGTGCAGTAAGTGCGGACGAAAATGTCGTTCAAGGATCGGTCTTTTTAGCCACGAGCGACGATGCTCTTCTCGCATAGGCGCTGCTTGAATCATCTGTCAAGATGAAAAAGGCCTAATGGTGATGATGATGATGTAAAAGGCCATAAGTTTAACTGTTTGATATAGCAATTGCAGGTAGATGCATGCTTGGTAAAACTATAAATTAACATACATACGTACATATAATCACGCCTTTATCCCTGGGGTAGGCAGAGCGTAAACGATCTAAACAAAGATCGATCCGCCACGTCTGACAAAGTTTTAAGATAAATTTGTACGTATATTACTGTGGTGACAGGTTGTCAGCTCATCGCCTAAACTGAAATATACAGGCACCCTCAGATCCCTTAGCTGGTTTTTACAGCATGCCCGGGAGGAAATGCAGCTGGCACATTCTTTTTTTTTTCTCTCGCTTCCAGTCCAGCATAAATTAACAATGTAGACAAAATTATACTGTACCTATGTATGCTTATATGATATTACCAGATGTTACTAACTGAACAAGCACCTAATTTAGCTATTACGAACTGTTTATGTAATACTTAAACCGAATTATTCTAAATTAAATAGCTATGATAGCTGTTCAAACTACACTGCCCTTAGTTTTAATACAATTTGATAGTCGTTTTATTGCAAGCAATTTCAGACAATGTAGAAAATTGTATAATTTTGCTACTTTGTTACTTTATGATTCGAATTTGGCAAGACCTTTTTATGAGGGAATTTTGCACAGTTAAATTTTGTCGTAAAGTAAATCTTTGTAATTTTTTATTTTACGTTATAACATACTTTTTTGACAAGAAAGATTAGTGGTTTGGTTTTTATTATTATTATTAGCCTATGCTGTCCCACTGCTGGGCAAAGGCCTCTCCATCCTTCTTCCACCTCTCTCGATCTTTGGCAACCTCCCACCAATTCTTGCGATATTCGTCCAGGTCGTCTCGCCATCTTTTTCGAGGTCTACCTCGTTGACTTTGTTCGTTAGGGGGGATCCATTGGGTGACGACATTTGGCCATCGCTCCGGGTGCATACGGCTGACGTGTCTGGCCCAATCCTTTTTCAATTTGGCTGTCTTTGCACCGACATCTGTCATGCCAGTTTTGGAACGCAGTGTGGTATTTCTAACTTGGTCTATCCGTTTGAAGCCTAGTATGCTGCGCTCCATTGCTCTCTAGCAAATCTTGAGTCTGGATTTTTTACACTCTGTGAGAGACCAAGTTTGTGCACCGTAGGTTAGGACGGGCAGGATGCACATGGTTTGGTTAAATTATAAAATTATCTAGGTAACTCACTTCTGAATATTAAACTTGATTTTGATTATAGAGTGCTATCTTTTCATCCTTGGCATTAAACATTTTTGAGTCGAACTCACTACCTTTAGCATAACAGGACTTTAGCAACCCTGAAAGACAAATCTAATTTTAAAACGATGATTAAAAGTGTCCGCACCAAAATTAAGTTATTACCATATTAATACAGCTGACTTCATTTCATGACCGAATTCGGCCAAAATAGATAAAATATTATGAATTTCATTTTCGCCCTCCACCTCCCGGCCTATTCGCCTAAAATTGATCACATGGCATTCATGTTTTGTTGGATATTAATACAGGGGCTAATTTGCAATTAATCTGTCCATTATCATCCAAACGAATTAGGGTGCACTCGCTTGCCAGCCAATATGGCTGCAAATGACGCGTTTTGAATTTAGGCGGGTAGTACTGGTAGTAATCGTTTGTATGAAATATTCAGGAGGTTGTAAAATCTAAACAGATACCACGAATCTGCTGTTAAATATGGGAATTTAGTTTACTTTATATTTCGCTTTAATTTTCAATTATTTAACATTAATATAAAAGCAGTTCAATTGGCTTATTTATTTGTTAAAAATGCTGACGTCACACGACAGAAAAAGCATAAAGTAAACTTATTTAAAAAAATACAAGGAAAAGTAATAGAATGTAATTCAAAATACTTTCATCATTGCGTTTAGATAACGGAAAACACCATTGAACACCCTTGTATCTTTGATCTGCAATATGCATTGCCTAACATGGTGGAATGCAGAATCAAACAATTCGATAACTATGCTAATTTCTATCTTCTTTGCTACCTCTCCCTCTATCTTGATCAAGAAAGTATACTTTGTATTATATTATTACTTCCATGCTGGCCTGGGAGCGAGAGAAAAACATAGCATGTGCCAGCTGCTTTTCCTCCCGGGCATGCTGTAAAAACCAGCTAAGGAATCCGAGGGTTTCAGTATATTGCAATTTAGGTCATGGGCTGACAACCTGTCACTACAGCAATATGACTACGAAATAAAAATATCCCTCAAAACTTTGTCAGATGTGGCGAAATGACCTTTGTTTAGGTCGTTTACGCTTTGCCTACCCCATTAGGGATAAAGGTGTGGTTATATGTATGTATGTATGCACTTTGTATTATGCAGTTTGCTGCACTGGAGTTTGCGTATAATTTTCTTGGAATTTATAAGGTGCTAAAATTTGGCGTAGTTATTTTAATTTACGCGAAGAATGTAGGAGAGTATTTGGGTAGTTTATTTACGTTACGAGTAAGTAGTTTTTAGTACTATGAAAGTGTTGGTTTGCGTGATTAAAAAATTTCAAATTCATAACATTTTCTTTTAAGAGTTATGGTCCTGGGTTCGATTCCCGGGGGGGAAACACAAAGTTGATATTTGAGAATTTATCACTTTGTGAATTTCGGTTAATGGTTAGGACATTGCAGGCTGTATCACCTAATTGTCCGAAAAGAAAAAGATTTCGTGCTTCGGAGGGCACGTTTAAGCCGTCGGTCCCGGTCGCTGTCTTTGATAGTGGTCGTTACTCAAACCATGACAGAGGCCTGATAGTTGTGCTACTAGGCGGTTTTAAAAACTCTGACACCACGGTTCATCGGGTCGATAGACTCGATACCGATTCGACAGAAGAAGAAGATAAGAGTTATAGTATATTTTTAAATTTGAATGGAATCCTCTTCATTAAGTTACACTTTCTCAATGTGAAAGGAAAATATAAATGAACATCATCTAACAAGATTTGTTATTTTAATATAGTCGAAACTATCTTTTTAGTCCATTGTTTTCTCGCTACAATAACAATATATCAAGAGTGAAGCGAAGGATAGTACACTGCGGGCCGAGTTGGAGTTTGCACCGAACAAAAAAAAAACAAAAATAGTTCAGAAAATATGTTGGAAAAGTTCGCTCTTCCCATCTCGTGCCCAACTGGTGGGAAATAACAAACTAAGTGCGAACTGTAGTTTTATGTGGCGAAATGTGAAATAAAAATTGTGGTTTTAGTTTCGGTGAACAATTTAAAATTGCTGGATTCTATTGCGACAGCTGTAAAAGTTATAGTTTGTTGATATTTTTTTTTGGATCACAGTTAACGACCTAAATAAAATGAAGAACTTGATTTTAAATTAATATTAAACCATGGTGAGTGGTGTATGTAGGTAGTAGATCTAAAATAATAGGATCAAATTTGACACTTATTATTTCATCAAATGAAGGTTGTTTTATTATGTCAAATAGTTATTTTTTAGACCCTGAGACAGATGTCGCTCCTAATAAAAATAATCATTTTATCCGTACAGTTTTCAACTAAGCATTTTCTGGCAATCAATCTTCTTATGTGCCATACTCACCACATTTTACAGGAGAAATAAGTAAGGGAAGTGCAACAAGTTATATGCTTATTTCCTGGATTTATATCCTCATCAGTCTTTACGACACCCGCGGGAAGGGAAGGGGCGAAGTGATGGTATTAACCCGATTAGTATTAACATAATACTTGATTTTATTTTAGTAACTATGTAATTTTGTCCTGCAGTGTACAGCGCACTTCCTCGAGCTCGTTTCATGCGCCATAACGCGGCCATTTTTGCACTTGCTTGCATGCAAACTGTACTCTTTTATATGCACCGGCCAAGTTCTTACCTAATGGTTGTTATAGCTGCAAGGTAATAGGTGAAGTCTATTTTTTGTATGTACATACATACATACAAAATATAATCACGCCTTTATCCCTTATGGGGTAGGCAGAGCGTAAACGACCTAAACAAAGGTCTTTCCGCTACCGCCAAGTCTGACAAAGTTTTGAAGGATATTTAAAATAGATTTGCAGGTATATTGATGTAATGACAGGTTGCAACCCATCGCCTAAATTACAATACACTGAGCCCTCGAATGATTATATGTATGTATGTAATGGTCCTTCCCACAAAAGCCTTTCTAAGTTATCCTTGTCGATATAATGCAATATTATATTTCATTAAGGTAGTTTCTGTATTCAATCAAAATAAAATGATGACATTGGTTAAAATGAAACGCGCTTGTTATATTAAAACAACAAATTAAATTATTATTTGCTGTAATTTTCATCTCGTTTTGATATGAATACTCGGGGCAATTATTAATTATTTTGCACTGGAGTGTAAAACACATTAAGTATTAATTACAAATTTTCGGAATCAGGCTAAATTAATTTATTATTTTTGTTCCAGGTATGCAATATCTTTATGATACGATAATTTTTTTGAGTCGTGGCGCAGTTGGTGAGTTTTGCCATTTTGTTAGGTTTCAACAGCATAGCTTGCATTATTTCTCCGCTTCTTCTTCTTTAGCGAGTGGATTCTCGAGTCGAAACGTTCAGATGAATCCTGGTGTCAGAGGCTTAAAACCCGCCTAGTAGCACAGCTACTCCCTCTGACATGTTTTCTCCGCTAATTATGTATTAGATGTAAGATTATTACTCACTTTCAGAGAACGATATGTAATTACTCACTGCTTTTAATTAAAAAAAAAACCATTTTAATAGGTACCAAAAACTCTTTGATGAGATAAAAAATAACTCAATAAACATGTAAAAATAGTAGACAAATACCCAACATATTTGCCTGAAAAGCGTAAAACAAACATGCATAAACAATTTCTACATACATTTAGTTATGCCGTTATCCCTAATGGGGTAGACAGAGCGTGAACAACCTAATGAAAGGTCGTTCTGCCTTGTCTGTCAAAGTTTTGAGAGTTATTTAAGGTAGATTTGTTCGTATATTACTGTAGTGACAGGTTGTCAGCCCATCGCCTAAATTGCAATACACTGAAACCCTCAAATCCCTTAGCTAGTTTTTACAGAATGCCCGGGAGGAGATGCAGTTGGCCTATTCTATGTTTTTCTATCACTCCCAATCCAGCATGGAAGAATACTATAATTTATATGGAATATTATACTCTCTACTTTTTTGATGAGATAAAAATACTTCAATAAACATGTAAAAATAATAGACAAACAACCAACTTATTTGCCTGAAGAGCGTAAAACAAACATGCATAAACAATTTCTACGTGAAGTTTACGTGAAAAATGTTCGCTAAGGACGTCACACTCGTATCGTGTGTAACAAATGATACGTGGAGGGAACATCATTCTTGTATGCACGCAAATTGTCTGGAGATACGTCGGAGGTCGTGGTGCTAAATAAAAAGACACGTTTATATCCCTAACAGTGTAGGCAGAACATAAAATCGTTAACAAAAAAGTCTTGCGTGTGTTTAAGGCTCGTATATATATAGCTATCTCAAGTATGGAGTTGTTTTCTTCTGTCGAGTGGGTATCGAGTCTTTCGACCAGATAAACCCTTGTGTCAGAATTTTTAAACCGCCTAGTAGCACAACTATCAGGCCTCTGACATGGTTTGAGTAACGACCAATATCAAAGACAGCGACCGGGACCGACGGCTTAACGTGCCCTCCGAAGCACGAAATCTTTTTCTTTTTCGGACAATCAGGTGATTCAGCCTGCAATGTTTAGGACATTTAGGACCAAACTGGAGAAAAATTCTCAAAGTGATAAATTGCTGTTAAAACCAGCTAAGGGATCCGAGGGTTTCTGTATATTGCAATTTAGGCGATAGGCTGTCAACCTGTCACTACAGCAATATACCTACAAATCTTTCTTGAATGGCTCTCAAGACTTTGTCAGACGCGGCGGAACGGCCTTTGTTTACGTCGTTTACGCTCTGTCTACTCCATTAGGGATATAGGCGTGATTATATGTATGTATGTATATATCTTAAATAAGCCTCAATTCCATGAGCGACCTTTGTTTCGGTCGTTTAACCAGTTTCTACCCCATTAGGGATAAAGACGTGAATACATGTATGTACGAGTATGTATGATCTCTTGATAGTACTATACATATATATATATATATAGAGATATAATTATATGAGTCACAGAAAGTCCAATACCTCCTTCAGGAAAAACGTAGATAATAAGATATGATATGCAACATATTTTCATGCTCTTTCTTTAAAAACAAACTTAGATTTTGCTCAAAATCCTTACATAATATGGCACTTTGGCACATATGCGTTATGTATGTTTGTTTATATGCGGCCCAGATGTGGCAGAGTCATAATCATAACGTGAATTACGACTTGTAAGGAGTCTGGGTATGATTACACGCAGTATATGCGAGAAACAAAGATGGAACACTTTTTCTTGTATTGTTACTATGGGGAAAAGGAAAACAAAATCTTCCTAATAACGAAGAAATTTAAAAGTTTTTTCGTAAACATGCGCGAAAATATTGTCTTTATTTTTGAATAAAGAACACGAGAAGTATCATATTTACGTAGACTGTAAAATCAAAATCACTTCCCGGCGCGTTTTTTGAATTTGGAACGAAGAGCGCGCCTGCAATGTTGTATGAAACGGCGTGCTGTTTGAATTTAGAACTCTTTCATCTATCGTACACATTGCGTTCTCGTGGCTGTATAGCCACAGATGCGTTTACCTTTCGGACCAAACTGTAAAATAAAAAAATAAATTGGCGGTAAAGCGGAGTTCGTTGTTAATTATTTTGTTAATAAACATAAATTAAAATGAGTTCCGATGATTCTGAAAGTGAAAATGAAATGGACATTGACTGGATTGGGAGCGAGAGAACAACTTAGATTGAGCCAGCTGCATTTCCTCCTGGGCATGCTGTAAAAATCAGCTAAGGTATTCGAGGGTTTCAGTATATTGTAATATAGGCAATGGGCTGACAACCTGTCACTACAGCACTATACAGATCTATCTTAAGCTACCCCTAAAACTTGTCAGACGAGGCGAAACAACCTCTGTTTAGGTCGTTGACGCTCTGCCTACCCTACCTATTAGGGATAAAGGTGTGATGTATGTATGTATTTACGAAATTTGTCTAGGGATAGATATCAGATATACTTCAACAATGATTATTACAAAGGCGTAATGTTTTTGGATGAAATTTAATTACAAACTGAATTCCACATTAGTCTCGTAGCTGGAACGAACGCCTACGCCGTAGAATATTGCTACGAAAATATAATTCGTTTGTATCGTATTATGTTTTGAGATTTTGGCTGTTATCTGGAACGATATTATCGAAGAAATATTCTACCTTCGTAATAACAAACATACATACATACATATATATACATACAATCACGCCTTTATCCCTAATGGGGTAGGCAGAGCGTAAACAACCCAAACAAAGGTCGTTCCGCCACGTCTGACAAAGTTTTGAGGGTTATTTAAGATAGATTTGTAAGTATATTGCTGTAGTGACAGGTTGTCAGCCCATCGTCTAAATTACAATATATTGAAACCCTCGGATCCCTTAGCTAGTTTTTACAGCATGCCCGGGAGGAAATGCAGCTGGCACATTCTATGTTTTCTCTCGCTCCCAGGCCAGCATGGAAGAATCATATATAACCCTATCTTATATAACTCTATCTTATCTTATATAAAACTCAAAATTTTGTCAGACTTGGCGAAACGACCTTTGTTTAGGTCTTTTACGCTCTGCCTAACCTATTAGAGATAAAGGCGTGATTATTAGTATATATATGTGTGTTTGAAATCATTGTAACATATTGAAATTGCTCTTTTCGATGAAGAAGTGTTTATTTTTTTCTCGACGAATGGACCGTGTTCATCAACATCAGCCACAACAGTCCACTGTTGGACATTGGCCTCCCCAAAATTGGGGGGCCATACTCACCACAATTGGCAGGCGGGTTGCTGAGCGCAGTAGAAGTTTTCCATTCACGGGAAACGCTGCTGCCCATTCCCTGGATTTATTATCTTTAGCCGCCTTTTACGACACCCACGGGAAGTTATGGGTTGATGCTATTCTAACCCGGCACCACAAGAGAGTTTTCTACGATATTTTATCTGCTTATTTAGGGTAGTCTACATAAAGCTCTAAAAAAGTGGGTGACTTTGTGACAACATATTCATCTTCTTTCGTCTGTTTCATGTGAAATTACGCACTTTCAAGGGTAGCTACCTCATAGTAACAAGGAATTTGTTTTTTGGTCAGGGAAATTTGCTCTTAACATAACTTTACGGGATGTATATTGCAATTTAGGCGATAGGCTGACAACCTGTCACTACAGCAATATACCTATAAATCTTTAGTAACCCTCAAAACTTTGTAACACGTGGCGGAACAACCTTTGTTTAGGTCTTTTACGCTCTGCCTACCCCATTAGGGATAAAGGCGTGATTATTAATAAGTATGTATGGATGAGACGGTGTAGGTACCAAAAACTGAAAGGGGTTAATGAGTCAACAAAACAAAATATTTAATGATCACCAAGTTTAAAAAAAAATATTACATACCTGATTAATTTCCTTGTCTTTTCATTCTCTAACTATGATACGGGGTGTAAGGGACAGCGTCCCGTAGACTGATAGGGGTTGCTCAGTGAACGAAACTGGACAAATTTCACCAGATTTCATTTTCAGAAAGTGAAAAAAAAAAGTTTTCTATACAAATTATCCGATCGAGGTGGACATTTTGTATGGGCACGTCAATTACTTTTTTTATTACTTGAAAGAATTTCACTCTGGAAGTTGTTTAGTTTTGTTGACTAAGCAACCCCCGTCAGTTTGCGGTACGCTGTCCCTTACACCCGGTATACAATTCATATGACTCTACGAAAAATTGCTTGTCACTACATAGTATGAAACAAAGTCGCTTTCTCTGTCCCTATATCCCTATGTATGCATAAATCTTTAGAACTACGCAACGGATTTTGATGCGGTTTCTTTTAATAAATAGAATGATTCAAGAGGAAGGTTTATATGTAATATACATGCATAATATAGTAGAGAAACACTGATAATTTCCGTCCGAAGCCGGGGCGGGTCGCTAGTTTAGATATAAAAGAAAATACACAAACATTACCATCGTTACGAAATCGCACACATCTCGTGAAGCTGCTTAAAAAACTCGGCAATTCGCGCACAGAGGCCTATTACGTCACACCTGCCTCTCAACCTGAGTGGAGGAAACGGAATATTTGAAAGACTTCTGCTCTCAAGGGGCCGTTTTTGATAACACGGCGGAAACAAGCAAAGTGTTATGTTGGAAATATGGGAAATAGGAGAGGGACGGTAGGAATATTTTTTTATATGAAGTGTACATTTTATAGCAGAAGTTACATCATGGGAATCAGTTTGTTCCATGAGAAAGTCATGATCTTTCAAGCTTCCATGATGAAGTGGGAGTGATAAAACATTGGGGGCAATTCGTATGCGCACAAAATCACTTAATCTTGACTAAAATCGTTACATACATATAATCACGCCTTTGTCCTTAATGGGGTAGGCAGAGCGTAAACGACCTAAGCAAAGATCACTCCGCCACAATCTGACAATTTTTTGAGGATTATTTAAGACTAGCTGTGCCCGCAGTGGTGGTTATGATTGTAAACAGCGATGTATTTTTTTGTTTTAAATTTTACATAATTGGGATAAAATACAGTCTTATATGACACCTATGCGAGCATAGTACATTATAGTAGGTATTCTATGTACCTGTCTACTTAAATATGGATGGAGTTGTGTTACCTAACGGTTATTTCTTTGTTTCCATTTCTTTTTGTTTTTGGATCAATTAATTATATACAAATCATGATACAATTTTTTCGTTGAATTTGTCATTAAACTATTGAATACTTAAGATTATTAACAACTTACGTTTTTTTAATAGACAAAAAGTTAACTTATGTATTTGTACGCCCGGTTTGTATGGAAAACATGCAGTGTCGGACATACTGAAAACGCTTCTCTGCGCGTAGGAGCGAGTTCTGATAACCCGCGCGCGGAAGCGTGTTTTGCATTGTCTGAGCGCGCGAGCTAGCAGATCCCGCTGCTACCTGCGGACAAGCGTTTTCAGTATGTTTGACACTGCGTGTTTTCCATACAAACTGGGTTACTTACTCAATATTAGAATGGTTTGCATGATTATTTCTAACCTCGGATGGACACCAGGTGATTAAAAAAACTTAGTCAAATAAAAAGTCCCTTTAAGATCGGTTAAAAACGACCAGAGTTCAATTTCCTGCCTACCCCTTAAGTTAGGTGGCGTGATTATTTGTATCGTAACTTTGAGTTTAAGTAATGCTCAGTCGAACAAAAAAAGTTCCATCAAAATCGGTTAAGAAACAGCCAAATTTTAATTTCCTGTTTACCTACCTAAGTCAGGTAGCGCGATTTTAGGTATCCTCAATTGCTACCCTACACACAGTTGAATAAAAACAGTCCCATCGAAATCGGTTCAGTAGTTTTGGCGTGATGTGGTAACATACAGACATTCGTGTCGAACCTCCCCGTAAATCCGGCTACCCAGGGCAATGCCACCGTTGCCAGTCCTACGGGCACTCCGCCCGCACCTGTCATGCCACCGAAAGGTGCGTGAAATGTCTAGAGCCCCACTCCTCCTCCGACTGTAAGCGGCCCAAAAAGGATGAAGTCAAACCTCAAGACCTCTCTCCCCCTAGTTGCGTCCTCTGCGAGGGCATTGGGCACCCAGCCAATTACCGCGGCTGCCCCAAAGCCCCCAAAGTCTCCAAAAAGGTTCTCGACCGCTTCCAAGCGAGATCCACTTACGCCGCCAAACTGGCAGCAGCCAAATCTTCTCCCTCTGTGGCGAAACCAGCCCCTAGTTCAATCCCCCCTTGGGCCCCAGCACCTGGTGCTGCCAGCCCCCGTACTTTCCCCTCACAACCCGCCATGCCGGAGTTGATGGCCTCCCCACCAACTCCCCGTCTCCCCCCCAGCCCCCCCAAAACCTCCAACGGAAGCGACCACGCCGACTTGGCTAGTGCGCTTTCCGTTGTCTCCTCGTTTGTGGACGTCATCAACCCCGACGAGGTGATTGCGTACGCAAACGAGCTCAGGCGCCATCAAGGCAATGTCTCTGCCATCCTTTTGATCTCAGCGAAATACGCTTCGCTGATTGCCGCCATCAAATCTTTTAAAGCCTATTGATGGATAGTTTAGGTAATTTGGATAACTCCAACAGACGTAGGATAAAGCCCAGGTCCCTCAAAATAGCCTTTTTCAATGCTGATGGCATTCGAACCCAGCGTGACGAAGTCGCTTTGCTCTTAGAGCAACATCAGATAGATATCCTTCTAGTCCAGGAATCCTTCCTCAAGGACCACATGCGCTCTCCGCGCATAGCCCACTATCATCTGGTCCGAAATGACCGCATTTGGGGAAACAAAGGAGGCACTGCTATCTACTACAGACGTGCTCTGTATTGCACTCCTTTGGAACTCCCCCCTCTCTCCTTTATAGAGGCAACCGCATGTCGCATTGGCATGACGGGGCACCAACCTGTCACTTTGGTGTCAGCCTACTTATCCCCCAGTCCCGATAGGCCTCTCATCGAGGAAGACATTACCTCCCTGCTTGGTATCAGTAACTCTGTTATCATAGCAGGCGACCTCAATTCCAAGCACGAAGCTTGGAACAGCTCTCATTCCAACCCACGCGGTAACCTCCTTCTTCAACTCTCCGGGAACCTCAACTTTGACGTTGTGGCTCCCATGGAACCAACTCACTTCCCCACTGTCGTAGGTCACCGTCCCGATGTCCTAGACATAGCCCTTCTTAAGAACGTTAACCTTTGTGTACGTTCTATCGAAGTGGTCAAAGCCCTAAACTCCGACCATCGTCCCGTTGTGATGCAATTCCATCCTCGGACTAACATACCGGGACCCACTGGGCTCCCCGGTAAGACCAAGACCGTACTGAACTGGGTGAGGCTAGGTAAAGCCCTAGAAGCACCCAGCTCAACCTATCTTGACCAGATCCCCTCTTACCTGTCCACTGCTGCTGACATTGACTTAGCAGTCTCCTCTCTCACCAGTCACATCAAAAGCGTCGTAGACGCCTGTTCGAGGTCGCTTCCAGAGCCCGATGAAGGGCACTGGAAACTTCCAAACGAAATTGCTGACCTGGTGACTGAGAAGAATGCCGCTCTTCGAGCGTATGATAACTTCCCTTCGGAGGATAATCGAGTATTTTTACGCGCCTTACAAAGAGAAGTGAGGAAACGCGTATTCGAATATCGCAACTCCAAATGGGACCAGTTCGTCTCTGAACTGGAACCAGACCACCTTGCCTTCTGGAAGCTATCCCGCTCTCTCAAATCAGACGAGACCTCTCTCATGCCCCCTCTGATCAGACCCGACGGGTCTCTAGCCTTTGACGATGACGAAAAGTCTGAATGTCTGGCTGACAGTCTCGAAGCTCAGTGCTCGCCCAGCACTCTTCCTTGCGACCCTGACCACCTTCAAACGGTCGACTCGGAGGTCGATCGTCTCTCCTCCCTACCCCCCTCTGACCCTCCGCTCCCTCCCATTACGGAGCAGGAAGTCCGCACCGCCCTTAAGGCGCTCAAGTCTAGGAAGGCTCCAGGACCTGACGGTATTACAAACCGTGTCCTCAAAATCCTCCCTGACCATCTCATTACCGTAATCACCCTCATCCTCAATGCCGCGATGACCAGCTGCACCTTTCCATCATCATGGAAGGAAGCCACAGTCATAGGCATCCACAAATCTAAAAAGCCTCGGGATCAGCCCTCCTCTTACCGGCCCATCAGCCTTCTCAATCCCCTCGGCAAACTCTACGAGCGGTTGATTTATCGCCGCCTTAGAGATTACGCCGAAAACAGTAGCCTCATTCCCCCCGAGCAATTCGGTTTCCGTTCCCAACATTGTTGTGTTCGACAGGTCCACCGTCTGGTGGAACATATCACGTCCAATTTTCATGAACGCAAACCCAAACCCACAGGAGCCGTCTTCCTTGATGTAGCGAAGGCATTCGACAAGGTCTGGCACAACGGTCTGGTGTACAAGCTATACCAGCTCGGTGTGCCGGATCGTCTCGTACGTATCGTACGTGACTTTTTGACGAACCGCAGCTTCCGTTACAGAATCGAAGGCGCCCTGTCCACCCCTCGCCCCATTAGAGCCGGAGTCCCTCAGGGCTCTGTGCTATCCCCTCTCCTCTTCACCCTCTATACCAGCGACCTTCCCAGTACGCCCCAGACGCAGCTCGCTCTGTTCGCAGACGACACTGCGATCTATGCCTCCTGTCGCAGACCCCAATTACTTGGCAGATACCTCCAGCGCGCCCTAGACTCCGTCGGGAGCTGGTTCCGCAAATGGAGGTTCGAAGTCAATCCCGCGAAGAGCACCGCCGTGCACTTTACTCGTGCCAGATTACGTCGTACCCTCCCAGCTGTAAAGCTGTACGGTCGACCCATCCCATGGTCCAAAGACGCCAAGTACTTGGGGGTTACTCTTGACTCCCAGCTTAACTTTGCGAAGCACATCAGGAGAGTCCGAAACCGCGCCAAATTTGTCATGGGCCGGCTCACCCCAATCATACGCAAACGCAGTAAACTCTCCCTTAGAAATAAGGTGAGGCTTTACACTACATGCGTTCGACCCATAATGACCTACGCCAGTGTGGCCTTCAGCCACACCTACCCCACTTATCTGAACACCCTCCAGGTAGTTCAAAACAGCTTCTTGCGGAGGGCAACCGGGGCCCCCTGGTACCTCCGCAATTCTGACATTCACATCGATCTCAATGTTCCGTCTCTCAAAGAGTTCATGAAGCAAGCGGCCATACGCTTCTTCGACAAAGCCCCTCACCACCCTAACCCTCTTGTAGTTAGCGCCTCTAACTACGTTCCCCAACCTGCGACTCGTTACAAACGAAGGCCTAGGCATGTCCTTACCGACGGCGATGACCAAATTACCCTTGCGATTAATGCTGCCAATATTAGTCGAGCCACACTCTGCACAAGCTCTTCCAGCAACCGCGCACCCCGCCGGCGGGGGCGCGGAGGTCCCTCCTTTGCTCCCCACTTTGGGGTTTACCGGCACGTACCGGGCAGATTCTCTCCGATAAGGAGTCCCCAGGCAACGCCATAAGCCGAGGTTCGAGCCCTAGTGGGCGCCCTTAGGCAGTTGCCATTTCATTAAGGGTGTAGATTGCGTGTAGCAACTCCCCGCCTTAGCCCGGTGACGCATTATATACACTTTGTAGTATTTTGCAAACAGGTCCATTAAAAAAAAAAAAAAAAAAAAAGGTAACATACAGACAGACAGACAAAAAATCTAAAAAAAATAGTTTTCATCTTTATATCGTTAATAGTGCCTGCTACAATTATTTTTTTGTAAAAATATTCAATGTACATACACGACCCTTCTAGAGTTTTTTTTATATGTATACATAAATTTGCAGGTATATTGCTGTAGTGACAGGTTGTTAGCCCGTCGTCTAAATTGCAATATACTGAAGCCCGGGAGGAAATGCTGCTTTCGAATTTTATGTCTTTTCTCTCGCTCCCAGTGCAGCATGGAAGTCCATACTAAACTCATTAACTGTCATTTTCTATCATAACAGAACAGAACTAAAGTAACGGTGGGCATAATATTTAGACCTTGGGGCTATGAGATGAGAACACATCACTTTCTCAATTGTTATTTATATTGTTTTATACTGTAATTTCTTCCATGCTGGACTGGGAGCGAGAGAAAAACATAGAATGGGCCAGCTGCATTTCCTCCCGGACATGCTGTAAAAACGAGCTCGGGGATCCGAGGGTTTTACTACATTGTAATTTAGGCGATGCGCTGACAACCTGTCACTACAGCAATATACCTACAAATCTACCTTAAATAACCCTCAAAACCTTGTCAGACGTTTCGGAACGACCTTTGTTTAGGTTGTTTACGCTCTGTCTACCCCATTAGGAATAGAAGCGTGATTATATGTACTTTTGTATGTTTACACTGTAATAATACTCAAAAGTCAAACGCGGTAAGAAGTAAGGACCCTTTGTTGCACTGAATGAAACATGGTTGCGATTTTTTGTTTTTTATTTGAATTAAAATGCTTATTTATGTAGAGATATGATTATACAAGTTTACACCTCAATTAAAGGGGTGTAAGGGACAGTGTCCCGCAAACTGATAGGAGTTACTCAGTACACGAAACTGAACTTCTATTAACAGGCTTTTTTTTTAGGAAGCGAAAAAAAAGATTTTCCATTCAAATTGTCTGATCAAGGCAATCGCTTTCAATTCCTGAAAAAAAAATGCTGACAATTGTTCAGTTTTATTGACTGAGCAACCCCTATTAGTTTTCGGGACTTTGTCTTACTTCCATGCTGGACTGGGAGTGAAAAAAAACATAGAATGTGCCAGCTGCATTTCCTCCCGGGCATGCTGTTAAAACCAGCTAAGGGTTCAAAGGGTTTCTGTATATTGCAATTTAGGCGATAGGCTGACAACCTGTCACTTCAAAGCTATCTTAAACAACCCTCAAAACTTTGTCAGACGTGGCGGAACGACCTTTACGATCTGCCTACCCCATTAGGTATGAAAAGGCGTGATTATTTGTATGTATGTATGTATGTCTTACACCCGGTAGAAACGTACAAAAGCTACCAAACTAAAGCGACCACCGCGATATTGCTCAAAACAAAAGCAACTGCAATATTTTTAAATCTATTTTAACAGCCCACTCGCCAGCCAAAAATTACACTATCACGAGCGGTTGAAAGAGATGAATATTTACGCTCCTCCATTGCCAACAGAGATAAGAGCCGCTGTGTGCCAGCTTTGATACCATTACTGAGGTAATACTGTAGTGGCAGTATCAACTACATAATATTCCACATACATACATACATATAATCACGCCTTCATCCTTAATGGGGTACATCCAGATATTGGTCGTTCCGCCAGGTCTGACAAGTTTTGAGGATTGTTTAAGATGATAGATCTGTATATTTCTAAAGTGACAGGTTGTCAGCCCATCGCATAAATTACAATATACTGAAACCCTCGGATCCCTTACCTACTCCATACCTACTAAATACTTTGCCTGTGGATATAATTCAAGAAGAAATTAGATTTAAGTTTTCATCTAAGCTAAAGAAATACTGGATTATTTCTTCCATGCTGGACTGGGAGAGATAGAAAAACATAGAATGTTCCAGGTGCCCTTCCTCCCGGGCATGCTGTTGAAGTCAGCAAAAGGGACTCGAGGGTTACAGTGTATTGTAATTTAGGCGATGGGCTGACAACCTGTCACTATAGCAATACATATTACAATCTAAAATTGCCCTCAATTTTTGTCAGACGTGGCGAAAGCGCCTTTTACGAGGCGTTAAACGCTCTGCCTACCCCGTAAGGGATAAAGGCGTGATTTATGTTTGTTTGTTTTGTAAAGAAATACCTACTTAACAGTTTAAATTAAATAACATAATTATGCATGTATAAAATATCAAATACGAATAGTGTTCCTATAAATGAGACTCATCGATCCTGCAGACTAACTGCGCAAGCAGTTTTGTGGGACTATTGTAATAGATATAAGTTTATTGTAAAAATATAATAAATGAATAAATCCAATACAAAACAAAAACGCTCAGTTGACGCCATGAAACCACATTTCTGAAAAATCGTGCCAAAGTTTTAACCAATTGAGCAATATCGTTGTTTTAAGCCGCTCTTCTCCAAAATATTGAGTAACGTGACAGCTTCTTAGTTCAGTTATTACGAATACGATAAAATCTATTCGGTGCTTTTCCGTGCACCGTTGGAAGGCACGTTTAGTCGTTTGTCCCGGTTAATATCGTTTAATACCGTAGATATTAGTCGTTGAGCTATGTCAAAGGCCAGTTCTCAACAAAGGCGGCTTAAAAACTCTGACCTAACCTAGGATTGGGCCTGGTTTCCCATCTGGGGTGCGGAGGTCAGATGGCAGTCGCTCTGTGTTAAAACCGGTACCTTCGTTCAAACCCCTAGATTAAGTAGCTGACCCCTGAGATACGAGATATGTGTAGGAAGATGATGGCGATAAATTCTTACTTTACGATACAAATCCCTAGCAGGAAATGTAACTTTCTTAGTTACCTCATTCCTAACAAAGCTAGTACGAAAATAAATCTAGAAACTTGTATCATAGTGCTAATTTACGAGTACTCGCCAGTGATACCAACACGATAGCCGTAACACAATGCTACCAACATAGCGGACATAATTTGTGCTTTGTTTACCGGGGAACCAGTGTGAGATATCCTGTGTTGTCTTTTGTTGCTTGCCATTTTGGCGGAATAATGTGTGGTAATAAATCTTTGGGCAGTGACAGAACCGTTTTAGTAGAGCTATTTATTTATTCCACTTTGAATAGGTAATTAAAAAAAAAATGTATGATTTCCTTGCCAATGTAAAAGCTGATGTGTGTGTTATGTAATGCATTTTTTAATTATTATTACACTATACTGTCCCACTGCTGGGCAAAGGCCTCCCCTTCCTTCTTCCAGACTTCTCGGTCTTTAGCTGTATGTATAAATATTTAAAATATAATTAATTTATATAATAAAAAAACGAATTTCACTTAATATAACCATTCAACTGATATAATAAACTTTAGGTATCATTTTATATTGAAACCCACAGTGCGAGGTGGGACGCCGGCGGATACACTTCCCCGCAGCGCTCAATCTAATGAAGGGACTCCGAATGTTCCGAACCATGTCGTGAAGTACGCGACTTATTTTCAAAAGTGAGTGCCCGTTATTAAAATCTTTAACTCTTGATATAGTGATAATTTGATATATTTATATTTAAAATAATGTTACCGATGGAATATTGTATTTTTGATACTAATTCTAATGATATAACGAACTTTAGATATAAAGCCTGAATAACTCCCTCTCCCCCTCGGACCTCGCTTGCGAACAGTTGTCTCGTAACCCGTACTTATTATAAAATAAAAAAAATAATTAAACTCTGAAGTATTAAAATCATACAAAAAAATAGGAGTGCAGAAGTACAAAGGAGATTGAGTGCTACGCATCACCGCCGCCGCATCGTACTGGTCCTGTGATTGTGTGAGTGAGTGAGCTACGAGTAAAGCGAAACCGGATCGGAGCGCACGATAGTGCGTCACTTACCTGACGTCGCAACATACCGCGCCGCCCCCCGCCACGCCGCCCGCCGCATCGTACTAGTCCTGCGATTGTGTGAGTGAATGAGCTACGAGAAAAGCGAAACCGGATCGGAGCGCACGATAGTGCGTCACTTACCTGACGTCGCAACATACCGCGCCGCCCCCCGCTTCGCCCGCCACGCCCCGCCCGCCGCATCGTACTAGTCCTGCGATTGTGTGAGTGAGTGGGCTACGAGTAAAGCGAAACCGGATCGGAGCGCACGATAGTGCGTCACTTACCTGACGTTGCAATATACCGCGCCGCCCCCCGCGTCGCCCGCCACGCCGCCCGCCGCTCCGCCTGCTCCACCGCCTGCCACATCCCGCGACTCGCCGTGACTTGCGCTATACTCTGCCGATCTATGCTGCCCTGGTACTACGCTTAGCGCACGCATGAACTGATTGGCGCGCTAGCTTCTAGTTGCTCCGCGTGCTAGCCCTGCGCCACTTCACCGCATCGCTTACCGTGTGACCGCCGCCGCCTGCCGCTCCGCCCGCCGCTCCACCACCGCTGCCTCACGTCATACTCTGTGGATCTATGCTACCTTGGTGTGTTTTGCTTTGGTGGAGCGAACCAAATACAGCAGCTGCGAGTGGGCGAGTGAAAAGGCCATCTCCAATAGATGTTGACGGCACTACATCGTACAGTGTGTCATACAACTGTGAGACTAAGACGGCACATGGACAATAGCCGCTAGCTTCAAGTATAAACCACGCCCACCTCCCTACTGCTGCGCAAGAGACGACTTGTCTATAATTAACTATACGACGGCTCCGTTTAGGCCTAGAACTACTTATCGCACAGTTTCCCGTCGGCAAAAATAGGCCAAAAATATTTTTTTAAAATGCCTCTAAAACGCACCCCGCCTAAATCTCACATAACAATCGATGATAACGAACAGCTCAAGGATTTTTACAGCCCCGCAGTCGATGATGTTTGCTTGAATGTCAGTTCGGATGACGAAAAATCAAGCTTTGTTACTCTGAGACCCTTAAGCCAAGATAAACTCATGGTTATCTTGAACGATATAAAAAAAAACCAAAGCTTGAAGTTCTCCAAACTAGAAGAAAGTATGGCAGAAATAAAGAACCAGAACACTTGTATGCAGGAGTCCATAAATTTCTTTTCCGCTATGTACGATGAATTGCATAAAAAGTTGGAAAATGTTGAGAAAGAAAACGAGCTTTATAAGGCCCGAATCCACACTCTTGAAGACAACTTGGAACAACTTGAACGTAGCTGTAAATCTTCGACTGTTGAAATACGCAATATCCCGGCCTCCCCGTCTGAGAATAACTCTGAGTTATGCCAACATGTCCTCAATCTGGGTAAGGCAGTAAATCATCAGCTAGAAAAAACTGATATACGTGATATATTCCGCATCAAGACTAGGCCCGAAAAGAAGTCAAACAACCAAGGGTCAGCTCCTATAATAGTCCAACTCATATCCACTTCGAAAAAAGAAAGTTTGATAAGATCAGTAGGTGTATTTAACAAAGATAAACCAAAAGGTAATAAATTAAATACCTCCCACTTACAACTAGGAGGAGCAAAGCCGGTGTATGTATCTGACTGCTTGACGGTCAGAACTAGAAGACTTCATTACCTTGCCCGCGAATTCAAAAAAGCTCACGGTTACAGCAGCTGTTGGACGGCCTACGGCAGAGTTTTCTTGCGAAAGGCTGATGGAATGCCTGCTATTCGGATTGATAGCGAAACGCATTTGAATAATTTGCTTCTAATATGACTAGTTATTATTCTTTCTGTATCTAGTTATCTTGATAACCTAAATTCTTTTTTTGTAACCATAACGCATTGTATTATGTACACAAACACACAAATTATACATTATTTACACACTTCTGTTCAAAATACACACTTAAAACACAAATATTATTATTCATATTATAACTGGGTTCTATTTATTGTATTTCTAAAAAATCCACCTCTACTCGTTTCAACCGCAACAGGTAGTATAACTCGTTCCAACAAGCAAGACATAATCTATTCATACAGTTATTTGAGAATATCACTTAGTATCAATGAATAGTATAATCAAAATTAACCAAGAGTTGAGTAACCTTGGTGAGAATAACACCTTTGAATGTTCCGCAGTAGAATGTGCTACTTACATAAAACTGAACTCTAAACAATTTAGGATATTTCACATGAATATTCGTAGTGTTAACAGGCACTTTGATGAACTTTTGGTCTTATTGGCTGCGATCTCTTTGGACCTAGACGTAATAATATTAAGCGAATGTTGGCTTAGTATGGTTTTAAATCCTCCAATTATGGATGGATATATTTCGTATAGTTCTAAGGAATGGATTAACCAAAACGATGGTGTTATATTTTTTGTTAAATGTAATCTAGAACATAAAGTTGAATTTCCTAATTTCAACGGCGGTAATGTTATTACCTGTAGTTTCGGTAGGAATATTGCTGTCGTAGGAATATACAGATCCCCATCATATAAATGCCTTGACACTTTTATAAGCAGTTTAAACAATCTGGTCACCTCACTCACACATGTTAAAACCGTTGCAATTTTGGGAGATATAAATATTGATATTGTACCAAGCAATAATTATTATGCTGAAAAATACCTAAATATGCTTGCTTTAAATGGATTTTTGTCAACTCATTTCAGTCCTACACACGGACTTACATGCTACGATCACGTCATTCTTAAATCGAAGGTTAATTCTCAAACTGCTGTGATAAACTCAACCATAACAGACCATTATTCCACTCTCTTATGTATAGAACAGCACAAACCTAAAAATAAAGAAAAACTAACATGCGAGCACATAGATTACGGTCAAATTGCTGGAGATATTGATATAACTGACTTTAGTGATATCAAAACATGCCAAGACCCAAATTTGGCTACTAATATGTTAATTTCAAAACTTCAGTTAATTACAAAGAACAACACTACAATTAAAAAAGTATCAAACAGGAAACGTAGTATAAAACCGTGGATTACCCAAGGCCTATTGAGATGTATACGTAATAGAGACAGGCTTCATAAAAAATATAAACAGGATCCTAGCAATGAAACATTGAAAATCACATATACCCGATATAGAAACTACTGCAGAAAAACCTTGCGAAAACTAAAGCTCCTTTACGAACAAGGTGAATTTGAAAAAGCCAAGTGTAATCCAAAAGCTACATGGAATGTCATAAAAAATGTCACACATTCGTACAAGAAAAACATATCTCCAACTGAGTTGCTCAGTGTAGGTAAAGATCCCCTAGATTCTGTTAACGTAGTAAATAACTATTTTGCAAATGTTGGTCTAACCCTTGCAAATGATATTTTAAAAAACTCTCCTGCTTATCCTATACAATTATCCCAAGGTGCTACCTCTTTAAATTCTATGGCTCTTCTTGACGTGGACTGCGATGAAGTCGATAAAATTATCGTAAATCTGAGAAACGATTGTGCTACTGGCTACGACGGAATCTCAAGCACCGTATTGAAATCCTCCCGAATGGTACTTGTTCCTATTATAACGCACCTTTGTAACCTCTGTCTCTTCACAGGTACATTTCCCACATCTCTTAAAAAAGCTCTTGTTCACCCAATCTTTAAGTCAGGCGATAAGGACAGTGTTAGTAATTACCGGCCTATTTCAGTGTTGACTACTCTGTCAAAGGTATTAGAGAAAGTTCTAAATAGTCGACTTTTGAAGTTCCTGGAATGCAACGACATAATATCCAAAAATCAGTATGGTTTCTGTAAAGGTAAATCTACCTCTGATGCTGTGATAAAACTAACAGAAACTATAGTCAGAGCAATGGATGATAGAAATAAGTGTGTGGGCGTATTCCTCGATCTAAAAAAGGCTTTTGATACTGTCTCTGTACCACTACTATTAAAAAAGATTGAAAAAATAGGAGTTCGGGGAAAAGCTCTCAAAATCTTCGCCGATTACCTGTCCGAGAGAAGTCAGAGCGTTAAAGTAGGGGAGTACATCAGTGATGCAGCCACCTTGACATACGGAGTGCCACAAGGTAGTGTTCTTGGACCTACCTTGTTTTTAATTTATATTAACGAACTTTGCGAACTTTCCCTCCCAAATTGTTCGATAGTTACCTACGCGGATGATACCGCACTTATCTTCAAAGGGTGTACTTGGGATGAAGTACGCCAAAATACTGAGACTTCTTTAATCAGTGTCATGACCTGGTTATCACAAAACCTCATGACTCTCAATGTTATTAAAACTACCTACCTTACCTTTTCCTCTTCAATGGCGTTTCGACCAGAAGTATTTTGCATCAAAGCGCACAGGTTAAGTGACTGTCGTCCCAAACATTGCGATTGTCCCCAGTTATCGAGATCTTCGCAAGTGAAATATCTTGGAGTGCAAGTTGACGATACCCTTTCCTGGCACCATCATATTGACTCTTTAACTGCTCGTACCCGAAAATTGATATATATTTTCAAAACCCTAAGAAACTCAGCGGCCAGAGTAATCTTGCAAACAGTTTATTTTGCTCTGGCGCAGTCTATCCTTATGTACTGTATAGGAGCCTGGGGCGGATCGCCTAAAACCACCATGCTTAAGCTAGAGAGAGCACAGAGGGCTGTTTTGAAGGTTATGAACAAAAAACCATTCTTTTATTCTACTGCCCTTCTCTATTCTGAATGTAAAGTTCTCACGGTCCGCCAACTTTTTATACTTGAGGCTATAACCAGAACGCATGCTTCTCCTTCTTTGTCATATGACCATAATTTCTGGTCTACATTACGCAGAAAAGACTGTATATGCACCATAGAAAGACATAGAACAGTTCTAGCTTCTCGCTTTAGTTTTATTGCTGGACCTAGACTATATAACAAGGCTAGTGAACATCTTGTTATTTACCCCTTAAACTTGTACGAGTGCAAAGTAACAGTTAAAAATTGGCTTTTGACTTTAAATTACGAAAGAACGGAAAACCTGTTTACAGTTATAAGTTAATTAATAATAATAAATAAATAAATACCTTCTTTTCCTGTATCAAACCCAGTAACCAGCAACAAAAACATGCATACACACACATATTCACTCACACACACACACACACACACACACACACACACACACACGTATTTACGCACAATACCTACTCGTTTTAGTTAATATTAGAAATATTCATAGGTACTCTTTTTTGTAATAGAATAGTTTATTTGTAAGTAATTACTATAATTAGTTCTAAACATAATATTTCTCTGATTATGTAAAAACTAGCTATTATTTTCTGAGTGGGGGAGAGCCTGGTGATCTGTAACACAGGCTCACGCTTATCACAGACACCAGTCTCTCACCAGTAACTTTTACCGTTGAACTGTTGTTTTTATGTACGTGTGAGAGATAATAAACATTTTTATTATTATTATTATTTATTAACTGATATTGTATATTTTAATTATTTGTAATTTAAGCAAGCGACCAAGCAAGCATGCAATAAATTACGCAAATATGCATGCAAGCAAGCAAGAAATCAAGTAGACAGGCATGCAAACAAGCAAGCATGCTGCAAGCAAGCGTACAAGAAATTACGCAAGTATGTCCCCGAGTCGGTTCTACATAAAATTATACCAAAAATAGCTTCTAAAAAATATTACAAATGTAGAAAGATAAAATGATTTTATAACAGATGACTTAACAGTTTGTATTAAAGAATAATATGGTAAGTGTATTATTATAACAAATGAGCATTATACAATATAATATTATAGAAGCTAAGTATTATTTGAAATAAACATTATGTCAAATTAGTGTTATAACAAGTGACAAATAGATTAATCGCACCCAAAGCTAATATAAGGAAGCGCTAAATTCAGTTTATTATACTAACCGTTGGCAGTGGAAACCACTGGCTACTGGAGCAAGGATACGAAGAAGTTCATTGCTGAACTGGCCCACCGACTCAGGGAGAGCGGTCAGGAGCCCCGCTCTGGGTCCCTTCTGGCCCAAAGGCTGTCCATCGCAATTCAACGCGGAAACGCGGCGAGTGTGATGAGGCGACACGGGCCGGGTTATTTGAGTGACCTATCCCTTTAGTATGTTTTATACATACATACATATAATCACGCCTTTATCCCTAATGGGGTAGGCAGACCGTAAACGACCCAAACAAAGGTCGTTCCGCCACGTCTGACAAAGTTTTTTAAGGGTTATTTAAGATAGATTTGTAAGTATATTGCTGTAGTGACAGGTTGTATTTTTATTGTCTTTTTTAATAAGTTATTGTATCTTATGGTAAACCTTAAATACAAATTGCCACTTTTATAATACCTACTTGTCCTGAAACATTCCTCAACGTTTAATTATGAAGAATAGATATTTTGCGTAGTATTTTTCATTTTGTTGTAGAATAATCCTATCTGAAATTCTAGAATCAAAATTCCGGAGTTAGCTATGAAAGATCATAAAAAGCTCTATAGTTTAAATAATTGTCGTTTATTTTATAACCGCTGGCTTTATTGCTATTCCCGCCATAATAATAAAAATATGTTCAGGCTTATGACAATCTTTTGTGGTTTAAAAACGTTAAAAGTTTTATTACATTGGCCCCATCTTATATGCGTGGAGACATTTAAGATGAAACCAAGTAGAGATAGAGCGAGATAGATTTATTAATAATTGTAAATTACAAGTCAAAAATTATAAGCACTAAAAAAACAAAGTAACAAAGTGATATCCGGTAAAGCTAAATACTTCTGTAATAAATCCTTTTAACAATAACAATATCAGTTTTCATTTTTTTAAACGAAGATTATGCACGTATCATAAAATTAAACTTATTGGTAATATCATGGACGAATAAAACAAATGACGGAAGGGCTTGTTTTGTTTGTCCATGGTAACATTTATTAATATTCGGGGTGTAAGGGACAGCGTTCCGCAAACTAATAAGGTTTGCTTAGTCAATGTAACTTAACTACAGCCAGCCAGCAGGATTGTTTTCAGAAAGTAAAAAAAAAAGATTTTTCATTAAAGTTGACTGATCGGGGTTTGCATTTTGTATGGAAAGGCCAATTTTAGTTTCGTCTTCTGAAAAAAAAAACGTGATGCTAGCCCCCAGGCTTGCTTCCAAGCAAAAGAAAATCATAGAATGTGCCAGCTGCAGCAATATACCTACAAATCTATCTTAAATAACCCTCATTACTTTGTCAGACGTGGCGGACCGACCTTTGTTTAAGTCGTTTACGCTCTGCCTACCTCATTAGGGATAAAGACGTGATTGTTTGTACGTATATACATTATTAATAATCTCCGCCCCAATCTTAAAGTCGGTTAAAAAGCAACTTCTATTCTCAGTTATACCACTAATTTATTCCAAAACTAGCGACCCGCCCCGGCTTCGCACGGAAATTATCAGTGTTTAACTACTATATTATGCATATATTATACATATAAACCTTCCTCTTGAATCACTCTATTCATTAAAAGAAACCGCATGAAAATCCGTGCATAGTTATAAAGATTTATGCATACATAGGGATATAGGGACAGAGAAAGCGACTTTGTTTTATACTATGTAGTGATAAGACGCAATGCAGGTGCACAAAGATGATTTAGCCCCAGTGTTGCCAGAGCGAATTAAGCGACCAAATGACGCGGTCGTAATGTCACCTCGTCCGTCACGTGCGCAGGCGGCCATTTTGTTGGCTGGCAATCCTGGCTAATTCTGACTAATGTTTATTGACTAAGAGAATGAGGATGCTAAATTTGTTACTTGTACATACATACATATAATCACGCCTTTATCCGTAATGGGGTAGGCAGAGCGCCAACGACCTAAACACAGGTCATTCCGCCACGTCTTACAAAGTTTTGAGGGTTATTGAAGATAGATTTGTAGGTATATTGCTGTAGTGACAGGTTGTCAGCCCATCGCCTAAATCACAATATACCGAAACCCTCGGATCCCTTAGCTGGTTTTTACAGCATGATCGGGAGGAAATGCAGCTATGTTTTTCTATGTTTCAATTCTTTTCAGCTATGTTTTTCTTTGTTTTTCTCTTGCTCCCAGGCCGGCATGGAAGGCATGTATTACTTGTGATACGAAATAAATTATATATTTAGTTGTTAAAGACATTAATTTTCGTCAGCAATGGGCCTTTGACTTGTCTTAAATGTCTATCCATCTTTATATTATAAATGCGAAAGTAACTCTGTCTGTCTGTTTTTTAGTTGCTCTTTCACGCAACTTCTTCATCTTTCAAATTTGGTACGGTGATAGATGGTAACCTGGAGACGGACATAGGCTATATATAATCACGCTACCGTACCTAGGGGGTAGGTCGTAGGCAGGGAACTGAATTTTGTTGGTGATGTTTCGCTTCCCATAATTTTACTATTTCATCATTTTTCCATCATTTTTTAAAGTAGGTACATTGTGTATAAGTTTACTTCACAGGGACTAAAAACTAGCTATGGATTCGATAAGACACAAAATTATTGCCATCTTTTTCTGTTCTTTCATAATAATAAACGACAATTGAAATATTTTTGTTTGTTTTTTTTTTTAATTTGTCTGAATCCGAATTGCCCGTTTACGAATAACGTCAGACAATCATCAACTATTTGATGACTCCACGCAAAACAGCCGACCCAAACATTGTGGGAGCTAAAACAATTACAAACGATTACCAAAACAGTTTGACAAATCACCAGAATCCGCTCCAAACTGCGCTAAACCAGTCTACACCGGATTTTGTGTTTGTTGACGACCAATGGCGTGCTTTTACGCGGCTAGGGCTGCCAGATGTTAATGTTAAAAATCCCGACAATTTAAAAAAACTGTGCAGGTTGCAAAATAAAAGGTTAGAAGAAAAGGGATCCTCAATCAACGACATTGTATGTAAATACAATTAACGACATATAATAATTTCTTCTTAAAAATGAGACATTCCCGACATAAAATTACCACCATGATCAGATAACAAAATGTATAGCAAAAATAAAACATAATTTCCTGAAACGACTTTTACTTGAAAGTTGTTAATTTTCGGTAACTGAGCCTCTCCAATTTAGTTTGTGGAGAGATGTCCTTTACACCTTTTTACTACTGGCTATCCTCCTCACGGTTTATATCGGTCTAAATACGGGGTGTAAGGGCAGCAACACACAGGTGTCACTTACTGCGCGCAAGGTTGCGCTCAACATGCTGTCAATGCTTTATGCATTGCCTACAATACACATGCGTCACCTTAAGCGTTACGCGCGCATAGCGATGAACTCTACGTTGGCGCATCCCATTGCCAGTACGCGTGCGTAGAGCGTTAGGTGACACATGCAATGCAAAAAGAATTGTCAGAGTGCTGAGTGCAACCTTGCGCACATTAAGTGATGCCTGTGTGTTGCTGCACTATCACCCCGGATGAAGACCGATTAAAACCGTGAGGACGAAAGCCATTAGTAAAAAGGTGTAAGGGACAGTTCTCCACAAACAAAATAGGAGAGGCTCAGGTTCAGAAAATTAACATTTTTTTATTACATACTGGCTTTCTTTCTCGCAGTTTTAACCGGTCTTAATACGTGGTGTAAGGGACAGCTTCCTGCGAACTGATAGGGTTTGCTCATTCAACAAAACTGAATAACTATCTCTAGGAAATTCTTTCAGGAAATGAAAATGCTTCTCCAAACAAGTTGTCTGATCGAGGTGGTCATTTCGTATGGGAATAAAAAATAACATATCCTAAAAATATTTCCTGGTGGAAGTTGTTCAGTTTCGGTGACTGTCAACTTTACACCCGGTATAAATGAGTTTCCCCGTGGAAATCAGATATTTTTCTAAGTTAGCTTAGACTTTATTTTTCTATTATGAGCTAGACTTAAATTTCCCCATAAAAAATTAAACATCTTTTTTTTTCTTTGGACGATGGATATATTAGTTTTTTGCAAGTTTTATGACTGATTGTCATTTGAAGTCGGTTGTTTACTTTAAAATTAGTTTTTTCGCCATATCTATTTGCAGTTTAGCCATGATCTGTTTTATTCTTGGGAATTGAGGCGCCTTCGTTCTACTCGGTTGCCTGGGCCTAGTTGTTGTCCGTCGGCCGGGCTTAGTTATTATTCTCCGTCGGGTAGTTGTTATTCTTGGTCTTTTAGCCACTTTATAATGTTTGATAGCTTCTTCCTCGGAAGGCGTAAAGTCTTCAGGTGTGTTGTCGTTGTCCTCAACAAGGACATCTCCAGTTTGGTTTTCTTCGTCATTCCGGGCCAATTCCTGCGCATAAAATTCCAATTTTACTATTAACAATAGAGAATATCTAAAATATTTTTATTTTGTTATTTGAACAAGTTTTCCAAAAAATATCAGAATTACCCCATTAGGGATAAAGGCGTGATTTTATGTATGTATCAGAATTTATTTACCTTCAACCCATCTTAAATAACCCTCAAATTTTGTCAGACGTAACGTTACGTAACGACGTAACGACGTGTCGTTTACGGAACGACCTTTGTTTAGGTTGTTTACGCACTGCCTACCACATTAGGGATAAAAGCGTGATTATATGTATGTATGTATCCAAATTTATAATAGACATTTAAAGTAAAACAAAAGTGTCCTAAAGACACTTAGAAATATCATTATTAAAGCAAGTCTGTCTCTAGAAGCAGAAAAAACAAATATTAAATAAATTAATTGTAGCTGCAGGATTTTCTGGAAAAGATCGCTTAAAGCAAAAAGACTTTTGGCCTTAAATGTTGTCTTTTAGTTTTGTGCTAATAGTTTTCTTTTGCGTAATAAAGCGCATGGCAAACAAGAAGCAACGAGGCGGCAGCGAGGCGGAGGCACGATTTGGTATTGAAATTTACGTCAGCGCAGCGCAGCTTGATATGAAGTTACGCCGCGTGGTCGTAAATTTCTATACAAAAACGTATTTGCCATGCGCCTTATACAGAACTATAACCATAGACATATCTATGAATAATGTGAAAAGATATACCTCTTGACTTGCAAATCTCAGATGACGTGACGGTGCGACATTTACCATTTCTTCTGGTAACATTAGCACCATAAATGTTCTCCCATTGATCGATACTGACAGCAGGACCAATATTGATAAATGCAAGAGCAACATAGCGAAGTAGGGATACAAATTAATAGTACCAGGGTACTAAGATGTGTCTAAACTAAGAACCAAGACGTGTACCAGAATAGTAAATGAAAGATAAAAATAATTACTTATTGTTTTGTATCGAAAATTTTAATTAAAACCAATTTCGATATAGTACATAAAGTACCTACGTTTTTATGACTTTTTGCTTGCGACCGGAAAGTACATACATATATCCATATAATCACGCCTTTATCCCTAATGGGGTAGGCAGAGCGTAAAGAACTTAAACAAAAATCATTTCGCCACGTCAGACAAAGTTTTAGGGTTATTTTAGATATATTTGTACAAATATTGCTGTAGTGACAGGTATATACTGAAACCCTCGGATCCTTTAGCTGGTTTTTACAGCATGCCCGGGCCAGCATGGAAGAAATACAATCAATGCTATCGGAGAACATGAAAATATTTGATGTCGCACCTGACGTCATTCATTCATTGTTGTAGCAGAATTAGATATTTAAGGAATAGAGATGGAGATTGCATTTACTTTACTGAACCTAAGATCCACGCAGATGGTGTCAGTAGGCCTATGATACGCACTGTAGACTTCGATTTGTCTACACGAGTTGCATACTTCACTCTAATTAAATGCCATCATAGTCCTGCTGCCTCCGTGGTCTAGTGGCTAGTGCCATGGACTCCCGATCCGGAGGTCCTGGGTTCGATTCCCAGGGGGGAAACACAAAGTTGATATTTGAGAATAAATCACGTTGTGAATTTTTCCCCAGTTTGGTTAGGACATTGCAGGCTGAATCACCTGATTGTCCGAAAAGAAAAAGATTTTCGTGCTTCGGAGGGCACGTTAAGCCGTCGGTCCCGGTCGCTGTCTTTGATAGTGGTCGTTACTCAAACCATGTCAGACCATAAAATTTTGTTCGGTAATTTTCTAATTGATGGCAGCCCTACAAACGCTTCGTTTGTTTGTTTATTTGTGAGCTAAAGTTTAGTAGTTACGAGTGCCATATGCCATGGAATTTGTAGCTATATGAACAAACATACATACATACATACATATAATCACGCCTTTATCCCTAATGGGGTAGGCAGAGCGTAAACGACCTAAGCAAATGTCGTTCCGCCACGTTTGACAAAGTTTTGAGGGCTATATAATGTAGATTTATATGTTTATTGCTCTAGTGACAGGTTGTCAGCCCATCGCCTAAATTGCAATATACTGAAACCCTCGGATCCCTTAGCTGGTTTTTACAGCATGCCCGGGAGGAAATGCAGTTGGCATATTCTATGTATTTCTCTCGCTCCCAGGCCAGCATGGAAGTAGCTATATGTATGTGTTCCTAATGTAGTTCGATAGTTGCGGCTGAATTGTTTAGATCTAGTACTAGGGTTGATTGATAAAGTAAGTTTGGGGTAGGATGGTAAGTCCCCGGGCAACGGCAACACAGGCTTGCCTGTAAATAAGTCCGGCTAAACAATCCCTTCAAAGCAGTGGTAGGCTCCGCAAGGGTTCGCCTGGCTCCCGATCATTCTTACCGGAGTCCGGCGCAAACCGTTTGCTGTGTTCCGTCGGTGAGAGTGCGAGTGCCATAAAAGGCATCTTCTGGGTGAGCTCACTTCTTCGTCGACTCTTTCAGTGTCATCCCTGATCTTGTGTCTAGAATCAAGAGCAAACCCATTACTAATCAAAAAAAGTACATTCAAAAATCCAAAGCGACAGTTCTACTAAGAATGGCAACTCACATTACACAAATAATTTCGATTGAACCAGCGATCTTGGAATCACGTACCAAAGCTCTATCAACCGTGATTTATTATGTCTATGAAATTCTAAGGACATGAAATCCGCGTCTGGGACGTCAAAAGTTTTTGATTTCTTAGTTGTCATATTTAGAAATGGAATAAAGATGGAATAAAGTAAAATATTGTATCAGGAAAAATATTAAAAATAGGAGTAGTGTTTCCTACAAAAAAAAAATGTGTTGCTGAATTATATTTCAGTACAACACAATGAGAAACTGCAACTTATCCTTTTAAGCGTCCTTAACTCCCTCCGTGGTCAGAGCCATGGGATTACGATCTGGAGGTCCTGGGTTCGATTCCCAGGGGGGTACACAAAGTTGATATTATTTTATCAGTTTACTACTTTGTGAGGTTTTCCCCAGTTTGGTTAGGACATTGCAGGCTGAATTACCTAATTGTCCGAAAAGAAAAAGGATTCCGTGCTTCGGAGGACACATTAAGCCGTCGGTCCCGGTCGCAGTCTTTAACCGGGGTCGTTACTTAAACCATGTCAGAGGCCTAATAGCTGTGCAACTAGGCGGTTTGAAAACTCTGACACCAGGGTTCATCGGGTCGTTCGACTCGAGAATCCACTCGCTAAGAAGAAGATGTTGCGTCCTTAGTAATAATCTACATGATTGAGGTGACGAGGTCAAGTCGAGTTACTCAACTTAGCTTAGTTCAGCTTAGCTTAGTTGAGACACTGATCGTCTAAGTTCTTGAGAGTATGAGCTATACTTAAAGTAAGCTAGATCGCCTAAAGTTTTAGCTCAAGTTCGTATGAGAGAAGAGTTGTACGTTCAAAATATTGGACAAAAATTATTATTATAGAAGCGCTCGGTGGTAAAATGGATAGTGCTTATTCATTCAAATAACTATTAATATAAGCAACCATTACCGTGGCCAGGCTATGGATGGGTGACCGCTAGTAGTATCACAACTCGAGCGTTTCGGTGCTTCGGAAGGCACGTTAAACCGTTGTTCATGGTCAATACATACATATATATAGTCACGCCTCTATCCCTAATGGGGTACATACATACATACATATAATTAAGCCTTTATCCTTAATATTTCTTCCATGCTGGACGGGGAGCGAGAGAAAAACATAAAATGTGCCTGCTGCATTTCCTCCCGAGCATACTGTAAAAACCAGCTAAGGGATCCGAGGGTCTCAGTATATTGTATTTTAGGCGATGGGCTGACAACCTATCCCTACAGCAATATACATACAAATATATCTTAAATCACTCGACAGAAGAAGAAGAAGATCTTAAATAACCCTCAAAACTTTGTCGAGACGTTTCGGAACGACCTTTGTTTAGGTCGATTATGCTCTGCCTACCCCATTAGGGATAGAGGCATTTATATGTATGCATGTAACCCTAATAGGATGTTTTTCTCTCGCTCCAAGTCCAGCATAGAGTAGTTTTTAACTGACAATAAAATACCTTACAGGCGTTATTCGAGCCCCTGCAAATGCATTTAAACTTAAACGCTGGCAGCGAATAGCCGGACAAATTCCAAATGTCTATAAAACAGTCCAAACGACTGAAATAAAATACATCTTTGCATTTTTCCAGCGTATTCTCTTGAACGCAGACTGCTTGCTATTCAGGAAATAGCAAAATATGTCGGGTAGCTTTAAGATACGTTTCAGAATAAAATATACATTTCAATGTTATTTTGTTGTATATCTACTTTGAAAACCAAACAAGCGGCTCAGATTTGTCTCTATATCACGAAATGATCTGACGGACGGAAGGGTCAGGCTGCATTATCCTAATGAAATAAAAACACATCACAAATAAAAATTATTTACCTATCGTAGAATATGATTCAATGTTTGTGGTATTTTGTATGGCCCTTGACTTAAATAGAGTCATTTAAAATTGTAACCGATCTGAGATGCCAAGGCTCCAAATTTGATTCATTTCATACATACATACATATAATCACGCCATTATATTTAATGGGGTAGGCAGAAACGACCAAAACAAAGGTCGTTCCGCAACATCTGACAAAGTTTTAAGATGTTATTTAAGATATATTTGTAGGTATATTGCTGTAGTGACAGGCTGTCAGCCCATCGCCTACTAAATTGCGATGTACTGAAACATACGATCCCTTAGCTGGTTTTTACAGCATTCCCGAGAGGAAATGTAGCTGGCACATTCTATGTTTTTTTCTTGTCTTTTTCTAGAAGCGATAGAAAAGTGAAGTAGATTAATTTCAACTGCGAAATTTTCTCTGTCGAGGCCTCAAACACGATTTCCAGTTCCAATCTAAGTCTCAATCCACTAGACCAAAGAGGCAATATTTGGCAGATATCAATTCTTCTCAATTCTTTATTTAACATTTTATTTGACACAGAAGCATACACAGAACAATTACATAGGAATTAAGACACAACAGGTACTGCTTATTTCTAAAATGAAATGTCTTACAGTAGACCTAAGAAGTGAGATAGCATAGAACGTAAAGCGGATAAGACTTTCTTTTCTTTATTTGCATTCATGTTGTACAAAGATGTTATAAATATATTAGGACACAAATATGAACCCTGTAAACGGTATCGCAATTAAAGTGCTTACATTACATATTAAACACTTATAAGTATATTACACTAATATAGGTTCCTACACAACACTTAATCTATATCCTAAAAAAATCTATTTCTTGGAATCAAAACTATCTTCTAAAAATTCTTCTATTGTGTAGTAGCACTTTTTATAAGAGTATTTTTCAGAGCACAGTTAAACTTATCGGGATTGGATATTGATTTAATGATTACATCAAATATAGGGAGTTTATTATAAGTTTCTACTGCCATTGCAAAGGGGCCTGAGTGGAACCATTCCATTTTAGAAAATGGTGAATCCAGCCTGGTTGCAGGTCGCAGATTAGTAGGTCTAGTAAATTCCGGAAAGAGATTGGTATTCCTTTTTACAAAATTACAGTTTTCTAAAATGAATATGCAAGGGAGGATAGGATATTTAAATTTATGAAATGTTGTTCACAGCTTTCTAATATTTCTATATTTTGTATAATTCTAGTATCTGAGCTGTTTCCCCACATTACGATACCATACTGGAGCCACGCATGGGCATAAGCGTAGTAGTAATTTATTGTTGTTTGTTTGTCTGTGGTGGTTTTCAACTGATAGAGCGCATATGTGAAACTAGACAACTTCGAAACATTTTTTTTAATATGGCTTTTCCAGTTTAAATGGCTATCCATATTAATTCCTAACAGTGAATAATTATCAACGACTTCTAGTTTTTTACTGTAATAATTATCATGGATTTCTGAAGGTAATTTTTAGATGGGGTGAAATTAAATTATTAATTAAAAAGAAGGTTGTGCTCCTTTAAGCAGTTTACGATTGTAATTAATAGTTGATCTAAGGTAGAATTTAATTGGAGGTTATTTCGGCATGGTATAGTAATCGAAATATCGTCTGCAATCAATGTACACATAATTTTGACGTACATACATACATACATACTATCACGCCTGTATCCCTAATGGGGTAGGCAGAGCGTGAACAACCCAAACAAAGGTTGTTCCGCCACATCTGACAAGTTTTGAGGGTTGTTTAAGATAGAACTGGATATTGCTGTAGTGACAGGTTGTCAGCCCATCGCCTAAATTACAATATACCCTCGAATCCCTCAGCTGGTTTTTACAGCATGCCCGGAAGGAGATGCAGCTGGCAAATTATATTTTGACGTATATAATTATATTTTATTTTATCATTTATATATCAAAAGAGAAGACCTTTGCCCAGCAGTGGGATCTAGTAGGTTAGTTATAATAATAATAATATCATATAAATATATTTATATGTATAAGTTTATTAAAGTATGTTAATATGTGTATTAGTATTACTATAATCATATCAATTTGTAATTAAGTTATACTAACTGTATCTGTTCCCGTAAATTTCCCATCTTTTATCCCCATTAGGTTGGCTGGAAGGGATCTCTTATAGAGACAAGCTCGCCTGTTGTTTAATTTTTTAAGTTGAACTGTATTTTTAATTTTTAAAGTAATATAGAATATATGTTTTTTTTTCTATTACTTACATACATGCATGAATCACGCCTTTATCCCTAATGGGGTAGGCAGATCGTAAATGACCTAAACAAAGGTCGTCCCGCCACGTCCGACAAAGTTTTGAGGGTTATGTAAGATAGAATTCTAGGTATATTGCTGTAGTGACAGGTTGTCAGCCCATCGCCTAAATGACAATATACTGAAACCCTCGGATCCCTTAGCTAGATTATACAGCATGCCCGGGATTCTATTACTTTAGGTAGATTATTTATGAAAATTAAGATAAAAACGCATCCGAGGACGCTGCCCTGGGGAATGCAGTTAACGTTAGCAAGCTCTTGAGACCTAACATTTGTAATGTTTCCTATAATACTATCATAATATTCTATCTCTACGACTTGTAATCGGTTATGTAAATAGGACTCGAGCCACTCATAAGCTGGGCCTCTTACACGTATGTTGGAAAGTTTCTTTCGTAATAGTTGATATGCAACTCTAACATAGGCTTACTTCATGTCGAGTAAGATCCCAACAGTGTACTTTTCTCGTTAATGATGTTAAAAACTTCGTTTATATTTTTGAATACCTACAGCAAGGGTTGTTGAATGTTTTTTTCCGAAATCAATGTTGTTGATTACTAAAGATGTTATATACCATACCATATCAGTGTGATATGTTATCACAGACATATAATCTCGCATTTATCCCTAATGGGGTAGGCAGAGCGTAAACTACCGAAATAAAGCGTCTGACAAAGTTTTGAGGGTTATTTAAGATAAATTTGTAGGTATATTGCTGTAGTGATAGGTTAACAGCCCATCGCCTAAATTGCAATATACTAATACCCTCGGATCCCTTAGCTGATTTTACAGCATTCCCGGAAGGAAATGCAGCTGGCACATTCTATGTTTTTCTCTAGCTCTCAGGTCAGCATGAAAGCAAGAGAAAAGCGCAGTTGATTAATTTCTACTGCGATATATTCTCCCTCGAAGACTCAAACCAACGATTTCCAGTTCCACCCCAAGTCTAAAACCACTAGACCAAAGAGACAGTAATTATAATCAGCACTTGAAACTAACAGCCAGTTTCAGTACAAAATGGCCCGTCAAAACCATACTTAATAAGGCCCTCAGTCTTGAGATAGCTGTAGATATACGAGCCTTAGGCCCGTATTGATAAACAGCACTCGAGATTGACAGCTAGTTTGAGTTCGTATCAGAAATGTCGTTTCAGTGCGAAACGGCCTGTCAAATCCATACTTAATATGGCTCTCAATCTTGAGATAGCTATATAAATACGAGCCTTAGTATGATATGATATCACACCACAGTAAAAAAGAGCGCAGTGCGACGACGCATTGCTAGCGATCCCATACTGCGGTATGGATATCCGTACGAGGTAGAATGACCGGAATTTTGTAGAAATGCCCAGTTTGTTTTATTGTGACAGTTTGTATTTAATTCTGTGTAGAATAATAATGGATAGTAACTTGTACTTTATTTTGAATTTTGGTCAAAATTGTGTTTCTTAATAAATTATTACAAACTAGTAATTTTTTGATTTATCATATTCTAGAGAATAAAGAAAGGTTTTTATACTAGTTACACCTACTTGGAAAATAGTTCTTACTTGAAAAAAAGGAAAGAAATACGTAAATTCAAGGGAACAATTATGCGGGCGGCAAAAATATATGGGATTTACTTTTTTCCATATTTTTTTTATTCATAATTCAAGCCTAGAAACAGGCGGAAGACAAAAAGTTTGTATCTCAAAGCCCACGAAATGATATTGGCCACTTAATTTTTTGGCAGTATGTGCTTTGTTTCATTTTCCTCTTTTCAAGTAAAAAATAAGGGAATATCAACATGTTCGCGCGAAATCTTTTTCATTCTTTGATTAATTTAACTTCATCATCATATATTCAAGAGCTTAGCTCTTGTCGGTTTAGTTTACATGAAGTGAATATTAGCTCTCTCTGCATCCTGCATTCTCCTTGACTTATTCAATTAAAATTAAAGGCTTAGTGTTTGGATGTAATGACGTGTAACTGTATATAGGTGTTTAGTTTGTGTTCTGTTCGTATGGATGATGGTGACACTTCAAATGTACTTAATATATCTTCTCATGTAAGTGATATCATTCTTTGTATTACAAGTTTTTTTAATGATCATTATCATCATTCATGATCTGCGGTTTGCGCCTTAAACTACACCCTCGTAGGAATAAATGCCTTTCTTCCTTCGGTGAACAATGTACTATTTTAATTTCTTTATCTGCATTGAGATTAAAATGCACAAATTATTGAAATCGTCTTTACGATACGTCAGGTCACATTTTAGTATCAAACTACTGCGGGTATTCAAATGTGATATATACGTATGTACAGTTTCAATCTTCTATTCACCACAAACAGTCGACCCAAAAAAAACGCAATCAGCAGTGCGCTTACACCGAAAGAAACTTGCACAAATCTTCCCTGGAGCGGAGTAAAGCAACTGCAAATGTAGGGTTGCCAGGCAATTATTCATTTAAATTCGATTCAGATATTTTTATACATACATATTGTCACGCCTTTATCCCTTATGTGGTAGGCAGAGCGTAAACTACCTAAACAAAGGTCGTTTCGCCACGTCTGACAAAGTTTTGAGGTTTATTTAAGTTAGATTTGTAGGTATATTGCTGTAGTGACAGGTTGTCAGTCCATCGCCTACATTGCAAAATACTGAAACCCTCGGTTCCCTTAGCTGTTTTTTACAGCATGCCCGGGAGGAAATGCAGCTGGCACATTCTATGTTTTTCTCTCGCTCCCAGTCCAGCATGGAAGAAATTGAAATGAAAGAAGTTTTTTTTTTATATTAAGTAAAAATATTAATCATTGGCATGCCCATTTTCATCGTGAATAAATTATTCTTTTCATTCTTTCTGACTTGCATTTGCATTCCTTCAGATTGGCACTGTAACCATTAAATTTTAGGTATAACAGCCTGTTCTTCTCTTTACATTCTTCTCTACCCAAAGGTTGTCTGGAAGAGATCGCTTCAAGCAATAAGACCGCCTTTGTGCACATAAATTTAAGTTTATTTTTGTGTTTCTTGTCTTTTGTGTACAATAAAGTGTTTTTACTTACTCACTTGTTGATGGCCTTTGAGTCGACAGCAAACCCAATTGTAGAAGTCCTGCTGTAAAAAAATAAATCGCAGTCTAACTATTCAACCATCATCATCTCCCTAGCCTTATCCCGTAACTCACAGGGTCGGCAACCTAATTTAGGGGATTGAACGAGGGTACTGGTTTTTACACAGAGCAACTGTCATCTGACAGTCTAACTTTTCAACCAGCGTTGTTTAAAACAATTGTTTCAGTTTTGCCTTCAACCACTGGCAGCCCTGTGTATAAAGAAATGCTTGCTTTCCTAGTGTCGATATTTCTATTGTCACCTCCAACTTCTAAAATGTCCCCAGCACTTTATTATTTCTCTCTCGAGAGATTTTTCTTCAGTAACTAGTTTTGAACTCGTATGAAGTGTTGATTTTTCTGTCGACGAATTGAAAACTGTGCGGTTTTAAAAACCTCTGCGGTATAGCGCTCTGATACTTTGTCTTGTAACTAGTTCAATTTGTGTCGTGGGTTCATTCGCACAAAAAATCTACACTTTTTGTGAAATCGAACCAAATTTGGTTTAGATAATATATACCTATAATCACGTCTTTATCCCTTATGCAGTAGGCAGAGCGTAAACGACCTAAATAAAGGTCGTTCCGCCACGTCTGACAAAGTTTTGAGGGTTATTTAAGATAGATTTGTAAGTATATTGCTGTAGTGACAAGTTGTTAGGTTATCGCCTAAATTGCAATATACAGAAACCCTAGGATCCCTTAGGCGGTTTTTGCAGCAAGCCCGGCACATTCTATGTTTTTCTTTTGCTCCCAGTTCAGCATGGAAGACCTTTATTAAGATAATACAGATGGATAAGAAAAATGTTAATTATCTGACAAAGTTTCCGGATGTTACCTTCATTTTTCTTATTCTGTCATGTGGGTTTCGGGTCAACCGACCAGCTACAGCTACATTATGATATGAATGACGTTGTATTGCTTACGAACTACGATAGTAGTTTTTAATATGTACGAGACCTATTAAATGGTTTTAGAAACCATCAAAACACAAGGGCTCATCGAGTCATTTATTGATACGATTGCTCGCTTGAAAGAAGAAGAAGAACCTCCAATGCAATATAAACTTTTCTTTCGACGACATAAAAGAAAAGTATACGTATAAACAGAGAAGTTTATTTTTTAAAAGCTAATAGGGTCGACGAAGCAATGTCGGCAAATATGAAATGAATGTGTTTCTATTTTAGTTTTTTAAGTGAATTCAAAGTTGAGATTAGTTTGCTTGAAATGGAATGGAACTCCGTATTTTTCTTTGCAATTTGTATTGACGCAGTCTTGGGTTTGCGATTACGTTTTTAAATATTTCGTAATATTATTGAAATGCTACCTACAGCCTAAATAATGTTTTGACTTTCAGGGGTGTGCACAAAAAAACGCAAGTATTTAAAATATCTCACATAAAATTTGAACTGAACACAATTGGTCAAAAAATACATAATATCAATTCAAAATCTACCTATATAAGCAGTCAGTTTTAATTTTGTATATATCTGTAATAGAATTGATGGAATATTTTTAATAATGTGAAGTCAGCTCTTGAGACATAATTTATTGCATAAATTTATAAAATCACTACTAGGCTACTCTCGCACTAATTATAAACTCAACAACGCAAAAGTTTACTTAAAAATAATAAAAAAATATGAAAATCGTTATAAATTGTATGCAATATCCTCAATCATAGCTTTTAACAAGGCGACTCAGTTTAGAAACACTGACCTGAAATCTGAGATGTGGCTTTCAATATTAAAATTTGTACAAAATCGTAATGCTAAGATAATAACCACAATTACTTATTACTCTTCTGTTGTATGAAAATTATAAGTATAAGTTCTAAGATATACCAAAATGATTTCTTTTTAATTTAAGTACTTACAGAGTACTAAGTCTGTTCAGAATATTTTATAGAATGTAATAGATTTGTAAGGGTAATATTTTGATTAACAGTGTTTTTGTACATAGTATTTAAGACATAATCTTTGCAGTGCCGTAACAGGGTTTCATATATTATACCAAATAATGTAATAACATCTAGTACTTAGCACATAAATTAAATGAAGTTGTCAGCTCGTCAGCCAAAATATTCATAATTATGCCTTGAAATTTGCAGGGAAAATAACTGTTGTTTTATGAAAAACCGTGTCTTTAAATTGTAGGTCTTTGGTCATGAACGAATTATTTATGCAGTTAGTACGTCATTTCCTTCACGACAGTTTGAATATACAATTTGTTTTACAAAGTTGAGGTTAAGTCCTTACCTACTTATATTTACTTGAGTCCAAAGTTTCAGTGACATGCATTACAAAATTATTCTAATTAAATAAGTGGTTGTCAGGAGTTTTGATTTAGTTAAAACATCTGAAATATAAGCGTGTAAGAAAGAAGGTATAGCGGAAATAGGAGCTATTGTTTTAGTCTGGGTCAAATTCCAAGGTTTCAGAGACTAAGTCAACGATAGGGTAATTGCATATAGTGTAGACAACTACTTACTGTTCCATTAAGAACACTTCCATCACTATATATTATAAAACAAAGTCGCTTTCTCTGTCCCTATATCCCTATGTATGCTTAGATCTTTAAAACTACGCAACGGATATTGATGCGGTTTCTTTAAATAGATAGAGTAATTCAAGAGAAAGGTTTATATCTATAATACATGCATAATATAAAAGAGGAACACTGATGATTTCCGTGCGAAGCCGGGGCGGGTCGCTAGTAAATAATAAATCTTAGATAATAAGGCTCGTATTTATAAAGTGAGAGCATTATCTGTTTGAATTTGACAGGTCGTTTTGTACTGAAGTGAAATTTCTGATACAAACTCAAACTCGCTGTCACACTTGGGAGCTGTTTATAAATACGGCCCTAAATATACTAAGTACACTTTAAACAAATTAGATACACAAATCATATTATTACTTTACCGTCTTCATTACGTACAAAACCACCTTTATAATCACAAGACAATATCAACTCCACATAATTACTCCTTAATTTACCCAACACCTGCACCTTTCCCAGGGCGGTTATAATTGCGTATCATTCTAATATCCGTCATTATAATTTATATCTTTGTCACATTGTCTTTTAGTAGAATTTTTGTCTTTGTCACACAGGCTTTTGGTACCATTTTCTGGCTTTGTTACGTGTGGTTTCACTGTTATAAAACTTTGAATTGTATTTTTGGGCTCTGATATAAAGTTTTCCTATAGTTTGTATTATGAAATCAAAGTTCTATCTGTAAAAGAAACTTTATATTTCTTGTGTTCTAGTTTTGTTATTTCCGATAGTTTAAAAGAAGTAGACCAAAAGTTAGTTGTGTCCCTATAATTATATTTTTTTTTTTCTAACTGGAGAAAATAATTTTGTTTTTAATTATATAGTCTTCTTTTGTTTTGAATTATTTAGTTATGAGATGCGGCAAATTGAAATAATTATAGTTGAAAAAAAAATATTAGAGCCACCTTTAATGACTAAAACAATACAACATTAAGTTAAGAAGAAAGGCATTATTGGCAGAAAATATCTATTCTACAAATATCTCAAAACAAAATGGTGCATTTCTCATCTGAAAACTCTCCTTAAAAGAGGCTGTGGCTACGATTGTCTCGGTAACAGAATTTGGCGCCAAATTAGATGTTCCTTCGTCGAGGTTTAATTATAATCCCTCAGCCCCTGAAGCACAAACTTTGATATTGTTTTATTTGGTACACGGTACTTTGTAAAGTTTTGAAACGTTGCAATGTTCAGTCGTTTTACAGGTATGATTTAACAAGAACAGGAAGTAATTATTAATGATTTAACAAGAACAGGAAGTAATTATTAAAAGTATAAAATTTAAGAGTATAATTTTCAGAACTGATCTATAGGTACTTAAATTTCATAATAATAATATTCTTTTCTTAAAACAGACGAGCTTCCATGCTGGACTGGAAGAGATAAAAAACATACAATGTTCCAGCTGCCCTTCTTCCCGGGCATGCTATAGAAATTAGAAAAGGGATTCGAGGGTTACAGTGTATTGTAATTTAGGCAATGGGCTTACATTGCAACCAGTCACTACACTATTTAAATCACTATTTAAAATTTCCCTCTTTTTTTGTCAGACGTGGCGAAAACGCCTTATACGAGGCGTTTTAAACTCTGCTTATCCCGTAAGGGATCAAGGTGAGATTTTATGTATGTTTGTTAATCAGAAGAGTAGCAAATATATACATATATATTTAATACTCTCTAGAATCAGTGATCGATAAAGGTACAAGGCTTTTCTAGGCTATGGCAGACGCAAGATATACTTATGCGTAAACGATGATGAAAATACGTCTGTTGACAGTGCGGTAGAGTGGATGAAGCAAGGGATGACGTCAACGATATGGAGACGAGAGAGTTGAGTCAACAGCTAGACTCTAGTGGCGCCAGGGAGATGGCACTGATGTAGGGCTTTAAAATAAGCGTGAAACTTGCGTAGATAACGATAGGAATATAACTATTGACAATGCGACAGAGAATATGACGTCAACAATATAAAGACGAGAGAGTTGAGTCAATAGCTAGACTCTAGTGGCGTCAGGGAGATGGCATTGATGTAGGGCTTTGAAACAAGCGTGAATCTTGCGTAGATGGCGATAGGAATATAAGTAATGACAGTGCGGTAGAGTAGATGACGGCAACAATATAAAGACGAGAGAGTTGAGTCAACAGCTAGACTCTAGTGGCGTCAGGGAGATGGCACTGATGTAGGGCTTTGAAAAAAGGGTGTATCTTGCGTAGATGACGATGGGAATATAACTATTGACAGTGCGGTAGAGTAGATGACGTCAACAATTTAAAGACGAGAGAGTTGAGTCAACAGCTAGACTCTAGTGGCGCAGGGTGATGGCATTGATGCTGGACCTTAAAACATGCGTTATAAATAACTTCTTGTCTTAAACTTACTTTATAGTAAGTTTCAAGAAATCTATCTTCTTTCAAAAGTCATGGGAATCCGTTTGGATTCACATGTTTATGTGACTATTTCTTAACAACGATAAGGATTCATGCTAAACTACCATCAATAGACCCTACAAGTGATAAACGATACTGAATGTAAAAAAATAGCAGCTACTTTTCTTCCCGTAAAAGCAAGTAGGTTGAAATGTTTCAGTGTATGGAAATTTACACATTTGCTGACAACCTGACACTACAGAAATACACAATCCTTTCTGAAATACCTCTCTACCTTGGCATACACAATAATATCACTTATGTTGTAAACATACATACATATATATTATCATGCCTTTATCCCGAATGGGGAAGACAGAGCGTACACGACCTAAACAAAAGTCTTTTCGCCACGCCTGACAAAGTTTTGAGAGTTATTTATGATAGATATATATATATATATATTGCTGCAGTTAAAGGTTGTCAGCCCATCGCCTAAATTACAATATATTGAAACCTCGTAAAAATTATCTCTGTTAAAGAAAACTGAAAAAATGAACACTCTTCTTCTAGCCATACAAAGGTGACTCACAACACTCACAGTGCGCTATAAATTATGAATAAACATTACTACTATCGTTATGGAGATGATCACAGCACTATCTAACACCCACAGGGGATGAAAAATATCCCGTGGTATGATAAATATGCCAGGGCAGGCCAGGGTGCTTGACTCATCTTTGTTGACAGTTTTAGAATGGTTGGCGTTTAGGGAAGGCAAAACGAAGAACAGGTTAGATAGATAAAGATACAAAACATAACATAAAAATACTTTATTGCACGTAAGGAAACAAATCATAGAACACAACAGATAACAACAATAGACAAGTACAACATAGGCGTCGTTATTGCTAAGGTAGCAATTTCTTCCAGGCAACCTTTGGGTGAAAAAAAATGCGTAGCGGTAAGCGGGATAGTGCAAACCTAGTCAAATAAGTATCCGTCGTAAGTATAGTCACATACGTACATATCTACATAAAGTCACACTTTTGTCTCTTGCTGGGTAGGCAGAGTGTAAAATATCTAGTAATAGATGCTTTCGTCACTTTGTACAAGGTTTGCCATTTTATAAAGTACAAACCGTGTATTGCTGTAGTGATAGGTTTTTGCCTAAATTAAGTACAATACACTGAGGCTCGTATTTATAAAGCAATCTCAAGATTGAGAGCAATATTGAGTATGGATTTGACAGGCTACATTGTACTGAAATGACGTTTAGAATCTCGATAGGCACTATAATCTAAGGGCGTTTTTGCACTGCTCTGTATTCGATTCTTATCCGTGAAATCCATAATCAAACGGACATAAATAAGTACACAAGCTGTCATACATTTAGTAGGAAGGCCACATTGTGACTACATAGTATAAAACAAAGTCGCTTTCTCTGTCCCTATATCCCTATGTATGCTTAGATCTTTAAATGGATTTCCTTTTAATGGATAGAGTGATTCAAGAGGAAGGTTTATTTGTATAATGCATGCATAATATAGAAGAGAAACACTGATAATTTCCGTGCGAAGTCGGGGCGGGTCGCTAGTCCACAATAAAACGGACATGAATGAGTACACAAGCTGTCATACATTAGTAGGAAGGCCACATTATTTGGAAACGATTTGTAAAAGTTTAAACATAATTGATCGAAAAGTGCATCATTTTGTAAGTTAACTAATAACTAACTATATCACTACATAGTATAAAACAAAGTCGTTTTTTTCTGTCCCTATGCATGCATAAATCTTTAAAACTACGCAACGGATTTTGATGCGGTTTCTTTTAATAGATAGAGTGATTCAAGGAGGTTTATTTGTATAAAACATGCATAATTTAGTAGAGAAACACTGATAATTTCCGTGCGAAGCCGGGATGGGTCGCTAGTTATATGTATATATACTTTGTTTTATACTATGTAGTGATATACATATTATAAAGTTTCATCCTCAAATTATAATATCCTGACAAAAATCAAATAAATTCCTGTCTAAATGAAACACTTTAATTAAAATCCTCTTTAATCCGCATCTGATTGGGTTTAATTTTCCTTGCAGCTTCAGTAAAATTAAATGTTTCAGCTAACTAAGCGCCGTTATTTACGGACGCGGTGGGAAACGATGTGGCCGAAGGAAATGAAACCATAAATATAAGAAAAATACGGTCCATTGTCGAAATGAGTTTGTGTGGTCTTTTAGAGCTGGATTTAATCGATTTTGGCAATAAGAAATGCATAACTGAGACACTAGAATCAAAATTGAATAACAAAGTTCATTAATTTGTAGGCAATTTGATTAATTTAGAATGTGCCAGCGCATTTCCTCCCGGGCATGCTGTAAAAACCAGGTAAGGGATCCGAGGGTTTCTGTATATTGCAATTTAGGCGATGGGCTGACATCCTGTTACTACAGCAATATACCTATAAATCTATCTTAAATGACCCTCAAAACTTTGTCAGACGGAACGACCTTTGTTTAGGTCGTTTACACTCTGCCTACCCCATTAGGAATAAAGGCATGGTTATATGTTGATTGTTTGAGCGTCTTTACAGCTCAGTCTTTTTTTAAGTGCCAAGCGTAATAATAATTTTACGTCATTTGTGCTTGTGCGTGTCATGGATTTTTGCTAAAACTTTAAAACCACTTTACACTTTAAAACTAGTACATAGATTTTTATGATGCCCTTGATAGCTTGGTTATTTTTTTCACAAAAGAAAATATGACATTTTATATCTTTGAAACAATTCCACGCGATACAAAACCCAACAACAAGAAACTTGCAGCCGACTGACAGAGCCTTCGCCGTCCCGCGGGGCCAGAGTTGAGTCGACAGTTTTCAACTAACTATGCCCTGGAGGCATGTTCTTGAAACAAGTCAAACATTCTTATTGTATTTAAAATATAAAGTTTTATTATCATATCAGGGTCATGAAGTTAATTTTCAAAGTTCAAATATAATTTGGTTACAGTTAGCTAGACAATGGTAAATGAATTAACAGTTTTCTTAGATTTTTTTATTTTGTTACCTGTAGTAACAATGCTCTGTAAGCAAGCTGCTTGACGCCAAACTTTGAAGCGAAGTTGGGTGAAATTTAAGCCCTATATAGTGAGAGAAATGAAGACGAAACAGTGATCAACAAACGACGTAGTCTCACAGTCATCGCAAAGGCTAAAGTGGCTATAACAAACTTTGCATTATCTCGCCAGGGATACACGTTGAAAAGGGCCACTTTGCGGGGACGACCACTCTGCGGAGATCATGCTTAGCGGCTGTTCCGATAGAGTTGGTTTCCGTTCCGATCAAAACAAGCTAAGCTCACAAGAGTAAAGCACTTGCAAACAGTGTATTGGTACTGTAGTGAGGTATGGTCGTTGAACTGGACTTATTCAAGAGAGTAGATGGATATTAAGTAGATTCAACCTACGCATAGTATCTGACCACGTTTTTATCGTGGATAAGTCAATCCGTTTGTGCTTAAAAGTATAACATACTCCTAGACCACTATATTTCAAAAGAGGATCACACACACAGCTTTCAATGCATATGCCTTACAAACAAGTTTACCTGTGTGTGCATTTTATCTCAGACTGAAGATTTTGTCTCTATACTGCAGTATGACGTTTGTTTAGCAAACAGCTTAAGTCTTGTGTTTTATGATGGCTTAAACTGTGATATGAGGGAGAACAGATTTTGCAGGAACTATTTCGCTTAGTTTGGAATTATGAAGGATGGAATAGATTTTGAAAGTTTTGAAAAACAAGCATTAAATAATATAATCTTTAACTTTAGTAGTTTTCACACTCATAAACGAACCATTTCTATACTTACATTAATAAATAACATCTGTTTAAATTTTACGTTATGAACAGCCATTATGTTATAAAATATAATAAGCTGTTTAATAACCACAAGTCATTTCACCTAATAAATGTTCGTCATGGTTTTAACAACCATTTTTAACTGAGCACTAAACAGTTTATGAGTCGTTATTAGAGTATTATAATAATAACTGCCAGGTGCTGGGAATATTCTTATTAACATTAAAAATATATTACGCACTTCTTTTATTTTATTATACCGAACACGGGCAGATGAGCGTACGTCCGTACCTAATGAAAAACGGACACTATCTAAAAACATTCCCATTGGAGATAAACTGATGAGTTTACCTGAGGGAATCAGTTAAGCGTCGTTGAAATCAGTTTAGCCTAGGCATAAAAGTAGCAAAGTAACTACAGCATTTGTAATAGGTATCAGTTTGGATTGAATGAAAAAGTCGGTTGGCCGAAATTATTCGTAACTTTGGAAGCAAAAGTCGTTCTCAAGATCCATTACAAATTTTCCTCAAACCTTAATAAAAGGTAATTAAGTAAGTTAACTTAGCTTCAGTTAGCTGATATGAATATTCCTCACGCCGTTACTGTTCTTTGAATCCTCATGCAAATAACATACGTAACATTACTGTGCACACTACACGATTTAAAAAGTTTCTTGTCGTGGCGTACGTGCCCGTGAGGTGGCAGATGTCACGTTCCACGATACAGGACGAGATAATGTTGCTGATCACTACACACAGCTTCCTTCAAGATGATCGTGTCACTATTATATTCCTACTCATAGCTTGTGCTTAACCGTTATATATCCTACTGCTAGGCAAGGCCTCTCTCCGCTCAATTCAATTCAATTAAATTCAATACTTTATTTATAAGATAATAATTTTACACGTCACATAATGTATTATAGGTACTTCTAACTTAATTTTAAAAATTGTTGTAGAATAAGGCATGTCTTTTCATTTTAAAATCCTTCGGGATTTAATTACATATTTTAGGTACAATTATATTCAGGAACTTTCTAGATATACCTAGCTAGTCTAGCCGACGGTTGTAAAAGATCATTTCGGTGTCGCGTGTTGTAGTGGTGGGCATCACCAACCGTTGGGAACTGGTCAAGGTTATTGCGCATGTATTTTTAAATCTCAAGCTTTTACTCCCTCCCGACTCCCTATTTCGTGTTTTTTCCGGCCATGACTTGCTGGAGGCGTCTAACGCTACATATAACGGCTATACTAGTTGTAAGTGACAGAGTCCCACAAACTGATAGGGGTTGCTCAATCAACGACCCTGGTCAAATTCCATTAGGAAATTCAGGAAGTGAAAAATAAATGGCTTTTCCATACATTTTGTCAAGTTGTTGGGTTTCTTAGTCAACGATACTGAACAACTTCCATCAAGAAATTCTTTTAGGAAGTGAATGTAAAAATTGGATTTTTCATACAAAATGTACACCTTGATGAGACAAATTGTATGGAGAAGGTACATATATTTTATGTTCTTATGTAACACATCAGCGCAAGAAGAAGGTCCAAAAAGCTTATAGATGTTTGCAATTCAAGCGATGGGCTGACAACCTGTAAAAACCATGAGCAGTTATCAACCCAAAAAATTATTATTGCATGTTATACAAGTAGATTTCAAATCGCTAGTTTTCCCTCAAAGCTCCGTAAAACATAACACCTGCAATCAATCTACAGCTTGTAGCGGGCTCCGGGTTCTGGTCCCAAACAATGTCTTAACACAATTTGTACCGCGGCGCGCGTAATCAGTTGCGGTGGGGCCCGGCCGCGCTACCAGGTAAAGGGTTATTTCACATTGGTTAGAAGCACGTTAGAAGAAATATTTTATGACTTTTTTATTAGATATAATAATTTTTGTCATGAGATACGTTCTTAGGTATATGACGTGGAGTTTAAAATATATAACTTAATTTTAAATCAAGTGCAAATAATATTAAAACGTGTAAATCTACCCATGAAACTGAACAAGATTCTCTGAGCAACAATGGTCGAAAAACGAATAAAAAAATTGGACCTTCCATACAAAATGCACCAGCTGATAGTGCACTTAGTCAATTTTTGTTTTTCGTATTTCGACCTATGTTCCTTTGAATTTGAGTGAAAGTTATTCAGTTTTATGGGTAGTTTCACACGTTTCAATATTTGCACTTGATTTAAAATGACATGCACACATACATACATATAATCAAGCCTTTTTCCCTAATTGGGTAGGCAGAGCGTTAACGACCCAAACAAAGGTTGCTCCACCACGTCTGACAAAGTTTTGAGGGTCATTTAAGATAGATTTGTAGGTAAGTTGCTGTAGTCACAGGTTGTCAGCTCATCGCCTAAATTACAATATATACTGTCACCCTCGGACCACTTAGCTGATTTTCACAGCATGCCCGGGCACATTCTATGTTTTTCTCTCGCTCCCAGGCCAGCATAGAAGGAAAATCACCTTATATTTAAATCATACTACTTGTAGAAAATAATGTGAATTGCTTAATAGTTTTGTGTCTCCTTCGTGAAAATTCCCTTGAATTAAGTAAGGATTGAATCATCGAAAACCCAAGAACTCAAACTACTCACAGAGGCAGTATATGTTAGTAGAGATACAAACCAGTAAATACAAGTTATTTTCCTCCGATATTTGAGCTTGACAATATCTCTTATTAGCTTCAATCATAGACCCAGGTGTTCAATATTGATGCGGCGATCAGCAATGCAGATTCTGATCAATTGAATCAGTGAATCAGTTATGAGGTTGATCAATTGAATCACTTATGTTCGCGAGTTGACCAAAATCAGTTAATCAATCACAGTTTGGGCAGTATATTAGCTATTATGAACAGCTGTGTATGTTACAACATTATTAGCAGTTCATTACAGTCACGTTTATACGTAAGTATTTTGTTAATAATGATAGTGCAGGCAAAATCACCTCGGAAAGCCATCGGTTGCTGTGTTTAAAAGTTAAAGTTAGGTAGGTATTTCAAAATGTTTGGTTAATGACAGAGATTTCAACCCTATCCTATTATAGGTTTATGTCTAAGTTTTCTCTGTATGACCAATAGTGACTGACTGACTGGCGCGGCATAGTATTCTGTTGACGTTTTGGTGATCCTGCGAGAAATATAAGTAAACTGTTAAATTGGGCTTAATTCTAGATTCCACCGGAAATAACAAAAATTTAAATCTATCTGTCACTTTCAAAATAATAAAATTAAAAATGGACACGCGATACTCTACAGTTTTACACTTTGTCCGCTAGATTTGGCTTTTGGATTTTGTCCAGTATATGATTGCGGCTAAAAATTATAGATAACGCATAAAACCACTGACTATAAATCAAAAACCAGCGAGAATAGATCTGTTGTTTTTTTCTATTATTTTAGTCTGAATGTGACAAATAGATTTTAATTTTAGTTCTAGCCGGCAAATCTAGAATCGACCCCATTGTATTACTTTTGTGAAACCGCCTTTATACCTGTACCTTGCAGTAAAATATCGCTTGTAAAATCCGCACAACTATCCGCAGTGTTGCCAACTCTAGAAATCCGTTCCGCCAGTTGGATGGAGATAATTAATTTACCTGTTTATTACAAAGGGTTCGGATTAGTTTTAGTTGCTTGTTTTGTTGTAAAACGAGGGTGTAATGATTTGTTAATAGTTAAGTTTAAACACAAATTATTAAAGTTGCCTTTGGTTAAGTAAATAATAAATAATATTTAAAAATAAGGATGTAAAAATATTGTAATATTTTTTTCAAATAGGTGTTTTTAAAATGTTATATAAATAAATAAAATAATGAATCAATAAATCTTATAGAATAAAAACGATAGTGACACAATAATATGCGGGATAAGGCTAGGGAGATGATAATCCTATTTTTCAAATATTTTCTTACGCTTAACATCCAACTAACAACGCTACGCCCAACACCACACGAATATCCTTTACCAATATATTCCTTCAGAAACTCCCACAAAGAAAAGTTTAAAAAATTCAACATCGTCACTTACGCTCCGGCTGGCGGCGTGCGGCGGGGGGCGGGCGGCAGGCGGTGGCGGATAATCCGCAAATCCGCGAAATATTTTCAATATCCGCAACTTATGCGGCATCCGCGTGCAAGGCGAGTGCAAGTATGCATGCGAGTGCAACCGGCCGAGTGCAAACTTCACCAATATACATGTGGAGAATGTTGTTCGGGATTGTTGGGAAAATGCAAGTGTGAGCTTAGGTTTTGATGAAAATGGCTATTTGGTAAATTTTATGTTATTTATTATAAAAAAATATACCTATGTCGAATCATAAAGCTTTTGTGGTTGCTCCGCAAAAATATACATACTCATAGGCTCCAATTTGACGTGCGAATTCATAATAATTAGGCACACTTTAGTGGTTGCCACAGATTAATACAAAACCTACTCTGTTGTACCAGTGGCACTTTTTCATCAAGTATGTCGCCCCGCTTTCTACCGAACCTGCTCAGGCCAGATGTGAACTTTGGCGCGAAAAAGCTTCTCTGCCTTCTCCCTTTGTCCCCCTTGCCGAGAATCCTGGACATGAAGTACCGTGGCCGATCTGGAAGTCCTTAAACAGGCGACTCTGGTTGGCAGAAATAAGGAAAAGATGGTCAGATGGGGAGTCGAACAAGGACCCGATGAACCGTAGTGTCAGAGCTTTCAAACCGCACAGCTATTAAGCATCTGACATGTTTTTGGGTAACGACCACAAAGCAATCAAAGACAGTGACTGGGACCAACAACTTAAGGGGATCCCCCTGTGCACGCCAGCGCCCTTATTAGTTAAAAAAACATTACTTACTGAAAACGCAATTAATCGAAAATCCGGTATGTCAGATTGAAGTATAGGTATTGAAGTTTACTTTAAGCATTATAAATTAATAATTCAGAGTTCATTGCAGTTACAGATAGAAAAAGTGCTTAAAGTGGCTGTTTTTCGCAATTGTTCTATCTGTTTAACAGCGAACTATAAGTTGCAACTTTATGAGGTTTCAAATGACCTTCATTGCTTTAACCTGTATCTGATCTACCACATTTTGGATTGATTGTGTTTTCAGTAAATTATGATTTTTTAACTGATGAGAAACCTTCCATTCCAATATTTAAATCGGATTCTGCAAAGACATCATCCAGATACAATCACTTAATCTTCAACCTCACTTTCCATATCCCAAAATGGCCGACATCTGGCAATAGCATAATTTAGCGTCGCGTCTATTGTCTAATCGAGACCATAAACTATCGGACTGCATGTGTTCTGTGCCACATTATTACCACATGTCCGGGGTGGTTGGACAGTGGAGAGGATATTTTGAGTTGATTGGCTTTTGGTGTGATAAGTAAGCGGTTATCATTTTGGTTAGAAATTATTTCAAAACTGAGAATAACTACATCAAAGACGACTAAGGAGCAATTTTGCTCATTTTTCTAATGGAAATCAATGTAAAACATTTAAAAATAACCACCGAAAACTATATACGCGACCATCCAAGGCTCCAACCAAGGCGAAATTGTGCTAAATCTCTAATAAAACTAACCAGCACCCAAAATGTTAAAGTGCGTCATCTTGTTCAAACATAAAATAGCACATGTGAGAGCCATACTCAAAAAACAGACTGAGAAAATTGTATTATACTTCCAAAATACACGCCTGATGGAAAGGAAAATTGGAAAACAGTATGTACAGAGACGATAAAGTCTTAAAAGGAAATTACAAAACATTGCCGACGTGTCTCAGAACATGTTGCTTTTACAGGTACCGACAGACGCCATTCATTTCGGTCTGGGTCCCATTATCTCATTCGTACATTCGTTCATTACTCATTCATTCGTTCATTAGTAGGCTTATTTGAGAGTTCAATGCGTATTTTTCGAAGAGAGAAAAAGATAATTGAAAATTGTCGGCTGGCAGGTAGACAGGACAGGATATCGTGCTGTTGTGTTTTGTTAAAAGGATTAATTTAGTAGCATGAAAACATTGTCTCTACTTTAGTTTTATATGTAATTTAATGTCTTCACACACATATAATCACGCCTTTATCCCTAATGGGGTGTCTTCACCAATAATTATTATTGGTTAAATCATCTCAACTGAACATATTATAATCTTGCTACTGATTAAAGGCTTGCCTGTGAATACGTCCGGCTGAGCGATCCCTACAAAGCGGCGGTAGTCTCACCGCTTGTTCCGTCGTTCCGAAATTGCCAGTGCCATAACAGGCATCTTCTTGGTGAGCTCGCTCCATCGTCGACTCTGTCACGGTCATCCCTAACCTAGTGTCAAGAGCAAACTATTTCTAATAAAAAAACGTGTTGGTTTAACCAACAATTATTGGTGAGCACATACTGTTGTATTAACATTCCTACCAATAATTTCATATTCCTATACATAATTTCAAGTGACTATGGAAATAATTTCCTCTCATGACGACATTCCATCCTATCTCCAGCCTGTCCACGCATCTATTAAGCGGCATATTAACTCAAGTTATAACCTCTTGTCTTTATAGGCAACATCTGGTCGTAATGTGGCATTATGGCGCGTGGGCTGCTGGCGGTCCAATAGTTTATGGATTTGATTACAGAGGATTATTATGTCATAAATTGAGAATACAGATGTTTTACCACAATGCTGGACTGATATCGATAGAGAAACGTAGAATCTTTCAACTGATTATTGTCCCGGAAATATTTTGTAAAGGGAGACGACGTTTTAGGCTATGGGCTGACAATCTATCACTGCAGCAATACCTACATTACGAGTTTTCTAAAATAACGTCTAAAACCTTGTCTGTTGTGACAAAATCTCCCTTTTGTAAGGTCGTTGACGCTCTACTTACCGCATTGATAATACAGACTTGACGTGAAAATTATTAACATACACTAAAGTCAGCAACTTCATCTTAATTCGTGACGTCACAATTACATAATGTAGCGCTGACCAATCAGAGATCGTTATGGACTAACTGGTAATAATTTGCAGGCAGTTGGAGTCTGTCGTTTGATAATTGCCGCCGTGTGGATATACAGACAGATTATTACTATGAGGAATCATCATCTCCCTAGCCTTATCACGCATCTCACGAGCTACCTAATCTAGGTGATTGAACGAGGGTACTTGTTTTTACACAGAGCGACTGCCATCTGACTTCCACAACCCAGAAGGGAAACCAGACCCAATCCTAGATCAGAGTTTTCAAACCGCCAATTCTTAGCACTGGCCTCTGACATGGCTTAGCGACTAATATCTACGGTATTAAACGATGTTAACCGGCACCAACGGCTTAATTCAAATATTGAAAAACACATTGGAGCGTGAGGAATTATAGGTATGGATTACCATACAATAAATAATAAACTAACTAACGTGATGGGCATATTTTTGCTTACATATTTCAAGATTCAACAGTATAATATTTTGCTGGTAATTTTTAAAATCGAATGGAAGTAAGATAAAAAATATCTAGCTACTTCAACACAACAATGTTTTTCTACTTAGGTTTTATTTTATTTTAGGTTTATATATCGTTATATATATCATAGGGTAGGTAGAGCATCAAATTATGTATTCGTTGCTTACGACATGTTTTGAGATTTAATTTTTATCAGAAATTCTCTAAAGGTATTGGTGAAGAGTTAATTTGCCAACCTTTCGATAAAATTACGTACAATTTGCAATACTCAATACTTTATTTATATTTCCATTAATTATACAGATGTTACAGTAATATAAACATAATATATATTAGAACTACAACATAGACCTTGTTGGGCCCAGCTTGAACTCTATAAATATAATATAAATGAATAAAAATATGTGTACGAGCATAATATTTGAATGGATTCATGATAGTATATTTAATTTGGTAATTTATTTGCCCAGCAGTGGGACAATTTATAGGCTATAAAAAAAAAAAAAAAATTACGCACTTATTAAACTTTTATTTCTTCCATGCTGGACTGGGAGAGATAGAAAAACATAGAATGTTCCAGCTGCCCTTCCTCCCGGGCATGCTGTAGAAGTCAGCAAAAGGGACTCGAGTTTTACAGTGTATTGTAATTTAGGCGATGGGCTGACAACCTGTCACTATAGCAATACACATTACAATCTAAAATTGCCCTCAATTTTTGTCAGACGTGGCGAAAGCGCCTTTTACGAGGAGTTTGACGCTCTGCCTACCCCGTAAGGGATAAAGGCGTGATTTTATGTATGTATGTATGTATGTACTTATTAAACTCTCGGTATTTTTCTCAGTAAGAACTTATAAATATAAAAAGTGCCTGGAAATCAAAAACGAAAGATTTTTCCAGGACAGCTTGCCTCATGAACAAAGTTCTGAACTTGGTTTTAGCTATTTGCTAAAATCCTATTTATCCTTGTTCAACAGGTTAGCTGAGTGTTCTAGTCTAGATTCTAGTATCGGCGCTAGTCTGAATACCAGACATGCCTGTGTCTCTGTCACTGCTAGACTGCTAGGATCGCGTGGCATCTAATCTAAACAAGATTGTCTTTACGCTTCTTTCTGTTTAGATTTACAGATACTATTTCTAGACAATGAAGAGACAGTCGATTTAAAAAGGTTTTACTCTTAGAAAATATAAGAAAGTTTATAAAAATACTCTACATTCTGGTACAATAATGGGCTAGATTCTAGATCCACCGGTTAAAACTAAAATTAAAATCTATCTGTCACTTTAAAAATAATAAAGTTAGAAAAAGACAGGCGGTTTATACTCTATGGTTTTACACTTTGTCTGCTAGGTTTCCTCAGTATTTCTGTCAATTTTATCCGCCATATTCGATGACAGCGGATTAACGCATTAAACCACCAACTATAAATAAAAAACCTGAGAAAATAGATCTCCTGTCCTTTTCCGATGTTTTAAGTCTGAACGTGACAAATAAATTTTAATTTTATTTTGAGCCGGCGAATCTGGGCTCGATTCTCCCAATGTGAATTATACAAAAATGTTACAACAATTTTATTCAAACACTTAAATGGAATTTGTTTTAAAGTCATAACTAAATGCACCCTATACGTTGCATTGCATTTAGCATTACCTATTTCAAATGAGATCGGTAGACCTTCCCCAACTAGGTTAGGAAAAGATGGCCTTAATTGTCAGTCTGCAAACTGTGACACCAGGGTTTATCGGGTCGTTAGTCAACTTGAAAGTTTTATTATACAAACATTCACTCAACTGTTGATCAAAATCTCACGTAAAGCGAGTTTTTCTCTTCGGATCCAATTACGTAATTTTACGGTGCCCAGATCTCGAGATCTCGGGTTAGTGCCGTTTTATGACGTCGTCAAATGCGGCTATGGTGGAAACTTCTACTTGTGACTTACTTACGAATACAAAATTACCTACTTGAAAAATTCTTATCAGGTTGGAATTAAACTTCTTTGCAAGATGAACCCTGGTGTCGAAAAAATTTAAACTTCCTTTTTGGTCGATGATATTGTTTGTAAAATTACCATTATAAAAAAAGATTGAGGATTGCTATTCAAAGGGGGAATGCTGCCAGCCTATTGGGCACTTTACCTCATGGAGATGAAGGAGGATGGATTGGAGAGTCTTTTTTGTTTGTAGTTTTTTTATTTTTAGAAATTAAGGTAGTTTAAGATTTTATTAATTGTATGATAATTTTGTAATTTGCTGATAATAAAGTATACATTACCATTATAATAATATGACCTTAGCCTATTATGGTGAACAGGATTACTACTACTATTATATTGATTGTTACCTCGATATTTCATCGCAGTTTCGTGCGACATGGTCATAATATAATCGTTGTAGTGATAATCGTAATAATCTTATCGTAATGAACAACCGCAAAAATGTTAAAACTTCATAATGTCCTGGGCCAATGGAAAATGTGTGGTATAATCAAAAAACGTACTCTAAAAATAGTCCGCTGTGTAGCCATGCCTATAGTACGTAGCATTCTCGTAGCGAAATCGTAGCACTTGCTACAAACCCCGTAGCATGTTAAAAGCTACGGGAACAAACACAACCTTAGGTCGTAGCTGGTTGTTTCCTCCGTAGATCTCGTGGGAGCGATAAAAATGTTGAATAAGAGTTTTGTTGCGACATGTGCATGTTGGGTCTTAGTTGATAGGGTTCCGTAGAAGCAAGGGTTCAATAAAAACATACATGTAATCACACCCTTATCACTAATAGGGTAGGCAGAGCGTAAACTACCTAAACAAAGGTCATTTCGCCACGTCTGACTAGTTTTGAGGGTTATTGCAGATAGATCTGTATATTGCTTTAGTGACAGGTTGTCAGCCCATCGCCTAAATTATAATACTGAAACCGTCAATTCCCTGGGTTGATTTTTACAGCATGCCCGGGAGGAGATGCAGCTGGCACATTCTATGTTTTCCTATGTCTCCCAGTTCAGCATACAAAAAATATAAAAATACGCAATTGTAATTTAGCTTCCTTAATCCGACTTATGCATTGTATACGTAGAAAATGTTATTACAATTGAAAACTACGAAAATATATAGATAAGACAAAAAAACAGTTATCTGGCGAGTCTCTCTTACGCCTCTTAACACCATACATACATATATACATATACATACATACATACATATAATCACGCCTTTATCCCTAATGGGGTAGGCAGAGCGGAAACGACCTAAACAAAGGTCGTTCCGCCACGTCTGACAAAGTTTTGAGGGTTGTTTAAGATAGATTTGTAGGTATATCGTAGTGACAGGTTGTCAGCCTGTCGCCTAAATTGCAATATACAGAAACCCTCGGATCCCTTAGCTGGTTTTTACAGCATGCCCGGGAGGAAATGCAGCTGGCACATTCGATGTTTTTCTCTCGCTCCCAGTCCAGCATGGAAGCACATATACATATAATCACGCCTTTATCCCTAATGGGGTAGGCAGAGCGTAAACGACCCAAACAAAGGTCGTTCCGCCACGTCTGACAAAGTTTTGAGGGTTATTTAAGATAGATTTGTAAGTATATTGCTGTAGTGACAGGTTGTCAGCCCATCGCCTAAATTACAATATACTGAAACCCTCGGATCCCGTAGCTGGTTTTTACAGCATGCCCGGGAGGAAATGCAGCTGGCACATTCTATGTTTTTCTCTCGCTCCCAGGCCAGCATGGAAGGAAAGCTTAACACCATCAATTTTAAATAATAGTCTTAATGATAACATTATGATAGTAAAGTTATGTAGCAATCTGTCTACAGGATTTTTTATACATGTGCTATAGCTACTTCCGTACTGCACTGGGAGCGAGAGAAAAACATAGAATGTGCCAGCTGCATTTCCTCCTGGGCATGCTGTAGAAACCAGCTAAGGGATCCGAGGGTTTCTGTCTGTTGCAATTTAGGCAATGGGCTGACAACCTGTCACTGCAGCAATATATCTACAAATCTATCCTAAATAACCATCTAAATTTTGTCAAACGAGGCGAACGACGTTTACGCTCTGCCTACCCTACTAAGGATAAAGACGTGATTATATGTATGTATGTATAGCTTAAAGCAACTTGCCTAAAAAATTGTTGACCCCTGTATACGTTTATTTTTAAATTTTCCTTTCAATATATTTTTGTCTTTTATTTCTACAGAACCTTGGTCACATAAATACCTACCAATACTACGCCAATCCTCTTACTTCCGAGTTGCGAACAAACTTACAAAAACTACACGCGTTTGTTTATTCGTGTATTTATGTGCAGTCCGCTTTGGGCGAGCGAGGGGGTGAGGTATGCTTACCTAGTTCCAGGGGGGAGGAATAACAAGACTCCTTTTTTTTGACACTAGATATTTGACTGATTCGTTAATGATGTTGATATATAAGGCCAATAATAATAATCAGCTCTTAAGATTGACAACGCAGCGGCTTTGAGTTCGCATCAGAAATGTTATTTTAGTACAAACGACCTGTAAAATCCGTACTTAATATTGCTCTCAATTTTGAGATCGCTTATAAATACGAGACTAAGAGTTTGATTAAAGTTTTGAAAATCCTAATAGGTGTTTCATATGTAGAATTGGACGTGTATAATAATAGTAAAGTGTCAGATAGTTATGTGTGAAGATAGGAATAAATTTTAAAGCAGATTTCTAAAGCTGAGCTGAGCTGCTACTTATCTATAACTACTTTTTCAGAAATAAATTAGTAATTAGTAATATTTGATTCTATTTTTATAAATATTTATATTTTTACATACATATAATCACGCCTTTATCCCAAATGGGGTAGACAGAGCGTAAACGACCTAAACAAAGGTCGATTCGCCACGTCTGACAAAGTTTTGAGGGTTATTTAAGATAGATTTGTAGGTATATTGCTATAGTTTTATATATATTTTCACGTTTTTTTCAAATAGATGTTCATTAAAAATGACAGGCATTTAATCCTATGAGTACATATTTATACTCAATTTTTCCTTTTTTTTAAACTGGCAACACTCGAGAGCTCTATGTAAAAAGAGGGAGGGGGGTGCCTGGGTGCAGCTGGACTTTAGTTTTTAATTCCATACTTGAAAGTCTGTTAAGTAGTTTGTTCTTTTCGATTTTATAGTTAACGTTGTTTTCTTTATACGAAAGTTCATGGGATTTATTCAGACTGCGTTTCTATCTTCCTTCTACATATAATTAATTTCCAAGAAGTGGGAAAAGTAACTGTTTATTTAATTATTTTGAGTGCAATGTTATTATAATATAATAACACTTAACGCAAAATCATAAAATACTTTCTTTATATTTCTTTTTGCGTCCAGTTTATTATAATATGAAATAAATACTGTATTCAATGAATGGTTACTTTTCTATGCTACAAACATTAATTATTAAAATAAACTAAAAAGAATACATACATATAAATAATCACGCCTCTATCACTAATGAGGTAGGCAGAGTGTAAACGACCTAAACAAAGGTCGTTCCGCCACGTCTGACAAAGTTTTGGGGGTTATTAAAGAAAAAGAATTTGTAAGCAAAATTTAAATCCGATACAACAATAATGCCTGTTCTAGCTTTAACCAACTAAACCATAGCGTATGTTCAGTGCATTGTATGTGGCTGTGCAACTTTCAGCAATCTTGATAAAAAATCGTCTTAAACATAATGAGTCAAAAAACATTAGAAATAACAAATCAAAAATCCGACCGCTGACGGGATTTGAACCCGCGTCTTTGGAAAACCGGCCCAACGCTCTAAACCGCTAAGCTACAGATGCCAAGTCCCGAGCGACGAATTAGTGATCTGCTATTTATTAGGTACTCGTCATGAGTGGACGCCATCTGTCGTATAATATTACAACTATACTATTATAACTATACTATTATAACTAGTAATTTTTGCAGAAGGAATTCAAGTCAATGAAGGATACCGCTACACTTTTATAATTTTCTAACAGATTTTTGCACTCACAATGCTATTCTATTGATGTTTTTTTTGTCTGTCTGTCTGTCTGTCAGTCTCTCTGTCTGTCTGTATGTTACCACATCACGCCAAAACTGCTGAACCGATTTCGATGGGACTTTTTTTATTCAACTGTGTGTTACCCGAATTGCAACTTAGGATACTTAAAATCACGCTACCTGATTTAGGGGGTAGGCAGGAAATTGAACTCTTTAAAGGGACTTTTTATTTGACTGAGTGTTTTTAATTACCTGGTGTCCAGCCTAGGTTAGAAATAATCACGCAAACCATTCTTATATTGAGTAAGTTCGACACTGCGTGTTTTCCATACAAACCGTGCGTACAAGTCGCGGACACAGCTAGTATAGTATAATATAGTTACAGAATGAGGAAATATATTGCTGTAATTTTTCGTGGGTCGTCATCAGTCAGTTGAGGATCTCATTATCGAGTCTTTATTTAAACATTTACGCTCCAAAGGACGCGGTTTGAAGCCATCATTAATTTATGATTGAGAGCAAAAAAAGTAACGAACGATCTTTTAAAACTGCTGATCGACGAATATTAGAATATTTTCGGGGAAAATATTTTATCGTGTTTTTTTACAGATAGTAAAATCGCCATAAATTTTGATGGTAAAGCGCTATTGTATAAAATATTAATACCGTACGAGGAATTTATTCATCTCTCTAGTCTTATCTCGTATCTCACGGGGTCGGCTTTCTAATCTAGGGGAGTGAATGAGGGTACTAGTTTTTACACAGAGCGACTGCCATCTGACCTCCGCAACTCAGAAGGGAAAGCAGACCCAAAACTAGATTAGGAGGAATGTATATGTTTGAGGATATTGAGCACCTATGTCGTTAACGCTCTGCCTACCCCATTAGGGATAAGGGCATGATTATATCTGTAACAAATTTGGTAATGAATGGGATTTAAATTATTACAAAGTATAATCATATCAAAGCGAAGTATCTACCTATCGAGTTTTATTTGTCCATATGCAAATAAATATCATCAAATTTATTTATCCATGATCCGATTTAAACTTATCTTTCGTACACTAATAAATCAAATGGTACAAAGCACGAATAATATCATAAATCAGACTTTACCCGTATCCAAAACTATATCTAGCGCATACAGTAAGAGCCTAATTGTTCCAGTGCAGTCTACGACTCGACAAGGATATAAATGAACATGGGCGGGGGCGCTGTGTTTTATGAAGAACTGTCAAAAATGGCATTGGAGACTTTAGTTTAACTTCCTCCGTGGTCTATTGGTCAGATCCATGTGCTTCCGATCGAGATGTTCGATGCCCAGGGGAACACAAAGTCGATATTTGTCAAATTATAACTTTGTGAAATTTTCCCCAATTTGGTTAGATCAATACAGGCCGTTAGCTGTGCTATTAGGCGGTTTAAAAACCCACACGACAGCAGCAGCAGCTTTATAGTATTTCCAACTCGGTTTTAGAATAAAGGTAAACAAAGTTTCAAGTCTATTAATTTGAAGATCTTGTTTCTAAAATAAGTTTTAGCTATTAGATATGACAGCATGATGAAATAGTTCTTTTAGTAATTTAACTAATTTCTAAACAAGTATCAATAAGTTTTGAAATGTGTATTTGAATAAATAGATATGAAACTTTTTTTACCTTTATTCTGAAACTAAGATGGACTTACTATAGTTAATTTTTTCAACACATTCATTTAAATCCTTGACACACTGAACGGCACTGTCGGTACTGCAAACCCAGACTGTAATTGGCAAATATTTAAATAAAATAATTAGTACCGTCTCCATACAAAATTCTACTCTACCACCTTCAGATACAGGCCACTTTGGGGAAGCGATGACGTCATCTCGTTAGCCAGAACTAATATTGGCCCAGAGGAATTATTGACGAATGTTGTTTGAACAAAAATCACCGAGTGAGGGATTTCGGCTTTTAAAAGTTTAAAAGAAGGGTGAAATTAAGGTATTGTCGGTAAAAAAATGGGTTAAAGTGGTAATTATGTTGACCTTTTCGGGAAAGGTTATCTGTGTATAATGAATGATTAATTAATAGCCCAGGAAATATAAAAATAAAAAAGCTACGTTTCATTCAGGCGGTATTTAAACCCAAGTCTTTCTAATCACTGAGCCACTAATTAAGACTATTAGCGTCAAAATCAATTTAACTGCCTCCGTGGTCTAGTGGCTAGTGCCATGGACTCCTGATCCGGAGGTCCTAGGTTCGATTCCCAGGGGGAAACACAAAGTTGTTATTTGAGAATTTATCACTTTGTGTATTTTTTTCCAGTTTGGTCAGGACATAGCAGGCTGAATCACTTGATTGTTCGAAAAAGATTTCGTGCTTCGGAGGGCACGTTAAGCCGTCGGTCCCGGTCGCTGTCTTTGATAGTGTTTGTTACTTAAAAACCATGTCAGAGGCTTGATGAAAAAACTTTGACACCAGGGTTTATCGGGTCAAAGGACTCGATACCCACTCGACAAAAGAAGAAGCGTCAAATTCCAAAATAAGAGAATCTAAAATATGTATTCCAAATAAAGAAACAATTAAGGAAGTAGTATATTACTTAATTTGAGCCCAACTCTATTTTTAAACTCTGGACTGGGAGCGAGAGAAAATCATAGAATTAACCAGCTAAGCGATCTGAGGGTTTCAGTGTATTGTATTTTAGACGATGGACTGACAACCTGTCACTACAGAAATGTACTTACAAATCTTTCTTAAATAACCCTCAAAACTTTGTCAGACGTAGCGGAACGGTCTCTGTTTAGGTCGTTTACGCTCTGCCTACCCCATTAGGGATAAAGGCATGATTATATGTATGTCTGTTTAAACTATAATATAATTTTCAATGGGGATGTGTAATATTTGATCTAATTTAATATAGTAAACATGATTTATAAACTGACCAAACTAAATCCGTTTCAATAATTAACCACAATCCTAAGCCACGGAATTATTTTCTTTGTTGATGCGGGTTATTCTATTGCGCTACTAATAATGGTAAAACAAGCATTCTTTAGTAAATAATTATCAGACGTAGCATGAATTATTTTAGTGTATATATAGGTACGTATTCAGAAGAAAAACGTACTCGTACATCTGAAGCATTGCATTAAAAAGTAGTGAAACTTGGACTATGACTTAAAGGGATAGGGAAAGGCTAGAAGCATTTGAAATGTGGTGTTTAAGAAGAATGGAAATAATTAGTTGGATAAAGAGGAAAGCAAATGAAGAGGTACTGAGAATGGTAAAGGTGATTAGAAATATACTGACGACAATAGAGAACCGAAGAGGAAGAATGATAGGCCATGTAATACGATTTGACGAATTCTTACAAAACATCATAGAAGAGAAATTAGAAGACAAGAGAGGAAGGGGAAGACCGAGACGCAGTTACTTTGGCCACATTAAAGATAAGGTGATTGTCAAGTCGTATAAAGAAGTGAAATCGTTGGCAGAAGACAGAGAAAATTGGTGATTACTCCACCGACAAGTGCCCAGCACTTAAATTTAAGAAGAAGATATTCTATCTATACATTTAATTTTTATGTAAGCCTTCTTCTTCTGTCGAGTGGGTATCGAGTCTATCGACCCGATGAACCCTGGTGTCAGAGTTTTTAAACTGCCTAGTAACACAACTATCAGGCCTCTGACATGGTTTGAGTAACGACAACTATCAAAGACAGCGACCGGGACTGACGGTCCCTCTTAACGTGCCCTCCGAAGCACGAAATCTTTTTTTTTTTCGGACAATCAGGTGATTCAGCCTGCAATGTCCTAACCAAACTGGGGAAAAATTCACAAAGTGATAAATTCTCAAATATCAACTTTGTGTTTCCCCTCTGGGAATCGAACCCAGGACCTCCGGATCGGGAGTCCATGTCACTAGCCACTAGACCACGGAGGCAGTTAAGTTAGTTAGTTAAGTTATGTAAGCCAAAGATAATGATTTTACTTATCATCATTGTTACCGTGCTTCAGATAGTGGTTGCTATAAATACCTAGTCCGAGGTCTTAATATATTAAAAAAGTTATGTCACCAGGGTTTATCGGGTTGTTCATTAATTCAACTACCCACACGATAAAAGTCAACTAATTACCTATTTAAATTAAAATACCATGAGTCCATAAATTTGTTTGCACTGCTGTGCCCTACAATTTTCGTAGCTAAACTATAATTATATAGGAATTGCTACCTTAGCAATAAGGCCGCCTATGTTGTCCTTGTCTTTTGTTGTTATCTGTTGTGTTGTATGTTATTTTCTTACGAGCAATAAAGTATTTTTATGTTTGTTATAAAGCCATTTCAGAATAACCCGTTAAAGTTAATCTCTTCCTAGTTCACGGTCCCTTGGATTAGCGTCAGCGTATCAAAAATTAACCCGCAGTTTATCTCAAACTAACAAGCGGCCGACCCGCGTAATCGCCTTTTAATCAACACTGTAAACTCACCCTTATAATTGTATGCGTGTAGTTTGTGATGTACGGGTTCAGTAGTAGCGTAGTTTGTAATTAATTTGTACATTTTATCCCTTAGAGGGTAGGCAGAGTTTAAACGACCTAAACAAAGGTCGTTCCGCCACGCCTGACAATGTTTTGAGGGTTATTTAAGAAGAGAAAAAAGGATTTCATGTTTTGAAGGGCACGTTATTAAGTCGTCGGTCCCGGTCGCTGTCTTTGATAGTGGTCGTTTCTCAGACCATGTCAGAGATCTAATAGCTGTGCTACTAGGTGGTTTAAAAAATTCAGACACCAAGGTTTATCGTATCGTTGACTCGAGAATCCACTCGCTAAGAAGATCCTAGATTTTAAGGAGAATAGTTTCTATGATAGTTTCACCACACCCTGTAAGTAAACGCTAGTTATCAATAGAAGACAATATGTACGTATAATAGTGACCCGTATTACTGAACTATTGATCACCCCTGCTATATAGGTTGTGGTTTGAATTTATTACACCAGAACAATAAGGGATTATTTAGGTTCATTAATAATGCCCCGCATTTGGGGAGGCTTTTGTACAGTACCTAGTAATATAGAAATTAAATATTGTTATCGCTTTTTGTTAGTTTAAAGTTTCGAAGCATTAAATGAACATAAAAATATGAACTTTTACCAAAAAACGTTTTTTTTATCTAGGTACCTCTAGCAAAAAATCTAATTTAGTAAACTTTTTTATAAGTGGGTAAGTTATGGACTGACAACCTCTCATTACAGCAATATACCTACAAATGTATACGTATATTAAATAATCTTCAAACCTTTTCCAGACGTGGCGGAACGACCTTTTTTTAGGTCGTTTACGCTCTGCCTACCTTATTGGGGATAAAGGCATGATTATAATATGAATACTACATACATACATATAATCACGCCTCTATCCCTAATGGCGTAGGCAGATCGTAAACGACCTAAACAAAGGTCGTTTCGCCTCGTCTGACAAAGTTTTAAGGGTTTTTAAGATAGATTTGTACGTATATTGCTGTAGTGATAGGTTGTCAGCCCATCGCCTAAATTACAATATACTAAAACCCTCAGATCCCGTAGCTGGTTTTTTACAGCATGCTCGGGAGGAAATGCAGCTGCCACATTCTATGTTTTTCTCTCACTCCTAGGCATGCATGGAAGCTATGCATATTATAGCATGGAAGCTATGCATATTATAATACAGAAAATTGCAAATAGTAAATTATAGAATATAACAGTTTATACTGCATTTATATTATATTTTTAATTTTAAAATAAAATTGTTCATTGCTTATTCAGGACATCTGGTTTACGGGCATCCGAACCACTCAAGAAAAAGCATCCGCGACTTGCATACTTAAAGTGATGCCATCAAAACCAGACGATTCTGACTGAAGCGAAAAAGAATTACTTAACACTTTGAAAGCTGTGAGTCGTGTCTCTTACCAGCGTTTTTCATACATACATATAGTACTCTATCCTAAATGGGGAAGGCAGAGCGTAAACGACCTAAATAAAGGTCGCTCCGCCACATCTGACAAAGTTTTGAGGGTTATTTAAGATAGATTTGTAGGTATATTGCTGTAGTGACAGGTTGTCATCCCATCGCCTAAATTACAATATACTGAAACCCTCGGATCCCTTAGCTGGTATCCGATCATAGAAAAGTGATGCGTTTAAATGGTGTCAAAATTATTATGCTATAACTTTTAAATTTTAGTGCCAGGCGCTTGTCGATGGAGTGATAACTATCTTTTTTTTTTTTTTATATAAACATTTAACACTGTGAGTATCAAATTATAATAATAAAGATTTTTGTCCAAGCTATGGTTGATGTAAAAAAATATGCAAAAAATAGATTATAATGAGTATTATCGTTAGAAAATGCGTTTATTTTGTTTAATCTTTTATTGCACCAGTGTGCTGCTAAATAAACAGTATTATTAAGGGTTAACAAGAAAACCACATGAAACTAATTTTAAAGGCACAACCAATTTAATCACGTAGGTACATTTATAGGACCCTAACAGTTTATCCTTGGAAGCCAACGTGTTAACCGAGTTATAAAAACATCATAGACATTAAGACGGCGCTAACTGTTTATGTCTTTGTATACTGCCGCAGATAAAATAAATAAAATCATGGCCGCCTCTGGTTTGCACTTTATACCGACTATTGCTTTTTATGCGTACTAGAGATTGATACAGCTGGTGTTGTGTGAAATAGGGTAATAGAGACTTTTATATTTTTACTTACATACATATATATTATCACGCCTTCATCCCTAATGAGGTAGGCAGAGCGTAAACGACCTAAACAACGGTCGATCTGCCAGATCTGACTAAATATCGAGGGTTCAAGATAAGTTTGTAGGTATATTGCTGTAGTGACAGGCTGTCAGCCCATCGCCTAAATTACAATATACTGAAACCTTCGGATCCCTTAGCTGGTTTTTACAGCATGCCCGGGAGGAAATGCAGCTGGCACATTCAATGTTTTTCTCTCGCTCCCAGTCCAGCATGGAAGAATTATTTATATTTTTATCTTTGCTTTAATAGATAAACAAAACATGATTGCATCTCCTTCTTCTGCCCAGTGGGTATCGAGTCAATCGACCTGATGAACCCTGTTGTCAGAGTTTTTAAACCGCCTAATAGCACAGGTAACAGGCCTTTGGCATGGTTTGTGTAACGACCTCTATCATAACATAACATAAAAATACTTTATTGCACGTAATAATACAACATACAACACAACAGATAACAAAAAACAAGTACAACATAGGCGGCCTTATTGCTAAGGTAGCGACAAAAAGGTAGGTATCAAAGATAGTGACCGGGACATTTTTTTAGTCCGACGGCTTAACGTGCCCTCCGAAGAAATCTTTTTTTCTTCCAGAGAATCAGGTGATTCGGCCTGCATTGTTCTAACCAACCTGGGGAAAATCTCACACAGTGATAAATTGACAAATATCTCGTGCTCCCCTGATAATCGAACCTAGGACATCCGGATCGTGAGTTGCCATTGCTCTGACCACTAGACCACAAAGGCAGTTAATTGCATTAAGTTATAGGTTTAAAAACTCTGACACCAAGGTTTAGGGTTTCGAACATTTCTGACACCAGGGAGTTTATTAAGTTGTAAGTCAACCTGAAAGCCCACTCGATTGAATAAGTACTTAGTTGCATAGAGTAACATACATACATACATAAACGCGTAAAATTACGCCTTTATCCCTAATGGGGTAGGCAGATCGTAAACGAACTAACTAAAGGTCGTTCCGCCACATCTGACAAAAGTTTGAGGGTGATTTAAGATAGATTTGTAGGTATATAGCTGTAGGGACAGGTTGTCAACCCATCGCCTAAATTACAATATACTGAAACACTCGGATCCTTTAGGTGTTTTTTACAACATGTCTGGGAGGAAATACAGCTTTCACATTCTATGTTTGTCTCTCGTTCCCAGGCCAGCATGGAAGATACTAATTAAACAATAAAATCAATAGGATGCATAAAGTTGATTTGTATGAACTCTATCGTCACTCATTACTTTGATACCCTAATCAGTAAAAAAGAAACATTACTACTGAAAACGCAATTAATCCAAAATCTGGTCTTCTTCTTCTTCTGTCCAGTGGGTATCGAGTTTATAGACCCGATGAACCCTGGTGTCAGAGTTTTTAAACCGCCTAGTAGCACAACTATCAGGCCTCTGACATGGTTTTGTGTAACGACCACTATCAAAGACAGCGACCGGGACCGAGATAGAGAGATAGAGATAGAGATAAATTTATTAATAATTGTAAATTACAAGTCAAGAACCGTTACCGACGGCTTAACGTGCACTCCGAAGCACGAAATCTTTTTCTTTTCGGACAATCAGGTGATTCAGCCTGCAATGTCCTACTCAAACTGGTGGAAAATTCACAAAGTGATAATTTCTCAAATATCAACTTTGTGTTTTACCCCCTGGGAATCGAACCCAGGACCTCCGGAAAATCTGGTAGATCAGATTGAATTATAGGTACTGGAGGTTATTTTAAGCATTATAAATTAATATTTCAATTGTTCACTGCAGATACATCTTCAGTTTCTTCCATGCTGGATTAGGAGTGATAGAAAAACATAGAATGAGCCAGCTGCATTTCCTCCCAGGGTGCTGTAAAAACCAGCTTAGGGATTTGAGGGTTATAGTATATTGCAATTTTAGGGAATGGGCTGACAACCTGTCACTATAGCAATTTACATCATAATTATTTGTAAGAATTATTTGTCTTCCATGCTGGCCTGGGAGTGAGAGAAAAACATAGAATGTGCCAGCTGCATTTCCTCCCGGGCATGCTGTAAAAATCAGCTAAGGGATCCGAGGGTTTCAGTATATTGTAATTTAGGCGATGGGCTGACAACCTGTCACTACAGCAATATACATACAAGTCTATCTTGAATAACCCTCAGAACTGTGTCAGACGTGGCGGAACGACCTTTGTTAGGTCGTTTGCGCTCTGCCTACCCCCTTAGGGATAAAGGCGTGAATATATGTATGTATGTATTATTTGTAATAACAACCCTCAAAAGACACGGCGACATGGCGTAACAACCTTTGTTTAGGTCGTTTTCGCTCTCCCTACGCCATTAGGGATAAAGGCGTGATTTAATGTATGACTATATGTACTGTGGTTACAGATAGCATAAGTGCTAAAAGTGGCTGTTTTTCGCAAAAAAATGCTTTCTGTAACTACAACGAACTATTGAGTTGTAACTTTATTAAGTTCTGAATTACCTTAAATTTTTTATCTCAATCTGATCTACCAGAATTCCGGTTGATTGTGTTTTCAGTCAAAAATGTTTTTTGACTGATGAGGTCGCCTCTTAGCCCAGGAGAACCCATTAAATATTTTAATGAATTAACTTTTTTTTGTAAAAATTTAACTATTTTTTTTCAACTCTAGCCATAAGATTTCACCTTATGTTTCTAAAATACTAATGAGGTAACACATTCGCAGAATATTCAAAGCCACAACAATTGTCCGAATGGAGAGCTCCACAACTGAATTAATTGTTTTAATTATTTAATTAAGAGTAGTGCGGAGATGCGCGGTCACAGTTGAGTAAATTACTTTAATTAATAATTTATTATAATTTGAACTCCGCTTTGGCTAAATTAGGGTGTAGTGAGCTTAAAGGATAATGAGAGGATTCAGGATAATGAAACTACATACATTCATTTAGTCTCGCCCCCATCCCTAATGGGGTAGGCAGAGTGCAAACGACCTAAACAAAGGTTGTTTCGCCACGTCTGACAAAAGTTTTGAGGGTTATTTAATATAGATTTGTAAGTGCATTGCTATAGTCACAGATTGTCAGCCCATCGCCTAAATTACAATGTACTGGAACCCTAAGATCCTTAAGATGGTTTTTACAGCATGCCCGACAGGAAATACAGCTGGCAAATTCTATGATTTTCCCTCGCTCCCAAGCCAGCCTGAAATATTCTTTTCACTTCTCATGCTCGAAAAAGTACTACTTTATGCAGAATCTAGGCGACATAAAGTTGAACTTTATGCACAAGGGCAAAAAAGTAGCTTTTTAAATGTATCTATACTAAGGCAGTGACCATTTAGACCATGCAGCCAAACATAATAAATTGTGCACGGATAAAACTTGCTAATTTATAATATATCCTTCCCTATTTGCATTTTTGGTTTATAATAAGATAATACGAAAAAGTAACTAAATATCAAGACATATTCATCACTAAAAAAAACAATATTCCAAAATAATTTAAGAGTAGGCTGTATATATTTTATTCTTTGCCCGAAAATCATGCTTAAAAATTAAAAAAGTAAAGTAGCGGGAAAGAAGCTGTGAAATTTTACTTTGAATTTTAATTAAATAAATGTTAGTATGTTATGTTACTGTTTTATTTTCTCGCAATCGAAGTGAAAAGCAGAGTTTATAACTCGTGCACAAATCATTTTTATCCTCGACTTCTTCATCTGCCCTCGCCCCGCGGGCATATAACGATCTCGGATAATAATGACTTGCTTTATGCACTCGGCATAAAATCTACTATTTTTACCTAGTTTAAAATCTTGATACCAACTAAATCAATTTGTCACAACATCGGCTGCATCCTGAATCTCGTTAAAGTCTCCAAGTCACCAGATGTATGTTTTACCTATTACATACATACATAAAATCACGCTTTTATCCCTTATTGGGAAGGCAGAGCGAAAACTACCTAAACAAAGGTCGTTCCGCCACGTCTGGCAAACTTTTGAGGCTTATTTGAGATAGATTTGTAGGTACATTGCTGTAGTCACAGGTTGTCAGCCCATCGCATAAATTGTAATATACTGAAACCCTCAGGTCATTTAGCTGGTTTTTACAGCATGCCTGGGAGGAGATGCATGAGATGCTTTCTATGTTTTCTATCACTCCCAGCCCAGCATAGAAGTACCTAGTCTCCTTTTTATGAAGTTTAAAAGCCCTTTTTTACTAGATTAAAATCCTGTTACCAACTAAATCAATTTGTCACAACATCGGCTACATCCTGAATCTCGTTAAAGTCTCCAAGTCACCAGATGTGTGTTTTTCCAACTCCTCAAGAATGCATGCGCGACGCTGGAGTCATTGCAAAGTCGTTCCAAGTTCAGCTGCTGCACAAACTTTCCTATAGCTAGACGGCAGATATCTTCCAGTGCTGTAGCCGCTGCGCTATCTTGGTTATCGTGACCAGAAAGAAGTTAGACTAGGGTGTTTTTTTTATCGTATTCCCTTAAAATACCTATTACATACATACATATAATCACGCTTTTATCGCTAATGGGGTACGCAAAACCGAAAACGATCTTGAACAAAGTCGTTCCGCCACGTCTGACAAACATTTGAGGGTTGTTTAAGAAATATTTGAAGAATATTGCTTTAGAGACAGGTTGTCAGCCCATCGCCTAAATTGCAATATACTAAAACACTCGGATCCCTTAGCTGGTTTTTATAGCATAATAATAATATTTATTATTTTCTTTCCACAATAGTAGGTACTTATATTCTAATTTAAAAAAATCATAGCGTGCCCGAAAGAAGATGCACCTGGCACATTCTATGTTTATCTATCACTCCCAGTCCACCATTGAAGAATCCTCCTATAGTTAGATGGTAGATACCTTCCAGTGCTGTAGCCTTCGCTTGGAAAATCTTCGCTTCGTGTTCTTCTTTTCAGTAGGTTTGCAAAGCGATGTGTGTCACGATGAACCTTTAAATTAATATAATAGAATAGCTTCGCTCTCTGACAGGCTGTGACCGGTACTGACGGCTTAAAATCATGGTATTCTTTTAGGTCAGGTAATTCATACTCCATGCTTGTTATGGAGCTGGACTCGAAGCGAGAAGAAACAAATAATGCGCCAGCTGCATTTCCTCCTGGGCATGCTGTAAAAACCAGCTAAGGGATCAAAGGGTTTCTGTATATTGCAATTTGGGCGATGGGCTGACAACCTGTCACTATAATAATATACCTACAAATCTATCTTATGTAACCTTCAAAACTTTGTCAGACGTAATGGAGCGACCTTTTTATGGGTAGTTCACGCTCTGCCTTTCCCATTAGGGATAAAGGAGCGATTATATGTATGTATGTATCAACGATAGTAACCGGTACTGACGGCTTAAAAACATGTTTTTTTTATTCAGGTAATTTATCCTAAACTGGGGAAAACCTCTCAAAGTAATTAATCTACAAATATCTGCATTTCGTTCAACCCGTGGGAACCAAAGTCACAGGCTTCAAGTCGAGGCGTCGAGAGCCTATGACTGTCAGACCACTCCACTTCGCTTAGTAGCTTTAGTCATCGCAAAGACATTCCAAGTTCAACGCTGCACAAACTTTCCTATAGTTAGACGGTAGATATCTTGCAGCACTGAAGCTGCTGCACGAACTTTGCTATCGTAACTAGATAGAACTTAAACTATAATAGTGATATTTGTTTTATCCTCTTTTATTAGAATATAAATTAACAGTTGTCATAGTTTGCCTTACGCAAGTGTTTTAGCTTACGTAATATTTTTTAGCTTGAAGTAATAATTTTTAAAGTAATAAATAGAATGACTATATGCTATGATAATATGCTAGCTACATTTCCTCCCGGGCATTCTGTAAAAACCAGCTAAGGTATCCGAGAATTTCAGTATACTGCAATTTAGGCGATAGGCTGACTGTGAAAACTTTGTCAGACGTGGCGGAACGACCTTTTTTTAGGTCGTTTACGCTCTGCTTACTCCATTAGGGATAAAGGCGAGATTATATGTATGTATGTTTAAATATTGACGGCGACAAAATCTTCTATATCAAATAAGGATTGAATGTATAACAATGGTATCATAGCAACATAATAACTGTATCTCTCCTAAAAGTTATCATATTACATACACAAATCTTTGCGTTTGTCATGTGAAAAATTATTGAGTTCATTATAAAGATTCCCAAATATTTATTTTAAAAATATATTTCTAAGCTTTGTTATAATGTATTCATACATACATATAAGCACGCCTTTATCCCTAATGGGGTAGACGCATAGCGTAAACGACCTTAACAAAAGTCGTTCCGCCACGTTTAACAAAGTTTCGAGGGTTATTTAGGATAGATTTGTTGGTGTATTGCTGTAGTGACAGGTTGTCAGCCCATCGCCTAAATTGCAATATACTGAAACCCTCCGATCCCTTAGCTGGTTTTTACAGCATGCTCGGGAGGAAATACAGCTAGCACATTCTATGTTTTTCTGTCGCTCCCTTATCATGTCTGTTTTACGATAATGCCAGAATTGTAGCACTAATAGTGTATACCTTACCTACTATATAGTTTACTCACCATAGCAACTTTTTCTATAATGTCTACGCCGTAGCTGATCCCATCACAAAAAACGATAAAACTATAAAACATTTTTTTTGTTGCAGGTAAGCCCATCGCCATGACAAAACATGTCTGGACAGGTCGCACTATACTCTATACAGAACAGGTATGAACAGGCTACCGGACTCATCAAAGTCACTTTTACTGATAACCCATAGCACACTTTTAGTCACGGGGAAATTGTTCGGGATGTTCCCGGAATTTTACAAAGGTGCTCTTTGAAATTTCGGTGATATTCGGTCTTGTAAAAATTTTAGAGAGGTATTAGATAGAGTCCTTAAGGGCATTCTTTTTTATATTTTACTATTTTCCGCAATCTACTTAATTTCTTAGCCTGAGACAAAAAATCTCGTTTTTACATATATTCATATAACCACGCCTTCATCCCTAAGGGGTAGGCGGTAGACGTAAACGATCTTAACAGAGGTCGTTCCGCCACGTCTGACAATATTTTGAGGGTTATTTAAAATAGATTTGTAAGTATCTGATGTGTATTATTACTGTAACTATTATCTTAAGGCACAAACAATTATTAATAATGATGTAACTACCTATATATATATATATATATATATATATATATATATAGGTAGTTACTTCATTATTAATAATTGTGTAATGAAAAGTTTCTATTGGTTTCTAAAATATCAGAAACCAACAATCAAAAATTTCAATCGCAGACTGGTTTTGATTTTGTTTCTATTTCAGTTGTTGTTTTCGACATTGCATTACATTTTGTTACAGAAGAGCATATTAAAAATGTTATATAAAAAAAGAATAATAATATATATATAAATATATATATATATATAAACATTTTTAATATGCTCTTAGCTTCATAGGTAACTTCATCCATTTCGACATACAAAACAATGTAGCATTGTAACTTACATTCATTGAACATGATTGAACGATTTGATTTAGCAATTGACGTCTATGACTTCCATTGCTTGGTTTTACAGTTTCACACAAGTCACTTTACACATTATTTTAACCTCCAGTTTAACAATAAGGGTTATGTTAGTCTAATAATAGTATACGGTGATTTGCGCTTGACTGTAATAATTTACAAACGCATAACCTTTGTATGCAATGTTTTACTCTATTGGTATTGAAAGCACGTTCGAGTAGTAGTGCTGTGAATGGTTTGTCAGATATTTTTAACATACATACATACATACATATAATCACGCCTTTATCCCTAATGGGGTAGGCAGAGCGTAAACGACCCAAACAAAGGCCGTTCTGCCACGTCTGACAAAGTTTTGAGGGTTATTTAAGATAGATTTGTAAGTATATTGCTGTAGTGACAGGTTGTCAGCCCATCGCCTAAATTACAATATACTGAAACCCTCTGATCCCTTAGCTGGTTTTTACAGCATGCCCGGGAGGAAATGCAGCTGGCACATTCTATGTTTTTCTGTCGCTCCCAGACCAGCATGGAAGAAATTTTTTAATTGATTAAAAATATGTGAATAATGTAAAATTATTACAAAATTGTATGTAAAATAACAGTAAAATTCTAAGTCAAGTGGGGCTATTATTATAGATATACGTTTATTGTAAATGATAATAAATAAATACAAATACATACAAGTTAATACGTAAGATAATTACTACGTAATATATTTGATAGCAGAAAGCTTTTTTAAAAGACCTACTTGCTCTCCTAGTTGTTATAATAGTCATTTACCTTTATAAATATTATAGTGACAAAAAATAAAACACAATAATAAGATGACTAGCAAATAAAAACTTTTTTGAATTGTATTCGACTAAAATGAGTGATTTTGATACTTCCACGTTATAATTTTAGGCTTTCTGCGATATTCCTTAATATTTTTGTACATACCTCAACTCTATCCCAAAAATGAAAAATACAAAATAAATACTGAGCAGTGAACGGGCCCATCATTCTGCCATTCACTCACTCACTCATTCAACGAACAGTGAGCACAGTTTTCATAATCGTTCAGTTTGCTGTGCGCGATAAAAGCGCACATTTCGATAGCTCGTTGTAAATTTTGAGTTTTAAAGAGATAGATACATTAGGCTGAATCGTTCGATCTGCATACACATAACTATCATCATAAACTATGCCTTTATCCGTTACAGAGTAGGTAGAACGGTAGGTAGTAAGGGGTGGGATAGGATCTACCTCCTAGTCGTCCACCCTGGGCTACGGCAACACAGGCTTGCTTGTGAATTAGTCCGGATGAACGATTCCTACAACGCGGTGGTAGGCTTCGCAAGGGGCCTCTCATCGGAGTCCGGCACCAAACAGCTTGCTGTGTTCCGTCAATGCGTAAAATTGCCAGTACCATAACAGGCACCTTCTGGGTGAGGTCGCTTCATCGTCGACTCTGTCACGGTCATCCCTGACCAAGATATTACGGTATTTCCAAAAAGAGAAGGAGCTGGTGTATATTTTTGTTGTTATAGAGACGTTATATTGGATAATAATTAGTAATTACTCCGTGATTCTAATCAAGCTACGTACCAATTTTATTGGTTTTATTCCAAAAATATGATATTAACCACGTGTCCCCTAAAATCTATTAAACCATCTTTAACTCTAAGATTACAAGGTTAACTCTGTTTGCGGGGGTGTAAAATCTAGGTTTTGCTACAAGGTAGTACTAGCTTCCAGCAAAAACAAGACCCTTAGTAAGTCTAAGCCAAGAAATTTAATCCGAGAAACAAAAACGTGTACAAGCTTTATGATATCGTACTAGAAAATTTGAAAGATTCAAATTATAATTTGAGTAGTTTTTTTCAGCTTTGTTCTTTATTAGTAGTTACATAAAGTTACGTCTGATGGTATAATGGATAGGGCCGCTGCCTCCTGTGCGGGGTGGTCGTGGTTCGAATCCCACCACGTACCAATGTGTGTTTTGGTTTTCGAATTTCATACGAACGTTAATTAGGCGCTTTTTCCATGCTTCGGAAGGCACGTTAAGCCGTCGGTCCCGGTTGATATCGTTTAATACCGTAGGTATTATATACCATCGTTAAGCTATGTCAGAGGCCAGTGCTGAGCATTGGCGGCTTGAAAACTCTGACCTAATCTAGGACTGGGACTGGTTTCCCTTCTGGGTTGCGGAGGTCAGATGGCAGTCGCTCTGTGTAAAAACCAGTACCCTTGTTGAATCCCCTAGATTAGGTAGCCGACCCCGTGATATATGGGATAAGACTAGGGAGATGATGATGCCATTAAGTCACGTCTTTATCCATAACGGCAAAGAAAGAGCCTCAAAGACTCCATTTATAGGACCAGGTGTTAATGGAGGTGTTTGTCAAACTTTTTAGTTATAAATGACAAAAACCATCTATTGTCTTCCTGAGCTGAGCTGATAAAAAGTATGATCGCAAATTTATGCCAAAACTAATTCCCTGTATTTTACAATCTAAGCAATAATTTAAATCAATTTACATACTAAAATCAGATAACCTAACAACACACACCAACAATCCCCCAGTCTAAATGAAGCGTCACTCAGATAAGGGTAGTACGGGAGGAATTAAAATAATTTTATTAGAAATCTAGTTACTCTGTGGCCTCTGGAGACTAATATGACTGTGGCAGGGAGAGACTGAACTAGTTAGGAAATTAGAGACGGTGGCGAGAATGGTAATTAGGGTATAAAATTATATGGACATTGTGAGAGGAACATGCAGTACCACTGTGATAATAATTAAATACATAAACTTATGCCTGTTTTGCTTGTGGTATAGTGATAATAATAATAATAGTCCTCCCATCGATTTTTTGGTGATGGCGGCCAATCTCCCAGAGATCGGATTAGTTTTTAGTGTCTAGTGTTTGCGCTACACACAGGTGAACTCTCTATTCCTTTAATCTCTTATTCTGATAGGACAGATTGACTGACACGACCAGAGAGAAATCAGGCGCAAGATTGACTATTTACATGCCCATCCGATAACATGGATCTTCTTACTTTTCGAACAATCAGGTGATCAGTCTGCAATGTCCTAACCAATTTAGAAACAACAACACTAAGCCATTGTCCCCCGACGGGAATTGAACCCAGGACCTCCGGGTCGAGAGCCCATGGCTCAGACTGCTAGACCACCAAGCCGTGTTTTTTTCTCAACTGTCCTATTTTAGGATTGATTGATAACCTGTCACTACATCAATATACTACACAACAGTATGTCTTAAATAACCCTCAAAACTTTGTCAGACGTGGCGGAACGACGTTTCATTAGGTCGTTTACGCTCTGCTTACCACATTAGGGATAAAAGAGTGATTATACGTATATATGTAGATTTTGTACTGACTGGTATAAAAGGCAATAGATCAATGTGGAATTATCGATCTAGCCTACATAAAAAAATATATTTCTTTACTTATTAATATGTCTTTATGATTTTTTTAATGACTCTATAAATAACTATAATTCCTTTGAAAACTTCTCTATAAAAAACCGACATCACAAAACATACCGTACCTGAACTCTCATACAACTTGTCTCTGCTTAACCTGATTATCTGAAATAAGTTCGGCTATTTACTCTAACAGGGTTACCGATCCGTAATCGTCCGGTAACTGGACAACTTTTTCCCCGGTGCGTATTTACAAACCCGACTGTAATATTAATCAGACATCCCTAGTTTTGTTCCTACTATTAAATCATAATCTCCATCTCCCTAGCCTTATCACGTATCTCTCGGGTTCGGATTCCTAATCTAGGTGATTAAACAAGGGTACTGGTTTTTATGCAAAGCGACTGCCATCTGACCTCCGCAACCCAGAAGGGAAACCAGACCCAAACCTAGATTAGGTCAGAGTTTTCAAGCCGCCAATGCTTAGCACTGGTCTCTGACATACCTTAACGACTAATATCTATGGTATTAAACGATATTAACCGGGACCAACGGCTTAGCGTGCCTTCCGAAGCATGGAAAAAGCGCCGAATAAAAGTACGTATGAAATTCGAAAATCGAAAACACATTGTTACCTGGTGGGATTCGAACCACGACCTCCCGCTCAGGAGGCAGCGGTCTTATCCTCTTCACCATCGGGCTCCTCATGAGGCTGTCAGTTGAAATACACACTGACACCAGATGTAGCGAAGTTATAACTACCAACTTATGTAGCAAAAGCTTATACACACACACGCTTTCTGCTGCACTATGCTCTATGTTGCAACCACTTCAGATTTTTGGTGATCAAATTACGTTCAAACCGTACAGCGTTATAGAACAGCTTTTAACTACCTTTCAACCGAGTTTGCATTTACGCTGCTTGGGTCCCGAAACTTTGCCCTATAACCAACTTTTTCCCACGAAAACCGAGAACTTGTCACACTGATTTGTCCGAAACTAGTTATAGTTAGCCCAAATCCGGGCTTAACCGGAAATATCTCGCTATATCCAGACTAATAAAAAGTTTTACCGCTACTGAGGGAAATGTTATTGTTTACTTGACCGGAATCTTGTTTCGTCATTATTTTCACAGCTATTTTTGTATAATTCTATGTTGGTCTGGAGCAAGAGAAAATATAGAATATTCCAGCTGCTTTTCTTCCCGGGCATGCTGTAAAAAAAAGTTAAAGGATCCGAGGGTTTAACTCAGAACTATATATTGTATTTTATATAAAAAATTATAATTTACCTCAAAACTTTGTCAGACGCGGCGGAACGCCCTTTGTTTAGGTCATTTATATCTATGTATTTATTTTTTTAAAGAAAAAGTTCCAGAATAAATAAAAATGGTGGCAAGAAGTATACATTACATTATTATTATTTGAACACCTTCATGATTTATCATTGCATTACTAGGCAGAAAAATAATTTATAAGTTGACTTTCACTAACATAAGTGGTCTATGTCTTTAGTGAAAATTCTAACTGTTCACGATTGGAAAGTGAAGAAGAATGAAAAGCTTTACCCGGGGAAAAATATACGGTGAGTCTATTATGACCTAAGATAAAAGGATATAAGAATTACCCAGTTCAATGATTTCTCGTGCTTCGGAGGGCACGTTATAATGTCGGTCCCGGTCGCTGTCTTTGATAGTGGTCGTTGCTCAAACAGATGCCTATTAGCTGTGATATAAGGCAGTTCAAAAACTCTGTCATCAAGGTTCATCCCGTCAATTGACTCGATACCCACACTCGATACCAAGAAGAATGATTCCTCATAAAAATATCCACCATAAAAGCCAGTCTAGACCAAGCTGTAAACGCCGGAAGTAGTCGATAGAGTGTCATTACCCGCCAAAAGTGGTTTTACTCCACGTAAACATCCGGTGGGCTGTAAAGAACGCTATCATAAACAATAATGTCTTCCGGGTGCCATATGGAACTAATATTCTGCGTAAGAAAGGACTAACATCTTTAAAAAACAAACCCTAGATCTAGACCTGTAAGGGATAGCATTCTGCAAACTGATAGGAGTAGCTCAGTCAACGAAACTGAACAACTTTCACCCGGAAAGTTTGTGGGTACATACATATAGTCACGCCTTTATCCCTAATGGGGAAGGCAGAGCGTAAATGACCTAAACAAAGGTCGTTCCGCCAAGTCTGACAAAGTTTTGAGGGTTATTTAAGATATATTCGTTGGTATATTGCTGTAGTGACAGGTTGTCAGCCCATCGGCTAAATTGCATTATACTGAAACCTTGGACGAGAGGATTATTCGTCCAAGACTGAAACCCACTGATCCCTTAGCTGATTTTTACAGTAGGCCCGGGAATAAATGCAGCTGGCACATTCTATGTTTTTCTGTCGCTTCCAATGTAGCATGGAAGAAACGAAAAAAGGTAACTTCTCCCTTAAACTTCGTATGTCCAGAGTAGATACGCTGTTTTTTTTAAAATTTTGAATTTGATTTAAAATCTATCCTACATGAACAGTCTGTAAATAAACAAAAAAAAATGTTAATCAACCATCAAACCCAAGACTTCCAAACGGCAGGTCAGGCACTAACTACTGCCCCAAAGAGGCTGTTATACCCATAAAGGACGCCATAACTATTTTATGGCTGGTCTGGAGCGACAGAATATTGGCATTGAGAGTTATTATTAAGTTAGGATGAGTCTGAAAAGTCTTCCATGTTGGACTGGGAGTGAAAGAAAATATAGAATGAGCCAGCTGCATTTCCTATCGCGCATGCTGTAAAAACCAGCTAAGGGATCCGAAGGTTTCAGTATATTGCATTTTAGGCGATGGGCTGACAACCTGTCACTACAGCCATATACCTACAAATCTATCTTAAATAACCCTTAAAACTTTTTCAGAGACTTTGACAGAACTTTTTTGTGACTTTACTGCACATGAAGGAAGATAGGTTCTTAAAGAGAATTAATAGTGAGTTTGCTTCTATGTTAAGTAGATAAGATAAAAAAAATTGTTAGGATTCGAAAGTGAAAGATTTTAATTACCATTTACTTGGTACATGGTGCGGGCATGACGTTTGCTAACCTTAATATAGGAATAAAATAAAATTTTAAAAATTATGGAAGAAGTTAAACCTTATTTTATTTTCTTTTAGACGGAATAAATTCGAAGTGGCCAGTATTTTTGTCGCATGAATATTATATATTCTGTGGCATGAAACAAGATGACAAAGAAACTACGCAAGAAAATGGTAGAATATATATGTACTATTCTTTATCCCCATAAAGAATAGTACATATTCATTCTACCATTTTTTTATACAAGGGGTTGTATGCTAATAATCGCATTCCGTCGCAATCATTGGCCCAACATTGGCCAAAACGACACCAAACAGCAATCCATACGTTCACATTCGTTAATGGATTCGTCCCCCTCTTGTCCTCTACTACTTTTTGTAAGCGGGGGGGGGGTTGGTTTTTTTGTTGCATTGCCGATTTTAGCACTAACAGGATCGTCTGGGAGCGATGTCCGGTCAGCGGACAGTGATATGCAAGTTTTGTGAATACAGAACACCGTAACACGAGATGTTTCGTTTTGGGATAAATGCAGATTGAGGTATAGTGATATTCGATACAAAAAAATTATAAATAAAAGGAACTATAAAGTCTTAAGCACAAGACTTTTTCTATTCGTGCACAAATGTAATGTAGCAAAAGACAAAAGTGCACTGCTTCGGGAACAGGATGTGTCAATGAATAAAAGACAAATCAAACGCAGGACACACTTAACTTGCATACATATCTAACAGTAAGAATCATCTTTTTAGACAGTCTGTTATCAATCAGCCTGTAGTGTACTATTCAAACTAAAAACAATAACTCAAAATCATTGTTTGTCGTCGGGATTCGAAACTAAGACTGTCCGAACCCATCAAAAAAATGTCGTGAAAATAAAGAGCGAACTTAGTTCAACTATAAATCTAAATTTCTCAAGCTACCAACTTGTAAGTTACGGTGTTTTACATTGTAGCGGTGGAATACCAGGAATATTGAAACTTGCACCGGGATGTCAGCAAAGACCAATTACTTTTTTGAGAGTTGACATTGTGAATGTGACGATTTTTTCGTAATTGTGTCGGAGTAGAGAACTTAATTGAGTTTGCGAAAATGCAAGCAAATATCGATATTTTTTTTTTTTTCTGGTAAGTTCACGGTGAAAGTAATTATCTGAATCTACACACACCATTTTATTCTGAAAATACCACCATTACAATTAAGGAAAACAAACAAAATAACCTAATAAACATGTCGGGCTTAATATATCTCCGCCATATTTTAATAACTTGCCACGTCGGGCAATTGCGGGCAAAATTGGGCAAATTCGGGCAAAACGCGGAATATATTGCAAAGTTTAATTATACAAGGAACGAACGGTGTTTGTTTTTTAAACCGGTCCGCGTTTATTTTGCTTTTCAAATCAATCCCAGCGAGTGTTTTCGTTGATTACATTTTAGACTGGAATAGTATTTTTTTTAATGTTACAAAGCTAGAATTGAATTAGATTAATTTTCATAACACGTGTATAAACTGACTTTTTGCTGGTAATCGCTAATAAATCACATTACTCAAGTTTATAAATAGGGGTATATTTAATACCTCTTGTTGAAACAGGCTATGGTAAAGCAAGTTGACGCAAAAGACTCTATCTTGAAGATATTCAGATGTGTGCTTTCAAAAATACAGATTGAGGTAGTTACGTTTTATGCAATCTCACTTCTTAGGTCTGCTGTAAGACTTTTCATTTTAGAAATAAGCAGTACCTGTTGTGTCTTGATTTCCTATGTAAATGTACTGTGTACAATTAACTGTTAATTAAATAGTAAAATCCACTATTTTGCTGTAAGCATTATACATGACGGCTAGATTACTTACAACATTAGTATATGAATGACATGTGACAATGGCATCTTTCTTCCCTTGGTCAGTGAATGATCCTAAAATACATGCATGCATGCATGTAATCACGCTTTTATGCCTGATGGGGTAGGCAGAGCGTAAACGACCAAAGCAAAGAATTGATCCCAAAATACATACATGCATGTATGTAATCACGCCTTTGTCCCTAATGGGGTAAGTCGTTCAGTCACGTCTGACAAAGTTTTGAGGGTTATTTAAAATATATGTAGATAGGAATACTGCTGTAGTGATAAGTTGTTAAGCTTATCACCTAAATTGTAATATACAAGAACCCTCGGATCCTTTAGCTGGTTTTTACACCATGCGCAGGAAGAAATCCAGCTGGCACTTTCTATGTATTTCTCTTGCTTCCAGTCCGGTATTGATGTAAGTTTATTTATTACTAGCGACCCGCCCCAGCTTCGACCTTATCTTCCTTCAAAATTATCAGTGTTTCTCTACTATATAATGCATGTATTATACACCTTCCTCTTGAATCACTCTATCTATTCAAAGAAATTGTATCAAAAACAGTTGTGTAGTTATAAAGATTTATGCATACATAGGGATATAGGGACAAAGAAAGCGACTTTGTTTTATACTATGTAGTGATTGTTTATATTATTGTTGCTGTCTCTTTACACCCAGCATCACCAGACCATTAGTCACTTTTGGGTATCTACTTTTATCGATTTTTACATACATACATATAATCACGCCTTTGTCCCTAATGGGGTTGGCAGAGCATAAACGACCTAAACAAAGGCCTTTCCGACGCGTGTGACAAAGTCTTGAGGGCCATTCAAGAAAGATTTGTACATATATTGCTATAGCCCATCGCCTAAATTACAATATACTGAAATTCTCAGATCCCTAAGCTGGTTTTTACAGCATGTTCGAGAGGAAATGCAGCTGGCACATTCTGTGTTTTGTTCTCACACCCAGTCCAGCATAAAAGATTGAATTATCAAATATTTCTTTCACAAATTTTATACCGAAAACACAGCTTCTTGCCTTTATTTAAAGCTCAACACACACACACAACAGCATTCCTAAACTAATCGACCATTGTCCTTACAGAAGATTAAAATAAAACAATTAATGCACCGGTTATCTTATTTGCATGTTTTGACAATTACAGGGGGATGTGAGGGGGATCTTAGGGGGGATTTAGGGGGATTGGGGCTAATTGTTGACTAGAGGACTGCCTTTTATGTATATCCGGTAGGATGCCCTTTTGTCTAAGTTGCCACTGTTTGTTTTAATTTTAGCAATTTAACGGGGTGCATTTCAATTTATTATACCTTTGGAAGTTTTAGTTGATGTAAATTAATGGTTCTAGAAAGTTTTAATTAAAAACTAATAAATGGATGAAAGTACGTTTTATGTTCACAAAAGCAATAAAGAATAATTTAAGTACACGTCTGCAGAAATAAAGAGCACGAAATAAAATTAAAACTGTAAGTTCCAAACTTACTACTTACTTTTTTTGTCTAAATATGTATTGATCCATTCATCCAAGTTTGACTGATTTTATAAGTACATTTCCGGTTCATTTAATTACATACATACTTACATATAATCACACCTTTAACCCTAATGGGGTAGGCAGAGCGTAAGCGACCTAAACAAAGGTCGTTCCGCCACACCTGACAACATTTTGAGGGTTATTTAAGATAGATATGTAAGTATACATACATAAAATCACGCCTTTATCCCTTATGTAAGTATATAGCTATAGTAACAAGTTGGCAGCCCATCGCCTAAATTGCAATATACAAAACCTTCGGATCCCTTATTTGTTTTTTACAGTATGCCCGGAAAGAAATGCAGCTGGCACATTCTATGTTTTTCTCTCGCTCCCAGTCCAGCATGGAAGAAATTTAATTGCATTTAATTTAATTAAATTGCCTTTGTGGTAAAGTGATCAAAACATTAGGTTAGGCGAAAACAACTTCTTGTGGTTTTTAGTTATTTTATGTTTATGATCTTTAAAATAATATATCTACATAATTTTGGTGAAAGCATAGTGTACTGAATAACAAGCTGTAAAAAGCTCCTTATAATGCTATTAAAAGCGCATTCTCTCGCTTCCATTATTCTCTGTAGTTCTTCAAGCAGAAAACATTATTAACGCCATTACACGTTATCTGCCGCTTGCAAAGTACAGTTTACAACAAAATGTATAAAAACTTAAATAGCCTCATTGTATAGCAGACTGCACCGGGATACATTTCGTATGAAAATTTCATTACGAGGGTATAGTAGGAGTTCGGACGATTTTGTATTCCCGGTAAGGTCTGTTCGTTGAATCCTGTGATTAGTGGATACATTTTAATGCTCCTTTTTACACAACTACGGCGAAGCAAGGAGGACGGTTATTGTTGTTAGAGATGAGTTTTAAATTGAAGCCAATGCTGTTATAGATATGGGTTGTCAAGTTCAGTTAAGGGTTATTTTCCTAATCGCTCATTCCATTTTTATTACCGTACATAACTTGTAAAAAAAAGTTTAGCTGGCTTAATTAAGAGGTCGCTCTTCAACAAGCTTAAAGGAATGGAATGAGAGTTCATACTAAAAGTTTATTTATTATACATACATACATACATATAATCACGCCTTTATCCCTAATGGGGTAGGCAGAGCGTAAACGACCTAAACAAAGGTCGTTGCGCCACGTCTGACAAAGTTTTGAGAGTTATTTAAGATATAATTGTAGGTATATTGCTGTAGTGATAGGTTGTCAGCCCATCGCCTAAATTACAATATAATGAAACCTCCAGATCCCTTAGCTGGTTTTTACAGCATGCCCGGGAGGAAATATGGTGCATTCTATGTTTTTCCGTCGCTCCCAGCCAACTTTCTTTCATATTATTTATTATAGTTTATATAATTATTGCTGTTCTTTTATACCCAGCATCACATAGCCATTACTCACTTTTGGGTATCTTATTTTATAAAACTTTGAGGATCGAATGCGCAAACCGTACATTACTGCACTCGCACCGTCGTCGGCCGACACAAATTTACGCGCGGATAAATTAGTGTACCCCATGCGATTTGCATGCTACCCCGCATTATACGCGCGGGCAACGTCACGATCCTGCAGCGTACACGCAGTGGCCACGCAGCGGGCATGCGGGTAGTGTGGGGCAGTGTAAAGACCGCTCATTACTTGCTGGCTAATTTAGAATTAGATTGTGCTAATGCTATGACTGTAATGCGAGTTACTGCCTGTAATTGTATTCAAAATACTATACTATACCTACCTATGTGATATGATAATATGACCCAGAATGTTATTTTTTTTTAGTGATGATTTTTTTTTGTTTTCTTTTAAAAGTATTTTAAATGAAACTATTGGATAGCTGCAAATCAATTATTTTCGGCACGCTGTATAAAAATAAATAAAACAAATCATACCCGAATATAAATAATGTACTTTAAAACGTCAAACACAAACCAAACTACCCATGACGGAACCCTAACAAAAGTAACCCATAAATAAAATTAGGGTCTCGTCGTCGCTTCCGAATGGGTGAAAAAAACCATAAAGAGTGTGGCGTTTTTCCACTAGATGGCACGGCCACAGCAACGGCAACGGCACGATATCGTGGAAGAGATGATCGCGTCAAATTTTTTTTTTCAATTTAAATCGTTTATTGCAAGTCACAACACATAGGATCTTAAAAATATATCTTAAAGATACATAAAAACAGTTCCAGTTTCATGTGACGCCCTGCAAGGGCACATCAATTTAGTGAGAGAGCTACCTAGTTAAATAAGATTACAATTCAAAACTTAAAAAAGATATAAAATTCACTTATTCTAATACACTAACTTCATCAGTTACCTATATTTAAACTATTTAAGAGCAGCATGAGAGTATTAGGTCCCCCATGGCACGCCACTCAGCTCGTTCTTCAGCCGTTTTCTTCCGACGAGTAATTTCCGTGGAAGAGATAATGTATGGAAATAAATGAAATGATATGGTCCGCATTTCTACTTGACGGCACGGCATTGATTTGATTCCCACTGGTATCGTCGCTGGCCTGCAAAACTTCATAAGTTTTATATACAGGGTGCAACGGACAGCCTTCCGCAAACTGATAGGGGTTGCTCAGTCAATGAAACTGGAAATTCTTTCAGGAGTTGAAAAAATAAATTGACTTTCATATACAAAATGACCACCTCGATCTGTCTTTTTGTATGATAAAACATTTTTTTTTACTTCCAGAAAAAACGAACGCTGTCCCTTACACCCCGTATGTCCGTAGCACGCGCGTGTGTGTGCACTCAGATTGGAACTAGGTGGGCGTTATCGTCGACAATATTACTGTTCAGGTGAAAAAACAGAGCAACGGTATCCTGTCTTTATCGTTATCGTGCCGTTACCGTGTTTCTAGTGGAAAAACGCCCTATGGGTGAAAAAACCATAAAGGGCGCTGGGTAAAAAGGTAAAAGGCATGAAGGGCCCTAACAGGGTAGTGATAGGACCTCCTTTCAATTTGTGCACACTGCACCGGTATTTATGATGTGTACATTCGGGTGCACAAGTGAAAAGAGTGAGTGGAGGAAAAGGGAAATTTGTTTGCTTTCAATTTTAAAAAGAGAGCAGGAATTTTGTTGGTTTTTAGAGAAAGGAGAGGTGAATTTAGAGATGTATGTATAATGCCAAAGGAATCCAGTTTTATAAACCAGCCAATCAAGTGGCAGATTAAAATAAGTATAAGATACGACAGCAATATACGTTCATAGATAAAGTGTAATATATTTCTTCAAAATAAGAATAGGGCTATGCGTAAAAGTATATCTTGTTTTGTATTTTACTCTTCACTTTTTGATAAATAAAATAAAAATAATCATTACCAAATATTGATAGGCACTATCTATTTATTCTTTTACTTCGTATTCACACTCATCATCTCCCTAGCCTTATCCCGTATCTCACGGGGTCGGCTACCTAATCTAGGGGATTGAACGAGGGTACTGGTTTTTACACGGAGCGACTGCCATCTAACCTCCGCAACCCACAAGGAAAACCAGACCCAATCCTAGATTAGGTCAGAGTTTTTAAGCCGCCAACACTTAGCATTGGCCTCTGACATGGCTTAACGACTAATATTTACGGTATTGAACGATATTAACCGGGACCAACGGCTTAACGTGCCTTCCGAAGCACGGAAAAAGCGCCGAATAAACGTACATATGAAATTCGACAACCGAGAAACAGGAGGCAGCGGCCTTATCCACTACACCATAGGGCTCTCATACATTATCGGGCTCTCACATCGGGCTTTCACACTACTATTTCAAAATACCTAAGATTTTTCAATCCCTATTGAAAATTATTTATATTTCATTTTTCAATTTTTATTATTTATCAAGAAAATACAACCACATCACATGTTGGCAACGGTACAAAACATGACTATCAGACGGAGGGGTAATGCGGGCAGCCCAGACATGGAACGCATAAATTAATGCACTGGGTACGGGGTAGGTAGGGGCTGAAATCAAAAGGGTAAAGATATTCGAGATGAGATGCAGAGGGGGCAACACAAAAGATTTTTTATTTAATTATCTTGGGGACCGCAATTTGTTAGAGATTTTTATATGAAGATGATATTATTAGTGAATTGTTTATTAAATTAGTTAGCCCTTGGTAAAAAAATGTGACGAGGGAAGAAGCAGGCTATACACACAAAATTTTTCTTTTAATTCTTGATTAAATAAATGAAATAAGAAAATACACGTTATTTTATTAAAATATTAAGTTTGGTTATCTTACCGTAAAAAAAAAACAAATCACAAAAAAATGTCCCCTCTGCGTTTTAATCTATGACCCTTTCAAAGCATCGCCTGTCCACACTTCACACTCAAAGGGGTAAAAATCGTGAATTATCGCGCTAGGCCCGCTCATCCGGTATTTATTTTGATTTATGTGTGTAACCCCGCGACAATCCACAATGATAACTTCACACCCCTGTGTTTAGCTTTCAGATTAGGTACTTAAGTGTACCCCTTTACAAGTCCGAAGATTATGTCGGGTCTGTTTCGGTGGACAGTAACTTTATCTTTGCACTTAGGACGAATAAACTATAGAATGTTATTATTCGATCTTATCGACAAATATAGAAATCAAAACAGTAGTTAACATTTCTTCAAAGCTAACATTTCAAAATTGTTTTAAATCCGTATCCGTTTCCGTGGTTCTGGGAGCAAAATCTGAAAAGACACTCTCCTTTAAAAGAACAAGGAAAATAAAAATAAGTAGATAATTCCCGTGGGAAGAACGCCATCCCGTGAGCGAAGTTTTCGCTTTTACAAAAGAAACTTATGAAATGGTTCGTCAAGTATTACGACCACGTTTTAAATGAACGTGGCTGAAAAAAGAACTAATGCCGACATCTTGAGATTTGACACTGATTTGACAGTTCTCCTTACACTGCAGCGCCCACCTACGTTCATTGAGAACCGTGTCGTACTGTATGATTCCGCTACGGAACACTCTAATGACATCGCTATGCACTTAAGACTTAGCCTGACTCTTTGGCTGGGCTTGCTGTTACAAGTGACCGAGTGTCTTTTTCTTTCGTAGAGATCACAAGGAATGCTTTCTTCTCTTTTACGCCAATAGGTATTACATATGACAATGGTACAATTCGGCGTTACAGACAACGCGAACTAATATAAATCCTTAATTGTGAGTTTCTATCACGAGAGAATAGAAACGGACGTCTTGCCGAATTGACTTCAGTGTTCTCAGAAAATAAATAAGGTTTAAAAAGTAATTAAAATAATAGACATTATATTAAAAGTGGGACACTATCGGCTAAATAAGATAAGAAGATAAGATATTAAAATTATGATTTTTTTTTCACACCGCATCTACAGTCCCTAAGAATATTTGGTTACTTGACTACTGCCCGTATTGGCAAACAGCACTTGAGGCTGACAGCTAGATTGAGTTCATATCAGAAAAGTCATTTCAGTACAATACGGCCTGTCAAATCCTTACTTAATAATGTTCTCAATCTTGAGTTCGCTTTGTAAATACGAGCCTATGTATATTTTGTAGGAATGTTTTCCTTTCCTTTCGTCGTAGCTATTTGTGGTGGCAAGAAAATGTGTCTTTAATTCCTAAAAGCATCAACTAGCAACATTACGAAGTGAATGAAGCTACTCTTCGCGAATAGTTTCTACATCGTTACCTCTCAGTCTTATCTGCAATGTAGAGCAAATGTAGAAATAAGCGAGTTTAGCTCTTACGCTGAGTCGCAGATAAAATGGTTGTTACGTTATTTAAGGTGAAGCTTTTTGATTATAATGTAATGTGACCTATAGCCGTGGTCTAGTGGTCAGAACCATAGGCTTGCGATCCGGAAGTCCTGGGTTCGATTCCCAGAGGGGGAACACAAAGTTGATATTTGTCAATTTATCACTTTGTATTTATCACTTTGATTTTCCCCAGTTAGGCTATTAAAAAAATAAATAAAAAAAATAAAGGTTAGAACAATGCAGGCAGAATCCACCTGGAAGAAAACGGATTCCGTGCTTTGGAGGGCACGTTAAGCCGTCGGTCCTGGTCACTGTTTCTAATAGTGGTCGTTACAGTTCGATGTTGCTCCACGTCCGTAGGAACTACCTTAAAAACCCTACACGTGACCCTGGGTGGTGCTGAAGGTGCAACAAAACCGGCTGCTGCACTATCCTCTGGACTTGGATAAATAAATAAATAAGAATATACATATAACAATTTCTGATCTATTCCAGTTATCTACAACAATATTGCTAATAGTATTTTGGTGATAATGTTATATTTGGAAATCTTTATTAGAAAAAAAATGCTGGATTAAAAGCGATTAAAATAGAACGGAATATTTTGTGTTTTTATTGCTCCAAGCTCAAAATTGTCATTGATTGACAAAACGACGAACAAAAAAACCAACGGAAATTAAAATATTAAAGAAATAGAAATCTAATTCGAAAAGAGCCGGCTAAGAAAAACTAAAAGTAATTTCTTTTCATTCCGAACGAAGATTGGAACGTACTTTACGAAGCGCCACTTCAAGTTACATTACTTGCCTTAGTGTTTCTAGAAATAAACGAACGAAGCTCATTTGAAATGGACCTCTAGAGGTAAACTGGATGAATGCCTTGAAGGAACTTGGAGCTTTAGAATGTATGAAGCAATTTCAATAGAAGGATTGAAGTGAAAGTATTTATTGATAATAAAAAAAATATGAAAAAAATATAGAACTTAGTTTTTCAACTAAAAAGATCGAGTCAAGCAGCAAATGTTAAACTTGTTTAAAGTTTGAATAACAGCATGTAACTAAAATTAATTACCAGGGTTATAGTTTTGGTTCGAAATGAGCTTCAAAACTTTCAATATCATAGATTCTAATCGTTCATTCATAACGAAAAATGATGTAAGAAATCTGAATCTTATTTGCAAATACCTATTCAATGATACCTCACTCGGCATAGTTAGTCGATTTTTATTTAATTTTCACAAAGTGGTGTCTCTTTCTCCCCATATTACATTTTGATCAAAATCAAGTCTTTAGTGATACTCAAATGGTGAAGACGAATGAATTGTTGTATGAATCATTAAAATTGGCTAACGTGCTTTGTCTCTAGAGTGCCACACAGGTTCAAACATACATACATACGCTGAAAAACACATTCCCCCCTTTGCGTTGCGCAGTTGGGTAAAAATAGCAGCATCCCAAATCTGATGAAGATCATACAAGACGACTGAAGGTTCAATCCTAGAAATGGGCAGTTAGCGATCTTTATGAATGGATAGAATTTAACTGCATTCGGCGAGGCATGGTGAGCATACCAAATTCCTAATTTAAGGATGTCCCTGCAGTTAATATATAGAAGCCGTTGTCAGGATGAAGCAGAAACAGTATAGAACATCTACATTAACAAACTATATCAACAAAGTAACAAGCCACACCGCCGAAGTCCCCTAAAACAATTACTCCTCATCTAACGAGTGAGCAATAAATTTTCACTAATCATGCCCCCTGACTGGAATGTCCCGGACATGCTAATCTGAGCCGTTACATTTGCAACTGAGTGCAGACAATGATTTTGATGCTTTTTCTTGCTAAAAGTACTACACCATATAGGTTTTCGCGAATTTCAATAAAATGTACTTGGGATGAATGGGGTAAATCCAGGGAATAGGCAGCTGAATCTTGCGGATACAACGACTCATAGAAAGTACCTAGGAAAGGCAACTGGAACATTCTATGTTTTTTTATCGCTCCCAGTCTAGCAGGGAAAAAAATCTTCTTCTAATATTCAGCAATAATCATCAAATTGTGTTTGCAAATAGTCGTCAACGGCAATAACAATACGCAACAAAACACAAGTTTGACCCGAAACTGCCGGCAAGTTTGAACAACTTTCATCCGGTTATAGCAGGATCGTGCAAGTTTCGTTCTCTGTGGCTGACCATAAGAATATCTCGCACTGAACTAAATGCGGTAGAGATGGGATGTACTGTTTTAGTGACGACACAGAATAAATAATATAACGGCGTTGAAAATTTATAGCCTCAAAAAAAAAATACAACTGTTGGTTATTTCTAAATTGTGATAAATACGTTTTGTTAAAGTCAGAATTTCTGATTATAATTTTTAAATAAAATTCTATACAAGAACGTTAAAACACCAACACATTAACGTTGAGTTAAACGACCTTAAGAACTCTGATATCAGATTTTTTGCTCCACCTAAAGGGTTCTAACGTGGCCTTTTTAACAACCACTGTCAACAAAAACAGCAACCAGACCCACTGCCTCGTGCCCTCCGAAGTACGGAATCATCTTGCTTGGTTATTTCCAAGAGATCACGTCCCTTTCCAACTCTACTGCCACCCATAGTTGCGGGTGATTCAGTTAACTAACGCGGCATTTTGACTCGTTTAAGTTACCAAGTGAGAGTTAGCGGTGGGGGTTATTAAATAACTTGGCACTGACTTCCGCTCTATTAGCTTTCTACAGTTGAGGATTATCTGTTCAAACTGTGCTCTGTAGGAAGTTAGAAGTATTAAGAAACTGGACTAGTTTTTCTAAATAGTGTGGAAATTATCCTACTGAATTTACTAAACTTACTTACTAAACTTACTTCCATGCTGGTCTGGGAGCGAAAGAAAAACATAGAATGTGCCAGCTGCATTTCCTCCCGGGCATGTTGTAAGATCCAGCTAAGGGATCCGAGGGTTTCAGTATATTGTAATTTAGGCGATGGGCTGACAACCTGTCACTACAGCAATATACCTAGAATTCTATCTTAAATAACCCTTAAAACTTTGTCAGACGTGGCGGAACGACCTTTGTTTAGGTCGTTTACGCTCTGCCTACCCCATTAGGGATAAAGGCGTGATTATATGTATGTATGTATGAATTTACTAAAGGATTAAAGATTTTGTAGTTGGAGTAACTACTATAATTTTTTGGTCTACCCGCTCACGCTCTCCTCTATCTAAATAAACATATTTTCATAATATTCCGTGGCGAAAAATACATACATACATACATATAATCACGCCTTTATCCCTAATGGGGTAGGCAGAGCGTAAACGACCTAAATAAAGGTCGTTCCGCCACGTCTGACAAAGTTTTGAGGGTTATTTAAGATAGATTTGTAGGTATACTGCCGTAGTGACAGGTTGTCAACCCATCGCTTAAATTGCAATATACTGAAACCCTTCGGATCCCTTAGCTGATTTTTACAGCATGCCCGGGAGAAAATACAGCTGTCACATTCTATGTTTTTCTTTCGCTCCCAGGCCAGCATGAAAGCAAAAAATAAGCGAAAAATAACCACAAATAATAATAATTGTTTGTGGTAAATACTTCCTATAAAAGCGAAATACCAAATCATAGCTAGTTTTTAAATTTTCTTCACTTTCATTTACAAAGTAGTTCATTAATGAAAAATGACAAAATATTTTACACCCATCTTACGGAACTTTAGAAGTGTGATTTATCATCAAAACAGCTTCCACAGCAGCAATCGTCTTTCATTTCTAACGCTTATAACTTCCGCCTTGGGACTGCTTGATGGTTTGTACAATTTAGACGCGCCACAGAATTCATTAATGTAAAAAATATGTTTGAAAATGTTCGCACGTGCCCCCGGACGATCATGAGGGTAATTTCCCGTAATTTGTCCCGTTTCCCGCTGTGTGCCGCTTTTGCGAGACACGGGACGCGAGTGAGTGATTCAAATTACCTAGATCACCTAATTTTACTTATTTGCTTTTAGGATCACTGTTTCTTACAAGCTGGCCTGAGAGCGAGAGAAAAACATAGAATGTGCCAGCTGCATTGTCTCCCGGGCATGCTGTTAAAACCAGCTAAGGGATCCGAGGGTTTCAGTATATTGCAATTTAGGCGATGGGTTGACAACCTGTCACTACGGCAATATACCTACAAATCTATCTTAAATAACCCTCAAAACTTTGTTAGACGTGGCGGAACGACCATTGTTCAGGTCGTTTACGCTCTGCCTACCCCATTAAGTATAAAGGCGTGATTATATGTATTACATGTATTACGGTAAGCATCAGTTTATTTTTTACACCTATCTAAGGCAAGCGTTCTTTTAGCGATCGCACGTTATCTGATTTTATGTCACGATACGATACAGACGAAATTCGTCGCACTGAACACCGTATACTTTTCTTTTGTTTTTTAATCGTACTTTACCAGACTGAAGTTATTTTACAAAAAAAAATTAAGGCAACAAATATGTAAACAATGCTGATAGATCAGTTAATTTGTGATCTTAATATTTTTTTATATATGAACTAGCGACCAGCTCTGACTTCGCACGGAAATTATCAGTGTTTCTCTACTATATCATGCATATATTATACATATTAACCTTCCTCTTGAATCATTCTATCCATAAAAAGAATGCATTAAAATCCGTTGCTTAGTTTTAAAGATCTAAGCATAAATAGGGATATAAGGACAGAGAAAGCGACTTTGTTGTATACTATGTAGTGATGCTGATAGATCAGTTAATTTGTGATCTTAATATTTTTTGTATATGAATATCAGAAATCATTTTGCATCCAATAGAAAGTAACGCATACAGGTAAAACAAAAAATAACAGATCCTAAAATCTAGTTTTTAAAATGTCCAAATAGCTTTGAAAGATCGTTTAAAAAAAGCATGTTTTTCCCAACCCTATAGAGAAACATGGTGGGACATGTCCTGCCCTGTCTCGCAATGTAACGAGGTAACACCACAACCGTTGTGTTGTATGCAGGCAGGTATATGGTAGATGAGCCTCGTAATGCGAAGTGTAATTTCATTTCGTGAATTTAATTCCAGATTCGGAGTATTTTAATGGATGCGGCTTTATCCCATCAGGTGAAATGATGATAGGTTTGAAACGTGGATTTTACAAGTTTAATTCAAATAGATGGTATTGGTTGTAGCTCTAGTCTGAGATTTGTTTCTTAAACATGGGAATGGTTTCAACGCGGAATGGTCGAGTCGTGGTAAGGTAAACTGTGAACTATCAGATTAAAACCTGACATAACAAAAAAACTGCTCACAACTAAGATTTAACTAATGTTTAAATTACGAATAGCACACAAAAACAAACAAAACCAGACAAACATAAAAGGCGACAAACACCCTCAGACAATCCAAACTTAAGCCCACCGGCCAATAAAACTAAAAAAACCTCAAGACCATTCAAAACGAAGCCGAAACGACGGGACGCGATATATTAGGCTTTATCGAAGGCATAATGGCGGACAAAGGCGCTAATGTGAAATAAATTGTCGACTGCCGTTCCCTGTTCTACCCTCGAAGTGAGAATTTGGGATATGTGGATGCTAGAAATGCCTTGGCTTTTAAGGTGAAAGAAATTATGGTAGGATTTCGAATGCAGAAGAAGTCTTTATCGTCTTCGTGTTACAATTTGTTATTTTAAGACTAATCGTCCAAAACAGACATTGAATGAATTAGAAATGGCAAAAAAACTAGAATACAGTAGTCGTTGTGAAAAAGTGTTTATAATATACAATTAACATTGAGACATTAAAATTCTATGAAAAAAGCGACTTTCAGAATGCATCTAAAATAATGTATTACATAAACTTGAGTTTTGTACCCCAAATATTGCTCCGCCAATAAACCTACAAGCAACTGTAATTTCAGCTCATAAACAAACAAACAGCCACGCTTATCGCCTCACCGAACTGACCTGAAAAATTAAACACATAATTTTCAGCAGTAAAGCCTTATATACATCCTTGTACCGGTTCGCTTTTTACAACAGGAAACGGAAACCGGTCGAGCCTTCAGGAAATGCTCGCGTGTTTTCTAGTAAGAATCGCGGCACACCGGGTGAAGAATGCTTTTGATTTCGTCGGGTTAAAAGTACCAACGCAACACTTGTGTAGCGATTTCTGTGCGTATATGTAGACAACGTTTTGTGATTTTCTGACTATGTTCAACTTTGTGTATATTGTAAAGATATTGTTATTTGAAATGGCAGTAAATTAAGGGCTACATGTTTAAAAACATGATCGTTTGATGTTTAGTTAAACAGATAGACTTTTAAGACATAGATCTTTTCCATCGGCGTATAATTGCCATATCCACTAGGTACTAAGCTTTAATAGGGAGGTTGGAAATCGCAATTCAAATGTTATGTGACAGAGGGCACTCATTTCCTGTATATATTCCTAAGGAAACTTTTATGACAGCCGGCAAAATATGCTGAAATGTTCCAGCTCTTTTTGCAATAGTTTTTAGTTATACTATAGTTTCTTGTATATTTGATTTATTATTTTATATCATTTTTATTCATTCAGAACACTTACAGCTAGATTGCAATAACTTATACATAAAAATATATCAACAGAGCCATTTACAGATGCTCGCAGATAGCATACATATATTCACGCCTTTATCCCTAAAGGCCAGTGCGTAAACGACCTAAACAAATGTCGTTCCGCCACGTCTGACAAGATATTGAGGATTATTTAGATAGATTTTTAGGTATATTGCTGTAGTGACAGGTTATCAGCCCATTGTCTAAATTGAAATGTACTGAAACCTTCGGATCCCTTAGCTTGTTTATACAGCATGCCCGGGAGGAAATGCAGCTGGAATGTGCCAACATTCTATGTTTTTCTCTTGCTCCCAGTCCAGCATGAATGGATAGTAGTATAAATATAGTTTCTTTCATTAACCTATTACATCATAAGCTTTATACGACGTTCTGGAGCGGAAGCCGCGTAACTAATGATTGTGTTAGAGCCGTTTTGTTCCGTTATCGCTTTTGGATCGCTTTGTTATCGCTTAACTATTGCAACGCCATCACTTCGTGTAGTTATTAGTAAGCTTTTTTAGCTTTTTCTCGGTCATTTGTGTGCGTTTTTATGGCTTGTAATTGGTGATGCGAATCTTAGTTTTTGTATCGATGGAGTGATACGCTTTCTGTTATTTAGTTGTAAAGCCGTGTATTTTTTTGCAAAATATGAATTATCATATAAACCTTCCTCTTGCATATCTCTATCCATTAAAAGACACCGCATCAAAATTTGTTGCGTAGTTTTAAAGATTTATGCATACATAGGGATATAGGAACAGAGAAAGCGACTTTGTTTTATGCTATGTAGTAATTAAGGGCACATTAATCAAAAGTCTTGCAGAGTTTGTTGAAATTCTTACTATCGACATGTTAAAAACAAACAGTCAGCATACAAAAGTCAGTATTTTGAAAAAAAATCTTAGATTTTCAATAGTGATGCTGATGATGAATGAAATTTAATTTATCGTTCTTTTCAAATAACTTTTTTTTTATCATATAAAAGTTGTACAATGCTATTATAAATATATTCTCCCAAACTTCGTAAAAGTTTAACGGGAGATCAGTTGCTCTGCGCAATACAACTTACTTATACTAAAACATTAAAAACGAACCTAATTATTATGCTAATTTGAATTAAAAATATATATGTTACTCACATATAATGTCATTTTTGGGACCAAAAGTATTTTATGAACCCACCGTTGCTGAAAGCATACGCAGATAAAAGTAAAATGGATTTCCATTCTGTCGCGTGAAATTGTCGTAAATTGTCAGCGACACGTCGCCACCTCGCAGTGTCGATAGTGACTCAATAATGTACAACCAGCCGCGGGTTCACACAGCCTTTGAGTAGATACTATGAAAAGGGTACTAGTAAGTAGACGACCTATGCAGCCTAGATGGCAGTGTACCTTTCTGCTAAGCAGTGGGTCCCGGGTTCGATTCTCGGTCGGGGCAGACATTTGAATGATGAGTTTAATGGCTGTTTCTGGGTCTGGGTGTTCTCTGTGGCTGTTTCTATGTACCGGGTGAAAGGGACAGCGCCCCGCAAATTGATAGAGGTTTCTCAGTCAATGATACTTAACAACTATTATTTTCAGGAATTGGAAAAAAAAAGACATAGAGACATACAAAATGTCCACCTCGATCAGACAATTTTTATCGTAAACCCATTTTATTTTTCACTTCCTGAAAGAATTTCCTGATGGAAGTTTTAGTGTCGTTGACTGAGCAAATCTACTATCAGTTTGCAGGACGCTGTCCCTTACACCCCGTATATCCATGTCACCCCGATACAGGGAATCCTGTGGGGGCTTTGAGTGTGATCGTGTTTTGAAGTATCTGTTTTATGCTAGTATTCTAGGTTGGACTCCATGCAGGAACTGCAGACTGCCGCAGCAAATAAACATGAAAAATTGTAAGACACAGTAGTTGCTTACCTTAAGAATAGCATCTGTCACAACGATTATCTTAAAGATTTTTCCTGCATACTGTGGCAGTCGCCAGTTGCAGCGTGAAGCCCAGCCTGGAATTGTAGAAACATAAAACTAGAAATATATGTATACCAGTTGTAAGGGACATTGTCCCACAAAGTGATAGGAGTTACTCAGTCAATGACACTGAACAACTTCCACTAGGTATCGTTCTCGGTAGCCGTCTGACTTTGGGTGGGCGTAAAACTAGCAATGCGATGTGCCAAGACCATTTATCCACTTTGTTTTGTGTATAATAATAGGTATTTCTTATGTGTATTTTGTTTGCAAATGTACTGATTTTGTTTGATTTTTGTTTTAAATTTTTGTGAATGTGTGTAACTAGTTTTTGTTTGTAAATGTGGATAATATATGTATTTGTAGTTCTATCAGGAAGAGAAAAATAAATTTGGCTTTTCCATGCAAAAGTCGAATCAAAGTGGACATTTTGTATGGAAAAGTCAATTTTTATTTTCACTTCATGAGAAACCTTCCTGGTGGTCATTGTTCAGTGTCGTTAAGTGAGCCATCTTTAACAGTTTGCGAGACGCTGTCCTTTACGCTCGGTATTACTAGGTGTAGAATTACAATAAACTAAACTTCTGGATGATGTTACCACACTGTACATAGGTACATAACAGGTAAGTATGTATAACGTTGAGCATGCGTTGAGTACATTGGTGTGAGAAATGACAAGGATTTGCACTCGCAACTTGTCACCTGTGCTGTAAACTCTCAGAACCAACACACAACTCTCTTCGCAAGTATGTGATGGATTCGAGTCTATCGACCCGATGAACCCTGGTGTCAGAGTTTTTAAACCGCCTAGTAGTACAACTATCAGGCCTCTGACATAGTTTGAGTAACGACCACTATCAAAGACAGCGACAACGTGCACTCCGAAGCACGAAATCTTTTTCTTTTTCGGACAATCAGGTGATTCAGGCTGCAATGTCCTTACCAAACTGGGGAAAAAATCCCAAAGTGATAAATTCTCAAATATCAACTTTGTACCTACGGACCAGGAGTCCATGGCACTAGCCACTAGACTACGGAGGCAGTTGGTGATGAAATACAAGAGCCTGATAGTGCAGTAGATAAGGCCGCTGCCTCGTGAGCGGGGGTCGTGGTTCGAATCCCACCACGTACCAATGTGTTTTTCGGTTTTGAATTTCATATGTACGTTTATTCGGTGCTTTCCATGCTTCGGGAAGCACGTTCAGCCGTTGGTCCCGGTTAATATCGTTAAATACCGTATATATTAATCGTTAAGCCATGTCAGAGGCCAGTGCTAAGCATTGGCGGCGTGCAAACTCTGAACTAATCTAGGATTGGGTCTAGTTTCCCTTCTGGGTCACGGAGGTCAGATGGCAGTCGCTCTGTGTAAAAACCAGCACCCTTGTTCAATTAGCCAACCCCTATTTCAAGTAGCCAACCCCGTGAAATATTGGATAAGGCTAAGGACATGATGACTTAAGTATGTTACAAACTTTATTTATACGTAACTAGGCTTCGAGGTACTCTCCGTGTCGTGCTCACCTTGGCAGCTGATGTGGCCACAGAAAGGCACGCAAGTTAGTGAGATCCAACCTATCCAGCTTAGTGGGCAAACTCGTAGGCTCCAGAGGTCCTGGGATCGTTTCCCAGGAAGGAACACATACATACATATAATCACGCCTTTATCCCTAATGGGGTAGGCAGAGCGTAAACGACCTAAACAAAGGTCGTTCCGCCACATCTGACAAAGTTTTGAAGGATATTTAAATTTGTAGGCATATTGCTGTAGTGACAGGTTGTCAGCCCATCGCCTAAACTGCATTATACTGAAACCCTCGGATCCCTTAGCTAGTTTTTACAGCATGCCCGGGAGGATAAGCAGCTGGCACTTTCTATGTTTTTCTCTCACTCCCAGGCCAGCATGGAAGTAAGTAAGGAACACAAAGTTGATATTTGTCAATTTATCACTTTGTGAGATTTTCCCTAGTTTTGTTAGGACAATGCAGGCTGAATCTCCTGATTCCGTGCGTGTTAAGCCTTTGGTTCCGGTCACTGTCTTTGATAGTGGTCGTTACGCAAACTATGTCAGAGGCCTACTAGCTGTGCTATTAGAGGTTCAAAAACTCTAACACCAGGGTTCATCGAGTCGATAGATTCGATACCCACTCGGCAGGAAAAGAAGTGTGATCCCCGAAGTATGATTCATACAACCAGCCTGTATGCATAATGTCATGATTTAAACACGATCCAATTTATTTGACTTTATTTGGCCCGTATTTACTATCGATACTTGAGATTGACATTGCTAGTTTGAGGTCGTATCAGAAACGTTATTTCAGTGAAATATCGCCTTTCAAATCCATACTTAATATTGCTTTCAATCTTGATATCGCTTTAAAAATACGAACCTAAATCAAACAAATAAATGATCTCTGATTTCACACTTTACCTTTTTATTTAGACCTCAAACTTAGAATCACATGTTCTCCTAGTAAACTCCTTGCTGGATTCTTCCATACTGGACTGAAAGCGAGAGAAAAACATAGAATTGGTCAGGAGCATTTCATCCCGGTCTTGCTGTAAAAACCAGCTAAGGGATCTAGAGGTTTTCGTATATTGCAATTTAGGCGTTGGGCTGACAACCTGTCAGTACAGAAATATACCTACAAATCTATCTTAAATCAAAACTTTGTCAGACGTGGCGGAACGATCTTTGTTTAGGTGGTTTACGCTCTGCCTACCCCATTAAGGATAAAGGCGTGATCATAGGTATGTATAAACTCCTAAATAACTAATTCAAATTCGTCCCCATCTGTTTTACCAGTAAAAATAACCACCATACGACATTACCATAAGACCAGCCAGGGCCGCACTCGGTCATCCATCAATTAGACGTGACGGCCAAACTAAGTGCCATTTTATTCGGGGCCGGATTTAGGCAGGTATAATGAATGTTTTGTAAGAAGGATGGGGTCGTACTCCCTAAAGAAGGTTAAAGGTTAGAAGTAATTATGAGGACTATGATGTATTAGGTTTAGAACACATTTTGAATGAGAGAGTGGGTGGAAATGGGTTAAATTCTAGATACCACCGGCTTAAACTAAAATTTGAATCTATCTGTCACTTTCAAAATAATAGTATTGAAAAAGGACAGGCAATTTATACTCCAACAATTTACACTGTCCGCTAGATTTTGACGCGCTTTTGCACGTTTCCCCAGTATTTCTGTCAGTTTTATCCTGGCGGTCATATGACGGCGGATAAAATTTAGAGATAACGCATAAAACCACCGAATATAAAGAAAAATCTGGAGAGAATGGATCTCCTGTCTTTTTCTAATGTTTTTTTAGTCTGAACGTGACAAATAGATTTCAAATTTTAGTTTTAGCCGGCAAATCTCTAGATTCTACATCGAGCCCAATATGTGTTTCTAATTTTAATGCAATGTTAATAAAGATGATTCTATTTCAAGGATTGTAAAGAATAATTTAAAATATTCGTTTATTTATAAAGCGGAGTAGATGAAGCCGGAATGTTTTAAATTTTAGATGAGTCTTTTATAGATATGTATTGTTTTTTAATTTCAACATTCTTCTGTTTCAGGTAACACTTCAATCCAGAATTCACATCAGCGTAAGAAATTTTAAAAATACGGACAGATTTCATTCATTACATATCAACACGTTTGTAATTGAGTGTTCAATTAATTTAAATGAAATCTGTTGTTTATTTACTAAACCGTGTTTATCCAAAACACGCGGAATCCGAATACGAATCGGAATTAGCAGCTCGCTATCAGGGCTGTCGAGATCACGCCGATTTAATTTTACAAGCGGCCCGACACCAACACAACCGTATTTTGGTTTAAAACTGTTAAATAGCTCTGTTTTCAGTGAAATATTTTACACAATATATTCACAATCATACCCCGATCTGGGGTGGCCAGTTAGTGACTAATTTTACTTTTTTATTTTGCTAGCATTTCAGAAATTTTACTTTAGCGTATTTTGAAACTACCCCATATAACTATATCAAAAAATCACACAAAGGTTCGAATAATTTATCTTCGACGCTACACTATCGTAGATATATACTACGACGTAGCTATGCTCTACGCCTATTGGCTACGGAAATAGTTCTTGTAGATTTTGATCTAATTGCTTGCAAATTGCAAATTCACCTATAGTATTTCCAACTCAGTTTTAGAATAAAGGTAAACATAGTTTCATATCTTTTAAATGAATATGCTGTGTCTTAAATTAGTTATAGCTATAACATAAGATAATAAAATAGTAGTTTTAGTTATTTAACCAATGTTTCAACAAGTAACATTTATTTGGTAACGTGTTTTTGATTAAAAAGACATGTAATTTGTTTACCTTTATTCTAAAACCGATTTGGAAATACTATAAGCAAAACACATGATATATTTACTAAGCCTTTGTAATATATAAAATTAGCATACCTACTATCTCCAGAATAAGCGTGTGACCAGCATGTCACAGGCTCTAATCCTAATGTAGCCGCATTCAACATTCTATGTAAGTACATAATCTGCCCAGCTGTTTCAATCTCACGAATCTTTACTTTTTACTTTTATTTGACCCATGACTTTTATTTACTTTTGACCCTGAATATAATATGAGAGGAAGTAAGGGTTGACAAAGGTCAAGCAATGATTTACACGAAACTCTTCACACTTATTATTTCTACAGGTCTTTTAGAAGCTTCTGAAGTTATCTTAGAAAAACTGCACCAAATGCACTAGGTCCAAAACTTAAAATACCAAAGTTAAATAAACTATTGAAATAAACGATGAATTCGTTTAGACAAATATTATCTGAATGTAAATCCGCCCACAGTTAATCAATTATATTTGTTTTTGTGGTCATAATCATCGCAACAGTACCTATATATCGAAAACTGTAATAAAAACAAAGCTATGGTAAAAATCCATAGAAAATTAGTTCATTCTGTAGCTGCCAATAAACATACCTACAACCACAGCTGCATACATTACCCCGGCAACAGGATTACATAAATTACGTAATCAAACGAACGGCGCAGTGAATTAATCACACGCAATGTAATCGCGCGCGCAATTTCACATTCGCCGTGTAGTGATGTCACCGTAAATAGCGCAATTAATTATTATTAAGTTGGTCTGTTATTCAATAACTTGTCAGCTGATATTTAATACATACATACATACAATTACGCCTTTATTCCTAATGGTGTAGGCAGAGTGTAAGCGACCTAAACAAAGGTTGTTCCGCCACGTCAGACAAAGTTTCGGGGGTTATTAAAAATAGATTTGTAGGTAATTGCTGTAGTGAAAGGTTGTCAGCCCATCGCCTAAATTGCAATATACTGAAACCTTCGGATCACTTAGCTGGTTTTTACAGCATGCCCGGGAAGAAATGCAGCTGGCACATTCTATGTTTTTCTCTCGTTTCTAGATCAGCATGATAGAAATTGATATTTAATACTTACGAGTATTTAAATAGCTCTAGTTGAAGATGTTAGAAAATTATCTTAGCCGAAATTTTGATAGAGTAAACAAAATATGTCCTATCGCAATTCAAATGTCCTATCGGTAGTAAAATACATAAAAATGTAGACACACTTGCTATCTGTTCAGACAGCTATGCTTGAACTTTAAAATCAGAATCAGCCATACATTTTTCAAACAATATGGTCTGATATAATATTTCTCCTTTTGTGCTGCTTCATTGCATTGTACGTTTGAAAACCACATTATAGTAAAAGTAAATTACAGTAAAACGTCATTGAACAAGCTACCTACTTATTTAAACTAAAAGAGTTTGACCACAGAACGAATGGAACAATCGCTGTAGCACATATACGCGCGATGCAACTAATAAAGCAATATAAATATTGATTTAGTCACATGATCCTTGACCGTACCAGGTAAAAAATACAAAAAATTTATACCTACCTTGGAAATGGTTCTAAGTAAAAAAAACAGGAATTTGATACCTACCTTGTAAATGGTTCCAGGTAAAAAATACAGAAAATTGATACCTACCTTGGAAATGGTACCAGGTAAAAAAATACAGGAGATTGATACCTCCCTTGGTAATGGTACCAGGTAAATGACACAGGTAATTGATACCTACTTCGGAAATAGTACTAGGTAACAAAATACAGAAAATTAACACCTACCTTGGTACCAGGTTAAAAATACAGTAAATGGACCTACCTTGGAAATAGTACTAGGTAACAAAATACAGGAAACTGATACATACCTTGTAAATGCTGGTTTTCTGAAACAGATTTTAGGAAAGTCATACATACCTACGCAATTCTGTTTAATGTTTCTGTTGAATCGCTTCAATGAAGCTACACATTTATCTGGTGCCTTATTTTTGCTATGTCTGAACTCTGAATTGCTTCCATGCTGGCCTGGGAGCAAGAGAAACACATAGAATGTGCCAGCTGTATTTCCTCCCAAGCATGCTGTAAAAATCAGCTAAGGGATCCGAGGGTTTCAGTATATTATAATTTAGGCGATAGGCTGACAACCTGTCACTACAGCAATATACGTACAAATCTATCTTAAATAACCCTCAAAACTTTGTCAGACGTGGCGGAATAACCTTTGTGTAGGTCGTTTACGCTCTGCCTACCCCATTAGGGATAATAGCGTGATTGTATGTATGTATGTATGTATGTAACAAAATACAGGAAATTGATACATACCTTGTAAATGGTGGTTTTCTGAAACACATTTTAGGAAAGTAATACATACCTATACCTACGCAAGTTTGTTGAATGTAAATTTATGTTGAATCGCTTCAATGAAGCTACACATTTATCTGGTGACTTATTTTTGCTATGTCTGAACTCTGAATGCTAGAGCAAAATGTAGCAACCACATACAACGTGTAGGGGCGGAAATTACCCGCGTCATATCGCAAATAAAATTTATGAGTCTGCGCAGGAATAGGAACCATCACCATTTCGGAATTGGATGAGGAGATACGTAATAAGTGTTTGAGTATGTGGGAATGGGGGATTGGGATGCTTTGAATTAAACTGTAATAAATTTAAGCTCGTATTTGTAAAGCTATCTCAAGATTGAGAGAAATGTTAAGTACTAAATAGAAATTTGTGACACGAACTCAAACTGACTGACAATCTCATTATAAATACGGGCCTAAGATTCATGTTTCAGAATTGTATAGCACTAAAAAAAATGTGATGATATAAGTCAAACATAAATTTTAATGAAAACTGTAGATATAGTACAGCTTCGGTCTCGTTTGCATGAATACTTTATACATACATTTAATCACGCATTTATCCCTAATGGGGTAGGCAGAGCGTTAACGACCTATACAAAGGTCGCTCCACCACGTCTGACAAAGTTTTGAGGGTTATTTAAGATAGCTTTGTAGGTGTATTGTTGTAGTGACAGGTTGTCAGCCCATCGCCTAAATTGCAATACAGCATGCCCGGGAGGATGTGCAGCTGGCATATTTTATGTTTTTCTCTCGCTCTCAGTCCAGCATAGAATATTATATTTTATATTAGAACAAAATGTTTTCTCTCTTTTACAATATATCCTTCCCTACGTATAGGTATAATAAAAAGATTAATATATTTCAATAGAAAAGCTGTTACTCTTTTCGTAAACCTTTCAACCTTCGCAAAAACCTCTACAGTTCACAAGAAACTTTTAAGAACCTCGCAACTTCCTGAGCCGAAGTTCCACAGCTAATTAAAATCAAACCAAGTATTTACCTAACTCCGCAAGTTGGCCAATAATCTGTTACAGAGTCCTCTACTCTGTGTACACGGTGATATTAATATGGAGTTGGTTCCGTTACATTTGCTCCGAAAACACCGCGCGGGAACGACCCAAGTTGGCTTTGAGTTACAAACTTTCATACACATGGAAATGGGCCCGCTTACAATTTTGCTTGGGAGGACATAAGGCTTAAAATTTTTGCGGGGCTGTCGACTAACATTGCTTGATTAATACCTTGGGGATCATTTCTAGTAGCAAAACCTGACGAAGGAAGTATCTTAGCCCGTTGCCAATTCCTGTGTTCGTGTTGAAAATTACTGAGACATGAGACAATCTCTACAAATCTATAATAGTTATTTTTCACTATGATTAACGCTTTTTGCCGTGATTGCGAATGTGTCTCTAGCAAATCGCGTATAAATTGTCTATTAATACTCTAAAGCTTGTATTTATCAAGTGATCTCAAGATTTAGAGCAATATTAGGTGTGGATTTGACAGGCCAATTTGTACTGAAATCACATTTCTTATACGAACTCAAACTTGCTGTCAGTCTCAAATGCTGACAATCATTACGGCCCTAAGTAAAACATAAGAAAGATCAGTATACAAAATTACTTTATTTTAAACTCTTATAAATTGGTAGTTTGTTAAAACATACATACATATAGTCACGCCTCCATCCCTAACGGGGTAAGCAGACCGTAAATGACCTAAACAAAGGTCGTTTCGTTTTGAAGGTATATTGCTTAGTGACAGGTTGTCAGCCCATCGCTTAAATTACAGTATACTGAAACCCTCGGATCCCTTAGCTGGTTTTTACAGCATGCCCGGGAAGAAATGCAGTTGGCACATTCTATGTTCTTCTCTCGCTCCCAGGCCAGCATGGAAGAGAGATGGTTTGTTAATCCTAGCAACAAAAAAAAAGAAGAAAAATCTATAAAACTGCGGCGTTCCTACCCCAAATCCAATCCCGTATGTCAGTCCCATAACATGACAAGCTTCAAGAATGTCGCCACTAACGAGGGAGTCGAGTGTCTCCGAATTAAGAACTCGAAGAGACTCGGCGCCCATTTAAACTTTTTGTGTGACTACTGGATACGGGATTATTACGCTACAAGTATACAGTGTACAATAGCGTCTTTCTTAGAAATGTAAGCTGCGCTTTCCTGACTTTTTGTTCATAGGAACTTACTTTGTTGGTTGCTGTAATATTAAGGCCACCAACGGCTTTAATTTATAATTATAGCGGCGGCGTATTCACGTGCCCGAAGTGCTCCAGAACCTTTAAGGCCAAAATTGGCTACGCGCGGAGCAGCGTGACGCTAGCTGCTGAGCCCGTCCAGCAGTCGCTGAAGCCGAAATCGGCTTGGAATCATTATTATTATTAAGGCATGCAAAATATAAATTTTCTTATATTTTCTTCCATGCTGGACTGGGTGCGAGAGAAAAAACATAGAATGTGCCAGATGCATTTGCTCCTAGGCATGCTGTAAAAACCAGCTAAGAGATCCGAGGGTTTCAGTATATTGTAATTTAGGAAATGGGCTGTCACTTCATTAATATAGCTACAAATCTATCTTAAATAAACCTCAAAACTTTGTCAGATGTGGTGGACCAACCTTTGTTTCGATCGTTTACGCTCTGCCTAACGCATTAGGGATAAAGGCGTGATTATATGTGTGTATGATTTGTTGATTTTGTAAGCCTTTAAAATTTTCTACATGCTTTATTTTGTTTTACAAGCATAACTACTTTGATAGATACTTTTTCTGCTTACTGCGTGTTTTTAATTTAGCAAAAGACATTAATTTTGCTTATTGAATGTAATAATTATAGTCCTCCCACCGATTTTCGGTGATGGCAGCCAATCTCCCGGAGATCAGCCAACTGCGCAGGACTTGATTTTATTGCCCAAGTGTTTGCGCTACATACAAGTGCACTCTCTATTCCTTCAATCTCTTATTCTGATGGGACAGATTGACTGACACGACCAGAACGGAACCAGGCGCAGGACCGACTATTTACATGCCCATCCGAGAGCATGGATCAACTTACTTTTCGGACAATCAGGTGATCAGCCTGCAATGTCCTAACCAAACTAGAAACAAAAACACTGAGTCATTGTCCCCCGCCGGGAATCGAACCCGGGACCTCCGGGTCGAGAGCCCATGGCTCAGACCGCTTGACCACGGAGGCAGTTATTGAATGTAATACTATAATGAATACGGCACAAAATAAGTAGTGTGTTACTACACAGCAATCATAACGCGATTGTCTTAACGTGTCTCTCTGTCATCATAATTTTAAGATCTTTGCTCTTGTCGGTGGAGTACTCGCCACCTTTCCCTGGATTCAGCCTTTTCCTGAACTTCTCTATACGAGTGACCTCAATCTTTTCTTTGGTTTGGTTCATATGGGTTCTTTTAGGTCGGCCTCTTCCTCTTGTCCCTTCAATCTTTTCTTTTAATTATTTTTTTGTAGTAAATCATGTCATAACAAGTGTCCTAGCATCTTTCTTCTTCTGTCTCTCTCTACGATTGATTATTTTCTCTCGTTCTATAATTACCAAAACTACGCTGACGTGATTTCACTGCTAGTTTTGCTGAGCCCAACCGATCACTGCGGAACTTTTCCCAAGTGCTAACAACTGACACTTACCGATTCATCTGTCTGGAAGTTAAGTAACTATTGAAAGAGCCGATTTGTACGAATGAAGATTCAATTAGATTCCTAGCTAAGGGATCTGAGGGTTTCTGTGCATTGCAATTAAGGCGACAGGCTGACTACCTGTCACTTCAGCAATATACTTACAAATCTATCGCAAATAACCCTCAAAATTTTATCAGACGTGGCGAAACGACCTTTGTTTAGGTCGTTTACACTCTGCCTAAACCGTTAGGGATAGAGGCGGGATTATATGTATGTATTTTAGATTCATAACTTTGTATGAGAGTCTATTGTCATGACGTGCAATTTATTTGTAGTTGATACGTAGATCTGACGGGATTCTACTAAAATTGTGCGTAAGAAAATACTTTCATTCCTTATTTAACTTTAAAAGTAGAATTAACGTGGATTTAACATTTTATTTCGCTGTCAGTTTGAATTTATACAACGTGCCATGAAGAACATAAATCTGTTCTGTTAAAATAACAATTTTCTAGGTAATAGAGCGTAAACTGCAAGTTTCTTGTTAATAGTTAGTAAGTTCATTGCCAAGTCTTTTCAACTAATTATTCCGTTACATTTTTTTTCTCTGTTAACAAGGTTGAACTCCTCATTTTGAGCTCGTTTCAGACTAACCGACAGCTGTTCGAGAAAATGATGAACAAGACTTTGTTAAATGTACTGATATATTATTAAGAGGTTTAGGAGCATTTTATGAAAATACCGGGTGTAAGGGACATTGTCCCACAAATTGATAGGGATTGCTCAGTCAACGATTCTGAACAACTTTCATGTAGAAATTCTTTCAGGAAGTGAAAATAAAAATTGTCTTTTCCGTACAATATGTCCACTTCAATCAGACAATTTGTATAAAAAGGCAAAATAATTTGATTCCAGGAAATAATTTCCTTGTGGATGTTGTTCAGCATCGTTGACTGAGCAACCCCTAACAGTTTGCAGGACGCTGTCCCTTACACCCGGAACATGTCTTTAACGTATTTGAGTATTTTTACAATACATCTATTGTATTACCTTAGTTAGAAAAACATGGAATGTGCCAGATGCATTTCCTCCCGGCATGCTGTAAGAATCAGCTAAGGGATGCGAAGGTTTCTCTATATTGCAATTAAGGCGATAGGCTGACAACCTGTCACTACAGTAACATACCTTCAAATCTATCTTAAATAACCCTCAAAACTTTGTCAGACGTGGCGGAATGACCTTTGTTTAGGTCGTTTACGCTTTGCCTACCCCATTATGGATAAAGGCGTGATTTTACGTATGTATGTGTATATTACCTCCGTAAACGCCCATTCATAAAACTCACTCAATAATAATAAAAAGATTAGACCCATCTCATATGATAGTCATCAAAAATAATAGTATCGCCCTCTGAAACAAGGAGCCTAACCCTAAACCTCGCAGTAATTAGAAAACTTTAAAGCACATCAGTATTTTCCGCGCTCCCGACAAATAAAACTCTGGAAGTAATTGTATTGCTAGCAGCTCTGGGGAGTAGAACTAGTTCCTGATAGCTGATAGGTATGTACGTGTGTTTCTGTTGGAGATTTCTACAAGTTCCCACCAGTTTACTAATAAGCTGCTCTGGTATATTGTTGAATTGAAAAGTTTCTGCTTTCCACATGTTTTGAATTCCAATAATAAGTAGGTACTGTTGTTGAAAAACATAGCAGATAAGTGACTTGCTTTCATTTTTGGTCACAATAATATCTGATAGAAAATTAAATATACATACATACATACATATAAAAACGCCTTTATCCCTAACGGGGTAGACAGAGCGTAAACGATCTAACAAAGGTCGTTCCGCCAGGTCTGACAAATTTTGAGGGTTATTTATGATAGATTTGTAGGTATATTGCTGTAGTGATAGGTTGTCAGCCCATCGCCCAAATTGCAATATACTGAAACCCTTAGACCTCTTGATGGACTTACAATTGATGAAATTGATAAACTTACAATTATCAAAATAAGAAGTGCTCAAACATTTTATAGATCATTTGCATTACTTAACAGCACACTTTCACTGTTTTATTTAACAGCAACAAGACTTTAAGTTTTTCAGGACAGTCATCAAAAACATCTTAAAAGAAAATAACGACCCTATTATTTTAAAAATAATAGTCACCTTTTAAATCACAACTCGGTCAAGAAGTCGTTCAAACTATAACAATTTCCATTTGGAGTTCACTCGAGCAGTAGAAACGACAAAACGTTAAGAATTCAGAGCAGTTCTGTAACTATTGAACTATCCTACAGCATTTGAGAGCGATCTGAGATCGTCATATTTGAGAGGGGATTTAACAGTTGCAATTCTTACTTTTACTGATTCTTGAGAAAAGAAACTTCTGTTATTGGAATTTTTTTTTTTAATTAATTGACTCACACACTTGAAATTGAAGTGACGATTCGAGTGATTCAGGCAACTGCAATAGTGGTTTACGAGTATCTACGAGGTTTACATACATACATATTAACACGACTTTATCCGTAATGGGGTACACAGAGGGTTAACGACCTAAACAAAGGTTATTCCGCCACGTCTGACAAGGTTTTGAGGGTTATTTAAGATAGATTTTTTGGTATATTGCTGTAGTGACAGGTTGTCAGCCTATCACCTTAATTGCAATGCACAGAAACCCTCGGATCCCTTAGCTGGTTTTTACAGCATGCCCAGAAGGAAATCCAGCTGGCACATTTTATGTTTTTCTCTCGCTACCAGTCAGCAGTATCTTCGAGCTTTGCCTAATCAAAATCTCGTACTGATCTAAGGCTTGTATTTTTGAAGCGAACTCGAACTTGAGAGCAATATAAAGTATGGATTTGACAGGCCAGTTTGTACTGAAATGACATTTCTGATACGAACTCAAACTCGCTGTCACTCTTGAGAGCTGATTACAAATACGGCTCTTAATGTCGTTTTGTTACGTGATTTAATACGATATATTTTGCCAGTTGATTTTTCAGTCGGTACAAAAAGCGATGTTCAGTCGCTCCCACTTGTCTGCCAAGTGTTGCCCTCCACTCTTTTAATTATGTGTGGAGAGCGCTTCAGATTTCTCTTCGAATGTTTGGAAAGATGTTTGAGACGGATGCTTTTCGAAATAAAAAAATGAGATATTCACAATTTAGGAATATAAAAATACAGGAAAATTACAGATATTATTTAAATCCTGTGTTTATATGTGTGGGAATCTGACCCGCAATCTTCACCCACCAGGCCGAGTCACCTTTCAGTTATAACAATTACTAGGCAAAAACAAGGGGTAGGCAGAGCGTAAGCAACCTAAACAAAGGTTGTTTCGCCACGTCTGACAAAGTTTTGAAAGTTATTTAAGATAGATTTTTAGGTTTATTTCTGTAGTGGTAGGCCCATCGCCTAAATTGCATAATACGAAAACCCTCGGATTTCTTAGCCCGGGAGGATATGCAGCTGGCACATTCTATATTTTTATCTCGCTCCCAGTCGAGCATGGAAGAAGTAAAAGGAAACAAGTGCTACAAAGGTGACACGAGACTGTGTCATGTCATGTGTACCATGATTTAACTGTGTCAGTGTTGAGCTCAATGGTGCTCGATCGATACTTATTCTTTTGCACTGTTCACTCTTTCTTGTAGTTCAATAAGTGAATATATTCATATTTATCACAAAAACTTAAATTACTATACATTCAGAGATAATATAAAAAAAATATATATTTAAATAAATTAACAATACATTCCAATTCATAAGATTCAATTAAATATTACATACATACATAAAATCACGCCTTTATCCCTTACGGGGTAGGCAGAGCGTTAAACGCCTCGTAAAAGGCAATTCAATTTCAATTAAATATTATATTATATTATTATTTATTTCATTACAGTTACATTATTTATTACAGTCCATTATTGTCGGAAACTATAAACACACTTACACAACAATACTACATTTGGAATAGCGAAGATACAGATACTCATAAGTACTTAGGCTCGATTCTAGATACCACCAGCTAAAACTAAAATTAATTATACTCCATGATTTTACACTTTGTCCGCTAGATTTAGACGCGCTTTTACACGTTTCTCCAGTATTTCTGTCAATTTTATACGCATAAAACCACCGACTATAAATCAAAAACCGGAGAGAATAGTTGTTCTCCTAGATTTTATTTTTAGTTTTAGCCGGCAAATCTAGATTTAAGCCCATTACCTGTACTATTAGGTGTCCAGGCCCTATTCGCTATGTATCAAACTTTTAATAGGTTTATAAATAAAGAATAACTATCTTGCATTTTTCTTGTATTTTTTTAAGAACTTACCTACATTTCATACATACATATAATCACGCCTCCATCCCTAATGGGGTAGGCAGAGCGTAAACGACCTAAACAAAGGTCGCTCCGCCACGTCTGACAAGGTTTTGAGGGTTATTTATGATAGATTTGTAGGTATATTGTCATGGTAACAGGTTGTCAGCCTATCGCCTAAATTGCAATATACTGAAACCCTCGGATCCCTTAGCTGATTTTTACAGCATTCCCGGGAGGAAATGCAGCAGGCACATTCTATGTTCTTCTCTTGCTCCCAGTCCAACATGGAAGTATATTTAGTACCTATATTTCGTCCATCATTATTTGCATTGCGATTACAGGTATTTAGCTAAAAACACAGAAACAGCTGTGTTTGCATCGCTAATTCAAAACAATTGCAGTCTAGAAACATTAGGACTTCAAGGTGCCGCGAGTAAACAATGTGTATGGTATGCGATCAATAGAGCAAATGATTCCACTTTCAATGAGGTGCCTAGCGAGTTAAAAACAATGCATGTGTCAAAAAAAGAAATAAAAAATCGAATCAAATCGTAAATTTTGGATAACGTAGCAAGTAAGGTCTAGGAGTGTTGTTACTATTATTTTAAATATATATATTTTAAATTTCAAATTAGCATAGTAATTAAGTTAGTTTTTAATGTTTTAGTATTAATATTAATAGTATTAATATAGTTATTAGTATAAGTTGTATTGCGCAGAGCAACTGATCTCCCGTTAAACTTTTACGAAGTTTGGGAGAATATATTTATAATAGCATTGTACAACTTTTATATGATAAAATAAATAAAATCAAATAAAAAACTTGCATCTTGGATAATGCTATATGCTGTAATATGCTGCTACTTTGACCATAGGTACACTTATCCAGTTGGCTGTGCAGCAGGGAATTCCATTTTCAAGAACGTCTTTCTAGGAGTAGCTTGTTGGCGGGAGCGGAATTAAAACTGGATTGTGAGTGGAATACTGAGAAATTCATTAAGAAAGTTATACCCAGCAGTATTACTAAACTAGCCTTATCCTTTTCAATTACAAAAGTAAAGCAGTAAATAAATATTATGGCAAGGTTTGGGATGCACATATACACAGCGTATAAAGTCATATCTTCGATGCTGGACTGGGAGAGATAGAAAAACACAGAATGTGCCATCCGCATTACCTCCCGGGCATGTTATAAATATGAGCTAAAGGATCTGAGGGTTTCAGTATTGTAATTTAGGCGATGGGCTGACAACCTGTCACTACACAGTATACCTACAAATCTATCATAAATAACCCTCAAAACTTTGTCAGACATGGCGGAACGGCCTTTGTTTAGGTCGTTTACGCTCTGCCTACCCCATTAGAGATAAAGTCGTGATTATATGTGTATGTATGTGTAGAACAACGAGATAATCAGATAGAAACATGCTAACTAGATTAGAAACAGATGTCCAGGCTGGATCGAAACTTCTACTTCCAAATAAAGTTCAAAGTACTGGACCGCGACCAGTTAAAATACTGATGGAATTAAAAGTTTTCTAATTACAAGCAGTTTAAGGGTTAGGCCCTTGTTGTAGAGATAGGTTTATTATTGGCTAAAACTAAAAGTTGAGGCGCTAAATTTGCTTCTGGAGTTTAGTGCTTCCCGTGTGTAAGTGGTTGTAGATTTAAAGTTTGTAATGAGAAAACTTGGATTAGATTATAAAGGGTAACAACAATAGATAACTCCTTTTTATTGTTATTTGAAATGTTAAAAAACATTGGTGGAGAATTATCTTTTTCTAAACCGACAGACGGAAAACTGAACAAATTGAACAGATAACCTATCTAAATATTCTTTTCAGTCAGGTTATTTACGAATATTATTTGTTGCTCTAAAACCTTTCTTATAAATTGTCCTCACAGGAACCAACAAACTATCGTAAAGTTCAAAATAAGTTCCAGCAATTTCCCGGCCAGATAGAACCAACATAATACTGTTGAGGACCATACTGTGAGCGGATTCGAGTATTTTCAATTTTTGAAAATCCTACGGCGCTCACACGCGGGTTTTGTGCGGCACAAATTGGTTCCGAAGTGTGTTGGATGTTAACATTGAATGCAATTTCAGGGGAATTATGTGTAGCGAATTTTAAAGTTGCTTTGCACAATCAGGTGGGAAAGAAATACTGCATTGTATATGGATATGACGTTAGAATCCGAACGACAAATTGTTAGAAATGTCGGTTACTCGTGTGTGTTTTGTGAAACCGTCTTTTCATTCTTACATGCTGTTCTGGGATCGATAGATAAACATAGAATGCCCGAGCATGCTGTACAAACCAGCTAAGAGATTCGAAGGTTTTAGTGTATTGTAATTTAGGCGATGGGTTGACAAACTGTCACTACAGCAATACACAGATTCATCTGAAATGACCCTCAATACTTATGTCAGACGTGGCGCAATGACCTTTGTTTGGGTCGTTGACGCTCTGCCTACCCCATTAGGGACAAAGGCGTGATTATGTATGTGTGTTTCTTTACATTCTTTGTTTTTTATAGATCTGTTTGTTGTTTTTCTTTTTAAACTAATAAACGACTAACAAGTAAAAGTAAGACAAATGTAAATTACAAAGATAATGTTAGAAAAAAGAAACAGAAATAGTGGATGTTTCGTCTCCAGGGAAACATAACGCTAAACGAAAACCAACAACGGCCTAATTTCAGACGCCCTCGATTCCTTTGCAGAAAGAACGCGGGCTTAGTTTTCCTTTCCTTTTCAGACTGCTATCTTTGCTTTTGCATATTGCTACGCTTGATTTTAGTTTCAGATAGTAATAGAAACTGTTCTACCGGAATTTAATATGAAAAAGGTAGCCAATAATTGACTAATAAATAATTCTGTTCATTCTCTTTCTAACCGTGTTCATTTCTCGTGATATTTTTATATAGTCTTGTTTTTTTTTTGCGGTGGCATTCAAAACATATTTGACTATGGACAGATGGAATTATTCGTGGTCAGTTTGTTCACATCTACGTAGAATCACTTCTATAAAAGTGGTACAAAAACGCACTGCTCTCACATTACGCCCGCATTACCGCGCACGTAGCTCCTATACGTCAGAACGCCTGTTGTAAATAACATTCAGGGCACGAAACCAGCGGGTAGCGATTCGACTAAGCATAAGCGATGGCGGATAAGCAAAACACTGACTCAAAGGGACACGTACACCTACCCCTGTATTCTTAAAAGAGTCGGAAGTGCATTAACGGTATAGAAACTGTTTCGGTTTCTTCCAAACTGGACTGGGAGCGAATGAAAAACATAGAATGTGCCAGCTGCATTTCCTCCCGGGCATGCTGTAAAAACCAGCTAAGGGATCCGAGGGTTTTAGTATATTGCAATTAAGGCGATAGGCTGACAACCTGTCACTACAGCAATATACATACAAATCTATCTTCCTCAAAATATTGTCAGACGTGGCGGTACGACCTTTGTTTAGGTTGTTTACGCTCTGCCTACCCCATTAGGGATATAGGCGTGATTATATGTATGTATGTATGTAAACTGTTTTGGACAGGTATGAAAATGGTGGAGGATAATTTAAGGTAAAAGTATAGGTATATTGCTGAAGTATCAGTATGTTAACCCATCTTCTTAATTGCAATACACTGAAACAATTGGATCCTAGTATAATTTTTTAAATACATATATTGTTTGCAAAATTACATTATTAATATTACGTTCAAATTACAAACCCAGTTTTACCAAATTATTTTAACATCTGACTTACAAAGATTGGGTATTGGTATTGTCTATTTTCAAGGATGTTTAGCACTCACAAAACGATTTTATTTTATATCATATGAAAGAAAGAAAATAATAAATTCGTTTCGGGCAGGGCTCGAAACAACGTCTCTGGAATGCCGGTCCATCGCTCTATCACTAAGTTACCGAAACGGTAGTGGGAGTGACGAATTTATTATTTTCTTTCTTATAATACATACATACATGCATACATATAATCACGCCTTTATCCCTAATGGGGTAGGCAGAGCGCAAACGACCTAAACACAGGTCATTCCGCCACGTCTGATAAAGTTTTGAGGGTTATTTAAGATAGATTTGTAGGTATATTGCTGTAGTGACAGGTTGTCAGCCCATCGCCTAAATCACAATATACCGATACCCTCGGATCCCTTAGCTGGTTTTTACAGCATGCTCGGGAGGAAATGCAGCTGGCACATTTTATGTTTTTCTCTTGCTCCCAGGCTGGCATGATAATAGGTATTACATAGATGCATTTCGTGACGCTATTCTTGTGGCCCGTTCATCTAAAGGGGATGACCATCCACGGTAAAGTTATCGTTCAAGCGTGCCTGCTGACCGCGAATATTAATAAAGGTACAATATTTCATACATTAATATCCCAAAGAATTTAATTTAAGAGACCATCGTTCCCCGTTTTAAAATTATGTCGTTACGTGGAATTTTCACTGCGCTATTTTCCTCAATCCTTTACGGGAAATGGTATGTTTGTTGGAAAATTCATTTCAGTTTTACAAGTATCGAAGTTTATTCTTGGTCATTTATGATTCAAAGTCAAAGTCAAATGTTGTATTTCCAAATAGATTTAGCTTTTTACAACGTTTATATTTTCATCATTTGTATACGTAGGTATGCTATTAAAGTTTAAATTTGCATACTCTTTAAATTTTAAATCGAACTGGACATGAAAAATAAACCCTTTTAACTTACTATGATGTGTAACAAAATGCGATATTTAAACCTCTCATTTCAGCAACCCAGTTTGCCTCACTTCAAAACCCATTCACGTAATACACGAAATACTTACCCCATCCTACCACAACATTATCTCTAGACACAAATGTATCTTCATAAACAAAGTTAGTCTGTTCGTCTGGGTTTCGGACGCGCGGGCGCCGGACGGGAGTCGTGCGGGTAACGTGCGGGGGTCGGGCGGGAGACGCGCGGGCGCCGGGCGTCTGGCGAGCGTGACGTGTGCAAATGAACGCGCCTCAATCCGACTGCATTGTGGCCGAGTCTTTAGGGCTGCCACAAACTAATCACAATAAGAAGATAATGTGAAAATATTTTTGACATTATAACAATAATCTTGTAGATAGAAAACCTATGCCATGTCCTATTTAATCCATATATATATAAACGATTTGTCCACTGGTTAAAGCGTGATTGAGTAACAAACATCCAAAAATCTATACTGTCGTATTTATAATATTATTTATTCGTATATGTCGACATTTTCTCATTTAAAAAAATTATAATTGGGAACAAACTTTCTCATAAATATTCCAAATATTATTTCAATGTTGTTTCAGCATTGGCCCTTAGGTACTTTTTATGAATCCCATAATTTGTCTAAGAAGTCACCTTAGGCCCAGCCCTGACTCCTTCGCTAAACGCATGCAGATCCCGGCTGAAAAGCATTTGCATTTGAACGCGAACTTTTCAGCGCAATACTTCAGCACAACGCCTCATTGCTTGCAACTTGTAACATCCTGTATATAGATCAGGGTTTCCTCCATACAGGGTGATTTAAAGTTGAATTTAAACTATAAATGTACGTGTTTATTAGTTAAGCAATAATAAAATGTACCACTGTAGATTGAGGATGCGGTCTTCAAATCGAAAAATATTAATTAAAAATCGAAAACAATTTTATTACGAGATGGCTAGAAAAGATAAAATAAAATTATTAAATAAGTTTAGGCACAATACCGTTACAACAACAATAATATGAAACATGTCCGAAAATCAATTACCGGTGATGAACTGGTACATATAATATCAAATCAAACATGCTGGACTGGGAGAGATAGAAACACATAGAATGTGTCAGCTGCCCTTCTTCCCGGCCATGTTGTAGAAATCAGCGAAAGGGATTCGAGGGTTACAGTGAATTGTAATTTAGGCGATGGACTGACAACCTGTCTCTACAGCAATACACATTACAATCTAATATTGCCCTCAATTTTTGACAGACACGGCGAAAGCGCCTTTTACGAGGCGTTCTACGCTCTGCCTACCCCGTAAGGGATAAAGGCGTGATTTTATGTATGTATGTTGTAAACATTGATGAGAAAATTTATAGGAAATAAATTCCTTTCAAATATATCAATATCAAAGAAGCTTAAAGTTTCCGACCTGAGCTCACAAACCCATGAATCATTTCCTGGAATCAATTACTTTAGATCATTTACGTCAAGCGTGAAACCATCCTCCATCTTTTATGCTATTTCTTCAGAACTGTTTACTTTATACCGTCTAGCATTGGACGAGGGGTAAATTGTAGATAGAGTGTGAAAGTAAAGTAAAGCCGTAAAAAGTAATGAAAACAATCTAACCATATTTTTTTTTATAAATAACTAGCGACCCGCACCGGCTTCGCACGGAAATTATCAGTGTTTCTCTACTATGTTATGCATGTATTATACATATAAACCTTCATCTTGAATTACTCTATCCATTTAAAGAAACCGCATCAAAATCCGTTGCGTAGTTATAAAGATTTATGCATACATTGGGATGTAGGGACAGAGAAAGCGACTTTATTTTATACTATGTAATGATACATTGGGCTTGATTCTAATTTGACGGATAAACCAAATACTAGAATCTATTTGTAACTTTCAAACTAAAAATATTGGAAAAAGACAGGAGATTTATTCTCTCTCGTTTTTGATTTAGAGTCGGTAGCTTTATGCGTTATTTGTCATTTTTATCCGCCGTCATATGATATGGCAGATAAAATTGTCAGAAATACTGGGGAAAAGTGCAAAATTGTGTCAAAATATAGCGGACAAAGTGTAAAATTATAGAGTATAAATGGCTTGTCCTTTTTAAACATTATTTATTTAATTTTTCAAAATAATATAATTGAAAAAATATCTTTTCACGGCTTCACATTGAAAACCCACGTGATTTATCTTGTGGTTTTATCTAGTCGTCTAGCAAATTCGATCACCCTGGCTCCTTGGCTCGCAAAGAAAGATGTCTTCGAGGAATCTATTTAAGTGCCCTCAGCAGCCCTCATACCAGCCCTTGAATCGCTATTCATATCCTCACAGGATTAGCATATCGCATCTGCTGTTGGATTTGCATTCCTTTTGAAATTTGGAAGTATGCCCGAGTGAAGTTTTGTAAATTTTTCATATCGTGCTCTTTTATTCAACAACGTTGTTCAACTACTTATGCTTCGTTGGTATCCTTTTTTAAATGATGTAAAAATATTTCCTTACGTTTTTATGATGACTTAAACTGTTGTTGAAAAGAAAACTACTTTTTAGACCTTACAGCTGTCTCAATCGCATTCTCTGATACTTATTTTGTTATTACTACAAATGTACCTTTGATTACGAAGACATACCTACTAGACATGTTATTTAACACACCCATATTACAAATAAAGTTTTGTCTCCAGGACAGCAGAAAAACTCAATAAATATTCAAACACAATTGGAGAACAGATAATTTTGTCCCAATATTTGCATAAGCTTTGGGTTTAGCATAATTCGCGGTGCATAGCAGCATTCTATCTTTATTCTGCTTGCTATGCCACCCTTTCTGCGTCCTCTTACTATTTCAATAGCGACGTTTTACAAGTATTTCAATTCCATTGCAGCTTACATTGACTATGTTTAGTAAGCAAAGGAACATATCCATCAATGGTTAATAACGTTGTGTTTTTGACTGATGTCTCTAAAAATTTATCCTGAGATACAGTCAGGTGGCAGTGCATTCATTTACTCGTAAATGTGTAAATGTATCTTTCTCTTTGTTCTTGTGCCCTCAATTTTGAATTTGTATTCTTGAATTTGCATTCTATTTGAATTAAATTTTAAAGGTTTTTCACCTCATATATTTTTGTATCACTATTCAACTTTTTTCTTTGTATCAGAATTCTGCTTATCTTTTTATCTTTATCGCTTTAATTAGTTTTTATAATTAGAAAATAGATTTATTATTTAGTTAGTCTTTGATCACCGTTGGTTTAAGCTTGAGTTATGAACCACAAACCATAGCAATTTACGTAAATAACTCACACAACAAAACTCACCAACTAGTAAAGCAAACATTGCCATAGTGTCAGAATATCGTGTTAAAATTTCGGCTAAGTTGTTGTTAGTAGTTTCGGCGAAACGTGTTATAATTATGTTAGTCTGTATGTGCAATTGCTGGATAATCTCAGGGGAACAGGTGCACTGAACAGATATCTAATTCACCGGAATTCTGAACAAATTCCGGGTTACAAGACCCGCTAACGAACTCGACGGGTATTCCCTTTGCTTGCTCTTATGTATTCAGTTACAGCGAGAATGAACACAACTCATCAAAAAGCATGTTTCTAGACTAAATGTTTGACAAACAACGAATGAGAGTGTTAATACACGGTGGATTTTAGTAGACTTTCCATACTGGACTGGGAGTGATAGAAAACAATAAAATATGATAAACTTGTTGTGAAAGGGAAGACACAAAACAGCGAGAAACGCAAACGTGAGGAATCCACATCACCAGAAAATACAAATCAGCCTCGAAAACAGCATGCACCTGAAACATCTAAAGCAAATATATTGAATGCTTATGACGTAATGAGAGGCAAAAACAACTCCTTTTCCCATGCAACAAAACCTAATGATCAGAAACAATGACAATCCGACAGCCACCGGAACCACACAACAAACAGAAAAAAACAAGCAAATGAAATAAACATAAACAAATACTCTATGCAAAATAACTTAAATCACAATAACATTAAAACAGAAAAATCACCAAATCTCCCAAGCCGGCTGGTCCCCGTGGGAGATAAAGACCGAAATCCTCCAACTTCACTAGTAACATAATTAACGTTAATTATACTTGAACTAGTAAGAGCTAGGCAAACGTTTGAGTTGTGGAAGGCTGAGGTAATATTAGTGTTGGCAACACCACCAGGTTCATTGCAGGTGAGTTCTGTGATCAAGACGTAAAGAGAGAAATTTATTGCACCTCTATCATCATCTCCCTAGCCTGATCCCTTATCTTTATGAGTGTGATCGTGTTTATCCCGTATCACACGGGGTTGGCTACCTAATCTAGAGGATTGAACAAGGATAGTGGTATTACATAGAGCGACTGCCATTTGACCTCCGCAACCCAGAAGGGAAACCAGACCCAATCCTAGTTTAGGTCAGAGTTTTCAAGCCGTCAATGCTTAGCAATGGCCTCTGATATGGCTTAACGACTAATATCTACGGTATTAAACGATATTAACCGGGGCCGAAGGCTTAGCGTGCTTTCCAATATTGTAGTATCTTATTGAAGAAATTTATTGTACCTATATAATATAATTTCTCTCTTATATACGTAGAGAAGGTAAGAAAGATGAGGTAGCGCACATAGATGGCGCAGTCCTGAAACGCGGTATCGAAGTTTGCTCGGCGATCCGCATATATACAACTTCCGAACTAATCCAGCTGGACTCCGGTCCCCTGGTCACAACACCCGACCAGGTGGGTGATTAGTTGATTACCCTTTTCCCATCCGTCATCACTCGGCCAACTGGCCTCTCAAGGAAATGCTCCTAAGCTGCTTACAGAAATTCACAGCTATAACTGAAATTCCATATAAGTGAATTGTCCATGCTGTCCTGGAAGCAAGATAAAAACATAAAATGTGCCAGCTGCATTTCCTCTCAAGCATGCTGTAAAACCAGCTAAGGGATCCGAGGATTTCAGTATACTGTAATTTAGGCGATGGGCTGACAACCTGTCGCTACAGCAATATACCTACAAATCTATCTTAATTGACACTTAAAAACTTTGTCAGACGTGGCGAAACGACCTTTGTTTAAGTCGTTTGGCAGAGCGCCTACCCCATTGGGGATAAAGGCGTGATAATATGTATGTATATGAATTGTCTGACGTGGAAAAACTAGCTTTTATCAAGCCGTTGAAGCTCTAGCTTCCTAGTAACGGATAAAGAAGTTATTTGAAGTATAAGTTCGTGACGATATAAGCAAAACGCGAGTGATACTTTGAAATTTATATCAGCTCCTTCGCTGGAAATTGCTGACTTGTGTCGGCAAGTGATGTGTTGAAAATTTCATCGACTAGTTTTAACAACCCATTGGAACTCTTTCTTCCCTGTAAAGGCTATAGGTGTGATTTGAAGTAAACCGTGGAGAATAAATCACCTTAGTCGCGGGAAATTGCTGACTTGTGCTGGCGAGTGAAGGGTTGGTAAGAATTTTATCGACAAGTTTTATCAATCCGTTGACGTTCTACCTTATCTGCAAAGGATACATGCGTGACTTGAGAATAAATTACTTTCGTCGCGGAAAATTGCTGACTTGTGTTCCCGAGTGAAGGGTTGGAGAGTATTCCATCGACAAGTTTTATTAGGGGAGAATGACTGGAAAAAAGTGGAGGCGAGGAGGGTTATGGAAAAGTTGGAAATATGCCAAACAACTGGGTAGCGGTAACGGGCATTATTTTGCTTTCCATTATATTCTACAATATTTTTCTTGGACATGGTTATCCTTCTTGAAAATTATGTAAAATAAATAGCATTCAATTCAAGTAAAATGTAAGCTTCTTGGCGGCGGATAAAGGAAGATTGGCGATCAAAAGCTAAGCAGCCTCCTACAACTTAAAAAAGTAGCTTTTATCATTGTTAGATACGTAGATACGCATGCATGTTACGTTTTTTTTTTGTTCTTGTATCTCAAAATTCACCATCAAAAATACCGGTTAGCTTAGCCGGTAAATATCTTAAAATGTCGATACTCCTCAACTCTCTCGTGCCTAGTTTCTCCCTCACCGCGTCATCTAATTTCCGCGCCGCCTGTACTCGACGAATGCGTTGTCAAACTCCCTCGCCTGCAACTCGGATACGTACAGTCAGCCACGACGTTAGTGGTTCATGTTACTTTACTCACGTATCGTTTATAATTTCCGCTGAATCTTATTACTACGACACGGCGGAAAAATACCTATGTTGTTTTTAATAAATTACGATTACGTTTTTAAGGTAGGTTTTACTTAGATACATACATATAATCACTCTTTTATCCCTAATAGGGTAGGCAGAGTGAAAAAGACCCGAACGAAGGTCGTTCCGCCACGTCTAACAAAATTTTGAGGGTTATTTATGATAGATTTGTAGGTATATTGCTGTAGCGACAGGTTGTCAGCACATCGCTTAAATTGCTATAAATTGAAACCCTCGGATCCCTTTGCTGGTTTTTACAGCATGTCCGGGAGGAAATGCAGCTGGCACATTCTATGTTTTTCTTTCGCTCTCAGTACAGCATGGAAAAACTTGGTTTTACTTGCTCAAACCAATAATGTAAATTAACAATGTCATGGTGAAAACAAAATTTTAGTAAATTTTGACTGTTTCCAAAGGTAAATAGATCCTAGCTAAAGAATCTGACACGTCATTATTTCAAAACACTGCATACTGAGTTACTTGCAAAGATACTAGAAACCTAGAAAGTATCTTTATTTGCCATCTGCAGATATCAAGAGCTCTGTAAAGAGCCAATACTTGGTCAGCTTTATTTCCTGCAGCAGTGTTTTGACCGTCGAGGTGACATATATCTTTCCACACCACTTGCTTGACAATTTTACTGGCTATAGACGGTTCTGTTGCCAGTTTGCCACACATGTGTTTTGGTAGTTTCGGAAAAATTGAAGATTTAGCGTTTGCTAAAACACAAAAACACATGTGAAGCCTAAATAGGTTTAGCAATTTATTCGGGCACTAAAACTGGTTTAATCAAGGTCATTGTCTAATAAGTAATTTCGCTCTAACGGAATAAGCACTAAAACTTTGTTTTCCTCATTAGTCTAACTAAGCAGCACTGAACAAGCCTGCTGAATCCAGCCGCTTTGTCATTGAACCGAACTTCCTCCCCACGTGATCCAGCCAAACAGCGCTGCGTACAGCTGCTTAGTAAACTCCAGCAGTTCAACCGCAACTAATTCGTTTAGAGCTTCACACACTGGTATTGTGCTGTACAATAATGTTATAGTATTTCCATGGACCAAATAACAAATTGGAGTCTATTTCTTGTTCTAGTGGATTGGTAACACGTTATAACAGTTTGGCCCAGTATTTGCAAATACTGGGCCTATACGGCGATTGCTTTGCCGTTTGCCTCCTGGAGATCCTGGAGTGAGATCCTTTCGTAACTGCAAGCGTAATTTACGCGTAAATTTTGCAGAATTGCTAAGCTAGTGATATGGTTGTTTTCAGATAGTAGGTATTCTATTAAGTGGTGATATGGCCTAAGTGGCGCCACCATCAGTAAAAAAATAATTCATACATACATATAATCACGCCTTTATCCCTAATGGGGTAGGCAGAGCGTAAACGACCTAAACAAAGATCGTTCCGCCACGTCTGATAAAGTTTAAAAAAAAATCATAACTCACTAAAAACACAATGAATCGGAAATCCGGTGCAAAAGACTCAAGAAATAGTGATAAAAATAATTTAGAATCTTACAAATCAGCGATTCTTAGTTATGATAGTAGTATTGGTGGCCGTTATTCGCTATTTTTATTTCTGATACTACAACGAACTAAGAATCGCAAATTTGTAAGGTTCTAAATTATCTTTATAATTATTACACGAGTCTGTTGGACCGGATTTTCGATTCATTGTGTTTTTAGTGAGTTATGATTTTTTTACTGGTGGGGGCGCCGCTTTGCTTATATAGTCCACAGGTATCTAATGGAATGGAATTGGAATTTGGAAGCACCAAAAAACCTTTCCATCCTGTACTTCCAAACTAACCTGAAGTTGGTTTTCTATTTGCGTTTATCTTCGCCTCAGTCCGATACCATCTGACAGGTCTTGATGAATGGTCTCTTGCCGGTGCCGGATACAATACGACAAGGATTTCAATACGCGTGGTGAAGAAAGGAACTAACGCCGTTACTTAGAGATTTGACTGTCCTTCTTATACTGCAGCGCCCTCGCCCACGTTCATTTAAAACCTTGTCGGTAAGTTCGCGGGAAAGAAATTTGTTGTTTCGCTCCCCGTTTTGATCGCGCCCTTTGTGGGTCATCAGTGATACGGGTTCCGCCATGGTTCCACGCGTTGTTGTGCATTTTGTAATGGTATGTACCTATTGTTTGTATGGATCTTTTTCAATCATCAACTAAATTCAAGGATCCTAAACACCCACGGATTTAGCTCGAAGCTTATGAATAAATGTATGACCCGTGATCATAAATTCATACATAGGTACCTTACAAAAATGCGTCGTCTTTAATGTCACTTGCGTAAAAGACCCGCAGCGCTTTGAAAGTGTATTACTGAAAGTGTGCACATAAAGTCAAAGTCAAAGTCAAATTGTTTATTGCAAACTATATGGTAAATATAAAGATGTTCACAAGAAAAATAAGAAACACATATGGACCCGGCAGGGCACAGCAACAATATTACAATAAATGCATTTAAAAGATAAATTAACATGGTAGCAAATAAATTAATACATACATACATACAATCACGCCTTTATCCCTAATGGGGTCGGCAGAGCGTAAAGGACCCAAACAAAGGTCGTCCCGCCACGTCTGACAAAGTTTTGAGAGTTATTTAAAATAGATTTGTAAGCATATTGCTGTAGTGACAGGTTGTCAGCCCATCGCCTAAATTACAATATACTGAAACCCTCAGATCCCTTAGCTGGTTTTTACAGCATACCCGGGAGGAAATGCAGCTGGCACATTGTATGTTTTTCTCTCGCTCCTAGGCCAGCATGGATTAAATAAAGAAATAAATTAATAGAGATTGTAAAATAAGCTAAATAAAGCTGAGCTAGACCTTTTTGTCGCCTTAAGTTAAGTTTTAAGTATGTTTAATTGTAAAATTTATGTTCATTGACTGGTGACTAATAAAGATTTTTCTATTCTATTCTAAAAGTGGTTCAATGCACTTCTAGAAAAAATAAGGAGCAAATTGATATGATCGTGTGTGTATTGCTATATCTCCTAAATTGCAATGCATCGAAAATCTCTCTCGTCCCTTTTGATTATTTCAGTATAATACCTGGGAGGAAGAGCAACTGTTACATTCTATATTTTTATTGCACCCAGTCTAACATAAAATATACGATAACCTGTAAAAAAGAAAACTGCTCGTTTCTTGCAAAGTTCAGACAGATTCAAAACCAACTAGACTGAAAAGAGATGCTTTTCAATAAGGATGTCGATGGAAGAAACGAAAAACAGCTTTTCAATTTAAACTTTTCCATATAAGTTTCCTTCGTGATTGTCATACTTTAATGTTTATACGTATTTTAATTTTTCTTTCATATTGAACTAAGCTTTTATGGAAAGTGTTCAGAGAGAAACAGAGTTCTTTGCAAATGATTTTTACATTTCACGACGACACAAAAATAGAAGGGTGGGAGATACTTTCATGTCAATTTATTTTGGCATTTTGACAGTTGTTTTGTATTTAATTTAGGCAGCCCTCCGCTCATAAATAAAAAGTTGAAACGAAGATACAGTTTTAAAAATATTATTGTAGAGAGTGTATCATTTTTCAATTTGTTACTTAACATAATTATTTGCAGTTTTTTTTATTTAAGGATAATGGTGTGATTATATGTATGTATGTTTTTTTTTTCACGAGTAGTCATTTATTAGGTAAAAGTCCTTTAAAATCGTGTTATGATTATCATATATTTTAGACCCTTCCTATTTATTTGATTACCATAATATATATATTAAATAAGAAGGAGGAAAATCATTTTTAAACAAAATACAGAATTGTGAATTGAAACATACGCGAGGGTAGGGTGGGGCAAATCCACGCATGTTTACTTAAGCAGTTAAAAGCACATTGGAATCGGAACGCGTGAATTAACATAAAGCCCGAATGCCAATAAAAGCGCACACAGCCTCATAACGTATGAGCCTCAGGGTTGTCAGTATTAGCTATTTTATTGTATGGTTACTTATGCCTGTTTATGGTTGCTTCCACGTTGGACTTGGAGTGATAGAAAAACATAGAAAGTGCCAGCTGCACCTCCTATTTAAGACAGATTTGTAGGTATATTGCTGTAGTGACAGGTTGTCAGCCCTTCGCCTAAATCACAATATACTGTAACCCTCGGATCCCTTAGCTCGTTTCTACAGCATGTCCAGGAGAAAATGTAGCTGGCATATCTATGTTTTTCTCTCGCAGGTTAGCATGGAAGAATATAAACGGAATTACAGGTTTACTTTGGAGCGGTCTAAATGACCCATTCCTCCTATGCGTTGGCAGGCTAGTAGAGCTTGCTGCTTACTTGAGATTAGATTATCCTCCCACCAAATAGCTTGTTATGTTCAGACAGACGGTGTGCAGAAATGCCAGTTGGCCTTCAGGGTTTCCGGATGAGCTCTATCGTTGACTCTATTGCAATCCCACCCTAATAAATACATACATACATATAATCACGCCTTTATCCCTGATTGGGTAGGCAGATTGTAAACGACCTAAACAAAGGTCGTTCCGCCACGCCTAATAAATCTCAGATAAAATAAAAAAACAGAAACGAACTGTGATGAATCAAATTGTCACATAAGAGCAGACAGCGTAAAACTTCTGTATTCATTCATGCACAGCCCTGTCGTGTTAATTTTTACGTCAAGCCAGCTCGGCATGACGAGGCGGGCAGAGGGGGGGACGGAACTCAATTAGCTAATGAAAACGTCCTGCTGCTGATAATCTCAAACGGAGCTTTGTGAGAGTTTTTAAAGGTGGCCCGCTTTTCCCCAACCTACCCTGCCGAAGACGCTCACAATTAATTATTTAACAAGCCTTTTCAAAATGTACCGTTTATGTTTGATGAGGTTTTCAAATGACGTGATTTGGTACGAGTATTTTGAAAAGTTTAAAGTCAAGGAATGTTTTTTCGTAGTATGTACAATTACCTCAAAGATTGCAGTAATAGTAAAATACAACACAATACAAGATACTTTATTGCACAAAGAAACACAAATACATACAGCAGAAAAGTGAGGAACAAAACAGTACAATATAGGGGGCCATATTGCTAAAGCAGCAATTTCTACCAGGCAACCTTTGGGTAGTAGGATAGTACATAGCAGAAAGCGGGATAGTGCATACTAAGTTAATCTTAATACTTAAACAATATAAATACTACTAAATAAATACATACATAAAATAAATTAATATATACTTATAATAAACTAATACATATTATGCTAGTGGGAGATAGGATAAATAACTAATTATTATTCTCTAAGAATAACTTTCTTGTTCGCTCTTTAAATGTCTCAGTAGACGGTGCTCGTCGAACGTTTTCTAGTAACAAAATTCTTGTGTATTTTATGTTGAACCATGGAATTATTATTATTTTACTATAACAGCGGTTTGCGTCTGCATCTTCCATGCTGGACTGGGAGCGAGAGAGAATATAGAATGTGCCAGCTGCATTTCCTCCCGGGCATGCTGTAAAAACCAGCTAAGGGATCCGAGGGTTTTAGTATGTTGCATTTTAGGCGATGGGCTGACAACCTGTCACTACAGCAATATACATACAAATATATCATAAATAACCTTCAAAACTTTGTCAGACGTGGCGGAACGACCTTTGTTTAGGTTGTTTACGCTCTGCCTACCCCATTAGGGATAAAGGCGTGATTATATGTATGTATGTATATATGCGTCTGCAAGTTCAAAATTCAATGGTTCCTTGCAGCTGGCGGCACGTCTCACCGTCTCGCCAAATTTCCTGAACTTATTTTCGTTATTTCCCATATGACTCATACACTTTCCATTCTTCGTAGGTCGTAGGCACGATGTATTCTGAAGTTTATTTTCGATAATTTTGAAATATTTTGGAAAGACGATAAAAAAGCAGCACTCCAAAACGCAGAACCCTTTTTAACCCTTCTCAAATAATTTAAATTCCGATTATCCAGCGTCTGCTGGCACACTCAAAAATTAAGCCAAATTAAAAAAGAAACGAAAGAACTGCTCTTGAAAAAATATATTTCGTTAAAATTTAAATTCGCTCATCAGATAGGGCTAAATTAAAATTCGATTCGGGACGTTGGTCTGCCGTCGTTTGCAATACGACAAAAACGGTACATTATAGGGCTATAAGTATTGCACATCGGCTCAGTTTGGATTTGTAGAGCGTCATCTCTGTTGCACTTGTTCAATGACTAGCAAACGCAACTATTTCTTTCCAAGTGTCGATTTGATATATAACGGCTCCGTGCTGTACAAAAAATATAATATTCAAAATCGATTTACATCGGAAACGCAATAAATACGTTGCCTTTTCCTCCTTCCGGTTCCCGAAGGAAAGGTTACCCCGACGTGGATTTGCATCACTTTCCTTTTTTTGAAAATTCAAATCGTACCTTTTGGGCTTAGGGAGTTTGTAACTAGATGCAGGATCGCTGGAGATTTTGAAAGCAAAAGTAAAAGCACACAATTCGATCCCGCTTGTTTCGTGTTATCTGTGCTGAAGAAAAAAATCACACAGGCTATCAATACCATGCCACATTTTATAAAGTAAAGTAAAGGTGTATTGCGAAAAAAAAAAAAACTATATCACTGTATTTTTCTTTTGCCTAGCGTTTACCCGGTCTGATGCTGGTGTCCGCTTTTCGGCTTTTTCTACTCCACTTTGCCAGGTCTTCGGCAAAAAATATATCTCTGTAAGTCCAAAAATATTTACGTGGGTTGGACTTGTATTTGAAATACAATTTCACTACTCTGTCTATAGCCTGACAGTCAATTTTTTTATCATTTAGAAATAAAGTGTTTCAAGGTTCTTTTTTGTATTGGAATTTAGGTGAAGGAATGAAATATTTTACTATAGCAATGTAGTTAGTTCCCTCAAAATCAATGAATCATTATTTTTATAAAGTTTTCCACTAACATCTTAGAATTTTTCTCCTCTCAAGCGCCATCAAAGAGTTCTTCTAATGGCCATAGTCCTTTCTCTCGTATGCCATAAATAATGTAAAAGTGCGCCATCACGGTGACAATCGCGCCTTATATCGGCTAATCCACCCGTAAGCACTTGCGGTGACTGATGACACGTCGTATGAAGGGTTGAAGCCACTTTACAGTGGACGATGCGATTGCTGAACATATTTCACTTTGAAAAAGGGTTTTGCAGTCCGACTCGCAAGAACATACAAATATAAAGACATGTCTTTATCCCCCGGGGCTAGGGGGTGATCAAAGAGAAAAACGCCTAGTCATCATTGAGTGCTTGGATCCAACGACTGTGTCCAAGATTTTCAGCCAGCTCTAGCCGACTTATGTCGGCTTAACATTCTTGACTATTAACTTGCTCATAGGACTATTCTTAGCGAATCTCCCGGTGCTATTTTTCCCCTGCATCAATGGATCAACACAACGCCTAAATTGGCTTACACATTTTATCTTAGTCTATGTTTATCGCTCACATTTTAGCATGGAAGATCATTCTTATGTACTTTGTATTTATTTATCAGATAATGATGATCAAAATGGCTTGCACAAAGCTACTGCATTGCTAGCACATTGCGTTTGCCGGAGTATTAAGTAAACATCATCCATGTGCAAAGTAGAAGAAATCTGTAAGTATAAAATCGTACTCATCCCGCAGCGTATCATACAAAATTTATTTGCCTCAACATATGGGCGGTCCAGTTAGTAAAGTGAGTTTCTATGTAACGACCTCTCTTAGGCTTTTTACGAGCAAGTGGACAATAACCCGTGAAGGAATTACAGAAAGGGTTGGGTGTAATGGAGAAGTTATTCAAGATTGTATGGTGCTGGGTCGGAATAACGCCACTCATCTCTTAGAAAACTCAAGGTCAGTTAACTAGACGTTTTCTTTGTAGAGAAAAAACTATATTGCGCTCGCTTTAATCCAACTACCAAATGAAAAGTGTAATTGAAACAGATCAAATAAAGAGTACTTCCATGCTGGACTGGAAGCGAGAGAAAAACAAAGAATGTGCCAGCTGCATTTCCTCCCGGGCATGCTGTAAAACCCAGCTAAGGGATCCGAGGGTTTCTGTATATTGCAATTTAGGTGGTGGGCTGACAACCTGTCACTACAGCCATATACCTACAAAATCTATCTTAATAACCCTCAAAACTTATGTCAGACGTGCAGAACGATCTTTGTTCGTTTGTGGTCGTTTACGCTATGCCTACCCCATTAGGGATAAAGGCTTGATTGTATGTATGTATGCAAATAAAGAGTTGGACATTTAATAAACTACTAACTCGTCATTCACATTCCAATTTTATTCAAAGTTCAGCGCTACAAAAAATACAAAATAAAAATATCTAGTTTGAAAATTACTCGCTGCAATAATATCGTTAATGTACAATACGAAATTTTAAACCAGAAAAATTCTTGCAGACAAACCTTTGTTCCAATTTGCCTCAGCTTTGAACTGTCATCAGACGGATCAATTTCTGAGTTATGATATCCTTTGCCGATAAAAGTCATTGCATTCACTAAAACAAACATTCACACGTATTCTATACACGATAAGGTTCCAATTCTTTTCTCCTTTTGTGGATTGCTTTGTGTTCGATCTTTGACAACAGCAGACTGTTGACGGTACGACACAGTTTTCAATGAACGTGGGCCTAGGCGCTGCAGTATAAGACTATTTGTGAAATCTTAAGATGGCGGTGTTAGTTCCTCTTTTTGCCACGTTCATTTAAACCGTAGTCGTAATGTACGTTATTTATCAACCCTTTACCTTTGCCCTGAACAATATGACGAAAATCCTATGACAATCCTCAAGGGTCTTGGCAAAATGGAACTTTGTTTTCTGTATTTATTTTTCCAAATGGAAGCGTTGGCGAATTCGACTACAGATCAATTATTGTTCTAGATTCAGTAAGTCAACCATCCTTGCGCGTACAGGGTAATTATGAACAGTGCGCAAACTAACTAATTTGGATTGCTCAGACGGGAAACTGAACATACTTCACAAAAGGAATTATAATAACCTGGTAAAAAGAATAATTTTCTATCTATATATATAAAAATGAATCCCTATTTCTCTTGGTCACGGCATCACGCCTGAACGGCTGGACCGATTTCGCTAATTCTTTTTTTTGTTCTGTTCGTTATAATCAGGAGAAGGTTCTTATGTAAGAAAAAATTAAGGAAATTGCGCGGAAAATTAGAAAATTTAAAATTTCCTAACCACCATATAAAATTATTAAACTTTATTAATGTAACCTTAAGACATTTGACATAGAATTGACTGAGTGCGTGCTGCAAATATAATCAAAGAGGATGAAAAAAAAAATACGTTTAAAACGGATTCTTACAATTAACTTAATAAAATAAAAAACCTGCTCATTTATGGCGTCTAAGGCGGAACAAAGTTCGCCGGGTCAGCTAGTCTGGTATAACAATCTTCCGTCGGACTGGGAGCGAAAGAAAAACATATAATGTACCAGCTGCAAATCCTCCCGGGCATGTTGTAAACCAGGTAAGGGATCTGAGGGATTCAGCATTTTGTAACTTGCCGATGGGGTGACAACCTAACACCACAGCAATATACCTACAAATCTAGCTTAAATAACCCTCGAAACTTTGTCAGACGTAGCGGAACGACCTTTGTGTAGGTCTTTTATGCTCTACCTATCAGGGATAAAGGTGTGATTAAATGTATGTATGTATAAAATACTCTGATTTTATAAGTCCGTCTAAAGCAATTTTTTGGGCAATCTTACTTGTATTTTAGTTGTTGATACCAGAGAATTGTTGCTACGACAATTTTCAAGCTGCGAACAAATGGTTAGTTGAACTATTTTCAATACCTCAATCAACCATCTTTACCAACTAAGCAACTTATTCATAATCAACTATCTGTTTATTTAACCAACCATTTATTACCTTATTGTACATCTTACCAAAGTATATAGTATTAAGTCTTAAAATATTTAATATCTTAAGCTAACTTTAAGCAAAATATCTAGCTCATTACTCGGTCCGGCCTGGTCGCCCGTATCCATTAGCGAGGACCAGTCCGAGCCAACAATAACAAAGTCTGTATCATACATTAAGCGTTTATTCAATAAACTCCCCCTGGAGGTGGGTTAACCTCCAGCGGAAAAAAAAAAATACCTCAATAATACTGTTGGATTTGAGATATTTTCTTTCACAGTACGTGAAAAGTGATACGGTTGCTCTCATTATACCTACAGTTTGCAAAGCGTGCGTGGTCTACCAATCTAGGTCTGCGTTGTCGATAGAATACACAGTTTTTGTTTCGTCACTGAAAAGTTAATCTTGTATGTATGTGTGTTTGTTCACAACAACTAAGGAATTGTTTAACGGATTAGCGACGGATGAAAACACTTGTTTGACGTCAGATTAAATGTTTTCCGTTGTTGTTTTTTCTTTTTCCGTGTTCAAATTGTTTTTTGGTTTTTTTTTGGCAAACATTTTCAATACCTGTGTGATTTACTTGACTACATGTAGCTTTAAACGTAAAACATGTCTATTGTCCTTGTCTTTGGGCTATTAGGTTGCAACTCACTCTAAAATTTATTTCATGCTGGACTAAGAGCGAGAGAAAAACATAGAATGTGCCAGCAACATTTCCTCCCGGGCATGCTGTAAAAACCAGCTAAGGGATCCGAAGGTTTCAGTATATTGCAATTTAGGCGATGGGCTGACAACCTGTCACTACAGCAATATACCTACAAATTTATCTTACATAACCCCTCAAAACTTTGTCAAACGTGGCGGAACTACCTTTGTTTAGGTCGTTTACGCTCTGTCTATCCCATTAGGGATAAAGGCGTGAATATATGTATGTATGTACTTATGTCACCCTAAAATCTCATCTGCGGTTGTAAGAATTGTTTTAATGTAGTCACAAGCAATAAATGCTTCTGTGACTAATGCATTTTGTGACTAATGCCAAAAATATTGTATACATACATACATACATATAATCACGCCTCTATCCCTGATGGGGTAGGCAGAGCGTAAACAACCTAATTGTATCTTATTTTGAAATACATTTATACGTATATTTGCATTAGAAACTCAAAAAAATATCGACATACAATTTCGTACAATTCAGGAAGAAAGCTAAGCACCAGAAAATCGCACAAACGCAATAATCCCAATACGGCATTCAAAGGCAAGATTTCAAAAACATCCTTTGGTACGTAAACGCGTATGATATAGCCATTTTCCAGTCGAGAGCGGATCTTGCGCTGGCCGCCGGCCAAGCGGCGAGCTGCTTCTCATTGCTTCTGGGTCCAAACTAACGGAAGTACAGTGATGTGATGATAGTTTTTTGAAAAGATGATCTTGATTAAAAGTATTAAATAAGGTCTAGTTTTTGACAAAAATATTATTTGTTACTTGCTTTTTCAACGAGAACTTCTACCGCGTCTCAATAAGTTTTCCTGTGTAAACTAAATGTTACTTTTTCTCAAACCTGTTACAATTTATTTATAGGTATTCATTTGAATCAACTTGGAAGTAAACCTTTTCAGAAGTCTTTTTTTTAAGAGCCTAGGTCGAGAGAGTATAGGTCGTCCCACTGCTGGGCAAAGGCCTTCCCTTTATCTCTTCAGACGTCTCTATCTGCAGCCTCTGTCGGCCATTGTGCACAGAAGTATTAAAAGCCATCAAATTAAAGCAGTTACCTTCAAATTCCTTTTCTCTTTGTTCCGATGGTCGATGTTCCCAATGCGCCACAAAACAAAGTGCAAAAGACAGTCAAATAAAGAAACTATCTGCGGATTCTGCTCCGGATCACGCCAACAATAGAAACTTGGCAACTTGACGGAACACAGATTACCATAAATCATCGCCCCAGCTGCCCCTCTGAATATTTGAAAACGGTTTTTTGTTGCCAGCCGAAAAATATCCGGAACAGTGCGTAAGTTACCGATCATTTTTTATGGGGGTTCTTGTTTGGGCCAATAAAATTGTTTGGTCAAGTTCTGAAGAATGTTCGGATTTGAGAAGAATTTCAATGCGCTGATTTGTATTTTGTGAGAATTCAAACCGAAGTTTTGGGGGATATGATTATCGTAAGAATTTGTATTGGCTTATTAATATTCGTGGTATTCTCTTTAATAAAGAGAAAGCAAGCAACGTAGTAAAAGTAGCTTCTTTTTAGCTTCTATTCACAGCTAAAAATATTTGGGAATTACACTAAAATGATTTTCTTTTCGGCGTTCAAGTTAAAATACAGTAAATTGAATTCACGATAATCTTCTTACAAACGAAAAGTAAAATGAATCGGTCACTGTCCACATTTATTTTGAAATATCCACTGATAAATGATACAGAAATAGCCACTTTTTAGAAAATTTGTACTTTGTTTTGATAGATTACCTACTGCTAATGCTGTAGTAAAAAAAACTTTACCTTACATTTGTTTAAATGTTTTAAACTGTAAAGCACGTACAAAATTAAGTAACAGAATTTTACCAAAACATTCAAATAGCGTTTACAAAAATCGCTCTCTGAAATGTGGCTAGTGAGTGTCAGCATAAATAATAGACCCGAATATTTCATACGCCGCGCGTGGTCGGCCCAACACAATAGTTGTCAACGGCAACGTATGCGCGCAACTAGCACTAGTTGCGAACCCCTCCCATTTTTATTGAATATGGTGTAATCTGCTTTATTTTTTAAACATTTAAATAACGAACAAATATTTTGTTTTACTTTTTAAATTTGGCCAGTAAGTGTAAGTATAAATAATACATACATACATACATAAATCACGCCTTTATCCCTTACGGGGTAGGCAGAGCGTTTAACGCCAGGCATAAATAATAGAGCCTGAATACTTTATACGCCGCGCGCGGTCGGTCCAACACAATAGTTGTCAAAGGCAACTAGCACACGTTGCGAACCTTTACCGTTTTTATTCAATATAATGTAATCTGATTTATTTTATTATACATGTAAATGACCTTCACATAAAAAATACTGGTTTGATCGGAATAGGATAAGTCTTTTATAAAAAGTTGATAAAATTTAAAACAAAGTAAAGAACCACGATGAAACAAGGCAAGCTACTGCCAAAAATAAAACGTTATTTTCTCTAACACGTCACATCGAGGCTTACCTAAGCATATATTCTATGTAGATAAGTAAAGTAGTAATTTCCTTACATGTAGGACAGTGTTCATTTAAAAAAACCCCAATAACACCCATACCAATTTACCCATACCAGTTGAAGCACACACAAACAGCCGTCTTCACCACATTTCCGTGACCGACATCCAACCTTTATCAACGCAGACATTTTGAAAAAGACAACCACACAATGCTCGCGCAGATTCCGTACCGTTTATAAATTAAAATATCTCCAGCACAATGGCCGTCCGAAGCAAAAGCAACGGAGAATCACCCCATTGTGCATGAGAGCCATATTAGATTGTGATGTGGGTGTTTAAATTTTGTTGGGTGATTTTTGGTGGTGTGAGAATGTTGTTGTTTGAACTATATATAAATACACACACACACATATACATTAAATCACGCCTTAATCCCTTACGGGATAGGCACGTAGAAGGCGCTTTTGCCACGTCTGACAAAAATTGAGGGCAGTTTTAGATTGTAATGTGTATTGCTGTAGTGACAGGATGTCAGCCAGCAGTAAATTACAATACACTGTAACCCTAGATCCTTTTTGCTGACTTCTACAGCAAGCCCGGGAGGAAGGGCAGCTGGAACATTCTATATGTTTTTATTTCTCCCAGTCCATCATAGAAGAACTGTCAATATGAAAAATTTATTGAACTAGGTTAATATTAAGCGTTGGTAATATAAGTAACGAAAAATGAATGCAACTACCATCCGTTGTAAGTTAGTAAAATAATTTGCTGATTATAATGTTGTCGCCTACATAGTGACATAAAACAATGCTTTAAGTTGGAAAAATGTTAGAAGGTTTCTTCAATCATCAAATTTTGCTTCCAAATAACATCAGACATGTTTTCATTATAAGGATTTGCTGAACTGTAGTCATTTAATCTAATTAAAAGACTTTTATTTCAAATCAAATGAGAAATTTAGTTTTCTGAGCAGCAAGAAAGAAATATTCGAGATTGCAACATAAAGATAATTTACGACTAAAGTTGGTAACATCATTTAGTGCTTTAACAAGTGCATCCAATAAAAAATAATATATCCATGAAAGGGCGAGGAGAGAGGAGAAAACTGGGATATAAATCGCATCAACTGAGCGTAAAAAACGCACGACCGATGCATCGAATAAAGCGAACTTTATGGACAGAATAATGGACTGATGTTTCTGCAGTCAATGGACTTAATAGGCATTATGATTATAGTGATGTGCACAAAATTATAGCTGTTTTTGAAACGTAAAGTACTTTACTACTTACAGAACTCGCTATCAACAAATAAATGTTATAGCCCCTAGAAAAAGAGAAGAGAAAAAGAATCGCATCTGATATTTTTATAACAGAGAAAAATATGCTGTATTTGGTATTTAAAAAATAATTCAAAGAGATGCGTGTGCGCGCTTACACAAAGAAAATGTATGAACCCAACAAACCGCCCAGAAAGCACACCAAAACATGAATACGTTTAAAATATATTCAAGTTGAGACAAGTCCATTGTCCGAGGAGTTCGGGACGTCAGAAGAGGGATAAAATGGGCGAAACAGGTTGAAATAGGGTGAAACCGGGTGAAATGGGGATGAAACGAAAATACGCCGCGTGAATGGAGACGAACCTACAAACGTGTGATAAATCATTTGTGGCGAACCTTTGTTGGGTGTGACAGTGGCAATTTGACTTCGAAAAATTGTTGTTTTGCCCGCTGCAAGTCAATGTTGCGATGAACTATGAATTTTGCTCCTAGTGAAAAATATGACCAGTAAACCCCAAATAAAATAAAGAGTTTTATTAAAAATATGTGTCAAAAGCCTAATAGCTGTACTGTGTAATTAGGCGGTTTAAAAACTCTGGGACCAGGGTTCTTCGGGTCGATAAACTCGATACCCACACGACAGAAAAAAATAATTACAATTTGTTGCGCAAATAAAATCAAACTATTTGTCAATGATAGGTATAATGTGTTAAATTGGAAACATACCTAATACGAATATAATGAGAGCCTGATGGTGTAGTGGATAGGGCCGCTGCCTCCTGAGCGGGAGATTGTGGTTCGAATCCCACCACGTACTGTATCACCCTATCCCCAATTAAATAATAATCTGATAAAATTAATATGGCCAAAGATAAATATGTGATCGTCTTAAAACTGATTTTATGTCAAATTAAAAGACCCATACGTTGTGTATTCAAATAGAAAATTAAAACAAATCTAAGTTAAGTTTGAATAGGGTAATCGTAATTGAAATTATGACGTAAGTAAATAAATTAATAGTAAAAAAGTTCATAATCAAATTCAGCTGAAAATTAACACAAGATGACAAAAAATAAAATATAAATGAGTAATATAAAACATGCGACTCACATAAAATATTTTCAGCTGGAATTCAGGAATCAGGAATCTCCATCTTCTTTCTTCTTGCGCATAACTAACCCAAATAAAATAAAACCAAACATACTTAATATTAAATCTCCCGGCTAATGTAGCGTGCTGAAAGGTACAAAGACTCAATAACCAGGGAAGGGAATTTGAATGAAGATCTTTAAGATCTTAGAATTAGGATACCTAGGCAAATGAAATGGCCATCCCTTCCAACCTACAGACCATGCCAACGCGCGAAAACCTTGCACAGACTAACACTAAACCCTAGTCTTATCTAACTTGCAAACCTTCCATCAAATATTCCGATCATCTTAATTCATTCACAAACTTCTTTCATACTACCAATCATTCATCAAAGTCATACAAGTTACCTATTAACTGAAGTTTTGGTCACCTGTGACGGTGTACTAATGTTCAAACCTATTAATAATCAATTTCTCTGTTCAGTTTGCAATATGGTATAATTTTCAAGGACTGCTGTACCAAAATCACATGATATGCGCTAAGAAGTCAGTTCAAATGATAGAGACTGTGTCAAGAAATTATCACCTTTATAGCTCGCTACGTCAGCTGAGAAATAGACCATTAGAGGTTTGTATGAATACCTATTCGAATGAATTCTCGAGAGGGATTATGGGCCAGCTACTCTCGGAGCCCATAAACCTTGTCGATGTGTATTTAATGTATGTAAAGTGTTATCCTGAATTTAAAATAAAAATACAAGTAATTGATTTTAACTACATAATATCTTTAAAACACCGTGTTTTGTTTTAACGTGTAACACTGTATCTTAAAGACATATCAAAATATTCCTATTAGTTTCTATTGCATTTGTTCATCTTCACACTCACGCACACTGATATTTTTCACATAACACACACCTCCTATTTCCTATTCTAATAACACATTTCCCTACGATTATCATTGAATGACGTTTGAAAACTCGCAACGCTGCAGGTACAGAAAGCTGAAACTATCACTTTATTACGAAATCGTCTATCTGTAAGGTAAAGAAACACTTACAGTAATAATCACAACGATGGACTTCGAATAAAACACAACGCCGAAAATAAACAACACACGATGCTCGGAATCGCCAATTTCCGCGTTAGGACATCGTCCCGGCCGGTCAGCAACTGCCAACCCCCACTGCATGCCCGCTGTTCCTCTGTTTTTTTTTAATTTTCCAAGTTCTATGCTATATTAAGACAAAGTAAAATATCTTTTGTAACATTCAAAATTTAACTCTATTTCCAAGAAACAAGTATGAGTATTTATGCATTTGATACTCTTGTTTAAATACTGGGTCATGTCAGGTAAAGTTGTCTCAATTTTTGAACGAAAAATCTAAATGCTATTTGTTTAAGTGTTGGTTCGATTTTATAAACTAATTATTCTATATGTAATGATAAACGATCGTTACAGTACCAATGTGTTTTATTCGGTTCTCGAATATCATATGTACATTTATTCGGCGCTTTTTCCATGCTTTGGAAGGCACGTTAAGCCGTTGGTCCCGGTTAATATCGTTTAATACCGTAGATATTAGACGTTAAGCCATATCAGAGGCCAGTGCTAAGCATTGGCGGCTTGAAAACTCTGACCTAAGCTAGGATTGTGTCTGGTTTCCCTTCTGGGTTACGGAGGTCAGATGGCAGTCGCTCTGTGTAAAAACCAGTTCCCTCGTTCAAACCCCTAGATTAGATAGCCAACCCCGTAAGATCGGGATAAGGCTAGGGAGATGATGATGACCTAATACGAATATACGTAAATATTTTTTCATTCTATTTCATTCAGAACCTCGCCAATTTATGTTGAAACAGCAATTGACTAACTTGCATAATGAATCCCAGCAGCCAATCCAGAAAGTTTGTTCATCGGTTTGGGATTAATCATTAAGTTCCCACAATTCAATCGCTTCCATTTAATAAAGTAGGTAATCGACTGTTTCCGCATCAGTTTCGTTTGTACCCATGGTTTCATTTACCCCACAAACGATGCCACAGCTACAATTAAAATCATTTAATGATTCCGAAAACACAATTGCATCATCCAAATATACAAAATCATGCGGAACACTGTCATTAATATTTGCCATTATTTTGTAGTGCCATTGTTAATTGGATTCAATAGTACTTTATCTTTGAACAAAACCGCGTGAAAATCCATTCCAGTTATGTTGGAATTAATGGTATTAACAGTATTGGATGCTGGAGCAATTGCAATATCGCCTGAAAAAATACTCTCCGTTGATTGCTGAAATTCAGTTTCCGTTAAGATTCCGTTAATGTAAAATAATGTTTAATATTCAAAAATACAGAATGACTTGAAATTGGAGAAACTATGTGACGAAGTATCTGGCTATCTATACCTACAGTTGCGTAATAAATGGTTATTTAAGGCTTCCCCGGAGCAACGTATTTTCATACAAACGTAGTTTAATTTTTACTCTCAAACTGTTAGACCAATCTCAACCAAACTTTGTACACATAATCAACTGGAACATATTATCTATGCTTCTAATTTTGAATTGAAAATATTAACCAAGTACAAAATTAGAGAGTTAATTTAATTTTAGGCGATTTTCACGCAAGAACGTTTAGTTGGTCTCGTTTTGTTCATGTTTAATATTCAAATCTAAATAGAAACATAAATATGTTGCATTTGATTATGTGTACAAAGTTTGGTTAAGTTTGGTTTTACTGTTTAAAAATTAAAACGTAACTAAGTTTGTATGGGATTTTGCAGTTCCGACAGACTCTCAAGTAGTATCTTTCATTACTTATTTTCAGTAACGATCTGATGGTCTGTTTATTGCCTTTTCAAGCGTAAAAAATGAGCAACAAATGATGATGGAGATTCATTTCATAATTTACTCTTACGGCAAAAGAACATTCAAGGTCAGAAACTTCTTAAAAAGTTAAAAGCATAAACTGGTAAAGCAAAGTTAGAAGATGCTATAAAACAAGTTGAAGTTAAAAAGGTTTCCGTAGAAGTACAATTCCTAAAAGGCTATTTGGAACTTGGTGTTGGAGTTGGTGCTTCTAACTAAACATCTCATCTGGAGAATGGACCTCTTGGGGGCTGTAAATGCTCCAGTATTGTCTTTTGATTGCATTTTCTTGACGTTTTTAGATAAATGATTCACATATTAGAACATTTTCTTCTATCGAGTCAATCGACCCGATGCACCATATTGTCAGAGTTTTTGAACCGAATAATAGCACAGCTAATAGGCCTGTCACATGGTTTGTGTAACGACCACTATCAAAGACAGTGACCGGGACCGACGGCTTAACGTGCCCTCCGAAGCACGGTTTTTTTTTCAGGCTATAAGGTGATTCGGCCTGCATTGTCCTAACCAAACTGGGGAAAACCTCACAAAGTTTCTCCAGAACAAGGACCTTCGGATCGTGAGCCAATGGCTCTGACCACTAGACCACGAAGGCACTTCTTGGATCAAAGTAGTATTTTGAATTCTTTCTGGATTTTTTTAATGTTACATATTGATAACTTAGCGACTGGTAGTATTTGGTAACGATATAAAATTCTACATTATTACAAGATACTACAAAATTTAATCCATTCAAATTGAATCGTTTGTCGCCAAAGAATTTGATCTTGAATAAAGTATTACGCGGCAAAGAGAAAAGCTCCCGGTAGCGTAACGGAGGCAATACTCATCATGTGGCAAATTATGGAGACGACACCTTCGTGGCTTATGAAGAAGCTTTCATCTTTAAGCGAGGAGCGGAAGATATATTTTCGTTGATAGAATATTACTTTTGACATACATACGTATAATCACGCCTTTATCCCTAATGGGGTAGGCAGAGCGTAAACGACCTAAACAAAGGTCGGTCCGCCACGTTTGACAAGGTTTTGAGGGTTATTAATGATAGATTTGTAGGTACATTGCCATAGTGACCGGTTGTCAGCCTATCGCCTAAATACTGAAACCCTCAGATCCCTTAGCTGGGTTTTACAGCATGCCCGGGAGGAAATGCAGTTGGCGCATTCTATGTTTTTCTCTCGCTCCCAGTCCAGCATGGAAGAAACTTTATTAATTGGACAGTATTTTTTTACTAATTTGTAGGTATTCAATCTTTTAAGATTTGGTTAAGTTTGGCTCGTCATCATCTAATAGTTGATATTTTTTAACATCGAACGTTGGATCGACGAAGATAATGTTCAAAGGTTTTCTTTATTGGTTGGAAAGTGCAATGTTTAGTGATTTTTTCCGCTTTTTCTTCTACACAGCAACCTCGAACCATCGCAAACAGCAAAAGATTATAACTCCAAATAAAACTTGAGAGAATTACACTCCGATGGAACGGTAATGCGCCAACTTCGGACGTCAAAGCTTGTTTAACGGAAATTTATGCCTTTTTATCTTCTCCACCAGCTCCTTCCTGCTTGGAACGTGTTTCCATAGCAGCTACGATTCGGTATCCGATTTAAAATTCATCGGATTTACTTTAGTACTCATGTAGGTAAATAGAGAGTCCATACATAGTATTCAAAATTTTACAAGTGTCTACCAAGATAAGTTGGTATATAAGCTAAAACCTAGAGATACAATTTTTTGAATTCCTTGAAGAATCCAATTAAAAAATGGATGTAATTAAAGATTATCAGATGCAGGTATGATTTTGAGATACATGTGAAATTTGCGACGATTATCTACGTGATGCTAAAGATCGTCTGTTGTCAGATTATTTATTTTTTCGATATTCTTAAATCGATCTTTCTAATTTCAGTTTACATACAATGGAGAAACACTCTCAGCTTCTGCTTTTCGTTTCGGTCCCCGGAGCGTTTTTGAGTGAACGCTAAAAATAACGCTTTCAACTTTACAATGGTTTGGTTAACCAATGAACTGTGAATCGAGTAAAATTATTTTGGTGTAAAAAGCACTCTTAGGCACGAGTTTTTGAATATTAAATATTTTACCCTCTTCTTCAGCTTACATTTTTTCAAATCTTTTGATACATACATACATAAAATCACGCCTTTATCCCTTACGGGGTAGGCAGAGCGTAAAACGCCTCCTAAAAGGCGCTTTCGCCACGTCTGACATAAATTGAGGGCAATTTTAGATTGTAATGTGTATTGCTGTAGTGACAGGTTGTCAGCCCATCGCCTAAATTACAATACACTGTAACCGTCGAATCCCTTTTGCTGACTTCTACAGCATGCCCGGGAGGAAGGGCAACTGGAACATTCTATGTTTTTCTTTCTCTCCCAGTCCAGTATGGAAGATGGAGATGGAAGAAATCTTTTGATGTTGTAAAGAACTCTGTGTCACCTATAATTATGATTAATGGTTAGACTGCACTACGGCGTAGTTGCTGCGGAGCGGCGCGGCACAGCATTGCAGCAGCGCGACACTGCGCGAAAAAGTCTGTCAAAATGTATGAACCTGATATTGCCGCGCCGTAAAGCGTCGTGAAGTGCCGTACTGCTCCGCTGCAGCTCCAGTGCTGCTGCAGTGCGGTACCTCTCATACATTTTCATAATCCGCACCGTTCTGCTACAGCTACATCCTAGTGCGGTTATTGTCAATTTAATGATGTCTTATCAATGTCACTTTTTTGCATAACACTATCATCATTATCACCAAGTGTTTAAATATCATTTGATCCTAACCTATGATATTTGATAGGTATGTTGTTCAATTATTTTTCATTCAATTATTTATTAAATCCTGATAGCCTAAACAAAATATTCAGATCAGTTCCTCGCATAAGAATAGGGCAATAAAACAAATGACTTGGAATATCTTTGTGAGAATCGTTATCCTTGTTAAAGCTAAATTTGAAGGTAGCTTAGCACCTACTATATTCACCCCGATGAAACGAATGCAATTTAGTTTTTTCCCCGTTTCGCAATTAAGACCGCTTAAAAATTCACCGTTTTAAACGTTTTGCCTTAATTTTGCAGAGGTTTTACAATTTAAGGAAAAAAGCTGTTCGCCTTCTAATCGTTTTTGAAAGGGTACTTCTGGGGGATTACAATTTACAGGAAAATTTCCTTTTTCACTGTTGAATAGATCGAAGGAGGTAAGAAAATTAAGGGTACAAATTAAGCATAGAGTAACTCTGACCTAATCTTGGATTGGGTATGGTTTCCCTTCTAGGTTGCGAAAGTCAGATGGCAGTCGCTTTGTGTAAAAACCAGTACTTTCGTTCAATCACCTAGATTAGGTAGCCAGCAACGTGAGGTACGGGGTATTTTAGTTTCGAATATCGTAATCTGAAAGCATGGGATATCAAAGCCACCTACCGACCTTAGGTTCTTATTTTAGACCGTAGAGAAAAACCGATAGGAGAGATTGATGCAAAACGAAATTGTCAACAAACGTAACGGCCAAGAATTTAATGACTTCCTATCTTATCTGTAAGTATATAGCTGTGTGTGTTTAAACACACAAGTGGCATAAAACCATCAAAGGAAACCCTCAAAGATATGCAAAACTTTCTTTGCTTAATACACATCGTGGAACAATCTGATGCAAAGCGGGACAATCTTGTGAAAAGGTCTGCGATGTAAAAATTGCCTTTTTGGACCCTTTCGTCACCTGTGCCCTGTTGAGATAAATCTATAGCCCAGAGGCAAAAGTTCGGATGTCATCACCTTTTTTTTTTTCTTGGTTATCTTTCATATAATATTAAAGAAAGATAATAATAAATACGTTTCGGGCAGGGCTCGAACCTACGTCTCTGCAATGCCGGTCCATCGCTTTACCACTAAGCTACCGAAACGGTAGTTGGTTATCTTTGTTTGTTGTTTATTGTGATTTTTCATCGCTCTGTTTTAAATACTGCTATCTGTACTATTAAAATAAGCCAGTGTTAAAAATATCCAATGTACACTTCTTCTTTAAGTGATGGATACATTTAACACCCAAAAATCATCAGTCGTAACATCCTAAACAAGAAAAAGAAAATGGTATCAAGAATCTAGTTGGACATCAAGTTCCATGTACCATTTAGAAAAAAAGAAGAGAAGTCTTCTTCTTCTATCGTGTCGATGACAAGACAAAACCTTGTCTTTTTTTTCTTTAAATTTCCCTAGCCCAGTAATCCGCAACCCTGACTGTGTTGTCGGTTGCCTGCATTAACTAATTTATACTTCTCTTTATTGCAGATTTTAGTTAAATTGTATTGAAAACTTGAATGTCCTGTACTAAAAAGTAGCAAATATCGACATCCGCCCTTTCGTCACCTGTGCCCTTTTGAGAGAAATATCGTGCGGTTGAAAAATGGTGTGTAGAGATAAATGAGGTGGGACAAGGATGGGTCGTGGTTGAAATAAAGGGATTCATGTGGTCAACCCGTTTAGTGAGTTCAAGATTGCTTCCCTTTGTAACCAACAAGAATTGATAAAAATGTAAACCTACGCTTGATATACCAGGTGTAAGGGACAGCGTCCCGCAAACTGATAGGGGTTGCTCAGTCAACGACACCGAACAACTATCAGCAGGATATTTTTTCAGGAATTAAAAAAAATGGCATTTCCATACAAATTGTCATATCGAGGTGAACATTTTGTATGTAAAAAGCCAGTTTTTTTTTCACTTCCTGAAAAATAATCCTGCTGATAGTTGTTCAGTGTTGTTGACTGAGCAACCCCTATCAGTTTGCGGGACGCTGTCCCTTACACCTGGTATATCAAGCGTAGGTTTACATTTTTATCAATTCTTGTTGGTTACAAAGGGAAGCAATCTTGAACTCACTAAACGGGTTGACCACATGAATCCCTTTATTTCAACCACGACCCATCCTTGTCCCACCTCATTTATCTCTACACACCATTTTTCAACCGCACGATATTTCTCTCAAAAGGGCACAGGTGACGAAAGGGCGGATGTCGATATTTGCTACTTTTTAGTACAGGACATTCAAGTTTTCAATACAATTTAACTAAAATCTGCAATAAAGAGAAGTATAAATTAGTTAATGCAGGCAACCGACAACACAGTCAGGGTTGCGGATTACTGGGCTAGGGAAATTTAAAGAAAAAAAAGACAAGGTTTTGTCTTGTCATCGACACGATAGAAGAAGAAGACTTCTCTTCTTTTTTTCTAAATGGTACATGGAACTTGATGTCCAACTAGATTCTTGATACCATTTTCTTTTTCTTGTTTAGGATGTTACGACTGATGATTTTTGGGTGTTAAATGTATCCATCACTTAAAGAAGAAGTGTACATTGGATATTTTTAACACTGGCTTATTTTAATAGTACAGATAGCAGTATTTAAAACAGAGCGATGAAAAATCACAATAAACAACAAACAAAGATAACCAACTACCGTTTCGGTAGCTTAGTGGTAAAGCGATGGACCGGCATTGCAGAGACGTAGGTTCGAGCCCTGCCCGAAACGTATTTATTATTATCTTTCTTTAATATTATATGAAAGATAACCAAGAAAAAAAAAAAGGTGATGACATCCGAACTTTTGCCTCTGGGCTATAGATTTATCTCAACAGGGCACAGGTGACGAAAGGGTCCAAAAAGGCAATTTTTACATCGCAGACCTTTTCACAAGATTGTCCCGCTTTGCATCAGATTGTTCCACGATGTGTATTAAGCAAAGAAAGTTTTGCATATCTTTGAGGGTTTCCTTTGATGGTTTTATGCCACTTGTGTGTTTAAACACACACAGCTATATACTTACAGATAAGATAGGAAGTCATTAAATTCTTGGCCGTTACGTTTGTTGACAATTTCGTTTTGCATCAATCTCTCCTATCGGTTTTTCTCTACGGTCTAAAATAAGAACCTAAGGTCGGTAGGTGGCTTTGATATCCCATGCTTTCAGATTACGATATTCGAAACTAAAATACCCCGTACCTCACGTTGCTGGCTACCTAATCTAGGTGATTGAACGAAAGTACTGGTTTTTACACAAAGCGACTGCCATCTGACTTTCGCAACCTAGAAGGGAAACCATACCCAATCCAAGATTAGGTCAGAGTTACTCTATGCTTAATTTGTACCCTTAATTTTCTTACCTCCTTCGATCTATTCAACAGTGAAAAAGGAAATTTTCCTGTAAATTGTAATCCCCCAGAAGTACCCTTTCAAAAACGATTAGAAGGCGAACACCTTTTTTCTTAAATTGTAAAACCTCTGCAAAATTAAGGCAAAACGTTTAAAACGGTGAATTTTTAAGCGGTCTTAATTGCGAAACGGGGAAAAAACTAAATTGCATTCGTTTCATCGGGGTGAATATAGTAGGTGCTAAGCTACCTTCAAATTTAGCTTTAACAAGGATAACGATTCTCACAAAGATATTCCAAGTCATTTGTTTTATTGCCCTATTCTTATGCGAGGAACTGATCTGAATATTTTGTTTAGGCTATCAGGATTTAATAAATAATTGAATGAAAAATAATTGAACAACATACCTATCAAATATCATAGGTTAGGAGCAAATGATATTTAAACACTTGGTGATAATGATGATAGTGTTATGCAAATAAGTGACATTGATAAGACATCATTAAATTGACAATTGACCGCACTAGGATGTAGCTGTAGCAGAACGGTGCGGATTATGAAAATGTATGAGAGGTACCGCACTGCAGCAGCACTGGAGCTGCAGCGGAGCAGTACGGCGCTTCACGACGCTTTACGGCGCGGCAATATCAGGTTCATACATTTTGACAGACTTTTTCGCGCAGTGTCGCGCTGCTGCAATGCTGTGCCGCGCCGCTCCGCAGCAACTACGCCGTAGTGCGGTCTAACCATTAATCATAATTATAGGTGACACAGAGTTCTTTACAACATCAAAAGATTTCTTCCATCTCCATCTTCCATACTGGACTGGGAGAGAAAGAAAAACATAGAATGTTCCAGTTGCCCTTCCTCCCAGGCATGCTGTAGAAGTCAGCAAAAGGGATTCGACGGTTACAGTGTATTGTAATTTAGGCGATGGGCTGACAACCTGTCACTACAGCAATACACATTACAATCTAAAATTGCCCTCAATTTATGTCAGACGTGGCGAAAGCGCCTTTTAGGAGGCGTTTTACGCTCTGCCTACCCCGTAAGGGATAAAGGCGTGATTTTATGTATGTATGTATCAAAAGATTCGAAAAAATGTAAGCTGAAGAAGAGGGTAAAATATTTAATATTCAAAAACTCGTGCCTAAGAGTGCTTTTTACACCAAAATAATTTTACTCGATTCACAGTTCATTGGTTAACCAAACCATTGTAAAGTTGAAAGCGTTATTTTTAGCGTTCACTCAAAAACGCTCCGGGGACCGAAACGAAAAGCAGAAGCTGAGAGTGTTTCTCCATTGTGTGTAAACTGAAATTAGAAAGATCGATTTAAGAATATCGAAAAATAAATAATCTGACAACTGACGATCTTTAGCATCACGTAGATAATCGTCGCATATTTCACATGTATCTCAAAATCATACCTGCATCTGATAATCTTTAATAACATCCATTTTTAAATTGGATTCTTCAAGGAACCCAAAAAATTGTATCTAAAGGTTTTAGCTTATATACCAACTTATCTTGGTAGGCACTTCTAAATTTTTTAATACTATGTATGGACTGTCTATTTACCTACATGAGTACTAAAGTAAATCCGATGAATTTAAAATCGGTTACCGAATCGTGGCTGCTATGGAAACACGTTCCAAGCGGGAAGGAGCTGGAGGAGAAGATAAAAAGGCATAAATTTCCGTTAAACAAGCTTTGACGTCCGAACTTGGCGCATTACCGTTCCATCGGAGTGTAATTCTCTCAAGTTTTATTTGGAGTTATAATCTTTTGCTGTTTGCGATGGGTCGAGGTTGCTGTGTAGAAGAAAAAGCGGAAAAAAACACAAAACATTGCACTTTCCAACAAAAAAAGAAAACCTTTGAAAATAATCTTCTCGTCGATCCAACGTTCGATGTTAAAAAATATCAACTATTAGATGATGACTAGCCAAACTTAACCAAATCTTAAAAGATTGAATACCTACAAATTAGTAAAAAATACTGTCCAATTAATAAAGTTTCTTCCATGCTGGACTGGGAGCGAGAGAAAAACATAGAATGCGCCAACTGCATTTCCTCCCGGGCATGCTGTAAAACCCAGCTAAGGGATCCGAAAGTTATTCAGTATATTGCAATTTAGGCGATAGGCTGACAACTTGTCACTTCAGGAATATATCTACAAATCTATCTTAAATAACCCACAAAACTTTGTCAGACGTGCCGGAACGACCTTTGTGTAGGTCGTTTAAGTTCTGCCTACCCCATTAGGGATAAAGGCGTGATTATATATAGAGAAAAATAGCTCAGTTTTATGCGCCCTAGGAATCAAAAATACAACATCAGAGATTTTTTTTTATAAAAAACCCTGCGGGGCCATGATACGCACTGTAGAGGCATCGTTTTATATACAAATTATATCTTTCGTTGCGCACTTCACAACAAAAAATTAGAGGCACTAGGCATAGTGAAGTATGCAACACGTGTAGACAAATCGTAGTTTAGAGTGCGCATCATAGACCTGCTGAATACTGCTGATAGTTGAAGCACCACGGATACCAAACTCCTCTTCATTTATCGCTCAAACAGTCAGTTTTCTGTGTACCTGAGGGCTGTTGTATTTAGGAGTTCCCCGTGCTTTTCCAATTGTTTCCCGTGCGTTCCCACTTGTTCCCCGTGTTTTCCCGATTATTTCGGCCGATGTGGTGAATACCGTTGAAGGCTAACGAACGCATCTTCCGCGCCGGTAGCCGCGAAACCACGTCTGTGGATCAAGCTTTTCAAACCTTTCACTCAGTGTAGATTGAGCCAGTGAATGAAGTATTGTTATCTATTGGTAGTTTACGTGAACTAAGCATACATACTAATATACCTTTTTTAGGGATCTGTAGAAAATGAGAAACCCTTATCAATATGAATCAGGTTTTTAATGCTGTTTTTAATTGTTTCAGGTATGTAAGCTGGTTGAAGAGAAGATAAGATAAAAATATACTTTATTGCACAGAACAGACAAGAGAGAAACAAAGAAAATGAAACAAATAGTAGTACAAATAGGCAACCTTATTGCTAAGCAGAAATTTCGTCCAGGCAACCTTAGGGCACAGGAAAATAAAAGTTGAACTAGTGGGCTGGTTTACATCATGCAATACATTGTACTTAGACGTAAATAAGCTACTTAAGTGTATTTATATAACTAATAAAAATAAACATATAAACATACATATTCATTACTTATACCTACATAGAAATACATAAGAGAGAACTGCACAAAGTGGTAACAATATTGAATAGAGACGATCATCGTGGACGAAATCATATCGAATACTGACCTCCAAACTTCACATTAGGTACCCTATGATGTTGATGAGGCCATTCTGTTTTGAAAATTGAAATTGTGATGCCAATGCTCAGAAAATAATGACGGAAAGGGACCAGATTCAACGTGATACAAAATCCTGCAAAACATGTTGCTATTGGTTCCAAATTACATCAAAATAACCATATGACCATTCCTATATGAAATCTTTCTAACGCTATATTCTCACCTGCATCGTTGCTCTAACATCCGCACTAACAATAAATTCAAGTGCAACACAATTCAAGAGATAATTCTCCCCCCTTCTATCTTCCCCGGGGGTAAAGAGGGGGGGTGTACAATCGCGGAGGTAAATAAAACGCGGCAATTGAAGCGCTCGTCGTCTGCACCGGATACTGTGGTGCTAGCCGGTGTATTCCCAAATGGAATTGTTCCAACAGTCACTAAATACATATATTCACGCCTTTATCCCTAATGGGGTAGGCAGAGCGTAAACGACCTAATGAATGTCGTTTCGCCACGTCTGACACAGTTTTTAGGGTTATTTAAGATGGATTTTTAGATATTGCTGTAAAGACAGATTTTCAGCCCATCACAGAAACTCCCGGATTTCTTAGCTGGTTTTTACAGTATGCTCGGGAGGTGATACAGCTGGCACATTATTTGTTATTTTCTTGCTCCCAGTCCAGCAAAAAAGTATAATAACATAAACATTATAATTACCTGCAAGCATAAAGTTGTATTTACAATAACTTAAAAAAATACATTAAAAAAACTTAAGGGATAGGTCACTCAAATAACCCGCCCCGTGTCGTCGTTGTACCGTACAAAGGTGCCCAGCCCTTCACACTCGCCACAAGCCTTTGCCCAAACTAAACTGCCTCAGTGGTCTAGTGGTTAGAGCTATGGGCTTACGACCCGGAGTTCCTGGGTTCGATTCCCAGGGGGGAAACTCAAAGTTGATATTTGTCACTTTGTGAGGTTTTCCCCAGTTTGGTTAGGACATTGCAGACTGATTCACCTGATTTTCCGAAAAGAAAAAAGATTCCGTGCTTCGGAGGGCGCGTTAAGCCGTCGGTCCTGGTCGCTGTCTTTGATAGTGGTCGTTACTCAAACTATGTCAGAGGCCTATTAGCGGTTTGAAAACTCTGACACCAGGGTTCATCGGGTCATTCGACTCCAGAAGTCATTCTCTCAAGGTCATTCCACTCGCTAAGAAGAAGAAGCTGGGGAAAGGACTCCTATCCTACACTATATCTATTACGATATTTACTAATTTACCACCACTATTGCATAAAAATATGCATACAGATACAGTCATCTTATCTGTCGACGTTAGCATGAATATTGGATCCAAATTCTTCGACATGTCGCTTGTCGCTAAAATAGTTTGTGCTGGCTTTAACAAAACCGATTTTGTTTTCTTTCTTAATACCAATACAGAGCAAATTGCCGATTACTACACCGACAGTGCTTAGCACTTAAATTTGAGAAATACTAATACAAGCAGATCGTAGAGCGAACGGGAATGCACCGCGCCGCCCCGACGCGATGCATTCAGGATGCGCGGGAATGTGCATAATGCGTGCGAGTGCATTAGCTCTCAGTCTATAAGTGGGCTGCTGTGTATACAGCACTGCTAAGATGCACTGCGCTTAAGATACTACACTTTTAAGGGCCTACTATACATAGGGGAAGTCATATTATTTTTAAAATATAGAAAATAAACATACATACATATAATCACGCCTTTATCCCTAATGGGGTAGGCAGAGCGTAAACTACCCAAAGGTCGTTCCGCCACGTCTAACATAGTTTTGAGGGTTATTTAAGATAAATTCCTAGGTGACAAGTGACAGGTTGTCAGCCCATCGCCTAAATTATAGTATACTGAAACCCTCGGATCCCTTAGCTGGTTTTTACAGCATGCCTGGGAGGGAAAGCAGCTGGCACATTCTACGTTTTTCTCACGCTTCTAGGCCACCATGGAAGTATGGGTTAGTTTAGCCTTAAGAAAAAGGATTCCTTGCCTTATAAGGCATGTTAAATTGAAATTCCCGTCTTTGATAGTGTTCTGGTACACTCACGATCTCTCAAAGAGCTCTGATGGTGTAAAAACTGTGACAACGGGTTCATTGGGTCGTTTTTCGAATCAACAGCCCATTTTATATTCTTAGGAGAGGTAGTAATTATTCGCAAAATTATAAGGTAACATTTCTTGCCTACCATAATCCATACGAGTCTATACGGGGTGTAAGGGACAGCGTATCGCAAACTAATAGAGATTGCACAGTCAATGAAACTGAACAACGTTCACCAGGAAATTCCATCAAGAGATGAAAAAAATAAATACATTCCCATACAAAATGACCACCTCGATCTCACAATTTGTATGGAAAGCCAATTATTTTTATTCACTACCTGAAAAAAATCCTGCTGATAGTTGTTCAGTTTCGTTGACTGAGCAACCTCTATGAGTTTGCGGGACGCTGTCTCTTACAACTTGTAGAGGATCTATACGCCTTAAGATACTCCACTCTTAAGATGCTCTTAAGTTCTGCTCTGCAGGTCTTCGGGATGGACAATTTCCTCTGCATATTGGATGACGGAAATGGTCTTAAAAGCATGCTTTTATCACGGCAGAGTGTATTGTCTAGTGTGGTATTTTACTTATTAACTAGCTTCCTGCTATAGATTGATGGTCCTTCTCATACCTATGAAATCTTCCAACGGTGCGTGAGATTGCCAGTGCCACAACAGGCATCTTCTGGGTGAGCTCGCTCCATCGTCGACTCTGTCACGGTCATCCCTGACCTAGTGTCTAGATTCTTGAGCAAACCCATTTCTATTAAATTATAAAATGTCTTTGAAAAACAGATCTTTTGAAATAAAATGCAAGTGAGGGCTTTTGTCAAGTTAAAATAAATAAAATATTTTTTGTACGAGAAATATCCTGCTTGATTTGCGAATTTATTTACTTTCATGCTGCCTATTTAAACTGAATTAAATGTATAGAAAATTAATTAGAACTGTATTTTTTCTACAAAATATAATATCAGTTACAGGTATGGGTAGCGGGTGGGTCCGCTTATGATTTTAAGCCCATATTTATAATCGGCTCTCAAGAGTGACAGCGAGTTTGAGTTCGTATCAGAAATGTAATTTCAGTATAAAACGACCTGTCAAATCCGTACTTAATATTGTTCTCAATTTTTATATTGCTTTATAAATACGAGCCTTAGAAACTCTGCAATCCCTCTCTTTGCAGTATTCCTACTTAGAGTAGTCCAGCATGGAAATAAATTAAATCGATTATCTCGCTCAAGCGAATCATCCTTAAGCAAGTTACAGTAATACCATCAATTCCGAAGCAACTTCCTCATTCCCAAGATATTTCTAATCCTAACGTCTGCCCACTTAACCCTTTCGCTGCCTCTCGTGGCTAATTTCCGGTCTTACAGACCCGCGGCACAAATATAACGCCTCGAGCAAGATCCGTCTTAGTCCTGAGTTTTTTGCTCGACCCCGCACGAAATTGGTTTAGGGAAAAAAGTAATGGGTTTGTTCTATCGGAAGTAATTTCTAGCTTAAATTACATTTTATTTAGTTTTTTTACCAATTTTATACGAAGTGTAAGGGACAGCGTCCCGTTTTATTGCTCAACTAGTCAACGAAACTGAACAATATCAAGTGAATTATTTTAATAGATTATTGGCTCTTCCATTCAAATTGTGGTCATTTTGTATGTGAAAGTCGAAATATTTTTTCAACTCCTGGAAGTATGTCCTGGTGAAAGTTGTTCTGTTTCATTGAGAGAGCATCCACAATCAGTTTGCGGGACACTGTCCCTTACACTCGGTAAAGCGTCACACCTTATTTTCCCGTGACTATCGTAAAACCCAACTTAAAGCCGGGCAGTAGTGCAGCGTTGTCTTTGAATGCAAATGCTTGCACTGTGCTTGCCAATCCAAGCTTTGTCCCAAACGGGATAGGCAGAGCGTAAACGACCTAAACAAAGATCGTTCCGCCAAGTCTGAGAAAGTATTGAGGGTTTTTTAAGATAGATTTATAGGTATACAGCTGTAGTAACAGCTTGTCAGCCAATACATCCTCAAGCTTAACAAAACAATTCGTCTCAAGCCAAGCCCCAAAACATAAATAACAATGAATACCAACGAAACAGGCTTAAAGAAGGAAGAGAGTAAATATTGCATTAATATTTATAAGAGGGATCATATGCAAAATGGTAGCAAGTGCAAGGGTTCCGAGGCTTAACTCCTAACTGCGACTTTTGGTAGAGCTAGGAACGGAACGAAATTGGAAAGTACTTTTTTAATTTTAAATCTACGTACATTCGGTTAAGAATTTATTATAACGTAATTTTAAATAAAACTTTTGTTGAAATTGTGGCGCCACATGGCCGCACACCAAGAAACACAAATTCTGAAACGCAGTATCGAAATTTTCTCAGCGATATGCAGATATACAAGTTCCAAAGTTGTACTCTTGGACTTCGGTCCCCTGGTCACAACACCTGACCAGGCGGGTAGCTACCCTTTTCCAATCCATCGTTACTCGGTCAACTGGCTTCAACAATTAACTCTTAAAAAATATTCTATTCTATTGTTATTATTATTTTATAGGCAGGCATATACATATAGAGTTTATATTAAAGATTAATAAAATTATTATTCATTGAGATCAGATCCATTTTTATCGTCAGTCCAAAATCTCGTCAGATATCACAAAGACAAGCCGACACTTTTCACATTCCTAACTCTATTGGCGTGGGCTAAGCACGTCCTTCTAGGGTGCTGTTTCATCTTATTAACATTGTAATATTGAGTATTCTGATTGCAGTTGAATACTAAAGGTCGAGGGTAGAAGATTTGGGGAATAATAAGGTGTTATGAAAATATGATAATTGATAAAATGGGATGTTTCACATTGGTTTCAAAATACCTTACAACGTTTGCTTCGCATAGAAAGGTATACAACCACAAAGGAAGCACGACTGTCTCCGTGGTCTAGTGGTCAGAGGGATGGGTTTCCGATCCTGAGGTCCTGGGTTCTATTTCCAGGGGAGAACACAAAGTTGATATTTGTCAATTTATCACTTTATTAGATTTTCCCCAGTTTGGTTAGAATAATGCAGGCTGAATCACCTGACTGTCTGAAAAAAAAACCGTGCTCCGGCGGTCTCGGTCGCTGTCTTTGATAGTGGTCGTTACGAAAACCCATGTCAGAGGCCTATAGCTGTGTTATTAGGCGAGTAAAATCTCTGACACCACGATTTATCGGGTCGATCGATTCGATATCCACACGACAGCGGATACAATCAAAAAGTAATTTCCATTTAGAATAGAGCCCCGGGAGTGAAGTGAAACTATGTTCGAGTATCGGCAGTTTCATGGAGACAGACAGACGACCAAACCGATATTTAGGTAGAGCTAGCGAAGCAATATTGACGAAAAAATAAAAACGGCAGTGTCTATTTTATTTAACTTCGCAATATAGAAAAACGTTAGGTACGTATTGAACTTTTACTTGGCTTATGGTTCATTCAGCTATTAAAATGTCTCATAAATTTTTTTACAAGCTATGTGTCCCCTTTAGGTTCTAAATAAAAATAACCCTGTTACCTGTTAATTTAATAACATACATTCATGTCATCACACCTATTTCCCTAATAAGGTAGGCACAGCGTCCACGATCAAACCTATTAATTCGCGCTCTAAAATAAATAAAATTTAAAATCGCATTCGTACCCAGAGGCAGAGGTGGGAAACATAAAGCGTGCGTGAAGCAGCGGTACCGCCTTCCACGGACAAGTTTGGAACATAACCGTGAAATTTAAACCTAATTAGCATTGTAGAGGCCAAACGCGTTGTGGTTGCTACGACTTCAGTTCTTTTATTATTGCGGTGCGGCTAAAAAGTTACTGTTTCGCTAATGTCTGTTAGAGCTTGTTGCGAATTTTAGCGATTATATTTGAGGAGCTGTAAAAAGAAACGTTCGTTGCTAGCCTTGAATAAATGTAGCAAGTTTACTATTAAACTGGCGTTCTCTTCCAAAAAGTTTCTATTCCACTGCCCGTGTTAGATCACATATATCCTAAGACATCAGTGATAAATTTTCACGAGGACACTGATTGATGGAGATTCGTAGTCAAAAGATAATATTATATAATATGAAAGAAAGAACATAATAAATTAGTTGCGGGCAGGATTCGAACCTGCGTCTCTGGAATGCTGGTCCATAAAATAGCAATGTGAGTGCTAAAAAATATATATAAGATAATTTTATTAGTCCCTTAAAAAATATGGTGTTTAGTTTTCATTTTGATAGAACTTGCCTTCCTCAGTGTTTTTTTGAAAAAGCTAAATTTGAGCCGTTATTTTTCTTTTTGCTGTCTACCCATTTTTCAGTGTTTCGAAAGCAAACCACATTAAAACAGCTGGAATCTGGTTACTGTACCGGACGTCCAGTGGTAACCAGTGTAACCAGCTAGCCAAATCCTATTCAGGCTTCGTTACCCCAGTTTGTAGATACGTTGATATCTTTACATTGTTCTTCAGGTGGATTTTCGAGTCGGACGACCCGATGAACCCTGGTGTCGGAGTTTTTGAACCACGTAGTAGCACAGCTATTAGGCCTCTGATATGGTTTGAGTAACGACCACGTCAAACATGTTTTATTGTAGTTACAACTTTTTTTATTTTGAATACCATTTTTCAACCAAACCAAAAAAGAACTACTAATTTGATGATTTTAGATTCAACATTTTGATTTTAACGTGCATACATATAATCACGCCTTTATCCCTGATGGGGTAGGCAGAGCGTAAACGACCTAAACAAAGGTCGTTCCGTGGGTTATTTAAGATAGATTTGTAGGTATATTGCTTTAGTGACAGTTTGTCTGCCCTTCGTCTAAATTACAATATACTGAAACCATCTGAGCCCTTGATTTTAATGTTACAAAAATATCACAATCTGATATTTTGTGCCTTTGTACGCGTTTGATTTTAAGATTCAATTAATCTATGATAATTTAGAACAATTTGATTAATAAATCCCACCTCTGTTCAAACCTTTTGGACCACTTCATAATCAAATTAAACTTCAATTCAAATAGATCAGCCATTTCAAAGCCAATACAAACTTTACCAAACTATCCATTGACTAATCTCCTAAATACATCCCTCAATCTGCCAACAGTCCCGAAATTCTGATCGCTTACCTGAGAACTGCACAATTTACTCTGTAAGAGCCCTCCAACTCCATTTGTAGTTGTCCTGAACGTCCCGATTCTAATTCTGTTTGTCCCGGGATCCCGGAGTCCCTCGACGTCCCGCGTCCCGTGGTCCCGGGATCTCGTCCCGGAGTGACACCGCAATCCCATTACTGAAGTACTTGATTGTGAGCTGAAAGCACCTGGCATTGTGAAGCAATTAATGACAGGCTTAGAGATTTACTTCCATGCTGGACTGAGAGCGAGAGAAAAACCTGGAATCTGATAGCTGCATTTCCTCCCGGGTGTGCTATAAATACCAGCTAAGAGATCCGAGGGTTTTATTATATTGCATTTTAGGCGATCGGCTAACAACCTGTAACACTACAGCAATATACCTACAAATCGATCTTAAATAACTCTCTAAACTTTGTCAGACGTGGCGGAACGACCTTTGTTTAGGTCGTTTACGCTCTGCCTAACCCATTAACGAAAAATGCGTAATTATATGTATGTTTTTTTATTCTTGTAAGAATGTCACGTACATCCTCATTGGTGAAAAGCATTTATAATTCCTCGGGAATGTCATTACAATACGACCCAATTCCAGCGATAAAAGATTCCTTATCAACAAAATTATGTCTCGAATAATAAATGGAGGGAAACTTGAAATTGAGTTCAGAACTAAGCAAATGAGCTAATTTCGTGCCGCAGATAAACAACCACTGGCTTGGGGTCAATGAACTCTGTAATGTCAAGGTCTGCGTCTGTTGTGTTTAGAAATTTAATAATTGATTTATGGGTAACCAAAGTTCTAAGAGAATTGACAAGGTTGAAATTAATTGAGATCTAATAGACGTTCAAAATCTCGTTATAAAGCTATTTTAGACTTCTTTTGTTTTATTAATTTTGTGTTATTTCATATTACATAAAAAAATGATCGGTGACGTTCTGTATTTATTTGATCTTACTAAATAAATATAGCAACTGGATTTAATTTCCTGTAAATTCATCAGTGTATTCCGAGTGTAAGGGACAGCGTACCGCAAACTAATAGGGGTTGCTCAGTCAACGAAACTGAACAACGTTCACCGGGAAATTCTTTCAAAACATAAAAGAATTAAATTCCCTTACAAAATGACCATCTCAGATTAGACAATTTGAATGGAAAACCAATTTTCAATTACTGAAAAACTAACTCCTGGTGATAGTTGTTCAGTTCCGTTGACAGAGCAACCGCTGTCCCTTACATCCCGTATTTGTACGGAAGGCAAGACAGTACGGCAACAAAGGCACCTATTTAGATTTTTAGATGCTGCCGTTGTGGCTAGGAATATTATTCAGTGCATTGTTCAATATAGGTGGGAGCTCTCCCATGCTCTTATTAGCATAGCAGCTCTCGATATACCACTCTCGTCACTGCTAACAGTACTGTAGTGATAGGGTTGCAGTGTGAAGTGTCAACATACCGCAGTTGTTGTACATACATACAATCACACCTTTATCCTTAACGGGGTAGGCAGAGCGTAAAACACCTAAACAAACGTCGAATCGTCACATCTGACAAAGTTTTGAGGGTTAATTAAGATAGATTTGTAGGTATATTGCTGAAGTGACAGATTGTCAGCCTATCGCCTAAATTACAATATACAGAAACCCTCGGATACCTTAGCTGGTTTTTACAGATTGCCCAGGAGGAAATCCAGCTAGCACATTCTATGTTTTTATCTCGGTCCTAGTCCAGCATGGAAGAAAGTGCATTGTTCAATATAGGTGGGATCTCCCCCATGCTCTTATCAGCATAGCAGCTCTCGATATACCACTCTCGTCACTACTAACAGTACTGTAGTGATAGGGTTGCAGTGTGAAGGGTCAACAAACCGCAGTTGTTGTACATACATACAATCACACCTTTATTCCTAACGGGGTAGGCAGAGCGTAAACGACCTAAACGAAGGTTGATCCGTCACTTCTGACAAAGTTTTGAGGGTAATTAAGATAAATTTGTAGGTATATTGTTGTAGTGACAGATTGTCAGCCTATCGCCTAAATTACAATATACAGAAACCCTCGGATCCCGTAGCTGGTTTTTACAGCTTGCTCAGGACGAAATGCAGCTAGCATATTCTATGTTTTTATCTCGGTCCTAGTCCAGCATGGAAGAGAGTGCATTGTTCAATATAGGTGGGGTTTCCCCCATGCTCTTATTAGCATAGCAGCTCTCGATATACCACTCTCGTCACTACTAACAGTACTGTAGTGATAGGGTTGCAGTGTGAAGTGTTAACATACCGCAGTTGTGTAGTGCCAATAGCTTCCACTGTACTGCTAGTGAAGTGGTATAGGGTAAGATTAGGCTCTGTCGTAGTTGCTACAGGCTAAAGTAAAACTATGGCAGCAATTCATAGTTGCATAAATAAGGAGATCTCCGGTGCACGCTAGCGCCCTCATCAGTTAAAAATGATTACTCACAGAAAACGCAATTAATAGAATATCCGGTAGATCAGATTGAAGTAAAGGTACTGAAGGTTATTGTAAGCATTATCACTACATAGTATAAAACAAAGTCGCTTTCTCTGTCCCTATATCCCTATGTATGCTTGGATCTTTAAAACTACGCAACGGATTTTGTTGCGGTTTCTTTTAATGGATAGAGTGATTCAAGAGAAAGGTTTATATATATAATACATGCATAATGTAGTAGAGAAACACTGATGATTTCCGTGCGAAGCCGGGGCGAATCGCTAGTAAATTATTAATCCAATGTTAACTGCAGTTACAGATAGCAAACTTGCTAAAAGTGTCTGTTTTTCGCAAATTTTCTATCTTTAACTACAACGAACTATAAGTTGCAACTTTATGAGGTTCTAAATGACCTTCATTGCTTTAACCTCAATATGATTACTTCTTACAATGATATTTATAAGCTTAGAATAGCACAATTTCATATTTTTATCTTGTGGCTTGGTAATCTACGAATTGAATGACTATATCAGAACACTACTGACCCATCACTCCTTCACCCATCGACCTGTATTTTATCTTAGCCCACAAAAAACTGCCAGTACAATCAGCAAAATGAGGCGGTTTGCATGCAGTATGGTTCCACATGGAACTCGTGATGCGACGCGCTCCGCATATTTCACCGTGATGGCTGCTTTTTCTGCTGATGGTACGTTAATGGCCGCCATTTTGCGGGATTCGGATTGAGGTTTGATAGTGACGATCTTTTAGATGTAATTGATTTTGGGTTAAAAATACTAAGGCTCGTATTTATAAAGCAATCTCAAGATTAAGAGCAAAATTCAGTATGGATTAGACAGGTCATTTTGTACTTATATAACATTTCTCATACGAACTCAAACTCGGTTTCAAGTGCAGATTATAAATATGAACCTGAAACCCCACATCTCTGAGTCACAAGAAGAAAAATAAATTCCTGGATATTTCTAGATAAATTTCTGATTGACTGATGCCAACGCGATATCTAAGTCTTCACGACGAATTGTATTATATTTAAGGTTCAAAATTTTATTTAGCTGGAATTGAAGTGATAGGAAAACATAGAATGTGCCAGCTGTTTCTTCTTCTAGAGATGCTATAAAAACCAGCTAGTGCATAAGGGGAAGATTCGATTCAAATCGATGGTTTCATAGAGGTATTGTATTTTAGGTGGTCAATACGTGTAAGAACTTATCAAATAACTCTCAAAACTTGTCAGACGTAGCGATATCAACTCCGATTACTTCAGTACCTACATACTCCAGTATAAAGGCGTGATGCTATGTCTGAAACGTTTCCAACTTAGGTAAGTGTGCAGGTCAAAATACGAGTGGCTCTTCTGATTATTCCGCGCATTGGCACTGGAAGATACGCGCGTTACGTGCGTCGGGTGCGGCGCGCAAGCGTTTATTTACGACGCAATATCGAACAGGGGTGTGCATGTGAAAACCGCCTTGCAGACGCCTAGCTCACACTTATACAGGGTCTGAAAAAATAGTCCAAGCCTCCTGGTCTCTTTCTCTTTGGTTCATCGTGGAACCGATAAGACTTGGACACTTCCAGAGTAAGTTCAAAATTACTATTTTTCAGAGAACATGGAGCCGTAGGAATTTTAAGCGAAATAAAATGTGCAATTTCACTTATTAGAGGCCTAAAGACCACCACCATGACAAACACTGAAATCTGATAAGTTTCTGAAAATTATTGTATTTGATGTCTCACTCATATCTCCTAAGCCTTATCCTGTATCTCACGGGGTCGGCTACCTAATCTAGGTGATTGAACGAGGGTTCTGGTTTTTCACAGAGCGACTGACATCTAACCTCCGCATCCCATAAGGGAAACCAGACCCATTCCTAGATTGGGTCAGAGTTTTCAAGCCGCCAATGCTTAGCACTGGCCTCTGACATGTCTTAACGACTAATATCTACGGTGTTAAACGATATTAACCGGGACCAACGGCTTAACGTGCCTTCTGAAGCACGATAAAAGCACCGAATAAACGTACATATGAAATTCCAAAATCGAAAAACATATTGATACGTGCTGGGATTCGAACCACGACCTCCCGCTTAGGAGGCAGCGGCCCTATCCACTACACCATCGGGCTCATTTGATATCTCACTCAAAGAATGAAATAAATGGTCTTCTTCTCTCTGCCTTACAAAGGTTTAAGACCCGCTATACAAACTCTTTCAAAGAACTTACTCGCGACAAGTGCTGTGCGTTACAATGACGTCACAGTGTGTTTGCCCGCACTCCACAATGTGCGAGAGTGCTCTACAGAATTTATCACTTCTTCCTTATCGTAAGAATAGCACCTGCATAAAGTCACGCTTATATTCTTTACGGGGTAGGCAGATTTATAACGGCTTGATAAAACTGCGATGCAATTTACTTTCTTCTCTACTTTCTTCTTTCTTTTCATCAGGAGAGAAAGATCGAAACTTCGTGGGCTAACCCTCCTTTCAATACAAACAAGTAAGCTGATCAGTTTTCATTACGATTTACTGAGCTTTAGAGCCCTAGATAAATTAATGACGTTCATCAAGTCCTAAGTTAACTTTGTTTAGTGAATGCTAAATAGTACATATATACATATAATCACGCCTTTATCCCTAATGGGGTATGCAGAGCGTAATCGACCTAAACAAAGGTCGTTCCGCCACATCTGACAAAGTTTTGAGGGTTATTTATGATAGATTACTTTGTTATATTGCTGTAGTGACAGGTTGTCAGCCCATCGCCTAAATTGCAATATACTGAAACTGTGGTTTTTACAGCATGCCTGGGAGGAAATGCAGCTGGCTCATTCCATGTTTTTCTTTCGCTCCCAGTCCAGCATGGAAGATAAATAGTTATAAATTCATTTATAAAAAAAAAAAGGTAGTTATTTCAATATTAATGCGACAGCAGCCAACCGGATCAAACCAGCATTTTTGAGCCTGCTTCCGGAGATGGACGATTTAATTTAGCTAAGTGAGCGGCTTACTCGGCACAGGAACTTTATAAATTATGGAGACTGGCAAATATTATCGATAAGAACATTTACGTTTTCCTTTTACCTTTCTTTTTAAAAGACATCTGAAATTTTTGCGGGAGAATACTAGTTAGATTAGACAGCCACTTTAAGACATAGACCAAAAGTATATGTTTCCCAACACTATTTCCGACGATGCTTCCCTGACTTTCATTCACACATTTAGTCAAAGAGAGCCCGATGGTGTTGTGGATAAAAACCAGGAAATTCGTTCATACCCCGAGATTAAGTAACCGACCCCGTGAGATACAGGATAAGGCTAGGGAGATGAAGTGCTTTAGTTAAACAAACACACACAATCCACTCAGCCTAATATATATTCTGATCCTCAAAAATAATAGCGCACATCACAGACGCTCGTTCCATTAAAATCTCCCTCAAAACTTATTTTACTTATTAAATTCCACTCCAGTTGTCTAACAACCTGCTCATTAAACATGAAAGGCATTTAGACTAGATAACGCATAACGTCAAACAAAGGCCACCCCTCTTACAAACTTTTCGACAAACCGTTTAACATGGTTATAAACAACTTGCTCTGTCAATAAGAAACATTGGGGATCGATTTTGGAAACATCTTTTGTTCATGATTGACTCGTGTATCTTTGAGCAAGGTTTTTGGTTGACTCAAATAATTTTGAGCAAGGGTTTTGGTTGACTCATATTATTTTGACAAGGTTTTAAGTGGACTCATATAATTTTAAGCAAGGTTTTTTAGTTAACAGTATAATTCTAAGCACACCTTATTCGTTAAATAATTGTTCCAAATATTCCTACAGAGTTAAGAATCTTATGCTTTCCGAAGAAAATTTATTTTCTTATCGATCTTAAGATAATATGAGAAAATATATATCTCATTTATTTTTTTATATTTTAGCCTATATGAGAGATTTTTAATTGAATTAGCGGATAAAGCTATGGATCTTTATCCGTTTTTAAGAATTGGATTCAGTATTCTGCTAATTCAATTAAAAATCTCATGATGTTCATGGGAACATCGAGGAATTTTCAATAATATTCAGTAAACAATGTTATTTGTAACTGAATTAAAAATTAATTGAACTTCAAAACTCTTCATGTTCCTACCATAATATCCCATAATCATCTTCAGTCAAACTTCCACCTAATTGCAATTACTGCATGTATCACTTTCGCATAAATTGTGTTTAGGAAGTGTTGTAAATTGATTGTGAACTCTATAGGCCAGGATACTGGTGTCACTTTTCAGTGTTGTGCTGTGTCACTCATGAGATTGAGTAAAGTACGTATTGGGTTTGAATGTGGCTCCTAAATACACTTTAAATGATAGATCGGATTTTGACTATATTTATAGAGAAAAGGAAAAAATCACTTTGTGGTCGTTTGCGCTCTGCCTATCCTATTAGAAATAAAGGCGTAATTTTATGTATGTATGTATGTAAACAATCTGCAATTCACGCGAACTTTCTGGCCACACTTCCCCTTCACCTGTCAAAGGCCCGCCGAGGCGTATCTCCGCCGTCATCGAGCCCCTCGAGCATTCGTTATCTACTTATGAGTGACGGCTCCCGGTCTATAGTCGCGAGTGAAAGATGGGTCGAGATAATTTGAGTAGTTCGATTGTTTGAGGGACTGGAAATGGTGTCAAATGACTTTTAGATCTGATTATCTATTTACTGACTTCCATGCTGGACTGGGGGCGACAGAAAAACATAGAATGTGCCAGCTGCATGTCCACCCGGGCATGCTGTAAAAACCAGCTAAGGGATCCGATGATTTCCGTAAATTGCAATTTAGACGATGGGCTGACCACCTGTCACTACAGCATTATACCTACAAATCTATCTTAATAACCCTCAAAACTTTGTCAGACATGGCAGAGCGACCTGTTTTTAGGTCGTTTACGCACTTCCTAACCCATTGGGTATAAAAACGTGATTATATGTATGTATGTTATCTATTTATGAGTGACATCTCCCGCAATCTATAGTCGCAAGTGAAAGTGTCCAGATGATTTGAGCATTCGAATATTGTTATTGCTGCAAAATGGTGGTTTCTTATACATGGGTCTAATATATACGTAATAACTTGACAGATACAGATCACAATTTAATAGAAGAGAAAATAAATATAATTAGGTTTATTTTGATGCGATACGTGGCAAGTGACAACGCTTCTTCTTCTTCCATTGAGTAAATTGTAAAGTTATGAATTCCCAATCACTGATTTATGTGTCAAAGTTACATTAACTAAGCAATTTAATCACTTTTACCAGAAACGCCTACTTGCTTGCGGCCTCATTTGTTCCAGCTCAGTGTTCTGTCGCAAAAGCTCGTTAATTTCATTAGACATGTGTATGGAACTACATTAATTTTGTATCTGCGCCTTGCCCTCCCGCCCTCATCTTTCATTTCTCCCCCTCTGACACCTAGCGCCTAGGACAGTCTTTCCCAAATTTTTGGTAGGCCTTGTTGACATTCGGTTCAAGGTTGGCTTCGAGAGTGAAAAGTTGATCGACATTTGTATTACAGAAATTTTAATTCCATTTTTACAGCAAATCTCTTAAGCTCGTATTTCTAAAGCGATTTCATGATTGAGAGCAATATTAAGTATGGATTTGATAGGTCAAAACGACCTACTAAATTACATTTCTGATACGAACTCAAACTCGACGTCCCACTTGAGAGCTGATTATAAATACGGGCCTTAATTTTCAGTGTTTTACGCAATCAGGGTATTACTGCTCTTATTTTTACTAGTTATTACTTACTGCCTTTTTTATTACTAGTTATTACTTATTTTGAAAAATATTTTTACTGAATTTATTTACGAGTATACACCTAGTACTTCTTCATTCATGAATCAGTATAAAATATATATTTTTTAAATCGCATGCAAATCCGTTCGTTATTTTTTGAGTTCATCTTGTTTAAACCAAGGTTTTAAACAGTCAGACGCAGCGGGGGTCTTTGTTTTATAAAATGTTTCAGACAACTTTGAGTGCCACTGTCCCAGGAAGTTCACAGTAAGTTTATATTTTGTTCAGGCTTGTCAGCAGTTGGTTCAACTTTGCAGTTTCTGTTTCGCGGTTTGTTTCCGCGGAGTTTGTGTCAAATTACTGTCATATGGTAACTTTGTTACGTAGCTGTAGTTAAATATTATGCAAATATTTTGAACGTTTCTACTGTATATTTTATTAAAATTATTATTTTTAACGTCGCATAACTGTTTTTTTGACTCAAAAAGGTGGTTAATTAATTTAATAGGAACAGGTATTCTTATACGTTAAAGTCTATCTAATTTAAGTCATTTTAGAGTGTTGTGTGCCAAGGTTAGGCTATGCGCTAGTAACCAGCGCATTTACAAAAAAATATGAATAAAATTAAATAAGGTATAAATAAAAATGTCAATAGAAGTCACATATGGACGTATGTCACCATAATTGCCTTGCCAACGGATGGTTAAGAGCTAAACTTGTGTCATGTTCGAATAAACCGTTGTCGTGTTTAAATAAACCGCTGTCATGCTTGAAACCTAGAAAGCTATTCCCATTCAAAAATGCCTAATAAATATGATCGTGGGACCGAAATTATTGACTTAGAGATTTTTCAAAGTTATTTTTCAATCGTGTTTGATGAGCTCTACCCTGAATATTTAAAAGAAATGCATCAAAATAAAATGAAAAGTCAATGGACTCGATTCTAGATACCACCGGCTAAAACTAAAATTAAAATCTTTATATCATTTTCAAAATAATTAAATCGAAAAAGGATAGGCGATTTATACTCTATAATTTTACATTTTGTCTGCTAGATTTTGACGTGTTTTGCTCGTTTCCCCAGTATTTCTGTAAATTTTATCTGCCACCCGCCACATGATAACGCATAAAATCACCGACTATAAATCAAAAACCGGAAAGAATAGATCCTTTTCCAATGTTTTTAGTCTGAAAGTGACAAATATATTTTAAATTTAGTTTTAGCCGGCAAATCTACAATCGAGTTCATTATTTGAAGTTTTACAACTTCAAGTATTTATTCATTTAATACGATAAATTGATCTGTATTTCTGCAGGCGTAGCGTCTACTTCCCGGAACATCGTCCCATGCATTTTACATGGGTTTGTGACGGCTCGCTGCCCGCAACCATACATTACTTCTGACGTGAGTTTATAATCCACCTATATTGGTATTTCAAGGAATATGTTGACTTGAGTCGAAGGGACATTTAAATTGTTGCTTTATTTATGGGCTGGGTACCTTTTAAGCTCCTTGGTGTTTTTAAAACATGTCATGAATAAATAATTCAATTGTTTTTATCAAAAATCTGAAAATGTATTAATGTGGTAGTATCTATATTTACTACAAAAGGCACTTTTAAGAAAATCTACTTATAAAGTTGCTAATTAAATGTATTTTTATTTAACTTGGCGCCCTCGCTTTTGTATTTGAACTTTTCAGTGTTATTACCTTGAAAGCCTCCAACCTAAAAAAGCCAGACTTTCTTTTCAACTCTGTTTCAGCAGTCTCCATTGAAACTTCTTTTTATTTGAGTTTCAGGCCTATATTTCAACTTCAGACAAAACATAACTTTTAGCCAGTAATTTAGGTATGGCAAACTTTAGAACGTACAGAAAATTCCAGATTCATTTATAAACTTTTAACAGGTATTTTGGTATATAGAATTAATTTGTCTCGCTTGAAATTGTGGTGAAATGTTTAAGACTCGTATTTATAAAGTGATCTTAAAATTGAGAGTAATATTAACTATCGTGGTTCGACAGGCCGTTTTGTATTAAATGATATATCTGATACAAACTCAAAATGGCTGTCACTCTTGAGACCTGATTATAATTACGAGCCTAAGAATGTTTCTCATTATACCTTTAGAGTATGAAATGATGGCGGAAATATAAATAATAATAAAGCGTGCTCAAATCATAATAATAGTATTATAGATTTCTCTTCTTAGTTTTTTTTCTCTTCAATGACGTCGCTTCTCGCGACATAATCGTAATTCTAATTCTTAGCTAGCGCTGTCACTTTCTGAACTTTGACGTAAGAACAAGATAGCAAATAAACACATGACTTTGACATTCTAATCTGACATTAGATTGCTTATTTGACGTAAAATAAGGAAGCATGCTCTATGCTCAGTTTTTATTTAAAGCGTTTTACGTGAAATTAGTTCATTTGCTATCCTGTTCTAATGCCAAAATTAGCTAGCTAAGAATTAGTCCAGGAATGCTACCAATGTCAATTCCAAACTACTATACTGCACTTAAGAAAACACATACAACAGTTATACACATAACAACATTACAGAAGTACAACATAGGCGGCCTTATTGCTAAAGTGGAAGTGGTGGTAGAAATATTTTTGAAAACTGTGGTACATATATACGTATATACATACAATCACGCTTTTATCCCTAATAAGGTAGGCACAGCAAACTAAAAGCTCGCTCCGCCACATCTGACAAGGTTTTGGGGGTTAAGTAAGACAGATTTGTAAGTATATTGTAGTAGTAGTATACTGTAGTGACATGTTGTCAGCCCATCGCCTAAATTACAATATACTGAAACTCTCGCATCCTTTAGCTGGTTTTTACAGCATGCCCGGAAGGGAATGCTGCTGGCACGATCTATGTTTTCTCTCACTCCCAGGCCAGCATGGAAGTAGAACTGGTCGAGGAAATAAAAAAAGGTATAAAATATTGACCGGTTAAAGGCTTATGGAAATGTCCGGTCTAGACTCAGCGGCGACGCCTGACTTATCTCCTGATTTTATGATGAATGTGATGGAAAGAACGATTTGCGAACATTTCAGATTCGTATGTTGGAAAACATTTAACAAGCGATCTAAAGATTTAAAATATCAAGTGAAGATTTGACAGGTCATATTGAACTGAAATGAAATTTCTCACAAGAACTCAAACTAGCTGCCAGTCTCAAGTGATGTTTATCAATATGGGCTCCTAATTATAAAGCGATCTCAAAATTGAGAGCAGTATTAAATATGGATTCGACAGGTACGAGTAATTATGTACTGAAATTACATTTCTGTTACGAACTCAAACTCGCTGTCAATCTCAAGTGTTTATTACAAATACGGGTCTTAGTCTCTATCAACTGCAAGCAGTTTTAACTGTTTATCAGATCAGAAACCCATTCGAAACTTTCGTAAACATTACCATAATCTATACAGGGCGTCCTACGGCGATGCCACACGGAGGGAAAGTACCTTAAATATTAATGATAGCATATTTTACTGAAAGAAGACATCGTTTAATTTTTAATAATAATTAGAACTGCATACACAGATTTTTTAAAAATCGCCTACCTCAACCGGGAATCGAACCCGCCAAATGTGACAGTAAAATTACATGTATTTTATAATAGCGTCTGAAAGGGCTACTCATAAGCATTATTTTTTCCTTAATAACCTAGCATATTAAATGAAACTAAAAGCATAAAATTGTACATTTTATTTAAAATTTTGTTCAGAGAAATTCCCTCTGACTTGGCCATGCTTCCAACAATTAACATTATCATTTCAAAGATCTACCCACTTGAGATACGAGATTTCCGTGGTATAAGTACATGATAATAATAAAGCGATACATAAAGTGTAGTAGGTACTTCTTCATGAGCTCACAATTACCATGCAACTGGCTGATATTAGTAAAAATAAATAATTCGAAAATGGAACACTTAAATTTTCAAGCGTCTGTTCTTTTGTTTATTGTGAGTTTCATTTTCGTTTATTAGCAATTTTTGTGTTAATTTACTTACCATGGCGTACCAAAATAATTTGGATTTAATAGAAGCATACTTTTTAAATCAAAAATACATTTCATTAGCTTTGCGGTGGTACCGCGAAAAATATCCCGATAGACACACACCATCTCGATTTGTGTTGAAAAGATTGGTGGATAATTTAAAAAATTTAGGACGTTTTGATCATCGCTTACAGCAACCACAGCGGCAGATAATAAACGTCAGCGATGATGAACTCAACATTCTGATTTACTTTGAAGCGTACCCGAAGAGTTCAGTGAGGGAAGGTGAAGAAGAAATTGGAATTTCAAAGAAAATAATACATCGCGTGCTGAAAAAATACAAGTTTAAAAGTTATGTTGAAGGGCGATTAGTGCAAATATTACGGCCGGGAGATGGTGAAAGACGACTCAATTTCTGCCAACATATCGAGAGACTCATCCTTGAGGATCAAAATTTTTTGAACACCATTATTTGGTCAGACGAGTCAAACTTTAGTAACAACGGTATGTACAACATGCGTAATAATCGCATTTGGTCCAGACAGAATCCCTTACGAATCCGCGAGGCTAATGATCAAGTGCGTTTTTCTTTCAACTGTTGGTGTGGGATTGTAAGTAACCGGGTTCTCTAAATACATTTTTACGAAGGAACTCTGAATACGGAAAGATATCTAGAAATACTTGAGATTTTAAGAAATGAGATCAATAATCTTCCTGATGCAGATCGACGAAATCTCATATTCCAGCAAGATGGGGCTCCGGCTCATAACAGTAGGAGAACAGCCGAGTTTCTTAATGAACATTTTCCTTCCTGGATCGGCACTTTTGGACAAATTAGATGGCCACCGAGATCCCCAGATCTAACCCCACTTGTTTTTTTTTTTATGGGGTTATGTAAAAGATTTAGTTTACAGGAACCGGTACAACAGTGTGCAGGAGTTACAAAATGAACTTAGACGTATTATTTAAACATCCACCATGCAAAAATAAGTAAATCGACAGGGAGAGAAATTATTAAAAGAGTGAGAATTTGTATACAACAGAACGGATCACATTTTGAGCATTTGATTATTATTATTTTTTAAATAAAATGTAAAATTTTATGTTTTTAGTTTCATTTAATATGCTAGGTTATTAAGGAAAAAATAATGCTTATGAGTAGCCCTTTCAGACGCTATTATAAAATACATGTAATTTTACTGTCACATTTGGCGGGTTCGATTCCCGGTTGAGGTAGGTGATTTTAAAAAAATCTGTGAATGCACTTCTACTTATTATTAAAAATTAAACGATGTCTTCTTTCAGTAAAATATCCTATCATTAATATTTAAGGTACTTTCCCTCCGTGTGGCATCGCCGTGGGACGCCCTGTATATATAAAAATGAATCCCTATTTCCGTTGGTCACGGCATCACGCCTGAACGGCTGGACCGATTTCGCTAATTCTTTTTTTGTTCTGTTCGTTATTATCAGGAAAAGGTTCTTATGAAAGAAAAAAATAAGAAAATTGCGCGGAAAATTAGAAAATTTAAAATTACTTAACCACCATATAAAATTATTAAACTTTTTTAATGTAACCTTAAGACATTTGACATAGAATTGACTGAATGCGTGCTGCAAATATAGTCAAAGAGGATGAAAAAAAAAACAATTAACGTTTAAAACGGATTCTTCTGTCAATCTTATTTTAAAAATCTGCTCATTTATGGCGTCTAAGGCGAAACAAAGTTCGCCAGGTCAGATAGTGTAAGATTATTTTTAAACAGTTTTCAACTTTTAGGAGTTTATTGTTAACGGATAAGTTTTGAACTTATATATCTGCAGATCACTGAGAAAACTTCGATACCGCGTTTCAGAACTTATGTTTCTTGATGTGGAGCCATCTATCGGATACAAACTATTGTTAATGCATGAGAGTGCAGTACAGACCGCAGTTTCATGAAATGAGTCTAAAATGCTCTTCAAAATTTGTCAGACATACGCAGCGAAAACATCTTAATTAAGGCGTTGACTCTGTCTTAGGCTTAATAACATAGTCTTATGTATGCATGTATTATTCTTAATACTCTTAGTACTTGCATTAAAATGCGTGTAAGACCCCCCGCAGAGTCTTGCAGCGTCTCGTCTGAGCGGCGCCGGCTGATGCACTTGTCTGGGCTTTTGAACTTCACTGAAACATTAATTAGTTATTATTAGGTTTCATATTGAGTTGGGCTTACATGTCTTTCTATTTAATCAATGATATGTTTCGATCATCCGATTTTATTTGGCTAGGATTTTGAAACTGACTTAAACATGAATTAATTCAACAGAAGTCTAACTTTTCAAATTAGAAATTATAAATATGTGGTACACAAGCAACAAATTTAATATGTACTCGTATGTCGGTATGTCGGTCGCCATGCAAGGAGGGCATTCGGAGCGACCATTAAGAGAAACAACCGTGTCTTATGACGAACGTTTATTGACTAAAAATATTGGATATTATACGCTAATAACTATACGAAACCTATGTATGAATAAGGACACTTGCACACTACAGTCTATTGCCGCTCGAAATGTAGGTACCACATTTTCCAGTTCCTAACAAGAAGTTTACCATTTTATGGCACAATTCTAATAATGATGTTCAAGCCTGTTTTACTTTAACATCTTTCCATAAAACTTAAGGTGGAAACTTTCGCTAAATTCTCTGGAAAGATTTTTCGTAAACCTCTTTTCTGGTCATGAATAATTTAGTGAGAGCGGCTCTTAAAGAAAGCACACTGAGGTCAATGAAAATTGGCTAAAATCGCCACCAGATTGGGTACAAGGTTTGTTCAGACTAAAATTACCAAGATAAAATTAATAGAAGCAGTATTGATTATGAGGCACATATTTACCTCATGATTTTTTTTTAAACCCAATAAATGAGGCTGCTATAAGAGAACTGTAAGCAGCCTAATAAAGTAAGATTTTTGCCATTTATTATCATCTTCAACACGTACTTCCAAGGTAGTCGAATTTAGGAGCATTTCCTTGAGAGGCCAGTTGGCCGAGTGATGACGGATGGGAAAAGGGTAATCACCCACCTGGTCGGGTGTTGTGACCAGGGGACCGGAGTCCGACTGGATTAGTTCGGAAGTTGTATATATGCAGATCGCAGAGCAAACTTTGATACCGCGTTTCATATCCTTTATGTAAAAAACTAAGAAAACAAGATTTATTGGATGATTCGGATTCAACTACACAAAAAAATCATATTGCATGTCTTTGATTTATAATAAAAGTTATTGCATACTGTCTCACGCTAAATAATGAACACCTTTTCTCCTAGCCCATTCTTCTTCGCGTCTCTACTGACATGAAATATCTACAGTTTTATACAACGACACCTCCTAAGTCCCGAATGCAAATTACTTTACACAGGGCACCTGGACGGCTTCAGAAAAAGATTGCTAGAAATTTCGCAATATTTTACGTGACTCAATTTTACTTCGAAACTAATTCCTATCGTTTCTTCAACAAAACGAACTAAACTAGCAGACTACTTGACTTATAGCAACTAAACTCTGTTGCAAACTGATGTACCTGTCCCGAACCCGTGAAGAACCTGTTTAAATAAAAACTGTATTTGTTTTTTTTTCGTTTTTATAAACACTAAATTTAAATTAGGCGATGCATGTTTCCTTTGCAATACAAATTAGCTTTTCAATACATAAAATTAAAAAGTATTATAGTCCTACTATAAAAAACAATGGACCTTAGTGGAGAGAAAGTAAGAAAACTTAGAGAACAACGTTTTATAGCAAGTTTGTTGTATCAAGCTGTAAACTATCTTGCTACGACGTCTGTGATTGTTAGTTGGTAGATAATTTTACGAGGACTTTTGCCGTTACTTTGTCTTTTCTTTGTGGGCTCTTTAAGACTTTCTTCTATGCTGGCCTGGGAGAGAGAGAAAAACATAGAATTTGCCAGATGCATTTCCTCCCGGGCATGCTGTAAAAACCAGTTTAAGGATCCGTGGGTTTCAGTATATTGTAATTTAGGCGATGGGCTGACAACCTGTCACTACAGCAATATACCTACAAATCTATATTAAATTACCCTCAAAACTTTGTCAGACGTGGCGGAACGACCTTTGTTTGGGTTGTTTACGCTCTGCCTACCCCATTAGGGATAAAGGCGTGATTATATGTATGTATGTATGCTCTTTAAGACGAACTGTGACGTAACTGCACTACAACTTGGTGACTGTAGTGTTTTTGACCGTACCGGAGTAGCAGCGCTCTACCTTTGCGAGGACCAAAAAATACTACCTCTATTTGATCTCTAACTTTGGAACCTTTGGCGCGAAAAAGCTTCTCTGCCCTTTGTCCCGCTTGCCGAGAATTTCCCTCCTGGACTTGAACTACCCTGGCCGGTCTGTAAGTCCTTAAACAGGCTGCGGACTCAGTTTCGGAGAAGTAAGGAGAACATGGTCAGGTGGGCATTTTCGGCTAGCTACGATGTGGACTGTGTTTGCGGTGCAGTGCAAACCATGGCACACTTAAAATCATCCCCGGCGTGCGCCATCACTTGCACGCCAGCGGATTTAATGGACGACAGTCAATTCGCAATAGAATAAGAATAATAACTACAATTGGCTGAATTCTAGGCCGCTACGATGTAATTTCTCGTGTTCCATCTACACGCAAGAAGAATCAATCTAGTTCCTGCTATTCACCTAGCTGGTAGTTCATCTGGCAGGGCATCCCAGTACTGCGTTTAATTCTTTAGAGGACTTGACTATTTCAAAGGTCATTATGATTTTGCAGCATTATGAATTTAGGGTATCTAGTCGCAATGAATTTAGCTGTTTGCACAATTTCATTAAACATCCCCAGTTTTCTTCTGTCGAGTGGCTATCGAGTCTATTGACCCGATGAACCCTGGTGTCAAAGTTTTTAAACCGCTTAGTAGCACAACTATCAGGCCTCTGACATGGTTTGAGTAACGACCACTATCAAAGACAGCGACCGGGACTGACGGCTTAACGTGCCGTCCGAAGTAGGAAATATTTTTCTTGCTGAATCAGGTGATTCAGCCTACAATATCTTAACGAAACTGGGGAAAAAATCACAAAGTGATAAATTCTCAAATAGTAATTATATACTTTGTGTTTCCCCCAGTCCCCAGTTTAACTGAGTAATTTAAACTTTCTCCTATTGGCCAGTTACGATGCAGTCAAGCTGCAGTCCATCTATAAAGACTCGCTCTGTCATGTTGCGGTCAGTTCACACCTGGAAGTGATGTGACGCAGTGAGAAGCTGCTTGAAGATGCATCCTGTTGTACTAAAAATACAGAGTAAATAAGTAGCCCTGCGTCAAGAGGAGTTCAAATCAATAAAATGCCCATATTTTTTGTATAGTAAATAATATGTAAATATTGTTTCTATTTTGTAATAATAATTCTTCCATGCTGGACTGGGAGCGGGAGAAAAACATTTAATATGCCAGCTACATTTCCTTCCGGGCATGCTGTAAAAAACAGCTAGGGGATCCGCGGGTTTCTGTATATTGCAATTTAGGCGATGGGCTGAAAACCTGTCACTACAGCAATACCTACAAATCTATCTTAAATAACCCTTAAAACATTGTCAGACGTGGCGGAACGACCTTTGTTTAGGTCGTTTACGCTCTGCCTACCCCAGTAGGGATAAAGGTGAGATTATATGTATGTATAATGCAAATATCACGCTCTTGAAAAGTTAGTGGCACGTCGCTTTCCGGTGTGAACTGACCCTTGCGGTTGTATTATTGTATTCCGAGCGTATTGTTGACATTTACAACGATACATACATACATATAATCACGGCTCTATCCCTAATGGGGTATGCAGAGCGTTAACGACCCAAACGAAGGTCGTACCGCCACATCTGACAAAGTTTTGAGGGTTACTTAAGATAGATTTGTAGGTATATTGCTGTAGTGTTAGTTTGTCAGCCCATCGCCTAAACTGCAATATACTGAAACTCTCGGATCCTTAAACTAGTTTTTACAGCATGCTCGGGAGGAAATTCATCTGGCAAATTCTATGTTTTTCTCTCGCTCCCAGTCCAGCATGGAAGAAATTACATTACATTTACAACGAGCTGTTAAATAAACTCGGTTCCAATGTGACTGTACTTATTCCATCCATTCCATCTGCAGCAACAAGGTGTTAGAATAGAGTAATACAGTTTGTATCACATTGTCGGTTTAATTTATTGTGAGGGGACTTAAATAGTTTTATAGGTTTGAGAATCGCTGTTTCAATGTTTTGATTGAAAATGTGATTTTTACTCGAGAACATTTTCAATTTATTCATACAAACACATATACATATAATCACGCCTTTATCCCTAATGGGGTAGACAGAGCGTAAAAGACCAAAACAAAGGACGTTCCGCCACGTCTGACAAAATTTTGAGGGTTATTTAAGATAGATTTGTATAATGCTGTAGTGACAGGTTGTCAGCCCATCGCCTAAATTGCAATAAACTGAAACACTCGGATCCCTTAGCTGGTTTTTACAGCATGCCCGGGAGGAAATGCAGCTGGCACATTCTATGTTTTTCTTTCGTTCCCAGGCCAGCATGGAAGAAATAATATATTTGTGCCAAATGATAATTACCTAACTTAGGTACAAGGTCTATACTTTTCTAGGTTATTTTTCTTCCATGCTGGCCTGGGAGCGAGAGAAAAACATAGAATGTGCCAGCTGCATTTCCTCCCGGGCATGCTGTAAAAACCAGCTAAGGGATCCGAGGGTTTAAGTATATTGTAATTTAGGCGATGGGCTGACAACCTGTCACTACAGCAATATACTTACAAATCTATCTTAAATAACCCTCAAAACTTTGTCAGACGTGGCGGAACGACCTTTGTTTGGGTCGTTTACGCTCTGCCTACCCCATTAGGGATAAAGGCGTGATTATATGTATGTATGTATGTATGTATGTTATTTTTCACAACGTCTTACGAACTTGAATGCTGACTATTACTCCATACCTTCACAGTTAGAGTAAATATGCACCTTTTGGATGTACAGACGTCGACTCCGTTTTTGTCGACCCAGACCCAGGCCTAAGTCAAGACCAATCCCGTTTCCAATAAAAAGAACCTTTAACATGATTATTGTTTAGCAATATACCTACAAATATATCCTAAACAACCCTCAAAACTTTGTCAGACGTGGCGGAACGACCTTTGTTTAGGTCGTTTATGCTCTGCCTACCCCATTAGGGATAAAGGCGTGATTATATGTATGTTAACATGATTAAGTACTTTCATATTTCTACTTCGTCTACATAACCTTCCATTCCATAAACATATTTATTTAACTATTCATTGTATTAATTACATAAGGAATTAAGACACAACAGGAACGGCTTATTTTTGCAAAGAAATTTCTTACAGCAGACATAATAAAAATATGATAGCATAAAACGTAATAGTCTTCCCACCGATTTTCCGTAATGGTGGTCAATTTCCCAGAGATCAGCCAACTGCGCAGGACTCGTTTTAAGTGCCCAAGTGTTTGCGCTACACGCAGGTGCACTCGCTATTCCTTCAATCTCTTATCCTGATAGGACAGACTGACTGACACGACCAGAGATAAATCAGGCGCAGGACCGACTATTTACATGCCCAATCCGATAGCATGGATTATCTTACTTTTCGGACAATCAAGTGATCAGCCTGTAATATCCTAACCAAACTAGAAACAACGACACAAAGTCATTGTCCCCCGCCAGGAATCGAATCCGGGACCTCCGGGTCGAGAGCTCATGGCTCAGACCGCTAGACCACGGAGGCAGTATAAAACGTAATGCAGGCAAGACAAACACAAATCGTGCGCCCTTTGATAGCAATAGACAGTTCCCCGTTATTACCACATCCAGCAACAAGTCTGTTGGGGCTCGTTAGTTTATACGATAACCATCGCGCGTCTAGTTCAGGACTTACTTTATGAGGGTCGGGGCGGGCCGGCAGTGTAATAAGTCTTGCAAATTAGAATCGAAGTATCGACTTCTGATCGCTCGGGCGGTCGTTAATGTATGCGTGTGTTGGGTTTATGGGCTAACTGTATGATAAAGGCAGTGAATTGCTGTTGTAGTTCAAAATGTAGCTGTATAACACCAGTTAAGGCTTTATTAAACGAAAATGAAGTTTCTGTCATCTGTCAAGATGATATAAGCCTAATGATGATGATGATGAAATGAAAACACCTAGAGTTATGTGATCCAAGCGGGAAAACGCCGTTGTTGTAACGGGAATTTATTTTATAAGATTTTTCTTATTAATTAGCAAACTGAAAACAATAGTTTGTATCTTTTTTTTTGTTTTTGTATATTTTATTTGGCGGTTCTTTAATTATTTTACACAAACCAAATACATACTTGAGTATCTTTGCTAGTCACGTCTATGTCTTATAATCACACCTTTATTCCTGATGGGGTTGGCAGAGCGTAAACGACCTAAACACGGGTCGTTCCGCCATGTCTGACAAAGTTTCGAGGATTATTTAAGATATATTTATAGGTGTTTTGCTGTAGTGACAGGTTGTCAGCCCATCGCCTAAATTTCAATATACTAAAACCCTCGGATCCTTTAGCTGGTTTATACAGCATGCCCTGGAGGAAATGCAGCTGGCACATTCTATGTTTCGCTCCTAGTCTACCCTGGAAAAAAATATACCATATCGTAATCCCCCAAGCATTACAATCAACTTGAAAACCAAAAACAAACCCCATTGTTTAGACCTGCTAATAGCCACCAGCCACAATACCAATATTTGACTTAAAGATTTGAACACCCTATCAGCAACGTTGCCACGACTTGACGTCCTGACGCACGTCAACGCGTCAAGACCACTTGAAGCGATTCAAACAAACGCGCCCGCCCTCATTACGACCCTTCTGGTTTTGTTGCAAGTTTGGTCTGTTAATAAAAGCGTGATTGGCGTTGAGAGACCATTCAATGGTTTTGAATCCTGCTAGGTATAAATACGTTGTCTTCATTTATATTTATTTATTTAACTATTTATTGCACACATAATCATACATAAAACACAAAAATAAAAAACAATAGCACAACAGGTACAGTATATTGTAACTAGTACAGAAATATGGTTTGTCAGAGCGAATATTATCGACATCTACTGATATCATATTTCTTCCATGCTGGACTGGAAGCGAGAAAAAAACATAGAATGTGCCAGCTGCATTTCCTCCCGGGCATACTGTGAAAACCAGCTAAGGGATCCTAGGGTTTCAGTATATTGTAATTTAGGCGATTGACTAACAACCTGTCACTACAGCAATATACCTACAAATCTATCTTAAATAACACTACAATTTTGTCAGACGTGGCGGAACGACCTTTGTTTAGGTCGTTTACGCTCTGCCTACCCCTTTAGGGATAAAGGCGTGATTGTATGTAGTGATATCGCACATAACATATCACATAAAATCACGCCTTTATCCCTTACGGGGTAGGCAGAGCGTAAAACGCCTCCTAAAAGGCGCTTTCGCCACGTCTGATATAAATTGAGGGCAATTTTAGATTGTAATGTGTATTGCTGTAGTGACAGGTTGTCAGCCCATCGCCTAAATTACAATACACTGTAACCCTCGAATCCCTTTTGCTGACTTTTACAGCATGCCCGGGAGGAAGGGCAACTGGAACATTCTATGTTTTTCTTTCTCTCCCAGTCCGGTATGGAAGAAATGTAGTGATATCGAAAGCTCGATTATCACTGCTTTTAACTCATTTTTGTGTTAAGTCGTTAAAAAATTTCCAAGCTACACCAGTCTACTTAGGTAAAATTCCCATCTTTCTTTCTCTATAACCAAACCATTCACGCACGTCGTATAAAATATTTAGAGTGCCCGCATATTGATCGATCGCTCACACTTCACATAATGCAGACCACAGTGTCGAGAAAGTTAGGAACTGACTACCTCGCAGCCGCGTGCCCATTGTCAATTGAACTTGTTACAATAGATTTTCAACTTGACTGTCAAGTGATAAGTACAGGGGTGAACAAAGGTGATGTGTATAGAAATGCTCAGAGTGTATTTCTAAGACGACATTTGAAAGCATTTGGGTGAGGCTATATCTTTCGTTGATTTCTATCTCGGTCACAATCGGCCTTCATTAGAGTCGAAAGAAAACAACTAGAAAAAAAATCTAAGTTAAGAAGAAAAATTCCGCCCTTTAAGATTTGTCTCCTAAACAATTTTTAATGCAAATATCACATTTGAAATCAACCATTGGATGCACAAAAGAAATAATTTAAAAGGAAAACCGTTTCTCAAATTAGACGGTTGAAATTTGGACTCTGTTCTACGAGTTTAAAGTGTAATATCGCGAATTTGAAATAGACAATTGTCCTTCCATGCTGGACTGGGAGAGATAGAAAAACATAGAATGTTCCAGCTGCCCTTCCTCCCGGGCATGCTGTTAAAGTCAGCAAAAGGGACTCGAGGGTTACATTGTATTGTAATTTAGGCGATGGGCTGACAACCTGTCACTAAAGCAATACATACATATTACAATCTAAAATTGCCCTCAATTTTTGTCAGACGTGGCGAAAGCGCCTTTTACGAGGCGTTAAAACGCTCTGCCTACCCCGTAAGGGATAAAGGCGTGATTTATGTATGTATGTACAATTGTCCGTTGTAATGAAATGTCTGTTATCTTCACACTCACTTTGTGGAGTGAGAGTAGTAGTCCAGTGAACTTAAAACATAGCTTTATAATAACGCTGTAGTAATTAATTACTGAAAGCATACAAGCAGAAAGGTCACTTGGCAGTTACTTACTTACTGCCGCCTATATTCGTAGACACCTGCAACAGCCGAGGAATTACCAATAAACCGCCAGCTTTTATTAGATATAAAGAACAGTTTCCTACTGCTTATTTATTTAAGGCTTGATTCTGTGTCATTGTTGTCACTCCTATTAAAACAAGAAAAAGAAACATATTGGTTTTTAATCACCGAGTCACTATCTTAACACGATATTTTGTTTATTAGACTTCTTTGTCTTCCATGCTGGACTGGGAGCGAGAGAAAAACATAGAATGGGCCTGCTGCATTTCCTCCCGGGCATGCTGTAAAAACCAGCTAAGGGATCCGAGGGTTTCAGTATATTGCAATTTAGGCGACGGGCTGACAACCTGTCACTACAGCAATATACCTACTAATCTATCTTAAATAAACCCTCATAACTTTGTCAGACGTGGCGGAGCGACCAATGTTTGGGTCGTTTCCACTCTGCCTAACCCGTTCGGGATACAGGCGTGATTATATGTATGTATGTATGTATGTATAGACTTCTTTGTACAAAAAAAATACTATTACTATTTTCCGGAAGATAATTTTATACAGTTTTTAACCCTTCATACACTGGACCTATGTGGGAAAGAGAGGGTCAATTGATTCTGTGACGTGTGACGTGAGAGGAGGGTGCAGCAGCCACATAATTAGATCTTTTATCTCGACTTTGCATAGACTAAATAGGGACACTCGCTGTAATGTATGGGGTTTGTACGGGGATGGGGTAAGGGGTAAATGATGGTTCGGTACCCCTAGTGGACTTTGGACATGATGAGACTCTTAATTAGCGGTTATTGTTAGTGCTAAAGTGTTGTGTGATGTGTTTGACATTCGAAAAGACTACTCGAGAATGAGTCGGTGATAAAACTGCATTTATATTAACCCTGTTTTGATTTTGCAAGAAACGAATTAATGCAAAAAAGAACATTATATTTTTTTTAAGATTCTTGACAAAAAATACTTAAATGTATTGGACTTGTCTAATCAGACGAGCTATTAAATTTCGCGCTTGCCGATTGCAGAAAAAATACAGTAGATCCCAAAAAGGAAGGTCTTAGTTAAGCAATGGCTTTACTGTAGAAGTCAAATAAATCGTCATTTCCCGCAATTCTATCTGCAAACCTCCTAGCATTGAGTTCCCGTTCCTAGTCAGCCAGTTAATCCCCGGCATCAAACTGTTTATTGTCCTGATCGGTGGTGTTAAAGCCTTAGCACACTTTCATCAGGGATAAACACTAGACAACTGACTGAAATGGCTTCTGTCTGGGATAGGTACTGTTATTGACGGGTAATTGGAAATCTTTCATGCTGGACTGGGAACGAGAGAAAAGCATAGAATGTGCCAGCTGCATTTCTTCCAGGACATGCTGTAAAAAACAGCTTAGGTATCTCAGGTTTTCAGTATATATTGTAATTTAGGCGATGATGGGCTGACAACCAGTTACTACAGCAATATACCTCCATATGTATCTTAAATCACCCTCAAAATTTTGTCAGACGTGGCAGAACGACCATTTGTTTAGGTCGTTTACGCTCTGCTTACCCCATTAAGGATAAAGACGTGATTGTATGACTGTATGTATGTATGTATTTGGAAATTTAATTATAGGATAGACTAAAAGTCAGTTAAAGGTACCCAAATAGGAGTGACGACTGAGTGGCTAAAAAAAATCAAAACGTAAAAATGATGGCTAAAATATTGTGCATCTCGTTCACCATTTATAAAAATTCACATTTAGATTTAATAATCGAGTTAAACATATAGAAGTTATTGATTTGAGTAGTCAATATTTACTATAAAGTGACGTCATAATATAGTATTTTAAAACTAAAAATCGTTTCATAAAATGTTGCTGATTTGACTAGTATTCGTCATTCCTATTATGAAGGTCTACAGCAGTACAGATAATAACTATCATCATGTTAAAGTTTTATAAAGTGCCAAAAATTCTTTAGATGTGTCAAAAACTTCTGGCACAAGTTACTTCTGAGCACGATGGGCGCCTTGCCTTTCTTTGAAATAGATATACGTGTAAATAGGCAGCTTTTTTTGTAAGTAAGTATGTATGTAAGAACTCTGGAGAACTTTTAAAAGTTTTAGAAGATAAGTTTTACGAAAAAATACCTCTCTATATGCAAATTTTTTCGTAAGCGAAAACGTATGTCCTTTCACCACTTTCGCGAAACTAGGCCAAGAGCCGGATTCCAATATGTACGCTTATAGGACGCTTAAAAGTTTTATTCTAAACTTCCCTTCGTCAAAGTCAGGGGGTGCAAATAAAAAAAGTTTTCCCGGAAAGTGAGGAAATGCGAATTGATTCCGGACCCCGAATCTCCCTGTTTGAAACTGCCAGTCGTGTCACTCACAACAGACATTGGACTTCCTGACATACTTTATAATAGCTACTCGGAAACGAAAGTTTATTCCCATTAATTTTGACGTCTTTTTATTTGTCTTGATGTCTTAACTTTTCGAGCTCCAATTACATGAAAGTGCTTTTAAAAACAGCAGTTAAAATTTTTCAAATTCGAATTGTTAGTTGTTATATTTATGCTGGACCGGGAGCGAGCGAAAAACATGGAGTGTGCTAACTGCATTTCCTCCCGGGAATGCTGTAAAAACCAGCTAAGGGATCCGAGGTTTTCTGTATATTGCAATTAAGGGGATGGGCTGACAATCTGTCACTACATCAATATACCTACAAATCTATCTTAACTAACCCTCAAAACTTTATCAAACATGGCGGAACGACCTTTGTTTAGGTCGTTTACGCTCTGCCTACCGCTTTAGGGATAAAGGCGTGATTATATGTATGAACATTTATAAAATACATGGATTGTCACTTGTGGGATTGACTTCCACCTTTCGACGCTATACAATGGTCTGTCTTGCTCGCGAGAGCAGTTAATGCAGGCAACCGACAACGCAGTCAGGGTTGCGGACTACTGGGCTAGGGAAATGTGAAGAAAAAAGACAATTTGTCGCTTGTTATCGACACAATAGAAGAAGAAGAACGATGGTCTGTTTCAGGAGTAAGAAAGTGTGACTTTATATACGTATCACTTGTTCGTGGTTTAATAGTTAAATTGTTGGCCACTATTTGAATTAAATATTAAATTTTAATTCCGCCAATCAGGCTGAGTTTAAAACAATACGTGTCGAAGTGTCAGCCATATCAGGCATGTTGGAATAAACGCGTGATAATTTCACTGTTCGAGTGCTGGGGACGGGTTTGGCACTAATTTGCTATGATTAATGAACAAACAGGCTCTGCGTTTGACAGACTGCGGGCATTGAAAATCATCGATAAATCGAGATATTTCCATACCTATGTACAAACATACCTATGTATGTATGAACCTATACCGGGTGTATAGGATAGCGTCCTGCAAACTGATAGAGGCTGCTCGAACTGAACAATTTTCACTAGGAAATTCTTTCAGGAGACGGAAAGAAAATTTACCTTCCCATACAAAATGACCACCTGGATCAGACAATTTGTATGGAAAACGAAATGGTTTTTTAACTTCCTTTAACAAATCCTGGTGATAGTTGTTCAGTTGCGTTGGCTGAGCAACCCGTATCAGTTTGTGGGACGCTGTCCCTTACACTCCGTATAATCGAATGGTAAATTTGTTTCAATCATTGTATTATCAAAACCCTTAATAATTTTAATTATAGCCACGACATTCTTCGCAGAGTAAAAGTCTCAGTTAAAGAGTATTGATAAACTTGTACTTATAGCTTGATAGGAGAACTGACGAGTAAATTTATAGCTTACATTTAGAAACATGATTATGTCCTCCCAGACGTATCCGTCAACAGCGACACCGTGTTAAATATTATTGCGTTCGTGAGCGCGGATGTGGCTAGCAAACCCGAATTTGTTTTTAAAATCTACTCACATTTGGTACAGTAAAGCTCGATATCATTGACTTTGTAGGAGGAGGGCTTGGGTCGAGATTTTTGGAGCTTGCGTTGGCGGCGAGATGTTCAAGTCGGGTGCGTTCATAATTATCGGTGCCCATTTTGACAGTGTTTCGCCACTCCGGTCTCCAAGTAGCAAACTACTCAAACAACATTGCTACTCAAACATCTTAAAAACTCGTAAAACTAAAAACTTACGAGAAGAAATAGGATGCTATCCTAATCCAGCATCGTACGGGCTCTATTGGTATTAGTTTATAATAATAGTTGTTATACTACTCGTATTTGAAATTATTTTCAATTTATTTTTATATCAAAACTCCTATCTCAAGTATTTTCGATCGTCAAAGAATGAAGCAACAAATTAATTGAACCCACAAATCCCTGGGGGGTTGTCAGTTAACCTTCCTGAACCCTTCGAGATGATAGTGAGATTTCAAAGGGAAATTCTAAAAGGTACCGCAGAATATATAAGTGTATTTTTTATTGGTTGGAATTCGTAGGATATCTGGCGTATCTGTTTTTGTAAATAATAAAATTAATTGCAAAATGGCAAAAAAAAAACATGTTTTAAAGGACATTTTAGACTTCACTTTGATTCCAGTAGTGATAAATTGACAGTCCTTAGTCTGACTGCAACGCTACATGGGAGCGGTAGCGACTTCTCAAATCAGTGCATGTAATATACCAACCTTCTCGGTTTGGTGCCTTTACTAATATCTAATGGAATTTCCGGATTAAAAAAATGTACCAGAGCCGAGCTTTGTATTTTTTTACCGCTTAAATTCCTGAAAGGATTATTCATAGTTCACCATGGAAATTAATTCCCACTTACTAACAGAATAACCCCGTTGTCTAGTAAAGGACTACGGGTCTTATCGAGTCTGTACGAGTTTTAATCTTGTTATCTCCGTGATACAGGGGCCGCTAACCGGTTCTAGAGGCTTCATAATGTACTGGCTTTTGCTTGCTTTTTGTAGGAAAATGCGGGCTTATTTAGACATTGTGGAAAACAGGTTGGCAGTTAATTGATGTAAAAATTGCGAAGGTAATAGGTAAGCTATCTATTAGCTGTAAAATAATATTAGTTGTTATAACAAGATACAAAACTAGACAATGGGTAGCAACGTTCACTAAAATTCAAACTTGTTCTTCTTCTTCTTCTTCTTCTGCCTAGCGTTTTCCCGGCCTGATGCTGGGGTCCGCTTTCCGGCTTTTTCTACTCCACTTTGCCCGGTCTTCAGCATCCAGTGGTGTGAGATCGTTCTCTTCCATGTCCGCTTTTACGACGTCTAGCTAGCGCTTCTTTGGTCCGCGTGATCTTGGGTCTACAATTTAGTACAATTCACTACAATTTAAACTACGTTTCTAAAATAGACTGTAATAGCGTTAAATACTTGTAATAGCGTTGAACAAGTGCTACGATTTTTCGTAGCTATTGCTAGTCTTACTACGAGGGCTACGCCGTAGTCATTATGAAGCTTATTACAAAATTCTATCAATCTGTTCTCAACCAAATGCATCTTCAGTTCAAACCACGAGATTAAACCAACATTCCTTGTTCTACCCTCCTTACCCATTTATCAACATACTCACTACGCAAAGCAGTTAATTTCTTAACTAATTTGTTCTGTAGTGAATAGTTGGCAAGTTTTCCCCCCTCACCCCTCATCCCTCATGCTCAGGGGTGGGGAAAGTTGTTCAACTGCCAGCTATCAATAAAAGTCGAAGACTCGTCGAAAACATTCCCTTGAATTGTTGTTTTAAGTTAACGTGTTAATGTGGATGTGACGTATAGGTAGAGTGGAATTGTAGGCTTATTTTGCTTTTAAGTATTTTTTTACGTTTGGATATTTTGATCTTATCCAGCACAAACCATTTTTCGAGCTATTAATAACTAATAACCTTGCATTTAATAATTAAGTCAAACAAGGTTCCTCGTGGCGAAGCGTTTACAATGAAAATAAAATCAAAATATCTCTTGTTGAGATTTTTTGAAGTTAGGCACAATCGACTTGTAATTTGTCTTTACGTTGTCCAAATAAAAAAAAAACAAAAAGCGATAAAGTTAAATTAATTGAAATTGAGGCTCATAAATAAAAAAGAATGTTAAAGACATACACACACATACTTTATCTTTAAAATAATTCATACTATATTTTGAAGCACAATACAATTTCCTTTCACATGAATATTGAATGATCCCATAACACATTCCCATGGTAACGGATTTCCACCCCTCGCTGACCTGTCTTAAGATGCGTCCAGGCTTCTTAAGATGGGATATGAGCCTGGTATCATCTTTCACGGATTCTCCTTTGTAATCATGTTACGTGTTACATGCGGACCTTTGAATGTCAAATTTTAAGGGGCTATAGACGTGGTTTGGTCACTGTCAAAGACTTATTTTATGTATTGAATATGATTTAGGATTCGGAGAGTAGTGTCTTCAAAGCTAAATGCCCTTTGGTTTTATGGAGGGAAGGGTGGTTTCATGACATCAAAGTAAGAAGGTGTACGAGCTGATAGTAAATAATAAAAAAAAAAAACTTAAAATTGAGTGTCTACTTTTATTTTACCATGGTAAAGTAAAATCTTTAAAAAATTAATATTAAGTTGTAATACGAATATAATTATTTTTACCCCTTTACAAAACTATACGCTAACCAATGATATTTTAAGAAAGATACGTTACGTTCATACTGCACGCACATTTTAATTGTTCCGCTACACATATACATACATATTTATAACATTGCATATCTAAACAAACGCTGAGTGCGACACAAAATAGGCAAAGCGTAAGAGTGAAACAGATAGCTATTTGTAATCAGTGCAGCCTTGAATATAATTTAACTTTTTTTCTCACTTCGCAGCTCACAGCTCGACTGCCTAAAATGGTCACAATTAGGACCATTTGACGGCACGAGTTTCGCGCGTTAGTAACGTATCTACCTATATATAATATCATTGACGCTAACATCCAAAATCACCCTACCACGGGTAATCTGCAAATAGGTGGGTAGTTTGGTATTGGTAGGTAGGTAATATGATATCAATGAGGGGTGATTGTGATATCGTAACGTGTATCACTATGTTACCTCTTTGGAATGAGCTGAATAATGTATTTGTGGTTACCGTCTAATCGAACATTTATAGAGGTTGAACATAACAGCATTAACTTGCTACTGTTCTAGTCTATATCATGAAGTAAAATGTTATTCGATATTTGATGTCTGATAAAGTTTTGAGGGTTATTTAAGACAGATTTGTAAGTATGTTGCTGTAGTGACACAGGTCAGCCCATCGCCTAAATTACAATATACAGAAACCCTTAAATCTCTTAGCTGGTTATTATTACAGCATGCCCGAGAGGAAATGCAGCTGGAACATTCTATGTTTTTCAGTCCAGTTTTGATGTTCTTTGAGTTAAAAATGATACTTTGTGCTACATCTATGATCCACACTACGATGTTAGAGGATAGACATAATATAGGAGACAATTTATTTTTTGAAGATTGTACACACTTCATCATCCTAGTTTTATCCCGTATTTCTCGGGGTCGGCTACCTAATCTAGGTGATTGAACGAGGGTACTGGTTTTTACACATAGCGACTGCCATCTGACCTCCGCAACCCAGAAGGGAAACCAGACCCAATCCTAGATTAGGTCAGAGTTTTCAAGCCGCCAAAGCTTAGCACTGGCCTCTGATATAGCTTAACAACTAATATCTACGGTATTAAACGATATTAACCGGGACCAACGGCTTAACGTGCCTTCCGAAGCACGGAAAAAGCTCCGAATAAACGTACATATGAACGCTCAGGAGGCAGCGGCCCTATTCACTACACCATCGGGCTCCTTAAGATTGTACACACTTATCTTTCAGAAAAGTTTTGTGTAGTTAGCTATGAATATGGAACCTTAAAATTCTATTAATATTCAGATTTTTTTGAGACCCCGGAAATTGCCAAAAATCAGCTCTCTGAAAACCACCTTTCAGGGGAAAAGGTAGAAAAATGCAGGCGTTTAGGTTCAACAGACAATATGGCCTTAATGAAAGCCTCGAGAAGCGAGGAGCGACTGTAGTGGAGGAATCAATCGATGGAGGTTCTATTTGGGCTGTATAGGCAAGTAGAGTTGTCGTTCGCTAAAAAACCTTGAGATTATAAAACATTTCAGCGGGGAGCAAGCTAGAGTGGTACCAATTAGTCAATGTTACAATAAAATTCGATAGATGAGACATTATATCGAAACGTGGAGAGCTAGGTCGCAAAGTTTCGTTTACATACTTTAGGTTTCAGATCTCTCACAAAAAATGTTTATCAAACTAAGCTTAAAATAATTAATTTTGTTTATTTAAAAAAAACATCTTTATGCTCTACCTCATCAATCAATCAATCGTAGTTTATGTTACCAAGGCTGCATACAGATGGCGTTGTGTATCCTAAGTATATTCTAAGTGAAAATATGTGCAAGTAAACTTAAATGCGACTAAAAATACAGTTGTCCCAGTGTCGCATCTCTATCCCATCTGGAAGCAGCAAAGAAAGCTCATAAATAAAACTTGCGGAATCCATTCGCACTCTATCGTGGAACCCGGAGAGCTGCGGCGTCTATTTACCGTCATTACCAACTTAAATTGGTTGCCTTTTAAAGTAGTTTAAAATAGATCTGTATAGAGTGTTATCCGTTGGGGAACTGACAAAGGCAAAGGCAATAGCTTTGGTGTAGAAAGGGATTCAATTTTATTGAGTTCTGTAAAGTTTTAAGGATTTTTAAAACTCACAATACTATTTTTATTCGCTAACGTCGCTATGACGTGTGCAACAGAAATACTATGATAAATTCGTCACTCTTGCTACCGTTTCTGTAGCTCAGTTGGAAGACTGATGCACCGGCATTCCAGAGACGCAGATTCGACTCCTGCCAGAATCGTTTTTTTTTTTACTTTTATTTTCTTTAACGTTTCCTACTGAACTAGGAGCAATAACATCAAAAAGAATTTTACAATTACTAGCCTGTGGCCATAATGTACAAATTACTAGAAGTAAGCGATAGTTTCAGTGTTTTATTCCAATCTTGGCAAAAGGCTGTTTAGCTATCGCTACAAAATACTTATATCGTTAGTTTTAAAATTAAATTTAAAAAAAAAATAGAAAAAGACGCCTGTCGTGAGGTTTTGTTTGCTCTGCGTACCCCTTAAGGGACAAAACCATACTACTATAGCAATATATGATTCCACTTCCATTAAAAATTAATTCCCACTATCGCACAGTCCCATGAAACACCCGTGACTCGTGACGTCATAAGCGCGCCTGTCATGTTTCAATTGCATTCCCACAGGAGATCACACCACCATTCCCCCCGCTGTCATATTTGTACATAGATACATATAATCACGCCTTTATCCCTAATGGGGTGTTCAAAGCGTAAACTACCGACACAAAGGTCGTTCAGCCACGTCTGACTGGATTTAAGGGTTATTTAAAATAGTATTGTAGTTATATTTGCTGTAGTGACAGGTTATCAGCCCATCGCCTAAATTGCAATATACTGAAACCCTCTGATCCCTAAGTTGGATTTTACAGAATGCCCGGGAGGAAATGCTGCTGGCACATTCTATGTTTTTCTATCGCTGCCAGTTTAGCATGGAAAAACAAACGAGTGAGAGTGAATGGGAAATTTTGACTTTTCTGTGCTAATATTATAAAAACAAATCATCAAACTTAAGAACAATAGAACATGCCATAAGTTTTTCTTTCCGGTTATTTAAATAGTCTGTAAAGAAAACAAGACTTTAGTGTGTAGCAATTTAGGCAATGGACTAACAATCCATCATTAATTATTATAAAAATATATGTAGACCTGTCAGATGTATCTCTACCTCTCAAATATTTTAAGACAGGGTGGAACGGCTATTATTAGGCCTTAGACGTTCTGCCTACCGGCTACGGCGGCTACCCCGAGAATGATTTATTGTAAAATTATTTGTACATCAAGATTTTTTTCTAATCAAGTTATTTATTTTGTTACAGGTAAGAATCACAATACTATTTTTCAAGAACACAAACATACGCTTCCCGCCTTCCATGTATGTATGAAAAGTAAACAAAATAAAGAAAACAAAACACTCACAAACCCTGCAATCATATGAAATTGCGCGAGTATATTTCAATGCGGTAGTTAAAGCACTCAGTGCAGTGTTGCACTCAGACGGATCATTATAATCCACTGCAATGTAAAAATGCATAGGTACAACGTAATATCAGATTTGTGTGTACTAAATTTGAAATATGTTCAATGGTACTCTGTACAAAATACAACAAAGCGAAAACAATTGACGAGCGGTAAGTGAAAAACATGGATGGGTGACCGGTGCGGCGAAAAATGCTCTTGATTGATGCTTTCAGCACGAGATTAACGACAGTAACACGCAGCAAAACACAATCCTTACAGCTCCCGAAGATCCAGCGGGAGCCTGAAGGCACGAGGGTGTCCCCAATTTAGCGAGTGACGTAGTATAAAGGAAACACACGTAAATCATCACTCACTCAATAATATTTATTAGCATGTAGTTGTGTAACACTGATGATAAGGCCGAAATAAAAAATTACATGCGGAACTTATTAAAATATTTAACCAGAAAATATTTACATCTAGTCAATTACATGGATCAAGCAAGAAAAACGAAAATAAAAGAAGATCGAAATTAGGTATCAAATCTTCGAAAGAGTTTCTACTCAAAAGAGTTTGTATTGCGTACGTCAAAGTCGCCACATCACCTAAATGACTATTTATTACCAAAATCTGGTTAAATTAAAACATATTTGTTCCGATCACTACTGAAAGAATACCATCATATCTAAGTAACCCCAAAATCTTACAAAGTATTCACAAACCTGGAAGTTCATTTCATTTTGTGGTGGCGCCATCTCACAAAAGTGAGGAGTACGATTTCAACGTCACTTGTACGAAACAAGACAACACACTGCGTCCGACGCTTCCAGATTCCACGTTACACCGCTAGATGGTGTTTAAATTAATTTGTAACTTTCTCCCTGTTATTCAGGTACAGTAACCTTCACAGTCAAATAAAATTAAACATTTCCTTACGAAAGAACTAGAAAGTCAATTGTGAAGCACTCAATTACTTACACAAAAGTTAAACGGTTCGTTCTGGCGAATTTAATTAAAATGATCTTCGGTGCAGAGGACGAAGTTCTCAAGTTATTCTTGAGTAGATAGCAATTGTGGAAACTTGGTCTTGGCCACTCGTAGCCTCAGATGCACTAGACTAGAGTCTGACCGAAGGTCAAGATTTTCATTGATACCAGGTTCGATGAACTATTGTTAATGAATCTAGATTTTTTTAAAGAAATGATTTTCTTTTCGGTTTAAATATTCTGTAATGTTTCTTTTAAACACGAATAATATACTGAAATATTTTTTTGTGCCTATTATACATTAATTATTCTTTCAATACAGGCTTTTTTTAAAAAAGAATTTATTTTCTTTTAGGTTTACATATTCTGAAATGTTTTTTTTAAACACGAATAATAAAATGAAATGATTTATTGTACCTATTTAACATTAATGAATTATTACTTTATTACTTCTTCCAATACAGGTTTTTTACAATTACTTTAAAAAAACCATCATCATCTCCCTAGCCTTATCCGGTATTTCTCGGGGTTGGCTACCTAATCTAGGTGATTGAACGAGGGTACTGGTTTTTACACAGAGCGACTGCCATCTGACCTCCGCAACCCAGAAGGGAAACCAGACCCAATCCTAGATTAGGTCAGAGTTTTCAAGCCGCCAAAGCTTTGCACTGGCCTCTGATATAACTTAACGACTAATATCTACGGTATTAAACGATATTAACCGGGACCAACGGCTTAACGTGCCTTCCGAAGCACGGAAAAAGCGCCGAATAAACGTACATTTTTAATTACTTTAAAAAAACCAAAAATCAATAAAACAATAGGCTTTTCAAATGCTAGTCAGAGAAAGGGCAAAAATATTTTAACATAATAATAGAACAAAGCAAGACGGTACCCCAACACTACTTTAGCCCCCAAGAGTCCTAGTGGCTCAGTCGCGCGTAATTATTACTTTCAACTCGCCAAAGTAGTTTCAGGATTTTCCAAAACTTTGTCTAGACTAGCTTTAGGTCCAAGTTTAATCTTGTTCCCAAAGTGTAGAAGTAATTGCTTTTGTGAGTGCACAATGGTTGAATTGGTTGAATAAATTCAATGCTCTTTATTCACGTTAAAACGTAAAGAGAAAGCGATAAAAACGTAAACGAATACGATGTGGATAAAAAAGGTTATACATAAAGTTAGTAAAAATTAACTTAAATCCTATTTACTGTAAAACAACAGAAATTCTCTAAAATGACAAAGCCTCCGCCAAACGTACTATTTATTTTTTGTATTCTGTGTCCGGTATGATGCTGCTCTGTAATTTTCTTACAGCGCCATCTCTTAGGAACGTAATGAAATTTTCTGACACCCTCCGGCAACATCATCGCAGAAACACTTCCCAGTTTTCCGTAAAGCGCCATCTAACAGTACAGGGCAGAAAGTTTTTCGCAGCTGGGTTCTCGCAGCACCATTTTCGCTAGGGAAAACGTTGGGTGCCGTATGGAGAAGTTTCCAAGGTGACTCGTAGATGGCGCTGAATAAAGTTGAAATAATATTTGTTGCTGCATTGAGATGGCGCAACATGTTACAAAAAATATTCCGTTCTAAAAAATCGTATGTTTCTAATATAAAAAATATTTGTTTTTATCTTTGGTTATTTTATATTATTTAACCGACTCTTGATTTGGGAGTTGAGTTTATTATATTAATTAGAAATGGGTTTGCTCTTGCGTCTAGACACAAGTTCAAGGATGATTGTGATAGAGTCGACGATCAAGCGAGCTTACCCAGATAATGCCTGTTTTGGCACTGGCACTCTCACGCACCGACGGAATACATCGAGCGGTTTGGTTTTTTTCGTATATAAAACATATCCCTACTTGGGTATTTATTATATTCAAATAGTATATCATCCGATGGTGTTACATTGTTATCGATTCGTAGAGCGCACAACTTAACTAAATCTTTACTTAAATTATTGGCGTCTCTTTCTGTTCTCTCATGACAGAAAATGACAGGTATCTTATAAAAGTTGAGTCGTGATTTTTGCAACAAGGAATTTTTATCATTGTGGTACTACCGTGGAGCTACAGCTGTTTTGTTTGTTGTTGTAAAGTTTGTTTTGTTTGTTTCAGTTGTTGTAAAATACCTAAATCTATGCCTGTATTATTTCTTATACCTCTAAAATATATTTCTTATCCAAATTTTTGTGTTAGGTAGATCGAGATACATACAATGTTTTGAAGAATATCTTATTTCTATTTCCTAACAATGGCGCCATCAAAAGAGCAAAGCACACGCACAGTTGGCTCTTAGCAGAAATTAATTCCGTCATGATTGCTCAGACGCTGGCGGCAGGCGCTGTAGCTGTAAGAATAAATCTCGCTGATTTGAATAAACTACCGATTTGTCCCGCGCACCCGGCGCGTGGGGGCAGTAACGGTGATTATTCTTCGACGATGACGGGAAATAAGGTACTTGGCTTAATTTTTGAGTCTATTTCCGAGTTAAAGATGGACTGGGCTGTTTCCTTGAGCCTGTTTATAATTTATTATAAATTTCGAGTAAAATACTGAATTTTCGAACCAGCAGACGAAAAAATTGCTCTTAAGGTGTATCCTGCGGGCAGATGAGCAAGTAGATTCCAAGATATGCAACTATCGCCCGTAATGCCTTAGAATATCGTTCATATCAGCGCACGCTTCAGCGTGGCAGTTACGTCAAAAGCTAATTCCATAAAAACTACGAGTTGGATTCAAAAAAGCTATATCGCGATTTTAGATGTTCATAGTACGGATAGTTTTTTGAAGGAACCGTGAAATCGCTTCTAATAGTTTAGAAGGAATATCAAATTTACTGATAAAACAGCTTTACTTCCAGATTTTCTTATCATACCTATTTATTAACTAAAAAAAAAAAAATTTTGCAATAACAGGCCATGTACATTTTTGTAGAAAATTCCATTGAATCGTTTAGGACAAATAACCTCTTAAAAACAACCATTTGCCGGGAGGATTCCATACGTAGTAAACGATAATTGCCATAGATTTTTGGAAAGCATTATGTATGCCAAACGACGTAGCTTTCCCATGTTTATAAACTTTATCAATTACAATCGAATTCACTTGCTACGAGAGATTACAAATCACTTATACATATATTGCACGAGTATCAAGTAAAAAAGTCAATACAAACAAATTGAGATTTGTGGACCCAATTCCCCCAAACGTGAGCGCACTCCCTTTGGAATCAATCTGGTATCACTTTAACGGCATCTTGTAACTTCCTTCAATTTTTCCCACTCGAGGGTAATTTTCCCCGCGATTTGACGCGACTCTACGCGATACGTTGGGGCTATATCAGTGAGCGCATTAAGACTTGTGCAGACGACACACTTTTTATTCAAAGACAAGATCTGAAAAGTAGATCATGGATCAGTGGGATTTATGGACTGAACCTAATCGGTATATCCTATGTATTTATAGCCAAATATATATAATCACGGCTTTATCTGTAATGGGGCAGGCAGAGCGTAAACGACGTAAATTAAGGTCGTTGCGCCACGTCTGACTAAGTGTTGAGGGTTATTTAAGATAGATTTGATTTGTAGGTATATTGCTGTAGTGACAGATTGTCAGCCCATCGCCTAAATTGTAATATACAGAAACCCTCGGATCCCTTAGCTAGTTTTTACAGAACACCCGAGAGGAAATGCAGCTGGCACATTCTTTGTTTTTCTGCCGCTCCCTGTCCAGCATGGAAGAAAATCATAGACGTTTGTAAGATGTGTTTTGTTAAATTTGAATAATTGACGATTATTTAATCTATTATTATTTAATCGTCAATAATACAAATTTAACATAACACTTCTTACAAATGTCTATGTTTTTTTAAAACACTTGTTTTTTTGTTTGGCTCCTGGTCCAGGAATTCGAATTATTATTTATTAGTTAAAATAATAACCGAATTGTAATAAGAAGTCGCTCCATTATATCTTACGGGTTAGACATAGCGTTAACGTCTTTATAAAATTGAGTATTTGCCACCGACGCGGAGGAATTATTATCGGGATTTGAAAATATGTTCATGTAAAACCATGTTAAACTTAAACAGTTCCTATATAAAAAAGAACTCTCAGTACCTCGTCTGCACCAGCCTGAACGAACGGTGATGAGAATTTAACGACGGCGATGACTGCTACGGGTTTTTCCCGTTCCGTTCCGGATCCCGGCATCCCGGGATCATCCCGACTTCATCCGGTAGCGTTCCTTTGAATCGCTGAATAGTGTTGCCATAAAACGCTGGCTTGTGATAATGAGAGGTATCCTTTGTAAGCTTTCTTTGGTTGAATTCGTACATACATAAGTAATATAGTCACGCCATTTAATTTAGTATAGTGGAGGGAGTGACTTCATAAAATGACATCTTTGCTATTGCCAAGTTTTGACTTGAAGGTTATTTCCATTCATTAGCGCCTAGCAGTTTAATATTTTCAGCAATTTACGAAATTCAATTTTACAAAATAAAATAACTTGATTTCAGCACCTTACTTCATAAAATATTTTACGATAAATTATTAAAATGAATACAATTAGAACACTGTTAGGCTGTAATAACTTTTAGAATTAATAGAATTCACATTCATAAGCGAAAGAAGAACAATAAAAATAAAAGTTAAATGTGATTTGAATCAGAAATCTAGATTTTAATGTTAATTTATTATAGCTATTGAGTTTATAAACTTGTTCTTTACAGTTTATTTTATTTGAAATGTGTTCATATTTCTGAAAATCAAATAGTAAGGCAGATACGTGGGACACTCAGAAAGTTTTGCGACACTAAAAAAAAATGTTCTACAGGTACATATATTTTTATTAAATCTTTTCAAAGTACTCTCCACCAGCCTCTATACAAAGATTCATGCGTCTGAACCAGTTTTCAAAACACTTTTTCCAGTCCGCCGTAGACACCTCGTTTACAGCCTGCTCGAACGCAGCCAGCGCATCTTCCGGCGACGAAAATTGTATCCCCTTGAGCTGATTTTTTATTTTTGGAAATAAAAAGAAGTCACGCGGTGCTAGATCAGGGCTGTAAGGAGGGTGACCCAGGAGTTTGACTGGTGTGCTGTCCAGGAAGTCCCTCGTTTTGAGCGCGGTGTGTGCAGGCGCATTGTCGTGGTGGAGCAGTAGTCCGCGGAGCCCTGTGTTTGGTCGCTTGTTGCTCACAACAGAAAAAACTTCTGGTAAACATTTGGTAGTATACCATTCGGCGTTAATGCTTCTTTGATCTTGTAAGGGAATTGAGGCCAAGTGGCCAGTCAAATTAAAAAAGCTGGCGATCAAAATCTTCCCCCCGCTTCGAGATCGCTTCACTTTGGTAGGCGTTGGTTCATTTTGAAACACCCAAACTGTCGACTAGCGCTTGGTTTCTGGATCGTATTGATAAATCCAGGACTCATCACCTGTTACGATGTCGTAAACACGCCGAGACGAGCCTGCTTCAAATTTGTTCAGCATATCACGGCACCATTCCACCCGGGCCTGCTTCTGAGCGTCGGTGAGGTAGTGCGGCACCCAGCGCGATACTATCCTCCTCACGCGAAGATGCCCTTGTAGAATCTCGTGAACGCTTCCCGATCCAATCTTTAATATGTGCTGAATCTCCTGATATGTAATTCGCCTATTATCTTGGATTAAATTTTTCACTGCTAGCACGTTTTCTTCCTTAATAGCCGTCAAAGGGCGACCGCTTCTTTCTTCATCCCCCAAGGTTGGTGGACCGCGCCTAAATTCGTTATACCAACGATACACGGTTGCCTTGGAGGGGTTTTCATCCATTAATGCCATTTGAAGTCTATTGAACGATTTATCCGGTTTCAGGCGACACTTGAAATCGTAAAAAATCATAGCTCTAAAATGTTCCCGGCGCAGTTCCATTTTTCAGTAAGACACGATACTTTGAATTGGCTCGCAAAAAATGTGGAGGGAAATTTTGAAAATGGAACACACATATTTTTACTTACAAGTAATCATATTTTCAAAAAAAAATCTAACCGGCCAGTCTGCCATATAAAAAAACTATTTGTCGCAATACTTTCCGAGTGGCCTGGTAAATGATTCCTAAAAATTAACGACATTTCTCTGCAAATGGTCAAAAACGTACATAACAAATTCAAAAGGACACGTTCTTAACTAATACCTCAGGGTTTCGCACCTGCTCCCTATCCCCAATTAGGTGAATTGACGGAGGTCAGTGGCAATTAGGTCAATCAGACAAGTGCGGACCCCTGGGTCCTGAAATGAAAGGCCTTTTTTGCTGCGATAATGCCGCCTCCGTGGTCCAGAGGTCTGAGCCATGGGCTCACAATCCTGAGGTCCTGGGTGCGATTCCCAGGAGAACACACAGCTCATATCAGTCTATTATCACTCAGTGATATTTTCCCCAGTTTGGTTAAAACAATGCAGGCTGAATCAATCTGATTGTTCGGAAGAAAACCGACTCCGTGTTTCGGAGGACACGTTAAGCCGTCGGTCCCGGTCACTGTTTCTAATAGTGGTTGTTACAGGTCGATGTTCCTCCACGTCCGTAGGAACTACCTTAAAAACTCTACACGTGAACACGGGTAGTGCCAAGAGTGAAACAATAACGGCTGCTGCACCTGTTCTCTGGACCTCGCAGCAAATAATGCCATATACAATAATTAAATAAATAAGTGCCAATTGGATCAATCAGACAAGTACGGACCCTTGGGTTATGAAATGAAAGCAGTTTTTTGCTGCGACATGCTGGTTCAGTACAGCTAGTTTGCTGCGAAAGTTTTGACTTCTATTTATTTCAAGTTAATTTTTATTTCACTAGTAAGCTTCTTTTTCTTCAATTAGTTTGCTCTTGCTTCTGTCTAGGTCGTACATGACCTGTGTAATAATTTTAAAATCTTTCTGTGCATAGCACTTTTTTGATGTGCATACATACATACATATAATCACGCCTTTATCCCTAATGGGGTAGGTAGAGCGTAAACGACCTAAACAAAGGTCATTCCGCCACGTCTGTCAAAGTTTTGAGGGTTATTTTGGATAGATTTGTAAGTATATTGCTAAAGTATAATCACGCCTTTATCCCTAATTGGGTAGACAGAGCGTAAACGACCTAATCGTTTCGCCATGTCTGACAATGTTTTGAGGGTTATAGATAGATTTCTAGGTATATTGCTGTAGTGAAAGGTTGTCAGCCCATCGCCGAATATGCAATATGCAGGAACCTTCGGATCTCTTAGCTGGTTTTTACAGCATGTCTGGGAGGAAATGCAGCTGGAACATTATTTGTTTTTCTCTGGCTCCCAGTCCAGCATGGAATTTGATGTGCACTTTATGAATATTGACTAAAAAGAAGTCTGCATTGGTGGAATGCCTACGCGTCTAGATGGTAGAATTCCTTAAACTATTTGACAGGCGGTGATGAAACAAGCTCATGAAACTCTTCCAAAGTGATGTAGGTACGTGTGAACTGCAAAGCTTTACCCACGTCCCCTCTGATTGAATATTCCGCGCCTGTACGGAGCATTTCCATAATCCTTACAAAACTCGACGTTACAACGAACTTTATAAGTAAAGCCTTCGATGTGTAAAGGGGATGTAGATGTGTTATGATCAGCGTAGTTGGCAGTTAACTGCTTCCGTGGTCTAGCGGTCTGAGACATGGGCTCTCGACCTGGAGGGCCCGGGTTCGATTCCCGGCAGGGGACAATGTTTTTGTGTTGTTGTTTCTAGTTTGGTTAGGACATTGCAGGCTGATCACCTGATTCTCCGAAAAGTAAGATAATCCATGCTGTTGGTTGATCATGTCAATAGTCGGTTCTCCACCTCATTTTTCTCTGGTCGTGTCAGTCAATCTGTCCCATCAGAATAGGAGATTGAAGGAATAGAGACTGCACCTGTGTGCAGCGCAACCACTTGGGCACTAAGAACAAGTCCTGCGCAGTTGGCCGATTTATGGGAGATTGGCCGCAATGACCGAAAAATCGTAGTAGTTGACAGTGCATCCTACCTGCCCATGCCTCGTTCGATTCCCGGTCGGGCAGACATTTGGATGATGAATTTCAATGTATGTTTCTGGGTCTTGGTGTTCTTAGTGATTGTTTCTGTGTATGTCCATGGCACCCCGATACAGGAAATCCTAATGGGGGCCATGAGTGTGATTGGACGTTTTTTAAAATTAATAGTGTAATATTAGCCATTCAGATTCAAAAGTGCAATCTCAGTATTATTTTTTATTTAAAATTATATGGCTTTATAAGCTCCATAAACTGTTCCTGTTATAGGGAAACTAATATGAGGGGAGATAATACGACAACTCCGCTGTTTCATGAAATTCAGCAAACACAGTTTACTTTATAAGCCTTTGAGATATTGGAATGAAAGCTTTGTTTTCAAACCAGTTACATGATAAGAAATAATACGGAAGATTTTCAGTTTGGGGTCTCAGTTGATGTAAATAAAACTATGTCTATGTAAAAATGAAACTATAAATATATAGTAACTTTTACTTTTACTATATAACATTATGTTTAAAAATACTACGATAAAAAACGACAAAAAGTCAACTAGCACCGGATATATTAAATCCAGCCTTAACAAGTTTAACAATTTATTTCAGTCCGGGCCATCTGTCTAGTTTGTAGATAAATATTGTCCAAAAAATCTGGCCTATTCGGAAAGGTTTGCTGGCAAAATCCGGCTCAAAATGGTAAAAATAAACAAAGCGTTTGCTCTCGATCCCTGGAAGCCTATTTCCACCTGACGTGCTGTATAAATTTCATTTCAAACAGTCTGCCCTCATCCTAGGGCGATATTTGCAGGGATTAGGCTAAAACTATACAGGGTCTGTAGAAACTTGTTGAATGGTGAAATGTTTTGGATATTAGAATCTAGAAACCAGGTAATGTCCTAAAATTATCTTCTCATCAATAACTTACCTTCAATAATTTTTAAAAACATGCCTACCCTATTAGGGATAAAGGCGTGATTATATGTATGTATGTATGTAAAAAATGATATTGATAAGAAGATAATTTATTTTATTTTTGCTTAGAGCTTGATGGCGTAGGTATTTAGTGGATAGGGCCTTCGATCGCAAACGATATGAAAGACAGAAAAAAAATCGTTTCGGGCCGATTCGAATCCAGAAAATATACATAATTTTACTATTTTCTTGCTTTCATATTATATAAAATAAAAATATCATTGTGTGTGCAGACTCTGTATACTATGGGCACTAGGTACCAGGCTAGTAGCAGCAGCGAAGCGGTGAATGCAGGCCGAATTTGAAAAATTCCCGCTTTAACGGTCGGAGAGCGCGGCTTAGGGCAATAGGGTTGGTGACGCTGGTTTCATTCCGCAGTCTATTTGGACACGGTAAATTGGTATATATCGTGTGAATTTAACTGTGGTTTCTAGGTTTCACGCTCTAGTACCTAAATAAGTTATGTAGGTCATTCGTATCATGCGATCTTATTTTGAAATATCTGCAACGTACTTCGAAAATATTAAACTAATTTGCTGAAATTACCTATGCACTTTTTTAAATGTATGTTATTATGTCAAAATGATATGATTATTTTATATTATAGTAATTAGGCTGCAATTTATAAATAGGTGAAAGGTTAACACAGTTAGGCCAAAAGAGGTTAGGAACTTGTTAACTGCGAATTAAAATTTCATTCAGAAGCAGCTAAAACTGAGAATTTCACGTAAGTCTAGCCAATTTATAATCCTGTACTTCAAATAATAAACCACGTTAATCCATCATGGCCTTACTAATCCAGCAGCCCTGAACCCCGTACGCCTGCAACCTGGCTACCTATGCCTTCAATATGCTACACAATGATGCACTATACCAACTTACACTTGCACACAGCCTGGAGAAAAGCAGGCGAGTTTCGACTTTAGTGCGATGAGGTTAGGAGTGTATTAGAGAGAGATTTGTCTAGATCAGCTGCAAAGTAATGCTGGTATTTCATCACTCCGTTTACGTTCCATCAATGGAAGCTCACAGCATTATAGACTCTACCCCTTCGATACACAAGTGTATCATAGAACGGAGAATAGCAAAGCTATATTTGCAGTGCATGTATGGCAACGTATCGCAAGTTTGTTTGACGACGCCTATTTTGCAAGCAATGGAAGCTGTTTTGATGCAATGAAGCTCGAGACAATATGGTTGTATATGAGCTTGTAGTACCAGGGCTTTGTCACTGGCTTATGACCTGTCGGCCTTTGGGTAACTAACACTAACAGAGTTACAGTTTGGGTTCAACCTGCAGGTCACATTGCTCAAATCATGACTAAAACTTTCTTCGCAAATGGGGAAAGCAAATAGAGAGTAAATAGTGCCATAATGGTTCCTTTTGTTTGATTAGAATGCTAAATTAGACCAACATTTTACCCTTTCAATGACCTTTCCATTTGTCAGCAAAATGGCCAACTATCCTAGCTCAACTCAATTAATGTGGACTATTTGAGCGGATTCAAAATTTAATTTCTGCTCCTCGTAGCAAACAGCTACACCGTAGAACATTCCGTGGCAACTTTACTACGCCTCCAGCATAACAAAATTAGTGAATTAGTCAGCATGAAACTTGAAACAGGTAAACAAAGCCGTCCCTCTTAGTTCGAACTATGTGGGCAGTCGGGGCATGTTAAAGAGAAGCTCTGCTTATGTAGTTGTCACTTTCTAATAAATGTAGATGACAGTTCGCGCATTAGCATGTAGCGTGTTTCGTATTTTTTTCATTCTTTATTCTTTCGTACATGTACATCAATTATGAAAACATAATTATTGAAGCTCGTTCAATGTTCTCTATTTTTCACAAAAAAAATAACATTCTACGTTCCTTACAATACAATACAAATATTCTTTATAGCACATAAACAACACATTGTACAAGAACAAACATTACAAAACAAACAGAGTACAATTAGGCGGCCTTATTGCTAGGTTAGCAATTTCTGTAGGCAACCTTTGGGTAAAGGAGTAGTTTGCTAATATTATCCGGGATAGTGCAGTTACTATTGTTATAAATTTAAATAGAAAACATAGACTATATACATACTAGTTACATAAATGCGAATAGGTACAATAGACTAATATATAAGTACCATTATAATATCCGCTGTAAATACTAAAGTAGAAATAAATAATCATAGGAAACTTATTTAAATACATCCAGGAGATTTTCTTGTCTATTATTTACCGTTTACCTATATACAATACATAACCTTTCAATCACTCTCGTCGTTTTCCTAGTAATGCCCCTTTAGCCCCCCCTTACTAAACTGCGAGTATTTGTCCTCCACTTAAGCCTGCCGGTGGAAATAATGACCTCACATAACGATTGATGGAAACTTGTGAGTGCTTGCCCTAAACAACCTTAAACGGTGAAGGATGTAGGTAGTTCTTGGCTTCTTTTCTTAAACCCAGTTTTATTTTTCATGGGTATTACTTCACTTTTAACGTATATATAATTCCATGCTGGCCTGGGAGCGAGAGAAAAACATAGAATGTGCCAGCTGCATTTTCTCCTGGGTATGTTATAAAAAATAACTCAGGGATGTAATTTAGGCGATGGGCTGACAACCTGTCACTACAGAAGTATACCTACATATCTATCTTATATAACCCGCAAAACTTTATCAGACGTGGCGGAACGACCTTTGTTTAGGTCGTTTACGCTCTGCCTGTCATGCGCAAAGTTGATTAACAATAAAACCTTAAGCAAAGCTCTTGATGACACCTTTGGTACGAAATTGCCGGAAACATCACAGTCAGCGTCTGTGGATGAGAGTTGGTCTTTATATGCCGAGAAACTCCACGATAGTACCTCACACGTAGTTGGTAAACCAGAACTGAGAAACCAAGATTGGTTCGATTACTCCGATCCGGAGATCAGAAAACTTGTTGAGGACCATGGACGTTGTCTGCAATCTTCCGATGTAAGTATACGAAACAAAGCGCATCATGAGTTAAAAGTTAAAATGCAAACGCTAAAGGACAAGTGGTGGGTGGATAGGGCTCCAGAAATGCAAAACTATGCAGATACAAATCAAACGGGCAAATTCTTCGAATGTCTGCAAACTATCTTTGGACCAAGGGTGAAGAAGACAACCCCAATCTACAGCATGGACAAGACTCGTAGGTTATCTGAGCAGAGTGACATCTTAGCTCGATGGGCCGAACACTTCAAGGACGTCCTTAACCCTTGATCTCAGACAACTAACCTGCTTTATGTAGAATCACTAGAGGAAATGCCCGTCATAGAAGATCTTGCAGATTCACCTTCTTTTGAGGAACTTTTCAACGCTGTACGTAGGCTTAAACATGCTAAGAAACCAGGTATAGACAGTTTACCGTCTGAAATATATAAATACGGCGGGCCGTACATTTTAAACAGGCTGTTTGAGCTGATCCTTAAGATCTGGGAGTGCGAAAAGATTCCACAGGACTGGAAAGATGCTTCCATTTGCAAACTGTATAAGGGCAAAGGCGACATATCTGACTGCGGCTCTTACAGAAGCATCTCCCTGTTGTCAACTGCTGGGAAGATATTAGCACATATCATAAATACTCGACTGTCTAACCTTGCCGAAACCATACTACCAGAGTGTTCACTGCAATGTGGATTTCGCTCACGCAGAGGTACGGTTGATGCAATCTTTGTTGTAAAACAAACCCAGGAAAAAAGTCTGGAACAACACCGACCTCTGTATATGTGTTTCGTTGACCTAGAAAAAGCTTTCGAACGCGTTCCCCGCGAAGCTCTCTGGGTAGTGCTAAGGAAGTCTGGCTTACCAAGAAGTTCGTAAACCTTATTCGTCAGTTTCACGAGGGCATGGCAGCAAGAGTTCGACATGAAAACGACTTCTCGGACCAATTCCCAGTAACCTGTGGTGTAAAGCAAGGATGTGTCTTAGCGCCTACTCTATTCGCATTGTATTTTGTAGCTGTGATGCGTGATGCAGCTGCTCTATGCAATGATACCATTAAAGTCAACTCTAGAACTGACAAGAGTATCTTTGATCTTTCACGTTTTAGAGCTAAGCGCAAAGTAACTACTCTCTCTGTACTTGAAATATTATATGCTGACGACGTTTGTCTGATGGCTGACTCTGTAAAGTCCCTACAAGCTTATGTGGATGCTCTGCACGCTTCGTGCTCTAAATTTGGCTTGGTAAGTGCCACTAAAACCCAAATCTTAAAACACTCTCCTAGAGGCTGCGACGAAAACAACTGCAGTATTAAACTGGATGACAAGGCACTGAGGGAAGTTTCACTCTTTAAGTACCTTGGAAGCCAAATTAGAAATGACAACAGTCTAGCTTCTGAGATACCCACCCGCATAGCCAATGCAGCTGCAGCCTTCGGAAAACTGAATGTTCGTGTATGGAGGTCGCACGATCTAAAACTTGCCACAAAAATGATGGTCTATAAGGCTATTGTCATACCTTCTTTGCTTTATGCCTCAGAGTCTTGGTGTTGCTATAAGGCAGACATTAAAAACTAGACTCCTTTCACCTACGCTGCCTAAGAAACATCCTGCGCATAAAGTGTCAAGATCGTGTGCCGAATACCAAGGTACTGCGTCGCGCTCACATGCCGGGTATTGAGTCTCTCATCATGAAACACCAACTCAGATGGTCCGGCCACGTTGTACGCATGGACGATAGTAGATTGCTAAAGGCCGTGTTCTACTCGGAACTCTCATGCGGAAAACGAAAGCAAGGTGGACAGTACCTACGTTACAAGGATGTACTAAAGCGTCACCTCACCGCTAGTAGCATATCTAGCCAAAACTGGGAAGAGCTTGCCTAGCTTCTTCTTCTTTCGAATGGGTATCGAGTCTATCGACCCGATGAACCCTGGTGTCAGTGTTTTTAAACCGCCTAGTAGCACAACTATCAGGCCTCTGACATGGTTTGAGTAACGATCACTATCAAAAACAGCGACCGGGACCGACGGCTTAACGTGCTCTCCGAAGCACGAAATCTTTTTTCTTTTCGGACAATCAGGTGATTCAGCCTGCAATGTCCTAACCAAACTGGGGAAAAATTCACAAAGTGATAAATTCTCAAATATCAACTTTGTGTTTCCCCCCTGGGAATCGAACCCAGGACCTCCAGGTGGGGAGTCCATGACACTAGCCACAAGACCACAGTTAGGAATGGCGCTCAAAGGTAAAGAAAGGCGTGAAACTCTTTGAGAGTGCCCGTCTTGAGGAACTGGTTGTTAAGCGTCATCTTCGGAAAACTCGACCCAAGCCTTCCTATACATACACGTACAATACTTCTAGCAATCTTTACTGCGCCGCGTGTAACCGCGTCTTTAAGACGAAATTTGATTTTGCGAGCCATATAAGGGCCCATAATAAAAATCCGGGTAATGTCCAAAATTAATGTTAGAGTCGCCATTGTCGAAATCGGTAAGGGGGACATTATTATTATTATTATTACGCTCTGCCTACCCCATTAGGGATAGGGGCGTGATTGTATGTATGTGTGTGTGTGTGTATGAACAAATAGTTTTCCTACTTGTGACGTATATGCATATTTATAATAAACATAATGGTTGCGAGTTACCCAGTCGAGTTCCAGTGGCGTGCGGGTGTCTCGCAGGTGTTGTAAACTATACGTCTGTGTTTCATTTTGGCCAAAGATGTAGAAAATACATAGCCCCTAAATTTATGAATCATTTACCGACATAAATTAAGGATAGTAAAACAAAAGATTAATTTAAAAATAAAATTAATAAAACACCTACTAGAAAAAATACGCCTAAAACTATGCAAAGATTAACATACAACTTATTACATACATAAAAGTCTACATAAATATCAATCATAAGGAATTTAATACCTTGTATAGGAAACTTATTTAAGTATATTTAATAATTATAAAAATATGTGTAATTTATCTATGAATATTAATATTTATTTATTTTTCTATTGATTTAAATCATATTTATATATTTTAACTAGGTATATATATAACTAATAAGCCGGCTACTCTCAAATGTTCTTTCTAATTAGCGTAATTAACCCTGCCACAGGCTTGATTGTCTATTATGGTTGTTACTATCTACCACATGCAAATTTTGTTAACGCTTGTTTTTAATTACATTTATAAATTGTGGTTAAAATGTAATGCTGTTTTTGTTTCATTGTATGTAAAAATAAATAAAATAAATAAATAAAATAACTTATCTTAGTTAAGCTTATTTTGTAAGTACCTACTAATTACATATTACCTGTTTAGAGCCTAATTAAATAGACGTATTCATTGCTGCCGACAAACTTTAAATAAGTTTGGCATATGTAAGGAATAATGTAATGTGGTTCTAAAATCAAATAAACGTATTTTTCATTTTCATTTAATTGGAATATCTCAATACCTTGCCTCGTCAATAGTATCTATTACGTGGCTAGTCCACAACGCCACGCTAGTAATGACCCTTAAGCTCCCCCTGTACTAAACTACGATTGTTTGTCATCCTTCACTTGGGCCCGAAGCCTGCCGGTAGAAATAATGTGACATTTCGTATGGAAAAGCCTTTTTTTCTCTTCTTGAAAGAGTTTCCTCGTGGAAATTGTTCAGTGTGGTTGACTGAGCAATCCCTATCAGTTTGTATGTCCAGGGGGGAAACACAAAGTTTATATTTGAGAATTTATCACTTTGTAATTTTTTCCCCAGTTTGGTTAGGACATTGCAGGCACGTTAAGCCGTCGGTCCCGGTCGCTGTCTTTGATAGTGGTCGTTACTCAAACCATGTCAGAGGCCTGATAGTTGTGCTACTAGGCGGTTTAAAAAAAAAACTCAGGTTTCATCGGGTCCATAGACTTGGTACCCACTCGACAGAAGAAGAAGAATCAGTTTGCGGGACGCCGTCCCTTATACCTGGTATAGGAGAAGACTGCATAAGACGTGTTTCACTGCTATACGCAGTAACTTTTATTATTTTGTGTACTTCAATTCATCATCGACGTCGTATTCAACATTGCAGAAGGTCTTGTCCGTCTTGAGAGTCATTTGTGCCTTCATTCATAACATATATATTTGTATATATATTTGTATATACCTATTATTTTTACTGAAAATTGTGGTTTATGACTTATGTTATCCCTAATGAGGTAGGCAGAGTGTAAACGACCCAAACAAAGGTCGTTGCGCCACGTCTGATAAAGTTTCAAGGGTTATTTAAGATAGGTCTGTATTGATCTGATTGCTGTAGTGACAGGTTGTCAGCCTATCGCCTAAATTACAATATACTGAAACCCTCGGATCCCTTAGCTTGTTTTTACAGCATGCCCGGAATAAAATGCAGGTGACTCATTCATGTTTTTCTCTTACTCCCAGGCCAGCATGGAAGAAAATACAAAATGTTTGTACTTAAATACGAATTTCTAGACATTTCTAAGTTAACTCTAGAATTGGGTCTTTTTTTGAGCCTACTTAATCCGAAAGGCACAAGTTCAAAATGAGAATCGTCCCTCCTAAGTATCTCATAAAGAGCATCTCTCTGTAGTCGAGCAGGTGCCATCTCAAGCGGATTGCAGCTGTAGAGGTCTCCAGCCGACATCAGGTGGAGATTCCACTTTCCGTGTATATTCGCCTATCTAAGACAGTATATAATAAATGTGTACCTGTTTACCAATTTCTAGGCTACTCTGCTTAGTTGACATCGTGTTCCGCTGTGGTTCTATTATATCTAGCACACGGTTTCTCGGGGTTTGGAGGAGCTCAATAAACTTACCCCGGCAGCTGTAGATTGGCTACAGAATCTTAATATGAAATTGTATCTTATTAAAATGGCCGAACGATAATAATAATAATAATCCTAAAGGCACAAATTCAAAAAGAAAATCGTCCCTCCACACTATCTTATAAAGAACATCTATATCTCTATCGGTGATGTTGTAATCTTTCTACCAACATAAATACTTAGGAATGTAAACTCCTTAGAGTGTATCTTTATTATTACTTTTTATTGATTTTCTCGCTCTACAAAATTTTCCATCAGTGGTGTCATGTGTGCGTTCTCCAAAAAATTCAGTTGGTGCAGATAAAGCGTGTTTTCTTTACAATACACCGGACCTTAAGAGCTACACAGTCGGGCAGGTGCCACCTCGAGCCGATTGCAGCTGCAGGGCACTCCAGCCGACGTCAGGTGGAGATTCCACTTTCCGTGTATATTCGCCTATCTAAGACAGTATATAATAATGTGTACCTGTTTACCAATTTCTAGGCTATTCTGCTTAGTTGACATCGTGTTCCGCTATGGCTCTATTATGTCCTAAAGGTACAGGTTCAAAATGAGAATTGTTCCTCCAAACTATCACATAAAGAGCATCTCTCCGTCGTTGCGCAAGTGCAATCTCGAGCGGATTTTAACTGTAGGGCTCTCTAGCCGACGTCAGGTGGAGATTCCACTTATTTCATATTCACCTAGCAAGGAATTTGCGAAATAATGTATGTACTACTTTCTAGGCTTCTTTTGGAACACTTTGTATATTGGTCATATCAAAGCTTAATATACCTGCTGACATGCTATTCGAAGCAGGGTATAATTTTGCTAAAGTGGTAGCATATCCTCTTATTTACATGACATTACCAATAAATATAGCAAAAGACAATAGCCCTTAGTCCTTACACAAGTACAATATTCGAGTTGAATCGCTTCTAATAAATTCGTCAAAGAAGTTGTTTGTTAAATTTGTTTGTTTGATTGTTTTAACTGCTATAAAATAATAAACCTTTGCACTAGAATAATATTCATAAGATAAAAAGTCAGTAATGAATTAACCATATTTCTACCTGTATTTGACCCATGCATTCAAACATTCGGAATACCTCCTTCTCTTTGAAATCCACCGGAAGTATCGATTTCGAACTCAAATACGGACCCCGAACCCAATTTCCGGTCGAATGCACGCTCAAAAGGAGTTATCCCAATATTTTTAATCATAAGAAATGGTTCGATTCGCTTCACTAACTGTAGGTATTTACTTACAAATACGCAAATTTATTTCTATTTCTTTCTTTCTATTTCAAAGAATATTATTGCGAGACAGCGCTGCTGTAAAAAAGAATCTATCTACCTAAGCTTTCAACTTCTAGATCTTTAGCTGTTTACTTATGGCGTCAAGATTTAGTTTTGAAGCTTATATTTAATAAGAACTCATTTGAATAATAAATTATTTGCAAAACGACTCCATGTTATCGACAGTATTTTTATTCACCTAATTATAACCCTTTGAGCAACCGGTATCATAAATTATTCAGTTAAGGACTGAAATCCGATAAAAGTTATTTGAAATGTGAATGTGAAACAAATAAGTAGCAATATATTGCAAATAATTTAATATCGAATTAATTACACATACAATATTTAAATCCAATTTTGTACTTAATATCACCACAACGAGCCGAAATTTTATATTGTTTTAACTGTGCAGTAATAATTAAATTTTTAATTACAATAATGATGTAAAGTATACAAAATGGATGCGGTCGGTGATCACTCGACCACAATTTTGCGCTGCATCGCGGCACTCAGTTTGCGGTTGTGCGGTCGGACCGTGGAAAACTATAAAACTAATAATGATTACGTTTATAAATGAAAAGTAATGAATTATTCAGTAGGTAATTACTTCCATGCTGGACTGGGAGCGAGAGAAAAACATAGAATGTGCCAGCTGCATTTCTTCCCGGGCATGCTGTAAAAATCAGCTAAGGGATCCGAGGGTTTTTCTTTATTGCAATTTAGGCGATAGGCTGACAACCTGTCACTATAGCAATTGATACCTACAAATTTATCTTAAATAACCCTCAAAACTTTGTCGGACGTGGCGGAGTGACCTTTGTTTAGGTCGTTTACGCTCTGCCTACCCCATTAGGGATAAAGGCGTGATTATGTATATGTATATGTAATTAATCAATCGATATTTAAAATATAGGTAACGGACATATTATGATTTCCTATAAACTAATAATTTCAAATTCAAATTTCAAGTTTATTCCATTTTCTGCGTCTAAAAATAAAATAAAAGTTCTTTTATCCAAATAACACTGGAATAATAAATTATATTCTGTTCATATCGAGAAGCTGAAAGTCTTGCTTGTATCACATGGTTTCAACTTTACCTACTGAAATATTCCATTTTTTTTTGTTAGATGCGTTTCAAAAGAAATAGACCACTTTTTCTTTTATCTTTCGTTGATTGTATAAACACTTCTGACACATTACATACATACATATAATCACGCCTTTATACCTAATGGGGTAGGCAGAGCACAAACGACCTAAACAAAGGTCGCTCCGCCACGTATGACAATGTTTTTGAGGGTTACAATTACAACAAGAGATACAATTGTAGGTACATTGCTATAGTGACAGGTTGTCAGCCCATCGCCTAAACTGCAATATACTGAAACCCTCGGATCCCTTAGCTGGTTTTTACAGCATGCCCGGGAGGAAATGCAGCTGGCACATTCTATGTTTTTCTCTCGCTCCCAGTCCAGCATGGAAGTAAACTGAAACATCAACATCTGAAACATTTAATGCAATAAAGAACTATAACTATGACTAAACCAATTTAAAAAAAAACTAACGAGTGACCTATTCGTTGTTTTTCCAACTCTGCTTACGGTAACATTTTTTTTAACAAACTTCAATAAAAACAAATTTTGATTGGAAATGGAATACGTTTGAGTATTGTATAGTTGCCATCGTAAATAGAAAGCTTTCTTCAGAAAATGGAAATCTAGTAGTTTTCAAAATTAGCTACGTGCCTACGTTTATGGTTATGGCAGGAAGCCGTAATCTTCTAAATAATAAAAAATAAATCTTGTAGCAAGTAATAATCATGTTTTTTTAAAGAAATCTTTCACTAAAATATCAAGTATTTTTAGTTAATTCCCTTTACTTATTTTCCTTGCCTTATCACGTATCTCACGGTGTTGGCTATCTTATCTAGTGGATTGAACGATGGTAGTGGTTTTTACACAGTTCGACTGCCATCTGACCTTCGCAACCCAGAAGGAAAACGAGACCCAATCCTAGATTAGGTCAGAGTTTTCAAGCCGCCAATGCTTAGCACTGGCCTCTGACATTGCTTAACGACTAATAATATCTACGCTAGTAAATGATATTAATCGGGAACAACGGATTATCGTGCCTTCAAAAGCACGGGAAAAGTGCCGAATAAACGTGCATATGAAATTGTAAACCGAAAAACACAATGGTACGTGGTGGAATTCGAACACTACTTCATCGGGCTCTCTTATTAGTTAATTTTTACTATAAGAAAGAAATTTGAATGATCATCGAAGCGCTTTGCAACCGACTGAGTTGTGCTGCGTATGCATTTCGCAAATTACGCCCCTTGATATCCAAGGACATTTTGCGTCAAATTTATTATGTTTATTTCCACTCAGTAACGTAATACGGCATTATTCTATGGGGTTATTCTACTGAGCACCATCGAGTCTTTATTCTTCAAAAGCGTGCACTAAGGTTAATCGCAGGAGTTAAACCGAAGGTAACTTGTAGAACCCTGTTCAAAAAGCATAAAATAATGACACTCAGCTCACTTTACCTGTTCGAAATAATTAAATATGTACGTACAAATATAAATACCTTTTCTCGTAAAACAGGTGGCGGACATAACTTGCGCAGTGTGGGAAAACTGGAGACAGTACCACGCAGACTCGAACTAGTAACTAAAAACCCGCGCGTAATCCTAACGTATTACGAACAAATACCCACTGATATAAAAAAAACGAACCAAATAACGACACGTTCTATCTCCAGCTAATAGCCTTTTTATTGGATAAAGAATATTATATAGTTAGTGAATATTATGAAAAGGTAAAATAAAAATTAATTTAGTTTAATATTGACATAATTTTTAAAGCTTTAGCGTGACATTTCGTCAATACTTTTAGTATTGTATTTTATTACTTTATTTACTTTTTGACAATCGACATTTTTATTTTACTAATTTGACATTTCACGTAGATTTTTTTTTCAAGGGAAATCTGAATTTTATTGCATTATTATTTTGACGTTCACATTCATTTTTGTTTGACATTGTATATATTAGCTTTTATTTTACAAATTGACATTTTATATTTATTTTCTTTTAGACATTTTATTAAACTTTTATTTACTTTATTTTTGTTTGACATATTTGTATAATTAATTTTTCGACGATCGTATTATCCTCGGACATTTTTATTATTATTGTAATGTAATTATGAAATTGATAGTATGAAATAAATAAATCTAATCTAATCATGACGTTGATATTTGCAGAAGTAGACCATAATAATTGGCCCAACTGTACTGTACCTATAGGATGTACAGTATCGCAGTGAGTGCCGGCTGATTGATCGACAGTCGCGGGTTCGAGCACCCTTCATGCGACAAACTGGCTTCATGCACTCGAAAGGGATATTTTTTTTAATCATAACATTCATTTAAATTTCACACCAACTTAAAAATTACCAAATGCAGCAACACACAAGCGTCACTTACTGCCCGCAAGGTTGCGCTCAACACGCTGTCAATGCTTTTTGCATTACATTTCATCAGTAAATTTGATAGTATTTCTAAACTAATAGGGGCGCTTTCACGGTTTCTTCGGGAAAATATCCGTATTGCGATTATCTAAAATCGCAACATAGCTTTTTTAAATCCAAATCGTAGTTTTTATGGAATTAGCTTTTTTGTGTATACTTTGCACATTTTTGACGCGGGCACGAACATAACATTTGAACGATATTCTAAGGCATTACGGGCGATGGTTGCATCTTGAAATCAATCTGCTTATCTGCAGTTGGGATACACCTTAAACGTGGCAAGATTTTACCTCTGAAACGATTAGCGATAGATTGAAATGTTCGTTAGTTATCCATTATGATAATGTTTGTACAGAATTTTAAATTGTTACAAATTGAATTGAGTAGATAAACTAACACTTTAAATTTTTTGCACATAATCTTAATGTTTTTGTTTGTGCTCTAACAAATTCCAGTTATTTGTCAATATTTATGGCAGCTGTGAAAGATAATAATTAATTAATTACATTATAATGAATTTAATTTACTGATACTGAACGTACTGAAAATGGTGATAAAAAAATAACGCCAATTAACACGTAAAAATACAAATTTTATTGCCCCTGATACAGACGGTTAAAAATAATTCAGACCATAATTTTATTAATAAACCTGATAGGAACTTTAGATATAAAAAGTGTTGCTGCTGTAGTTTCTTTCAATTAAAAGAAATAACTGTATTGCTGTACGCGGTGTAACATTTATAATGGGTACTCGATTATTTTCCATAATTTTTTTATTTGCTGTTATTTCAACATCATTAGCATGGCTGCCTGCAGAACGATGTGACCAACGCAAAAGAAGCAGAAGAGATTTAACTGATACCAAAAACGCTAGAGTCGAACCCAATATTGAAGCCATAGCTGCTAAACAACATTCTTTTCTGAAGAGGATCTATAGAACTTACAAATTTCCTGGTGTGGCTATAAGAGCGGGTTGTGTACTGCAAGCTGGCGTTCCCAACTTTATATACGCCCCGTACAATTGCTCATTCCATACCTACAGTCCTCGATTATTGGCTTCAGTGGCTTGTCATAATGCGAACTGCAAATTATCACACGTCGTCTCTACAACAGATACTTACCAATCAGCTGAAGGATACAACTGGGGAGTGAAGATCTCGTCTAAAGCCTCCTTCTTTGACAAGACATTCGAGGTTGGTGGTGAAGTTTCATCAGGTGGAACCTACACTTGCACTTACACTAAAGGAAGGACAACTACAGACACGGTAGAATGTTCTGTGAGTGAAAGTGGCAACCTTCAGCTTTACACCGTGAAATCTGATATGCAATGTGATTTTGGTAAAATTACTTTGGAAGACGATTTCAGAGACGAAGAACATAATTTCAGAGTATCTAAATTCGATTACTTTACAGAAGATGAACTAACAAAAATATTTGATGCCAAAGCGGCTCGTTTTGAACCTTGCGCTGAAATCATGCTGGATCCAAGTAAAATTTCAGATCGTTTATTCCAGAAAATAATGAGAGCATTCCCCCTATACAATCCTTATACGGACATGCTTGGTGTAAATTTTCCTTATACACTCACTGTGTACTACTTCAGAAAAACAAGAAAAGAACAAGAGTTCAGACAAATAATCCCTTTTACCAACGAAGGTGGAGATTCTGTCTTTCAATACGCTTGTCTTTTATCTCAATTTACGGACGACGATTATTAAAGAGGGCACCAATTAGTGCTACCCACAACTGACTTAATTATTTTATTACACTTACTGCAATGTTTCCTTTGGTTTTTGATTAAATAGCTCTAACCAACATAAGCAAAACACAGTAATCAGCTTAAAATCTATTTGAGTTGTTTATAATTAATAACACTTGGCTATGAATCAGTCCACAAACAAATATGGCGGTTCAATCCAGTGCAATGGTAGAAATTTTTGGTTACTATTTTCTCGGAACAAATAAAATTTTAATCGCCTATGTAAAACATCAAATTTGTTAATAAATTAGCATTATTAGCACTGTGAATAAAAAGCAATGCAATTTCAGTAAATGAACTGACAAATTTCGTTACACTGCAGCAATACACATCCTACCCTTTAACTAACCTTAAAAAAACACGTCGAAGTTGCCATTGATGCTCTGCCAACTCCTCAAGGAATGTAGATCATGTATTTTTGTTTTAAACTGTCTACTCAATAAAAGCTGTAATTTAATAGTCGGCTGGGAGTTTCTTTTTTGTACAATTAATTTTAAAACAATAATTCTTCCATGCTGGACTGGGAGAGATAGAAAGACATAGAATTTTCCAGCTGCCCTTCCTCTCGGGCATGCTGTAGAAGTCAGCAAAAGTGACTCGAGGGTTACTGTGTGTTGTAATTTAGGCGATGGGCTGACAACCTGTCACAATAGCAATACATATTACAATCTAAAAGTGCCCTCAATTTTTGTAAGACTTGGCGAAAACGCCTGTTACGAAGCGTTTAATGCTCTGCCTACCTCGTAAGGGATAAGGGCGTGATTTTTTGTATGTATAAACTTGAAACGGTTGAGACCTTTGAACAAAATCACACTGGAAACACACAAAACGTCCATAAAGTTCAGCGACCCTTTAGCACAGCGTTTAAAGGGACCAACTCGGCTGATGCCTCTATTGTGTGTAGAGATAATCTCGTTTCCACCCAAATTTGATTCGCCACAAATACCTCAAAGGGCGTGAATAAACTCGATCCCGCGACGAATTTCCCCGCATTGTGTATAAGAGGGCCAATCTTGGCAAATATTTTTATTTCGCTCCAGTTATTTCCTTTTAGCTTTCTTCTCGATTTCGAACTCAGACCAAGCTACGCAATCATAGCTTACCTATTGTATTTGTGGTTGAACTTTTATTATCAAGTGTTTACATTGTTGTTTACCTCAAAAAATATTAGAATTACAACTATTTACATAATAATGTAGGTAAGTAAGTCATCATGTCTTTGAGTACCAAAGACATCATTTTTTTTTGACAAATTTATTTGATTGTTACCTTGAAATGTTTCCTATATAAACTACAACAATGAGATGTTTCTTCAAACAGAATAATTTAACTCGTAATTCACGATTACAGGGCCTCATCTCGTCCCTTTCGGAGTCTCGTGTCAAAGCTCAAACCCGACCCTCACTACTTCAACCAATTTGCTAATGAAAAGGTTACGCCTTTCGACACTACATTCATCGCCACTCTAATTTGCGCACATTTTCACGAAAACCCTTTGAAGAAGCAATGAATGAGGAGCAGGGTTCAAACACAGCAAAATGACGAGTGCGATAAATAAGGTCCATCAACGTTAGACCGATTTGCTATAGTACGATAGAATTGTAGGTCGACTCACTTTATAGCGACATCATTCTTTGTCGAATCGACACACGTTATATCGACATTAACATACGCCAATGGTTCCGTTAGGATAATCCTGGATCTGGGCCGCATATCTTTTTCTAATGACTGCTGTAAAAAATAAAATGGACATAATAATATCTCGGGAAATATGAATACCAGACTACCCGTGTGTATGGACAAATGATAGGGCTGGAAACGATCTTCATTTCGGATACACACACGGGTATCCTAGTACCAATATTTTCCAAGATATGACCTTTTTAATTTGACAGCTGTCATCCGAGTTGAAGATCTCGCCCAGATTTAATATTTTCCTCACGTTTGCTGCAATAAGTGTGTTGATTAATAATGATATAGTGAGATCGATCTACAGTTCAGTCAAACTACAGTGAATCGGTGTATCGTAGATCGACCTTAAGTGTCGTACTCTAAAATGTAGTAACTTTGAGAGTTGCAACCCGTCACCTCGAATTTGTCAGTCGTTTTCCGAAGCTAATGTATTCGCAAAGTTAGCAAAGCCGATTCATCGAACAAAGTCCCGGAGGAAAAAAGGGGTGTTTTAGAAACAAGGAACAAGTTCGGGATTCACAATAGATTAGTGCGGGTGTTTGGAATGGGGGGGGAAGTCTTTTTGCATACATACATACATAAATCACGCCTTTATACGGGGTAGGCAGAGCGTTTAACGCCTCGTAAAAGGCGCTTTCGCCACGTCTGACAAAAATTGAGGGCAATTTTAGATTGTACGTGGGACACTCAGAAAGTTTTGCGACACTAAAAAAAATTGTTCTACAGGTACATATATTTTTATTAAATCTTTTCAAAGTACTCTCCACCAGCCTCTATACAAAGATTCATGCGTCTGAACCAGTTTTCAAAACACTTTTTCCAGTCCGCCGTAGACACCTCGTTTACAGCCTGCTCGAACGCAGCCAGCGCATCTTCCGGTGACGAAAATTGTATCCCCTTGAGATGATTTTGTATTTTTGGAAATAAAAAGAAGTCACACGGTGCTAGATCAGGGCTGTAAGGAGGGTGACCCAGGAGTTTGACTGGTGTGCTGTCCAGGAAGTCCCTCGTTTTGAGCGCGGTGTGTGCAGGCGCATTGTCGTGGTGGAGCAGTAGTCCGCGGAGTCCTGTGTTTGGTCACTTGTTGCTCACAACAGAAAAAACTTCTGGTAAACATTTGGTAGTATACCATTCGGCGTTAATGCTTCTTTGATCTCGTAAGGGAATTGAGGCCAAGTGGCCAGTCAAATTAAAAAAGTTGGCGATCAAAATCTTCCCCCCGCTTCAAGATCGCTTCACTTTGGTAGGCGTTGGTTCATTTTGAAACACCCAAACTGTCGACTGGCGCTTGGTTTCTGGATCGTATTGATAAATCCAGGACTCATCACCTGTTACGATGTCGTAAACACGCCGAGACAAGCCTGCTTCAAATTTGTTCAGCATATCACGGTTCCATTCCACCCGGGCCTGCTTCTGAGCGTCGGTAAGGTAGTGCGGCACCCAGCGCGATACAATCCTCCTCACGCGAAGATGCCCGTGTAGAATCTCGTGAACGCTTCCCGATCCAATCTTTAATATGTGCTGAATCTCGTGATATGTAATTCGCCTATTATCTTGGATTAAATTTTTCACTGCTAGCACGTTTTCTTCCGTAATAGCCGTCAAAGGGCGACCGCTTCTTTCTTCATCCCCCAAGGTTGGTCGACCGCGCCTAAATTCGTTATACCAACGATACACGGTTGCCTTGGAGGGGCTTTCATCCATAAATGCCATTTGAAGTCTATCGAACGATTCATCCGGTTTCAGGCGACACTTGAAATCGTAAAAAATCATAGCTCTAAAATGTTCCCGGCGCAGATCCATTTTTCAGTAAGACACGATACTTTGAATTGGCTCGCAAAAAATGTGGAGGGAAATTTTGAAAATGGAACACACATATTTTTACTTACAAGTAATCATATTTTCAAAAAAGATTCTAACCGGCCAGTCTGCCATATATAAAAACTATTTATCGCAATACTTTCTGAGTGGCCTGGTAATATGTATTGCTTTAGTGACAGGTTGTCAGCCCATCGCCTAAATTACAATACACTGTAACCCTCAAGTCCCTTTTGCTGACTTCAACAGCATGCCCGGAAGGAAGGGCAGCTGGAACATTCTATGTTTTTCTATCTCTCCCAGTCCAGCATGGGAGAAAGAAGTCTTTTTGTCAAGTGGATTTCGATCAATCGACCCGATTAACCCTGGTGCCAGAGTTTTTAAACCGGCTAATAGCCCAGCTAATATATAGGCCTTTGACATGATTTTTGTACACTAATAAAAACAGCGACCGCGACGGACGGCTTAACGTGCCCTTTTCATTTTCAGACAAGCATGTGATTCCGCCTGCAATGTACTTTCGAGAAAAATCTTCTAAAGTGATAAATTAACAAGTTTCATCTTTGTGTCCCTGGAAATCTAAATCAGGAACTCCCGATTGGGATCCTATGGCTCAGACCGTTAGACCACGGAGGCAGGCACGGGGAGGAGTGACGTCACAGGATTACAGGACGGATTCCAGTAATTACTCGGCCTGTTCGTAAATAGATTAAGCTCTACGTGCCAGTAATCCAGCCCGGGACTACTCAAGTGGGTGTCGCAGCAAATAAATTACTTGAGATTTCCGAAAAACTTTGTTTTATTCTGGCAAACAAACGGGTTTGATGCCATGTTATTCTCTGTGACAAAAAAAAATTTTAAAGGTTTGATCAAAAGAAAAAAGAAAAACTGACAAATTGACAAAAGAATGCAGTTCGAGAAATTTGACATAACAGAAAAAGATAGAGCTTCATCATCTCCCTAGGGAGTTGAACGAGGGTACCGGTTTTTACACAGAGCGACTGCCATCTGACCTCCGCAACCGAGACGGGAAACCAGTCTCAATCCTAGATTAGGTCAGAGTTTTTAAGCCGCCAATGCTTAGCACTGGCCTCTGACATGGCTTAACGACTAATATCTACGGTATTAAACGATATTATCCGGGACCAACAGCTTAACGTGCCTTCCGAAGCACGGAAAAAGCGCCAAATAAACGTACATATGAAATTCGAAAACCGAAAAACACATTGGTACGTGGTAGGATCCGAACCACGACCTCCCCGCTCAAGAGGCAGCGGCCCTATCCACTACATTTTTGGGCTTTCTACTATTATTCTTATTGTCATTTCATTACTTCAATTTTTGCACAACTTGTTGCGGACCCGAATTTCTAAACTCTTTTCATAATGAGTGTTTTTAAATAATTAAAATACCATCACAGCATTTTTTGTAACATCTGTAGGGCAATTTGTACAAAACAAAAGTTTGTGGTTCAGAAGTTTATTGTTAAAAGTAGACGATGTTTGTATGCCTCGGGCGTTTTGAGGATTAATAGCAAACAAGAAGGGTACGGTATTCTCATATGATTATTTCTCGACTTGTTTTATGTTGGACTTTGAGCGAAAGAAAAACATAGAATGTGCCAGCAGCATGTCCTCCCAGGCATGATGTCGTAACCACCTTAGAGATCCAAGGGTTTGTGTATATTGCAATATAGAAGATAGGCTGATAACCTGTCCTACAAATATATCTGAAATGACCCTCAAAACTTTGTCAAACGTGACGGAACAACCTTTGTTTAGGTCGTGTACGCTTTGCCTCCCCATTAGGGATAAAGGCGTGATTATATTAATGTATGTATGTTAATTATTTCTCGACTTGTTTTATATTGTACTTTGAGTGATAGACAAACATGAAAATGTACCAGCTGTTCTGTTTCTCTTCGCTTATTTCAGTGGAAGAAATCGTGCCATTGATGTAGAATACAAGGTTTTCTTTTATTTATTACAACAATACAGCCTTATCTCAAAATATGTCAGTATCTCTTGTTACCTGTTTTGAAAACTGGTTGCTTTTTAATTTGTTTTATAAAACTTGCGAGGTCAAGGCTGGGTAATGCTAATGAAACTAAACAACTTTGTAGAAAGAATATAGATCAGCTGTTTTTGTATGGGAGCGTAAAAGTAATTAATTAATGAAAGTTGTTTCGTAATTTATTAAGATATTTTTCAGTTCTTACCAACTGTGAAAATAATATAAAATGCTTGCAAGAAAGTCTATAAAATTTCGTTTCTTTCTAGATATTTAATGTGTTTTCATTGTAAAAGTCAAATTTGATACATATAAATGATATAACGACCCATAAACGCACAATACCCTAATCCACCATGACACACTTTTCCCCAGATGCTTACCATAAAAAAAGATAATAAATTATCGTGTGACGTCACACAAAAGGTTTCAGATTTACCGGCGATAAAATGGCGGATATTTATGCCAAAATACAGTAAAATCTGCGGTAAAAGCAGTAACTTGTAACTACGCCCGATTTACGAGCCCTGTGTGTATATCTGTATCTATGAATAAGAGTCCATTAGTAACATGTCTATTTCACTCTCTTTGCCTCTCTCTAGGCCTATCTGTTATATCAACGGTTTATACCTGTGATTTGTTTAGTTTCGGTCATATCCAGGTCGGTTACAATTATGTCGTAAACAAAAAACTTTTTAAAGTTATTTATTTATTTATTTAACAGTTTATTGTAGACAATAAAATACAAAGAACATAAATATATAAAACAAAGACACAACAGGCACAGCTTATTTGCTAAAAATAAATTGAATTGGAAAGTTAATTACATATAAACATAGTATACAAACTGATGTGAACTTACTAGGATAAAAAGTAGAGAAACTTACTTTAAACTGCGAGATGGGCGATTAAATTAAATAATTCAGAACTGACTCTAAGGCTCGAATTTATATAGCAATCTCAAGATTGAGAGCAATATTAAGAATGGATATGACAGGTCATATTATTCTGAAATGACATTTCTGATACAAACTAGCTGTCAGTCTCAAGTGCTGTTTATCAATACGGGTCTAAAATTCTTCATACTGATTGAATACATTTTTGTTATTGAGCTTTACAAAACATTCTCATCATAGTCAACCATTACACCCTGTATTGCCGCAACAATTAATATAGCTACAGACGCTTGGTCAGTTTGGAAATTGAAACCACGTCTCAGTTTATATAATAACCGAAGTAGCTTCAAACGGTCGGTTGTACTCGAATACTGTGGTGCTATTGAGAATACACGTCTGATGATATACTGTGTACCAGGGGTGTCCGAACGGTGGATAGCAAGAACAGTTGAGGTCATACATAACATAACATACATATATAAAACGCCTTTATAGGTAGGTAGAGCTTAAAATACCTCGTAAATGGCGCTTTTGCCACATCTGACAAAAAAAATAAGGGCAATTTTAGATTGCGTTGCGTATTGCTGTAGTGACAGATTGTCAGGAATTACAATACACTGTAACCCTGGAATCCCTTTTGCTGACTTCTACAGCATTCCCGGGATGAAGGGCGGCTGGAATATTCTATGTTTTTTTATCTCTTCCAGTTTAGCATGGATGAATAGCAGTTGAGGTCGATTGCGTAAAATACTTCGAGAAAACTAACTTTAATAAGTTATCAATAAAATTTAATAAAAACAATAATAAAGGGATGTGAGTATTAGAAAATCAGCAAAACATATTTTATGCGCCGATTTTGCTTGCGACTATTTCCTTTCCTCTTTCTCCATAACTTGAGATTTTGATGTAGTAAACCTAATTAGCTTAATATTATTATTATTAGAAAAGCCTGATATTTCGTGTAATTATGCTACCCATGAGACATGTGTTCACTGATATTCATTTTCATAAATAATATAACATGCCCCTTACATTTCTTCATTTAGTTTTTATCACATAAAAGGTATTTACAAAGTATATATGTTATATTCTCGCGAAACTGCAAAAGCAGTTTGTTGGCAAGGTAGCACTCGTTACATAACTGTTAATAAATACCTGCCTTATATTCTACGTTTGTATCTATTTCTTATATAAAATATCATTATTAAAGAAAAAGCTATGAGCTATAGAGAATGTTGAATGTGCCACATTTACATATTGTTAGTTTGAAGAACAGTCATTGTCTTTTCTTGAGGGTTATCTTCGACATTATTTTATTCTGTCTTATAAAGTCTAATTTTAATTTACTAGTTTCGTCGTCATGCTAGTTTTCATTCTGATCGTAGCAACCCCGCTATGTACTGATGCTATTGAGAAAGCACAGGTAGATACACGTATACAGATGGATAGAACTGTTCTAAGCACTTTGGGCGTTATTGTCTTGGAAGGAAATGGGCTAAAAGCTTAAGCTACCAAACGGATGTCTTAATAGTCGGGTCATGCATTTACGGTCTTGAGACAGTGGTTAGGAATAATTTACGGGGAATCTACATAGGTGTATTTATATTCATGATACGAAGTATATTTTGTTTATCGTCAAATCAGCAATTAACTCCAAGATAACGACTGGCTGGATAAAATTTTGTCAGCTTTTCAAAATATAATATACCTTTATTATTTCTACTCTTACTTTTTAATACATCACGCTCACTTAAGTTTTGTCTTTGTTCCAGACTGCCTCCACCTGCAACTCTACCGCGACCCCAAAGACCGCTACAAGAAAGGACAAACAAAAGCCTCCCTCTCCCTCCAGCACTTCCTCGGCTTCGAGTCAGGGTTCACCCTGGACAAGGAGTCCAACACCATCGCCATCATCTGCCAGGATGTCGTTGTGGTGCTCGCCTTCGAGACCAGAGAGCGCCTTATTGCGTGGCAGGTAAGTATTCGTGACTGATTTCTGGTATATTCTAGAAATAATAAAAAAAATAGAAGCCTTCCCTACATCTGACGGCGGCCAATATCCTTGTGATCAGCTATCTGCAAGGTGACGGGACTCAGTTTTAGTTCCCAAGTATTTTCACTATATTTTCCTTCAATCACGAATTCTGCAGACTGACAGCAAGGATGATGTTCTTTTTCTTCTTAGCGAGTGGATTCTCGAATCAAACGACCCAATGATCCCTGGTGTCAGAGTTTTCAAACCGCCTAGTAGCACAGCTATTATGTTAAATTTTGTACAATCAAGTGATCAGCCTGTTGCTATTGGGACAATGTTATCCTTCTAATAAAATAATACCGTTATTCCAGGTGAAAGTAGGCAGTCAACTAGGCAGTTCCCGTGAGTTCCTGGTCCTCATCGGAGGAGGAGGCGCAAGGAAACTACCAGCCGGCCCAGCCAGGCTGCACCTCCAAGGTCGCCGCTTCGCTCTGACAAGCGGAGTACCTCCTCGCTTGCTTGGGTTATGGGAACTGGCTCATTTAAGGTGAGGGTCCATAAAAACAGCTCGAATGTAAAAGGCAAAAAATCAAGAGAAACACTTCATTTTTTATTTTATTTAATGGTTCTAGAGGGTTTTTGTACGTTGAGTACATACCAGCCCTATTGTTCCCTATAAACGCTAGTTACTCTATATTAAGGTTTAAGTTGGTACTTTTAGCAGTGGATTGTTTTTTTTGCGCTTACTTGGATAAAAAGAATTGGCTGGCACATAATATTGAAGAATAGAACTAGAGGTTTGGAGGAATAGAACTACGTCTTGTGTGTTATATCGAAGCCAGCTAAAAAAGTAAAGCAAACGTTCTAGAAAACGTTTACATTGGTAAAAGATGAATCTTAAAATAAGGTCACAATATCGTGAATATACACCAAGTGTTACGCTCTGGTTCGTAAAATAACTTATTCATGAAATTCTAGATATCTTTTTGAAAGAACGAAGAAAAATATACATTCAATTTGTATCACGTTGGGACGAAAAGCGAGAGTAAGCTCAAAGGAATTTTGTTGCTGAAACTTTTCAGTCAATTTTATTAATCTAATTTGAAAGCTGGATTCTGTTGAGATCGTGAAACTTAGTACGTTTTTATTTATCAGGGGTTTCCCATTACGATATTATAATTTTTCAATATAATTGCTTTATTTCTAAAATGAAAAAAAATATTAAGACTGACTAAATGTAGCGGCCTTTATCAAGTATAAAGAAAAATCTTATTAATATTTCTCATGTGACCAGAATATCCACGTAAATGTTATGTCTCGTAGTGTTTCCCAATAAAGTCGATATCTTCCTTTTTGCCACCATTTTGTTACATTATTTTTTGTTAATGGCAACCTGCGTTGGCCATCTTGCCTGACTTGATATCTTGCACTGCCAACTTTTTGTCTCAGAACGTCATATTGATAGGATAATATTTCTTTGACTTTTAAGATGGTCTTAAACGAAATGTATTGTGTGGCTTTTCTGTAAATTGTTCAGTGAAATATAAGTGTAATGATAATTACGTTGGTTTGCTTCTCTGAACGTTCTATAAATCTCAGTATAAAAACAACTAGAACTTGTGGATAAATTTATTTGCTCATATTTGATTTACTCATTAACCAGAAGAGCAAATGTATTTTATGTCAATGCTGAGCACTGTTAGGGTATGAATTTTAATTTTCGTATTTTATGATTTTGCAGGCGATATGGTGTGGTGGAGGGTCGGTTTTGTTTCGAAGGGGGCTCACTGAGCGGGAAGGGAGAGGGGTTGCACGTCCTCATCACAGACCAGGCGCAGGATATCACGGATGCTTTTGATCTCGCCGCCCGAGGAAACGTTACCGGACAACGGTGTACTCCTTCAAGGAAAAGCGCAGGTATGTTAAACCCAGGTATCATTTGCCTACAATGCAATTTTTAAAATCGTTATTCCTTCAATACTCTATTTTTTTTTGTCTGTTTTAGGTGACAAAGGCAACAAAACCCGACCTAGTACTCGTATGTCAGACCTGAATACTGATCAATCCTTACCAGACACATCGAGTGGGTTGTACGAAGAAAACTTCTTTGGCGAAGATTGTGGTCGAGTTTCACCGTACTGGCTCTCCGACGAGAGACGAGGAAGCGAAGATCCTGAGTTCAGAAGAAGCGATATTGACGCCTGCTCTAAACCGCCATGGGGTGCAGCAGATCACGTCACACTAGAACGTTGCACCAATTGCTTGACGAAACTAGGCGTCTCAAGATCTTCAACAGTCGCACTCTCTCCTACAAGCCACTTCAACCCTGCTTGGACTATGGAAGCAGTTCCAGAAAGCAGCTCTGATAGTTCCTCAAATAACACAGAATACTTGACACCACGGATGATCAGAAAGTCTTTGGAAGCTTGTCAATGCAATGACAAACCGCCGCTAAGGCCGCCAAAACCAGGTCACATTGAATCAAAGAAACCACCAGCGCCTTTACCTTCACAATGCGGTTGTAGTAATGATAACAAGTACACCGCGAACAACCCCAAAGTGGGTCCTTATGAAAACTACGATGTTCCTAAACCTGCTCAACCAGTGGTAAGTTTTGTCCCATACAAATACTTCTTTTTCCTACTTGAAATTTAACATTTATATCTACGTTTTTCTTTTCAGGTTGACAATGCTGAATACTATGATACGCCAAAAAGAATCAAAAAAGCAATAACTGATGATTTGTTTCAAGTAACAAAAACTTCAACTCCTGGTGCATTAGTATTAAAGAAAAATTGTGGATGTTTACTAAAATTTGCATCAAAAAAGAAACCCGTTATTGTTGAATGTGAAGAGAATGTGCCACAAGTAGAATGTCCATGTCAAAAAGTAACAAATTGGGCGAATAACCTTATAAGTCTACCCTATTGTAAACGTGAACCGATAACAGACAGAGTGAATACTGAAATCCTTACTAGTCAAAAATCGGAAGAGATGGCTATTTACGCAACCGTAGATGTGTCTAGAAAGACTAAGAGGCAAAGTGGAGTGTCAGAAAAGGATAATCAAGAATGCTGTTCTGAATCAGCATTTACAAATTACCAAAACCTAGAACCAGCAAATGAACATGAAGGACCATTTGCAAACTATGAAAATCTAGAATTTGCATTATCGCTAGAATATTATGAAAATGCCAAAGATTTATTAAAGAAAGCAGGTGTTACTCAAAAAGAATTGGATGCATTAAGTGCGAATGTTGAACTTGCTTCTTCAGTGCTCCCCAAGAAGCCAAAACTATGTACAAAATGTGGACATTCCCAACACAAAGCCCAAGAAACAAGGAAAAACAAAAGTGACGAATATTTACTTATGGCACCATCGAAAGACCTCAAAAGAGATGTTTGTCGAACAGTTGTACCTAATCCAGGCTACACCCCGATGTCACCTAATCCAAACTGGTCACAAAGTCTAAAACATCCACTTCATAAACTTCATAAAGTAGAAATTGAAAAATCTTTAAGTATACCTGCACTCAACGGTGGGACCCGACTACATACTTTCGAAGAGACAACTTCAAACAACAACAGGGAAGCTATACAAAAGCGATCGTGTTCTGTTGATTCAGCAAGACTTCTCGAAGATCTCAAAGAATTTGATAGCAGTATCGGGAGTCATGCCACTTCCTCCTCCTTAGAAACTTTACGAAACTTGGTAATAGATAATAGAAGAACATCGTCACCTTGCGATGATGATAGAGAATGCTTTGACTGCTGCAAATCCTCTGGTTCAGAAAATAAGATATCAGAAGAGAGTTCCTCGAAAGAAATTCCCCATTTAAGAAATAAACTGATGGATAATGCTCAAATTAAAAGATCATCGAGTGTTCCTTGTAAATCTGGCGGGAACAGAGACTCTTCAAGTTCAAACGATTCTGGAGTGTCAAGTTGTTCAATGAAGCACGGCGGAGAGTTCCAAGAGTTTGAAATGCCACTCACGTCGGGGCACTCGCGCTATCAATACATGATCCACAAACGAATGCGGGGTAATTTGTCAGGTTGCTTACATTCCTCTTTACCGAGAAAGTCAAAATCTTCAGATCTATTACGGGACCAGTCAATGCAGCTGTACAAAAGTTCGGCGTCTGCCAAATCGTCGTCAGCCGAAGCGGAAGTCCCGGTCCTGCCTCCAAAGCAATTCAAAGGTAATTTTCCGTATCATTTATTTGCTTTGATCCACTCTCATTGCCTGTTTATATACGTCTTCTATATCGATTACAAAAATACATTCAATAGCTCTTGGTTCAATAAATTCTCTTCTGGAGATAAATGAGTTCGCTCCCAGAGGGCCGTTTTGTAATTATTGAGCGCAGTCAGCTGGCGTTATCTCGTTTTCATTTTCGCCAGAAAATTACTGAACCACTGAGATACAAAGGCGTTTGTGTCTTTGATCTTATTAATGCGGTTGTTTTGATTGCGTATTCTGATAATAATTGATTGTTATTTGCTTTGCAATTAGGTAGATTGAGGTTTGAATAAAATAATACACCGGGTGTAGATAAAAATGCTGACTCACTTTAGACTATGAATGAGCCCACCCATGAAACTGATCAGCATTCCCAAAAGAACATATATGATCAACGTATGAAAAAAAAATTTGCCCGTCTCCTTAGGCCGTCCCATACAATTAACTGTGTTACCGGCTCAAGTCATTTTCATTATGGGAAGTATGTTTCTTGGAAAAGTTCATCAGTTTCATGGGTAAATTGGCGTTTTTAGGGTGCAGATACCCTTTCTCTTACACTCTTATTCTAATTATTTGCAACAGGGGTGATGGATACACACAGCACGTCGAGTGGCACGTCCGATATGTCCGACTACATAGAGACGCTCTCTCTGACGTCATCACACTCTTCATCCGACACACCATCGACAATGAGGTAACTGATAGATAATTATACAATTTTTTTTTATTGAGAAACCGATTTTCTTGCCATAGAGCTTTCCGTCTTCGTATAATTCCACTTTGGCTTACAAAAATTTACAAATTAAATTAAATTAATTCTCTAAACAATATTTATTATTATTCGTTGATATATTACGCGTCGAAAAAATTTTACATTTTCATTTAAAAAAATCTTTAATTCTGGAATAATACTTCAATGAACCTTGTACTAAATTCAGTGTAAAAGTTATCCAAGTGTTTTAAGTCAAATTAAGGCTAAGAAAGTCATTAATGAAATTAAAACTTTTCTTCTTAATCTTTGAGTAGAAAATAAGAGCAACGTTTCAAAGACTCAGAATTCAGCCCAGTTTAATTTACTTTATTTATCCCGTGATATGCTATGGTGTGAGAAAAAGAAATACTCACGAAATAAGCATCCTATGAAAATGTTCTTCTCATGCATAAAAACTAGCAACAAAAATTTCGATTCTTTTGTAGTTTATGAGAACCTATTAGTATTTTTTCATTATAGTGGCGCTAGGATAGCTAGATAGCCCCTCTTAAAATAAATGTTATTCGTTCATACAGTTTTAGCAGTTTTCATTTTCTTGTTGTTTTAACTTTTATCTTTCGTTAAAATATCCCGCCGTATCTTTTAAAATACATTTTGGATATTTCTCTTTTATGTGCTGTTGATTTTATTTCAGCAAGCTTTTTCGTTCAGCAAATTTTTAAAATAAGCAGAGCTTTTACGGTTTAAGTTGCTGAGAAATGTTTTATGTATTTTAAAATGGTGTAATTTTTTGTTAACAGGATTAGTCGGCAGCCTACTAATACTCTTCGACCTCGTTCAGGCAAGGAGTATCACAACCTGGATCCTATCATCACCTCCATGTACAAGACGGGAAAAGATCTCGCTAATTATACGAACCTACCATAAGCTAAGCTATTATACACTAGGATTTATAGAGAACTTGATACCGGTGTGGTATCAAATTATGAAAATGTACATATAACATTAGTTGTAACAATAATCCTATTTCAAGTATCAGGTTTTATATTGTTAATGTTTAGAAACAAGGAAAGATGTAAAAATACAACCAAATAACTCCAGTGAATGTAATGACAATGGAAGCTCAGTAAATTATTTCCAAGTTTACAACAAAAGAAGAGCGAGACTTGGCCGGAACCGCTCTTTCCATTTTCGTTATTAATTTCATCGCAGAAAAGACTGAATTTTTACATTTTAATTAGCTTCTTTATACAAGGTGTACAAAAACAGTGCAAATTGCAAGATGTAAATCTTACCATAAATATCACTAATTCGTCGCTCGTGATTGGGCCGTTGTAGCTTAGTCGGTTAAAGCGTTGAGCCGGTTTTCTCAAGACGCGGGTTCGAATCCCGTCAGTTGTTTAATTTTTGATTTGTTATTTTCTAATATATATCCATCAGGTTGTTTGTACACTTTTTGTTACACCCTGTATAACTGTTTACTTTACTGAAACGGAACGTATCTAGTCATAAATATCCATTTGAACTTTGTATAAAAATAAATTTAAGTGAAATTAAGAAATATCTTTAGAGTTAATTGTACAAAAATGTGGTTAATTTATTAAACAACGATTTAAGAATTGTAGTCACTAGATTATAATGAGGTTTTGTACGACATTTCACTAGCTTGTATTTATCCTTGTAGATACATCGTATACCTCAACATTACTTAGGCTCGTATTTATAAAGCGATATTTAAATTGAGCAATAGCAATATCAAGTATTGATTGACAGGCCATTATGTACTGAACTGATATTTCTAATACGAACTCAAACTGTGCCAGTCTCAGGTGCTGATTATAATTACGGGCCTTACTACGCTGGCTCAGCGAGCCAAAGTGAGTCTTTGTCTCCAATACGAGATGACGCCACTTCTCCTGGTGTCCTTCTCGTGCGGTCTCTTGCCAGTCGCCAGCTTGAAGCTCGTGAAGATCTGCTTCCCCCGCATCTTACCAGCGATACCAGGGCTGGTCTTTTGCCTGTTGGACATCCTAGATAGACTCTTTTGGCACCACAATCGTATCCATCCTAATGAGGTGGCCAAGCCAGCGCAGCCTGTGCGCCTTAAATTCGCCTATGATATTGTACTTTTACTTTTAATGTTACTTTCAATGATACTGAATATCTCATGCACTCTCAGTGTACTCTCAGTTACCAAGAAAACCTTTTAAAAGCTTTTTGTCTTACAACTTTAGCTTTTTAGAAAACTAAAAACCTGTTTTTCTTCTAACTTGCTTAGATATTTTCTAATAGAATTTTGCACAGTGCTATTTTATTTGTGAAAATATTAGAAATAACAAATCACAAATTCGGCCGCTGACGGGATTTGAACTCTCGTCCCTCGGGACATGGCTGCTGTAGCTTAGCGGTTTAGACCGTTGGACCGGTTTTCCAAAGACGCAGGTTCAAATCCCGTTAGCCCTCGAATTTTTGATTTGTTACTTCATAAGTTTTAAGATATTTTTATGGCAGTAGTTAATTTAAATAAAATAAATGCTGGGCGGAATAAAGCTCCTTCTGTTGGCACAAAATGTATCGTAGAATTGGATTTTGTGTGCAGTATCAGTTGAATATTGTTCAGATGATGTCAGAAAATGTCCTGTGATCAATCCGTCGTGTAATTTTTTTGTCATTGTCATAGATATTGGGCTTGATTCTAGATAACACTGTATAAAACTAAAATTAAAATCTATCTATCACTATCAAAATAATAAAACTACTAAAGGACACGCGATTTATACCCTATGGTTCTACACTTTGTCCGCTAGATTTTGATGCGCTATTGCACATTTCCCCAGTATTTCTGGCAATTTTATCCGCCGTATCATATGATACGGTGGATAAAATTACGGATAAAAATGTCAGATAACGGATGTAACCACCGACTATAAATAAAAAAAACCTAACCTGAGAATAGATCTCCTGTCCTTTTCCAATGTTTTTAGTCTGAATGTGACAAATAGATTTCAATTTTAGTTTTATCCGGCAAATCTAGAAGCGAACCCATTATTTCACTTGAATATTTTTGAAAAGTGGTATAAAGTAAGCCGTAGACTCTCTGCCTTTCTAATAGGTGCGTATTTTCACAAATACATTTTTTGGGAAATAAATAAAATTCTTCACTTACTGTAACAATCAGCTAAGGGATTGTGTATTGCAATTTTAGGTGATGGACTAACAACCTGTCACTATAGGAATATACTTCATAATCAACTGTAACTACCCTCAAAACTTGTCAGACGTGGCGAAACGACCATTGTTTAGGTTGTTTTGCACTCTGCCTATCCCATTAGGGATAAAGGCGTGATGTAATGTAGTTATATCATATCTACCTCTTTATACTATCGAATACATACATACATATAGTCACGCCTTTATCCCTAATGGGGTAGGCAGAACGTAAACCACCTAAACAAAGTTTGTTGCGCCACGTCTGACAAAGTTTTGAAAGTTATTTAAGATAGATTTGTAGGTATATTGCTGTAGTGACAGGTTGTCAGCCCATCGGCTAAATTGCAATTTACTAAAACCCTCGGATCCCTTAGCTGGTTTTTACAGCATTCCCGGGAGAAAATACAGCTGGTACATTCTATGTTTTTCTTTCGCTCCCAATTCAGCATGGAAGAAAACAAACAGTTATAAAATACGAAGTGATTGATCACAAGATTTACAGGCAGGGATGTAACGTGCAATAGATTTGTTACAATCGTCACTATTATGAGATAGCATAGATATTATAATATTGTTTTTTACTTTCAGATCTAGTTAAATGTTTCGAGAATATGCCCAATAATTTCTTGTCCTTAAAATTAAGTTGCTCACAAAGATAATATGCGACAAACCTTTAAATGAGCGTGGTGAAAAAGTTACTATAATTATTTTGACATACCTCTATATTTGCCAGCGCCCCCGCCTACGACCAATTAAAGCGTTGTCGTATTGTACTTATAGTATTTTTATCTCACGACTAACGCTCAGCCATAATTGTGGTTTTTTGTTCCTTATGGCGAAATCACGCACACTAAGGCATTATGCGTGTAGGTACATTCACACACAAGTACGGCAAAGCGGCAGTAGTGAGACAAAGTCGAGATGTCTGTATGTAAATAAGTGCGGCAGTTCTGTTTTATACGGTAGTAAACTCGCTAGATTGTATACCCGATACGACTGTATTGTACGACCAAATTTTAAATGAACGTGGTTAAAGAAGGAACTAACGCCGCCATCTTGAGATTTGACATTGATTTGACAGTTCTCCTTATACCACAGCACCCCCTGCCCACGTTCATTGAGAATCGCGTCGTATCTACTACTTGTGTACCCGACTGTATTTCATCCTACATTCTTACATGTTACCTATACATTATGAATAAACTTATAGTAATTTGTTTTGTGTCTTTTATTTGTATCTTACTTAGGTCTTTAGGTACTTCAATGTTGATAGTGACTCTGTAGAAGTGTATGGCTCGTATTTATAAAGCATTCTCAAGATTAAGAGCAATATTTAGTGTCGATTTGACAGACCGTTTTGTACTGAAATGACATTTCTGATACAAACTCAAACTCGCTATCGCTCTTGAGAGATGATTATAATTACGGGCGTAGATAAATAGATAATAACAGATAACAATCATATTTTCTCAAACATGCATGAACAAAGTCGTATTCCATACAAAACAACTTTACGCAAAGTTTGACAGATTCTCAAATTTATAAAATACCGTCCAGCAAAGTTGTACAACATTTCACCGTTGTCGTCTTTTTAAATTTCGAACACGAGAACACTAGTTGCCAAATGGCAGTTCCTTTTTCTGGCACGGGCGTTATGTATATTTTTTTGTAATAATTTCCCACGTAGTCTTTGTGCTTGTGCCGTCAAATTAACCATTTTCTAAGAAAACCAGTAAACTAAAAAAAATATCATTTGTAGGAAATTGCGTATAGAGTAATTAAGTAGGAGTGGAAGTGGGAAAATACGAATCTATATTTATCATCATCTCCCTAGTCTATCCCGTATCTCTCAAGGTCGGCTACCTAATTTAAGTGATTAAATGAGGGTACTGGTTTTTACACAAAGTGACTGACATCTGACCTCTGCAACCCAGAAGAAAAATCTGACCCAATCCTAGATTAGGTCAGAGTTTTCAAGCCGCCAATGCTTAGCACTGGCCTCTGACATGGCTTAACGACTAATATGTACGGTATTAAACGATATTAACCGGGACTAACGGCTTATCGTGCCTTGCGAAGCACGGAAATAAACGTACATATGAAATTCGAAAACCAAAAACACATTGATACGTGGTGGGTTTCGAACCACGACCTCCCGCTCAGGAGGCAGCGGCCCTATCCACTACACCATCGGGCTCTCTATACGAATCGATATATAAAGAATATTTATTCTTCTTCTTAGCGAGTGGATTCTCGAGTCAAATGACCCGATATTTATTAATTCCCGTGCATTTTTTTAAGAATAGCACTATGTATGCCTCTGCCGAAAAAACATTTGCCTACCTCGTATTTTTAATTTCCTTTAACTGCCTCCGGTCTTGTGGCTAGTGCCATGGACTCGTTCCTAGTCCAGCATGGAAAGAAATGGAGCAAATTACACAAATTACAGAATTACAGACCGAGGTACATCTGTAAAGAATGAATTTATTAATTTTTCGGGACTCTATGCATAGTATTTCCCTGGTTTACCGACCTCTCGGTCATCAGGACCGTGTCAGACCGAAACAACGTGACGTACAGGGGACTGCCGGCAACTGCCTCCGTGGTCTAGTGGCTAGTGTCATGGACTCCTGATCCGGAGGTCCTGGGTTCGATTCCCAGGGGGGAAACACAAAGTTGATATTTGAGAATTTATCACTTTGTGAGTTTTTCCCCAGTTTGGTTAGGAAATTGCAGGCTGAGTCACCTGATTGTTCGAAAAGAAAAAAAAAGATTGCGTGCTTCGGAGGGCACGTTAAGTCGTCGGTCCCGGTCGCTGTCTTTGATAGTGGTCGTTACCCAAACTATGTCAGAGGCCTGATAGTTGTGCTACTAGGCGGTTTAAAAACTCTGACACCAGGGTTCATCGGCTCGATAGACTCGATACCCACTCGAAAGAAGAAGAATGTCCTTTAAACGCTGGTTTTACTTGTACTATTTTGATTGACAACAACATAAATAGTAACTAACATATCTGACACCGTTTTAGTGCATTGAAAGTAAAACTATACGCGGGTTGCTAGTAACAATCAAATTCTGTTATTTTTTTTTTGTTAGAAGCTGAAACAAAATGAAGATGCACGAGACATTTATGAATATTAAACCAAGCATTATGGATTTGAAATGTAATAATAAAGCTATTAAAGGAGCGGTCGTGCGCTACCAGTGTTCCAAAAGGTCAGTTATATTATTTCAATATTATTACCAATTTAAAATTCAAATCTTATAAAACAAGTAGCACTCTTAATTTGGACGATTCGAGGGCTTCTGTGTATTGCAATCTAGGCGATGGGCTGGCAACCTGTCACTATAGCGATATACATTTCAGTCTAAAATAGCCCTCAAAAGTTGTCAGACGCCGTTATACGTTGTTTACGCTCTGCCTACCCTATTCAGGATAATGGCGTGATTATAAATATGTATGTACTATGTATGCATAGGAACCAGCTAGTTTTAATAAAATGCTTACCTACTATCTTTTAACAACAGACACCACGCTTTATCTCAGAAAATAATGGCATAACTTGCAGTTTAAATCCATCAAGGGTAACACAATATCTCTCCACAACTCCATTTCGTCTCGCTTTGAGAATATTTCAAATTTTTATTACTCTGAAGTCTTCTCATAAATTCGGCGGGAGTTTTATATTGCAGCCGCCATATTGAAATTCTAAAGAAACAGTCTGTAATTCTTTCCATTCCCCGCAAACTTTGAGAATTAGAATTATATAGTTGACTGTTTTTGAAATGTAAATAAGTATTTAGTACATAAGGAATTTCAGTTCCATACTGGACTGGGAGAGAAAGAAAAACATAGAATGTTCCAGTTGCCCTTCCTCCCGGGCATGCTGTATAAGTCAGCAAAAGGGATTCGAGGGTTACAGTGTATTGTAATTTAGACGATGGGCTGACAACCTGTCACTACAGCAATACACATTACAATCTAAAATTGCCCCCAATTTATGTCAGACGTGGCGAAAGCGCCTTTTAGGAGGCGTTTTACGCTCTGCCTACCCCGTAAGGGATAAAGGCGTGATTTTATGTATGTATGTATGGAATTTCAGTGCTTGTGGAGTTAAATGACCTGAGAAGCCATGATTTCAAAATTTCCCTAACCTAAAGGTCTGGCATGGTTGCTCAAGCGACTACTGATAAAGACGTCATAAGTAATATCATTGCTTGTGGGGTTAAATATCCCGAGAAACCACGGTTTCAAAAAAATTTGAACAATTTAAAGGTTACTGTCATGGTTGCTCAAAGGACCACTGACAAAGACGTCATAAGTATTTGGTACATAAGGAGTTTCAGAGCTTGTGGGGTTGAATAACTTGAGAAAACACAATGTAAAAAATTCTGTACAACCTGAAGGTTTTAGGCATGGTTGCTCGTACACTGACAAAAACGTCATAATCGATAAGACATTCAAGACATTTGAAGACAGAAAATTTGCGTCTTTTCTTCTATTAAGTCTACAGAAACTAAACTCCCCAAAGGAGATTTACAATCTCTAAGACCTATTGAAAGAAAATGACCCGAAAGAATTTCCCATTATGCAGCACTTCTTTTACATACATACATACATATAATCACGCCTTTATCCCTAATGGGGTAGGCAGAGCATAAACGACATAAACAAAGGTCGTTCTGCCACGTCTGACAAGGTTTGAGGGTTATTCAAGATGGATTTGTACGTATATTGCTGTAGTGACAGGTTGTCAGCCCATCGCCTACATTGCAATATACTGAAACCCTCGGATCCCTTAGCTGACTTTTACAACATGCCCGGGAGGAAATGCAGCTGGCACATTCTAAGTTTTTCTCTCGCTCACAGGCCAGCATGGAAGCACTTCTTTTGCGGGAATAAAATACTTGGCTTGAGTTATAGGGAGACGAAAAGATACTGTAATGAACTTAGCTTCTGCTATTCAAAACTTAATCATTGCTTTAAAATACAAATAACGCCATCTATCAGATTGGTAGGAGAATCACTATAAACGAGAAACTAATGCCAATCTAGTGTTGATTGAGTGGAGAACTAATATTATAGCCAGATCGAACTGAAATTACTTCAATTTGAAGTAAGGACACGCGGTGCCATCTGGAGGAGAATGGGAGAACTATCAAGAGAAGTAGGAATGAAGGCTCTCGAAAACTCGGGATGGTCTAGAAGAGGGAAGATAAAACAGTCGAGGGGCTCGAGAAGGGGGGATTCGGCCGGAACGGGAGGGACGAGGGTGACAGAGATCGAGAAGGACGCCGGGGGAAGAAAATAGCGTCGGGGACGGAGCAGGGAGAAGTTTAGTTGGCCTGGAGTTTTAGTTTGAGTGGAAGTTTAGTTTTACTTGAAGTTTAGTTGACTTTTACCAGTGAAAGTGTACACATCAAAGAGGAGAGGAGAGTATGCAGCCGGGAGGCAACCATTAGGCCTACTTTGGTGGGATGTTGGTGCCATCAGTTGTTCCTGTGGAGGACGGAGGGCGGTGACCTGACGATCAGCTGTTTTTCTACATGGTGGAGTGGAGGATGCTGACAGTGGAGTCTTGCAGGTGGAGTGCCAACTACAAGGATTCTAAAGGATGGGTAAACCCACACACAAGGTATTCCTGCATCTATTTACTTATTCTTGAATAAATCTACATCGTGTTTTATTGACTTTACCATTCCTACATTTATTTAATTATCTTGTCCACTTCAGACTTTGTTTATTGACAAGGTTTTTCCCTGTTCAATTAACAATCCTTTTTACTTGCCAAAGGCCGTTCTATTCATTTATATATATATATGATAGGTATGGTTAATGAGATATATGTAGGATTGTAGGTCGGTTTAGCATGCAATAACATAATTCATACACAGCTATGCGGTTAGGTAAATAGGCAGTTTAGGTACATTGTAGGAGTAGGTTAGGTAGGGGTAGGTTTAGATGGATAGGTTAACCTAGGTAATAATAAATAAGAATTAGGACAATATCTAGGAAAGTAGGTGGGGGTAGCTATTTGGGATCCTAGTTTGTGTTTAGGTAGGTAGTTCTCTCCCTTCCCTTTACCAATATTCTTGCCTTACCTTTCCTTTAAGCAGAGAAGCATCATCCTAATGTTTCATAAAATGCCCAGCAGTGGAGTGTATAAATTATTTTAATACATTCTATGTTTTTTTATAACTATATCTATGTATGAATTGTTCATACCTACCTATCCTGGCAGAGGAGACAAAATATTTACCTATTCTTCTCAAATAAACTACTGAACTGATTTATATTCACTTAACTGTGGATTCAATACCTATGTATGAGTCATTCATACCTACATGCTTATTCTGGCAGTGGATACTGAATTGATTTTATATTCACTTTATTGTGAAATATGTTCAACGGACAATGTTTTGAAACATTTATCGGATTCATGATCCTATATGTATGTATGTTCTATACTCTAGAACACCAGCTACAAACTTGGTGGGAACGTTCACCTCTGATACCTACTATGTAGGTTTTATACAATTGATGATCCTGTTCTACAGACTGACAAAGTTTATCTTTGATAATATACCTACTGATGTGTGGGTTTTATACTTGCAACTTACTAGGACTATGGTCCAACTACCTAATGGGAGTATTCATTGTACTAACCAAACCAATACAGCATGGAATGTGGGATGATGTTATCTGTATCCTACCTACAACCTCAAATTACCCTGGAACGGGTCTGGAATTAAAATGATATATTTATTCACTTTATGTGATTTTTTTATGACTGATTTATGGTCGGTTGGCTTTGACAAGCCATTATACTACTGAACTACTACATGACTTGATGTCAATTGAGCGACATGGTATCAGCCATGGTCAAACCTCCATCACATACTACATCTTAGCATTCGATATGTCTGTAACAGCATTTAGATCACAGAAGCTTATTTTGCACTAAAGAAGTCTGACAATCAGTCACTACTTGCTCTTGCCTATCACTCCTATATCTACAACGAAACTATGGCTTGCGGTGTGAATGATTGTTATATTATCTGGGACTAGCTTCGGCATCCCTATCTATTCTACTGACTCCTGGATGTGCATATCATAAGTGGAGATCGATGACTGGTGCAGTTTCATAGTCGGTGCTTCCAGCATAGCTGGACAACAATTTATAAAACCTTTGTTGAGGCAATGTTTCTCAATTGGACATCACAACTTACTACAAATTACATCAGACATGACTTGCTCTGTCTTGGTTGGCTGACCAAAAAATCAGCTCAAATTAATTATATTTTACATGATGCTGTTCATCAATCTGGACTCGTTCCAAAACTCCTAAGTGCGCTGTCACTTATCTCTGGCCTGAGGCTTGGCCAAAACAAAAACCAATTGGAGGGCACAGAAGTGCCTCCTCTTTCCTTTTCTGGGGCTCGCATGATGGGTTTTGCATCAAGGACAAGTTCCTAGGCTATTTACTGTCTTTATTAGTGTCTGGGAATTGGTAATTGAAGTAAATCTCATTCGTTGATGGTTGGCGAGCACATAAATCCTCTACCAGCGAATGGTTGGAGCTGGAATCGGAGGTTCCGTTATCCCGCTGCGCACTGTCCCCATGTTGTCCCAAGAACCTAAAGAGAGCTAAGTTATGACATCCCACTACCACTTTAAAGGATTTGGGTTACTTTTATAAATTTTATTACACAACGTACGGTCCTAACTTTAACTAGACGATCACGATCACGAGCCATATTTGTAACCTAATTTCTAGACATTCATGTGCCACTCTGCCCATTCCTCTTCCCTTCCTCTCACCCTCTCCGCTCCACATTCCTACCTCTCCTCCACACCTCTCTCACACTTCCTTTCACATATCATTTTTATATTAGGGTAATTTTGTTTGTTAGGTAGGGGGGGGGGGGGGTTGTTACAATTGTTGCCGTGAGCGCAGGATCATAATTTGGTCCATTGCTCATTGAAACGGAGAGTGGTTTGCAAAGTGGGTTGTCTCTCTGATGTTCTCTTCTTGGGACTTCTTCGGTCGTGTGACGGCGGAAAATGTGTGCGTCAGCCATTTGCTGGTTAGGAACCTGTAGGATAGGGACACTTATACTTCAGTTTAGGGATTAGAATAGGTTGGATTTGCTCTGAAAAGAAAATAGATTGGGTTATCAACATTCAACATATGAAATGGAATGACATAAGACATTAGAAAATCGGTGCTGCCAGTTTTCAATGTAGAAATCCCTTAGAATTACATGTATAAATTATTTAAAAAAAATTACAAATTAGTTCGAATCGATAACTAAGAACAAAGTCAAGAAATTGTAATCATAATATCTAGGTATTATTTATGTTATTTTTGAATAGAATTGGGAAGTACAACTTATTATTTTTTGAGAAAAGATAATATCGATTTTATCACTTACTTGATCAAAAACCTTTAAGAATAATGATTTGATTCATCTTAAATAACAAGTTACATAGCATTTTATCAGTATATATCAGTAAATAGTTTAAATTTTAATTTTTGCTCGTTGTCACATAGTTAAACATTCGATCACAGTTAATTTTTCTTATGTTTTTAAAGTAACTTGGTAATGGCATGATTAATTTCTTTATTGGGTCTTTTTCTAATATTGTAAAAATATCATTATTCGATATCTTTGTTCAGCTTACACTTTATAGATTCCACACAATTAGGGAAAATCCGCTTATTATGCAACACTAGTGTTGACATCTGGGGTGCGTTCAAAACCTATGCTCTACTACCAGATATTTATTCCATTAACGTAAAGTTTTGACATTTTAAATAGTTTTGACTTAGTATATTTGTTTTCTATACAATACTTAAATATTTGATATAAATTATTTAGTTTGTTTCATTTTCTAATCTATTTTACGGGTAAAATATAATATAAACATGAAAATCTTGCGAATTAAATGTTAAATTTTGAACGTAGCTTTGCTTGACGTCAATCGATTGGCAGATCGATTCCGAAACGTCAAACACTAAAAACGTCAGAGAGAGAGAAATACTGTGTTCCTTAGTAGATTTGATTGCTTTATCCTTGTCTTTCATATAATTAATTACGTGAGGTTCAGGTAAACTGAGAAAAAGTTTTGACAGTTCTTTTGAAAATAATTTTACTCGGCTAGTTTAATTTCGTTGTTTTCAATAGTTTATTCTAGTTTTCGTTATATTTGTAGTACATTTTGTACGCTAGAATACGTGAACGTTCATTCCGAGTTAAACACCAAGTTTCCTAGTGTTTGTCGGGGACAACAAGTGAAAAATAATGTGGAAGAAGTTTACGTGTGTTTGTGTGTTTATGTGCGGTGTTTAAATAGTGATATTGCCAAGTCCCCGCAAGAAATCTTTCACGTAAGTCGCCTATAGCTAGGAGGAAAGTTTTTAAATACTTTACCTGTGTTTTGAGATATTTTCAGGTACTATAGGACAGTCATTTTCCAACAAGTTCCTACTATATTTTCATTCAAAAGACAACTAGGAGTAGGTATTCTGCGTATGCAGTTCTATTTAATAGCATAGTATCTTCATTCTAGAACAAAAAGATAGAACATTTCTTTATAATTACGTCCTAAATTTGTTGGATAATGCATATTTCACTTTAGCTAACAGAATACTTGTTTAATTCATAGAATTTGTTTTGATTGTTTAATAGGACGACTTTGGTAATATATCTGTGCAAATGGCGGCAATATTTTATTTTGATTTCAACAGCCTTTATATGATTTTGTGTTTCATTTGGGAACGGCCTTTGGGTAATATCATATTCCGGAACAAATAAGAAAGCTTCATCTTAAATTCAAACTGATTTTATTATTACTACTTAGATTGTTTGCGGAAGTATCATTGGTATGGGTTGGAATAATCCTATAGTATTTACCTTTTAAATTTTATTGGTATCAGAGTTTTAAATCATCGGAATGAGTTTTATCATAATAATTTTTAACATTCTATTTGATGGTCAACTTATATAGTTATGGGGTATTTCTAATGGGGGTGTTATGGTATACTTAATGGCAGCTATGGATAGTATAAACAGCTTATTTACCTTATGTTTTAATTTGAATATTAGTTTTATTTTCATTTATTCTTTCCTTTAAATTCATTTAGTCTTTTCCTTTTGGTTGAGTATTGAGATATCTTAATAGAAATTGAGTTTACTAAATAAATTAACATTTTTAATAAAATAAATTAATTCAAAACTACTTATCAAGTTATTGTCCAAATACTTTCACAAAAAAAAAGCAATTAAATCTTTCAGATTAATTTTTCTACTTAGAAATAGTAAAGGTTTAGGGTCATTATGCCTTTTCCTTAATATGTTCAATACCTAAAGTAATAATTTAATATTTATTAGGTATGTGTTTGTGAAGGTCTGGATATAAATAAAAGAATATTAATAGTATTGGGAAAGATATTCATGGAGGCATGTTGGTTGATAAATTGTTTATGAAGATATATTCTTGCAGGCTCTGGCTGTCGAATTTCACTGTGACCTAAGCGCCATAGAATTATCTGATAAAAATATTATTGTTATAGGTATTTATAGGAGCGGATTAGGGGATTATAATATTTTTCTCCATACAATTGAAATGTTATTGTCTAAATTGAACGACGAAGGTAAAAGATTCATTTTGGTTGGCGATATAAATGTGGATTATCTCAATGACATTTATAAAAATAAGAACCCATTTAACGACCTTATACATTGCTATAACTCTAAAAACATAGTGGACTTTCCTACACGTATATGTGATACCTGCGCAACATGCATAGACTGCGGAATAGTTTCTTGTAGTGATAGTGGGGTGACTGCCACTTCTATTCATACACCAATAGGTGACCATGAGGCTCAGATGTTTATAATAACACTACAATCACAAACAGCCAGCTTATGTAAATTCATAGAACGTAGAATATTTAATGACAATTCTATTTATAATTTTTATCTGGACATAATTAATTACGAATGGGATTTTATTTACTTATTTGACATTAATATAAATGAAAAATTTACAAAGTTATTTTCTGTATTGACATTCTATATTAATATTCATTTCCCAATTAAAAAAATATTCTTAAAAAAGAAATCCAACACACCGTGGATGAGTGACGAGTTAGCTTCGTATGTACAAAAGTTTGACGACTTTTGCGCAGTGAAGCATCAGTATCCCAGTGATAAGACAATAAATGACTGCGTACTTTACTACTCTGAACTCATTAAGTCAACAAGCCTGCGCGATCGTCGCGCTTATAATGAACATAGGCTCGCAGGTGCGAAAAACCCGTCTAGAGAGGTATGGCGAATTGTCAATGATGAAATATCTGTCAAAAGTAGACAACATAATACAGAACTCATCAGTGAAGGGTCACCCGTCCCCGCAAGTAAAATACCTGACCAATTCAACCAATTCTTTCTGACGACAACGACTAATTTACCAATAAATAGCAATAAGTGTCAGGCAGTAAACTACTTAAATCAATACCTACACGAAATAAACCCACCGCAGTTCTTCTTACCTATTGTCACCCTAGATAATCTTAACAAAGTGTTGAAAAAGATGCTTTGTAAATCGGGCACACTCGACATATACGACATGTCAGTTAATATTTTATTGTCAATTTGGCCAGTTTTATCAGACATGCTAGTGATCCTTATCAATCAAATGTTTATTGATGGGATATATCCTGATGCGTTAAAAACTACTAGGGTTTGTCCGGTTTACAAAGGCAAGGGAGATAGAACTAAAGTGGACAGTCATAGACCCATAACTATTGTTCCTAACATCTCAAAAATCATTGAATCGATTTTATCCTCTAGCATTATGGAACATCTTGAGACCAACGACTTACTGACAGACAGACAATACGCGTATAGGAAGGGAAAATCAACAACTGCCGCAGCACATCAAGTGATTGATTCGATTTTGACCAGCATCGACGATAGGTATAAGACGGCTGGAGTATTTTGTGACCTATCAAAAGCTTTTGATGTTATTCAAAACGATTTACTATTAGAGAAACTACGATGTTACGGTATCAAAGACAACGCCTACGGGCTGCTCAAATCGTTTTTGGAAGGTCGCAAACAACGTGTTGAAGTTACCACAAACGGGCGCAAGTACAGGTCCGAGGCAGGTGACGTCACTATAGGTATACCGCAGGGGTCAGCACTCGGAAATACTCTGTTTTTGGCGTTCATCAATGATCTGGCCCATTACATAACGGATGGCCTAGTCGTTTTGTTTGCTGACGATACGACAGTCATAGTGTGTGCAAAAGACTACGAGCAACTAAATATAAAAATTAATTATACTTACGAGCGACTGCAACAGTGGTTTTCTTCAAATGGGCTCATTTCAAACACGTCAAAATCGAACCTTATACTATTTGCCGCAAAACACATCGACAAACCACCGAGTATTACTAGTCCAGTCCCCCTTTGCTATTCATGCAAGTTCCTTGGGTTCAGTCTCGATGCCAACGTTAACTGGAAATCTCACATACAGTCCCTATGTGACAAACTTAGTAGTGCAACATTTGCGTTAAGAAAACTTCGACCAGTAGTTTCCAGTTCTGTACTTAGACAGACATACTTCGCACATTTTCAGTCGCTTATGACGTATGGCATCCTATTATGGGGAGATTCAACAGATTCGAATCGAGTATTTATTTTGCAAAAGCGGGCACTTCGCATAATAGAAATAATTAAGCCTCGTGAAACGTGTAGGACTCGTTTTGCGAAAAATCGTATTATGACTATGTATAGTCTGTACCTGTTTGAAATGATTTCATATGTCCGAAGGAACATCACGCAGTTTAATCGCCGTTTAGGTGGAGGTCATTCATTACGAAACGTGGGAAGACTGGCCAGTGTGCACCATCGTTTGGAAATGTCCACTAAAAACCCACGAGTAATAGGTCCAACCTATTACGAGCGACTCCCTGAACATCTGAGGAATGTATCCAATGACGAAGCATTTTACCGCCAGTTAAAAAGTCTTTTACTGGATCGTGAATTTTATTCCATAAATGAATTTATGTTGTATGATTTTAAATTACTACAATGAGGATTGTAGTGACATATTTATATTTGCATTGACATTGTTATTTAATTGGTTAAATTGTATTGACATTTTCAGCTATTGCTTCATTTTATCATTTTACATTAGTTTTGACATTGTAAATTATTGTGTATTATTTTGACATTAGCTATTGCTACATTTTGGTTTATTTTATTACTTTGTTTGACATGTTTTAATTACTTTCTTTTTTAATTAACTTTATATTTTTGACAATCATATTATCCCTGGACATTTTTATTATTTTTACAATGTAATTATGAAATTGATAATATGAAATAAATAAATCTAATCTAATCTAATCTATAGGTATTTTTGTGCATTGGCGTAATTCAAGTTTGCAATATGCATAATGCGTAACAGTTATTAGGTTAGCAGATTTTGCATAGCATTTCTAGATAGTTTTGCTTAGGCGTAGTTTTATTTTTAGGGCAAGCAGATAGCGTATTCAAAAGAGACTTAATTATTTTTATGCATTTGGCGTAATATCAGAATAAATAAAATCCAGTAAGTTTGTTGTGTTTGGAATTTTGGCGTTATGTCTCTAAGCATTTTGGCGTAAAGGCTCTTTTGGCATTTTGGCGTAAAGTTTAGCGAAATAGCTGTTTTAGCATATTGGCGTAAATAAATAGTTAAAGTAAAGACAAGAACTAGAGTTAGATTTTAGAATGTTTTAAACATTCTCTATTAAGCCACCGATGAAGCCGTGCTCGTGGCTTCGCACTGGTCCAAAATGGTTTAATATATATTATTTTTATTTTCATCGACACGCAAAGAAGAAGAACTTGCTACAATGCCTTCAAGATGGTTTGGGGCCTGGCTTGTTTTCATCTATTTCACAACGTATTTAAACAAACAAAAATATGTTTTAACACCATCCACACTTGATGGGTAGTAAATAGATTTTGGAATCTTATAATTTTTGGTTGTTATTTGCTTAGACTCAACTATTGTGTTGGGCATAGTTTGGGATCAAATCACCTCATTACACTCTGAGTTTACTTCTGTAGCGATTTTGCGGACAGATGACTAATTAAGCACAATGGTTAGTTATGGATCTTTGTAGAATCGTTATTCGAGGTATCTTTGCAAGCATCTACTCTGACAAAGTACCTTTACAGACTTTACAAATTATTTACACACAACAAATGGCATGGATTTGATACGAACTGGTAGAATTAGTAATATTATAATTTTACTACTCGTTCCTGCTATGGATGGAATAGGTAACGTAGGGATGATAATTTGACTTAAATGCTTGATTAAATTTTCTCAATTAAATATCTGCATTGTTTAGCTTTAGGCAGATATGTTTAACCTATTTGGGTGTTTTATGAAAGCAGGCTGGTACTTCGGATCACTGTGAAGGATATTAGCAAAGTAATTTCTAATCTAAAATTAATCTTATCATAATTTTTGTTTACCTAGAGTTGATAGGTATTCAAATGAACAGTTTGTCAACAATGCCCAATGAAAATTTTAGTTTTAATTCACTTTAAAATTTGAAGAATATTTATCCGGACATTTACGAAAACATTTTTTGACAATTCTTGAATTAAAGTTTTACAAACTTATAGATTTTGGGGGCGGGTCTTAATTTTCAACTTAGATATGGTTAGAATCAGAAGTGTTTAGTATCCTTAAGATAATACAATTCGTTCATCAAGGGGGCGATCTAGTTTCAGGATTTGTGTTTTTTTTGTATATACACCTAGTTATTTATGGGGATAGGTTTCATATTTTATGTTTTCTTTTCTTTAGGTAATAAGATTCACTTACTATGGGGGCGGGGCAATAGCTTTCATATTTAATTATCATAGGAACGTCTGATTTTCTATTTTATTAGTAGATTTTTCTTCGAAAAATCGGTTTTGATCGAATTTCATACAATTTTGGGGGCGACATTTGTTTGAAATCTTATTGTATTTGAAACATATCTGTAAAATTTTACTCCATTCGATCTAAAACACGATTTTTCTCATCAAAATCGGGGCGATTGTAATGAACTTAGCTTCTGCTATTCAAAACTTAATCATTGTTTTAAAATACAAATAACGCCATCTATCAGATTGGTAGGAGAATTACTATAAACGAGAAACTAATGCCAATCTAGTGTTGATTGAGTGGAGAACTAATATTATAGCCAGATCGAACTGAAATTACTTCAATTTGAAGTAAGGACACGCGGTGCCATCTGGAGGAGAATGGGAGAACTATCAAGAGAAGTAGGAATGAAGGCTCTCGAAAACTCGGGATGGTCTAGAAGAGGGAAGATAAAACAGTCGAGGGGCTCGAGAAGGGGGGATTCGGCCGGAACGGGAGGGACGAGGGTGACAGAGATCGAGAAGGACGCCGGGGGAAGAAAATAGCGTCGGGGACGGAGCAGGGAGAAGTTTAGTTGGCCTGGAGTTTTAGTTTGAGTGGAAGTTTAGTTTTACTTGAAGTTTAGTTGACTTTTACCAGTGAAAGTGTACACATCAAAGAGGAGAGGAGAGTATGCAGCCGGGAGGCAACCATTAGGCCTACTTTGGTGGGATGTTGGTGCCATCAGTTGTTCCTGTGGAGGACGGAGGGCGGTGACCTGACGATCAGCTGTTTTTCTACATGGTGGAGTGGAGGATGCTGACAGTGGAGTCTTGCAGGTGGAGTGCCAACTACAAGGATTCTAAAGGATGGGTAAACCCACACACAAGGTATTCCTGCATCTATTTACTTATTCTTGAATAAATCTACATCGTGTTTTATTGACTTTACCATTCCTACATTTATTTAATTATCTTGTCCACTTCAGACTTTGTTTATTGACAAGGTTTTTCCCTGTTCAATTAACAATCCTTTTTACTTGCCAAAGGCCGTTCTATTCATTTATATATATATATGATAGGTATGGTTAATGAGATATATGTAGGATTGTAGGTCGGTTTAGCATGCAATAACATAATTCATACACAGCTATGCGGTTAGGTAAATAGGCAGTTTAGGTACATTGTAGGAGTAGGTTAGGTAGGGGTAGGTTTAGATGGATAGGTTAACCTAGGTAATAATAAATAAGAATTAGGACAATATCTAGGAAAGTAGGTGGGGGTAGCTATTTGGGATCCTAGTTTGTGTTTAGGTAGGTAGTTCTCTCCCTTCCCTTTACCAATATTCTTGCCATACCTTTCCTTTAAGCAGAGAAGCATCATCCTAATGTTTCATAAAATGCCCAGCAGTGGAGTGTATAAATTATTTTAATACATTCTATGTTTTTTTATAACTATATCTATGTATGAATTGTTCATACCTACCTATCCTGGCAGAGGAGACAAAATACTTACCTATTCTTCTCAAATAAACTACTGAACTGATTTATATTCACTTAACTGTGGATTCAATACCTATGTATGAGTCATTCATACCTACATGCTTATTCTGGCAGTGGATACTGAATTGATTTTATATTCACTTTATTGTGAAATATGTTCAACGAACAATGTTTTGAAACATTTATCGGATTCATGATCCTATATGTATGTATGTTCTATACTCTAGAACACCAGCTACAAACTTGGTGGGAACGTTCACCTTTGATACCTACTATGTAGGTTTTATACAATTGATGATCCTGTTCTACAGACTGACAAAGTTTATCTTTGATAATATACCTACTGATGTGTGGGTTTTATACTTGCAACTTACTAGGACTATGGTCCAACTACCTAATGGGAGTATTCATTGTACTAACCAAACCAATACAGCATGGAATGTGGGATGATGTTATCTGTATCCTACCTACAACCTCAAATTACCCTGGAATGGGTCTGGAATTAAAATGATATATTTATTCACTTTATGTGAATTTTTTATGACTGATTTATGGTCGGTTGGCTTTGACAAGCCATTATACTACTGAACTACTACATGACTTGATGTCAATTGAGCGACATGGTATCAGCCATGGTCAAACCTCCATCACATACTACATCTTAGCATTCGATATGTCTGTAACAGCATTTAGATCACAGAAGCTTATTTTGCACTAAAGAAGTCTGACAATCAGTCACTACTTGCTCTTGACTATCACTCCTATATCTACAACGAAACTATGGCTTGCGGTGTGAATGATTGTTATATTATCTGGGACTAGCTTCGGCATCCCTATCTATTCTACTGACTCCTGGATGTGCATATCATAAGTGGAGATCGATGACTGGTGCAGTTTCATAGTCGGTGCTTCCAGCATAGCTGGACAACAATTTATAAAACCTTTGTTGAGGCAATGTTTCTCAATTGGACATCACAACTTACTACAAATTACATCAGACATGACTTGCTCTGTCTTGGTTGGCTGACCAAAAAATCAGCTCAAATTAATTATATTTTACATGATGCTGTTCATCAATCTGGACTCGTTCCAAAACTCCTAAGTGCGCTGTCACTTATCTCTGGCCTGAGGCTTGGCCAAAACAAAAAACCAATTGGAGGGCACAGAAGTGCCTCCTCTTTCCTTTTCTGGGGCTCGCATGATGGGTTTTGCATCACGGACAAGTTCCTAGGCTATTTACTGTCTTTATTAGTGTCTGGGAATTGGTAATTGAAGTAAATCTCATTCGTTGATGGTTGGCGAGCACATAAATCCTCTACCAGCGAATGGTTGGAGCTGGAATCGGAGGTTCCGTTATCCCGCTGCGCACTGTCCCCATGTTGTCCCAAGAACCTAAAGAGTGCTAAGTTATGACATTCCACTACCACTTTAAAGGATTTGGGTTACTTTTATTTAATTTTAAATTTTATTACACAACGTACGGTCCTAACTTTAACTAGACGATCACGATCACGAGCCATATTTGTAACCTAATTTCTAGACATTCATGTGCCACTCTGCCCATTCCTCTTCCCTTCCTCTCACCCTCTCCGCTCCACATTCCTACCTCTCCTCCACACCTCTCTCACACTTCCTTTCACATATCATTTTTATATTAGGGTAATTTTGTTTGTTAGGTAGGGGGGGGGGTTGTTACAATACACGTTACTTGTTATCGAGGTAATAAATCAGACATAGTGGGAAACAAAAGGTCGTCAACAAAAAGATGCCTCCATGGTCCAGTGGTCTGAGCCGGAGACTCAAGATCTGGAGGATGGTTAAATGCCCAGGGTTCCAGGGTTTTAGGGATGGTTTAATACATTAATATTTGTTAATTTATCACTTTGTGAGACTTCCCCCCCTTTGGTTAGGACAATTCCGGATGAATCACCAGATAGTCTGTGACAAAAAAGATTCCGTGCTTTGTAGGGCATTGTTTGATTTGATAGTGCTAATTAAACAAACCATTTCAGAGGCCTAATAATGAACGAATGAATGAAATGTGCACCTGTCAAACGCACCATGCAAATTTAAAATGTCAAAATATTATGGAGGATACATATAAGTTTGATGTCTATTTTCATGTGTTGTAGTTGTTTCCTGTCGAAGTGAGAGAAAAGTACTATACTAGTCTCAGCCGAAAACGCAATATATGGTCTCGTTAACATTGGAAGGCCAATTTACTCAACCATATATTGCGTTATTTTCGATTTCTATAGTAATATACTATTAATGTTAAGGTGACGGTTCCTTTTTTTTCACCCAGCTAGAAGAAATACAAGACCTGGTAAGAAACAACTACGCGAAAGAAATGTTTCCATTTCTGCTACAAACAAGCTCATTATTGGTATTCAGCGACTGGTGACATCCATCTTGTCTTGGATGGCTAATGAAGGAAAAATGCGGCCGCGATTTATCTGTGCCACATTAGGCGGTAATCTTGTCTCTCTGTCAATATACATATTTGACCATGCTTTAAATGAACTTACAAAAATATGATCACGCCTTTATCCGTTATGAGGTAGGCAGAGCGTAAACAACCTAAACAAAGGTCGTTCCGCCACGTCTGACAAAGTTTTGAGAGTTGCTGTAGTGAAAAGTTGTCAGCCTATAGTCTAAATTACAATATACTGAAACCCTCAGATCCCTTAGTTGGTTTTTACAGCATGCCCGGGAGGAAATGCAGCTGGCACATTCAAAGTCTTTCTCTCGCTTCCAGTCCAACATGGAAGACATCTTCGACCACGATTTAAATGAACGTGGCGCTAAAAGAAACTAATGCCACCATCTTGAGATTTTACAGTTCTCCTTATACTGCGGCGCCCCGACGCGTTCATTTAGAAATGTGTCGTACTCTATATGTAGTATTTCCCACTCAGTTTTAGAATAAATGTAAAAAACCTTCATGTCTTTTAATCAAAGATCTTGTTTCTTAAATAAGTTCTAGCTATTAGATGTAACAACACAATGAAATAGTAGTTTTAGTATGAATAGTAGTCAGCAAAGTTCAGTCGAAGGTTGCACTTGGCGGGCGGTGAAGTGTGACTTTCTTCTCTCCTGATAAAGATCCTCGTATAGGATCCAAACGTGGAGGATTATACCTCCGGCAAACTTACAGGTGAGTAGCCGTATATTTGATATATAGGAATAATACATACAAAAATATAATCACGCCTTTATCCCTAATGGGGTAGGCAGAGCAGAAACGACCTAAACAAAGGTCGTTCCGCCACGTCTGACAAAGTTTTGAGAGTTGCTGTAGTGACAAGTTGTCAGCTTATCGTCTAAATTACAATATAATGAAACCCTCGGATCCCTTACCTGGTTTATACAGCATGCCCGGGAGGAAATGCAGCTGGCACATTCTTTGTTTTTCTCTCGCTACCAGTCCAGCGTGGAAGTTTACGTACATACATACGTACATAAATAATACAAATAGTAGGTAGAGAGCACATTCTTCAACTTGCTGCGATCCTTAGATACTTCTTTCGCTTCATCCATATTCATTAATCTTTCCGAAGTTTTTGACAATATTTATTACGATTGTTAATTTTTCACTTTTTAAATTTCGAAATTTGTCTAGATCTTAGAAACCATACTATTCACAGGTGGCACCTTAAAATTTTGTTCATAATTATGTTATATAGTTCTTAATTTTACATTTATGTTATGTTCAAGTTGTGAACTTTTCCTTGCTTTACAGTATAAGGCAAAGTTTATGGTAGTGTCCATCAAAAGGGATCAAATCACAATGTTCATTGCCCTGTTTATGTTACCGCATTTGAATTTTGAGGGCTATTATCATATCAATTATAACTTTTGATGCAAAGTAATAGAAACAAGAACTATAGAGTCACATCTATAGAAACAAGTAGATTATGTTTATAGACATACCAGTGGAGTAGATATCTCGAAAAATCTCTGAAATAAATGTTGTACTGATTTTATCTACGAGTATTTTTTATGCACAAAGCCCGCCTACTTATCACGGAAAGGGTTTAGTTATAAAAACTTAAAGTAAGATCAAAAAATAGGTCCATATCCTAGAAAAATATTCTATAATAATCTTTTTGTGAAAACTACGTATTCAAAATCACACACGCAGGCAGTGTTGTGTGATTTTTACTCTCCGTAAAGAAGACTCGTAAAGAGTCGAAACGTTGAGGTCTAACACCTCCGTTAAACGAACAAGTAAGTAGTCGTTAATTTATCAGTACCTATTCAAGGTCCGGGTAAAAGGAAACCTATGTATGTGTTCGATTCTGTCTGCATATTGTGGGTAAGGTGAAATTAAGCACCATCAATTTTCTCCATATACCGTCGTATTGGACACGACGCCACCTCGCCGCTTGTTCTACGCGCGCCGATCGAGCTGACCGTGTCACTCAGAAGCCAATTGAATAAGTCGAAATAGACTAACGTTTAGTCATTTATTTGTGTAATGTGGACGTTCCACTAACTATAAACTCTTAAACTGCCATACGTGATCCGTGCTGTGCATTGGAGATAATTTGGGTGACTGTTGACCGCCTACCACGAGGACTCTGGCGTGCCGTGCATGTTCGAGAGGATTCTACGCATCTGTAGACTTCTATGGTCAAGGTTGGTGGTGTATTTTATCTTATTTTGCAATTGCAGACGGATAGGCATTTCCTCAATAAAAAAAAAATATCAAAATCACACATACAGTTCAACATAACTCGAACCAGCATATTTTTTACCTCAAAACTGTTGCAAAAATCGCACAGTCTTTTTTGGTCCTTCGATCCTGGATATTTAAAATATTCAATAAAATCATTAAATTCACATTTTATTTACAAAAAGTTCGAATAATATTTTATAACCTCATTTTTTATTTGCTACCTTCCATCGTAGTAGTTCATCATGGGTAAAGATAAAAATGATGAGTCTGCTATTCCAGTAAATCTGAAAATATTAATCAGTAAAAAAGAAAGCATTTATCAGGAAATGCAAGCCATTTATGATCTGACAATTAATCCAATGATGGCCGACACTAAAGAACTTTTCTTAGTGCGCGCATCGGAAATCGATGAATATCGTAAAACATTTGATAAATTAATATATGATATATTTGAATTAGAGTACAGTGCTGATCAAAACGTTTCGTGTAGAACGCAAGACATGAGAAGTTTCAATGATTTATACTTCCACATAAAATTGTATGTACGTAAATTGCAACCTAAACCTGCTAGTGCAGAGTGTGTTAAGGGGGAGTGTAGTACGTTCGAATCCCGACCGCGCCTGCCTAAGTTAGAATTGTTTTCGTTTGACGGAGACATCGAGAACTTTAATACGTTTTATGAAACATTTTGTTCGTTGGTACACAATCAAAAGAATATACCAAAAATCGACAAGTTTCATTATTTATTAACATGTACAAAAGGTTCTGCCTTAAATATCGTAAAAAGCCTTCCCATTTCTGCCGCTAATTACGAATTGGTTTGGCAAAGTTTACTTGATAAATATCAAGACAACCGAATGTTGCTCGGTGGGTACCTTGATAAAATGTTGAACTTTTCACCTCTTAACAAAGAATCAACTGCTAATTTAACCTCATTTATTGAGACGTTTGATCACTCGTACAAAGCTATTCAGGCATTACAAATAAATGACTTGTGTAGCTACATATTTTGTCACATCGCCTTAAGAGCGTTGGATCCACAAAGTCGAAAATTATTTGAACAAAATCTTGATCAAAAAACTATTCCGACATTTTCGGAATTAATTGCTTTTATTAATAACCACGTGAAAGTTCTGAATCATACAGGGTCTTTTTCGAGCGGTTCTAATACTACGTCATTACATAAAAAACAAACGGATTTAAAACAATTAAAATCCGACAAAATAAACATACATAAAAGTGTGACTTATGCTGCATCCATAAGTACTAAAATGACTTGTGCGCATTGTGGAGAAAATCATATGATTTTCCGTTGTGATCAATTTCGTAAATTGATAAACACGCAACGTATTAGCCGTGCTAATGCCCTTAAATTGTGCCACAATTGTCTAAAACCTAATCACATTGCGAGCCAATGTAAATCCAATTTTAAATGTTTTATTTGTCAAGGACCTCATCACATGTTATTGCATGTAGATAACGTGAATAATAACAGTACCGGTCTGCCGCTGCAGTCGCAACAGCCCCCGCGCCCCGCGCCTGCTACCACGCCGCCTGTGCCTGCGCCTCTTCCCGCGAGTGTTAGCAATGTAGGCATGGCTGACTCATTGAACACTCCTACTGCGCAAAGCGATAGCGATCCGCAGTGTATTAGCTATAGTACCGTGGTACTGGGAACAGCTATTGTATACGTAAAAGATCAGTTTAATCAGGATCAAAAGTGCAGAGTACTAATTGATTCTTGTGCACAGTCAAATTTTATCTCAATGAGTTGTTTACAACGCTTAGGACTATCGCAGCATAGTTGTCCGTATAATATTTTTGGACTTGGAGAAAAATCCGTACAAAATCACGGTATGGCGTCATGTACTATACGTCCCATACATACTGAGGGTCCCGTTTTTAATTTTGACGCTGTGATTCTCAGAAAGATTACAACGGATCAGCCATCTGTTCCAATCCCTGAGCGGGTGCTAAATGCATATAAACAGTTACACCTCGCTGATCCACATTATTATAAAAAATCACCAGTTGATATAATTTTAGCTGCTGATATTTTCCCTCATATTTATGATGGTAAAAAAGTGTTTTTAGATAACGATTCACCTGCTGCACTCAGCAGTGTATTCGGTTTTGTTATAACCGGTAAACTGGCCGTGCCATCTTCCGTCACATCTCACACTGCCGTAGCGTCGATGACGTCATTAGTGTCGTACACTATTGAAGAAAATCATCTAAATGACACTCTCAAAACCTTTTGGGAGTTGGAATCTGTGCCGTGCTCAGTTCCATTAAGTCCAGATGATGAAATGGTAGAAAATATTTTTATTGAGCGACATTATCGTGACGAAACGGGTCGATACGTTTCTCCGATCTTGTTGAAACCTAATCATGAGCCACTCGGTGACTCATATAATATGGCTTTTAATCGACTAACTCAGATTGAACGCCGCCTGCCACGTTCGCCAGACTTAAAACAAGCTTATAGCGACTTCATGAAGGAATATGAATTCCTAGGCCATATGGAAATTTACAAAGGTATTGAACCTTCTAAATACCTAATTCCACATCACTTTGTGTTGCGTCCATCCAGCACTACCACGCCCTTACGCGTAGTGTTTGATGGCTCTGCCAGAACAACTTCAGGGTTGTCACTAAATGATATTTTATTTACGGGCAGAAAATTACATCAAGACTTAGCAAAAGTTATAACCAAATTTCGGTTACACGAATTCTGTTTCACAGCTGACGTGTCAAAAATGTATCGAGCCGTGCTCATTGATCCGTCAGAAAGAATTTATCAACACATTTTGTGGCGTGACTCCCCAACTGAAGAAGTGCGCACATATGAGCTTAAAACTAATACTTACGGTTTGCGGAGTGCTCCTTATGTAGCTGTTCGTACGTTACATCAGCTAGCACAAGATGAGCTTGCTAAACTTGATGAAAATAACTTCGAAATTTATAAAGCTAAAGCTGCTGATATAATCACGTCTGGGTTTTACGTTGATGACTTGTTGTGGTCTTGCTCATCCTTTGACGAGGCATGTGCAATACAAGACGCACTTGTATCACTTTTAAAGAGCGGTGGTTTTGATTTAAGAAAGTGGGCGAGTAACTGTCCAGAGCTACTTTCTAGAATGCAAGATGATCAAATCACTAGCATTAATTTTCAAGATGATACGTTATCATCTTCTCTCAAAGTTTTAGGTTTGACTTGGTTGCCCCCATGTGATTCATTTGCCTTCAATTTTAGGATGTCTGACACAAAAAACACAAAGAGATCTGTACTCAAGCTGTTAGCAAGTATTTTCGATCCAATTGGATTTATTGCTCCTTGCACTTTTGTAGCTAAGTGTATCATGCAAGATCTTTGGAAGTTGGGACTTGGCTGGGATGATTCATTGCCAGACAGCATATATGAGCGATGGAATAAATTTATTCTCGACTTGCCAACCCTAGCGGAGATGCGCATTGAGCGTCATTTACTTATACCTGCATTCGATACTGTACAGCTGATCGCATTCTGTGATGCGTCATCACGCGGCTACGCTGCCTGCCTTTATTTCCGTAGTGTCGACAAACTAGGCAACGTAAAGGTCAGACTATTAACAAGCAAGTGTAAAGTTGCTCCCACAAAAACTATGTCTATTCCTAGACTTGAATTGGAAGCTGCCGTGCTGCTTTCAAATCTAGTAAGTTTTGTCGTACAAAACATAAATGATTTCAAGTTCAATATAATTGCGCTTAGCGACTCAAGCGTCGTCTTATCATGGCTCCAAACGATGCCATACAAGTTAAAAACTTTCGTGGCTAATCGCGTAAGTAAGATTACTGAGGTAGTTCCACCACATTGTTGGTATCATGTTAACAGTGAAAATAACATGGCTGATATTTGTTCCCGAGGATTGATGCCTTCGCAGCTCGTAGCTCAGGCAACTGTATGGACTCATGGCCCGAAGTGGTTATATGATGATCTAGAAAATTGGCCTGTTAGCACATTCTTTTTAAAAAATCAAGACAAGGTTCCAGAACTTAAAACTACCTCTGATTCCTTTAATTTTACGACATCTGAAATTAAAAGGACTTTTAATAATGACCTCGAAGAAACTTTCGAAAAGTTTTCTTCTTTCAAAAGACTCCAGCGAGTTCTTGCCTGGTGTCATCGATTTGTACATAATCTCAAATCAAAATTAACCCATTCAAATAAAACTTGTGGTCCACTGAGGTCCACAGAATTAAAAAGAGCACATGATAGTATTATTCATGTTGTTCAAATAAATCACTTTGATGTCGAAATGAAAACTTTGCAGAAAAGGGGCTTTGTCACTTCTCTTCGCAAGCTTTCACCCTTCGTCGATTCTGAAGAATTTCTCAGGGTGGGGGGTAGAATTTTACAAGCTGATCTCCCTTTTGATGCAAAGCATCCAGTTTTACTCCCAAAAAAATGTCATGTAACAAAGTTACTCATCATGTACTTTCATCAAATGTACTTGCATGTAGGCCCTCGTACGTTACAGGGGATTCTTAATAAGAAATATTGGATTATTAATGCTCGTAGCATAATCCGCTCCGTCTTGTCTAAATGCTCCAATTGTTTTAAATTCAAACCTATAGGTATTCAACCTGTTCTCTCATCCCTTCCCGGGTCCAGATTAATGCCTGGTAAGATATTTGATCACGTTGGTTGTGACCTTGGCGGTCCTTTTTTAATCAAAGAGAGCTTACGGCGCAATGCCAAAACTTACAAAGCATACCTATGTCTCTTTATATGCTTTAGTACAAAGGCTGTTCACTTAGAAATTTTAACTAGCCTATCATGTGAGTGCTTTTTAGCCGCATTTGATCGTTTTGTTGCTCGCCGCGGCTTATGCAGTTATTTATATTCTGACTGCGGCACAAATTTTATAGCTGCCGCAAAACATTTAAAAGAAGTTACCGCATTTTTCAATAATAAAATCAATCATGATGAAATTTTGACTGGTTTGACATCGCGTCAAGTTGAGTGGCGTAAAAACCCACCAAATGCTGCTTCTATGGGCGGATTATGGGAAGCCGGTATTAAGTCGGCAAAACACCACTTGTACCGTTCTGTAGGAGATAGAGCTCTTACGTTCGAAGAACTTTATACAATATTCTGCAAAATAGAGTCAATTATGAACTCTCGACCTCTCTGTTCATTATCGGACAATCCAAATGAGTTTGATGTATTGACCCCTGGTCATTTTCTTATTGGTCAGAGCTTATTAGCCGTACCTGAATACGATGTCCAAGAAATTCCTTTGAATAGGTTGTCACGTTGGCAATCAGTTCAGAAGGCTTCTCAGTCATTTTGGAAACGTTGGTCGGATGACTATTTACACACTCTCCAACAGAGAGCTAAATGGTTTTCTCCGACTCCTAACTTAAAGGTTGGTGACGTCGTACTTCTTAAATCCAACTTAACACGCCCTCTGCAATGGCCTATGGGTAGAGTTGAAGCTATACATCCCGGAGTTGATGGCGTCGTTAGAGTCGTTACTCTACGTACCCAAAATGGACTCTACAAGAGACCAGTAAATAAAGTTTGTCCTCTTCCTTACGTTAACTAATTTACATTAGAAATCTATCTTAGATTTAAGGACCTTATATTAAGATACTATACTATTTTATATTTACCTGTTCTTATATAAACAACTCTACTCTTACTTAACTTACATTTATAAATACCTCATATTTATTTCATATGTATATATTTTCATACTCTACATACATGTAAGAAATCATCACATTGATTTCGGTGGGGGGTATGTTCGATTCTGTCTGCATATTGTGGGTAAGGTGAAATTAAGCACCATCAATTTTCTCCATATACCGTCGTATTGGACACGACGCCACCTCGCCGCTTGTTCTACGCGCGCCGATCGAGCTGACCGTGTCACTCAGAAGCCAATTGAATAAGTCGAAATAGACTAACGTTTAGTCATTTATTTGTGTAATGTGGACGTTCCACTAACTATAAACTCTTAAACTGCCATACGTGATCCGTGCTGTGCATTGGAGATAATTTGGGTGACTGTTGACCGCCTACCACGAGGACTCTGGCGTGCCGTGCATGTTCGAGAGGATTCTACGCATCTGTAGACTTCTATGGTCAAGGTTGGTGGTGTATTTTATCTTATTTTGCAATTGCAGACGGATAGGCATTTCCTCAATAAAAAAAAAATATCAAAATCACACATACAGTTCAACATAACTCGAACCAGCATATTTTTTACCTCAAAACTGTTGCAAAAATCGCACAGTATGAATAGCGTTTCGAAGAATTTATTGTGCCAGTTAAAGTAAGCTCCCAGGTTTAGATAATTTATTCAACCCATCATAATGTTTTTTATTTTATAGACAAGTATACTAACTGTCTAGGGCCCTCGGTAATCGTTTGTGTTTCCAGTTAAATAAACACTATGTTACTGCTATATTCAATACGTCTTACTTTTGTTAAATCTAGACATATTATTATAGACTATTATCTGTATTTTATCTAGTGCTTGAGTGAGTAGGGTTACTTGAAAGCTGCGTTGTAATTGTAATATTTTATAACTATTCTGTTTCAATATCCAAACTTGCGAAATTAATTTACTTGTGTTAAATAAAATCTTCAATTATAGTTAATTTGCTATCCAAATGGTCAAAAATTGGTTGTAAAGTAGTACACAGAAAGTACTCAATATTTTTTGTTCTTTCCTACACAGAACCTCCTCGTCCGCTCCGTGACAAATGACAATACATCAGGGTTGGTGCAAATAGGTTTCTACCGTAGGGTTGCGAGTTGCGAGGAATTGTCAAGGGAACCCTAGCGAAGGGTTCCGTGGTCGGCGAGATGTTAATCGACGGGACAAATGGTGCGTGAAGATAATTACACTGTTCGAAACTTATTCCTACATCAGTCGCCATTTTGTTCTGGGGTATGTATCGATCTGCAGTACGACAAAGTCATTCTTAGTCATATCCTTCTACCGTCTATGTGTAAATGGTTAATTCCTACTGAACATTACCTACTGCGTCAAAATTGAGACAAAAGGCGATAAGATAATACATTCAAATATTTTGAGAAGTATCTTTTGGAAAGTTGTAACAGCTATTTGAACAGTCTTGTTGTCCGATCAATACTTTGTCTAGTTCCATATCCCTTTTATTCCAGTTTGCAAGAATTTTTCCCAACAGTTTTCTATTACCTAACCTCACCATTGTACGGTCCAACTGGTAAATATTTGCACTTTCCACAGCTAATATTATAATGGGCTCGATTCTAGATTTGCCGGCTAAGACATTAAATTAAAATTTTTTCGTCACTTTCAGACTAAAAACATTGGAAAAGGACAGGGAATCTATTCTCTTCGATTTTCGATTTATAGTCGGTGGTTTTATGCGTTATCTGTCACTTTATCCGTCGCATATGATATGGTGGATAAAATTGACAGAAATAGCGCGTCAAAATCTAGCGGACAAAGTGTAAAAACAGAGTATACATTGCCTGTTCTTCTTCAATTTTATTATTTTGAAAGTGACGGATAGATTAAAATCTTAGTTTTAGCCAGTGGTATCTAGAATCAAGCCCATTTTTTTTTGCTTTCCACTTACTTTCGCTCTGAGCTGATTTCATCTCTGCGACTAACTAAAAAGCTCAAAACTTATTCTAAAAGAATAAAGATAGATTATACATGTTGTTGGTTTTATAATCGTTTTTCGTGATCCTGTTTACCAGGTTATTTTTAAATAGGTATTATTAGCCCTACCTAGTTGTGAGTAGCTGTTTGATTGCTTCAAAAAATATTTAGGAGCATATACAAAACAAGGTAATTAGTGTCTTAAACCTGCTAAAAGACGGATAACACAATAATCCTATAAAACTTTCCGGCGCAGTCTCAAGTTAACTCCAACAAAACCTTTGAGTTTTCGCTGTAAAGGATCTCCGCTAAGAGGAGTAAGACTCGCTTTAATTTAATCTCCCTTGTTAGCGAGACAAATCCCGACATGTCCCACTGAGCGCCTGATTAAAACTTAATCTAGCTAGTGGTCCGTTAAAGCAGCATACCGGGTGTAAGGGACAGCGTCCCGCAAACTGAGAGGGGTTGCTCAGTCAACGACGCTAAATATCTTTCACCAGAAAAATCTTTCAGGAAATAAAAAATAAAAATTGGCTCTTCCATACAAAATGTTCAGCGTCGTTGACTGAACAACCCCTCTCAGTTTGCGAGACGCTGTCCCTTACACCTTGTATGTATGTTGTAGCAGTATAAGATGTTATAGCAGTAAAAAAAATGTAAAGTGTTCCATGTACTAGTCTCTCTCTATTTTATCACTGCCTCCGTGGTTTATCGGTCTGAGCCATGGGCTCTCGACCCGGAGGTCTCGGGTTCAATTCCCGGCGGGGGACAATGACTTTGTGTTGTTATTTCTGGTTTGGTTAGGACATTGCAGGCTGATCACCTGATTGTCCGAAACGTAAGATGATCCATGCTGTCGGATGGGCATGTAAATAGTCGGGCCTGATTTCTCTCTGGTCGTGTCAGAATAAGAGATTGAAGGAATAGAGAGTGCTCCTGTGTGTAGCGGAAACACTTGGGCTCTAAAAACAAGTCCTGCGCAGTTTGCTGATCTCCGCGAGATTGGCCGCCATCACCGGAAATCGGTGGGAGGACTATTATTATTAACAAGTGTTATTCATATTTATAAAATATTCGACAACTCACTTGTGAGTTTGATAGAGATATTCACCTCAACGTAACGAACCTATACGAAAAATAATACTATATACACTATATGTATATAATACTATATACAATCCTCCGCGCGTCAAGTGTGACTTTCCACTTCGTCTTGACTTTTTGACTTGTGATTTTCTTCTCTCCAGAAGAATATTCTCGTATAATGTCGAAACGTCGAGATGAATACCTAAAAGTGAGTTGCCGAATATTTTATAAATTTGTCTCTGCCTAGCTCACTAGAATCATGCCTGTAGTTATTCTGTGCAAATGGCGCGTTTTTTTCCATATCTGATAAGGTCTTAGGGTTATTTTAGAAAAACAAGTGTTCTTCTTTCAACTTTAGTTCACTAAATTAATCTACTTATAAGCTTTTTAAAAAATGCGTGTTTTTTATACAACTTGCAACATAAAGGGTATATAATATGCATCGAGAAAGGTTTGAATCTACCCATGAAACTAAACAACTTTCCTTAAGAAACAAAGTACGAAAATCGAAAAAAAAAATAGAATATAATAGAAAATCGTTTATTCATGAAACAATACAAAACTCAACATACATTAAGTAGACTTATGTTACATGAAAACTTTTTTTTTTTTTATTGTATGCTCTGATCTGTATTGCACAAGAAATGGAGCTAACTCAGCATTTGTTACAAGTTATATCTATAACCAGTTATACTGATATTCTGTCAGCACCGTAATACACAATATAATAATACAACACAAAACCGTAAATTTAAAAACATACTACGAGTAAAAATACACTACAATATTGAATAATGTTAAACTACTTTAGTAGGCACTTTCGATATCGCCTGAATACGACTCCCTGTGGCCAGAAATCACTTTTCAGAAACTCTCCTGCTATTTTTCCAGGGACAGATACGACAAAAGATCTAAAAGATGTCAATCTATAGGTTTCCAGTTGATGTATCCCAACCGTTAAATCAGGTCAGCTCCAGAAGGCGATCTCGGCGTGGGTTCCACGTTTTCTGTATGTGCTCCTCGACTTCCTCCTCTGTTGTAGATAAGTCGAGACAGGACACGTACAGTTGCGTGATGGGCTCGGCAGCTTTAAATGTTGAACTTCCATAAAAAATGCATCAGCAGATAGTGCATTTAGTATGGGTTGTATTTTTTTTTTTTAATTCGACCTATGTTCCTTAGGAAAAGCTGTTCACTTTCATGGGTAGATTCAAATATTCCATAATGCGTATACCCTTTATGTTTCTCGTTGTATATTTTACGAGTATCAAACGGGAATAAAAGAAAAACACATCTTATCACTGAGCAGGCCGCAGTTTTTATCGTCTAGGGAGTTGTGGTACTATTTTAGCTTGCTCCACTTAAAGTTGCTGAATAGTGGGAAAATTAAATGCTTAAAGGGTTTGAATGTAATTATGAAGTATGAATTGTGTGGAAAATAGAAAAGTAGTGGTGTATCGCAACTGACAATTGTGGGGCTGAAGATCTGTAGATATTGTTTTTAAATGTACCTGATGATATAGATATATAATAGATATAGATATACACGCTTTCTATTTAATATTTATGTTTAAATTAATAACATCTTACACAATAAGACTCCTATTTATAAAGCGATCTCAAGATTGAGAGCAATATTAAGTTCGGATTTGACAGGTCGTTTTATATTGAAATGATATTTCTGATGCGAACTCAAACTAGATGTCAGACTCGACAGCTGATTTTAAATACGGGCCTAAGTGTCAACATCCAAAATACAGATACGGAAAGTTTTTACTTAAGTACGCAATAAACTGTTACATACGTACGTATAATCACGCCTTTATCCCTAATGGGGTAGATCGTAAAAGACCTAAACAAAGGTCGTTCGTAGTGGAGGTAGCGTAGTGACAGGTTATCAGCTCATCTCCTAAAATTGCAATACACTCTGACCCTCGAATGCCTTAGCTGGTATTTACAGCATGCCCGGGAGGAGATGACATCCATGTTTTTCTATCGCCCCCAGTCCAGTATGGGAGAAATTATAATAAAGGCTACGAAATAAAAAGTAAACATAGTAACGCATTCAATCCTGCAACATAATTCCTCTATTATATAGTAAACAACATGCTAAACCCATACAGTTGGTGGTGCCCATAAACCCATACAGTTGGTGGCAGGTGTGTTTCTGTTATGTTTAGCATGATACACATCATAATGCTTGCATGGAGAGAATTGCTGCCAAACAGGAAATTGCAGAGTAAGACATAGCAGAGATTTGAGACCTAAAGTATTTTAAACTCAGTTTTAGAATAACATACATACATATAATCACGCCTTTATCCCTAACGGGGTAGGCAGAGCGAAAAAGGACCTAAACAAAGGTCGTTCCGCCACGTCTGACAAAGTTTTGAGGGCTATTTAAGTTAGATTTGTAGGTATATTGCTGTAGTGACAGGTTGTCAGGAGGGAGAAGAAGGAGGCCTTTGCCCAGCAGTGCGATGATTCATTCTAAATAAGATAAGATAAGATAAGACAGGTTGTCAGCCTATCGCCTAAATTGCAATATACAGAAACCCTCGGATCCCTTAGCTGGTTTTTACAATGAGACTTTTTGATGAATAAATTATTTGTATTTGTATTAGGTATGAAAATACTTATTAAATAAATAAATATCTTCTACAGCATGCCGAAGAAATGCAGCTGGCACATTCTATGTTTCTCTCTCGCTCTCAGTCCAGCATGGAAGAGAAGTTTAGAATAAAGGTAAACAACATTGATCTAATTTGCCAACGCTTATCATTTATTTTTTAAATGTGTTTTTGAATAAAAAGCCACGAAACTTTGTTTACTTTTACTCTAAAACTGAGTTGTGAATACTATAATTAACACATTCATTGTCAACAAAAGTGTCCCCATACAATTTAATTTGACGCCTACTAGTAAACTCGTAGATTGACAGTGTACGTTTTAAGTACTTGCCTATCGTAGGTACTCTTATTGCCTGATGCGTCTGTGGTCTACTGGTCTGAGACATGGTCTCCCGGATCCGGAAGACGTGACCATGAAGCAAGCAACTGCTTTGAAATATCGAGATAACAATAAATAAATATGGTTACTTCCATGCTGGACTGGGAACAAGAGAAGAACATAGAATGTGCTAGCTGCATTTCCTCCCTGGCATGCTGTAAAAACCAGCCAAGGGATCCGAGGGTTTCTGTATATTGCAATTTAGGCGACAGACTGACAACCTGTCACTACAGCAATATATCTACAAATCCTTTGTCAGACATGGCGGGACGACCTTTGTCGTATAAACTCTGCCTAACCCATTAGGGATAAAGGCGTGATTATATGTATGTATGTAATAAATATGGTCGCTAATAATCATTTGATATTTGTCAGATTTTTAAAACTAGATAATAGTATAGTATAGTTAATAGACCTCTGACTTGGTCTATGTAATTTCTACTATTAAACACGGAGTCCGGGCTGCTAACTCCTTTTTTTTTCTTACAGCCAGGCGATTCAGCTTGGAACTAAACTGTTATACAAATAAATATCTTTGTATCCGTTATGATTAAACTTATAATAAATACTTTTTAAAATAAGATTATTCCGTCTCAATTTTCGTTTTTTACAGAAGCTCGTGAACAAGGCGACTTTTCAAAAGACGGTAATGAGGTGACTTGGCTAATTCTGATGATAAATTACTGCCATCAGAGTGAAGTCAATTAAGACAGGCTTTTGACGTCAAGAGGCTCACGATTATTCTTTTCTTCATTTAAAAAAACGATGATCCTTTGTGTACTTTGATATTGTTTACGGTTTATTAAAATAAAGGGAAAATATCTTCTTTGTATTGCTCTGATACTATCTCGACATTGAATAAAATTGTGTTTTTTTATGCACTATGCGGGGTGTGAGGGGAGCGTTGCTCAGTCAACTTGGCAATCAAAATTGGCTTTTCCATACAAAATGTCCACCTAGATCAGACAATTTGTAAGGAAAAGCAAATGTATTTTTTTTTCACTTCTTGAAAGAATTCCCGGGTGGAAATTGTTTAATATCGTTGACTAAGACCCTATCAGTTTTCGGGACGCTGTCCCTCCCTTGCACCCAATATTGCACCCGCATCATCATAATTTTCAGCCCACATCCACCCGCTACCATGCAGCTTGCTTTTAATTATTACCTCCGTATTTGGAAGGACTTAAACACCTTTAATTATTCTGAAATCTTGTGACGGCACTGCGTAAAAGCAAGCAATACATAAACAAAATTGTTAATTTATTCCTTTATTATTTTAATGGTTTTTTTTTGATGATATTTTTTATTTGAACCAAAATCCTTTAATCATATAATTCATTATAATTTTAACGGTATATTCACCAAACAGACAGCGATACTATTTTAATTTACATAACAAATGAATCCAAACATTATAGCTGTAAAATGTATTAATTATTAATAGAGTAAACAGAAATTGAAAACAATATTTCATTAATTTGCGATAATTTCGGTGAATGAATAACGTCTGTGTTTCCAATGATGTATTAATAAACATTAAGTCACGCTATTATTCCGTCCAAAGATAAGCAGAGCCTAAAACGAATACAGTATTACCTTTTTGCAGTTGTCAACTACAATTAACAGTATAGTGCACACATGATGGTACGGAGGACACAAACATAAAAAAATAATAACACGACAGATACAGTTTATCTCCATAAATAAATCTCTTCTACCTGACCTACGTCAGTATTATTTTGAACATATAAGGATACACGTTTCTCATATTTTAAGTAAGTAAGTAAGTAATTTTCCGTCCGAGCCCGCAGGCTGATATTAAAAATAACAATACCATTTTGATCACGAGTTTTAAATTCTGCTTTTCACTTCGATTGCGAGGACATATTTTTATAATAAATTTAATAAACTATCGTACTTGAATTTAAATTGTAATGTAATTTTATGTCATAAAAACCCAAAAGCCAAATAATTTTAAGTAAATAATATTATAAAATAACAAGTTATATCTATGAACTTCTTATTATGTTTGGCTGTGTGGTTTAATTTGTTTTGCCTTGAAGAGATGCATTTATGAGTAGATACGTTTTTGCCCTTGTGCACAAAATTCAATTTCCAAGCATGAGAAGTAAACTTTGTATCAAATATAGTGAACTCACATAATAATGATAAAAATTAAATTCATATTCGTAAATATTTCTATTGTTCAAATTGATTCAATGACGCCTCCGTTGCGCGCGAAGAGATGTGATTAATATTGTACGAAATTGTCGGATTGTCAAAACGAAACAAATGAAATATTTCCTGTCAAATAAATAGGAATTCAAATTTCGAACCATCATGGTTCACAATGGATTCTGTTGTTCATTTGTTTGTGTATTTCTAAGTAATTCAAACAAGAAAGACTTTCTGTTTGATCTTATGATTGATATTAATTTAATTGGAGAACATTTATTTATTATGATATCCATTATTTATTGTATGGAATAATTTCAATGCTGTTAGGGTTTAGGGTTTTGATATTGTATGCTCGTTTTAATATAGAAATATATTGGTACATATTAATAGACGCTAGTAACTATTTATTTAGCGGTTCAAATTTTTTTTATTAAATAGGATTGTTTATTTAGTTTTGACCACAATTTATCCTAGGACTTGTTATAAAACTATAATTTACAAATAACAAGAATGTTACAAGTACTTACATTCAATTTAAGTAGTCTTCGCTATCCTAAAGGTTGCGCATTGTAGGTACTATACATTGGGTTTCTGAAACATGACAGCAAGACACACACTGATATATTACAGTGTGTATGATAAGTAGAGACAATGACAGACTGCGGGGGTATGAGGGTAGATGGGTAGAAGATTCGGGAGGAAGGCAGGTGCGCCATGCCGAGACAAATTAAAATATCTCAGGACACACCGCCGCGTCCTTTTAGAAGAGACAACAGCGCGCTTACAAGCATTCGCGGCGTTGTTACAATCTCTACAAAATATTTTCATTACTCCAGCTGCCTTTCGACACTCGCAAACAAATAAAAACTGAATGAAAGCTGCATTCTGAGTTGTAATTAAATTTATCTCGCACTGAACATTTTTGACATTTGATATTAAAAATTATTGTAAGGTTATCAAGTTATTTCGAACTTTATAACTATAACTTACTACAGTAGAAAAAGACGCTATCATTGGTTCACATTCTTTCTGCAATTCAAAACTCTGAACATATTTTTTTTCATATCGCAATCAACTTAATAATCATAAAGATCTATTTGAAATCCCATACCAATATTTTTGCAAAAGCAAAGTAAAAACTTCATAGCGTCTATTCTGCACATTCTATAAAAAAATATAGAGAATGTTTTAAAATCAACGATCTTATAAAATTCACTAAACCTCTTTAAGTCCATGGCAAACTGCCAAGCGAATGCACGCTATACGAACAGACTTGAGCTCGAGCAATTTGAGCAGTCGATATGTCGAATGTGGTCTTTAAGACTGTTTGATTAGTTGGAAAGCTCCTCTAGGTTTCATGGGGGTTGCAAGAGGGGTAACGGGGGAAATGCTTAGAAATAAACGTTAGGAATTATTGGAGGACAGAATGATGTGCTTACGTAGGTTAATGCAGATTAAAGAACTCTTTAAAAATCAATGCGTAGTATTGAAGTTCCAAAGGAGCTGTTTTTGTTTTAATTTTTGGTTCACACCCAAGAGCGGTAAAAGCGTTGTAGTTTGTTTCTGAAACGTATTTCAATCAGTAAGGTAAATATTGGGCTCGATTTCAGATTCCACTGGCTAAACTAAAATTAAAATGTATCTGTCACTTTCAAAATAGTCAAATTTAAAAAGGACAAGCGGTTTATACTCTGGTATTACACTTTGTCCACAAGATTTTGACGCGTTTTTTGCATGTTTCCCCAGTATTTCTGTCAATTATATCTGCCATATCATATTATGATAGCGAATAAAATTTACAGATAACGCATAAAACCACCGATAATAAATTTAAAAAAAACTGAGAGAATACATCTTCTGTCCTTTGTCTATGTTTTTAGTCTGAAAGTGACAAATAGATTTTAATTTAAGTTTTAGTTGGCAAATCTAGTATAGAGCCCATTGTTCGTTATAAATATGAAAAAAATATAAAACAAGTTTCAAAAACTATGCTGCAAAAGTAACACATACTTCCCAGAGTTATGTATAGTGTTTTTTCGTTTGTACTTACTTAAATTTTAAACTGTCCCAATTGACTATTTCTGCAGAGACAGATAATATTCATATTGAAACATCATAAATTTTTCGTAGCTATGTTTCGTCCTAGCTACGTAGCAAATGCCTACGGCCCCTAACGCCTGTATAAAATACAAAAATGTTATATTATGTATCACACAAAGGGAATATTTTACATTCACTAACTATACAACATCAAAGTTTATGATACAAAAATGTTTTGTAAAATTTTGCAAACATTCCTCCAATCACAAAGTCATAAAAGGAATTATAGTGAAGTGTATTTTTTGTGATTCGTAGGGTCATTATATTATCAGTTTCAATCTTATTTTTTGACAGAGCAATACAGATGTACCTAAAAAAGTCAATTTCAGTCTCTACATTGTGTTGCTCATCGACCCAATAACCCATAAGATAAAAGACGAAGACTAAGTATTTAATTATACATTTTTGTCGCCGCCTCTCAAATGATTTTAATTACCCTTCCCTCCCCCCGGCCCGCTCTCTCAGGCGACGGGGTGGGGGTGAATTAGTTCATCATCTCTCAGATTACTCCCATCATGAATATTTCAACTTGCTTCCGCTCGCTTAATGCACTCCTGGTACCTAAAGTTTTAGTTACTTGCCTTAAAATTGACCTATTTGGAGTTAATTAACGGTAAAGTGTCTTCTGCGTCATAAATTTTATTAGATAGTGTAAATCAAAATTAATGTTCTTTTGAAATACATGTATTTTTTAAATGAAATAATCTACTTACTTTATTAACTTACTTACCACTGCGGCTCAGGGACCCAAAGTAACCTACAGTGCGACCAAAATATTTGGTGTCGCCACTATTTACTCAGATGACATCGTTTCATTAAGGTAGGTACTAATATTGCTACCTTAACAGATATTTTAGGCCCGTGTTTATTATCAGCACTTGAGACTGACAGCTGGTTTGAGTTCGTATCAGAAATGTCATTTCAGTACAAAATTACCTGTCAAATTCATACTTAATATTGCTCTCAATCTTGAGATAGCTTTATAAATACGGCCCTTAGTGTGGAGTGTGTCTCTGCGTGTGTCATTATCAAATTAAGGTTGATTTAAAGCTGGAGTGACGTCATCAATCATACGACGGTAGCTAGTCAGAATAGCTTCAAGCTTCATGGTCGGTTGGTTAACCTTTTAGTGTATAATGGGAAGTGGAATTAATCCATCTAAATGTACTATCATTTGAGCATTTCTGAAAGCAGCTTCAAACGTTCACTATTGTCAATTAGAAAGCTTGACATGCACTTTCCATTTCATATGTCATATTCATATATCAATGCTTGAAAAGTCAATAAGCCTCAAAAAAATAAATTATCTGCTTGAGTTGTTAATTTTGTACGGGAGAGTCAAATCTTTTTGTCATCTCCTGAAAGAATTTTCCGATGAAAGTTGTTCAGTTTCGTTGACTGAACAACCGCTATCAGTTTGTGGGACACTGTCGCTTACACCCGGTATAGTAAAGTGTACGTATACTTATTTTTAGTGTATTAAAACCATTGAAACCATAATAAGATAATCATCAAAGATGATTTAAATCTGGTAGCTGATTTCACGAAATCTGTGTTTCGCCTGAAAAGTTTTTCCGAATTTCAGATGACAAATGATAAATTATTACAACCATGATCCACTTCTAACGACTTGCTCCCGAAAAAACATCTAAGCTAAGTGATGGATGAAGCGCGCCGCCATTTGCAAACTGAGACATTGAATTTATTTCGTGACAAAAATTGTTGTGACAGCTAAGATCATGGAGCAAGGAAACGACAGAATTGTTATAGGAAGGATCATCATTATGGGATGCAAGTTGCGAAGTCAGCATTCGGTTTAAGACGGGTAGCAAACATAAAATCGTGTGCTTATGTGGTAGTAAGAGTGTTATTCGTCTAGATATTAAGATTATTTTACTTCTATGCTGGACTGGGAGCGAGAGAAAATTATAGAATGTGATCCGAGGGTTTCTGTATATTGCAATTTAGGCGACAGGCTGACAACCTGTCACTACAGCAGCAGATATACCTACAAAAACCAGGCCACTCAGAAAGTATTGCGATAAATAGTTTTTATATATGGCAGACTGGCCAGTTAGAATCGTTTTTTGAAAATATGATTACTTGTAAGTAAAAATATGTGTGTTCCATTTTCAAAATTTCCCTCCACATTTTTTGCGAGCCAATTCAAAGTATCGTGTCTTACTGAAAAATGGATCTGCGCCGGGAACATTTTAGAGCTATGATTTTTAACGATTTCAAGTGTCGCCTGAAACCGGATGAGTCGTTCGATAGACTTCAAATGGCATTTATGGATGAAAGCCCCTCCAAGGCAACCGTGTATCGTTGGTATAACGAATTTAGGCGCTGTCGACCAACCTTGGGGGATGAAGAAAGAAGCGGTCGCCCTTTGACGGCTATTACGGAAGAAAACGTGCTAGCAGTGAAAAATTGAATCCAAGATAATAGGCGAATTACATATCAAGAGATTCAGCACATATTAAAGATTGGATCGGGAAGCGTTCACGAGATTCTACATGGGCATCCTCGCGTGAGGAGGATAGTATCGGGCACTACCTCACCGACGCTCAGAAGCAGGCCCGGGTGGAATGGTGCCGTGATATGCTGAACAAATTTGAAGCAGGCTCGTCTCGGCGTATTTACGACATCGTAACAGGTGATGAGTCCTGGATTTATCAATACGATCCAGAAACCAAGCGCCAGTCGACAGTTTGGGTGTTTCAAAATGAACCAACGCCTACCAAAGTGAAGCGATCTCGAAGCGGGGGGAAGATTTTGATCGCCAGCTTTTTTAATTTGACTGGCCACTTGGCCTCAATTCCCTTACGAGATCAAAGAATCATTAACGCCGAATGGTATACTACCAAATGTTTACCAGAAGTTTTTTCTGTTGTGAGCAACAAGCGACCAAACACAGGGCTCCGCGGACTACTGCTCCACCACGACAATGCGCCTGCACACACCGCGCTCAAAACGAGGGACTTCCTGGACAGCACACCAGTCAAACTCCTGGGTCACCCTCCTTACAGCCCTGATCTAACACCGTGTGACTTCTTTTTATTTCCAAAAATAAAAAATCAGCTCAAGGGGATATAATTTTCGTCGCCGGAAGATGCGCTGGCTGCGTTCGAGCAGGCTGTAAACGAGGTGTCTACGGCGGACTGGAAAAACTGTTTTGAAAACTTGTTCAGACGCATGAATATTTGTATAGAGGCTGGTGGAGAGTACTTTGAAAAGATTTAATAAAAATATATGTACCTGTAGAACAATTTTTTTTAGTGTCGCAAATCTTTCTGAGTGTCCGACGTATAGAGGCTGGTGGAGAGTACTTTGAAAAGATTTAATAAAAATATATGTACCTGTAGAACAATTTTTTTTAGTGTCGCAAATCTTTCTGAGTGTCCCACGTATATCTTAAAAAACCCTCAAATTTTTGTCAGACGTGGCGGAACGACCTTTATTTAGGTCGTTTACGCTCTGCCTACTCCATTAGGGATAAAGGCGTGATTATATGTATGTGTGTATGTATGTATGAAGATTATTTTTGCTGACCCATACTTGATTGCTAAGCCGTGGACATGGTTTGAAAACTTACGGTCGGTGAATTTTGCTGTTTTTGATTATGATGACTATAAAGATCATGATAATAAAATGTATAAAATGGCAACTCCAAATAATGACCAGTTTTTATGATATTGTTGATTGAAAGTTCAAGCAAAAATTGATAGTTTTGTATATTTTATGCTAAAACTTTACATCGGATTATACTCCTTGCTAAAATGCAGAAGAATACTTTTAAATTGAAATACTCTGAGTCGATCGTCTTCGGTTTAGGATTATTGTAATCATGGAGAATATTTCGTGTAAAATCAACAAAATGAAAGAAATTGGTGAAATTTCTTTCGATATTGCAATTTTTTTTTTATAACATGTTATAATTTTATATCTTTCCCAATTTGTCATGGAAGTTTTGAGTCCAGTCAAAAATGTAAAAGAAACAGACTTATTTGGCAGCACCTATAAGATTTTACTATCAATAAGAGTAGAAATGTCTGCAAGAGATATTCCAGGAACAAACAATTTAAGAGCACTCAGTATGATAATCTGCTGGCTGCGTGTGACTGTCATTTGTCACTGGCGGGTAAACGCCATGTAGGGGAATAAATATTACTTAAAATGTGGAAATGTAAAGCCTATTTGTAATGTGAGCCTGAATATAAGTTTTCACTTTGAATAGAATATAATACAAAACTTGTTTCTCTGCCACTTAGTTTATCTTTGGTTGGTATAGATATGTCTTTTGAAGTGAATAAAGTTTTATCAAGGTTATTTATTAAGCCCATCCGGATATTTTATCCACGATCCTATACAATGATGGGTAAATTTTCTCAAATTTGTGTAGCTCTATGATTTTTTTTTTTACAAATGAAAGGTATTTTTTTTATACTAGCAGCCCACCTAAAAACGCTAGTACGGTGTCCATTTAAATAAAAACGGGAGTAAGAGCTTTTGTTTGGCAAGAGCGGAACCTCCGTTGGCACAAAATAGCCCATGTTGGCCTCGGTTGGCAAAAGAGTTGTCTATATTGGCCATTTGACATTTGGAACAAATTGGTAAGAGCTAGTCGACTAAGGAATAAAATACAACCGCACGGCAATTATGATAATACTCATTGTCAAACTACGACGCCTTCATGATACAATAGTGCTGCATTTATACTCGAGTAATTAGTAAGAATCTGTCATCTCATACTAAAGTTAATAAGATGGCGCCCCCATCAGTAAAAATAACATAATTCACTAAAAACGCAGTGCATCTAAAAACCGGTCCAACAGACTCAAGTAATAGGAATTAAGACAATTGTTGTAGTAACAGGTAGAAAAATTGCGAATAACGGCCACCAACGGCAATTTTTGTTCCTGTTACCACAACAAACTATGAATCGCTAATTTATATGATTTTAAATTTTGATTGGGAGAATCTCATGATGTTCTTACGGATGGGGGCGCCACTTAGCTTTTATAGTCATATTCATATTCATATTTGTTTATTGCACACCTTAAGTAGGCATACATACATAAATCACGCCTTTATCCCTTACGGGGTAGGCAGAGCGTTTAACGCCTCGTAATTGCTATAGTGACAGGTTGTCAGCCCATCGCCTAAATTACCTTAAGTAGAGCTTTACAAAAGTCATATACTTATAACTTAATATTGTCTAACTGCTATATTTACTTGTCATCCTTTGATAATTATTTATGATAACTAGTCTGATATAATAAATCAATATAATGTATTAATCGATATTCAAGATATGAGATAGCTCAGTATATTGTGGAGTAATAACTTTGGTAATCCACACACTCCACAATTTAAGTAAAGAACAGTAAAATTTTACCATACAACTACGAGTAATCGTGCTGGAACCAGCTTTATAAATTCCCGCTTTTTAACTCAATATTTCATTGTTGAAGTATTTTTGATCAAACATCCAGCTCCAATTCTGAAGATAGTTTGGAACAACAGTTTTCAAACTAACGGCTGACTTATCATTTTGGTTAGTGAATCTGTCTCGGTTTAATATTGAAACCAGTCGCGCAGACAACTTGCCAACGAGACAGTCTATCATGAATTTAAATTATACTACCAAATCGCTCGTTTTAAGAGTAAAATAACAAAGCGAAAGGAGTAAAAGTTATGGAAAATAAAAGATACTCAGCATTTCATACTTATGCTGAGTGCTGTACCAAAGTTGCGCAACTAAAGAATTCACAGTTAGTGTTTCCGAGAAACATTAAGATTCTTGGCGAGTGCATTTCTACATTGCCGTTCCGCTGACGTCTCAAGTTTTGAATAAAGTTTTCATTATTAAAGCGGTACTACAAAGAAAGAAATAGAATTATTAATGGTGACGTTCATAGAATCCCTTTGTGTTACAAAAGAAGCAAAAAACTCACACATTATTCTGCAGTTGTGATATAAATGCCTTTTCTTAGAGACGAAAATGGGAGCACATTTGAGAAGGTTACACGAGGAGAATTCTTTATGGCATCGTTGTGAGTAAAGTGGCAGCAGTTATGTTTGTGTTTGTAAACGTCAGACCAACAGTGAGAGGGTCATTAATCTCCAGAACAATGATGGCCGCGCCTCCCGAGACGTGACATCACAGGTTCGTCAGATCAGAGGAACTAGCAAAAACTCTGCTGAGGCTCCCACGTACTGCGACGTGTGGGTGACAACCGACATTTCATAAATCTTGCACAGATACACAGGGAAGAATACCCTGCGTTATTTTTTGTGGAGTTTTGTATTTTACGATCAACTTATTGTGGCAAACGTTTTCTACACGGTTTTTCAATATTTTTCCTATATTTGACTGACAGCTCTGCTGCTTTTCAATCTTAAGTTCCCATCAAATTTATGCATTCGTGTATTTTATTGTATCATCCTAATCAAAACACATTATCTTAAACATACTTAGATTCCATATTTTTGTTGTATACATACATACTTATAATCACGGCTTTATCACTAATGGGATAGGCAGATCGTAAACGACCTAAACAAAGGTCGTTCGTCACGTCTGACTAAGTTTTGAGGGTTATTAAAAATAGACTTGATTTGCGGGTATATTGCTGTAGTGACAAGTTGTCAGCCCATCACCTAAAATACAATATACTGGAACCCTCAGATCCCTTAACTGGGTTTTATAGCATGCCCATGCACTTTTTACGTTTTACTCTTGCTCCCAGTCCAGCATGGAAGTATTTTTTTATATCATATTACATAATTCATAAAAAATATAAGAAAAGTTCTAAAAATATTCGGAATCATGCGTATTTGATGGCCAGGCCATATTGCCATCCTCATGCAGTGTCATATTCTCACTTCAACTCCTAGTTTGATCTGCACTATCCATCCCCCCTCGTAATATGTTCGGCTATTTTCACTTTCCGATCAGCGGACATGATGGCTTTCTCCTTATTACTTATCGAATAACTTTCTTGGCATCATGCCGAATGTGTTACTGATAGTGTTGGATTCCTTTTAACGATCGTTTTCCGGGTCTCAACACAGTAGTTTGTTATCATTTCAAAATTATTTATCTAAGAGTATATGGTAGTATGAAACATTTCTTTCATGCTAGACTGGGAGCAATAGAAAAACTCCAGAAAAACTTGCAGCTGATTTTCTGTAGCAGTTAGAAGAGCGATATGAGGGTTTTATTGCGTTTAACTGCCTCCGTGGTCTAGTGGTCAGAGCCATAGGCTTACGATCCGGAGGTCCTGGGTTCGATTCCCAGGAGGAGAACACAAAGTTGCTATTTGTCAATTTATCACTTTGTGACATTTTCCCCAGTTTGGTTAGGACATTGCAGGCTGAATCACCTGATTGTCCGAAAAGTAAAATAATTCCGTGCTTCAGTGGGCATTTTACGCCATCGGTCCCGGTCGCTGTCATCGATAGTGGTCGTTACTCAAACCATGTCAGAGGCCTCATAGCTGTGCTACTAGGCGGTTTGAAAACTCTGACACCAGGTTTCAAATCCTGAAGTAATCAAAAGAGTTTAATCACTGGGTCATATTTAATTAAAACTTTTGAATTCGTTCTATTTTAAAATAACTGTTTGGAGCATGATATTCTAAAAGCTATACTTTCATTATTTTTACATTGTTTCCCTATTTCATCAAAAGCAGTGCAGTACCATTGTTTCATAGCGCGCGGAGAATGAAGTGGAGGTCGCCAAGTCTCGCAACAATAGTAATAACTGTTGAGAGTCGTGATAATGTCGCCGACCGCTCTCATAATACCGCGAGAGACTTGGCTACCATGGTGTTTTGTTTTGTTTGAATATTCTGTTGAGTATTGTTACTACAAAAAATCGGTTCATTTTATTTTGTTTATTTGATACAGTGAAGTGAATTTTGAATATAGTTTTGGAGGCTACTTGGCAATACTAATAATGCCAGACAAGTAAAACTTCTGCTTTGGGCAATGAGGAATAAAATACTTACTTACATGCAAAAAAGCCCTTTCCTTCCTAATATCCAGTTAGCTCTTATGGTCATCATCTAGCAGCTGTAGGAAAACTGTCGGTAACTTGACTAAAAATGTTTACAGATTTTTCTTAAAATTACAAAACTGAAATAGTTTTCATTTCAATTTCGTAAGTGGCAGAGAAAACTGAAAATTGCAGTGCCAGGATGAAAAAGTGGATGCAATTAATAAACCGCAGAAAGTTTCAGCCATCCCCCAGCATCCCGCTCCCTGCTTCCCGCCCCCCGCTTGAAACATCGCATTTATTTGTGGTGAAGTTGGTTCAACATGATGATAACATGGTACGTTTAATAAACTAAAAATAATAATGTATTTGAAAGTCATATCAATCTAACGAAAGAGTGAAATTTGTATTCTTACATCTTTCGTCCCAATAAATAAAAAAATATATGGGAGACTCATATTTTTTCAAGTATACTTGGTAACTATATCGGAAGAATTATGAACAAGTTTTTTTTTATTATCATTGAATTTAAATTGTTTTTTTGAACTCAAAAATCGAAACCAATTGCATAGATACCACTCCTAGCACCTTTATTTTTAGGGCAGTGTACCTAAATTTCGAGACATACACTCCCATACACCTCTAATTCATGAACCATCGACACGACAGAAGAAGAACATCTCCTTGTATAAATTACTTAGCAATGGTATCCGTAGTCTGCGGCACTCAAACGCGGAGAAAATGAATTTTAATGTCGCAGTACACATTCAGTGCTAATGGCTCCTTGACGACGCTATCCTTGAGACTAGACACAAATACACACACACAAGTACACAAACACATAGAAACAGAAACATACAAATGCATGCAATGCAATAGTAAGATGGACTGCCAAGTGCCTTAGGGGAGGGAAAGTGTTAAGTTGAATGTAGAATGCTGTCTTTGCGTAAATGCACTGTAAGTTGCATCCCCATTTAGTGTGAATGAGTCAAAGACAGCTTGTTTTTTCGTCACACAAACCATGTCAGAGGCCTATTAGCTATCCTATTTGGCAGTTTAAAAACAATGACATGAGTTCATCGGGTCGATTGACTTGATACCCACACGACAGAAGAAGATTAGAAATAGTTTTGTTAAACCTACATGGTTTCAGAACTTTTTAGAGAACCTTATGTGCCTGCCCAATTCAAATGTAGACGTGGCCACGTTCTGGGCGTCAAGGATTTAAAGCCATTGACTCAAAAATAAGAAAAATTCGAATATTGTTGTATGGTGGTAACCGTCCTATAAACAGATAGATAGATAAATATATTCTTTATTGCACATAAAACAAAAACAACATGAATTAGAGCAAATTAAATAAAAATTAAAGTACAATGACACATCGTAGTAAAAATATAATTATCTATCGCAGCACTCTGTATTTCTTTAAAATCTAGAAAGTTTAAGATTAAAGCCTGGATAGTTGTTTATCAATAACTAGCGACCCGCCCCGGCTTCGCACGGAAATCATCAGTGTTGCTCCACAATATTATGCAAGTATTATACATATAAACCTTCCTCTTGAATCACTCTATTTATTAAAAGAAACCACATCAAAATCCGTTGCGTAGTTTTAAAGATCTTAGCATACATAGGAATATAGGGACAGAGAAAGCGACTTTGTTTTATACTATGTAGTGATTTGTATTTATATTTAAACCATTACCAGTTAATATTTTTCCCCAAATCTCTGAGTATCATTTTGACTTTAAGCCCCAGTAATAACCTTTGAAAATATTTGCAAGCCCCAAGTTCATCAAGGGGCCAAATCTGGGGGTTGAATGAGGCTGTAATCCTGCTTATAGGGGGATGAGGGGGGATTATAATCCGGTAGAGACAAGTATTATGAGCTGCTTGAATTAATTACAAAAATATTTACATTACACCTGTACCTGTTCATAATTTGATTTACAGGACATGACTCTTAAATGAAAAGGGTCTGTAGCAATGTGCTACGAAATACTAAGTATTCTAACAGAAGTCTTTTAATTTTGTATTGTTTTTTAGCAGATTTGCTGAAGTAAGATCATCATAGTTCTGTTTCGGCTTACGAATATGTAAGAAAAATCTGTTAACTAGTTACATACATATACGTACATAAAATGACGGATCTATCCCTAATGGGGTAAGCACAGCGAAAACAACCCAAACAAAGGTCGCTCCACCACGTCTGACAAGTTTTGAGGGCTATTGCAGATGATTATGATGTATATTGCTAAAGTGACAGGTTGTCAGCCCATCGCCTAAGTTACAATACTAAAACCCTCAAATCCCTTGGCTGATTTTACAGCATTCCCGGGAGGAGATGCAGCTAACACATTTTATGTTTTCTATAACTCCCAGGCCAGCATTCAAGAATTGTCCTATAGTAAATAATAACACAAGCTTTCCTAAGTTTGAGTCTAGATCACACTGCATGATACTATCTAGAAAGATAAGGTAACAAACAAAACAGACGCAGCAGTTAAAATTAATAATTTCCGCGTAGACACCTCTGAAAACAATTCATCAAGAGCACAGGTGTATTGCAACATTTTGAACGTCCCCTTACGGCACCTCACGGCACCCTACCCTGTAAATTGATGCCTCCCTTTTTACCCGATTGTGCGAAACAAGAATGGGTGGTATCAGCATATATCAAATTTTTATTACATATTTAATTCTTCGCCCATCAGTGGGACACTTTAGGCTAATATAATAATAATAATAATTTAATTCTTCTATGCTAGACTGGGAGCGAGAGAAAAACATCGAATGTGCCAGCTGCATTTCCTCCCGGGCATGCTGTAAAAGTCATCTAAAGGACAGCAAGGGTTTCAGTATATTGTAATTTAGGCGAGGGGCTGACAACCTGTCACTACAGCAATATACAGATCTATCTTAAACTACCCTCAAAACTTGTCTGACGAGGCGAAACGACCTTTGTTTGGGTCGTTTACGTTCTGCCTACTAATGTATTTATGTATCAAATTTTTATGTAGGCTTCCTTTTGTGTCTTCATAAAATATACAATGGAGTAAGACTTTTAAAATACATGATCGTAATTAAAAGGCGATTACCAGACGCCATACATAAAATTTGAGAATGAGGAAATCAAAACCGATGAAATTATGTTCAGTAGGGCATCGTTTCATCGGTATTTAAAATTCATTTAAGAGTTCCCTTGTTTATTCTTTATTTTTAAATGCACAATGAACATTCATGAAGTTTAACTTTAAACGCAGTTGGGTTTTGTGTACTTTGTGAATTTGAATTTGCTTGTTAAAGGGATGTGAGAGACGGTGGTTCTTGTGGCTTTTAATCTGCCGACCTGCAGTAAACCCTTCTTACAATTACTCCTGAACGTGGGTACAAGAGTTAACCCTAATAGTTTGACCTATATGCAGATGTGTCTTCTATTTGCCTTTGTATATTATTCGGCCATGTTGTCTTGTCAGTGTAGTCTATAGAATTTGTACTCTGTTAAGGATGGTAGCTGCGACAGATGCCAACGGGCGTTTTTCCACTAAACGGCACGGCGACAGTGCCGCCACGATGCCGTGGCTCTGTTTTTCCACTAGACACTGCAACATCTCGATAACGTCCACGTACGAATACAAAACACATGCAGTTTGGCAGGCTGGCGACGATACCGGTGGGAATCAATGCCGTGCCGTTGCCGTTCCGGCAAGTGGAGAAGCGTTCCATATAATAGAGAACGTGCATATAACATATTTTCAGTTCTTGAACCTATTGTCTAAAAACATCTTAAATTATGAAAAGAACAGTGAAAACAGAAATAAAATTGATCAAAAAATCACCGAGATATACCATTATAAAGATAGACTATCTATCTCTCTCTTCGAAACGACAATTTGTATGGAATTAGTATGGCGCTCCTGTCTTATGACGTCACATGACAGTTCGGACCTCTCTTTTTAACTAACCACTTTAAGGCATTATAACTCTTAAACTAATGAATATTTTGCGAAAATTCCTTCACATCCGTTTATCTATGGTGACAATAATTCTTACTAATAGTTTAAAAAAAATCATGAGTATTCCCTATTTCATTGATTTTCATACATATAATTTTTTCCACGGTACCGGCGACGACAACGGCGACAATTGCGACGGAACGGACGGACGACTGTGGAAAAGATAATACCGTCTAGCCGAAAAAACGTCTAATCAGAAGGAAAACAAAAGAAGTTGTATCTAAAATCTATAAGAATTGCGTATGTTACAGCAAACATCCTCCATCCTAGATTTTTATGAGTATAATAAGTTTATTCATTTGTTTAGTTTAGGATTGTGCAAATGAAATACTTGAAATAGATTTCTTGTTAAATTAATTGAATAGGTACATGTTAGTTTTGCGTTTTCTAAACTATAATGTTGCGTTTATATGAAACATTTGCACTTAAATTTACCTGGCAGTCTTGCAATGAATGCGAGAACATTCAAGATAAAACAAACCAACTGTAAACTACATTTACAGCATCATTAGTTTGGTAATTTAAAGTTGCTATTACCACCTTTTTCTTGCCATTTAATTATCCAACGCGCGTACTTAACATGAAACCTTGTTACTTGGTAAAAACTTAAGGAAAATACGGTTGTCTCGCTTTTCTCAAAGACCCGAATGTTAAACTTTACAGGGTTATTTTAGAGACATTGCGCAAAGGAGTTGTTCTGACAAAACTGAACAACTTTCTCAAAACTCTACCAGGACGTTGTGATAATATTTCTCCCCTAAAAAATCATTTGAATATGCACATTTTGGAGAAACTTTTTTTATGCTGTGTGTAATGGACAGCTAACTGATAGGGGTTTGTCAGTCAAGGCAACTGAACAACTATCATCCAGAAATTATTCTAGGATTTTTTTTATTTGCTTTGAATGGGGAAGTCAACATTGTTTTTTCACTTCATGAATTAATTTCCTGGTTAAAGATGTAGTTTCGTTCACTTAGCATCCCTGAATATTACATTACAACCTGGTAAAAAATTTCATCAGAATTTCTATGTGAAAGTTTAGTAGTTCAATGTCTGTAATGTCTTCCAACTAACCCTTTTTATATAGGTATACATCACTACCCTGTAGTAATTCCACAGAAAATAGCAGGAAATTACCTCTCCCCTAACAATTTGCGTACAATGACGGTGAAACGTGCACATATTGTGTCCACATTAGGAGGGTACAGGGAGGTGCAAAAATGAATTTTAATGGTCACTTAGTCCCGAGTAATGAAGACAGCCGCGCGTTGCCCGAGGCCGATGTTCCCGCTGTGACGTCATTTGGTCCTACTACGAGGAGGGAAAATTATCCATAGATGGTTTTATGTCACGACTGCCGCTCAGCCACATTTGTGGTAGTGTGTAACTACAAGTTCACTATGGCAAACTCACGCACACTAAATTAATGAACGTGTAGGTACATTTACACATACAAGTAAGGCAAAGCGTCTGTCATAAAAAATATTTTATTGAATAAAACAACGTTCGACCTATTTGTTAAGGTATTATATTATGAAATGAAACGTTTTATTAGACAATTATAAGGGTTAAATTATACAATTCACATTTCTATAAATAGAAAATTTCATCCAAGACGTCACATTCAGGCAGGGTTTCCTCCTGGCTGGCAGCATTGCCTCTCTGGATGACTAGGCTTATTTATTCTTTTGGCAAAGAAACTGCCAGTCCTCGGGTCACCAGATGCATCGATGAGACGTCTGGATAGATTGTGCAGAAAACCTAAAATGAGTTGCTGGGGCATAAATTGTATAAAATTAATTGCAGTTTTATTGTGCCTAGCACAACAATTATTGTTTGTCTTTCAATTTGAAATGATTCACAACACGCTTTCTGCACTGGTTTCAAGTAGTTTTTACTAGCAATGCGAATTATACATTTTCTATGCAAAAATAAATTTCATCTCTTGAGAAGAAACTTAAACGTGAATTTTATTGTCTAAATTGAAGTTCAAGAAAAACAGTAGAAGTATTTATTTTATTTTTTCTGCTCCTAAAATAGTTTAACGTAATAAATTACTTTACTCTCTTACCGAGTAAACACGCACTTAAAAAGTAAATGGACTTTTGTTGTTGCACTTAGCTCTGAAGGCGTGAATTCGAGCGATAAATTCAGACTTCTAAGAAAACACGCACTTGAGAAAAGTCTATTATTCTACCTATCTAAGCCTACATACAAAGCCAATGCTATGTACGAGGGGCGGCTGATATAAAATCTACTTTGTTAAAGAAAGTTTTGAAAATCGAACTGGCCATTGCAAAATCATATTCTATATTTATTCCTTTTTCAAAATTATAACGCTTATTTTTTTTCGCTTGCTTTTGTTTTTTTGGCGCGGCTTTGATTTCACCATGTCGAAAGAAAATTGCAAAATGATGAAATTTGAGCATCGAGCAGTGATTAAATTCCTAAGTAAAGAAGGAAATACGCCTACGCAGATCAGAGAGCGCATGTTAAAGGTGTTTGGTGATTCAAGTCCTTCTGAATTCGTCATAAAGTTTTGGTCGAGGCAATTTAAACATGGCCGTGAGAGCCTGGAAGACGACACACATAGTGGAAGGCCAATTTCTGCTGTTACCGCAGATAATGTTGAAAAGGTGAAGAACCTGATTCTTGCAGATCGGCGAATCAAGCAGTGGGAGATAGCCAGAGATGTGGGCATTAGCAAGGAACGAGTTCATGAAATTATTCACGAACATTTGGGCATGTCCAAGGTGAGCGCGCGTTGGGTCCCTAGAATGTTTACCCCCTTTGACAAATAAAGGCGAGTAGAATGTTGTTAGGCATTTGTAGACCTGGTCAAAGGTAAAGACTATCTCTCGAATTGTGACCTGTGATGAAACTTGGATTCGCCAGTGGGATCCGGAAAGCAAACAAGAGTCAATGCAATGGAAATTTAAAGGAGAAAAGCCGCCAAGGAAGTTCAAGGTTCGGCCGTCGGCTGGAAAACTAATGGCCACCGTATTTTGGGATGTCGAAGGGATTTTGATGATAGATTATTTGTCTAAAAATACAACAATGAATGCTGAATACTATGCAAACTTGCTTGACCAGCTTCGTGAACAAATCAAAGAAAAGCGGAGAGGCAAACTCAGCAAAGGTGTTCTGATTTTACAAGACAATGCTCCTGTACACACAGCCTTAACGGCGAGGTCAGCCCTGAGCAAAAACGGCTTCACAGAAATTAACCATCCACCTTATAGTCCAGATCTGGCTCCCTGTGACTATTTCTTTTTCAAAGATTTAAAGAAAAAATTGAGGGGTCGCAGATTTTCGACGGACGAAGAAATGAAAGAGGCTGTGACTGACCATTTTGACGAGCAAAATAAAAAATACTATTATAACGGCATGATGTCACTTATTTGCAAATGTCATAAGTGTATTTATTTTACTTGCAGGAGACTATATAGAAATATAAAAAATAAACTAGCCATCAAAGTATTTTCTTTCATAGTTAGGTAGATTACTTATCAGCCACCCCTCGTAAATAGACCTCTTTTTTAAAAACTTTTATTTAACATGCAATATATGTATGTACCTATGTACTCGTATGTTCGGGTGAAATCTTGCAACTAAATCTTGAAACACTTGTCTTCAACCGGTTGAGATAAAATTTCGCATACTTATATAAATCCGATGACAATAAAATATTATGATATCATCGAGCTGATTTCGTGATGGAGTGGACAGATAGCCACCAGGTCTCCGTGATGAAAAGTATTAAGATATCTGAATTTAGGCTCACGAGATTTGTTTCCTTGAGCAATTTCTAATAGATATGATGATGAGGGTCTAATGATGAAGCCGACAGTTAGCCATCAGAACTGCCTCGTCGAAAGTGCTAAGTTCTGGGCTCATTAGATTTGTTGTCTTGAGCAGTTTCTATTACACATGATGACGAGGGTGTAACTTTATTGCACAAAGAAAACAAATACATACAACAGAAAAGATAGGAACAAAACAGTAGTCTTTTTTTTTGTAACTCACAGATAAATCTCGCAACAATATGTATTATTTATGTATTTTAATTATGTATTTTATCCTTTTTAGCGCATTAAAATAAAAGCTTGTATTTAAAAGTGTTTTTTACATATAATTTTTTTGGCTCTATATCACAAATGTTGTGCCTCTCTGATCTACTGAGCCAGCGATTGCCACTTATATTGGTACCGATTCCTTGACTTGAGCGAGTTGTCCCATACTGGACTGGGAGTAATAGAAAATCATAGAATGTGCCAGCTGCATCAACTCCCGGGCATGCTGTAAAAACCAGCTAAAGGATTCGAGGGTTACATGGGATGACAACCTGTCACTATAGCAATATATCAACATCATAATCAACTGTAATTTGTAACTTGTCTAACGTGGCGGGACATTAGCAATAAAGGCGTGATTTTATTTTATGCATGTGGATGCGAGCTGACTGGCGCGGCGAGGTGAAGTCCGCTGTGAGATGAGAGTATGTTGATACCCTCATTTACTCTTCTCGTCGGTTTGTTTATCTGGAGCTTTCGACCCGATACAATCAAATATTTTTATGATTTTGTGCGCATATGAATTGCCCCCATTACCGATTCTGCACGCGCAGTGCTGATTTTTAAGCTTTACTGTGCTGCCGCTTTAATCTAAGCCGTAAACACGTCTAGGTAAAGTCCCTTTCGGGCCGTCAAAGCTCGCTTCAGTTTTGTAGTCTTTTCCCGACATCAACTTCTCCTGTTCGCGCTCTTATCTAAGAAAATAGTCTACAAAAACTATATGACGCCACTGTGATGCGTGTTACATAGTTCGGAGGACGTGCTGTCAATAACAAGGAGAGATGATAAATCTGCCACGTCAGATGTGACGTCACCCTCTTACACTCCCTCCGACGACCTCCGTCACGACTTTGTAGTTTTGACACAATATTACACAGGATGTAGAGTTTCGTAATGTAAATTTTAATACATGTCAATCCGTATCTCCAATTACTATGTCAAAAAAAGTGTTTGCGTTATTGCTAGAAACAACAACGCTAATACAACTTTACTACAATGTTATGCTTCGACATGCTAAGTAATATTTTGTATACCTACTATTACTTATTATGTTCAAACATACATACATATAATCACGCTTTTATCCCTAATGGGGTACGCAGAGCGTAAACGACCTAAACAAAAGTCGTTTCGCCACGTCTGACAAAGTTTTAGGGTTCTTTAAGATAGATTTGTACGTATATTGCCGTAGTGATAGGTTGTCAGCCCATTGCCTAAATTACAATATACTAAAACCCTCAGATCCCTTAATTGGATTTTACAGCATTATTAATTATTTATTAGAAAAACATAGAATGTGCCAGCTGCATCTCCCCCAGGCATGCTGTTAAAACCAGCTAAGGGATCTGAGGGTTTCAGTATATTATAATTTAGGCGATGGGCTGATAACCTGTCAGTTCAGCAATATACCTACAAATCTATCTTAAATTTATTTACTTATTGTAGTAGTATATATCGTAGTATAGTGTAATTAAGTAGGTAATCCTTATTTACTGTTCATGTACCTAATTTGTATTCATATTGTGCACGTCTTATCCGCTTTACTTTTTATGCTATCTCACTTATTAGGTCTGCTGTAAGACATTTCATTTTAGAAATAAGCAGTACTTGTTGTGTGTTGATTCCTATGTAATTGTTCTGTGTATGTTTCTGTGTACAATAAACTGTTAAATAAATTAAATAACCCTCTAAATTTGTCAGACGTAGCGAAACGACCTTTGTTAGGTCGTTTACGCTCTGCCTACCCCATTAGGGATAAAGGCGTGATTATATGTATGTTATATATGTATTTTGACTAGAGGAGGACAGTTTTTTTTAAACATGTCTCATATATCGGGAGTAAAAAAATTGCTGTATATTTTAAGGTGAGATTCTACCCATGAAACTGAACAACTTTCTCCAAGGCACAAAGAAAATAATTAGGACCTCCCATACAAATTGACCCTTTATATGGGGAAAGTATTTTTTTTTTTTAATTTCGACCTTTGTTTCTTGGGGAACGTTGTTCAGTGTTATGGGTAAAATCATACCCTAAAATATGGTCAGGTACTTTTTTTCTCACTGTGAAGTAAAGTAAGTATATTCTTTTCAATATTCTAACACAAAGCTACAAAGCAGCTACAAAGTAATGTGAAATGCGTACAGCTATAAGCTTATCTTCTTGACATGTTTTTTTATTGGTTAGAAATAGTAATATTTCACTAGTTCACTTACTTAATTAAATGCGAACTTTGGCGTAATAAAATGCATTGCTATTTTATTTTGTTATTTTATTTTTGATTCTAGAGGAAGGTTTATATGTATAAAACATGCATAATATAGTAGAGAAACACTGATAATTTCCGTGCGAGGCCGGGGTGGGTCGCCAGTTTGTCATATTTGAACTCCTAAAGTTAATTTTAAACACTTTTAACTACGCAATGAACTACGCCTTATCGTTTTGTATTAAATAGGACCCAGCAAACACTCGAACCAATTACTGTTATGATGGCTGCTGAGAATCAATCACAGAGCTTCTCGGAATAAACCGCGTCACGCAATCGCTTCTAATTGGTCTGTAGATATACGACCTTTTAGTTTGTAGTACCTAATAAATTGTGGGGCCATTTTTTCGGCGGAGTTTGTTCATAACTACTCTTCCTGACTTATTCCTTATTCGAAGCACATAGTCCATATTTATGGAATCCCTTTGTTAATTTCTAGCAGGAAGCGTCAGGTGCGAAGCCATTTCCATAATTAATCAGCTCAGCCGCAGGTTTTATCCGTGACACAAGCAGTCACTCTCGCGTCTTCCTGTTCGTAAATATTTGACAACTCTAATTGAATAAACGTGTTCGAATCCCGGATTATCAGCGTTTGACGATAGCGGTTAAGATGGGAGGTTGGAATTTATTTTTTATCGATTTTAATTATTATTTACACATAGGTTTACCTCTTAATTCCAGTCTATACCAGTTTGCAGAACCAAGACCTAACATTTTCAAATTATTTTTATCTACGTCTGCAGCGTATGTATAGAACTCTTAAAATCACTCTCCTGTAAATCGCATCACCGCTTTCGTATTGCGGATTTAGCACAAGATGTTTGAGAGATTTTCCTGTTAATACGACATCTTGGACATAGGACAGGCATACAACTCCTAAATACAACTCCTTTCTTGCTGGACTGGGAGCTAGAGAAAAACATACAATGTGCCAGCTGCATTTCCTCCCGGGCGTGCTGTAAAAACCAGCTAAGCTATTCGAGGGTTTCAGTACAGGTATTTAGGTCAGTATAGGTGTATAGATATAGGCTATTTAGGTAATAGATTGACAACCTGTCACTACAGGAATACCTACAAATCTATTTTAAATAACCCTCAAAACTTTGTTTAGGTCGTTTTTGCTCTGCTTTCCCCATAATGGATTAAGGCGTGATTATATGTATGTATGTAGGCAACTTATTACGGACAGACCATAATCCGGTACTGAACTTAAGTAAATGTAAAGAACTGAAGATGAAGAAATAAAAGGGGAGATACTTACCACTCTTAACATTTTATGTTCACCTAATTGGCTCTCCCTGCAACAAGTCCCTTGTTTATACAAACTTTCCGACTGAATATCAAAATATGAAATAATTTTCCGGCGTCCATTTTGAAATAGCTTGAGCTCGACCCTCAGTCGGAGTATTAACTAACAAAGACTTATTTAATTTGCGATATTTTATTTGCCGACATTTTCTGGATATTCGCGGATTCTGTTGTGGTTAACGTTATTTGAATAAGTTCACGAGTCGCTCATTTAATTTACATTTATATTTTATTTCTCTATTTGCGTTTTGCTTTTTCATTAGCTGAATTGGATATGACCAATGCTCTTGGTTAGGTGGGTTGGAAAAGCCATTTTTTTTCGTTTGGCTTTTCAGAGTTCGTAAACTTTGGTAGGCCCCTGAAAAAGTTCTTAAATAACAATCGTTTATTTCCACACCATAAAAATTTGTTCATACACAGTAATATACTACAATTTACATTTGATATTTTTTGTGGAGGGCTGATGCCTAAACAAGGTAATGAAACCTGTGATATAGGTCATCAGGCCTTCCCAACTTCTTATATTTATACAGCAATGTAAAACTAATATTCAAATAAATATGCTCCAATAAAAAAACTGTGGGAGAAAAATCTAGTATAGTACCAACTTATATTCAAATTTTATTTAATTGAAGGTTCATGCGCTCATATGTTTATGTGTGAATGTGTGTGTATGTGCAGACAGTGTGTGTGTGTAAGCGTCTGTAAGAGTTGGTGAATGCTACTTTGACTATCATGTCAGACTTAACGGAGTTGTTACTTTTACATCGAGTCTTGACTGTTGTTTTATTGTATCTTCCAATTTCCTCTATCTAGACCTAGTAAAAATTATGACCCGAAAGGGATGGAAGTTTATTTTCATACAAATTTTATGAATTATTACACATTCCCCTTTCTCACCCCTTTGGAGATGGATATGTTAAAAATGCTGAAACACGTGTCTTAATTTTTTAATTTTCAATTTTAATTTTCAACCTAAACACAAAAACTTGGAAGACCCTTCGAGGGGTGGCTGATAAGTAATCTACCTAACTATGAAAGAAAAGACTTTGATGGCTAGTTTATTTTTTATTTTTCTATATAGTCTCCTGCAAATGAAATACACTTATGACATTTGCAAATAAGTGGCATCATGCCGTTATAATAGTAATTTTTATTTTGCTCGTCAAAATGGTCAGTCACAGCCTCTTTCATTCCTTCGTCCGTCGAAAATCTGCGACCCCTCAATTTTTTCTTTAAATCTTTGAATAAGAAATAGTCACAGGGAGCCAGATCTGGACTATAAGGTGGATGGTTAATTTCTGTGAAGCCGTTTTTGCTCAGGGCTGACCTCGCCGTTAAGGCTGTGTGTACAGGAGCATTGTCTTGTAAAATCAGAACACCTTTGCTGAGTTTGCCTCTCCGCTTTTCTTTGATTTGTTCACGAAGCTGGTCAAGCAAGTTTGCATAATATTCAGCATTCATTGTTGTATTTTTAGGCAAATAATCTATCATCAAAACCCCTTCGACATCCCAAAATACGGTGGCCATTAGTTTTCCAGCCGACGGCCGAACCTTGAACTTCCTTGGCGGCTTTTCTCCTTTAAATTTCCATTGCATTGACTCTTGTTTGCTTTCCGGATCCCACTAGCGAATCCAAGTTTTATCACAGGTCACAATTCGAGAGATAGTCTTTTCTTCTTTACCTTTGACCAGGTCTAGAAATGCCTGACAACATTCTACTCGCCTTTGTTTGTCAAAGGGTGTCAACATTCTAGGGACCCAACACGCGCTCACCTTGGACGTGCCCAAATGTTCGTGAATAATTTCATGAACTCGTTCCTTGCTAATGCCCACATCTCTGGCTATCTCCCACTGCTTGATTCGCCGATCTGCAAGAATCAGGTTCTTCACCTTTTCAACATTATCTGCGGTAACAGCAGAAATTGGCCTTCCACAACGTGTGTCGTCTTCCACTTTTAAATTGCTTCGACCAAAACTTTATGACGAATTCAGAAGGACTTGAATCACCAAACACCTTTAACATGCGCTCTCTGATCTGCGTAGGCGTATTTCCTTCTTTACTTAGGAATTTAATCACTGCTTGATGCTCAAATTTCATCATTTTGCAATTTTCTTTCGACATGGTGAAATCAAAGCCACGCCAAAAAAAACAAAAGCAAGCGAAAAAAAATAAGCATCATAATTTTGAAAAAGAAATAAATATATAATATGATTTTGCAATGGCCAGTTCGATTTTCAAAACTTTCTTTAACAAAGTAGATTTTGTATCAGCCGCCCCTCGCTTACTTCAAAATTGACAGAGTTCCATACAAACTTCCATCTCCTGTTTAACCCCTTTAGCAGTGAAAAACAGGAAAAATAGGGTAAAATTTCATGATTTTAGCTTGAGTAGTTAATTATTATAAGATAAGTAGTTAATGTTTTGCGTTTATGTTTTTATCCATCAATCAAAATTAATTTTAGATTATCGTTCATATTTCTTTCACCATATCTTTTTAAGTATTGGTCATAGAAGAAAAATTTGTATCACGATTTTGAACAGAATTTGATAAGCATTTGTTTTCAAGTTTTATATATAAGCGAAAAACGTAAAATTGGGACCTAATTGTCCCGATATTTAATTTTCCAGATAATGTACTAGTTTGCATTTTGCAAGCACCTCTCTGATTATAGTTCGACATATCAAACAGTACTTAAAAAAAGGCATTAAATAAACCTTGTACCCTAATTCTAAGTCACAGGGCTCGACGACGCAACTATAGCGATTTGACATTTAGTTAATATTGATGGTAAATTCATCATCCAGATAAATGATTAATCTAAATAATGTTTATTCATTCAGCTATAATGCTCGAAGACAGATAAATTCGGTTTGTGACTAGTCATTTTAGTTTGATAAGGGTTACAATATGTTTACCGAACCATGAACACACAGATAGATCTTCAGACAAGTGGCTCTTCAAAGAACGTAAACTTTATTCAGAACTCAATAGATAGAATTACCTCAGTATAAGAAATAACGAAAAAGTTAAAAAGACTTTTTAAATTTAGCTTCAATAAGGTCTTTAACCTATTTTTTGAGAACTTGCTATTCGCTCAAAATAGACATAGATTTATCTTATTTATTCCAATCTAAAAGTTAAAGTTATTGCTGAAAATGATTGGTAGGCCAATGAAACTGGACAACTATCAGCAGGAAACTCTTTCAGGAAATGAAAATATAATGGCTTTCCCAAACAAAGTCTGCTCTTGGAGGTCATTCTGTATGGGGAAGACATTTTCGAGTAGTTGTTCAGTTTGGTTTGTGGGACGCTGTCCCTTACACCTCGTGTTGTAGCTCAAGGGTTAGACCCTGTCGGACCTCATTAGATAGCATCTGAATCTCCCACGGTAAATAAACAATTTATGCTTATCACATCCAACTTGCAGCGTTTCACCTTGTTTAATTTGAATTGAATATAAAATTATTTAGGTGTCTGAAGATTTGGAAAAAGCTATAATTTGTTCCTTTGCTTATGTTATGATGTATTCCGATGCCGATAACGAAGCGACCCGCAAAATTTTATTAAATTAATACAGTTCGAATGTCAATGATATCTATTCTTGTTATAATTCCATAATATTTGGAATATGCTACCCAAGTCTCATAAAAGCAGTTTCATGGCACATTGTTTGATTGCCCATACGCGTCCTTATTACTCTCCCCTTGCGTCATAATTGTCCGCCCCAGGCACTGAACCCTGGTCCTCGCTGTAACCAACTATTGCCCCTTTTGTTGTCAAGTCGTCCAATTAGTGGGAGAAATTCGGGTTATTACAACTTTGAAGTATCTGGTTGTTCTGACGCAATAAATGCATAAGTGTGACAATTTCTAGTCGTTTTATTAGGTAACTAGCGACCCGCCCTGGCTTCGCACGGAAATTTTCAGCGTTTCTCTATATTATGCTTGTATTATACATATAAACCTTCGTCTTGAATCACTCTATCCATTAAAAGAAACAGCATCAAAATCCGTTGCGTAGTTTTAAAGATTTATGCATACATAGGGATATAGGGACAGAAAAAGCGACTTTGTTTTATACTATGTAGTGATTTATACTCACACTACCCCTGGTGCTATGGTGGGACTAAAACCATACCACCATAGTGTTATGATGTGACTGTCCTCAGGAAGTATAGTACATAGGGGTAGTGTGAGTGGTATGGTCCACAGGGGTGGTGGACCACGGGCAACGAGAGAAGTACTAGAATTGAGAAATAAGTCCCATGTTTAAATAGGGAGTGAATAAGCAGAACAAGTCTCATAAAATATCTATGACTACCCGACTGCTGAGAATATAATAATATTTTTTTTTGCATTGCAATCGGTTATCCAGACTTTTTCATCCAACCTCAATTTCTACCTGTAAAAAGAAGGAGAAGAAGAAGATAATCAAATTTGTAATCAACTCGTTGACTAGTTGTACCAATAGAAGCTCACAATATTATAGTGGTGCAAGCGAAATTTCCTACTACCTATTCCCTCGATGATAAAAACTGTGCCGGGCGCTCCACAATTGCTGTGTTTTCAGTTTTATTTTCTACAATTTCGGAATAAATGAATGAGTCAGCGGTGTAGATAACAAAATATACAGTGAATTTTTGTTAAAGACCGATTCTGAAAATAAGTATACCAACTAAACGGGGTGTAAGGGACAGTGTCCCGCTAACTGATAGGGGTTACTCTGTCAACGAAACTGAACAACTATCACAAGGAATGTTTTTTAGGAAAATAAAAAAATACTTTTCCATACAAACTGTCTGATCGAGGTGATCATTTTGTATGGGACAGTAATTTTTTGTTTTCATGTGCTAAAAGACCTTCCTGGTGAATGTTGTTCAGTAACGTTGACTGAGCAACCCCAATCAGTTTGCGGGACGCTGTCCCTTACACCCGGTATTTCTGTGTTACCACTTAAAGTTAGTTGGCAAGAATATCAATAGTACAAATTGTTCTTTAGGTTAAAACATAGACAAATTAGCGAAACATGATTTTTTTCGTTTGTAAATATATCACTACGAAACTGCGGGTTGAAATCCAAGTATAATTTATATTTAATGCTTCTCCAAAATCCACTCAATTTTATTCCATTTATCTTGCTTTTATTTATCTCTTTTCATTTCACAGTCTGTTAATAATATTATTTTATTTTAACCCGAATTTTCACATTTGCCTCATTTATTAACACGTTTATTCGTTGGTTACTGTGCATTCATAACAAGTAAACGAATAAAACTTTTCACTTCTGAATAGAATACATTCGGAAATTTTCATTTCTACGTTTTGGTTTGTTACTTTTTGAACGAAGTTGATATTGTGGTAATAGTAACCGGTCTAGTATGATAAATAAATAAATCTTTAATCTTTCTTATGCATTCCAGAGACGCAGGTTCGAGTCTTGCCAGAAACGAATTTATTATTTTCTTTCTTTCATATTATATGAAATAAAAATAGCATTGTGAGTGCTAAAAATTCTCAAAATAAGTAAAACTTTATTTGCCAAAGAATAATTTAAATAGGTTAACAAAGGTAATAAAGTTCGATTATTTTCGTTTGCTTTCCAATCTCATACTAAGACGTTATCATCATAAACCTTGGACGAAACAACCTCTGGACGTGCAGTTATGACATTTTACTCCTTACCCCTCTAGACTGATAGTGTGAAATTTGGACACAGTAAACAAACTACCAACGTCAGTGTGACTTCAAATTTCGAGGAGGAAAAATACCTTTGAAAATGGTGAAATATGCTGTTTTGTTTAGCAAAACTTATAGTAATCGAATCAGCAATATTTTTTTTCATATGCAATTGTATTTTAGATCAATATTTCTTGTTATTTTCTTCTAAAATAAATAAAATGCGCGGTGACAGGAGTGAATAATACGACCCAATAAAACATCCAGGGTTCTGAATGCATGTAAACCAGTATGTTGTCATTCTCTAATGAGTCGGATTATAATTGTATTTTTTCCATTCGTTCATTCATTTTTGTTAATCTAGAGACGTGACACAATCGATGAACGATATCGATAGGAATTATTTACTGTATCGTCGCCGGCATGTCGTAGGTCTAAGAAAAACATAAACATTTGAACGGACAACGCTAATATTTTGTGATCTGTTGACTGGTATAAGCTTCATCTGTGGTTGCGTGACTTTTTATTTTCATTTACAACTAATTATGCCTACTTCTTAGTACGCGTGGTAGTCATTAACAATGTTGGTTATGCTGTTCTTTGTTTAAAAAGCTCCTGCCTCTGTGGTCTAGCAGTCTGAGCCATGGGCTCTCGACCCAGAGGTCCCGGGTTTGATTTCCGGCGGGGGACAATGACTTTGCATTGTTGTTAGTTTGGTTATGATATTGCATTGCTGATCACCTGATTGTCCGAAAAGTAAGATGATCCATGCTGTCGGATGGGCATGTAGATAGTTGGTCCTGTGCCTGATTTATCTCTGGTCGTGTCAGTCAATCTGTCCCATCAGAATAAGAGATTGAAGGAACAGAGAGTGCACCTGTGTGTAGTGCAAACACTTAGGCACTAAAAAACGGATCCTGTGCAGTTGGCCGATCCCTGGGAGATTGGCCGCCATCACCGAAAATCGGTGGGAGGACTAATTATTATAGTATGTAAATGAATAGGTACATTTTTTTAATCGAAGCCACGTAGCTTAATAGATATGTGTATTTAGTTCCAAGTCAAAACCCAAAATACAATTTATTCATTTCCCCAAGTCGTAACTTAAGCTACGTGTAGCGTGATGAAATCTATGTTTGAGTCTACAAAATATTTAGATGAAGAAAAAGATGCATCAAAATCGGTTGAAATACAACCAAAATTCAATTAACTGCCAACCCCCTAAATAAGGCAGTATGATATATGTATCCTTTGTTGAGTCAAATGTCACTTAGTTGAATAAAAAGACTCCCATCGAAATCGATTCAGTAGTTTTGGCGTCATGTTGATACAGACAGATAGACAGATAAATATTTAAAATTTATTATATAGGCGTTGGTGGTATCGCTATAATGCCTATTGCAATAATGTTTCCATGAAAATATTCAAAGTACAGACCAGACTCCTCTAGAGATTTCTTAGTGTATAGATCGATAATGGTATAAATTCAATGAATAGTGATCGATTTGAAAATTTTACTTTACTTTTATTTCAAAAATAATTTAATAAAAACACGTGTTCATATTTCTATGATTCAGGAAACATCATTCACTCAACATTCATTCTTTATCGATTATCGACTAGGGTACAACACTATCTATGACACGATCAAAAAAGACATACAACCCGAATATTTAAAAAGTATATATGTTAGGAAGCGCGTAGTTTTTAAATCTGTTCGGGTATTATCTGTCATACCTCCCTCCCCCCTAGTTTTGGTTGAACGAGTTCTCATACATTTTTGTTTGGTGACGCGTCCAGAGGATTATTCGTCCAAGTCATAAACTTAAGAGCGTTGCTCTTGTCGGTGCAGTATGGAGTAAACGCCAGTCCTCTATTGACTACCCGTGTTTCAGTAATTACAAGTACTCTATTTTTTACATACAGAAATATGGTTTAATTTTTCCTTCAACCGATGTCCTATCTCGCAGATTCCTGTTAATATTTATTTAATACCGTGACTAATGTGATTATGTTCATTTAGGTATTTATGAACGCCTACTTTACATGCCCTATTTCATTTAATTTTAATCCTATGTGATACATTTCTTTTTAAGTACATATAAGAAGACCAGGTTAAACTTAAAGACAGTTGGGACCAGTGAAGTCTAATAAATGCTCATAGCCTTCTTCATTTCTTTACAATAAAACTATCATAACACAACTCCAATTTTTATTTCACCTATAAACATTTAGTTTTTATCGTTCCCTTTTCCTTTCCTCATAAAGATAAGTTTTATTCTCATCATATCGCATTCCAGCTGATGTCTCCGGTTCATAAGCGGCACATCCATTTCCGTCTTTTTGTTGACGACCATTTGTTTCCCGCAATGTCTGATTTATTATCTCGATTACAAACGCGAATCTTTTGGGGCCCCTTTTTTTCCATATAGGGTAAAATAACTATCGATAGACATATCCTACACGTATTGTTAAACTTGCTCCTACCTCTTTAGTTAGTACTTCAAATTTACTAACAGTAACGCACATGGAAATCTAAAAGAGGCGAGGCGAAGCGGCGACGAAAGCGCACTGATTTTGTATAGTATAGGTCTGCACAGCGTAATTCAAATCTGGCTGAACTGTGCAGATGAAATTTTTTAAATGAAATCGGCGAGCCTCTGCCCCGTCTTCACCTCGCCTCTTCCTTTATTCCATGCGCCTTAGTAACTTCATATATAAATATAGGCAGGTACAAAATGATAGCAGAAGATAAAACCTGTAGCCATATATCTATAGCAGGGCAAACAGTCGAAATTATTTTACGGAGCTACAGACATAGCTACAAAGTTTCCCCTTTCCCGAGGGGTTAACCTCAAGGGATGAGGACTGTCAATCAAAATGTTTAACTTTAAATTGAAGATTGATCCTACCCTTTTTTCTTTTTTTTTCGGTTTTGCGTGAACGCCATTTGAATAATTGATTCTGAGTATAAAAAGTACAAGATAAGATGAATTTAAAATACCCATACCCTTTTATAAATTCTTTGTATGCAGGCAGACAAAGCATGTGTACTTTTTAGACAATACTGACTTTTTGTACTGTTAATAAATTTAAAGTTTAATTTTAGTTGAGCGTTTTGGTTTTCAACGCGTCGTCTCAAACTACCTTTCGAATAAGAGGAATATTTTGGTATAACAATAAACATTCTATATATACATACATACCTACATATAATCACACCTTTATCCCTAATGGGGTAGGCAGAGCGTAAACGACCTAAACAAAGGTCGTTCCGCCACGTCTGACAAAGTTTTGAGGGTTATTTAGATAGATACATACATACATACATATAATCACGCCTTTATCCCTAATGGGGTAGGCAGAGCGTAAACGACCTAAACAAAGGTCGTTCCGCCACGTCTGACAAAGTTTTGAGGGTTGTTTAGGATATATTTGTAGGTATATTGCTGTAGTGACAGGTTGTCAGCCCATCGCCTAAATTGCAATATACTGAAACCCTCTAATCCCTTAGCTGGTTTTTACAGCTTGCCCGGGGGGAAATGCAGCTAGCACATCCTATGTTTTTCTTTCGCTCCCAGTCCAGCGTGGAAAAATTTAGATAGATTCGTAGGTATTATGTTGTAGTGACAGGTTGTCAGCCCATCGATTAAATTGCAATATACAAAAACCCTCGGATCCCATAGCTGCTTTTTACAGCATGCCCGGGAGGAAATGCAGCTGGCATATTCTAAACATTCTATGGTGTTATAAAATCCAGTTCAGCATGAAAGAAAAACTGTTTAATTACTTATTTATTCAAACCATTTACCTTTACAACTAACCTTGGAATTGACCTCAAACTTAAATCTATTTGAACCGAATTACTCGAACAAACTACTTAACCACTCAAACTCTTTACCTTGCTCACAACTGAAGTGACCTGTAAACTGTAACCTTTAGTAAAAGCAATCATACTGATCTGAACAGCGACTACTGAGCACTCTCTCAATAGCATTTGATTATCGACCCTTAAATAGTCGAAGTCTAATATGTATTCAAAATGGCTACTTACTTTTATTATCTAATGAATCATTGGTATTGAAATTTAAGAAGAAATTGAAATTTATTAAGTTTAGGTCTGTCGTGAAATGTCTGCAAGGACGTTTTTGCGAATATCCGTCAATCCGAATACGGAGCAAAAACGCCCTAACTGTTTAAAAAAGTCTATTAATTTAGGTACCAAAAATATTGGTAAGGTAAGATTGAAAACTATGTTCATCAAGTTGATAGATTAAATTTTAAGCTGGATCAGACTGTGGTAAGTTTCAAAATAAGGGTTCGGATTTGCGGGTAGTTGGTGTACTAACTAAAAAGTTACCCAATTAGGACATGATAATATTAAGATTTCGTAATACGCTCTACCTAAATTTATAGGATAAAAGGTAACTTCAACCTTTCATGCTGGACTGGGAGCGAGAGAAAAATATAGAATGTGCCATCAGCATTTCCCGAGCCTGCTGTAAAAACCAGCTAGGGAGTCGAGGGTGTCAGTATATTACGTTCGTTACGTTTACGTTATGTTGTGTTCGATTCCCAGGGGGGAAACACAAAGTTGATATTTGAGAATTTATTACTTTGTGATTTTTTTTCCAGTTTGGTTAAGACATTGCAGGCTGAATCACCTGATTGTCCGAAAAAGAAAAAGATTTCGTGCTTCGGAGGGCACGTTAAGCCGATGGTCCCGGTCGCTGTCTTTGATAGTGGTCGTTACTCAAACCATGTCAGAGGTCTGATAGTTGTGCTACTAGGCGGTTTAAAAACTCTGACACCAGGGTTCATCGGGTCGATAGACTCGATACCCACTCGACAGAAGAAGTATATTACAATTTAGGCGATGGGCTGAACAAAATGGGCTGAATGACCTGACAAATCTATCATAAATAACCCTCTAAACTTTGTCAGACGTGGTGGAACGACCTTTGTTCAGGACTTTTTCGCTCTGCCTTCCCCATAAAGGATAAAGGCGTGATTATATGTATGTATGCATTCAACCTTCAACCACGAGGGACGTATCACGCGACCCTAGAAACAAAAAGATAAATTTAATTCAGTTACTTTTGCTAAGAAACGAGATGTTACAGTGTAAAGCGGGGAGTTAAAAGAGTTTCACTAACTCCCCGGTCTGAATCACTTAAATTTTCATCAGCTATGTCCTGTTCCTACATTTATTCATGAGTTAAACTCATTTTAAATTATATTCCTCTTTCTGCTCCACTTGTGCTACGAAGGCTGTATAGTCACTATTACGGATGTCAAAATTAGTAGGTATTTATGTTTTAAAGTTCAGTCTACAGTATTTCCAATTCGGTTTTAGAATAAATATAAACAAAGTTTCATATTTATTTTAATTAAAAAACACAATTCGAAAACAAATCACACGTGTTGGCAAATTAGTTATGTTACTAAAACTACTATTTCATTATTATATTATATCCTATAGCTAAAACTAATTTTTGAAACAAGAACTTTTATTAAAAGACAAGAAAGAGAAACTTTGCTTACCTTTTTTCTAAAACCTAGTTGGAAATACAATAGCTCCGTCTAACTCATGTTTTATTCCTCATGAACCAAAGTCCGCTGTAAAAGCTTGACTATAAATTGTTTTATGGATTTGCTCGTAAACCAGACAAAGCTAAATGACTAGATGGATTGTGACCTCTTTTTAGTAATAAAATCGTGAGTGAGAGTGCAAAATAGCAAATCAACGTAATTATCAACAATATATATCAACTGCCTCCGTGGTCTAGAGGTCCTGGGTTCAATTCCCAGGGGGAAACACAAAGTTGATATTTGTCAATTTATCACTTTGTAAGATTTTCTCCAGTTTGGTTAATACATTGCAGGCAGAATCACCTGGTTGTCGGAAAAGAAAAATTATTTCGTGCTTCGGAGGGCACGTTAAACGTCTTTGATGGTTGGCGTTATTCAAAACCATATCAGAGGCCTAATAGCTGTGCTAATAGGCGGTTTGAAAACTCTGAATCCACGGTTCATCGGGTCGTTGTTTGACATATGAATCCACTCGCTAAGAAGAAGAACGTAAGTATCGTTGCACTGAACTTATTTCAGCTCTAACACTTGCCGAGAAAGATAACTGATAAATGAATCATATAGTAGAGAAACAATTAAATCATCAGTGTTTGTCTACTATATTCTGCATGTATTATAAATACCTTCCTCTTGAATCACTCTATCCATTAAAAGAAACCGCATTAAAATCTGTTTTTCTTCTTCTGTCGAGTAGGTATCGAGTGTATCGACCTGATGAACCCTGGTGTCAGAGTTTTTAAACCGCCTAGTAGCACAATTATCAGGCCTCTGACATGGTTTATTATTATTAAAATCTGTTGCATAGTTTTAAAGATTTATGCATACATAGGGATATAGGGACAGAGAAAGCGACTTTGTTTTATACTATGTAGTGATGTTCCACACCATTTAGGCGGTATTTTCTTTGTACTTAAAATAAGTCTCAGAATTATTTATCTCATCGAACCAGACAGCATAATCGTTATTGGGACGAAAAGTTGGCAATGCAAGATGCCAAGTCAACCAAGATGGCTGCTGATTCTGGTCAGCATTTGGTAAAAAGTAAGAAAAAGTTTAAATTTTTCCGTAGTGCTTATTTTACTGTTACATTTGTCATAATGTATGGAGCGTATTTACGTAAATATTTCTATTTGATTTTAATTAAAAGTAATTTATTTTTAAAGGCGAAGGAAAACTTCTACAAAAATGTAGAAATAAAGTTACTTGGCCCTAGCGGATTTCGCTCCTCAAATTAGATTAGTTACTTTGAACTTTCAGATACTTCCATGCTGGATTGGGAGTGAGAGAAAAACATAGAATGTGCCAGCTGCTTTTTCTTCTAGACATGCTGTAAAAACCACCTAAGGGACCCGAGGGTTTCTGTATTATGCAATTTAGGCCATAGGCTGACAACCTGTAACTACAGCAATATACCTACAAATCTATCTTAAACAACCCTCAAAACTTTGTGAGACGTGGTGGAACGACCTTTGATTAGGGGCTCTGGGTCTCTGGCTGCCCCATTAGGGATAAAGGCGTGATTATATGTAGTATGTATGTAACTTTTAGATATGCGAGTAACATTTCTTTGAGATTCGTTTCACCTTTCATTTAATTTTCGATATGATACAAATTCAATATAAAGAAGTACTCGTAAGTAATAGGACGGTCTTGCTCTTCCTTATAAATATCTTTTACCGTATTAGTATGTATTTCTAACTCCTAACCTTACTATGAAGATAGCTAATAGACCTAGAGATAGTTCTTCTTCTTAGCGAGTGGATTCTTGAGTCAAACGATCCGATGAACCCTGGTGTCAAAGTTTTTAAACCGCCTAGTAGCACAGCTAATAGGCTTCTGGTATGGTTTGAATAACCACTATCAAAGACGGCGACCTGGCCGACGGTTTAACGTGCCCTCCGAAACACGAATTCCTTTTTTTTTGCGGACAATCAGGTAATTCAACCTGCAATGTCCTAACCAAACTAGGGAAAACCTCACAAAGTGATAAATTGACAAATATCAACTTTGTGTTCACATCCTGGGAATAGAACCCAGGACCTCCGGATCGTCAGCCCATGGCTCTGACCACTGGACGACGGAGGCAATTAGAGAGAGGTAAGGACCCGTTACTAATGGAGTCTTAAAGATACTCGTATACACATAAGGGTCATAAATTGTCAAGTTTTATATCATACAGCTTTTATCGTTTCCCGGTGGTCCAGTAAATGTTTTCGCCATCTTGTCGCCGGTAAATCTGTAACCTTTACAATCACACAAATTATCAATGCTTTTTATATTGTAGGTATCTTATACACTTTCCAAGCTAGACTTTGAGCTAGAGATAGACATAGAATGTGCTAGCTGCATTTCCTCCCGGGCTTGCTGTAAAAGCCAACTAAAAGATCCGAGGGTTTCAGTGTATTGCAATAAATTGCAATAAAAAGGCGATGGGCTGACAACCTGTAACTATAGCAATATACTTAAAAATCTATCTTAAATAACCATCAATACTTTGTCAGACATGGCGGAACAACCTTTGTTTACGCTCTGCCTACCCCATTAGAGATACAGGCGAGGACTATATGTATGTAAGTATCTTATATACGTGTGGAACATCTGAAATTATGTATCATGACGGATTTGTAATTTCCTTGTTTAGTTCAAGATAGATTTTAGTTAAACTTTTACAATTTACTAATGAATCAAGTGTTTTTGGGCACCAAAAACTTTCACTGAAATTTTGTAGCTGTAACATAATTTCATTATAACACATTTTTTCTAAAACAATTTATATATGCTAATACAGTATCAACCAAAAGAGTGAAGTCTCAACATCTATTTCCAGGAAAGTCTCAAGTTCTATTTCCAGGAAAGTCTCAAGTTCTATTTCCAGGAAAGTGTGTTAGACAAAATATCCTAGGCCCGTATCGGTAAACATCACTTGAGATTGACAGCTAGTTTGAGTTCATATCAGAAATGTTATTTCAGTACTATATGACCTGTCCAAATAAAATAATAATAAATCCTTACTTAAAAATTGCTCTCATTATTGAGATCACTTCATAAATAACTACCTCCGTGGTCTAGTGGTAAGAGCCATAGGTTTACAATCCTGAGGTCCTGGGTTTGATTCCAGGGGGGAAACATAAAGTTGGTATTTGTCAATTTATCAGTTTGTGAAGTTTTTCCCAGTTTGCACATTGCAGGCTGAATCACCTGATTGTCCGAAAGAAAAAATATTCCGTGCTTCGGAGGGCACGTTAAGCCGTCGGTACCAGTCGCTGTCTTTGATAGTGGTCGTTACTCAAACTATATCAGAGGCGGTAGCTGTGCTAATAGGCGGTTTGAAAACTGACACCAGGGCTCATCGGGTCATTCGACTCGAGAATCCACTCGCTAAGAAGAAGCTTTATAAATACGAGCCTTAGTCTATTTTGTTAGTGAACTCGCTCCGCTTCACCGCGCTATAGAGTTTGGGTGTTTACGAGTAGTTAGACGCATATTTACTCGCGACCGCTGAAAGCGCTATACCGAGCGTAAGGGACAACTTCCCGCTCAGACAACGAGACTTATCAATTTTTACTAGAAAACTCTTTTAGCAAATGAAACAAAAACAGGCTTTTCCGTAATTTTGTATAAAAAACGTTTTTATTATTTCCTGAAGTAAGTTGTTCAGTTTCGTTTAACAAGCAGACTGATTAGTTTGCGAGCTGTCCCTACACCCCGTTCAGCGCTTCATCGCTGAAAGGCATGGCAATTCTAGACTCTAATTATAACGACTCTACCGCATTCGAGATTTAGTCGATGCAGCAAAATAGTGACTGGCTTACTTTGGAGGGCACGTCAAGCCATTGTGATATAAACTATATCAGATACCTATCGGATAGGGTTAATCGGATTCCTCAGGTTAATTGAATAAACCTGCAAAATTAGGATATAAAAAGTATGCAACTTACAATATTTTAAACTATTTTCACAGAACTTTTAAAACATGAATCGCAGCCTTATTCAGTAACATAACACACCACAAAAATTCAGTCAGTCAGTCAGTCTAGTCGCCCGACCACAAAAATACCATGTTGCTGTCACAATGCAGTCGTCGTGAAGCCCGTGTGCAAAGTGCTTAAGGGGTAATTAATTAACTTTCGAGAGCTAATGTAAGTTGAGTTCCGCGCTCGCTGCGCCACCGACCGACCCACTGGGAATGTTTGCGCTCCAAATAATATTTTTAATTAATAGTTTGAAAGTAAATGCTTCAACTTTGAGATCGATCATTGAAAGTTTGACCTATGCGTGTTGGTTTGGGTCATTTTGTTGTGTATATGTTTATAGCGTAGACAAATCGTCAAAGATTTAATAAGACATAAAAAAATAAATAGATAAATAGTCACATAATAAAAAAAAGAAAATCCTAATGGGGTAGGTAGAGCGTAAACAACCTAAACCCCCCCAGTATGCCCGGAAGAAAAGGCAATAGGTACAATTCGGTTTTTGTACCTCTCCCATTCTAGCGCGGAATATAGTCTCGAACGTCTTCAAATGATTATTAAATTAAATTAAAATTAGATTGAATATTATTTATTTCAGGCACACATTTTGTACATTATACAAAAAAATACATATAAAAATTATAATTTTACATTGTAAAGTATGTCAAATAAATAAAGTATCATTAAATAATTATTACAACGACAAAAACAAGCCAAGTAATTAGTAAAATTTATCCTGCAATCTGATGACGTCACTCCAACTGAACTAATCTATTGACGAATTCCCAACTTGTTTCCATTAGAAACACCCGTTTTTTCCTCCGGGACTTGTTCGATGAGTCAGCTTTACAAACTTTACGAATACATTAGCTTTGGAAAGCGGCGAAACTGACAAATTTGATTCGACGCGCCCCGAACCATCCTGGAGCTACTTTATTAACCTTCAAGAATTTTATCGCACATTCTATTGCTTTGTAAGTAAGTAAGTAAAAACACTTTATTGTACACAAGAAACACAAAAATAAACTTAAATTAATGTGCACAAAGGCGGTCTTATTGCTGGAAGCGATCTCTTCCAGACAACCTTTGGGTAGAGGAGAATGTAAAAAGAAGAGAGTAGTGCTGAAGTAACTTTGTTATAAAGAGTTTTGGAAAAAAATGGTAAAGTGAAAAAGCACTGCACACAATATTGGCCTGACCAATCTGGAGTTCTGGACAATCAAGAGTGACAGCTTGTTTGAGTTCGTATCAGAAATGTCATTTCAGTACAAACTGGCCTGTAAAATCCATACTTAATATTGATCTCAAGTTTGAGATCGCTTTAAAAATACCAGCCTTAATCTACCACCCTTATCTCTATGCACCTTTCATTGAAAAAAATTGTGTGTGAAAGAAGAGGCAAACGTAAAATCCTGGAATAAATATTTGTGACCTGTTCATTACAAAATTGGTGGAAGTAGTTCGGATCGGGTTTGCGCTTAGATGCGAGACTCCAAAGGATACTTATCTGTGTAGTGGCTAGCAAGGTAGGGGTATTGTTCGAAATATCACAGTTTTAGTTAGTATGAATTAAACCAAAAATGCTTAAGTGCCAATTTTGTTAACAAAAACTTATGCCAAGAAACTACTCAACTTCTGTACCCTTTTGTGCATGTTTTATCCGCGTATCATTAAAAATTATCACTTCAGTGCCTGTTGAGTCTTTGTTTTTTATGTCCTGTTTTTTATGATGTTTTTGTGTACAATGAATTGTTAAATAAATAATAAATAACTTCGCGGGTTATCAATGTTATTATATCTACTAATTAATATTTTTTTCTACCATCATTTTCTCAAATTTATTAATTTAATGACCGTTTGAGAATTACAAAACTTCTCGAGGAATAGATCAGATTATAATATATTTTTAATTAGACGATAGATAGTTAATTTGGGATTTTCCACATTGTATTGATTATTACGTAAATACGACACAGCTGCTCACATTTCGAAAACTCATGTTAGTTCAGTGTAGTTTGCTATTTGATTAATAATTATTGATATCTGAATGCTGATTGTTAATAAATGGCTCAAACACTATTTTAGCTGATTATCTATCTATTTGTTCGAATTTAAGCGATACCACTGTGTTTAATTTTTGTTCAAATATTGGGTATGCGGTGTTTCGCACACTTTTAGGTTTTTGATGATAGAAAAGTCTCTCGATATGTTAAATTTTGTAAGTAGTGACTTATTACTTTACAAAATTATTTTTAATTTACTTTTATATGCTAAAACTAGCTTTCCGCCCGCGGTATCACCCCTGTTAATTGGTTTTCCAGTGGGAATGAAAAGTTTTCTCGCTGTAAAAAGTAATCATGTCCTATTACAGAACCTAAACTGTTTTAATTCTGATCCGTCCAGCGTGATTGAGAAACAAAAATCCAAACTTTCAAATGTACAACTACAATCGCATTATCTGTAAAATTAAACTTATCGATTACAATAAAATATATAATATATATAATAAACAAGTTGTTTCGTCTTAATGAAAACATCAGACGTTACTTTGATCACATTTACGGCGAAGAATCGAAATACAAATTCCGTAAAATGGAATACAAAACCGAGAATAAATTTTGAATCCTCGATAACCTGCCTCCATTCACCTGGGCGCTGAAATAATGAAATAAAGGAAGCAAGAACATGCAAATTTACTTTAACGAAGCGAATTTATTTTTATTTGTTGAGTTTTCGTTTTATTTGACCGCTAGTGTAAACTCGTTAAGTCACATTTCGCTTTGTTCGGAGGATAACAGATTTTATTTCGAAGAAGGGGATTTTTTTCTCGGCGCATTTTTAGCTTTGCGTTTTCTTCCACTTTTGGTGTCTGTTTGTTGGTTCTTATTGCAGGTCTCGAGATGGTTTTGAGACTGTTTGCTGTCTATTGCTTGTTTGATATTATACATATAGATTGAATTGCAGCGTACGCTTTGATTTACTTAATATATTTGCATATGAAACTGAACGCCAATAGGGACCCAACTAAATATATACATATTGTCCTGATAATAAAAATTGCAATAAATGGGGTTTATACCAAAGCATTATTTATTTATTACACTTCTTCTTCTTCTTTGCGTGTCGATGAAAATAAAAATAACCATTAAACTAGGATAGTTTAAATAGATATCTCCAAAATGTGTTTAAAACTAAATGCTATCTTTGTTCGATTAAAGATAAAATGCAATAGTAACATAGAGAAAGCTGCGGTTCTTGAATATGCTCCAAATTAATTAATCCTATTACTACCTGTTTCGAAAATCCTGATATGACGTCATTATTGCATTGGCAATCCGCGTATTGCATAATAATGAGGAGGACACTGATCGTGTTAACATGACTATTGAGTGAAACTATGCCACTCTGATGTTCACGGTGACATACAATGGGCTCGATTCTAGATTTGCCGGCTAAAACTAAAATTAAAATCTATTTGTTACTTTCAGATTTAAAAAAATTAAAGAAGACAAGAGATAATCGGTGGTTTTTTGCGTCATTTGTCATTACGATCCGCCGTAATATGATATAGCAGATAAAAATTACAAAAATACTGGGGAATCGTGCAAAAGCGCGTCAAAATCTAGCAGGCAAAGTATAAAACCATAGAGTGTAAATCGCCTGTCCTTTTCCAATGTTTTTGGTCTGAAAATGATAAATAGATTTTAATTTTAGGTTTAGCCGCCAATTCTAGAATCGAGCCCATTTCGGAACTACTTTACTAGGTTAGTTAGTAGTTTAGTAGGTTAGGACGAGCATCGCATACAAATAAGGCCGTCCGTGTCCCACACAGGTAACATCTTACTTGAAGTGTATTGCTAATGGATGTAATATTAAATTGCATGAAAATGCTACTGACAGGGTTTCTTTATCTATCTACACTTCTACACTAATATTATAAAGAGGAAAGATTTGTACCTATTTTTGTATGTTTGTATGTTTGAAATGAATATACTCAAAAAGTACTGGGCCGATTTAAAAAATTCTTTCACCAATAGAATGCTACATATTTTTTTCATATTTTAGGTCATATTTTAATAGTATAGTTACCTTTTAGAGTTAAATTTGTGTAGTTATTTGTGATGTTATATGTAAGAGTTTTGTTATTTAGAGCGCTTGTGTATGTTTGGTAAAAAAATGTTATGGGCCCAGCTGAAAACCAGCGCTGCAGCTTTAAACTGCAGCATACGCTGAGTTGGGTACCCTTTTCAGTGTCCATGTTTTGTATTTTATTTTATTTTTTTATGTTTTGTTATATCGGGTACTGAATACATGTATTTTCTTTCTTTTTCTTTACATTCTTCCAATTTGACATAGGCTACATTTCATTTTGAAAAAAATTAGGGATCCTTGGTAAAATTTGGACAATGTAACCGAAGGTGTAGAAAAATTAGTCTTAAAATGTTTTTCGTCGAATGCGCTGCCGAAACTATTAGCGATAGAACAAAATAATGTACAACAATATTGAAGAACATGTATAATAAATGCATAATTTAGTAGAAAAACACTGATGATTTCCGTGCGAAGCCGGAGCGGGTCGCTAGTATACTATAAGTATACTATGATTACTTCCATGCTGGCCTGGGAGTGAGAAAATAACATAGAATATGTCAGCTGCATTTCATCCCGTTAATGCTGTAAAAACCAGCTAAGAAATCTGATATTTTCAGTATTTTTCAATTCAGGCGACGGGCTAACAACCTGTCGTTACAGCAATATACGTACAAATCTGCTTGAAATAGCCCTCAAAACTTTGTCAGCCGAGGCGGAGCGACCGTTGTTTGGGTCGTTCGCGCTCTGACTACCCCATTGGAGATAAAGGCGTGATTTTATGTATGTTTGTATGAATACTATAAATATACTATAATTACTTCCATGCTGGCCTGGGAGAGAGAAAAACATTAAATATGCCCGGGAGGAAATGCATTATAATTTAGGGTTTCAGTGCATTATAATTCAGGCGATGGGCTGACAACCTGTCCCTCCATCAATATTTCTACAAATCTATTTTAAATACCCCTCAAAATTTTGTCGGAGAACGTAACGGTGCAACCTTTGTTTGGGTAATTTACGCTCTGCCTACCGCATTAATCCCTAATGTAAAGGCGAGATTATATGTTTGTATGTATGTATACTGTAAGAACTTACTAAAGAACGAAATAATAAGATCTATTGAGAATAACCTGTGCAACTATACTTACGGTAAAGTGAAGTAACAAAAAAAATCCTAGAGAGCTAATCTCAAGGTATCTCCTTGAGTATACTTGCGGACACAGGACAAGATTAAGACGTAGAGTCGGCACTGCAATATTAGATTTTTAAATTTGAAGTAGTAACATAATAAATTCCTGGAATAAATCTTATTGAGACAAAGACCACTCCAATAAAGAAAGAAAAGAATATTCCTATAAATATAGGAGCAAGCCTACACTACGTAACATACATAATGTTACCAACAATTCAATAATGAAATAATAAAAAACAACACGATTCTTCTATACAAAGCTAGAGTGAACTCACTCTGAGGATAAGACGCCTGTCGTTTTTCTCACAGCAATCCCACCTTCTTGTGTGATTGTCGTTACAAAACCGCGGATTGCTCGCAACGCCTTTGTATATTTTGATCCCTACGAGTTGTAACAAATGGAATATTTGTATACCTACCGAATTCTGAGCAGGAAACTGTAGTCAATTCTATTTGATCCGCGTTTATTGTGGTTGTTTTTTTAGAATTTATGAAAATGGAAAACAAATATGAATGTGTATTACGGTGTCACAGAGTTGTGCAAAACTTTTTGTAAAGAACATTTTCAACAGGGTTCATTTTATTTTTGCATTTTGTCTGTGATAGCGAGCTTACAAAACTAGAGGCTTAAAAGATGCTACTCGATTACAAATAGCTACTTGGCTTTCTTCAGACATAAAGAAAAACCTGTAGATTCAAAACTACTTCGATTGATATATTTATTTATTTATTTTATTTAACTGTTTATTGTGCACAGAAATATTCACAGAACAAGTACATAGGGAAATAAGACACAACAGGCACTGATTATTCCTAAATATATTTTTCTTACAGCAGACCTAGTACGCGACACTGCACAAAAACGTAACGTGGAAAAGACGTGCACAATATAATTATATACTACTAAATAATATATACCTAACTCTAACCTAATATACCACAATGTCGTTTCCATCAACAAAATTTAACATACATGCATGAAATGACGTTTTTATCCCTAACGGGATATGCAGAGCGTAAACGACCTAAATAAAGGTCGTTCCGCCACGTCTGACAAAGTTTTGAGGGTTTTCAAGATAGATTTGTAGGTATATTGCTGTAGTGACAGGTTGTCAGCCCATCGCCTACATTGCAATATACTGAAACCCTCAGATACTTTAGCTGGTTTTACAGCAGGCCCGGAGGAAATGCAGCTGGCACATTCTACGTTTATCTCTCGCTCCCAGTCCAGCATGGAAGAATTTGACTCAACATTAAAAAAGATAAATGTGGTAAATGGGTTTAGACCTTTGCGATAAGGCTTCAGCAGGATCAAGGGTCCGGCAATAAGTGTCACTCTAGCTAGACCTTCATTAATAACGAAGGATTAACATTTGGTGATAACCTAATTTCTTGCCTTGATGACCTGAAAAATTAAACGTTCTGATAATGAGTTCTCAGAGATTTTTTTAAATGTAAATTATAACTTCCATGCTGGCCTTGAAGCGAAAGAAAAACATAGAATGTGCCAGCTTCATTTCCTCCCAGGCATGTTGTAAAAACCAGCTAAGGAATCCGAGGGTTTCTGTATATTGCAATTTAGGCGATGGGCTGACAGCCTGGCACTACAGACATATACCTACAAATCTATCTTAAATAACCCTCAAAACTTGTCAGAAGTGGCGAAACGGCCTTTGTTTAGGTCGTTTACGCTCTGCATATCCCGTTAGGGATAAACACGTCATTTCATGTATGTATGTTAAATTTTGTTTATGGAAATGACATTGTGGTATATTAGGTTAGAGTTAGGTATATATTATTTAGTAGTATATAATTATATTGTGCACGTCTTTTCCACGTTACGTTTATGGGAGATAAGGTTATGTGCAAATGAAACTATAACTATTTTATGGAAATTAGAACTGAAATATATTCTTTTGACTTTTAGCACTGGGAAGTAATACGTCCGTCTCTTAGCGCAAGATAGAGCAGAGTGAAAAGAATAGTTCACTCTATGGCATTCATTGATTTGAATCATTCACACAATCATTCAATCAGTTCATTCGGCTTCGTTCAGAAATTATGATCTTTATACTTTACAAATCATTCAGCAACTATGATCATTCAACAAACTATTAAATTAATTTTTGCCATTTTAATTAAATAATTGAACACGCCCCCTCAAAAAATAATTTCTCTTTACATTATTATTTACACACAATAATAATTAATAACTTAAACGGATCGTATATACTTCCTAGTGAGTGCTGGGAGAAATACAAAGTGGTTCAACATTCATTGCGAGGATTGGGGAAACCCAGTAAAACCCAATCAAACCACTTGATTCACTTTAACTTAATCATTAGTTCAACTTAAATCAGATAAGGTAAATATATACACAAGTGAATCAGAAAAACACAAGTATTACATTAATATTCAAGACCCATTCCATTACGCATATCTTGAAATGTAGTCACTGTTAAGGGCTTCGTCAATGCATCTGCCAATTGTTTACCTGTGGGAATATAACACAATTTTATTACATTTCTCTCGACCTGTTCCCTTGAAAAATGATATTTGATGTCAATATGTTTTGATCTCTTATGATTGGTTGGATTGTTTGCAATACTTATGCAACCATTATTGTCTTCGAAAATGATTATGGGTTTTGTGATATTCAATTTAATACTATAAGCCAGAGACTTAAGCCACAATGCTTCACGAACGCCTTCATACAACGCCATATATTCAGCCTCGGTCGAAGAGGCTGCCACTGATGTTTGTCTCTTTGTACTCCAGGTTATTGTACATTTATCAAATAACTTAAATAAATACCCAGTAGTACTTCGTCAATCACTTGTATCGCTACCTCCCCAATCTGAGTCTACATATCCACTCAAAATATTATCATAATCAGATCGTTCATAAGTTAATTTTAAATCAATAGTACCTTTCAGATACCTTAGTACCCTTTTTAAACATTGCCACAATTCTTTATTATTTTTAGTAGTATACCTGCTTAAAATATTTACACATGTGCTTAAATCAGGACGTGTACAGATCATTATATACATTAAACAGCCTATTACATTTCTACAGGGTGCATTGTATTTTTCTTCAGAATTTAATGCCTCATAATTTACTTTGTTCTCCAAAGGAGTACTGACTGGATTACAGTCATGCATACTGAATTTATTTAGAACCTGTTTAATGTATGTACTTTGATCAAGTGTAATTTAATTTTTATATTTTGTTACTCTGATACCAAGAAATAATTTTATTTCTTTTAAATCTGTCATTTTAAATTTATTCATTAAATATTTCTTGAGACTATTTATCGTATCAATTTTAGAACATGCAATAACCAAATCATCTACGTACAAAACTACGTAAATATTTTTATTTACATCGCCGTTATCAAGCATGTATATACACCTATCAACTGAGGAATTTTGAAAACCTATTTCCTTTAATGATTGCTCAAAAACTTCAAACCAACACCTAGCTGCCTGTTTTAGCCCATATAAGGCTTTATTTAATTTACATACGTAATTTCTTTCATTATTTACACCCTTCGGCACCTCCATATAAATATCCTCTTTTAATATTCCGTTTAAAAACGCCGTTTTAACGTCCATGTGGTGAATCAACAAATCATATTGATTAGCAAAAGCAATAATGAACCTAAAACTAGCTATCCTAGCTACAGGCGCAAACGTTTCATTATAATCAGTAAGATACTCTTGACTAAAACCTCTAGCGACCAAACGCGCTTTGTAACGTAAAGGTTTTCCAAACTCGTCATACTTCATTGAGAAAATCCATTTACAATCAACAATATTTTTATCTACCGGCCTCTGTACTAATGTCCAAGTATTATTTTCCGCAAGAGAATTTAATTCCTCCCTAATCGCGGCTTCCCACTGAGATCTATCGTGTCGAGTATTAATTTCATCAAACGTACTTGGCACTTTACATAAAACCGACTGAACACATAATAAATAGTCATCATCACTCTCATAGTACGATACCGGGCAACGACCTTTGATCCTATCACTTCTCCTTACCTCACAATTTGTGTCTTTGTTTACGTTTTTATCAGAACTACACGAGCTGTCAGAACTTACGTCAGCATGCACGCTAACGGGCTGTAAATCGACTGTTTTACCTAATCTGCGAATTTTACTACTACCCTCATGTTCATCAGATTTCGATGCATCTGATTTATTTACATCACTGACAGATATGTCACGAGAATTTTTCATAACATTCTCTTCAGGCTTCAATTGCGGCCTGGAATGTAGGTAGTTTCTTTCATCCATGATCACGTCACGGACTATGACATACTTTTCGCATTCTGGATTCTAAACTTTGTAACCGTTTGGTGCGTACCCTAGTAGTATACCTTTCCACGACCTGTCATCAAATTTAGTCGAACTGGTTTTATTGTGCACGTATACAGTCGATCCGAAAACCTTTAAATATTTTAAAAGAGGTTTTTTTATCATGCCACAGCTCGTATGGTGTTTTAGATTGCTCTAAGGCCCTTGTGGGTGTAATATTTATTAAATGAACTGCAGTTAAAACTGCCTCACCCCAGAATACCTTTTCTAATTTTGCACCATTTAACATAGATCGAGCTTTTTCCGTAATTGTTCTGTTCATACGCTCGGAAACGCCGTTCTGTTGGGGGGTTCTCGGTACTGTCAGATGGTAGGTTATACCTTTTTGCACGCAATACTCTTTCATCTCGGTAGACAAATACTCACCACCGTTATCACAGTACAAGTTAACTAATTTTAAATTGAATTTAGCCTCACTTTTAGCTACATAGTCTTTAAAAGCTGCGAATACATCTGACTTGTACGTAATTAAATACACGACACAATAATGGGTATATTGGTCCACAAATAAGACGTAATAGTTCTTGTTATCAATGGTAGGGGGAGTGATAGGTCCACATACATCGGAATGCACAACAAATAACGGTCGTTTAATATGACTTTTATCTTTTACTTGGTTAAACGGTAATCGCGTTTGTTTCCCATTTATGCACGCTTCACATAAATTTTCGTTTGGAATTACTGACTCGATTTGATTAAGATCTTCAACCATGTTATCACTTTTTAATTCTAAGAATTTATTTTTACTTATATGGCCTAAACGCTGATGCCATAAATCATAGTCATTTTTATTACTGTTGCCGCATACTTGGGAAACACAACGATTTGTTTGTTTACATACAGTGAAATCAATTAATGTAAGAGCGTTCAAAAACTTACCCCTCATTATTATTTTACCGTCTTTAGTACATATATGTGTATGTCCTTCTTCGTGGAAAACCGTCCTCAATTTGGCCTTTTGTATTTTGAATACGGATAGTAGGTTATATGGAACCTCAGGACAGTAGAGAACATCCTCCAAAACTCCTGGAACGCCTGTGTTACTTATCACCTTGATATTGCCCTTCTTGATAGCTGAAACGAATTGACCATCTTTAGCAACTTGAAAATGTAAAGGCGGATTCAAATCCACACAGCTATCGAAAAGATCTTCCCTTTTAACTATGTGGTCTGTTGTACCAGAATCCAAAACAAACGTAATTTTATTCCCATGGTCCTCTTCCACATGACCTCCGGCCATAAATGCGAAACCTGAAAAATCATTTGACCCAGATGGTTGTTGTTGTTGTTGGGTCTCATCTTGGGTCACTGCAACTGCTTGAATAGTCCTTTCCCTGTTAGTCGTGTCATTTTTATTTTGATTCCATCTTTTATAGTAGTAGCAATCCTTTTTCATATGTCCTTTACGCCCACAGTGATGACATTTTAAATAATGTGACTTTTTCTGCGGTTTAAAGTGTTTGTAATTTTTCTGATTATTATTTGGCTGTTTTGAATTATCAATCCTTCTCCGCTTAAACGATTCCGATACATTACCAAAATAAAGTACTTTGGCGCTCATGTCACTACTTTCATTTTTTAATTTCACCTCATGGTCCAAAAGTCGCGTTTTAACAAATGCCAGCGTTAGACTATCGTCAGATAATGTTTCTATGGCAGTTATAACACCATCGTAGGTGGAGGGTAGTGTAAGTAATAGATGTGCTACCTTATCCATTTCGTCTAACCTCGCACCAGCTGCCGACAATTCCGTGATCAGGTCATCAAATAATGCAAAATGTTTTATAAGACTTTTATTACCTTGCAGTTTCATTGCCAGTAATTTCTTGCGTAATGCTAATTGTGTCGCAATACTTTTACGCTCGTATAGTGCATCTAAATTTTGTAAAATTTCACGTGCTGTAGTGTCCTCTTTAGCAAAACCAAGATAAGAATCGGATAGATATTCAACGATCAAACTTTTAGCAATGCGGTTATTTTTCTTCCATGACTGACATCGTATCACTGGGTCTTCGTCGATCACTGTTATAACGTCCAACTCACTTAATAATGCACGTATACGGAATTTCCAGACACTGTACTTTTCTCCGTTGAAAGGAGCGATATTTCTTTTAACGGTTTTTAAATTATCCATTTTGTAGTCCAAAAAATAACGGTTACAATTTTGAAAAACTAACGGTGACTTTAACTATTCAAATTAGCGCAAAATACAGTCGCGCGTCTGGGCCCATAACCTATGGGAGATAAGGTTATGTGCAAATGAAACTATAACTATTTTATGGAAATTAGAACTGAAATATATTCTTTTGACTTTTAGCACTGGGAAGTAATACGTCCGTCTCTTAGCGCAAGATAGAGCAGAGTGACAAGAATAGTTCACTCTATGGCATTCATTGATTTGAATCATTCACACAATCATTCAATCAGTTCATTCGGCTTCGTTCAGAAATTATGATCTTAATACTTTACAAATCATTCAGCAACTATGATCATTCAACAAACTATTAAATTAATTTTTGCCATTTTAATTAAATAATTCAACAACGTTTTTGTGCAGTGTCGCTTACTAGGTCTGCTGTAAGAAAAATATTTTTAGGAATAATCAGTGCCTGCTGTGTCTTATTTCCCTATGTACTTGTTCTGTAAATATTTCTTCATTAAGGATAAAGGCGTGATCATATGTATGTGTATGTATGTAATAAATTATATCCATCAATAGTGTCTTCTTTGTTCTGTGTTCCATAGAATTTCTTGTCCCTAATAAATTACTACTCTATGTAGCTGTCTTCACTTTAAACGAGGATCGATGTCGCGTCGATTTGCTCACTCGGCCGAGGACTATCTGATTGTCCCTTGCATGCCCCTCCCCTTACACCCGCTACACCCGAGCCTCACCCCCTCGCTAGTCTTCGAACACTATCTTTATAGCCCATTTGTCCCTGCAAAGGTACGAATGACTTATTCGAAGCCCATTACGTCACGACGGGGAGGAGAGGGGTAGAAATGTGAAGTACGGAAAGTCGGGATTTGGAATTTATCAAATTCAATTTAGAGTAAGACTGTATTTTACATGCATTTAAATTGGAATACAACTAACTAGCTTAAACACATAAATTCACTCGGCATTATTTGTTTTAATTACAAGAGACATAAAAAAAAACTTTGCCTATTCCATTTTTGTTGATCTGGAAATTATAAAAGTTTGTCTAACAAACGCTTGCATGAAGCAAGTCCGAAATAACAAGAAAATTTAATTTCCCGACAAGAATCATGGAGAGGATGTGGCCGCATTATGCAAAATTAATTTATCAATATTTCAGTCTCGCTGCTATTTCTTGCCAATTTTTAATATTTGTCCAGAAACTTAATTCAGTCTGAATCCAATTGCAAATTTTCAGCTTGTTAATATTGTTTCTGATTGCTCGTCGAGCTGTTTATAATTAAGTACTTTATTCTTCTCAGAATTTCTTAAACAATAGATTAAACGAAAATTCCAAACATGTAACATTTGTGGAGATCAAAACTACAGCACCAATAGTGTGATTTTAGATTTCACTAGTTTTGTGTTCCAACTCTAAAATATCAGAAAAATGTAAGTGTCGTTGACTATGATATGATATGACATTTCGGATATAAAGTAAATAATTACCTACTTCTTGTAGGTGTTTGTAAAAATATTAATAAAAGTTAGTCTGAGCTCGACCTTGTTGTTTGAATAACGTGCCCTCTCCATACATAATAAACATGGCGCAGCCGGTATCGAATTAGTACGTCGAATATAATATAACTAAGCGATAAACTAGGTTTGTGACAAACGAGTGTAGTGAATAAAATAAATACGTGCAAGAATAACAAGTAGTAGATTGACAATGGAGAGTGTACTACAACCACCATTACCGTTTAATTTCGAAAATAATTTGGTGAATGTTACATCTGGTAATTTATGCAGTGAGTGGGTAAAATGGAAGAAATCTTTTATGATCTACTATGAAGCGTGCGAGTTATCGAAAAAGGATGCGAAGGTTCAAATTAACATACTGTTACACATAATTGGAGATAAGTGTCGAGAGGTCTATGATCAATTTACCGGCGAATTTAAAACTATTAAAGATTTGTTGCTGAGTTTTGATGCTTTCTTTATACCGAAGAAAAATTTGGCAGTGGAAAGACAAAAATTTTTCAAGAGAGACCAGAAGGAATTTGAGTCTATCGAGCAGTATGCTTACGAATTAAGTAAAATAGCATCTAAATGCGAATTCCAGACTTTACAAGATGACCTTGTCTGCAGTAGGTTAATTTGCGGTATTCAGGATATGGCACTAGCGGAGAGATTATTAAGGGAACCAGAGATTACCCTCAGAAAAGCTGTCGAAATTTGTAAGTTAGCCGAAATGTCGCGTATGCAGGCACAAACTATCAAGTCAGAGAATGATAATGTTAATGTGCATGAAATAGTAAAATGTGAGCAAGAATTTCCCGCGGAGGTAAATGTTATCAATCGTCGTCGTCGCTCATCAGCTGGTCGCTTGGCTCGCCCCCCTCAGCAGCAGCCGCCGCCCCCCCAGGCGCAGCGGGGCCCGTTGTTGCCGCGAGCGCACCGTAGTGACTCATCATCGTATGTACGGCCGGCGCAATATAACACCTCGCTACCGCAGTATTCTAATGGGTGTTCTTCATGTGGTAGAACTCATAGACGAAATGATTGTCCAGCGTATGGTCAACGATGTAAAAAATGTCAAAGGATGAATCATTTTGCACGTATGTGTCGAGCTCGTGTGTACACGTTACAGGAGGACTCCTCTGATCAGGCAAGTTTTTATTGTCATAGTATTTGTAATAAAAAAGGTAGTGATTGGTTTGTGGATTTAGGAATACTTGATAGTAAAATATCATTTAAACTAGATAGCGGTGCCGATGTGAGCGTGTTACCATATAAATATTTAAGGGAAATTAAATTATCTAAGAATGATTCAACAGAGACATCAACGCGCATAACAAGTTATTCTGGAACGCGGATTCCAGTGTTAGGAAAATGTTATTTAAAGGTTAAACACAAAGATAACAATTATTTTTTGAAGTTTATTGTAGCGGATGTTGATGACACACCCCTTTTAAGCAAATATGCTTGTGAGGAGTTAAAATTAATTAAAAGGTTATTTTCTTTAAACTCAGAATATAGTAATGATAAAATTCTTGATGAATTTCCTGATGTATTCACTGGTATTGGCTGCCTTCCCGGAGATTATAAAATACAAATTCGCAAAGATATTGCTCCAGTTGTACATGCTCCTAGAAAGCTGCCAATAGCCCTTAGGGAACAGGTGAAGAATAAACTAGATGAAATGGAACAGGAGGGAATTATAGCTAAAGTTGAAGGACCTACGGATTGGGTCAACAGTTTAACAGTAGTGAAAAAGCCTAACGGAGAATTGCGTTTATGTTTAGACCCCCGAGATTTAAATAAAGCAATAAAACGGGAGCATTTTAAGTTACCTACTTTCGAAGAAATTACGGCAAACTTGATGGGTGCTAAATATTTCAGCACGCTAGATGCAAAGCAGGGGTTTTGGCAGGTGAGGTTGAATTCAGAAAGTACAGATTTATGCACTTTCAATTCAGTTTATGGCACATATAAATTTTTGAGGATGCCATACGGAATTTGCTCAGCATCTGAAATTTTCCATAAGAAACTATATGAGCATTTTGATGATATAGAGGGAGTTGTATTGTTTATAGATGATTTGTTAGTATACGGACCAACGAAAGAGATTCATGATGAAAGGTTACGTCAAGTTTTAAAAAGGTGTCAGGAAATAAATATTAAGTTAAATAAACCAAAATGCAAAATAGGTTTATCAGAAATCAAATACTTGGGCCACACAATTAGTAAAAATGGAGTTTATCCAGATGAATCCCATATAAGTGCTATTAGGGACATGCCAACACCAAACAATTTAAAAGATTTAGAAAGGTTTTTGGGGCTAGTGACATATGTCAGTAACTATAATAAGATATAAATCGAAAAGGAGCTATATGCATGCGTGTATGCGTGTGAGAGATTTTATACGTATATATATGGGCGTTCCGATGTTACGGTTGAGACTGATCACAAACCGTTGGTCAGCATAATAAATAAGCCTCTGGTTAATACTCCGGCAAGATTACAAAGAATGCTTATGAGGTTGCAACCTTACTCATTCAAGTTAGTATATAAACCGGGCAAGTATTTGTACATAGCCGACACATTATCTCGAGCAGTTGCGCCCGGGCCCGATAGTGATGATACGCAGCCATCATCACGTGATCATCTTGAAGCGCAGGCGCAGGTATGTTGTAGAAACATATTAGTTTCCAAAACCGTAATAGATCTTATATTTATTCAGACTTAATATTTTAATATTAATCAGTTACTAATTGTTTGATTTTATGTGTGTAACCTGTAAATATATGTGTGAACTACTTGTGTAATAAAAGAGAAAAGGGACATTCAAATAAAACAGTTAATAAAATTACTTATCATAATTACATTTACTTAATGTAGTTTTACCTGAACCATTACACAATAGAACTCATATCCTAAATTACTCGACACGTGCCTAAATAAAAGATTAAACTTATATTTGTATAACATAAATTACTTATCTATAACCCGACGGCAGAGTCTCCTCCTTTTCAACACTTGAACCAAACTTTTAGCTCCCCAAATCTCTTGCACGATTTTCCAAAAATGACTGAGCCCGGTTACAACTCAAACACCCCTATTTATAAACTTGAACAAACATCTCCCACGTGTTGAACAAACAAGTAACGGAACTCGCATGAATACGGTACAAAAACTTTTAGTTTTTAACTTACTTATTTTTATACTTTTAACTACTGATAAATTATGAAATATTGACAACTTATATTTTAACATTTTCTATATATAATTTAACACGCATTTATGCAATTTTATGGTAATTTAAACAATGGAACCTGAGCGCCTGATATAACTTGCTTAGCAATATGAAATCACTGAAAGAATCAATTGCTTTTAACATTTTAAAATATACAATTATTATAAAATAGGCAAATTGACACAAAAATAGACTATTTATAATCAGTACATGTACAACAATCCTAACAATTCGTCCATCCTGACAAAAATTTGTACCACTCAAATTTGTGATACAAAATAATTAATAACAATAATAATTATATTATATATATCTTCTTAATCGCCTTTATGTTCAATTGTATCTTCCCATGAGACCTCATTTCTTTGTCTGTACCTGTAAAATAGAGGAAAAGAAACCAAGTTTAGTAATCATATTTAACTATCCGCAATTATAGGTTACTGTATATTTACGTCCAATTAAAATTATTCCTTTTTTAAAATTTAATAATATGAATAAATTATAGCATGAATTTAAAACCTTTCCCTTTACCACTTTATTTGTAAAATATTACCAAATATCAACTTTAAAACCACTGTTTTTCATCGTACAGTCAACGGTCCTTCTGGTGGCCCAGATTTAAACCATTATTTACAATTCAACCAGACATCGTCATTACGACGGCCCTCAATCACTATGAATTTATTCACAGTGGTCCTTATGTCCATATCCTTATAGCTAATAAATACCAACCTTTCTTGACCAGAACTTGCTAAAATAATATAACCTCAGACTTGATCAAGTATACTTATCATCGTCTAAAGACGGCCCATTGTTTTTACTTAAATATTTACCTTATTTTAGCCCTCCAACAGATCTATTAACTCCTCCGTGCTATCCACCTGTGATTCTGTAGAGTCGCTTTGACTATCTACCGAGCCTTCGCTTATAAATTTTCTCAAAGCGTCAGATGCTACAGTTGCATTATACTTTTTGTATCCTTTAACACCTTTAATAGATGAAATTATGTAACGGTCGTTACCAAGTACTTTTGTTATTTTATAAGGCCCACTGTACTTTTCCTTAAGTTTTCTCACAGAGTCTTTGTTCCTACTTTGTGCACCCTTCCATAGGACAAGTTCTCCAGTTTTGTATGATGTAGGCTTCTTTCTCTTGCCGTCAAACCTTTTCTTCATCGCCTGAGAATTCTTTTCAATATTCTGTGTAGCCTGTTCTCTATTCTCCATTGCAGTTTGCTCATTATCGTAAGTATTTGTTGACATACCTTGTAAAAGCGTACGGCATCCTTGGAACATTAACCTATACGCAGAGAACCCAGTAGTGGCATTGATGGTATTGTTAATACCCCATACTACCTTATTGATGCACTTGTCCCACTCACGTTCATCAGATGTGCTTTTGTTAATGGCCTCCAGCAACGTCCTGTTGTATCGTTCCACCTGACCGTTAGACCGAGGTGATGCCACAGAATTTGTAACGTGCTTAATTTGATTTGCCAGACAAAATTGTTTAAAACGTTTACTAGTAAACGCCGCCCCGCTGTCCGAAATAATTCGTTTAGGAAAACCAAAGGAACTAAATATTTCTTCAAGTTTCTGTTCAGCTTCAGCAGACTTGGTCGTTTTTGTTGGTTTTGCCCACAAAAATTTAGTGTATGCATCTACAATTACAAACAGGTAAGACATACCATTGGCACTTTTACAAAACGGACCTAGATGGTCAATATGCAGCGTCTGCAGTGGTTCAGCAGTCTTCTCGATGGGGTGTAACTCACCTTCTAACTTTCCGTACTGACCACGTTTGTAAATACAGTCCAAGCAAGAATTTACATATTTCCTGATGAATCTTGTCATTCTAGGAAACCAACAATTTTCTTTAATCAGAGCGTCGCATTTCTTCAAACCTGGATGACCTATGTCATCATGGTACTTACGCATGACGTTCCAGCGAGCCATTTTAGGAACAACCAATCGAAGTTCGCCGGTTCCCAATTTTCGATATACCTTGCTGTTCTCCAACATATAATTGTTAGTAATATCTGGGTCTTCGACGTGATCTTCTAGTTTCCGTCTTATAGCAGAAATGCAGTCATCTTGGCTTTGTAAACAATATACCCAATCCAATAAATCAAGAACAAGTACCTGCGCTGATTCTACTGGTGACCTGCTTAATGCATCCACATGCTTGTGACAAACTCCAGACTTGTGTATTATGTCCATGTCATACTCCTGAATGCTTAGCCACCACCTTGCGACTCTTGGCAAAAGATCTTTCTTTTCAAAAGTTTGTCTGACTGCAACACAGTCTGTAACTACTGTAAAATGTACTCCAGCTAAGTATACTCGAAACCTACGGAGTGTTTCTACTACAGCCAAAGTTTCAAGTTCAAAAGAGTGATAAAGTGCTTCTTCCTTACTAGTCTTCCGGCTAAAATATGCTACCGGTCTCAACGTATTGTCGTATTTCTGCAGAAGTATTCCTGCAATACCTCTGCTTGAAGCGTCTGTGTGAACTTCTGTCTCTGCCTTTGGATCGTAAACAGCTAAAACAGGCCTGCTAGTAAGGATTTCTTTTAGTTTGTCAAAGGCATGCTGTTGTTCCTGTGACCAACTCCACGGAATATCTTTTTTTAGCAATTTATACAAATCGTAAGTAATCAAGGCATAATTACTTACAAATTTCCGAAAATAACTTGTCAGTCCCAGAAACATGCGCAATTCGTGGACATTGGTTGGCTCAGGATATTTGGCGACAGCATCAATTTTTCTTTGTCCTGGTCTTATACCTTCTTCGCTGATGTCATATCCAAGATACTCAATCTGTGTCTGCAAAAATGAACACTTTTCGATGTTCAAGGTCAATTTTGCGTCCCTTAAGATCTGCAATACTTGCCTCAAGACAACTAATCCCTCGTCCTCTGATATACTTGGAATCAATAAATCGTCGATAAATGGTAGAACCCTATCAAACCTGAGAGGTCCCAAGATCTTATCCATGAGGCGTTGAAATACGCTTGGCGAGTTAGCGAGCCCAAAGGGCATACGCAGGAACGCGTAATGGCCTTCGGGAGTCACAAAACCAGTCTTCGGAACGGATTTCTTGGACATTGGTATTTGGTAAAAACCTTGAGATAGATCCAGGCTGGTAAAAAATCGCTTACCCGATAGCTTTTCTACCTGGTCTTCTATAATGGGGAGTGGATACTTATCCTTCACCGTCAGGCTGTTCAGTTTCCTAAAGTCGACGCATAACCTATAGTCCCCAGTCTTTTTCTTTACTAAAATTATTGGACTACAGTATTCAGAGCTCGATTCCTCAATTACCTTATTTTGGAGAAGGTCATCAATCTTTTCCCTCACAATTTCTTTCTCATGTATAGATAAACGATATGGTCTGTAACATACCGGTTTTTCTGAGTTCAATTCAATATTCATCTCAATTTTGTTAGTACATCCTAATTCTTGTGTGTTAATAGAAAAACAATCATTATATTCTGTTAATATATCGAAAAGCTTTTTTCTGACGGCTGGATCTGTTGATCCGCAGTTTACTTTTTCCAGATCAATAGTCAGTATCGCCTCTGCATATTTCTCATTCACGTTTCCCTTTTCTAATAAAACCTCGTCGCATATTATACCTCTCGCCAGAACTTCTCCTTTTACTAATGTTAAAGGCTTCGAAGACTCGTTACGTACCTCAATATAGCTGGCATCTCCATTAATGATACTTGCATGTATCGAAAAGGATTTATCTTTATATACTCGTCTACAGGCATCTATGAAAAGAGGCTGGGTAAGTGCTGCCTCTGATGTAACCTCTATCAGCATAATATGATTAGATGGAATAACAGTTTTATCTGAACACGTTACTTTTACCTTGGTTATCTCTGTTGCTGGCGCGCTGGTCAACAGTGGTTTCTTCTTTATGTCAAACATATTTCCATCTATAGTACACCTAAAGGCAGGGTTGTTTATAACTGGCTGACCTATAAAAACATCTTGTATCCCAAACTCGTGATCAATTACGACGAAATCCGCCTCAAACTTATCCTCGTTTAAAGAAACTTTTGTTTTGACTGATCCTTTAGCTAATATTGGATTACCTCCAAAACCCTTTACCGCTGCTTCACAGGACTCCATGGGTAAGTTTAATTTCTTAAAGAATTGGAGATTCATCACGTTTGCCTTTGCACCGGAATCGAAATAAGCAATTGCTGGTACATTATTTATCGTTACCGACTTAAAATAAGTGTCGTCATTTACCTCGGTTATCACATTGATGGTTTCAGGCTTTACCGCTGTTGCTGCAGCGGCCGTTGATGATGATGCACCTGGTTTGTGCCAGCATTTTTCAGGAAGATGACCATATTTACCGCAATATGTACAAGTAGGCCTAGTAATTATCGAATTCTTTGGACATCGTCTTACAGCATGACCAGATTCATGGCATAGAAAACAAATAATCGGCTTCTTCTGATCTTTATATGATGTTGTATCTAAATTCTCTTCACGAGCCTTTGTTTGTGAAGGCAAAACAAATTGATTTGATTTGGGCTTATTATCAGACATAACTGTAAGAAATTTAGAATACAGTTCACTCGGAGTTGAAAAGTTTCCTGCTCTAGCGGGAGCTTTAATATAAGGCGGCAAACCATCGATAATACATGCAACAGCTTTCTCACCAGTGATTTCAAGTCGGTTTAATATTGCAAATTTACTGTAAAAGTACGTCGTCATACTTTCATTAGGCGCTTTTCTTCTATTCAGCATGTCTCGCAAGGATTCCACAAAATCAAATTTTTGAGGAAAAGCATCTAATAATTGCTCCTTCCATTGAATCCAAGTCAAATCATAGTTTTGTAGTGAAGAATGCCATACCTTTGCCATTCCAGACAACCTGGATTGCATAAAATAAGCCTTCATTTTATCGGACCAATTGTGAATAGCACCAAGCTGTTCGATTTTATTGAGCCACTGAGCAGATTCCATGTCGTTCTTCTCCGGATCAAAAACAGGAATAATTTCAGCTTTGGCGGTGACAGCGTTAAAAATATAAGGAACGGGCTCACCAGATTCAATTTTCCCTTCAGACTCGACGTGTTCATCAGTTTCCACATCTTCATCAGGTCTCCATGGCCGCCACCGCTTTGCTGAGCGCCTTAACTCGCCGTACAAAGTGCCGGGTCGCTTGCGTGGGTGATGTTTTTCCTTCGAGGGCTGGGACATATTGTATCCCACTTCTGAAAATTGTAGAAACATATTAGTTTCCAAAACCGTAATAGATCTTATATTTATTCAGACTTAATATTTTAATATTAATCAGTTACTAATTGTTTGATTTTATGTGTGTAACCTGTAAATATATGTGTGAACTACTTGTGTAATAAAAGAGAAAAGGGACATTCAAATAAAACAGTTAATAAAATTACTTATCATAATTACATTTACTTAATGTAGTTTTACCTGAACCATTACACAATAGAACTCATATCCTAAATTACTCGACACGTGCCTAAATAAAAGATTAAACTTATATTTGTATAACATAAATTACTTATCTATAACCCGACGGCAGAGTCTCCTCCTTTTCAACACTTGAACCAAACTTTTAGCTCCCCAAATCTCTTGCACGATTTTCCAAAAATGACTGAGCCCGGTTACAACTCAAACACCCCTATTTATAAACTTGAACAAACATCTCCCACGTGTTGAACAAACAAGTAACGGAACTCGCATGAATACGGTACAAAAACTTTTAGTTTTTAACTTACTTATTTTTATACTTTTAACTACTGATAAATTATGAAATATTGACAACTTATATTTTAACATTTTCTATATATAATTTAACACGCATTTATGCAATTTTATGGTAATTTAAACAATGGAACCTGAGCGCCTGATATAACTTGCTTAGCAATATGAAATCACTGAAAGAATCAATTGCTTTTAACATTTTAAAATATACAATTATTATAAAATAGGCAAATTGACACAAAAATAGACTATTTATAATCAGTACATGTACAACAATCCTAACAATGTACTATCTCTGCTACAAATCCACTTACGGATTCTCATTTTCTAAAAATACAGAAGTTCACACAACAAGATGAGGAATTGCAACAATTAATAAAAGTAAAAAAAAATGGCTGGCCGAATAAAAGAAAAATGTGATCGATAAATTGAAATGTTATTGGGATAGTAGGGATGAGTTGACGGTAAATTTTGGGGTGGTTTGGAAAGGGTCAAAGGTCGTGATACCTAAATGTATGCGTCGAGAAATGTTAGAAAATATTCACATAGGTCATATGGGACTAGAAAAATGTAAATTAAGGGCGCGTGAATTAATGTACTGGCCAAATTTTAGTTCGCAATTAGAAGATTATTTGTCACACTGTCAAGCTTGCCTTACTTACAAAAAACAAAACACTAAAGAACCTCTGATTCCTCATGAAATCCCCAGTAGCCCATGGTGCAAATTAGGAGTAGATATTTTTCATTTTGGCCAAAAGTCATTTCTAATTGTAATAGACTACTTTAGCAAATTTATTGAAATTGAGAAATTGTACTCATTAACTTCCCGAGAAGTAATTAGTAAATCAAAACATGTTTTTAGAACACACGGTATACCGTTGATACTGATGTCCGATAATGGCCCTGAGTTTTCATCTCGGGAATTTAAAGAATTTAGTGATAGTTGGAGTTTTACACATATTACGTCATCGCCCAGATATGCGCAGTCAAACGGTCAGGTTGAACGTGCGGTGCAAACTGTGAAAAATATGATGAGAAAAACGCAGTTTGACCGGAAAGATTTTAATTTGGCTCTCTTGGAATATTTAAATACTCCATTAGAAAGAGAATTACCGTCTCCAGCAGAATTATTGTATGGCCGTAAATTGCGCAGTATTCTTCCTTGTATTCCAACAAAAGTGTTTATTCAAAACAAAAGAAATAATGAATCATTCACAAAACTTAAAGATCGGTATTATGATCAAGGGGCAAGAAATTTACCTAAATTAAAGATAGGGCAAAAAGTGAAGATCAGGCATAACAATCAATGGATTAACGGTATTTTGCATGGTATTCAAGGTCCTAGGTCGCATTTTGTTAGGTTATGTAATGGTAAAATTTTGCGTAGAAACAGAAAACATATAATGATTGATTCAAATCGTCGATTAGATCCCACCGGTATTTACTTTGACGATATAATGAACAACAACGTAGGTACTCGCGCACACATTGGCACCCGAGTTCCGCACCGATCAGCTGATAGTTACAATGATACTAACCATTACACTACTCGTTCCGGCAGGACAGTGCGACCTCCTGATCGGTGGACTTATCCTGTAACGGCGTCTACACGATAAACTTATTGATCATCCTGTAAGTATCTACAAAAATAAGTTGTTTTGTATAGGTAGTAAATGTGACTGTTGTGTATGTATCGTATTCGCACAGTGAGCACTGAGCATATTGAACGTAATTTGTAGTAACTTCATTTATTATAATTTTAATAGAACGGCACCTAAGTCATGAAATGAATGTTAAATGACTTGATTATGCATGTAATTAATTATTTTTTGTGTATTAGTTTGTTTATCAATTAGATAAAATAATTTGTCATTTATCTTTTTGGTGTAAGATGGAAGGTTTTATCTATCGTTTGAATTAAAAATCATTTGTCAAGAATGTCATAATATATTTAAAACAAACGAATATTTAAAAATAGTAATAAGATGTATATTCATTTGTTTATTTTGGAAATAAATTAGAAATTATTATGTATGTACTAAATAAAATTAAATACATCTACAGCAATGATCTACTTGTAAACAGGTAATTTGTGTCGAAAGGTAACTTTAATCAATTTATTTACATTTATTAAAATATCTACGCTGTGTAAATAGATATGTATATAAAACGTAAGTTAGGCTTGAATAAGTGCTTACTAAACTAATATATTAATTCACTTAAGGTACTATTTTTTTTAATTTTTTTTTTCATTTATCTTTTGTTTTTGTTTTCAAACTTAGATACATGCATGTGTAAATTGTGATTATTATTATTTAAATCCCTCTTTTAGTGTTATATTAAAAAAGGAGATTATAATGTATTATAAGGAATAGAATGATCATTTTAATGTGTTGTTTTAATGAACTTGGACTGTATTAGGAATATTATAGTAAACAAAAGTTTTTATTTTTATTTATTATTTATGTTGTATTTTCATTCTCTTTTAAATGAGGGGATTGTAGGTGTTTGTAAAAATATTAATAAAAGTTAGTCTGAGCTCGACCTTGTTGTTTGAATAACGTGCCCTCTCCATACATAATAAACACTTCTTTCCATTTTTTGTGTGCTGTGGTTTCAATCAAATAATTATTCATATTGATCTCAAATCTCCATTTTAATCGAAAGGCACTATTCCATCATATCCAAGGATCAATTGAAAAATGCATTCAATTTTCCGTCGTCCATTGATCGAGAACACAATCAGGAGAATTCCTGTAAAGACTAGCTTGAATCGGAGTCGGTTCTACTTACAGCGAGCGTCAGTGGCTCGGCTCGAGTCGGACCACGATCTATTATGTACCTCACAAAGCTGCACAAATAATCGATTGCAGTTGCAGATAGTGAGACATCTACGCTACTTACAGATCAAGTTGACTGAATCGCACTAAATACCGATGTTAAAATTAATTATATTGGATATCGGTCCTCTATCTTTCTTTTCAAATTCTTAAATAACATTGATTTAAAGTTTTCAATTTGAAGTACATTTTGTTAATATAGCTACCTTAAAATAATATTTAAACAGTTCAGAAACATTTACTCATAAATGGCGTTAAATTGCAATGCAGAAAGATTCTTAAACTTTAGTTATTTTGTCGAACGATTTGAGAATAATGCTGGCCTATTGCGTAACAAACAACACTTATATTCAAAGTAATTTTCACCTATTCTACCAGGTCAGCATGTCAGGCTGGCGGTAGGTTCCTCCCCTCGGCAATAGGTCTTCTTTTTCTTAGCGAGTAGATTTTCGAGTCGAACAACGACCCCATGAACCCAGGTGTCAGAGTTTTCAAACCGCCTAGTAGCACAGCTATTAGACCTCTGACCTAATTTTGTATGAGTAACGACCGCTATCAAAGACAGCGACTGGTACCTACTGCTTAATATGCCCTCTGAAGCACGGAATCCTTTTTCTTTTCAGAAAATCAGGTGATTCTGCCCGCACTGTCCTAATCAAATTGGAGATAGGCTCACAAAGTGATAAATTGATAAATATCAACTTTGTGTAAATCGAACCTAGGACCTCCGGATCGTAAGTCCATAGCTCTGACCACTAGACTAGACGGAGGCAGTTGGTAGGTAATCTCAGTTCACAATCAACACGAGCTGCTCCGTCCAAATGAATCATCCGACTCAGATTGTCGCTATCTTCCATTTGCATCCAAAAAAGCAAAAAATCCAACCTTTTCAATGAAGAGAACAGAGTCAAGATGGAAAAAATGTATTCACAATGTAGTCGGTATTGTCAGATCTGCATTCATATTGGTAATGGACTCGCAATTTTAATGGATTAGTTTCATTCTGTTGTTACATTGGCGTATCAAGACCTAAAATCTACGTACATACATACACATGTAATGACGCATTTATTCCTAATGGGGTAGGCAGAGCGTAAACGCCACGTCTGACGAAGTTTTGAGGGTTATTTAAGATAGATTTGTAGAAATTATATTGCTGTAGTGACAGGTTGTCAGCCTATCGCCTAATTTGCAATAGACAGAAACCCTCGGATCCGTTAGCTGGTTATCACAGCATGCCTGGGAGGAAATGCAACTGGCACAGGTTTTCTAGCGCTCCCAGTCCAGCATGGATGTATATTAATTTAGAAACCCTTTTTATTCCCGAAAAATCTTTCTGTATGTTATTCAGTTTTGTTGACTCGGCAACCCCCGTCAGTTTTCGAAACACTGTTTCTTTCCTTCACTGTTTTATATTATTTCAAAGATATATGTCAGTAAATTTTTTCGAGTGCGAGTGTGAGTGGGAATGTTGGAAGGGGAAGACCTCGACGAACGTACCACGATCAAATCGGAGACGTTCTAGGGAAAGGTCAGGTCAAGAGTACCTTAAACCGACGAGCGTGCATGAAAAGATTGATGATTGTAGATGAAGCGAAAGAAGTTTGCAAGGATCGTAGCAAATGGAAGGATGTGATCTCTGCCTACCCCTCCGGGAAAGAGGCGTGACGTTATGTATGTATGTATGTAATTTTTAAAGAATTACTCTTGCGACTTGAAATGTGATCAAAGTTCCTTTTATAAATCTAGTTTCATCGTTTTACAAACTTTTGATATTTTATTTTACTGCTAGAGGAATATTACGCTCATGGTCTGCTGAATGTTTCATCCAGGATCCTCCTGGACAGTTAAGCTTACCGGCTCGAACAGACTGACGCGGTGACGTCAGTGATCCGGTCTTGGCGCACCTGTCTTGGCTGGGCGGGAAATTAGTTGGGATTTATATGTCAGGCGGCTAGTTCATGGCTCAGTGGCTTACATGGAATCTGTTTTATCTTTTTAATAGCTGTCTTACAGTGTCCACTTGGTTCCGTTAAACTTGTGTTAAGTCAACAAAGACACTGTTTTATTAACTCTGGCTAAACGATCCGCAATTCTATCTCAATTGAGCAGACTAGTTTTAAAATTCGCTTTTCTAGTACTTTTTAACTGATATTTTAACTGGTATCGATCGTAATGGCTTACATTAATTTCGACCAGTACTCTGCCAACTGCAACTGCCAACTGCAACTGCCTCCGTGGTCTTGTGGCTAGTGCCATGGGCTCCCGTTTCGGAGGTCCTGGGTTCGATTCCCAGGGGGTAAAACACAAAGTTGATATTTGAGAATTTATCACTTTGTGAATTTTTCCCCAGTTTGGTTAGGACATTGCAGGCTGAATCACCTGATTGTCCTAAAAAGAAAAGGATTTCGTGTTTCGGAGGGCACGTTAGGCCGTCGGTCCCGGTCGCTGTCTTTGATAGTGGTCGTTACTCAAACCATGTCAGAGGCCTGATAGTTGTGCTACTAGGCGGTTTAAAAATTCTGACACCAGGGTTCATCGAGTCCATAGACTCGATACCCACTCGACAGAAGAAGATGTACTCTGCCAAATGCACTTATTTATTTATTTGATAGGCAAACAAAACAAGGTACAGTCATTATAAGTTAAGCAGATTTGAGGTTATACATTGTATACATATAAAACTGGACTATATCTCTACACATGTATGCACAATAAGTTTAGGTTTAAAATAAAAACGAATACGAGGGTTAGTTTTGTCTTACTGACTATGTTAATGTATGTAATCTATACCTTATTCAGTTTCTTTGATGATTGCTCAAACTTCATTTTTAAATTTAGATAATTTTGGTTTGAATATATCTAAATTTGAGTTAGTGGCAACAAGTTCGTTATAGGTACGGCAAATTCTAGTGATAGGGTTATAAAATGATGTATTATTGGTATATAACGTAAGTGTAAATAACCGGGTTGTTGGAATACGAGATCGATATATGATATTAAAATTAAGCTGAGAAAGAAGATGAGGCGAGTCTATATGGGAGTGTACAATTTTGTACAGGGTGACCAGATCAATGCACTTACGACGTTTTTCAAGTTGCAGACTCCCAAACTTTTGCAGACGACTGTTATAGGAGAGGAATTCACGACCCAGATGCAATCTAAATCGTAACATGTTAAGGAATTTAGATTGAAGTTGTTCGATTTTCTTACCATGGACCCTCATAGTGAGGGGACCAGATAACTGAGGCAAATTCTAAAATGCTTCTGATCAATGAGTAATAAAGGCATAAGTAGGATCGTTGATTCTTAAAATCTTTTGTGCAGCGAGCTATGAAACCAATAAGTTGGGAGCATCTACTTACAATGTGATCGTAGTGAAACTTAAACGTAAGTTTTTCATCAAAATACACGCCTAAGTCCTTAATGACTGATTTACGCTGAAGAACAAGATTAGACAGAGAGTAATCGAAGCGAATATTGTTAATTTTAGCTGTAAAGCTAATAACGTAACACTTCTGAATGTTAAGAAACATTAAATTAGAGTCGCACCAATCAGATGCTATATTTTGCTGCGATATTGCACTGCGACATCAGATGCAATTAGGCCCGTAATTATAATTCGCACTTGAGATTGAAGGCCAGTTTGAGTTCGTATCAGAAATGTCATTTCAGTACAAAAAAAAATTCTTAGCTCTTGGCTTGTCAAATCCATACTTAATATTGCTCTCAATCTTGAGATTGCTTTACAAATACGAGCCTTATAGAACGTTAAAGCATGTGAAATATCAGTTGAACATTCTGGCTTGTATTTATAAAGCGATCTCAAGATTGAGAGCAATATTAATAATGGATTCGACAGGTCATATTGTACTGAAGTTACATTTCTTATACGAACTCAAACTAGGTGTTAATCTCCAGTGCTGATGACCGATGTGAGCCTCAGTAGCAAAATCCTCTAAAACCCTAATAAAAATGACATTAGTCGTTTCAACGTGCGTGTTTTTTGCCGACATTTTGCAGAATTCGTTTTAGCAGGGTTTGATACTACACCCTTCAATTACTTCTTATACCCATCCACTAATCGACATATTATGTCATCATCATTGCCCTAGCCTTATCTCGTATCTCACGGGGTCGGGTACCTAATCTAGGGGATTGAACGAGGGTACTGGTTTTTACACAGAGCGACTGTCATCTGACCTCCGCAACCCAGAAGGGAAACCAGACCCCATCCTAGATTAGGTCAGAGCTTTCAAGCCGCCAATGCTTAGCACTGGCCTCTGAAATGGCTTAACGACTAACATCTACGGTATTAAACGATATTAACTGGGACCAACGGCTTAACGTGCCTTCCGAAGCACGGAAAAAGCGCCGAATAAACGTACATATGAAATTCGAAAACCGAAAAACACATTGGTACGTGGTGGGATTCGAACCACGACCTCCCGCTCAGGAGGCAACGGCCCTATCCACTACACCATCGGGCTCGCGGACTCGACATATTATGTATAAAATAATAATAAATGTTTTTGTGTACAATAATTTAATATCCTGTTATCCGGATATTGGTTTTAATCTTTGTTTTCGCGAAATATTCGAAATCAGAAATATACTTCACTTTTTTTGTTGGAAGATCTTATAAAACAGAAAATTTGCACGGTCTTTTTTTTTATTTACGTGTAAAACAGCTATTTTGACTGCAATAATTTCAACTTTTACAGCTGTCGCTTTTATAAATTGAAGTCAAAAATATTACAGTGAAATTCACTATTTAGGGAAACTATCCTATTTTTAGAAGATTAAATTATTTCCGCTTACTCGCAAATTCCGTTCTTAATATGAAAACCTTTTTGCAGATATTCCTAAGATCCTTTCTAGATCTTTTTTGCTTGTGAGAGCTAGCCAGCCCTTTCGGACGCAAAGACGCGGCAGTAAGACCCAAGTTTTTCTTTGAAGGAATTTCTTCAAAGTATTAGGACTTACAGTTTGTGGGATGAAAAAGGTATTCTTAAATAAACTACTTACTTTAAGAATAATTTTGAAATAACATTTTAAAAACTGGAAAGGAGCTGGACGATTTATGTTTTTTTTTTTGTGACAATAAATAAAAAATATTTATCTATTTACCTACATAAAAGTAATACGAAATACAAGCAGGTAACAAAGATTTACGAAATCGTGGTTCTCCTAAATTGAGCCATTTACGTGATTCTCGATTTGATGACGTTATCGCAAAAATGTGCCGAGTTTTTCAATGAGTTTTTTCGGGATCATTTTATTGTCACTTCAAAGACTTTATTACTTAAATATTTTATTAATGTAAAACATTCATGACCTAAATAAACGACTTGCAAAAACCTACCTTAAAAATATCCTGATTTGTTATTTTAGAAGAACCAATCTACGTATAGTATTTACCTAAATAAAATACATAAATACTTATCATGACAAATATCAAAGACCTCTTGAGATAAGACATATGAGAAATTGTATGTTATTAAGTACCTAGTTTGATAAAATTACCAGTCCTTAGAGACATTATAGTGGAAAAAGAAATTCCGTAAGAAGTTTTTATGAACTTATTCCGGTACTTACGGACTAAATTACTAAACTTGTCCGGTCAAAGGAAATTATTTTGACCTTCCTTTAAGCAAAAAAATTGGTACAGGATTTTTCCTGTTAAAAGTTTTCCTTTTGCGATGAACTCGATAAAGAGGTCTTACGAGATCCGCTTTAGGCAACTGAGCCGCGATTAGGCGCCTTTCATTTAATTAAAAAATAAGTTAAACGAACCGAACACTCTTGGAATGAACCAAAATCAATTTGAAACTTCTAGGCACGATGAAATATTTTATTTGAATATTTAATACTGTAATGCATACCTTTTGATGAAAGAGAGATACTTTTTGTGGTTGCTTTATATTAAATGCTTTCAATTAACTAGATTTATTTGTTAATTAGTTCGATTGATTGCTTAGTTAGTATAAAGAATACATTTTAAATAAGTCAATCTTTTCTTTAATTTTAACGTTGTATAAATTTGTTTTTGAATGGAGGTAGAATTTTCAAAGGTTTCCAGTCACAAGCTCAATCCACCAAAGCCTGAAATCCGTATCCTCATTCTATAAAACTACCATCAAAAGCCCTGAATAAAGCTAGTGAGACACATTTAGTCCCGACCCGTCACCGACGTTGCGTCAACGTCAAAACACAGTTTTCACGTCAGACGCCTCGTTTCAAAATTGTAAAAGGAAATAAAAAAGAAACAAGTTTTTCAGTTTTGAATTTTCTCACATACGTTGCAACCACAACACTTCATGGTTTTATTTTTCATGCAGGGACCGAGTTCGAAGTAGTTTTCGTTTATCTGCAAGAATTTAATATTTAGTCTCTTGACCCTGGTACCAGAAGAGTAAAGTAAATACGGAGTTTCAGTTTACTATAATTTAGGAAATGGGCTGACAACCTTCTTCAAAAATATATAACACGCACCCTTCGAACTGTAATGCAGTCGGATGAGATAACTAACTTATTTCGCATATTTTTAATGCGGTGGATATTTTTTGTCTATTTGGTAACTGGCGATGTATGTAGGTAGGTATGTGATATTTTCACCGAAAGACTACGAGTAGATTAGGTGTAAATTTTCAACCAACGTCGAACACTTGATTTCTTGTCAGTTCACAATAGGTCTCTCCCATACCAATCCACACTGAAGCGCTTCGTACAATCGCGTACAGTGCCCGTTCGGGCGACGCGCGCATAATTAACTTGCACCGCTTGTTAGAAGGCGCTTTGTAAGGATCGTGTTTGAAATCCAGGGTACTGTATTTCAATCGTGTTTGACTAAACATCTTTAGAGTCAAATAAGAATTAAATACTAGGCAGGCAAGCAGTAAAACAAATTCCAACAAGGGCATGGCAAACAGAAAAAGTTCAGGTACTTGGCCGTGGCGGAGGCATTAGTGCTATTGGCAGATTTTCTGCCGAAATTTACATCACCGAGACAGCTGCAGATTTGAATCTGTGCTGCGTTGACGTTTTTAATAGAAGATTTTCTAACATACCATACGCCTTTAGTATTGGCGTTATTGAAGCCATATTAAATAAACCTACATACTGAGATTTTACATACATACATACATACATATAATCACGCCTTTATCCCTAATGGGGCAGAGCGTAAATAACCTAAACAAAGGTTGTTCCGCCACGTCTGACTTAGTTTTGAGGGTTTTTTAAGATAGATTTGTAGGTATATTGCTGTAGTGACAGGTTGTCAGCCCATCGCCTAAATTACAATATACTGAAACCATTGGATCCCTTAGCTGGTTTATACAGCATGCCCGGGAGGAAATGCAGCTGGCACATTCTATGTTTTTCTCTCGCTCCCAGTCCAGCATGGAACTGAGATTTTGCACTCACAAATTACAGAACCCTGCTCCTCGTGAATGCTCCCAGACCTGCTAGTGATTGACAGTAAGCCGCACATAATGGCCGCCACCCGCGTCTTGGCGGGAAAAATGCTACTTTCTAGCTGATTAATGATATCTACCAGATATATCTACAGATATAGGTAGTCGGGATAAAGGCGTGATTATATAATTATTATGTATGTATGTATACAGGTAGATCGTAATGAATGGCTGATAACACAATTTTATTTAATTAAGTTTCAAAAGAAAGTACCTACTTTCCCTGCCCTTGCCCTGTCCTATAGAGATAACGATCGCCAACATATGAAAAAATATATGTTAATATCAACAATTTGTTCTCGTTTCGATTTATAAAACCAGAAATAAAACAAAAGTTGTTACGGAGATCGAGTCGATAACGAACGAATAGTGACGTGTGAAAATGGGAACATCCAGCTCGCTTTATAGAAGATTGCACTTCTTGGCGACATTCCGATGCCATCGTCGCCAAGAAAAGACTCCATTATAATGCGACTAACCAGCCCATCATTCTTCGTAAACGTATTTCTCGACGCTTCATCATCCATTGCAATGTCACGTACTTTAGCAGCAAACGTGGTATTCTTCTTCGTATCGAGCGGATTTTTGAATTGACGCAAGACCCAATGAACTCTGGTGTTTTAAACTGCCCATGAATTTTAACATAGGTAATGACATTCATACATATAATCACGCCTTTACCCTTAATGGGGTAATCAGAGCGTAAACGATCTAAACAAAGGTCGTTCTGCCACGTTTGACAAAGTTTTGAGGGTTATTTAAGAAAGATTTTTAGGTATATTGCTGTAGTGACTGGTTGTCAGGCCATTGCATAAATTGCAATTTACAGAAACCTTCGGATCTCTTCGCTGGTACACTGGTTACACTGGTACAGCTGGATAAGCATGTCCGGGAGGAAATACAGCTGGCACATTCATTTTTTTTTCTTTCGCTCCCAGTCCAGCATAGAAGAATTGCATGTTATAGGTAGTATGTAATAGTTAAGGACCAGTTTCAATAAAAGAGACCGCAACCGACGACTGAACGCGCCTTGAATTTACCGAACCTTTTTCTTACAATCAGGTGCTTCTGCCTGACCAAATGGGAGAAATATCTCACTGAGATAAATCATTGAAAAAAAATGAAAAATTGTTTATTGCATAAATCTTACATCTATATAGGATAAGGCTCCCCAGTAAGTAGTCGAAGACACTTGTAATGGAGATGCCTAGATCTTCCAGCTAAACTTATTATCGTTTTACAAAAATATTTACCATTAAAAATTCAAATTATAAAATAGGGACTAAAATTAATGTGTGTTGATGAGTGTATATGTGTGTGTGTGTGTGTGTGTGAGTGTGTGTCTGTGTGTGTGTGTCTGTGTGTGTGAAGAGATATGGACAGGATCATACATATTTAGAAATTAAGTAAAATGAATTATCCTTGTTACATCATAATGATAAGATATTACTATATATATAGCTGGAAACCCACTCACTCACTCACTCACTCACTGACTGACATAATTGTTCTCCCAGAAGGAGGGTCGGGGGGTGAAAGTCGTGTATGGAAAAAGTGTGGAGATGGTTTTGGTGAGTATGGGAAAATTCCGAAATCTTGGAAAACTGCTCCTCATCATGGAGTGACCCTGCGGCCTGGCTAAACTATAAGAGGTAGGGGGGTGGATCTCAAACTAATTTTGGAGCACACCCTGGGCAATTTCAGATTTTGGTGAAAAAAATCCAAAATGGCGGAAAACAAGATGGCCGCCATACAAAATATAAAGTTGAATATCTCGGAAACGGTTAGAGATAGAGGGGGGGTGTTCGACCAAATGTCATAGAGGACGGTGGGGGTCAAGTGCCGGTGGTCACGAAAATGCAAGATGGCGGATCCAAAATGGCGGCCGAAAAAAAAGTTGCTCGGATCGGGATGAAATTTTGCAAGCGGGTGGTCCTCTGGGAGCTTATTTGATATTTTTGGTTTGTTTTTTGATTATGCCATTTTTAAAGATGGCCGCCATACAAGGGTATTTTGTATGGGGAGCTTTTTTTGGCTCTGACGCGGAAACGGTGTCCCTGAGGTGGGGGGCCGCCATACTTTGTATTGTTCCTCTCCGGGGTAGGCATGTTTTAGGTAATGTCAAAATCCAATATGGCGGATTCAAGATGGCGGCCGGGAGTCAATTTGCTCCGATCCGGCTCAAAATCGATATCTGGGGGTTTTCGGGGTCAATGATTTTATTTTGGTGGTTTGTTTTGTGAATCTACCATTTTTCAAGATGGCCGCCATACAAAATGTTACAGGTGAATCATGTATTTCATTGTATCGCGGTATTTATTGCAGGTAGGCTGGTAGTTTCTTTGGAAATATGGTAGGTATGTATTAGGACAAAAAATTGTGTTTGTCGAAAATCCAATATGGCGGATCTAAGATGGCGGCCGGTTGTCAAGTTGCTCTGATCCGGCTGAAAATCGATATCTTGGGTTTTTTTGGTTCGTGGATTACAGATTTGATCTTTTTTTGTGACTGCATGAATTTTCAAGATGGCCGCCATACAAAATTTTGTAGGTAAATCATTTCATTCTATCGCGGAATTTATGGTAGGTATGTATAAGGACAAAAAATTTTGCTTGTCGAAAATCCAATATGGCGGATTCAAGATGGCGGCCGGGAGTTAAATTGCTCCGATCCGTCTCAAAATCGATATCAGGGGGTTTTTGGGGTCAATGATTTAATTTCGATGATTTTTTTTTTGTGACTGTCATTAATCAAGATGGCCGCCATACAAAATTTTGTAGGTGAATCATGTATTCATTGTATCGCGGGATTAATTGCAGGTCGGTTAATAGTTTCTTTGGGAATATGGTAGGTATGTATGTGGACATTTTTTTTTTATATTTTAAAAATGGCGGCCGGGTGTCAAGTCACTCTGATCCGGGTCAAAATCGATATCTGGGGGATATCAGGGTTACTGATTATAAACATGATTATTTATTTGTGACTGCGTGAATTTTAAAGATGGCCGCCAAACAAAAGTCACATTTGGCACGCGGGCTGCTTTAGCTGCCCGCGCAACCCGCACCCTACCAGGACACCGGCACGCGGGCTGCTTTAGCTGCCCGCGCACCCCTTGCCCTACCTGGATACCGGCACGCGGGCTGCTTTAGCTGCCCGCGCACCCCGCACTCTACCAGGAAACCGGCACGTGGGCTGCTTTAACTGCCAGCGCACCCCGCACATCACCCGCATGCCGGCTCGCGGGCTGCTTTAGCTGCCCGCGCACAAGTCACCTTTCAGCTATTTTGACATGTTATAGAAAAACAAAAGGCGGATTTAAGATGGCGGCTAAAACTAATCATGCTCCGATCTGATGTACTAGAAATCGTAACTTACGGGTTTTAGGGGGATTTTTGTTTGATTTTTGAATTTTGAGAATTTTCAAGATGGCGGCTGTTAAAAACAAGACTTGCTCTGATTGGACTCAAAATTGACAAATGTGGGTTTTTTGGGTTTCTGAGTTCAGGTTTGAGATTACTTTTGAAAATTTGTGATTTTTCAAGATGGCCGCCATACAAAAATAAAATGTTTAGGCCAGAACAAAATAAAATTAAACACTTGCGCCGCCCAACAAAACACCGCAGGCACAACGACCGCGGGCTGCTTTAGCAGCCCGCGCACTACGCAACCACTAGTTACTATATATATAGCTGGAAACCCACTCACTCACTCACTCACTGACTGACATAATTGTTCTCCCAGAAGGAGGGTCGGGGGGTGAAAGTCGTGTATGGGAAAAGTGTGGAGGTAGTTCTGGTGAGTATGGGAAAATTCCGAAATCTTGGAAAACTGCTCCTCATCATGGAGTGACCCTACGTCCTGGCTAAACTATAAGAGGTAGGCGGGTGGTTCTCAAACTAATTTTGGAGCACACCCTGGGCAATTTCAGATTTTGGTGAAAAAAATCCAAAATGGCTGAAAACAAGATGGCCGCCATACAAAATAAAAAGTTGAATATCTCGGAAACGGTTAGAGATAGACGGGGGGTGTTCGACCAAATGTCATAGAGGGCGGTGGGGGTCAAGTGCCGGTGGTCACGAAAATCCAAGATGGCGGATCCAAAATGGCGGCCGAAAAAAAAGTTGCTCGGATCGGGATGAAATTTTGCACGCGGGTAGTCCTTAGGGAGCTTATTTGATATTTTTCGTTCGTTTTATGATTTTTCCATTTTTGAAGATGGCCGCCATACAAGGGTATTTTGTATGGGGAGCTTTTTTTGGCTCTGGCGCGGAAACGGTGTCCTCGAGGTGGGGGGTCGTCATACTTTGTATTGTTCCTCTCCGGGGTAGGCAACTTTTGGTATATGTCAAAATTCAAAATGGCGGAATCAAAATGGCGGCCGGGAGGCAATTTGCTCCGATCCGGCTCAAAATCGATATCTGGGGGTTGTTGGGGTCAATGATTTTATTTTGATGGTTTTTTTTGTGACTCTGCCATTTTTAAAGATGGCCGCCCTACAAAATGTTACAGGTAAATCATGTATTTCATTGTATCGCGGTATTTATTGCAGGTAGGTCGGTAGTTTCTTTGGAAATATGGTAGGTATGTATTGGGACAAAAAAATGTGTTAATCAAAAATTCAATATGGCGGATCCCAGATGGCGGCCGGGTTTCAAGTTGCTCTGATCCGGCTGAAAATCGATATCTGGTTGTTGCCGGGGTCGCTGATTATAGATCTGAAGTTGTTTTTGTGACAACGTGAATTTTCAAGATGGCCGCCATACAAAAGTCACATCCGGCTCGCGGGCTGCTTTAGCTGCCCGCGCACAACTCACCCCACCAGCAATTCTGACATGCTATTATAAAAACAAAATGGTGGATTTAAGATGGCGGCTGAAATTTATCTTGCTTCGATCTGGCTTGAAAACGTAGACAAGGGGTTTTTGGGGTAGCTTATCATAGAGTTTGGTTAGATTTTAGATTTTGACAGTTTTCAAGATGGCAGCTGATAAAAACACAACTTGCTCTGATTGGACTCAAAATTGACATCTAGGGGTTTTTAGGGTTTCTGATTTCAGGTTTGAGATTGTTTTTGACTATTTGTGATTTTTCAAGATGGCCGTCATACAACATCAAATTGAAAGGGCCCGAATCAAATTATAATTAAAGACTTGCGCCGCCATATAAAAGTCACATCCGGCACGCGGGCTGCTTTAGCTGCCCGCGCACCACACACGTCACCTGGACAAAGGCACGCGGGCTGCTCACCGGCACGCGGGCTGCTTTAGCTGCCCGCGCAACCCGCACCCTACCAGGACACCGGCACGCGGGCTGCTTTAGCTGCCCGCGCACCCCGCACCCTACCAGGACACCGGCACGTGGGCTGCTTTAGCTGCCCGCGCACGCCGCACCCTGAACTGGAAAACGGCACGCGGGCTGCTTTAGCTGCCCGCGCACGCCACGCCCTAACTGGAAACCGGCACGCGCTGCTTTAACTGCCCGAGCACCACCCACCTCACCAGCAATTTTGACATATCATAGAAAAACAAAATGCTCCGATCTGGCTAGAAATCGTAACTTATGGGTTTTATGGGTTGCGGATTATAGATTTTGCTGATTTTTGGATTTTGAGAATTTTCAAGATGGCGGCTGTTAAATACAAAACTTGCTCTGATTGGACTCAAAATTGACATCTGAGGGTTCTTTGGGATACTGTCCTCAAATATTAAGTTGATTTTTAGATTTCAAGTATTTTCAAGATGGCCGCCATGCAAAATAAATTTGTTTAGGCCAGAACAATATAAAATTAAAAACTTGCGCCGCCAAACAAACAACAGCTCAACAAAACACCGCGGGCTGCTTTAGCAGCCCGCGCACTACGCAACCACTAGTTACTATATATATAGCTGGAAACCCACTCACTCACTCACTCACTCACTGACTGACATAATTGTTCTCCCAGAAGGAGGGTCGGGGGGTGAAAGTCGTGTATGGGAAAAGTGTGGAGGTGGTTTTGGTGAGTATGGGAAAATTCCGAAATCTTGGAAAACTGCTCCTCATCATGGAGTGACCCTGCGGCCTGGCTAAACTATAAGAGGTAGGGGGGTGGATCTCAAACTAATTTTGGAGCACACCCTGGGTAATTTCAGATTTTGGTGAAAAAAAACCAAAATGGCGGAAAACAAGATGGCTGCCATACAAAATAAAAAGTTTAATATCTCGGAAACGGTTAGAGATAGAGTGGGGGTGTTCTACCAAATGTCATAGAGGGCGGTGGGGGTCAAGTGCCAGTGGTCACGAAAATCCAAGATGGCGGATCCAAAATGGCGACCGAAAAAAAAGTTGCTCTGATCAGGATGAAATTTTGCAAGCGGGTGGTCCTCGGCGAGCTTATTTGATATTTTTGGTTTGTTTTTTGATTATGCCATTTTTAAAGATGGCCGCCATACAAGGGTATTTTGTATGGGGAGCTTTTTTTTGCTCTGACGCGAATACGGTGTCCCTGAGGTGGGGGGCCGCCATACTTTGTATTGTTCCTCTCCGAGGTAGGCATGTTTTGGTAAATGTCAAAATCCATTATGGCGGATTCAAGATGGCGGCCGGGAGTCAATTTGCTCCGATCCGGCTCAAAATCGATATGTGGGGGTTTTCGGGGTCAGTGTTTTTATTTTTTTGGTTTGTTTTGTGATTTTAACATTTTTCAAGATGGCCGCCATACAAAATGTTTCAGGTAAATTATGTATTTCATTTTGTAGCGGTATTTATTGCAGGTAGGTTGGTAGTTTCTTTGGAAATATGGTAGGTATGTATTAGGACAAAAAAATGTGTTTGTCGAAAATCCAATATGGCGGATCTAAGATGGCGGCCGGTTGTCAAGTTGCTCTGATCCGGCTGAAAATCGATATCTGGTGGTTGTCGGGGTCGCTGATTACAGATCTGAAGTTTTTTTTGTGACTTTGTGCATTTTCAAGATGGCCGCCATACAAAATTTTGTAGGTAAATCATGTATTTTATTGTATCGCGGAATTTATTGCAGGTCGATTGGTAGATACTTTGGAAATATGGTGGGTATGTATAAGGACAAAAAAATGTGTTTTTTCGAAAATCCAATATGGCGGATTTAAGATGGCAGCCGGGAGTAAAATTGCTCCGATCCGTCTCAAAATCGTTATCAGGGGGTTTTTGGGGCCAATGATTTAATTTCGATGGTATTTTTTGTGACTGCCATTAATCAAGATGGCTGCCATACAAAATTTTGTAGGTGAATCATGTGTTTCATAGTATGGCGGGATTTATTGCAGGTCAGTTGGTAGTTTGTTTGGAAATATGGTAGGCATGTATTTGGACATCATTATTTTTTTCATATATTAAAAATGGCGGCCGAGGGTCAAGTTGCTCTGATCCGGGTCAAAATCGATATCTGGGGGATATTGGGGTAACTGATTATAAATATGTTTTTTTTTTTTGTGATTGCGTGAATTTTCAAGATGGCCGCCATACAAAAGTCACATCCGGCACGCGGGCTGCTTTAGCTGCCCGCGCACCCCGCACCCTTCCAGGACACAGGCACGCGGGCTGCTTTAGCTGCCCGCGCACCCCGCGCCCTACCTGGACACCGGCACGCGGGCTGCTTCAGCTGCCTGCGCACACCGCACCCTACCAGGACACCCTAGGCAATTTCAGTTTTTGGTGAAAAAAAACCAAAATGGCGGAAAACAAGATGGCTGCCATACAAAATAAAAAGTTGAATATCTCGGAAACGGTTGGAGATAGAGTGGGGGTGCTCGAAGGAATGTCATAGAGGGCGGTGTGGGTCAATAGCCGGTAGTCATGAAAATCGCAGATGGCGGATCCAAAATGGCGGCCGAAAAAAAAGTTGCTGTGATCGGGATGAGATTTTGCATGCGAGTGCTCCTCGTTGAGCTTATTTGATATTTTTGGTTCGTTTTTTGTTTTTTTCATTTTTCAAGATGGCCGCCATACAAGGGTTTTTGTATGGGGAGCTTTTTTTGACTCTGGCGTGGAAACTGTGTCCCCAAGGTGGGGGGTCGCCATACTATGTATTGTTCTACTCCGGGGAAGGCAACTTTTGGTATATGTCAAAATTCAAAATTGCGGAATCAAAATGGCGGCCGGGAGGCAATTTGCTCCGATCCGGCTCAAAATCGATATCTGGGGGTTTCCGGGGTCAGAGATTTTATTTTTGTGGTTTGTTTTGTGACTTTGCCATTTTTCAAAATGGCCGCCATACAACATGTTACAGGTCAATCATGTATTTCATTGTATCGCGGTATTTATTGCAGGTAGGTTGGTAGTTTCTTTGGAAATAAGTTAGGTCAGTATAAGAACAAAAAAAATTGTTTGTCAAAAATCCAATATGGCGGATTTAAGATGGCGGCCGGGTGTCAAGTTGCTCTGATCCGGCTGAAAATCGATATCTGGTGGTTGTCGGGGTGGCTGATTATAGATCTAAAGTTTTTTTGGTGACTTCGTGGATTTCAAGATGGCCGCCATACAAAAGTCACATGCGGCACGCGGGATGCTTTCGCTGCCCGCGCACCCCGCACCCTTCCTGCACACCGGCTCGCCGGCTGCTTTAGCTGCCCGTGCACCCCGCACCCCACCTGCACACCGGCTCGCGGGCTGCTTTAGCTGCCCGCGCACCTCGCACCCCACCCGCACACCGGCTCGCGGGCTGCTTTAGCTGCCCGCGCACCTCACACCCCACCCGCACAACGGCTCGCGGGCTGCTTAACCTGCCCGCGCATCCCCCACCTCACCAGCAATTTTGAAATTTTATATAAAAAAAAAAACAAAATGGTGGGTTCAAGATGGCGGCTATAACTAATCATGCTCCGATCTGGCTAAAAACCGTAGCATAAGGGTTTTTGGGGTGGCTGATCATAGATTTTTGGTTTATTTTTTGGAATTCGCGAATTTCAAGATGGCGGCTGTTAAAAACAAGTTATGCTCTGATTGGACTTAAAATTGACATCTGGGGGTTTCTTGGGTTTCTGATATCTCGTTTGAGATTAATTTTGAAATATTTTGATTTTTTAAGATGGCCGCCATACAAAAATAACATGTTAAGGCCAGAACATTATAAAATTAAATTAAACACTTGCGCCGCCCAACAAAACACCGCAGGCACAACGACCGCGGGCTGCTTTAGCAGCCCGCGCACTACGCAACCACTAGTTACTATATATATAGCTGGAAACCCACTCACTCACTCACTGACTGACATAATTGTTCTCCCAGAAGGAGGGTCGGGGGGTAAAAGTCGTGTATGGGAAAAGTCTGGAGGTGGCTTTGGTGAGTATGGGAAAATTCCGAAATCTTGGAAAATTGCTCCTCATCATAGAGTGACCCTGCGGCCTGGCTAAACTGTAAGAGGTAGGGGGGTAGTTTTCAAACTAATTTTGGAGCACACCCTGGGCAATTTTAGTTTTTGGTGTAAAAAATCCAAAATGGCGGAAAACAAGATGGCTGCCATACAAAATAAAAAGTTGAATATCTCGGAAACGGTTAGAGATAGAGGGGGGGTGTTCGACCAAATGTCATAGAGGGCAGTGGGGGTCAAGTGCCGGTGGTCACGAAAATCCAAGATGGCGGATCCAAAATGGCGGCCGAAAAAAACGTTGCTCGGATCGGGATGAAATTTTGCATGCGGTTGGTCCTCGGGGAGCTTATTTGATATTTATTGTTAGTTTTTTGTTTTTTTCATTTTTCAAGATGGCCGCCATACAAGGGTATTTTGTATGGGGAGCTTTTTTTGGCTCTGGCGTGGAAACGGTGTCCCCAAGGTGGGGGGTCACCATACTATGTATTGTTCTACTCCGGGGTAGGCAACTTTTGGTATATGTCAAAATTCAAAATGGCGGAATCAAAATGGCGGCCGGGAGGCAATTTGCTCCGATCCGGCTCAAAATCGATATCTGGGGGTTTTTGGGGTCAGTGATTTTATTTTGATGGTTTTTTTTGTGACTCTGCCATTTTTAAAGATGGCCGCCCTACAAAATGTTACAGGTAAATCATGTATTTCATTGTATCGCGGTATTTATTGCAGGTAGGTCGGTAGTTTCTTTAGAAATATGGTAGGTATGTATGAGGACAAAAAAATGTGTTCGTCAAAAATCCAATATGGCGGATCAAAGATGGCGGCCGGGAGTCAATTTGCTCCGATCCGTCTCAAAATTTATATCTGGAGGTTATCGGGTTCAAGGAATTTATTTTTATGGTTTGTTTTGTGTTTTTGTCATTTTTCAAGATGGCCGCCATACAACATTTTGTAGGTAAATCATGTATTTCATTGTATCGCGGACATTTTTGCAGGTAGGTTGGTAGTTTCTTAGGAACGGCTAAAACAAATCTTGCTCCGATTTGGCTAGAAATCATAACTTACAGGTATTAGGGGTAGCTGATCATAGATTTTGTTGTTTGTTGGATTTTGAGAATTTTCAAGATGGCTAATAAAAACAAAACTTGCTCTGATTGAACTCAAAATTGACATTTAGGGGTTTCTTGAGTTACTGACCTTGGATATTAGGTTGACTTGGACCTTGTGCATTTTCAAAATGGCCGCCATACAAAAGTCACATCCAGCTCGCGGGCTGCTTTAGCTGCCCGCGCACCACGCACCTCACCTGCACTCCGGCACGCGGGCTGCTTTAGCTGCCCGCGCACCCCGCACCCTACCCGCACACCGGCACGCGGGCTCACCCTACACAGCCGCACCCTACCTGGAAACTAGCACGCGGGCTGCTTTTTGCTGCCCGCGCACCACACACCTCACCAGCTATTTTGACATGTCATAAAAAAACAAAATGGCGGATTCAAGATGGCGGCTAAAACTAATCTTGCTGCGATCTGGTTAGAAATCGTAACTAACGGGTTTTATGGGTTACTGATCATAGATTTTGCTGATTTTTGGATATTGAGAATTTTCAAGATGGCGGCTGATAGAAAAAATACTTGCTCAGATTGGACACAAAATTGAAATTTTAGGGTTTTCGTGAATACTGACCTCAAATATTAAGTTGACTTTTAAATTTCAAGTATTTCAAGATGGCCGCCATATAAAATAAATTTGTTTACGACAGAACTATATTAAATTAAATACTTGCGCCGCCCAACAAAACACCGCAGGCACAACGACCGCGGGCTGCTTTAGCAGCCCGCGCACTACGCAACCACTAGTTACTATATATATAGCTGGAAACCCACTCACTCACTCACTCACTCACTGACTGACATAATTGTTCTCCCAGAAGGAGGGTCGGGGGGTGAAAGTCGTGTATGGGAAAAGTGTGGAGGTGGTTTTGGTGAGTATGGGAAAATTCCGAAATCTTGGAAAATTGCTCCTCATCATGGAGTGACCCTGCGGCCTGGCTAAACTAAAAGAGGAAGGGGGGTGGTTCTCAAACTAATTTTGGAGCACACCCTGGGCAATTTCAGATTTTTGTGTAAAAAATCCAAAATGGCGGAAAACAAGATGGCTGCCATACAAAATAAAAAGTTGAATATCTCGGAAACGGCTAGAGATAGAGTGGGGGTGTTCGACCAAATGTCATAGACGGCGGTGGGGGTCAAGTGCTGGTAGTCATGAAAATCCAAGATGGCGGATCCAAAATGGCGGCTGAAAAAAAAGTTGCTCTGATCAGGATGAAATTTTGCATGCGGGTGGTCCTCGGGGAGCTTATTTGATATTTATTGTTTGTTTTTTGTTTTTTTCATTTTTAAAGATGGCCGCCATACAAGGGTATTTTGTATGGGGAGCTTTTTTTGGCTCTGGCGTGGAAACGGTGTCCCCGAGGTGGGGGGTCGTTATACTATGTATTGTTCTACTCCGGGGTAGGCAACTTTTGGTATATGTCAAAATTCAAAATGGCGGAATCAAAATGGCGGCCGAAATAAAAATTGCTCTGATCGGGATGAAATTTTGCATGCGGGTAGTCCTCACGGAGCTTATTTGATATTTTAGGTTCGTTTTTTGAATTTTTCATTTTTCAAGATGGCCGCCATACAAGGGTATTTTGTGTATGGGGAGCTTTTTTGGCTCTGGCGCGGAAACGGTGTCCCCGAGGTGGGGGGTCGCCATACTTTGTATTGTTCCTCTCCGGGGTAAACAATTTTTGGTAAATGTCAAAATCCAATATGGCGAATTCAAGATGGCGGCCGGGAGTAAATTTGCTCCGATCCGGCTCAAAATCGATATCTGGGGGTTTCCGGGGTCAGTGTTTTTATTTTTGAGGTTTGTTTTGTGATTTTGCTATTTTTCAAGATGGCCGCCACTATATATATAGCTGGAAACCCACTCACTCACTCACTCACTCACTGACTGACATAATTGTTCTCCCAGAAGGAGGGTCGGGGGGTAAAAGTCGTGTATGGGAAAAGTGTGGAGGTGGCTTTGGTGAGTATGGGAAAATTCCGAAATCTTGGAAAACTGCTCCTCATCATGGGGTGACCCTGCGGCCTGGCTAAACTATAAGAGGTAGGGGGGTGGTTCTCAAACTAATTTTGGAGCACACCCTGGGCAGTTTCAGATTTTGGTGAAAAAAATCCAAAATGGCGGAAAGCAAGATGGCCGCCATACAAAATAAAAAGTTGAATATCTCGGAAACGGTTAAAGATAGAGGGGGGGTGTTCGACCAAATGTCATAGAGGGCGGTGGGGGTCAAGTGCCAGTGGTCACGAAAATCCAAGATGGCGGATCCAAAATGGCGGCCGAAAAAAAAGTTGATCGGATCGGGATGAAATTTTGCATGCAGGTAGTCCTCGGGAAGCTTATTTGATATTTTTAATTCGTTTTTTGATTTTTCCATTTTTTAAGATGGCCGCCATACAAGGGTATTTTGTATGGGGAGCTTTTTTTGGCTCTGGCGCGGAAACGGTGTCCCCGAGGTGGGGGGTCGCTGTACTTTGTATTGTTCCTCTCCGGGGTAGGCAACTTTTGGTAAATGTCAAAATCCAATATGGCGGATTCAAGATGGCGGCCGGGAGTCAATTTGCTCCGATCCGGCTCAAAATCGATATCTGGGAGTTTTCGGGGTCAGTGTTTTTATTTCTATGGTTTGTTTTGTGATTTGGCCATTTTTCAAGATGGCTGCCATACAAAATGTTACAGGTGAATCATGTATTTCATTGTATCGCGGTATTTATTGCAGGTAGGTTGGTAGTTTCTCTGGAAATATGGTAGGTATGTATTAGGACAAAAAATTGTGTTTGTCAAAAATTAAAAATGGCGGAACCAAGATGGCGGCCGGAAGTCAAGTTGCTCTGATACGGCTGAAAATCGATATCTGGGGGTTGTCGGGGTCGCTGATTATAGATCTGAAGTATTTTTTGTGACTGTGTAAATTTTCAAGATGGCCGCCATACAAAATTTTGTAGGTGAATCATGTATTTCATTGTAACTCGGGATTTATTGCAGGTCGGTGGGTAGTTTCTTTGGAAATATGGTAGGCATGTATTTGGACAATTTTTTTTTTCATTTATTAAAAATGGTGGCCGGGTGTCAAGTTGCTCTGATCCGGATCAAAATCGATATCTGATGGAAATCGGGGAAACTGATTATAGATATGATGATTATTTTTTGTGACTGCGTAAATTTTCAAGATGGCCGCCCTACAAAAGTCACATTCGGCACGAAGGCTGCTTTAGCTGCCCGCGCACCCCGCACCCTACCAGGACTCAGGCACGCGGGCTGCTTTAGCTGCGGGCGCACCCTGCGCCCCACCTGGACACCGGCACGTGGGCTGCTTTAGCTGCCCGCGCACCCCGCACCCTACCTGGACACCAGCACGCAGACTGCTCTAGCTGCCCGCGCACCCCGCGCCCTACCTGAACAGCGGCACGCGGGCTGCTTTAGCTGCCCGCGCACCCCGCACCCTACCAGGACACAGGCACGCGGGCTGCTTTAGCTGCCCGCGCACCCTGCGCCCCACCTGGACACCGGCACGTGGGCTGCTTTAGCTGCCCGCGCACCCCGCACCCTACCTGGACACCAGCACGCAGGCTGCTCTAGCTGCCCGCGCAACCCGCGCCCTACCTGAACAGCGGCACGCGGGCTGCTTTATCTGCCCGCGCACACCGCATGTCACTGGCATATCGGCACGCGGGCTGCTTTAGCTGCCCGCGCACCACGTACCTCATCTGCACACCGGCACGCGGGCTGCTTAAGCTGCCCGCGCACCCCACCAGCAATTTGACATGTTATAAAAACAAAATGGCGGCCAACACTAATCTTGCCTCGATCTGGCTTGAAATCGTAGACAAGCAATTTTTATGGTAGCTGATCATAGATTTAGGTTGATTTTTGGATTTCGAGAATTTTCAAGATGGCGGCTGATAGAAAAAATACTTGCTCAGATTGGACTCAAAATTGATATCTGAGGGTTTTTTGGAATACTGACTTCAAATATTAAGTTGATTTTTAGATTTCAAGTATTTTCAAGATGGCCGCTATACAAATTAAATTTGTTTAGGCCAGAACTATATTAAATTAAATAAATAAAATACTTGCGCCGCCCAACAAAACACCGCAGGCACAACGACCGCGGGCTGCTTTAGCAGCCCGCGCACTACGCAACCACTAGTTACTATATATATAGCTGGAAACCCACTCACTCACTCACTCACTCACTGACTGACATAATTGTTCTCCCAGAAGGAGGGTCGGGGGGTGAAAGTCGTGTATGGGAAAAGTGTGGAGGTGGCTTTGGTGAGTATGGGAAAATTCCGAAATCTTGGAAAATTGCTCCTCATCATGGAGCGACCCTGCGGCCTGGCTAAACTATAAGAGGTAGGGGGGTGGTTCTCAAACTAATTTTGGAGCACACCCTGGGCAATTTTAGTTTTTGTTAAAAAAAAAACAAAATGGCGGAAAACAAGATGGCTGCCATACAAAATAAAAAGTTGAATATCTCGGAAACAGTTAGAGATAGAGAGGGGGTGTTCGACCAAATGTCATAGAGGGCGGTGGGGGTCAAGTGCCGGTGGTCACGAAAATCCAAGATGGCGGATTCAAAATGGCGGCCGAAAAAAAAGTTGCTCGGATCGCGATAAAATTTTGCATGCGGGTAGTCTTTAGGGAGTTTATTTGATATTTTAGGTTTGTTTTTTGAATTTATAATTTTTCAAGATGGCCGCCATACAAGGGTATTTTGTATGGGGAGCTTTTTTTGGCTCTCCATACAAATCGGTGTCCCCGAGGTGGGGGGTCGCCATACTTTGTATTGTTCCTCTCCGGGGTAGGCAACCTTTGGTAAATAACAAAATCCAATATGGCGGATTCAAGATGGCGGCCGGGAGTCAATTTGCTCCGATCCGGCTCAAAATCGATATCTGGGGGTTTTTGGGATCAGTGATTTTATTTTGATGGCTTTTTTTGTGACTCTGCCATTTTTAAAGATGGCCGCCATACAAAATGTTACAGGTGAATCATGTATTTCATTGTATCGCGGTATTTATTGCAGGTAGGCTGGTAGTTTCTTTGGAAATATGGTAGGTATGTATTAGGACAAAAAATTGTGTTTGTCGAAAATCCAATATGGCGGATCTAAGATGGCGGCCGGTTGTCAAGTTGCTCTGATCCGGCTGAAAATCGATATCTTGGGTTTTTTTGGTTCGTGGATTACAGATTTGATCTTTTTTTGTGACTGCATGAATTTTCAAGATGGCCGCCATACAAAATTTTGTAGGTAAATCATTTCATTCTATCGCGGAATTTATGGTAGGTATGTATAAGGACAAAAAATTTTGCTTGTCGAAAATCCAATATGGCGGATTCAAGATGGCGGCCGGGAGTTAAATTGCTCCGATCCGTCTCAAAATCGATATCAGGGGGTTTTTGGGGTCAATGATTTAATTTCGATGATTTTTTTTTTGTGACTGTCATTAATCAAGATGGCCGCCATACAAAATTTTGTAGGTGAATCATGTATTCATTGTATCGCGGGATTAATTGCAGGTCGGTTAATAGTTTCTTTGGGAATATGGTAGGTATGTATGTGGACATTTTTTTTTTATATTTTAAAAATGGCGGCCGGGTGTCAAGTCACTCTGATCCGGGTCAAAATCGATATCTGGGGGATATCAGGGTTACTGATTATAAACATGATTATTTATTTGTGACTGCGTGAATTTTAAAGATGGCCGCCAAACAAAAGTCACATTTGGCACGCGGGCTGCTTTAGCTGCCCGCGCAACCCGCACCCTACCAGGACACCGGCACGCGGGCTGCTTTAGCTGCCCGCGCACCCCTTGCCCTACCTGGATACCGGCACGCGGGCTGCTTTAGCTGCCCGCGCACCCCGCACTCTACCAGGAAACCGGCACGTGGGCTGCTTTAACTGCCAGCGCACCCCGCACATCACCCGCATGCCGGCTCGCGGGCTGCTTTAGCTGCCCGCGCACAAGTCACCTTTCAGCTATTTTGACATGTTATAGAAAAACAAAAGGCGGATTTAAGATGGCGGCTAAAACTAATCATGCTCCGATCTGATGTACTAGAAATCGTAACTTACGGGTTTTAGGGGGATTTTTGTTTGATTTTTGAATTTTGAGAATTTTCAAGATGGCGGCTGTTAAAAACAAGACTTGCTCTGATTGGACTCAAAATTGACAAATGTGGGTTTTTTGGGTTTCTGAGTTCAGGTTTGAGATTACTTTTGAAAATTTGTGATTTTTCAAGATGGCCGCCATACAAAAATAAAATGTTTAGGCCAGAACAAAATAAAATTAAACACTTGCGCCGCCCAACAAAACACCGCAGGCACAACGACCGCGGGCTGCTTTAGCAGCCCGCGCACTACGCAACCACTAGTTAATATATATATAGCTGGAAACCCACTCACTCACTGACTGACATAATTGTTCTCCCAGAAGGAGGGTCGGGGGGTAAAAGTCGTGTATGGGAAAAGTGTGGAGGTGGTTTTGGTGAGTATGGGAAAATTCCGAAATCTTGGAAAACTGCTCCTCATCATGGAGTGACCCTGCGGCCTGGCTAAACTATAAGAGGTAGGGGGGTGGACCTCAAACTAATTTTGGAGCACTCTCTGGGCAGTTTCAGATTTTGGTGAAAAAAATCCAAAATGGCGGAAAACAAGATGGCCGCCATACAAAATAAAAAGTTGAATATCTCGGCAACAGTAAGAGATAGAGGAGGGGTGTTCGACCAAATGTCATAGAGGGCGGTGGATGTCAAGTGCTGGTAGTCATGAAAATCCAAGATGGCGGATCCAAAATGGCGGCCGAAACAAAAGTTGCTCTGATCGGGATGAAATTTTGCATGCGGGTGGTCCTCGGGGAGCTTATTTGATATTTTAGGTTCGTTTTTTGAATTTTTCATTTTTCAAGATGGCCGTCATACAAGGGTATTTTGTATGGGGAGCTTTTTTTGGCTCTGGCGTGGAAACGGTGTCCCCGAGGTGGGGGGTCACCATAATATGTATTGTTCTACTTCGGTGTAGGCAACTTTTGGTATATGTCAAAATTCAAAATGGCGGAATCAAAATGGCGGTCGGGAGGCAATTTGCTCCGATCCGGCTCAAAATCGATATCTGGGGGTTTTCGGGGTCAATGATTTTATTTTGATGGTATTTTTTGTGACTCTGCCATTTTTAAAGATGGCCGCCCTACAAAATGTTACAGGTAAATCATGTATTTTATTGTATAGCGGTATTTATTGCAGGTAGGTCGGTAGTTTCTTTGGAAATATGGTAGGTATGTATAAGGACGAAAAATTGTGTTAGTAAAAAAACCAATATGGCGGATCCAAGATGGCGGCCGGGAGTCAATTTGCTCCGATCCGGCTCAAAATTGATATCTGGGTGTTTTTGGGGTCAGTATTTTTGTTTTTGTGGTTTGTTTTGTGATTTTGTATTATTCCAAGATGGCCGCCATACAAAATGTTACAGGTAAATCATGTATTTCATTGTATCGCGGTATTTATTGCAGGTAGGTTGGTAGTTTCTTTGGAAATATGGTAGGTATGTATAAGGACGAAAAATTGTGTTAGTAAAAAAACCAATATGGCGGATCCAAGATGGCGGCCGGGTGTCAAGTTGCTATGATCGGGCTGAAAATCAATATCTGGGGGTTTTTGGGTTCGCGGATTACAGATTTGAACTTTTTTTTGTAACTGCGTAAATTTTCAAGATGGCCGCCATACAAAATTTTGTTGGTAAATCATGTATTTTATTGTATCGCGGAATTTATTGCAGGTAGATTGGTAGATGCTTTGGAAATATGGTGGGTATGTATTAGGACAAAAAAATGTGTTTGTTGAAAATCCAATATGGCGGATTTAAGATGGCAGCCGGGAGTAAAATTGCTCCGATCCGTCTCAAAATCGTTATCAGGGGGTTTTTGGGGCCAATGATTTAATTTCGATGGTATTTTTTGTGACTCTGCCATTAATCAAGATGGCTGCCATACAAAATTTTGTAGGTGAATCATGTGTTTCATAGTATGGCGGGATTTATTGCAGGTCAGTTGGTAGTTTCTTTGGAAATATGGTAGGCATGTATACGGACATAATTATTTTTTTTATATATTAAAAATGGAGGCCGGGTGTCAAGTTGCTCTGATCCGGGTCAAAATCGATATCTGGGGGATATCGAGGTAACTGATTATAAATATGATTATTTTTGTGATTGCGTGAATTTTCAAGATGGCCGCCATACAAAAGTCACATCCGGCACGCGGGCTGCTTTAGCTGCCCGCGCACCCCGCGCCCTACCTGGACACCGGCACGCGGGCTGCTTTAGCTGCCCGCGCACCCCGCGCCCTACCTGGACACCGGCACGCGGGCTGCTTTAGCTGCCCGCGCACCCCGCACCCTTCCAGGACACCGGCACGCGGGCTGCTTTAGCTGCCCTCGCACCCCGCGCCCTACCTGGACACCGGCACGCGGGCTGCTTTAGCTGACTGCGCACTCCGCGCCCTAACTAAACACCAGCACGCGGGCTGCTTTAGCTGCCCGCGCACGCCGCACCCTGACCTGGAAAACGGCACGCGGGCTGCTTTAGCTGCCCGCGCACCACCCACCTCATCAGCAATTTTGACATGTCATAGAAAAACAAAATGGTGGATTTAAGATGGCGCCTAAAACTAATCTTGCTCCGATCTGACTAGAAATCGTAACTTACGGGTTTTAGGGGTAGCACATCAAAGATTTTTGTTTGATTTTTGGATTCTGAGAATTTTCAAGATGGCGGCTGATTAAAACAAAACTTGCTGTGATTGAATTCAAAATTGACATCTGGGGGTGTTTTTGGTTTCTGATTTCAGGTTTGAGATTGTTTTTGACTATTTGTGATTTTTCAAGATGGCCGCCATACAAACAGAATAAGTTTAGAACTGTACAGAAAATATATTAAAAACTTGCGCCGCCCAACAACACACCGCAGGCACAACGACCGCGGGCTGCTTTAGCAGCCCGCGCACTACGCAACCACTAGTTACTATATATATAGCTGGAAACCCACTCACTCACTCACTCACTGACTGACATAATTGTTCTCCCAGAAGGAGGGTCGGGGGGTGAAAGTCGTGTATGGGAAAAGTGTGGAGGTGGCTTTGGTGAGTATGGGAAAATTCCGAAATCTTGGAAAACTGCTCCTCATCATAGAGTGACCCTGCGGCCTGGCTAAACTATTAGAGGTAGGGGGGTGGGTCTCAAACTAATTTTGGAGCACACCCTAGGCAATTTTAGTTTTTGGTGTAAAAAATCCAAAATGGCGGAAAACAAGATGGCTGCCATACAAAATAAAAAGTTTAATATCTCGGAAACGGTTAGAGATAGAGGGGGGGTGTTCGACCAAATGTCATAGAGGGCGGTGGGGGTCAAGTGCCAGTGGTCACGAAAATCCAAGATGGCGGATCCAAAATGGCAGCCGAAAAAAAAGTTGCTAAGATCGGGATGAAATTTTGCATGCGGGTGGTCCTCGGGGAGCTTATTTGATATTTATTGTTTGTTTTTTGTTTTTTTCATTTTTTAAGATGGCCGCCATACAAGGGTATTTTGTATGGGGAGCTTTTTTTGGCTCTGGCGTGGAAACGGTGTCCCCGAGGTGGGGGGTCGTCATACTATGTATTGTTCCACTCCGGGGTAGGCAACTTTTGGTATATGTCAAAATTCAAAATGGCGGAATCAAAATGGCGGCCGAAATAAAAGTTGCTCTGATCGGGATGAAATTTTGCATGCGGGTAGTCCTCAGGGAGCTTATTTGATATTTTAGGTTCGTTTTTTGAATTTTTAATTTTTCAAGATGGCCGCCATACAAGGGTATTTTGTATGGGGAGCTTTTTTTGGCTCTGGCGCGGAAACGGTGTCCCCGAGGTGGGAGGATGCCGTACTTTGTATTGTTCCTCTCCGGGGTAGGCATGTTTTGGTAAATGTCAAAATCCAATATGGCGGATTCAAGATGGCGGCCGGTTGTCAAGTTGCTCCGATACGGCTCAAAATCGATATCTGGTGGTTGTCGGGGTCAATATATATATTTTGATGGTTTGTTTTGCGACTGTTCCATTTTTCAAGATGGCTGCCATACACAATTTTGTAGGTAAATCATGTATTTCATTGTATCGCGGAATTTAGTGTAGGTAGGTTGTTAGTTTCTTTGGAAATATGGTAGGTATGTATGAGGACAAAAATTTTGGTTTTTCAAAAATTAAAAATGGCGGATCCAGAATTGCGGCCGGGTGTCATGTTTCTCTGATCCGGCTTAAAATGGGTATCTGGTGGTTTTTGGGGTCGCTGATTATAGATATGAAGTTTTTTTTATGACTACGTGAATTTTCAAGATGGCCGCCATATAAAAGTCACATCCGGCACGCGGGCTGCTTTAGCTGCCCGCGAACCACACACGTCACCTGGACACCGGCACGCGGGCTGCTTTAGCTGCCCGCGCACCCCGCGCTCTACCTGGACAACGGCACGCGGGCTGCTTTAGCTGCCCGCGCACCCCGCGCTCTACCAGGACAACGGCACGCGGGCTGCTTTAGCTGTCCGCGCACCCTGCCCCTCACTGGCATATCGGCACGCGGGCTGCTTTAGCTGCCCGCGCACCACGCACCTCACCTGCACACCGGCACGCGGGCTGCTTTAGCTGCCCGCGCACCCCGCGCTCTACCAGGACAACGGCACGCGGGCTGCTTTAGCTGTCCGCGCACCCCGCGCTCTACCAGGACAACGGCACGCGGGCTGCTTTAGCTGTCCGCGCACCCTGCCCCTCACTGGCATATCGGCACGCGGGCTGCTTTAGCTGCCCGCGCACCACGCGCCTCACCTGAACACCGGCACGCGGGCTGCTTTAGTTGCCCGCGCACCCCGCACCCTACCAGGACACCGGCATGCGGCTTGCTTTAGCTGCCCGAACACCCCGCACCCTACCAGGACAACGGCACCTGGGCTGCTTTAGCTGCCCGCGCATGCCGCAACCTGACATGGAAAACGGCACGCGGGCTGCTTTAGCTGCCTGCGCACTCCACACCCTAACTAGAAACAGGCACGCGCTGCTTTAACTGCCCGCTCACCACCCACCTCACCAGCAATTTTGACATATCATAGAAAAACCAAATGGCGTATTTAAAATGGCGGCTAAAACTAATCTTGCTTCGATCTGGCTAGAAATCGTAACTTACGGGTTTTATGGGTTGCTGAACATAGATTTTGCTGATTTTTGGAATTTGAGATTTTTCAAGATGGCGGCTGTTAAATACAAGACTTGCTCTGATTGGACTCAAAATTAACATTTGGGGGTTTCTTGGGTTACTGACCTAGGATATTAGGTTGATTTGTAGATTTCATAAAATTTCAAGATGGCCGCTATACAAAATACAATAGAAAGTGCCCGAATTAAATTATAATTAAAGACTTGCGCCGCCAAACATACAACAGCCCAACAAAACACCGCGGGCTGCTTTAGCAGCCCGCGCACTACGCAACCACTAGTTACTATATATATAGCTGGAAACCCACTCACTCACTCACTCACTCACTGACTGACATAATTGTTCTCCCAGAAGGAGGGTCGGGGGGTGAAAGTCGTGTATGGGAAAAGTGTGAAGGTGGTTTTGGTGAGTATGGGAAAATTCCGAAATCTTGGAAAACTGCTCCTCATCATGGAGTGACCCTGCGGCCTGGCTAAACTATAAGAGAAAGGGGGGTGGTTCTCAAACTAATTTTGGAGCACACCCTGGGCAATTTCAGATTTTTGTGTAAAAAATCCAAAATGGCGGAAAACAAGATGGCTGCCATACAAAATAAAAAGTTGAATATCTCGGAAACTGTTAGAGATAAATGGGGGGTGTTCGACCAAATGTCATAGAGGGCGGTGGGAGTCAAGTGCCAGTGGTCACGAAAATCCAATATGGCGGATCCAAAATGGCGGCCGAAAAAAAAAATGCTCTGATCGGGATGAAATTTGGCATGCGGGTAGTCCTTGGGGAGCTTATTTGATATTTTAAGTTAGTTTTTTGAATTTTTCATTTTTTAAGATGGCCGCCATACAAGGGTATTTTGTATGGGGAGCTTTTTTTGGCTCTGGCGCGGAAACGGTGTCCCCGAGGTGGGGGGTCGTCATACTTTGTATTGTTCCTCTTTGGGGTGGGCATGTTTTGGTAAATGTCAAAATCCAATATGGCGGATTCAAGATGGCGGCCGGGAGTCAATTTGCTCCGATCTGGCTCAAAATCGATATCTGGGGGTTTCCGGGGTCAGTGTTTTTATTTTGGTGGTTTGTTTTGTGACTCTACCATTTTTCAAGATGGCCGCCATACTAAATTTTGTAGGTAAATCATGTATTTCATTGTATCGCGGAATGGATTGCAGGTAGGTTGGTAGTTTCTTTGGAAATACGGTAGGTATGTATGAGGACAAAAAATTGTGTTCGTTTAAAAATCAATATGGTGGATACAAGATGGCGGCCGGAAGTCAATTTGCTCCGATCCGGCTCAAAATCGATATCTGGGGGTTTCCGGGGTCAGTGTTTTTATTTTTGAGGTTTGTTTTGTGACTGTACCATTTTTCAAGATGGCCGCCATACAAAATTTTGTAGGTGAATTATGTATTTCATTGTATCGCGAAATTTATTGCTGGTGGGTTAGTAGTTTGTTTGGAGATATGGTAGGTATGTAATAGAACATTAAATTAAGTTTGTCAAAAATATAATATGGCGGATCCAAGATGGTGGTCAGGACTCATGTTGTCATCCGGCTTAAATTCGGTATCTGGGGGTTTTTGGGGTCGCTGATTATAGATCTGAAGTTTTTTTTATGACTACGTGAATTTTCAAGATGGCCGCCATATAAAAGTCACATCCGGCACGCGGGCTGCTTTAGCTGCCCGCGCACCACACACGTCACCTGGACACCGGCACGCGGGCTGCTTTAGCTGCCCGCGCACCCCACGCCCTACCTGGACACCGGCACGCGGGCTGCTTTAGCTGCCCGCGCACCCCGCACCCTACCAGGACACCGGCACGCGGGCTGCTTTAGCTGCCCGCGCACCCCGCGCCCTACCTGGACACCGGAACGCGGGCTGCTTTAGCTGCCCGCGCACCCCGCACCCTACCAGGACACCGGCACGCGGGCTGCTTTAGCTGCCCGCGCACCACGCACCTCATCTGCACACCGGCACGCGGGCTGCTTTAGCTGCCCGCGCACCACGCACCTCATCTGCACACCGGCACGCGGGCTGCTTTAGCTGCCCGCGCACCCCGCGCCCTACCTGGACACCGGCACGCGGGCTGCTTTAGCTGCCCGCGCACCACGCACCTCACCTGCACACCGGCTTTAGCTGCTCGCGCACCACCCACCATACATAGAAAAACAAAATGGCGAATTTAAGATGGCGGCTAAAACTTATCTTGCTCCGATCTGACTAGAAATCGTAACTTACGGGTTTAAGGGGTAGCACATCAGAAATTTTTGGTTGATTTTTGGATTTTGAGAATTTTCAAGATGGCGGCTGATAAAAACAAAACAAAATATATATAGCTGGAAACCCACTCACTCACTGACTGACATAATTGTTCTCCCAGAAGGAGGGTCGGGGAGTGAAAGTCGTGTATGGGAAAAGTGTGGAGGTGGCTTTGGTGAGTATGGGAAAATTCCGAAATCTTGGAAAACTGCTCCTCATCATGGAGTGACCCTGCGGCCTGGCTAGACTATAAGAGGTAGGGGGGTGGTACTCAAACTAATTTTGGAGCACACCCTGGGCAGTTTTGATTTTTGGTGTAAAAAAAACAAAATGGCGGAAAACAAGATGGCTGCCATACAAAATAAAAACTTGAATATCTCGGAAACGGTTAGAGATAAAGGGGGGGTGGTCGACCAAATGTAATAGAGGGCTGTGGGGGTCAAGTGCAGGTGTTCTTGAAAATCCAAGATGGCGGATCCAAAATGGCGGCCGAAAAAAAAGTTGCTCTGATCGGGATGAAATTTTGCATGCGGGTAGTCCTCGGGGTGCTTATTTGATATTTTAGGTTCGTTTTTTGAATTTTTCATTTTTCAAGATGGCCGCCATACAAGGGTATTTTGTATGGGGAGCTTTTTTTGGCTCTGGCGCGGAAACGGTGTCCCCGAGGTGGGGGGTCGTCATACTTTGTATTGTTCCTCTCTGGGGTAGGCATGTTTTGGTAAATGTCAAAATCCAATTTGGCGGATTCAAGATGGCGGCCGGGAGTCAATTTGCTCCGATCCGGCTCAAAATCGATATCTGGGGGTTTTTGGGATCAGTGATTTTATTTTGATGGCTTTTTTTGTGACTCTGCCATTTTTAAAGATGGCCGCCATACAAAATGTTACAGGTGAATCATGTATTTCATTGTATCGCGGTATTTATTGCAGGTAGGCTGGTAGTTTCTTTGGAAATATGGTAGGTATGTATTAGGACAAAAAATTGTGTTTGTCGAAAATCCAATATGGCGGATCTAAGATGGCGGCCGGTTGTCAAGTTGCTCTGATCCGGCTGAAAATCGATATCTTGGGTTTTTTTGGTTCGTGGATTACAGATTTGATCTTTTTTTGTGACTGCATGAATTTTCAAGATGGCCGCCATACAAAATTTTGTAGGTAAATCATTTCATTCTATCGCGGAATTTATGGTAGGTATGTATAAGGACAAAAAATTTTGCTTGTCGAAAATCCAATATGGCGGATTCAAGATGGCGGCCGGGAGTTAAATTGCTCCGATCCGTCTCAAAATCGATATCAGGGGGTTTTTGGGGTCAATGATTTAATTTCGATGATTTTTTTTTGTGACTGTCATTAATCAAGATGGCCGCCATACAAAATTTTGTAGGTGAATCATGTATTCATTGTAATTAATTGCAGGTCGGTTAATAGTTTCTTTGGGAATATGGTAGGTATGTATGTGGACATTTTTTTTTTATATTTTAAAAATGGCGGCCGGGTGTCAAGTTACTCTGATCCGGGTCAAAATCGATATCTGGGGGATATCAGGGTTACTGATTATAAACATGATTATTTATTTGTGACTGCGTGAATTTTAAAGATGGCCGCCAAACAAAAGTCACATTTGGCACGCGGGCTGCTTTAGCTGCCCGCGCAACCCGCACCCTACCAGGACACCGGCACGCGGGCTGCTTTAGCTGCCCGCGCACCCCGTGCCCTACCTGGATACCGGCACGCGGGCTGCTTTAGCTGCCCGCGCACCCCGCACTCTACCAGGAAACCGGCACGTGGGCTGCTTTAACTGCCCGCGCACCCCGCACATCACCCGCATGCCGGCTCGCGGGCTGCTTTAGCTGCCCGCGCACAAGTCACCTTTCAGCTATTTTGACATGTTATAGAAAAACAAAAGGCGGATTTAAGATGGCGGCTAAAACTAATCATGCTCCGATCTAATGTACTAGAAATCGTAACTTACGGGTTTTAGGGGGATTTTTGTTTGATTTTTGAATTTTGAGAATTTTCAAGATGGCGGCTGTTAAAAACAAGACTTGCTCTGATTGGACTCAAAATTGACAAATGTGGGTTTTTTGGGTTTCTGAGGTCAGGTTGAGATTACTTTTGAAAATTTGTGATTTTACAAGATGGCCGCCATACAAAAATAAAATGTTTAGGCCAGAACAAAATAAAATTAAACACTTGCGCCGCCCAACAAAACACCGCAGGCACAACGACCGCGGGCTGCTTTAGCAGCCCGCGCACTACGCAACCACTAGTTAATATATATATAGCTGGAAACCCACTCACTCACTGACTGACATAATTGTTCTCCCAGAAGGAGGGTCGGGGGGTAAAAGTCGTGTATGGAAAAGTGTGGAGGTGGCTTTGGTGAGTATGGGAAAATTCCGAAATCTTGGAAAACTGCTCCTCATCATGGAGTGACCCTGCGGCCTGGCTAAACTATAAGAGGTAGGGGGGTGGTTTTCAAACTAATTTTAGAGCACACCCTGGGAAATTTCAGATTTTTGTGAAAAAAAACCAAAACGGCGGAAAACAAGATGGCTGCCATACAAAATAAAAAGTTGAATATCTCGGAAACGGTTGGAGATAGAGGGGGGGTGTTCGACCAAATGTCATAGAGGGCGGTGGAGGTCAAGTGCCAGTGGTCACGAAAATCCAAGATGGCGGAACCAAAATGGCGGCCGAAAAAAAAGTTGCTCTGATCGGGATGAAATTTTGCATGCAGGTAGTCCTCGGGGAGTTTATTTGATATTTTTTGTTCGTTTTTTGATTTTTCCATTTTTTAAGATGGCCGCCATACAAGGGTATTTTGTATGGGGAGCTTTTTTTGGTTCTGGCGCGGAAACGGTGTCCCCGAGGTGGGGGGTCGTCATACTTTGTATTGTTCCCCTTTGGGGTAGGCATGTTTTGGTAAATGTCAAAATCCAATATGGCGGATTCAAGATGGCGGCCGGGAGTCAATTTGCTCCGATCTGGCTCAAAATCGATATCTGGGGGTTTCCGGGGTCAGTGTTTTTATTTTGGTGGTTTGTTTTATGACTCTACCATTTTTCAAGATGGCCGCCATACAAAATTTTGTAGGTAAATCATGTATTTCATTGTATCGCGGAATTGATTGCAGGTAGGTTGGTAGTTTCTTTGGAAATACGGTAGGTATGTATGAGGACAAAAAATTGTGTTCGTTTAAAAATCAATATGGCGGATACAAGATTTCTTCCATGCTGGCCTGGGAGCGAGAGAAAAACATAGAATGTGCCAGCTGCATTTCCTCCCGGGCATGCTGTAAAAACCAGCTATGGGATCCGAGGGTTTCAGTATATTGTAATTTAGGCGATGGGCTGACAACCTGTCACTACAGCAATATACTTACAAATTTATCTTAAATAACCCTCAAAACTTTGTCAGACGTGGCGGAACGACCTTTGTTTGGGTCGTTTACGCTCTGCCTACCCCATTAGGGATAAAGGCGTGATTATATGTATGTATGTATGTATGGATACAAGATGGCGGCCGGAAGTCAATTTGCTCCGATCCGGCTCAAAATCGATATCTGGGGGTTTCCGGGGTCAGTGTTTTTATTTTTGAGGTTTGTTTTGTGACTGTACCATTTTGTGATTGTACCATACAAAATTTTGTAGGTGAATTATGTATTTAATTGTATCGCGAAATTTATTGCTGGTGGGTAAGTAGTTTGTTTGGAGATATGGTAGGTATGTAATAGAACATTAAATTAAGTTTGTCAAAAATACAATATGGCGGATCCAAGATGGTGGTCAGGAGTCATGTTGTCATCCGGCTTAAATTCGGTATCTGGGGGTTTTTGGGGTCGCTGATTATAGATCTGAAGTTTTTTTTTTTATGACTACGTGAATTTTCAAGATGGCCGCCATATAAAAGTCACATCCGGCACGCGGGCTGCTTTAGCTGCCCGCGCACCACACACGTCACCTGGACACCGGCACGCAGGCTGCTTTAGCTGCCCGCGCACCCCGCGCCCTACCTGGACACCGGCACGCGGGCTGCTTTAGCTGCCCGCGCACCCCGCACCCTACCAGGACACCGGCACGCGGGCTGCTTTAGCTGCCCGCGCACCCCGCGCCCTACCTGGACACCGGAACGCGGGCTGCTTTAGATGCCCGCGCACCCCGCACCCTACCAGGACACCGGCACGCGGGCTGCTTTAGCTGCCCGCGCACCACGCACCTCATCTGCACACCGGCACGCGGGCTGCTTTAGCTGCCCGCGCACCACGCACATCACCTGCACACCGGCACGCGGGCTGCTTTAGCTGCTCGCGCACCACCCACCATACATAGAAAAACAAAATGGCGAATTTAAGATGGCGGCTAAAACTTATCTTGCACTGATCTGACTAGAAATCGTAACTTACGGGTTTAAGGGGTAGCACATCAGAAATTTTTGGTTGATTTTTGGATTTTGAGAATTTTCAAGATGGCGGCTGATAAAAACAAAACTTGCTGTGATTGGACTCAAAATTGACATCTGGGGGTGTTTTTGATTTCTGATTTCAGGTTTGAGATTGTTTTTGACTATTTGTGATTTTTCAAGATGGCCGCCATACAAAATCAAATTGAAAGGGCCCGAATCAAATTATAATTAAAGACTTGCGCCGCCCAACAAAACACCGCAGGCACAACGACCGCGGGCTGCTTTAGCAGCCCGCGCACTACGCAACCACTAGTTAATATATATATAGCTGGAAACCCACTCACTCACTGACTGACATAATTGTTCTCCCAGAAGGAGGGTCGGGGGGTAAAAGTCGTGTATGGGAAAAGTGTGGAGGTGGTTTTGGTGAGTATGGGAAAATTCCGAAATCTTGGAAAACTGCTCCTCATCATGGAGTGACCCTGCGGCCTGGCTAAACTATAAGAGGTAGGGGGGTGGACCTCAAACTAATTTTGGAGCACTCTCTGGGCAGTTTCAGATTTTGGTGAAAAAAATCCAAAATGGCGGAAAACAAGATGGCCGCCATACAAAATAAAAAGTTGAATATCTCGGCAACAGTAAGAGATAGAGGAGGGGTGTTCGACCAAATGTCATAGAGGGCGGTGGATGTCAAGTGCTGGTAGTCATGAAAATCCAAGATGGCGGATCCAAAATGGCGGCCGAAACAAAAGTTGCTCTGATCGGGATGAAATTTTGCATGCGGGTGGTCCTCGGGGAGCTTATTTGATATTTTAGGTTCGTTTTTTGAATTTTTCATTTTTCAAGATGGCCGTCATACAAGGGTATTTTGTATGGGGAGCTTTTTTTGGCTCTGGCGTGGAAACGGTGTCCCCGAGGTGGGGGGTCACCATAATATGTATTGTTCTACTTCGGTGTAGGCAACTTTTGGTATATGTCAAAATTCAAAATGGCGGAATCAAAATGGCGGTCGGGAGGCAATTTGCTCCGATCCGGCTCAAAATCGATATCTGGGGGTTTTCGGGGTCAATGATTTTATTTTGATGGTATTTTTTGTGACTCTGCCATTTTTAAAGATGGCCGCCCTACAAAATGTTACAGGTAAATCATGTATTTTATTGTATAGCGGTATTTATTGCAGGTAGGTCGGTAGTTTCTTTGGAAATATGGTAGGTATGTATAAGGACGAAAAATTGTGTTAGTAAAAAAACCAATATGGCGGATCCAAGATGGCGGCCGGGAGTCAATTTGCTCCGATCCGGCTCAAAATTGATATCTGGGTGTTTTTGGGGTCAGTATTTTTGTTTTTGTGGTTTGTTTTGTGATTTTGTATTATTCCAAGATGGCCGCCATACAAAATGTTACAGGTAAATCATGTATTTCATTGTATCGCGGTATTTATTGCAGGTAGGTTGGTAGTTTCTTTGGAAATATGGTAGGTATGTATAAGGACGAAAAATTGTGTTAGTAAAAAAACCAATATGGCGGATCCAAGATGGCGGCCGGGTGTCAAGTTGCTATGATCGGGCTGAAAATCAATATCTGGGGGTTTTTGGGTTCGCGGATTACAGATTTGAACTTTTTTTTGTAACTGCGTAAATTTTCAAGATGGCCGCCATACAAAATTTTGTTGGTAAATCATGTATTTTATTGTATCGCGGAATTTATTGCAGGTAGATTGGTAGATGCTTTGGAAATATGGTGGGTATGTATTAGGACAAAAAAATGTGTTTGTTGAAAATCCAATATGGCGGATTTAAGATGGCAGCCGGGAGTAAAATTGCTCCGATCCGTCTCAAAATCGTTATCAGGGGGTTTTTGGGGCCAATGATTTAATTTCGATGGTATTTTTTGTGACTCTGCCATTAATCAAGATGGCTGCCATACAAAATTTTGTAGGTGAATCATGTGTTTCATAGTATGGCGGGATTTATTGCAGGTCAGTTGGTAGTTTCTTTGGAAATATGGTAGGCATGTATACGGACATAATTATTTTTTTTATATATTAAAAATGGAGGCCGGGTGTCAAGTTGCTCTGATCCGGGTCAAAATCGATATCTGGGGGATATCGAGGTAACTGATTATAAATATGATTATTTTTGTGATTGCGTGAATTTTCAAGATGGCCGCCATACAAAAGTCACATCCGGCACGCGGGCTGCTTTAGCTGCCCGCGCACCCCGCGCCCTACCTGGACACCGGCACGCGGGCTGCTTTAGCTGCCCGCGCACCCCGCGCCCTACCTGGACACCGGCACGCGGGCTGCTTTAGCTGCCCGCGCACCCCGCACCCTTCCAGGACACCGGCACGCGGGCTGCTTTAGCTGCCCTCGCACCCCGCGCCCTACCTGGACACCGGCACGCGGGCTGCTTTAGCTGACTGCGCACTCCGCGCCCTAACTAAACACCAGCACGCGGGCTGCTTTAGCTGCCCGCGCACGCCGCACCCTGACCTGGAAAACGGCACGCGGGCTGCTTTAGCTGCCCGCGCACCACCCACCTCATCAGCAATTTTGACATGTCATAGAAAAACAAAATGGTGGATTTAAGATGGCGCCTAAAACTAATCTTGCTCCGATCTGACTAGAAATCGTAACTTACGGGTTTTAGGGGTAGCACATCAAAGATTTTTGTTTGATTTTTGGATTCTGAGAATTTTCAAGATGGCGGCTGATTAAAACAAAACTTGCTGTGATTGAATTCAAAATTGACATCTGGGGGTGTTTTTGGTTTCTGATTTCAGGTTTGAGATTGTTTTTGACTATTTGTGATTTTTCAAGATGGCCGCCATACAAACAGAATAAGTTTAGAACTGTACAGAAAATATATTAAAAACTTGCGCCGCCCAACAACACACCGCAGGCACAACGACCGCGGGCTGCTTTAGCAGCCCGCGCACTACGCAACCACTAGTTACTATATATATAGCTGGAAACCCACTCACTCACTCACTCACTCACTGACTGACATAATTGTTCTCCCAGAAGGAGGGTCGGGGGGTGAAAGTCGTGTATGGAAAAAGTGTGGAGATGGTTTTGGTGAGTATGGGAAAATTCCGAAATCTTGGAAAACTGCTCCTCATCATGGAGTGACCCTGCGGCCTGGCTAAACTATAAGAGGTAGGGGGGTGGATCTCAAACTAATTTTGGAGCACACCCTGGGCAATTTCAGATTTTGGTGAAAAAAATCCAAAATGGCGGAAAACAAGATGGCCGCCATACAAAATATAAAGTTGAATATCTCGGAAACGGTTAGAGATAGAGGGGGGGTGTTCGACCAAATGTCATAGAGGACGGTGGGGGTCAAGTGCCGGTGGTCACGAAAATGCAAGATGGCGGATCCAAAATGGCGGCCGAAAAAAAAGTTGCTCGGATCGGGATGAAATTTTGCAAGCGGGTGGTCCTCTGGGAGCTTATTTGATATTTTTGGTTTGTTTTTTGATTATGCCATTTTTAAAGATGGCCGCCATACAAGGGTATTTTGTATGGGGAGCTTTTTTTGGCTCTGACGCGGAAACGGTGTCCCTGAGGTGGGGGGCCGCCATACTTTGTATTGTTCCTCTCCGGGGTAGGCATGTTTTAGGTAATGTCAAAATCCAATATGGCGGATTCAAGATGGCGGCCGGGAGTCAATTTGCTCCGATCCGGCTCAAAATCGATATCTGGGGGTTTTCGGGGTCAATGATTTTATTTTGGTGGTTTGTTTTGTGAATCTACCATTTTTCAAGATGGCCGCCATACAAAATTTTGTAGGTAAATCATGTATTTCATTGTATCGCGGAATTTAATGCAGGTAGGTTGGTAGTTTCTTTGGAAATACGGTAGGTTTGTATTAGGACAAAAAATTGTGTTTGTCAAAAATTTAAAATGGCGGAACCAAGATGGCGGCCGGAAGTCAAGTTGCTCTGATACGGCTGAAAATCGATATCTGGGAGTTGTCGGGGTCGCTGATTATAGATCTGAAGTATTTTTTGTGACTGTGTAAATTTTCAAGATGGCCGCCATACAAAATTTTGTAGGTGAATCATGTATTTCATTGTATCGCGGGATTAATTGCAGGTCGGTTGGTAGTTTCTTTGGAAATATGGTAGGTATGTATTTGGACTAATTCTTTCTTTATATTTTAAAAATGGCGGCCGGGTGTCAAGTTGCTCTGATCCGGGTCAAAATCGATATCTGGGGGATATCAGGGTTACTGATTATAAACATGATTATTTTTTCGTGACTGCGTGAATTTTAAAGATGGCCGCCAAACAAAAGTCACATCCGGCACGCGGGCTGCTTTAGCTGCCCGCGCACTCCGCGCCCTACCTGGACACCGGCACGCGGGTTGCTTTAGATGCCCGCGCACCCCACACCCTACCTGGACACCGGCACGCGGGCTGCTTTAGCTGCCCGCGCACCCCGCACCCTACCAGGACACCGGCACGCGGGCTGCTTTAGCTGCCCGCGCACCCTGCGCCCTACCTGGACACCGGAACGCGGGCTGCTTTAGCTGCCCGCGCACCCCGTGCCCTACCTGGGTACCGGCACGCGGGCTGCTTTAGCTGCCCGCGCACCCCGCACCCTACCTGCACACCGGCACGCGGGCTGCTTTAGCTGCCCGCGCCCGCCGCACCCTACCTGGGAACTGGCACGCGGGCTGCTTTAGCTGCCCGCGCACCACACACCTCACCAGCTTTTTTGATATGTCATAAAAAAACAAAATGGCGGATTCAAGATGGCGGCTAAAACTAATCTTGCTGCGATCTGGCTAGAAATCGTAACTAACGGGTTTTGTGGGTTACTGATCAAAGATTTTGCTGATTTTTGGATATTGGGAATTTTCAAGATGGCGGCTTTTAAAAACAGAACTTGCTCTGATTGGACTCAAAATTGACATCTTAGGGTTATTTGGGATACTGACCTCGATTATTAAGTTGATTTTTAGATTTCAAGTATTCTCAAGATGGCCGCCATACAAAAAAAACATGTTTAGGCCAGAACAATATAAAATTAAAAAATTGCGCCGCCCAACAAAACACCGCAGGCACAACGACCGCGGGCTGCTTTAGCAGCCCGCGCACTACGCAACCACTAGTCTATATATATATAGCTGGAAACCCACTCACTCACTCACTCACTGACTGACATAATTGTTCTCCCAGAAGGAGGGTCGGGGGGTGAAAGTCGTGTATGGGAAAAGTGTGGAGGTGGTTTTGGTGAGTATGGGAAAATTCCGAAATCTTGGAAAATTGCTCCTCATCATGGAGTGACCCTGCGGCCTGGCTAAACTATAAGAGGAAGGGGGGTGGTTCTCAAACTAATTTTGGAGAACACCCTGGGCAATTTCAGATTTTCGTATAAAAAATCCAAAATGGCGGAAAACAAGATGGCTGCCATACAAAATAAAAAGTTGAATATCTCGGAAACGGTTAGAGATAGAGGGGGGGTGTTCGACCAAATGTCATAGAGGGCGGTGGGGGTCAAGTGCTGGTGGTCATGAAAATCCAAGATGGCGGATCCAAAATGGCGGCCGAAAAAAAAGTTGCTCTGATCGGGATGAAATTTTGCATGCGGGTGGTCCTCGGGAAGCTTATTTGATATTTATCGTTCGTTTTTTGATTATTCCATTTTTCAAGATGGCCGCCATACAAGGGTATTTTGTATGGGGAGCTTATTTTGGCTCTGGCGCGGAAACGGTATCCCCGAGGTGGGGGGTCGCCATACTTTGTATTGTTCCTCTCCGGGGAAGGCATGTTTTGGTAAATGTAAAAATCCAATATGGCGGATTCAAGATGGCGGCTGGGAGTCAATTTGCTCTGATCCGGCCCAAAATCGATATCTGGGGGCTTTCGTGGTCAGTGTTTTTATTTTTATGGTTTGTTTTATGATTTTGCCATTTTTCAAGATGGCCGCCATACAAAATTTTATAGGTAAATCATGTATTTCATTGTATCGCGGAAATTTTTGCAGGTAGGTTGATAAATTCTTAAAAAATATGGTAGGTATGTATGAGGACAAAAAATTGTGTTCGTCAAAAATCCAATATGGCGGATCAAAGATGGCGGCCGGGAGTCAATTTGCTCCGATCCGTCTCAAAATTGATATCTGGAGGTTATCGGGTTCAAGAAATTTATTTTTATGGTTTGTTTTGTGTTCTTGTAATTTTTCAAGATGGCCGCCATACAACATTTTGTAGGTAAATCATGTATTTCATTGTATCGCGGAATTTAGTGTAGGTAGGTTGGTAGTTTCTTGGGAAATATGGTAGGTATGTATTAGGACAAAAAAATGTGTTCGTCAAAAATTTAATATGGCGGATCCCAGATGGCGGCCGGGTGTCAAGTTGCTCTGAACCGGCTGAAAATCGATATCTGGTTGTTGCCGGGGTCGCTGATTATAGATCTGAAGTTGTTTTTGTGACTACGTGAATTTTCAAGATGGCCGCCATACAAAAGTCACTGCCCGCGCACCCTGCACCTCACTGGCATATCGGCACGCGGGCTGCTTTAGCTGCACGCGCACAACTCACCTCACCAGCAATTTTGACATGATATTATAAAAACAAAATGGTGGATTTAAGATGGCGGCTGAAATTTATCTTGCTTCGATCTGGCTTGAAAACGTAGACAAGGGGTTTTTGGGGTAGCTTATCATAGAGTTTGGTTAGATTTTGGATTTTGACAGTTTTCAAGATGGCGGCTGATAAAAACACAACTTGCTCTGATTGGACTCAAAATTGACATCTGGGGGTGTTTAGGGTTTCTGATTTCAGGTTTGAGATTGTTTTTGACTATTAGTAATTTTTCAATATGGCCGCCATACAACATCAAATTGAAAGGGCCCGAATCAAATTATAATTAAAGACTTTCGCCGCCAAACAAACAACAGCCCAACAAAACACCGCGGGCTGCTCTAGCTGCCCGCGCACCTCGCACCCCACCCGCACACCAGCTCGCGGGCTGCTTTAGCTGCCCGCGCACCCCGCGCTCTATCTGAACACCGGCACGCGGGCTGCTTTACCTGCCCACGCACCTCGTAACCCACCCGCACACTAGGTCGCGGGCTGCTTTAGCTGCCCGCGCACCACTTTCCTCACCAGCAATTTTGACATGTTATAGAAAAACAAAATGGCGGATTCAAGATGGCGGCTAAAACAAATCTTGCTCCGATTTGGCTAGAAATCATAACTTACAGGTATTAGGGGTAGCTGATCATAGATTTTGTTGTTTGTTGGATTTTGAGAATTTTCAAGATGGCTAATAAAAACAAAACTTGCTCTGATTGAACTCAAAATTGACATTTAGGGGTTTCTTGAGTTACTGACCTTGGATATTAGGTTGACTTGGACCTTGTGCATTTTCAAAATGGCCGCCATACAAAAGTCACATCCAGCTCGCGGGCTGCTTTAGCTGCCCGCGCACCACGCACCTCACCTGCACTCCGGCACGCGGGCTGCTTTAGCTGCCCGCGCACCCCGCACCCTACCCGCACACCGGCACGCGGGCTCACCCTACACAGCCGCACCCTACCTGGAAACTAGCACGCGGGCTGCTTTTTGCTGCCCGCGCACCACACACCTCACCAGCTATTTTGACATGTCATAAAAAAACAAAATGGCGGATTCAAGATGGCGGCTAAAACTAATCTTGCTGCGATCTGGTTAGAAATCGTAACTAACGGGTTTTATGGGTTACTGATCATAGATTTTGCTGATTTTTGGATATTGAGAATTTTCAAGATGGCGGCTGATAGAAAAAATACTTGCTCAGATTGGACACAAAATTGAAATTTTAGGGTTTTCGTGAATACTGACCTCAAATATTAAGTTGACTTTTAAATTTCAAGTATTTCAAGATGGCCGCCATATAAAATAAATTTGTTTACGACAGAACTATATTAAATTAAATACTTGCGCCGCCCAACAAAACACCGCAGGCACAACGACCGCGGGCTGCTTTAGCAGCCCGCGCACTACGCAACCACTAGTTACTATATATATAGCTGGAAACCCACTCACTCACTCACTCACTCACTGACTGACATAATTGTTCTCCCAGAAGGAGGGTCGGGGGGTGAAAGTCGTGTATGGGAAAAGTGTGGAGGTGGTTTTGGTGAGTATGGGAAAATTCCGAAATCTTGGAAAATTGCTCCTCATCATGGAGTGACCCTGCGGCCTGGCTAAACTAAAAGAGGAAGGGGGGTGGTTCTCAAACTAATTTTGGAGCACACCCTGGGCAATTTCAGATTTTTGTGTAAAAAATCCAAAATGGCGGAAAACAAGATGGCTGCCATACAAAATAAAAAGTTGAATATCTCGGAAACGGCTAGAGATAGAGTGGGGGTGTTCGACCAAATGTCATAGACGGCGGTGGGGGTCAAGTGCTGGTAGTCATGAAAATCCAAGATGGCGGATCCAAAATGGCGGCTGAAAAAAAAGTTGCTCTGATCAGGATGAAATTTTGCATGCGGGTGGTCCTCGGGGAGCTTATTTGATATTTATTGTTTGTTTTTTGTTTTTTTCATTTTTAAAGATGGCCGCCATACAAGGGTATTTTGTATGGGGAGCTTTTTTTGGCTCTGGCGTGGAAACGGTGTCCCCGAGGTGGGGGGTCGTTATACTATGTATTGTTCTACTCCGGGGTAGGCAACTTTTGGTATATGTCAAAATTCAAAATGGCGGAATCAAAATGGCGGCCGAAATAAAAATTGCTCTGATCGGGATGAAATTTTGCATGCGGGTAGTCCTCACGGAGCTTATTTGATATTTTAGGTTCGTTTTTTGAATTTTTCATTTTTCAAGATGGCCGCCATACAAGGGTATTTTGTGTATGGGGAGCTTTTTTGGCTCTGGCGCGGAAACGGTGTCCCCGAGGTGGGGGGTCGCCATACTTTGTATTGTTCCTCTCCGGGGTAAACAATTTTTGGTAAATGTCAAAATCCAATATGGCGAATTCAAGATGGCGGCCGGGAGTAAATTTGCTCCGATCCGGCTCAAAATCGATATCTGGGGGTTTCCGGGGTCAGTGTTTTTATTTTTGAGGTTTGTTTTGTGATTTTGCTATTTTTCAAGATGGCCGCCACTATATATATAGCTGGAAACCCACTCACTCACTCACTCACTCACTGACTGACATAATTGTTCTCCCAGAAGGAGGGTCGGGGGGTAAAAGTCGTGTATGGGAAAAGTGTGGAGGTGGCTTTGGTGAGTATGGGAAAATTCCGAAATCTTGGAAAACTGCTCCTCATCATGGGGTGACCCTGCGGCCTGGCTAAACTATAAGAGGTAGGGGGGTGGTTCTCAAACTAATTTTGGAGCACACCCTGGGCAGTTTCAGATTTTGGTGAAAAAAATCCAAAATGGCGGAAAGCAAGATGGCCGCCATACAAAATAAAAAGTTGAATATCTCGGAAACGGTTAAAGATAGAGGGGGGGTGTTCGACCAAATGTCATAGAGGGCGGTGGGGGTCAAGTGCCAGTGGTCACGAAAATCCAAGATGGCGGATCCAAAATGGCGGCCGAAAAAAAAGTTGATCGGATCGGGATGAAATTTTGCATGCAGGTAGTCCTCGGGAAGCTTATTTGATATTTTTAATTCGTTTTTTGATTTTTCCATTTTTTAAGATGGCCGCCATACAAGGGTATTTTGTATGGGGAGCTTTTTTTGGCTCTGGCGCGGAAACGGTGTCCCCGAGGTGGGGGGTCGCTGTACTTTGTATTGTTCCTCTCCGGGGTAGGCAACTTTTGGTAAATGTCAAAATCCAATATGGCGGATTCAAGATGGCGGCCGGGAGTCAATTTGCTCCGATCCGGCTCAAAATCGATATCTGGGAGTTTTCGGGGTCAGTGTTTTTATTTCTATGGTTTGTTTTGTGATTTGGCCATTTTTCAAGATGGCTGCCATACAAAATGTTACAGGTGAATCATGTATTTCATTGTATCGCGGTATTTATTGCAGGTAGGTTGGTAGTTTCTCTGGAAATATGGTAGGTATGTATTAGGACAAAAAATTGTGTTTGTCAAAAATTAAAAATGGCGGAACCAAGATGGCGGCCGGAAGTCAAGTTGCTCTGATACGGCTGAAAATCGATATCTGGGGGTTGTCGGGGTCGCTGATTATAGATCTGAAGTATTTTTTGTGACTGTGTAAATTTTCAAGATGGCCGCCATACAAAATTTTGTAGGTGAATCATGTATTTCATTGTAACTCGGGATTTATTGCAGGTCGGTGGGTAGTTTCTTTGGAAATATGGTAGGCATGTATTTGGACAATTTTTTTTTTCATTTATTAAAAATGGTGGCCGGGTGTCAAGTTGCTCTGATCCGGATCAAAATCGATATCTGATGGAAATCGGGGAAACTGATTATAGATATGATGATTATTTTTTGTGACTGCGTAAATTTTCAAGATGGCCGCCCTACAAAAGTCACATTCGGCACGAAGGCTGCTTTAGCTGCCCGCGCACCCCGCACCCTACCAGGACTCAGGCACGCGGGCTGCTTTAGCTGCGGGCGCACCCTGCGCCCCACCTGGACACCGGCACGTGGGCTGCTTTAGCTGCCCGCGCACCCCGCACCCTACCTGGACACCAGCACGCAGACTGCTCTAGCTGCCCGCGCACCCCGCGCCCTACCTGAACAGCGGCACGCGGGCTGCTTTAGCTGCCCGCGCACCCCGCACCCTACCAGGACACAGGCACGCGGGCTGCTTTAGCTGCCCGCGCACCCTGCGCCCCACCTGGACACCGGCACGTGGGCTGCTTTAGCTGCCCGCGCACCCCGCACCCTACCTGGACACCAGCACGCAGGCTGCTCTAGCTGCCCGCGCAACCCGCGCCCTACCTGAACAGCGGCACGCGGGCTGCTTTATCTGCCCGCGCACACCGCATGTCACTGGCATATCGGCACGCGGGCTGCTTTAGCTGCCCGCGCACCACGTACCTCATCTGCACACCGGCACGCGGGCTGCTTAAGCTGCCCGCGCACCCCACCAGCAATTTGACATGTTATAAAAACAAAATGGCGGCCAACACTAATCTTGCCTCGATCTGGCTTGAAATCGTAGACAAGCAATTTTTATGGTAGCTGATCATAGATTTAGGTTGATTTTTGGATTTCGAGAATTTTCAAGATGGCGGCTGATAGAAAAAATACTTGCTCAGATTGGACTCAAAATTGATATCTGAGGGTTTTTTGGAATACTGACTTCAAATATTAAGTTGATTTTTAGATTTCAAGTATTTTCAAGATGGCCGCTATACAAATTAAATTTGTTTAGGCCAGAACTATATTAAATTAAATAAATAAAATACTTGCGCCGCCCAACAAAACACCGCAGGCACAACGACCGCGGGCTGCTTTAGCAGCCCGCGCACTACGCAACCACTAGTTACTATATATATAGCTGGAAACCCACTCACTCACTCACTCACTCACTGACTGACATAATTGTTCTCCCAGAAGGAGGGTCGGGGGGTGAAAGTCGTGTATGGGAAAAGTGTGGAGGTGGCTTTGGTGAGTATGGGAAAATTCCGAAATCTTGGAAAATTGCTCCTCATCATGGAGCGACCCTGCGGCCTGGCTAAACTATAAGAGGTAGGGGGGTGGTTCTCAAACTAATTTTGGAGCACACCCTGGGCAATTTTAGTTTTTGTTAAAAAAAAAACAAAATGGCGGAAAACAAGATGGCTGCCATACAAAATAAAAAGTTGAATATCTCGGAAACAGTTAGAGATAGAGAGGGGGTGTTCGACCAAATGTCATAGAGGGCGGTGGGGGTCAAGTGCCGGTGGTCACGAAAATCCAAGATGGCGGATTCAAAATGGCGGCCGAAAAAAAAGTTGCTCGGATCGCGATAAAATTTTGCATGCGGGTAGTCTTTAGGGAGTTTATTTGATATTTTAGGTTTGTTTTTTGAATTTATAATTTTTCAAGATGGCCGCCATACAAGGGTATTTTGTATGGGGAGCTTTTTTTGGCTCTCCATACAAATCGGTGTCCCCGAGGTGGGGGGTCGCCATACTTTGTATTGTTCCTCTCCGGGGTAGGCAACCTTTGGTAAATAACAAAATCCAATATGGCGGATTCAAGATGGCGGCCGGGAGTCAATTTGCTCCGATCCGGCTCAAAATCGATATCTGGGGGTTTTTGGGATCAGTGATTTTATTTTGATGGCTTTTTTTGTGACTCTGCCATTTTTAAAGATGGCCGCCATACAAAATGTTACAGGTGAATCATGTATTTCATTGTATCGCGGTATTTATTGCAGGTAGGCTGGTAGTTTCTTTGGAAATATGGTAGGTATGTATTAGGACAAAAAATTGTGTTTGTCGAAAATCCAATATGGCGGATCTAAGATGGCGGCCGGTTGTCAAGTTGCTCTGATCCGGCTGAAAATCGATATCTTGGGTTTTTTTGGTTCGTGGATTACAGATTTGATCTTTTTTTGTGACTGCATGAATTTTCAAGATGGCCGCCATACAAAATTTTGTAGGTAAATCATTTCATTCTATCGCGGAATTTATGGTAGGTATGTATAAGGACAAAAAATTTTGCTTGTCGAAAATCCAATATGGCGGATTCAAGATGGCGGCCGGGAGTTAAATTGCTCCGATCCGTCTCAAAATCGATATCAGGGGGTTTTTGGGGTCAATGATTTAATTTCGATGATTTTTTTTTTGTGACTGTCATTAATCAAGATGGCCGCCATACAAAATTTTGTAGGTGAATCATGTATTCATTGTATCGCGGGATTAATTGCAGGTCGGTTAATAGTTTCTTTGGGAATATGGTAGGTATGTATGTGGACATTTTTTTTTTATATTTTAAAAATGGCGGCCGGGTGTCAAGTCACTCTGATCCGGGTCAAAATCGATATCTGGGGGATATCAGGGTTACTGATTATAAACATGATTATTTATTTGTGACTGCGTGAATTTTAAAGATGGCCGCCAAACAAAAGTCACATTTGGCACGCGGGCTGCTTTAGCTGCCCGCGCAACCCGCACCCTACCAGGACACCGGCACGCGGGCTGCTTTAGCTGCCCGCGCACCCCTTGCCCTACCTGGATACCGGCACGCGGGCTGCTTTAGCTGCCCGCGCACCCCGCACTCTACCAGGAAACCGGCACGTGGGCTGCTTTAACTGCCAGCGCACCCCGCACATCACCCGCATGCCGGCTCGCGGGCTGCTTTAGCTGCCCGCGCACAAGTCACCTTTCAGCTATTTTGACATGTTATAGAAAAACAAAAGGCGGATTTAAGATGGCGGCTAAAACTAATCATGCTCCGATCTGATGTACTAGAAATCGTAACTTACGGGTTTTAGGGGGATTTTTGTTTGATTTTTGAATTTTGAGAATTTTCAAGATGGCGGCTGTTAAAAACAAGACTTGCTCTGATTGGACTCAAAATTGACAAATGTGGGTTTTTTGGGTTTCTGAGTTCAGGTTTGAGATTACTTTTGAAAATTTGTGATTTTTCAAGATGGCCGCCATACAAAAATAAAATGTTTAGGCCAGAACAAAATAAAATTAAACACTTGCGCCGCCCAACAAAACACCGCAGGCACAACGACCGCGGGCTGCTTTAGCAGCCCGCGCACTACGCAACCACTAGTTAATATATATATAGCTGGAAACCCACTCACTCACTGACTGACATAATTGTTCTCCCAGAAGGAGGGTCGGGGGGTAAAAGTCGTGTATGGGAAAAGTGTGGAGGTGGTTTTGGTGAGTATGGGAAAATTCCGAAATCTTGGAAAACTGCTCCTCATCATGGAGTGACCCTGCGGCCTGGCTAAACTATAAGAGGTAGGGGGGTGGACCTCAAACTAATTTTGGAGCACTCTCTGGGCAGTTTCAGATTTTGGTGAAAAAAATCCAAAATGGCGGAAAACAAGATGGCCGCCATACAAAATAAAAAGTTGAATATCTCGGCAACAGTAAGAGATAGAGGAGGGGTGTTCGACCAAATGTCATAGAGGGCGGTGGATGTCAAGTGCTGGTAGTCATGAAAATCCAAGATGGCGGATCCAAAATGGCGGCCGAAACAAAAGTTGCTCTGATCGGGATGAAATTTTGCATGCGGGTGGTCCTCGGGGAGCTTATTTGATATTTTAGGTTCGTTTTTTGAATTTTTCATTTTTCAAGATGGCCGTCATACAAGGGTATTTTGTATGGGGAGCTTTTTTTGGCTCTGGCGTGGAAACGGTGTCCCCGAGGTGGGGGGTCACCATAATATGTATTGTTCTACTTCGGTGTAGGCAACTTTTGGTATATGTCAAAATTCAAAATGGCGGAATCAAAATGGCGGTCGGGAGGCAATTTGCTCCGATCCGGCTCAAAATCGATATCTGGGGGTTTTCGGGGTCAATGATTTTATTTTGATGGTATTTTTTGTGACTCTGCCATTTTTAAAGATGGCCGCCCTACAAAATGTTACAGGTAAATCATGTATTTTATTGTATAGCGGTATTTATTGCAGGTAGGTCGGTAGTTTCTTTGGAAATATGGTAGGTATGTATAAGGACGAAAAATTGTGTTAGTAAAAAAACCAATATGGCGGATCCAAGATGGCGGCCGGGAGTCAATTTGCTCCGATCCGGCTCAAAATTGATATCTGGGTGTTTTTGGGGTCAGTATTTTTGTTTTTGTGGTTTGTTTTGTGATTTTGTATTATTCCAAGATGGCCGCCATACAAAATGTTACAGGTAAATCATGTATTTCATTGTATCGCGGTATTTATTGCAGGTAGGTTGGTAGTTTCTTTGGAAATATGGTAGGTATGTATAAGGACGAAAAATTGTGTTAGTAAAAAAACCAATATGGCGGATCCAAGATGGCGGCCGGGTGTCAAGTTGCTATGATCGGGCTGAAAATCAATATCTGGGGGTTTTTGGGTTCGCGGATTACAGATTTGAACTTTTTTTTGTAACTGCGTAAATTTTCAAGATGGCCGCCATACAAAATTTTGTTGGTAAATCATGTATTTTATTGTATCGCGGAATTTATTGCAGGTAGATTGGTAGATGCTTTGGAAATATGGTGGGTATGTATTAGGACAAAAAAATGTGTTTGTTGAAAATCCAATATGGCGGATTTAAGATGGCAGCCGGGAGTAAAATTGCTCCGATCCGTCTCAAAATCGTTATCAGGGGGTTTTTGGGGCCAATGATTTAATTTCGATGGTATTTTTTGTGACTCTGCCATTAATCAAGATGGCTGCCATACAAAATTTTGTAGGTGAATCATGTGTTTCATAGTATGGCGGGATTTATTGCAGGTCAGTTGGTAGTTTCTTTGGAAATATGGTAGGCATGTATACGGACATAATTATTTTTTTTATATATTAAAAATGGAGGCCGGGTGTCAAGTTGCTCTGATCCGGGTCAAAATCGATATCTGGGGGATATCGAGGTAACTGATTATAAATATGATTATTTTTGTGATTGCGTGAATTTTCAAGATGGCCGCCATACAAAAGTCACATCCGGCACGCGGGCTGCTTTAGCTGCCCGCGCACCCCGCGCCCTACCTGGACACCGGCACGCGGGCTGCTTTAGCTGCCCGCGCACCCCGCGCCCTACCTGGACACCGGCACGCGGGCTGCTTTAGCTGCCCGCGCACCCCGCACCCTTCCAGGACACCGGCACGCGGGCTGCTTTAGCTGCCCTCGCACCCCGCGCCCTACCTGGACACCGGCACGCGGGCTGCTTTAGCTGACTGCGCACTCCGCGCCCTAACTAAACACCAGCACGCGGGCTGCTTTAGCTGCCCGCGCACGCCGCACCCTGACCTGGAAAACGGCACGCGGGCTGCTTTAGCTGCCCGCGCACCACCCACCTCATCAGCAATTTTGACATGTCATAGAAAAACAAAATGGTGGATTTAAGATGGCGCCTAAAACTAATCTTGCTCCGATCTGACTAGAAATCGTAACTTACGGGTTTTAGGGGTAGCACATCAAAGATTTTTGTTTGATTTTTGGATTCTGAGAATTTTCAAGATGGCGGCTGATTAAAACAAAACTTGCTGTGATTGAATTCAAAATTGACATCTGGGGGTGTTTTTGGTTTCTGATTTCAGGTTTGAGATTGTTTTTGACTATTTGTGATTTTTCAAGATGGCCGCCATACAAACAGAATAAGTTTAGAACTGTACAGAAAATATATTAAAAACTTGCGCCGCCCAACAACACACCGCAGGCACAACGACCGCGGGCTGCTTTAGCAGCCCGCGCACTACGCAACCACTAGTTACTATATATATAGCTGGAAACCCACTCACTCACTCACTCACTCACTGACTGACATAATTGTTCTCCCAGAAGGAGGGTCGGGGGGTGAAAGTCGTGTATGGGAAAAGTGTGGAGGTGGTTTTGGTGAGTATGGGAAAATTCCGAAATCTTGGAAAACTGCTCCTCATCATGGAGTGACCCTGCGGCCTGGCTAAACTATAAGAGGTAGGGGGGTGGATCTCAAACTAATTTTGGAGCACACCCTGGGCAATTTCAGATTTTGGTGAAAAAAATCCAAAATGGCGGAAAACAAGATGGCCGCCATACAAAATATAAAGTTGAATATCTCGGAAACGGTTAGAGATAGAGGGGGGGTGTTCGACCAAATGTCATAGAGGACGGTGGGGGTCAAGTGCCGGTGGTCACGAAAATGCAAGATGGCGGATCCAAAATGGCGGCCGAAAAAAAAGTTGCTCGGATCGGGATGAAATTTTGCAAGCGGGTGGTCCTCTGGGAGCTTATTTGATATTTTTGGTTTGTTTTTTGATTATGCCATTTTTAAAGATGGCCGCCATACAAGGGTATTTTGTATGGGGAGCTTTTTTTGGCTCTGACGCGGAAACGGTGTCCCTGAGGTGGGGGGCCGCCATACTTTGTATTGTTCCTCTCCGGGGTAGGCATGTTTTAGGTAATGTCAAAATCCAATATGGCGGATTCAAGATGGCGGCCGGGAGTCAATTTGCTCCGATCCGGCTCAAAATCGATATCTGGGGGTTTTCGGGGTCAATGATTTTATTTTGGTGGTTTGTTTTGTGAATCTACCATTTTTCAAGATGGCCGCCATACAAAATTTTGTAGGTAAATCATGTATTTCATTGTATCGCGGAATTTAATGCAGGTAGGTTGGTAGTTTCTTTGGAAATACGGTAGGTTTGTATTAGGACAAAAAATTGTGTTTGTCAAAAATTTAAAATGGCGGAACCAAGATGGCGGCCGGAAGTCAAGTTGCTCTGATACGGCTGAAAATCGATATCTGGGAGTTGTCGGGGTCGCTGATTATAGATCTGAAGTATTTTTTGTGACTGTGTAAATTTTCAAGATGGCCGCCATACAAAATTTTGTAGGTGAATCATGTATTTCATTGTATCGCGGGATTAATTGCAGGTCGGTTGGTAGTTTCTTTGGAAATATGGTAGGTATGTATTTGGACTAATTCTTTCTTTATATTTTAAAAATGGCGGCCGGGTGTCAAGTTGCTCTGATCCGGGTCAAAATCGATATCTGGGGGATATCAGGGTTACTGATTATAAACATGATTATTTTTTTGTGACTGCGTGAATTTTAAAGATGGCCGCCAAACAAAAGTCACATCCGGCACGCGGGCTGCTTTAGCTGCCCGCGCACTCCGCGCCCTACCTGGACACCGGCACGCGGGTTGCTTTAGATGCCCGCGCACCCCACACCCTACCTGGACACCGGCACGCGGGCTGCTTTAGCTGCCCGCGCACCCCGCACCCTACCAGGACACCGGCACGCGGGCTGCTTTAGCTGCCCGCGCACCCTGCGCCCTACCTGGACACCGGAACGCGGGCTGCTTTAGCTGCCCGCGCACCCCGTGCCCTACCTGGGTACCGGCACGCGGGCTGCTTTAGCTGCCCGCGCACCCCGCACCCTACCTGCACACCGGCACGCGGGCTGCTTTAGCTGCCCGCGCCCGCCGCACCCTACCTGGGAACTGGCACGCGGGCTGCTTTAGCTGCCCGCGCACCACACACCTCACCAGCTTTTTTGATATGTCATAAAAAAACAAAATGGCGGATTCAAGATGGCGGCTAAAACTAATCTTGCTGCGATCTGGCTAGAAATCGTAACTAACGGGTTTTGTGGGTTACTGATCAAAGATTTTGCTGATTTTTGGATATTGGGAATTTTCAAGATGGCGGCTTTTAAAAACAGAACTTGCTCTGATTGGACTCAAAATTGACATCTTAGGGTTATTTGGGATACTGACCTCGATTATTAAGTTGATTTTTAGATTTCAAGTATTCTCAAGATGGCCGCCATACAAAAAAAACATGTTTAGGCCAGAACAATATAAAATTAAAAAATTGCGCCGCCCAACAAAACACCGCAGGCACAACGACCGCGGGCTGCTTTAGCAGCCCGCGCACTACGCAACCACTAGTTACTATATATATAGCTGGAAACCCACTCACTCACTCACTCACTCACTGACTGACATAATTGTTCTCCCAGAAGGAGGGTCGGGGGGTGAAAGTCGTGTATGGAAAAAGTGTGGAGATGGTTTTGGTGAGTATGGGAAAATTCCGAAATCTTGGAAAACTGCTCCTCATCATGGAGTGACCCTGCGGCCTGGCTAAACTATAAGAGGTAGGGGGGTGGATCTCAAACTAATTTTGGAGCACACCCTGGGCAATTTCAGATTTTGGTGAAAAAAATCCAAAATGGCGGAAAACAAGATGGCCGCCATACAAAATATAAAGTTGAATATCTCGGAAACGGTTAGAGATAGAGGGGGGGTGTTCGACCAAATGTCATAGAGGACGGTGGGGGTCAAGTGCCGGTGGTCACGAAAATGCAAGATGGCGGATCCAAAATGGCGGCCGAAAAAAAAGTTGCTCGGATCGGGATGAAATTTTGCAAGCGGGTGGTCCTCTGGGAGCTTATTTGATATTTTTGGTTTGTTTTTTGATTATGCCATTTTTAAAGATGGCCGCCATACAAGGGTATTTTGTATGGGGAGCTTTTTTTGGCTCTGACGCGGAAACGGTGTCCCTGAGGTGGGGGGCCGCCATACTTTGTATTGTTCCTCTCCGGGGTAGGCATGTTTTAGGTAATGTCAAAATCCAATATGGCGGATTCAAGATGGCGGCCGGGAGTCAATTTGCTCCGATCCGGCTCAAAATCGATATCTGGGGGTTTTCGGGGTCAATGATTTTATTTTGGTGGTTTGTTTTGTGAATCTACCATTTTTCAAGATGGCCGCCATACAAAATTTTGTAGGTAAATCATGTATTTCATTGTATCGCGGAATTTAATGCAGGTAGGTTGGTAGTTTCTTTGGAAATACGGTAGGTTTGTATTAGGACAAAAAATTGTGTTTGTCAAAAATTTAAAATGGCGGAACCAAGATGGCGGCCGGAAGTCAAGTTGCTCTGATACGGCTGAAAATCGATATCTGGGAGTTGTCGGGGTCGCTGATTATAGATCTGAAGTATTTTTTGTGACTGTGTAAATTTTCAAGATGGCCGCCATACAAAATTTTGTAGGTGAATCATGTATTTCATTGTATCGCGGGATTAATTGCAGGTCGGTTGGTAGTTTCTTTGGAAATATGGTAGGTATGTATTTGGACTAATTCTTTCTTTATATTTTAAAAATGGCGGCCGGGTGTCAAGTTGCTCTGATCCGGGTCAAAATCGATATCTGGGGGATATCAGGGTTACTGATTATAAACATGATTATTTTTTCGTGACTGCGTGAATTTTAAAGATGGCCGCCAAACAAAAGTCACATCCGGCACGCGGGCTGCTTTAGCTGCCCGCGCACTCCGCGCCCTACCTGGACACCGGCACGCGGGTTGCTTTAGATGCCCGCGCACCCCACACCCTACCTGGACACCGGCACGCGGGCTGCTTTAGCTGCCCGCGCACCCCGCACCCTACCAGGACACCGGCACGCGGGCTGCTTTAGCTGCCCGCGCACCCTGCGCCCTACCTGGACACCGGAACGCGGGCTGCTTTAGCTGCCCGCGCACCCCGTGCCCTACCTGGGTACCGGCACGCGGGCTGCTTTAGCTGCCCGCGCACCCCGCACCCTACCTGCACACCGGCACGCGGGCTGCTTTAGCTGCCCGCGCCCGCCGCACCCTACCTGGGAACTGGCACGCGGGCTGCTTTAGCTGCCCGCGCACCACACACCTCACCAGCTTTTTTGATATGTCATAAAAAAACAAAATGGCGGATTCAAGATGGCGGCTAAAACTAATCTTGCTGCGATCTGGCTAGAAATCGTAACTAACGGGTTTTGTGGGTTACTGATCAAAGATTTTGCTGATTTTTGGATATTGGGAATTTTCAAGATGGCGGCTTTTAAAAACAGAACTTGCTCTGATTGGACTCAAAATTGACATCTTAGGGTTATTTGGGATACTGACCTCGATTATTAAGTTGATTTTTAGATTTCAAGTATTCTCAAGATGGCCGCCATACAAAAAAAACATGTTTAGGCCAGAACAATATAAAATTAAAAAATTGCGCCGCCCAACAAAACACCGCAGGCACAACGACCGCGGGCTGCTTTAGCAGCCCGCGCACTACGCAACCACTAGTCTATATATATATAGCTGGAAACCCACTCACTCACTCACTCACTGACTGACATAATTGTTCTCCCAGAAGGAGGGTCGGGGGGTGAAAGTCGTGTATGGGAAAAGTGTGGAGGTGGTTTTGGTGAGTATGGGAAAATTCCGAAATCTTGGAAAATTGCTCCTCATCATGGAGTGACCCTGCGGCCTGGCTAAACTATAAGAGGAAGGGGGGTGGTTCTCAAACTAATTTTGGAGAACACCCTGGGCAATTTCAGATTTTCGTATAAAAAATCCAAAATGGCGGAAAACAAGATGGCTGCCATACAAAATAAAAAGTTGAATATCTCGGAAACGGTTAGAGATAGAGGGGGGGTGTTCGACCAAATGTCATAGAGGGCGGTGGGGGTCAAGTGCTGGTGGTCATGAAAATCCAAGATGGCGGATCCAAAATGGCGGCCGAAAAAAAAGTTGCTCTGATCGGGATGAAATTTTGCATGCGGGTGGTCCTCGGGAAGCTTATTTGATATTTATCGTTCGTTTTTTGATTATTCCATTTTTCAAGATGGCCGCCATACAAGGGTATTTTGTATGGGGAGCTTATTTTGGCTCTGGCGCGGAAACGGTATCCCCGAGGTGGGGGGTCGCCATACTTTGTATTGTTCCTCTCCGGGGAAGGCATGTTTTGGTAAATGTAAAAATCCAATATGGCGGATTCAAGATGGCGGCTGGGAGTCAATTTGCTCTGATCCGGCCCAAAATCGATATCTGGGGGCTTTCGTGGTCAGTGTTTTTATTTTTATGGTTTGTTTTATGATTTTGCCATTTTTCAAGATGGCCGCCATACAAAATTTTATAGGTAAATCATGTATTTCATTGTATCGCGGAAATTTTTGCAGGTAGGTTGATAAATTCTTAAAAAATATGGTAGGTATGTATGAGGACAAAAAATTGTGTTCGTCAAAAATCCAATATGGCGGATCAAAGATGGCGGCCGGGAGTCAATTTGCTCCGATCCGTCTCAAAATTGATATCTGGAGGTTATCGGGTTCAAGAAATTTATTTTTATGGTTTGTTTTGTGTTCTTGTAATTTTTCAAGATGGCCGCCATACAACATTTTGTAGGTAAATCATGTATTTCATTGTATCGCGGAATTTAGTGTAGGTAGGTTGGTAGTTTCTTGGGAAATATGGTAGGTATGTATTAGGACAAAAAAATGTGTTCGTCAAAAATTTAATATGGCGGATCCCAGATGGCGGCCGGGTGTCAAGTTGCTCTGAACCGGCTGAAAATCGATATCTGGTTGTTGCCGGGGTCGCTGATTATAGATCTGAAGTTGTTTTTGTGACTACGTGAATTTTCAAGATGGCCGCCATACAAAAGTCACTGCCCGCGCACCCTGCACCTCACTGGCATATCGGCACGCGGGCTGCTTTAGCTGCACGCGCACAACTCACCTCACCAGCAATTTTGACATGATATTATAAAAACAAAATGGTGGATTTAAGATGGCGGCTGAAATTTATCTTGCTTCGATCTGGCTTGAAAACGTAGACAAGGGGTTTTTGGGGTAGCTTATCATAGAGTTTGGTTAGATTTTGGATTTTGACAGTTTTCAAGATGGCGGCTGATAAAAACACAACTTGCTCTGATTGGACTCAAAATTGACATCTGGGGGTGTTTAGGGTTTCTGATTTCAGGTTTGAGATTGTTTTTGACTATTAGTAATTTTTCAATATGGCCGCCATACAACATCAAATTGAAAGGGCCCGAATCAAATTATAATTAAAGACTTTCGCCGCCAAACAAACAACAGCCCAACAAAACACCGCGGGCTGCTCTAGCTGCCCGCGCACCTCGCACCCCACCCGCACACCAGCTCGCGGGCTGCTTTAGCTGCCCGCGCACCCCGCGCTCTATCTGAACACCGGCACGCGGGCTGCTTTACCTGCCCACGCACCTCGTAACCCACCCGCACACTAGGTCGCGGGCTGCTTTAGCTGCCCGCGCACCACTTTCCTCACCAGCAATTTTGACATGTTATAGAAAAACAAAATGGCGGATTCAAGATGGCGGCTAAAACAAATCTTGCTCCGATTTGGCTAGAAATCATAACTTACAGGTATTAGGGGTAGCTGATCATAGATTTTGTTGTTTGTTGGATTTTGAGAATTTTCAAGATGGCTAATAAAAACAAAACTTGCTCTGATTGAACTCAAAATTGACATTTAGGGGTTTCTTGAGTTACTGACCTTGGATATTAGGTTGACTTGGACCTTGTGCATTTTCAAAATGGCCGCCATACAAAAGTCACATCCAGCTCGCGGGCTGCTTTAGCTGCCCGCGCACCACGCACCTCACCTGCACTCCGGCACGCGGGCTGCTTTAGCTGCCCGCGCACCCCGCACCCTACCCGCACACCGGCACGCGGGCTCACCCTACACAGCCGCACCCTACCTGGAAACTAGCACGCGGGCTGCTTTTTGCTGCCCGCGCACCACACACCTCACCAGCTATTTTGACATGTCATAAAAAAACAAAATGGCGGATTCAAGATGGCGGCTAAAACTAATCTTGCTGCGATCTGGTTAGAAATCGTAACTAACGGGTTTTATGGGTTACTGATCATAGATTTTGCTGATTTTTGGATATTGAGAATTTTCAAGATGGCGGCTGATAGAAAAAATACTTGCTCAGATTGGACACAAAATTGAAATTTTAGGGTTTTCGTGAATACTGACCTCAAATATTAAGTTGACTTTTAAATTTCAAGTATTTCAAGATGGCCGCCATATAAAATAAATTTGTTTACGACAGAACTATATTAAATTAAATACTTGCGCCGCCCAACAAAACACCGCAGGCACAACGACCGCGGGCTGCTTTAGCAGCCCGCGCACTACGCAACCACTAGTTACTATATATATAGCTGGAAACCCACTCACTCACTCACTCACTCACTGACTGACATAATTGTTCTCCCAGAAGGAGGGTCGGGGGGTGAAAGTCGTGTATGGGAAAAGTGTGGAGGTGGTTTTGGTGAGTATGGGAAAATTCCGAAATCTTGGAAAATTGCTCCTCATCATGGAGTGACCCTGCGGCCTGGCTAAACTAAAAGAGGAAGGGGGGTGGTTCTCAAACTAATTTTGGAGCACACCCTGGGCAATTTCAGATTTTTGTGTAAAAAATCCAAAATGGCGGAAAACAAGATGGCTGCCATACAAAATAAAAAGTTGAATATCTCGGAAACGGCTAGAGATAGAGTGGGGGTGTTCGACCAAATGTCATAGACGGCGGTGGGGGTCAAGTGCTGGTAGTCATGAAAATCCAAGATGGCGGATCCAAAATGGCGGCTGAAAAAAAAGTTGCTCTGATCAGGATGAAATTTTGCATGCGGGTGGTCCTCGGGGAGCTTATTTGATATTTATTGTTTGTTTTTTGTTTTTTTCATTTTTAAAGATGGCCGCCATACAAGGGTATTTTGTATGGGGAGCTTTTTTTGGCTCTGGCGTGGAAACGGTGTCCCCGAGGTGGGGGGTCGTTATACTATGTATTGTTCTACTCCGGGGTAGGCAACTTTTGGTATATGTCAAAATTCAAAATGGCGGAATCAAAATGGCGGCCGAAATAAAAATTGCTCTGATCGGGATGAAATTTTGCATGCGGGTAGTCCTCACGGAGCTTATTTGATATTTTAGGTTCGTTTTTTGAATTTTTCATTTTTCAAGATGGCCGCCATACAAGGGTATTTTGTGTATGGGGAGCTTTTTTGGCTCTGGCGCGGAAACGGTGTCCCCGAGGTGGGGGGTCGCCATACTTTGTATTGTTCCTCTCCGGGGTAAACAATTTTTGGTAAATGTCAAAATCCAATATGGCGAATTCAAGATGGCGGCCGGGAGTAAATTTGCTCCGATCCGGCTCAAAATCGATATCTGGGGGTTTCCGGGGTCAGTGTTTTTATTTTTGAGGTTTGTTTTGTGATTTTGCTATTTTTCAAGATGGCCGCCACTATATATATAGCTGGAAACCCACTCACTCACTCACTCACTCACTGACTGACATAATTGTTCTCCCAGAAGGAGGGTCGGGGGGTAAAAGTCGTGTATGGGAAAAGTGTGGAGGTGGCTTTGGTGAGTATGGGAAAATTCCGAAATCTTGGAAAACTGCTCCTCATCATGGGGTGACCCTGCGGCCTGGCTAAACTATAAGAGGTAGGGGGGTGGTTCTCAAACTAATTTTGGAGCACACCCTGGGCAGTTTCAGATTTTGGTGAAAAAAATCCAAAATGGCGGAAAGCAAGATGGCCGCCATACAAAATAAAAAGTTGAATATCTCGGAAACGGTTAAAGATAGAGGGGGGGTGTTCGACCAAATGTCATAGAGGGCGGTGGGGGTCAAGTGCCAGTGGTCACGAAAATCCAAGATGGCGGATCCAAAATGGCGGCCGAAAAAAAAGTTGATCGGATCGGGATGAAATTTTGCATGCAGGTAGTCCTCGGGAAGCTTATTTGATATTTTTAATTCGTTTTTTGATTTTTCCATTTTTTAAGATGGCCGCCATACAAGGGTATTTTGTATGGGGAGCTTTTTTTGGCTCTGGCGCGGAAACGGTGTCCCCGAGGTGGGGGGTCGCTGTACTTTGTATTGTTCCTCTCCGGGGTAGGCAACTTTTGGTAAATGTCAAAATCCAATATGGCGGATTCAAGATGGCGGCCGGGAGTCAATTTGCTCCGATCCGGCTCAAAATCGATATCTGGGAGTTTTCGGGGTCAGTGTTTTTATTTCTATGGTTTGTTTTGTGATTTGGCCATTTTTCAAGATGGCTGCCATACAAAATGTTACAGGTGAATCATGTATTTCATTGTATCGCGGTATTTATTGCAGGTAGGTTGGTAGTTTCTCTGGAAATATGGTAGGTATGTATTAGGACAAAAAATTGTGTTTGTCAAAAATTAAAAATGGCGGAACCAAGATGGCGGCCGGAAGTCAAGTTGCTCTGATACGGCTGAAAATCGATATCTGGGGGTTGTCGGGGTCGCTGATTATAGATCTGAAGTATTTTTTGTGACTGTGTAAATTTTCAAGATGGCCGCCATACAAAATTTTGTAGGTGAATCATGTATTTCATTGTAACTCGGGATTTATTGCAGGTCGGTGGGTAGTTTCTTTGGAAATATGGTAGGCATGTATTTGGACAATTTTTTTTTTCATTTATTAAAAATGGTGGCCGGGTGTCAAGTTGCTCTGATCCGGATCAAAATCGATATCTGATGGAAATCGGGGAAACTGATTATAGATATGATGATTATTTTTTGTGACTGCGTAAATTTTCAAGATGGCCGCCCTACAAAAGTCACATTCGGCACGAAGGCTGCTTTAGCTGCCCGCGCACCCCGCACCCTACCAGGACTCAGGCACGCGGGCTGCTTTAGCTGCGGGCGCACCCTGCGCCCCACCTGGACACCGGCACGTGGGCTGCTTTAGCTGCCCGCGCACCCCGCACCCTACCTGGACACCAGCACGCAGACTGCTCTAGCTGCCCGCGCACCCCGCGCCCTACCTGAACAGCGGCACGCGGGCTGCTTTAGCTGCCCGCGCACCCCGCACCCTACCAGGACACAGGCACGCGGGCTGCTTTAGCTGCCCGCGCACCCTGCGCCCCACCTGGACACCGGCACGTGGGCTGCTTTAGCTGCCCGCGCACCCCGCACCCTACCTGGACACCAGCACGCAGGCTGCTCTAGCTGCCCGCGCAACCCGCGCCCTACCTGAACAGCGGCACGCGGGCTGCTTTATCTGCCCGCGCACACCGCATGTCACTGGCATATCGGCACGCGGGCTGCTTTAGCTGCCCGCGCACCACGTACCTCATCTGCACACCGGCACGCGGGCTGCTTAAGCTGCCCGCGCACCCCACCAGCAATTTGACATGTTATAAAAACAAAATGGCGGCCAACACTAATCTTGCCTCGATCTGGCTTGAAATCGTAGACAAGCAATTTTTATGGTAGCTGATCATAGATTTAGGTTGATTTTTGGATTTCGAGAATTTTCAAGATGGCGGCTGATAGAAAAAATACTTGCTCAGATTGGACTCAAAATTGATATCTGAGGGTTTTTTGGAATACTGACTTCAAATATTAAGTTGATTTTTAGATTTCAAGTATTTTCAAGATGGCCGCTATACAAATTAAATTTGTTTAGGCCAGAACTATATTAAATTAAATAAATAAAATACTTGCGCCGCCCAACAAAACACCGCAGGCACAACGACCGCGGGCTGCTTTAGCAGCCCGCGCACTACGCAACCACTAGTTACTATATATATAGCTGGAAACCCACTCACTCACTCACTCACTCACTGACTGACATAATTGTTCTCCCAGAAGGAGGGTCGGGGGGTGAAAGTCGTGTATGGGAAAAGTGTGGAGGTGGCTTTGGTGAGTATGGGAAAATTCCGAAATCTTGGAAAATTGCTCCTCATCATGGAGCGACCCTGCGGCCTGGCTAAACTATAAGAGGTAGGGGGGTGGTTCTCAAACTAATTTTGGAGCACACCCTGGGCAATTTTAGTTTTTGTTAAAAAAAAAACAAAATGGCGGAAAACAAGATGGCTGCCATACAAAATAAAAAGTTGAATATCTCGGAAACAGTTAGAGATAGAGAGGGGGTGTTCGACCAAATGTCATAGAGGGCGGTGGGGGTCAAGTGCCGGTGGTCACGAAAATCCAAGATGGCGGATTCAAAATGGCGGCCGAAAAAAAAGTTGCTCGGATCGCGATAAAATTTTGCATGCGGGTAGTCTTTAGGGAGTTTATTTGATATTTTAGGTTTGTTTTTTGAATTTATAATTTTTCAAGATGGCCGCCATACAAGGGTATTTTGTATGGGGAGCTTTTTTTGGCTCTCCATACAAATCGGTGTCCCCGAGGTGGGGGGTCGCCATACTTTGTATTGTTCCTCTCCGGGGTAGGCAACCTTTGGTAAATAACAAAATCCAATATGGCGGATTCAAGATGGCGGCCGGGAGTCAATTTGCTCCGATCCGGCTCAAAATCGATATCTGGGGGTTTTTGGGATCAGTGATTTTATTTTGATGGCTTTTTTTGTGACTCTGCCATTTTTAAAGATGGCCGCCATACAAAATGTTACAGGTGAATCATGTATTTCATTGTATCGCGGTATTTATTGCAGGTAGGCTGGTAGTTTCTTTGGAAATATGGTAGGTATGTATTAGGACAAAAAATTGTGTTTGTCGAAAATCCAATATGGCGGATCTAAGATGGCGGCCGGTTGTCAAGTTGCTCTGATCCGGCTGAAAATCGATATCTTGGGTTTTTTTGGTTCGTGGATTACAGATTTGATCTTTTTTTGTGACTGCATGAATTTTCAAGATGGCCGCCATACAAAATTTTGTAGGTAAATCATTTCATTCTATCGCGGAATTTATGGTAGGTATGTATAAGGACAAAAAATTTTGCTTGTCGAAAATCCAATATGGCGGATTCAAGATGGCGGCCGGGAGTTAAATTGCTCCGATCCGTCTCAAAATCGATATCAGGGGGTTTTTGGGGTCAATGATTTAATTTCGATGATTTTTTTTTTGTGACTGTCATTAATCAAGATGGCCGCCATACAAAATTTTGTAGGTGAATCATGTATTCATTGTATCGCGGGATTAATTGCAGGTCGGTTAATAGTTTCTTTGGGAATATGGTAGGTATGTATGTGGACATTTTTTTTTTATATTTTAAAAATGGCGGCCGGGTGTCAAGTCACTCTGATCCGGGTCAAAATCGATATCTGGGGGATATCAGGGTTACTGATTATAAACATGATTATTTATTTGTGACTGCGTGAATTTTAAAGATGGCCGCCAAACAAAAGTCACATTTGGCACGCGGGCTGCTTTAGCTGCCCGCGCAACCCGCACCCTACCAGGACACCGGCACGCGGGCTGCTTTAGCTGCCCGCGCACCCCTTGCCCTACCTGGATACCGGCACGCGGGCTGCTTTAGCTGCCCGCGCACCCCGCACTCTACCAGGAAACCGGCACGTGGGCTGCTTTAACTGCCAGCGCACCCCGCACATCACCCGCATGCCGGCTCGCGGGCTGCTTTAGCTGCCCGCGCACAAGTCACCTTTCAGCTATTTTGACATGTTATAGAAAAACAAAAGGCGGATTTAAGATGGCGGCTAAAACTAATCATGCTCCGATCTGATGTACTAGAAATCGTAACTTACGGGTTTTAGGGGGATTTTTGTTTGATTTTTGAATTTTGAGAATTTTCAAGATGGCGGCTGTTAAAAACAAGACTTGCTCTGATTGGACTCAAAATTGACAAATGTGGGTTTTTTGGGTTTCTGAGTTCAGGTTTGAGATTACTTTTGAAAATTTGTGATTTTTCAAGATGGCCGCCATACAAAAATAAAATGTTTAGGCCAGAACAAAATAAAATTAAACACTTGCGCCGCCCAACAAAACACCGCAGGCACAACGACCGCGGGCTGCTTTAGCAGCCCGCGCACTACGCAACCACTAGTTAATATATATATAGCTGGAAACCCACTCACTCACTGACTGACATAATTGTTCTCCCAGAAGGAGGGTCGGGGGGTAAAAGTCGTGTATGGGAAAAGTGTGGAGGTGGTTTTGGTGAGTATGGGAAAATTCCGAAATCTTGGAAAACTGCTCCTCATCATGGAGTGACCCTGCGGCCTGGCTAAACTATAAGAGGTAGGGGGGTGGACCTCAAACTAATTTTGGAGCACTCTCTGGGCAGTTTCAGATTTTGGTGAAAAAAATCCAAAATGGCGGAAAACAAGATGGCCGCCATACAAAATAAAAAGTTGAATATCTCGGCAACAGTAAGAGATAGAGGAGGGGTGTTCGACCAAATGTCATAGAGGGCGGTGGATGTCAAGTGCTGGTAGTCATGAAAATCCAAGATGGCGGATCCAAAATGGCGGCCGAAACAAAAGTTGCTCTGATCGGGATGAAATTTTGCATGCGGGTGGTCCTCGGGGAGCTTATTTGATATTTTAGGTTCGTTTTTTGAATTTTTCATTTTTCAAGATGGCCGTCATACAAGGGTATTTTGTATGGGGAGCTTTTTTTGGCTCTGGCGTGGAAACGGTGTCCCCGAGGTGGGGGGTCACCATAATATGTATTGTTCTACTTCGGTGTAGGCAACTTTTGGTATATGTCAAAATTCAAAATGGCGGAATCAAAATGGCGGTCGGGAGGCAATTTGCTCCGATCCGGCTCAAAATCGATATCTGGGGGTTTTCGGGGTCAATGATTTTATTTTGATGGTATTTTTTGTGACTCTGCCATTTTTAAAGATGGCCGCCCTACAAAATGTTACAGGTAAATCATGTATTTTATTGTATAGCGGTATTTATTGCAGGTAGGTCGGTAGTTTCTTTGGAAATATGGTAGGTATGTATAAGGACGAAAAATTGTGTTAGTAAAAAAACCAATATGGCGGATCCAAGATGGCGGCCGGGAGTCAATTTGCTCCGATCCGGCTCAAAATTGATATCTGGGTGTTTTTGGGGTCAGTATTTTTGTTTTTGTGGTTTGTTTTGTGATTTTGTATTATTCCAAGATGGCCGCCATACAAAATGTTACAGGTAAATCATGTATTTCATTGTATCGCGGTATTTATTGCAGGTAGGTTGGTAGTTTCTTTGGAAATATGGTAGGTATGTATAAGGACGAAAAATTGTGTTAGTAAAAAAACCAATATGGCGGATCCAAGATGGCGGCCGGGTGTCAAGTTGCTATGATCGGGCTGAAAATCAATATCTGGGGGTTTTTGGGTTCGCGGATTACAGATTTGAACTTTTTTTTGTAACTGCGTAAATTTTCAAGATGGCCGCCATACAAAATTTTGTTGGTAAATCATGTATTTTATTGTATCGCGGAATTTATTGCAGGTAGATTGGTAGATGCTTTGGAAATATGGTGGGTATGTATTAGGACAAAAAAATGTGTTTGTTGAAAATCCAATATGGCGGATTTAAGATGGCAGCCGGGAGTAAAATTGCTCCGATCCGTCTCAAAATCGTTATCAGGGGGTTTTTGGGGCCAATGATTTAATTTCGATGGTATTTTTTGTGACTCTGCCATTAATCAAGATGGCTGCCATACAAAATTTTGTAGGTGAATCATGTGTTTCATAGTATGGCGGGATTTATTGCAGGTCAGTTGGTAGTTTCTTTGGAAATATGGTAGGCATGTATACGGACATAATTATTTTTTTTATATATTAAAAATGGAGGCCGGGTGTCAAGTTGCTCTGATCCGGGTCAAAATCGATATCTGGGGGATATCGAGGTAACTGATTATAAATATGATTATTTTTGTGATTGCGTGAATTTTCAAGATGGCCGCCATACAAAAGTCACATCCGGCACGCGGGCTGCTTTAGCTGCCCGCGCACCCCGCGCCCTACCTGGACACCGGCACGCGGGCTGCTTTAGCTGCCCGCGCACCCCGCGCCCTACCTGGACACCGGCACGCGGGCTGCTTTAGCTGCCCGCGCACCCCGCACCCTTCCAGGACACCGGCACGCGGGCTGCTTTAGCTGCCCTCGCACCCCGCGCCCTACCTGGACACCGGCACGCGGGCTGCTTTAGCTGACTGCGCACTCCGCGCCCTAACTAAACACCAGCACGCGGGCTGCTTTAGCTGCCCGCGCACGCCGCACCCTGACCTGGAAAACGGCACGCGGGCTGCTTTAGCTGCCCGCGCACCACCCACCTCATCAGCAATTTTGACATGTCATAGAAAAACAAAATGGTGGATTTAAGATGGCGCCTAAAACTAATCTTGCTCCGATCTGACTAGAAATCGTAACTTACGGGTTTTAGGGGTAGCACATCAAAGATTTTTGTTTGATTTTTGGATTCTGAGAATTTTCAAGATGGCGGCTGATTAAAACAAAACTTGCTGTGATTGAATTCAAAATTGACATCTGGGGGTGTTTTTGGTTTCTGATTTCAGGTTTGAGATTGTTTTTGACTATTTGTGATTTTTCAAGATGGCCGCCATACAAACAGAATAAGTTTAGAACTGTACAGAAAATATATTAAAAACTTGCGCCGCCCAACAACACACCGCAGGCACAACGACCGCGGGCTGCTTTAGCAGCCCGCGCACTACGCAACCACTAGTTACTATATATATAGCTGGAAACCCACTCACTCACTCACTCACTCACTGACTGACATAATTGTTCTCCCAGAAGGAGGGTCGGGGGGTGAAAGTCGTGTATGGGAAAAGTGTGGAGGTGGTTTTGGTGAGTATGGGAAAATTCCGAAATCTTGGAAAACTGCTCCTCATCATGGAGTGACCCTGCGGCCTGGCTAAACTATAAGAGGTAGGGGGGTGGATCTCAAACTAATTTTGGAGCACACCCTGGGCAATTTCAGATTTTGGTGAAAAAAATCCAAAATGGCGGAAAACAAGATGGCCGCCATACAAAATATAAAGTTGAATATCTCGGAAACGGTTAGAGATAGAGGGGGGGTGTTCGACCAAATGTCATAGAGGACGGTGGGGGTCAAGTGCCGGTGGTCACGAAAATGCAAGATGGCGGATCCAAAATGGCGGCCGAAAAAAAAGTTGCTCGGATCGGGATGAAATTTTGCAAGCGGGTGGTCCTCTGGGAGCTTATTTGATATTTTTGGTTTGTTTTTTGATTATGCCATTTTTAAAGATGGCCGCCATACAAGGGTATTTTGTATGGGGAGCTTTTTTTGGCTCTGACGCGGAAACGGTGTCCCTGAGGTGGGGGGCCGCCATACTTTGTATTGTTCCTCTCCGGGGTAGGCATGTTTTAGGTAATGTCAAAATCCAATATGGCGGATTCAAGATGGCGGCCGGGAGTCAATTTGCTCCGATCCGGCTCAAAATCGATATCTGGGGGTTTTCGGGGTCAATGATTTTATTTTGGTGGTTTGTTTTGTGAATCTACCATTTTTCAAGATGGCCGCCATACAAAATTTTGTAGGTAAATCATGTATTTCATTGTATCGCGGAATTTAATGCAGGTAGGTTGGTAGTTTCTTTGGAAATACGGTAGGTTTGTATTAGGACAAAAAATTGTGTTTGTCAAAAATTTAAAATGGCGGAACCAAGATGGCGGCCGGAAGTCAAGTTGCTCTGATACGGCTGAAAATCGATATCTGGGAGTTGTCGGGGTCGCTGATTATAGATCTGAAGTATTTTTTGTGACTGTGTAAATTTTCAAGATGGCCGCCATACAAAATTTTGTAGGTGAATCATGTATTTCATTGTATCGCGGGATTAATTGCAGGTCGGTTGGTAGTTTCTTTGGAAATATGGTAGGTATGTATTTGGACTAATTCTTTCTTTATATTTTAAAAATGGCGGCCGGGTGTCAAGTTGCTCTGATCCGGGTCAAAATCGATATCTGGGGGATATCAGGGTTACTGATTATAAACATGATTATTTTTTCGTGACTGCGTGAATTTTAAAGATGGCCGCCAAACAAAAGTCACATCCGGCACGCGGGCTGCTTTAGCTGCCCGCGCACTCCGCGCCCTACCTGGACACCGGCACGCGGGTTGCTTTAGATGCCCGCGCACCCCACACCCTACCTGGACACCGGCACGCGGGCTGCTTTAGCTGCCCGCGCACCCCGCACCCTACCAGGACACCGGCACGCGGGCTGCTTTAGCTGCCCGCGCACCCTGCGCCCTACCTGGACACCGGAACGCGGGCTGCTTTAGCTGCCCGCGCACCCCGTGCCCTACCTGGGTACCGGCACGCGGGCTGCTTTAGCTGCCCGCGCACCCCGCACCCTACCTGCACACCGGCACGCGGGCTGCTTTAGCTGCCCGCGCCCGCCGCACCCTACCTGGGAACTGGCACGCGGGCTGCTTTAGCTGCCCGCGCACCACACACCTCACCAGCTTTTTTGATATGTCATAAAAAAACAAAATGGCGGATTCAAGATGGCGGCTAAAACTAATCTTGCTGCGATCTGGCTAGAAATCGTAACTAACGGGTTTTGTGGGTTACTGATCAAAGATTTTGCTGATTTTTGGATATTGGGAATTTTCAAGATGGCGGCTTTTAAAAACAGAACTTGCTCTGATTGGACTCAAAATTGACATCTTAGGGTTATTTGGGATACTGACCTCGATTATTAAGTTGATTTTTAGATTTCAAGTATTCTCAAGATGGCCGCCATACAAAAAAAACATGTTTAGGCCAGAACAATATAAAATTAAAAAATTGCGCCGCCCAACAAAACACCGCAGGCACAACGACCGCGGGCTGCTTTAGCAGCCCGCGCACTACGCAACCACTAGTTAATATATATATAGCTGGAAACCCACTCACTCACTGACTGACATAATTGTTCTCCCAGAAGGAGGGTCGGGGGGTGAAAGTCGTGTATGGGAAAAGTGTGGAGGTGGGTTTGGTGAGTATGGGAAAATTCCGAAATCTTGGAATATTGCTCCTCATCATGGAGTGACCCTGCGGCCTGGCTAAACTATGAGAGGTAGGTGGGTGGTTCTGAAACTAATTTTGGAGCACACCCTGGGCAATTTCAGATTTTGGTAAAAAAAGTCCAAAATGGCGGAAAACAAGATGGCTGCCATACAAAATAAAAAGTTGAAAATCTCGAAAACGGTTAGAGATAGAAGGGGGGTGTTCGACCAAATGTCATAGAGGGCGGTGGGGGTCAAGTGCCAGTGGTCGCGAAAATCCAAGATGGCGGATCCAAAATGGCGGCCGAAAAAAAAGTTGCTCTGATCGGGATGAAATTTTGCATGCGGGTGGTCCTCGGGGAGCTTATTTGATATTTGTGGTTCGTTTTTTGTTTTTTTCATTTTTCAAGATGGCCGCCATACAAGGGTATTTTGTATGGGGAGCTTTTTTTGCCTCTGGCGCGGAAACGGTGTCCCCGAGGTGGGGGGTCGTCATACTTTGTATTGTTCCCCTTTGGGGTAGGCATGTTTTGGTAAATGTCAAAATCCAATATGGCGGATTCAAGATGGCGGCCGGGAGTCAATTTGCTCCGATCTGGCTCAAAATCGATATCTGGGGGTTTCCGGGGTCAGTGTTTTTATTTTGGTGGTTTGTTTTATGACTCTACCATTTTTCAAGATGGCCGCCATACAAAATTTTGTAGGTAAATCATGTATTTCATTGTATCGCGGAATTGATTGCAGGTAGGTTGGTAGTTTCTTTGGAAATACGGTAGGTATGTATGAGGACAAAAAATTGTATTCGTTTAAAAATCAATATGGCGGATACAAGATGGCGGCCGGAAGTCAATTTGCTCCGATCCGGCTCAAAATCGATATCTGGGGGTTTCCGGGGTCAGTGTTTTTATTTTTGAGGTTTGTTTTGTGACTGTACCATTTTTCAAGATGGCCACCATACAAAATTTTGTAGGTGAATTATGTATTTAATTGTATCGCGAAATTTATTGCTGGTGGGTAAGTAGTTTGTTTGGAGATATGGTAGGTATGTAATAGAACATTAAATTAAGTTTGTCAAAAATACAATATGGCGGATCCAAGATGGTGGTCAGGAGTCATGTTGTCATCCGGCTTAAATTCGGTATCTGGGGGTTTTTGGGGTCGCTGATTATAGATCTGAAGTTTTTTTTTTATGACTACGTGAATTTTCAAGATGGCCGCCATATAAAAGTCACATCCGGCACGCGGGCTGCTTTAGCTGCCCGCGCACCACGCACCTCATCTGCACACCGGCACGCGGGCTGCTTTAGCTGCCCGCGCACCACGCACATCACCTGCACACCGGCACGCGGGCTGCTTTAGCTGCTCGCGCACCACCCACCATACATAGAAAAACAAAATGGCGAATTTAAGATGGCGGCTAAAACTTATCTTGCTCCGATCTGACTAGAAATCGTAACTTACGGGTTTAAGGGGTAGCACATCAGAAATTTTTGGTTGATTTTTGGATTTTGAGAATTTTCAAGATGGCGGCTGATAAAAACAAAACTTGCTGTGATTGGACTCAAAATTGACATCTGGGGGTGTTTTTGATTTCTGATTTCAGGTTTGAGATTGTTTTTGACTATTTGTGATTTTTCAAGATGGCCGCCATACAAAATCAAATTGAAAGGGCCCGAATCAAATTATAATTAAAGACTTGCGCCGCCCAACAAAACACCGCAGGCACAACGACCGCGGGCTGCTTTAGCAGCCCGCGCACTACGCAACCACTAGTTACTATATATATAGCTGGAAACCCACTCACTCACTCACTCACTCACTGACTGACATAATTGTTCTCCCAGAAGGAGGGTCGGGGGGTGAAAGTCGTGTATGGGAAAAGTGTGGAGGTGGTTTTGGTGAGTATGGGAAAATTCCGAAATCTTGGAAAATTGCTCCTCATCATCGAGTGACCCTGCGGCCTGGCTAAACTAAAAGAGGAAGGGGGGTAGTTCTCAAACTAATTTTGGAGCACACCCTGGGCAGTTTCAGATTTTAGTGTAAAAAATCCAAAATGGCGGAAAACAAGATGGCTGCCATACAAAATAAAAAGTTGAATATCTCGGAAACGGTTAGAGATAGAGTGGGGGTGTTCGACCAAATGTAATAGAGGGCGGTGGGGGTCAAGTGCTGGTAGTCATGAAAATCCAAGATGGCGGATCCAAAATGGCAGCTGAAAAAAAAGTTGCTCTGATCGGGATGAAATTTTGCATGCGGGTGGTCCTCGGGGAGCTTATTTGATATTTATTGTTTGTTTTTTGTTTTTTTCATTTTTCAAGATGGCCGCCATACAAGGGTATTTTGTATGGGGAGCTTTTTTTGGCTCTGGCGTGGAAACGGTGTCCCCGAGGTGGGGGGTCGTCATACTATGTATTGTTCTACACCGGGGTAGGCATTTTTTGGTATATGTCAAAATTCAAAATGGCGGAATCAAAATGGCGGCCGAAATAAAAGTTGCTCTGATCGGGATGAAATTTTGCATGCGGGTAGTCCTCGAGGAGCTTATTTGATATTTTAGGTTCGTTTTTCAAATTTTTCATTTTTCAAGATGGCCGCCATACAAGGGTATTTTGTATGGGGAGCATTTTTTGGCTCTGGCGCGGAAACGATGTCCCCGGGGGGGGGGGTCGTCATACTTTATATTGTTCCTCTCCGGGGTAGGCAACTTTTGATAAATGTCAAAATCCAATATGGCGGATTCAAGATGGCGACCGGGAATAAATTTGATCCGATCCGGCTCAAAATCGATATCTGGGGGTTTTTGGGGTCACTGTTTTAATTTTTATGTTTTGTTTTGTGATTTTGCCATTTTTCAAGATGGCCGCCATACAAAATGATACAGGTGAATCATGTATTTCATTGTATCGCGGTATTTATTGCAGATAGGTTGGTAGTTTCTTTAGAAATAAGGTAGGTATGTATTAGAACAAATAAAATGTGTTAGTCGAAAATCCAATATGGCGGATCTAAGATGGCGGCCGGTTGTCAAGTTGCTCTGATCCGGCTGAAAAACGATATCTGGTGGTTGTCGGGGTCGCTGATTACAGATCACCTGCACTCCGGCACGCGGGCTGCTTTAGCTGCCCGCGCACTCCGCACCTTACCTGAACACCGGCACGCGGGCTGCTTTAGCTGCCCGGGCACCTCACACCTCACCAGCTATTTTGACATGTCATAAAAAAACAAAATGGCGGATTCAAGATAGCGGCTAAAACTAATCTTGCTGCGATCTGGCTAGAAATCGTAACTAACGGGTTTTATGGGTTACTGATCATAGATTTTGCTGATTTTTGGATATTCAGAATTTTCAAGATGGCGGCTGTTAAAAACAAAAGTTGCTCTGATTGAACTCAAAATTGACACCTGGGGGTTTCTTGAATTTCGGATTTCAGGTTTGAGATTGATTTTGAATTTTTGTGATTTTTCAAGATGGCCGCCATACAATAAGAACATGTTTAGTTCAGAACAGTCTGTAATTAAAAAAACTTGCGCCGCCCAACAAAACACCGCAGGCACAACGACCGCGGGCTGCTTTAGCAGCCCGCGCACTACGCAACCACTAGTTACTATATATATAGCTGGAAACCCACTCACTCACTCACTCACTGACTGACATAATTGTTCTCCCAGAAGGAGGGTCGGGGGGTGAAAGTCGTGTATGGGAAAAGTGTGGAGGTGGTTTTGGTGAGTATGGGAAAATTCCGAAATCTTGGAAAACTGCTCCTCATCATGGAGTGACCCTGCGGCCTGGCTAAACTATAAGAGGTAGGGGGGTGGTACTCAAACTAATTTTGGAGCACACCCTGGGCAATTTCAGATTTTGGTGAAAAAAATCCAAAATGGCGGAAAACAAGATGGCTGCCATACAAAATATAAAGTTTAATATCTCGGAAACGGTTGGAGATAGAGGGGGGGTGTTCGACCAAATGTCATAGAGGGCGGTGGGGGTCAAGTGCCGGTGGTCACGAAAATCCAAGATGGCGGATCCAAAATGGCGGCCGAAAAAAAAGTTGCTCTGATCGGGATGAAATTTTGCATGCGGGTGGTCCTCGGGGAGCTTATTTGATATTTATTGTTTGTTTTTTGTTTTATTCATTTTTCAAGATGGCCGCCATACAAGGGTATTATGTATGGGTAGCTTTTTTTGGCTCTGGCGTGGAAACGGTGTCCCCGAGGCGGGGGGTCGTCATACTATGTATTGTTCTAATCCGGGGTAGGCAACTTTTGGTATATGTCAAAATTCAAAATGGCGGAATCAAAATGGCGGCCGAAATAAAAGTTGCTCTGATCTGGATGAAATTTTGCATGCGGGTAGTCCTTAGGGAGCTTATTTGATATTTTAGGTTCGTTTTTTGAATTTTTCATTTTTCAAGATGGCCGCCATACAAGGGTATTTTGTATGGGGAGCTTTTTTTGGCTCTGGCGCGGAAACGGTGTCCCCGAGGTTGGGGGTCGCCATACTTTGTATTGTTCCTCTCCGGGGTAGGCAATTTTTGGTAAATGTCAAAATCCAATATGGCGGATTCAAGATGGCGGCCGGGAGTAAATGTGCTCCGATCCGGCTCAAAATCGATATCTGGGGGTTTTGGGGGTCAATGATTTTATTTTTATATTTTTTTCGTGTTTCTGCCAATTTTCAAGATGGCCGCCATACAAAATGTTACAGGTGAATCATGTATTTCATTGTATCGCGGTATTTATTGCAGGTAGGTTGGTAGTTTCTTTGGAAATATGGTAGGTATGTCTTAGGAAAAAAAATTGTGTTTGTCGAAAATCCAATATGGCGGATCTAAGATGGCGGCCGGTTGTCAAGTTGCTCTGATCCGGCTGAAAATCGATATTTGGTGGTTGTCGGGGTCGCTGATTATAGATCTGAAGTTTTTTTTGTGGCTGCGTGAATTTTCAAGATGGCCGCTATACAAATTATTGTAGGTAATTCATGTATATCATGGTATCGCGGAATTTATTGCAGATAAGTTAGTAGTTTCTTTGGAAATATGGTAGGCATGTGTTTGGTTTTTTTTTTTTTTCATTTATTAAAAATGGCGGCCGGGTGTCAAGTTGCTCTGATCCGGCTGCCCGCACACCCCGCACCCTCCCAGGACACAGGCACGCGGGCTGTTTTAGCTGCCCGCGCTCCCCGCGCCCTACCTGGACACCGGCACGCGGGCTGCTTTAGCTGCCCGCGCAACCCGCACCCTCCCAGGACACAGGCACGCGGGCTGCTTTAGCTGCCCGCGCACCCCGTACCCTCCATGGACACAGGCACGCGGGCTGCTTTAGCTTTTAGCAGCCCGCGCACCCCGCGCCCTACCAGAAAACCGACACGCGGGCTGCTTTAGCTGCCCGCGCACCCCGCAGTCTACCTGGACACCAGCACGCGGGCTGCTTTAGCTGCCCGCGCACCCTGCATCCCACCCGCACACCGGCTCGCGGGCTGCTTTAGCTGCCCGCGCACCCCGCCCCTCACCTGCACACCGGCACGCGGGCTGCTTTAGCTGCCCGCGCACCCCGCACCCTACCAGGACACCGGCACGCGGGCTGCTTTAGCTGCCCGCGCACGCTACACCCTAACTGGAAACCGGCACGCGCGCTGCTTTAACTGCCTGCGCATCACCCACCTCACCAGCAATTTTGACATGTCATAGAAAAACAAAATGGCGGATTTAAAATGGCGGCTAAAACTAATCTTGCTCCGACCTGGCTAGAAATCGTAACTTACGGGTTTTATGGGTTGCTGATCATAGATTTTGCTGATTTTTGGATTTTGAGAATTTTCAAGATGGCGGCTGTTAAATACAAAACTTGCTCTGATTGGACTCAAAATTGACATTTGGGGGTTTCTTGGGTTACTGACCTTGGATATTAGGTTGATTTGTAGATATCGAAAAATTTCAAGATGGCCGCTATACAAATTAAAATAGAAAAAGCCCGAATTAAATTATAATTTAAGACTTGCGCCGCCAAACAAACAAGAGCCCAACAAAACACCGCGGGCTGCTTTAGCAGCCCGCGCACTACGCAACCACTAGTTACTATATATATAGCTGGAAACCCACTCACTCACTCACTCACTCACTGACTGACATAATTGTTCTCCCAGAAGGAGGGTCGGGGGGTGAAAGTCGTGTATGGGAAAAGTGTGGAGGTGGTTTTGGTGAGTATGGGAAAATTCCGAAATCTTGGAAAATTGCTCCTCATCATGGAGTGACCCTGCGGCCTGGCTAAACTATAAGAGGTAGGGGGGTGGTTCTCAAACTAATTTTGGAGCACACCCTGGGCAATTTCAGATTTTCATGTAAAAAATCCAAAATGGCGGAAAACAAGATGGCTGCCATACAAAATAAAAAGTTTAATATCTCGCAAAAGATTACAGATAGAGGGGGGGTGTTCGACCAAATGTCATAGAGGGCGGTGGGGGTCAAGTGCCGGTGGTCACGAAAATCCAAGATGGCGGATCCAAAATGGCGGCCGAAAAAAAAGTTGCTCGAATCGGGATGAAATTTTGCATGTGGGTGGTCCTCTGGGAGCTGTTCTGATATTTTTGGTTTGTTTTTTGATTTTTCCATTTTTCAAGATGGCCGCCATACAAGGGTATTTTGTATGGGGAGCTTATTTTAGCTCTGGCGCGGAAACGGTGTCCCCGAGGTGGGGGGTCGCCATACTTTGTATTGTTCCTCTCCAGGGTAGGCATGTTTTGGTAAATGTCAAAATCCAATATGGCGGATTCAAGATGGCGGCCGGGAGTCAATTTGCTCCGATCCGGCTCAAAATCGATATCTGGGGGTTTCCGGGGCCAATTATTTTATTTTGGTGGTTTATTATGTGACTCTACCATTTTTCAAGATGGCCGCCATACAAAATTTTGTAGGTAAATCATGTATTTCGTTGTATCGCGGAATTGATTGCAGGTAGGTTGGTAGTTTCTTTGGAAATACGGTAGGTATGTATGAGGACAAAAAATTGTGTTCTTTTAAAAATCCAATATGGCGGATACAAGATGGCGGCCGGGAGTAAAATTGCTCCGATCCGGCTGAAAATCGATATATGGGGGTTTTTGGGTTCGTGGATTACAGATTTGATCTTTTTTTGTGACTGCGTGAATTTTCAAGATGGCCGACATACAAAATTTTGTAGTAAATTATTTATTTCATTGTATCGCGGAATTTATTGCAGGTCGATTGGTAGATTTGGAATGATGGTAGGTATGTATAAGGACAAAAATTGTGCGTGTTGAAAATCCAATATGGCGGATTCAAGATGGCGGCCGGGAGTAAAATTGCTCCGATCCGTCTCGAAATCGATGTCAGGGGGTTTTTGGGGTCAATGATTTAATTTCGATGGTTTTTTTTGTGACTGCCATTAATCAAGATGGCCGCCATACAAAATTTTGTAGGTGAATCATGTATTTCATTGTATCGCGGGATTAATTGCAGGTCGGTTGGTAGTTTCTTTGGAAATATGGTAGGTATGTATTTGGACATTTTTTTTTTTATATTTTAAAAATGGCGGCCGGGTGTCAAGTTGCTCTGTTCCAGGTCAAATTCGATATCTGGGGTATATCAGGGTTACTGATTGTAAACATGTTTTTTTTTGTGACTGCGTGAATTTTAAAGATGGCCGCCAAACAAAAGTCACATCTGGCACGCGGGCTGCTTTAGCTGCTCGCGCACCTCGCACCCTACCAAGACACCGGCACGCGGGCTGCTTTAGCTGCCCGCGCACCCCGCGCCCTACCTGGACACGGGCACGCGGGCTGCTTTAGCTGCCCGCGCACCCCGCGCCCTACCTGGACACCGGCACGCGGGCTGCTTTAGCTGCCCGCGCACCCCGCGCCCTACCTGGACACCGGCACGCGGGCTGCTTTAGCTGCCCGCGCACCCCGCGCCCTACCTGGACACCGGCACGCGGGCTGCTTTAGCTGCCCGCGCACCCCGCGCCCTACCTGGACACCGGCACGCGGGCTGCTTTAGCTGACCGCGCACCCCGCGCCCTACCTGGACACCGGCACGCGGGCTCCTTTAGCTGCCCGCGCACCCCGCGCCCTACCTGGACACCGGCACGCGGGCTGCTTTAGCTGCCCGCGCACCCCGCGCCCTACCTGGACACCGGCACGCGGGCTGCTTTAGCTGCCCGCGCACCCCGCGCCCTACCTGGACACCAGCACGCGGGCTGCTTTAGCTGCCCGCGCACCACTCACCTCACCAGCAATTTTGACATGTTATAAAAACAAAATGGCGGATTCGAGATGGCGGCTAAAACTAATATTGCTCCGATCTGTTTTGAAATCGTAGACAAGAAGTTTTTGGTGTAGCTGATCATAAATTTTGGTTGATTTTTGGATTTTGTCAATTTTCAAGATGGCGGCTGATAAATACAAAACTTGCTCTGATTGGACTCAAAATTGACACCTGGGGGTTTCTTGAATTTCGGATTTCAGATTTGAGATTGATTTTGAAATTTTGTGATTTTTCAAGATGGCCGCCATACAAAAAGAACATGTTTAGGTCAGAACAGTATGTAATTAAAAAAACTTGCGCCGCCCAACAAAACACCGCAGGCACAACGACCGCGGGCTGCTTTAGCAGCCCGCGCACTACGCAACCACTAGTTACTATATATATAGCTGGAAACCCACTCACTCACTCACTCACTGACTGACATAATTGTTCTCCCAGAAGGAGGGTCGGGGGGTAAAAGTCGTGTATGGAAAAAGTGTGGAGGTGGTTTTGGTGAGTATGGGAAAATTCCGAAATCTTGGAAAACTGCTCCTCATCATGGAGTGACCCTGCGGCCTGGCTAAACTATAAGAGGTAGGGGGGTGGATCTCAAACTAATTTTGGAGCACACCCTGGGCAGTTTCAGATTTTGGTGAAAAAAATCCAAAATGGCGGAAAACAAGATGGCCGCCATACAAAATTAAAACTTAAATATCTCGGAAACTGTTAGAGATAGAGTTGGGGTGTTCGACCAAATGTCATAGAGGGCGGTGGGGGTCAAGTGCTGGTAGTCATGAAAATCCAAGATGGCGGATCCAAAATGGCGGCCGAAACAAAAGTTGCTCTGATCGGGATGAAATTTTGCATGCGGGTGGTCCTCGGGGAGCTTATTTGATATTTTTTGTTTGTTTTTTGTTTTTTTCATTTTTCAAGATGGCCGCCATACAAGGGTATTTTGTATGGGGAGCTTTTTTTGGCTCTGGCGTGGAAACGGTGTCCCCGAGGTGGGGGGTCGCCATACTATGTATTGTTCCTCTCCGGGGTAGGCATGTTTTTGTAAATGTCAAAATCCAATATGGCGGATTCAACATGGCGGCTGGGAGTCAATTTGCTCCGATCCGGCTCAAAATCGATTTCTGGGGGTTTTTGGGGTCAGTGATTTTATTTTGATGGTTTTTTTTGTGACTCTGCCATTTTTAAAGATGGCCGCCCTACAAAATGTTACAGGTAAATCATGTATTTTATTGTATCGCGGTATTTATTGCAGGTAGGTTGGTAGTTTCTTTGGAAATATGGTAGGTATGTATTAGGAAGAAAAATTGTGTTTGTCAAAAATCCAATATGGCGGATCCAAGATGGCGGCCGGGAGTGAAATTGCTCCGATCCGGCTGAAAATCGATATATGGGGGTTTTTGGGTTCGTGGATTACAGATTTGATCTTTTTTTTGTGACTGCGTGAATTTTCAAGATGGCCGACATACAAAATTTTGTAGGTAAATTATGTATTTCATTGTATCGCGGAATTTATTGCAGGTCGATTGGTAGATTTGGAATGATGGTAGGTATGTATAAGGACAAAAAATTGTGCGTGTTGAAAATCCAATATGGCGGATTCAAGATGGCGGCCGGGAGTAAAATTGCTCCGATCCGTCTCGAAATCGATGTCAGGGGGTTTTTGGGGTCAATGATTTAATTTCGATGGTTTTTTTTGTGACTGCCATTAATCAAGATGGCCGCCATACAAAATTTTGTAGGTGAATCATGTATTTCATTGTATCGCGGGATTAATTGCAGGTCGGTTGGTAGTTTCTTTGGAAATATGGTAGGTATGTATTTGGACATTTTTTTCTTTATATTTTAAAAATGGCGGCCGGGTGTCAAGTTGCTCTGATCCAGGTCAAATTCGATATCTGGGGGATATCAGGGTTACTGATTATAAACATGTTTTTTTTTGTGACTGCGTGAATTTTAAAGATGGCCGCCAAACAAAAGTCACATCTGGCACGCGGGCTGCTTTAGCTGCTCGCGCACCTCGCGCCCTACCAGGACACCGGCACGCGGGCTGCTTTAGCTGCCCGCGCACCCCGCGCCCTACCTGGACACCGGCACGCGGGCTGCTTTAGCTGCCCGCGCACCCCGCGCCCTACCTGGACACCGGCACGCGGGCTGCTGTAGCTGCCCGCGCACCCCGCGCCCTACCTGGACACCGGCACGCGGGCTGCTTTAGCTGCCCGCGCACCCCGCGCCCTACCTGGACACCGGCACGCGGGCTGCTTTAGCTGACCGCGCACCCCGCGCCCTACCTGGACACCGGCACGCGGGCTGCTTTAGCTGCCCGCGCACCCCGCGCCCTACCTGGACACCGGCACGCGGGCTGCTTTAGCTGCCCGCGCAACCCGCGCCCTACCTGGACACCGGCACGCGGGCTGCTTTAGCTGCCCGCGCACTCCGCGCCCTACCTGGACACCAGCACCCGGGCTGCTTTAGCTGCCCGCGCACCACTCACCTCACCAGCAATTTTGACATGTTATAAAAACAAAATGGCGGATTCGAGATGGCGGCTAAAACTAATATTGCTCCGATCTGTTTTGAAATCGTAGACAAGAAGTTTTTGGTGTAGCTGATCATAAATTTTGGTTGATTTTTGGATTTTGTCAATTTTCAAGATGGCGGCTGATAAATACAAAACTTGCTCTGATTGGACTCAAAATTGACACCTGGGGGTTTCTTGAATTTCGGATTTCAGATTTGAGATTGATTTTGAAATTTTGTGATTTTTCAAGATGGCCGCGATACAAAAAGAACATGTTTAGGTCAGAACAGTATGTAATTAAAAAAACTTGCGCCGCCCAACAAAACACCGCAGGCACAACGACCGCGGGCTGCTTTAGCAGCCCGCGCACTACGCAACCACTAGTCTATATATATATAGCTGGAAACCCACTCACTCACTCACTCACTGACTGACATAATTGTTCTCCCAGAAGGAGGGTCGGGGGGTGAAAGTCGTGTATGGGAAAAGTGTGGAGGTGGTTTTGGTGAGTATGGGAAAATTCCGAAATCTTGGAAAATTGCTCCTCATCATGGAGTGACCCTGCGGCCTGGCTAAACTATAAGAGGTAGGGGGGTGGTTCTCAAACTAATTTTGGAGCACACCCTGGGCAATTTCAGATTTTCATGTAAAAAATCCAAAATGGCGGAAAACAAGATGGCTGCCATACAAAATAAAAAGTTTAATATCTCGCAAAAGATTACAGATAGAGGGGGGGTGTTCGACCAAATGTCATAGAGGGCGGTGGGGGTCAAGTGCCGGTGGTCACGAAAATCCAAGATGGCGGATCCAAAATGGCGGCCGAAAAAAAAGTTGCTCGAATCGGGATGAAATTTTGCATGTGGGTGGTCCTCTGGGAGCTGTTCTGATATTTTTGGTTTGTTTTTTGATTTTTCCATTTTTCAAGATGGCCGCCATACAAGGGTATTTTGTATGGGGAGCTTATTTTAGCTCTGGCGCGGAAACGGTGTCCCCGAGGTGGGGGGTCGCCATACTTTGTATTGTTCCTCTCCAGGGTAGGCATGTTTTGGTAAATGTCAAAATCCAATATGGCGGATTCAAGATGGCGGCCGGGAGTCAATTTGCTCCGATCCGGCTCAAAATCGATATCTGGGGGTTTCCGGGGCCAATGATTTTATTTTGGTGGTTTATTATGTGACTCTACCATTTTTCAAGATGGCCGCCATACAAAATTTTGTAGGTAAATCATGTATTTCGTTGTATCGCGGAATTGATTGCAGGTAGGTTGGTAGTTTCTTTGGAAATACGGTAGGTATGTATGAGGACAAAAAATTGTGTTCTTTTAAAAATCAATATGGCGGATACAAGATGGCGGCCGGAAGTCAATTTGCTCCGATCCGGCTCAAAATCGATATCTGGGGGATTCCTGGGTTAGTGTTTTTATTTTTGAGGTTTGTTTTGTGACTGTACCATTTTTCAAGATGGCCGCCATACAAAATTTTGTAGGTGAATCATGTATTTCATTGTAACTCGGGATTTATTGCAGGTCGGTTGGTAGTGTCTTTGGAAATATGGTGGGCATGTATTTGGACAATTTTTTTTTTTCATTTATTAAAAATGGCGGCCGGGTGTCAAGTTGCTCTGATCCGGATCAAAATCGATATCTGGGGGATATCGGGGTAACTGATTATAGATATGATTATTTTTTGTGACTGCGTGAATTTTCAAGATGGCCGCCATACAAAAGTCACATCCGGCACGCGGGCTGCTTTAGCTGCCCGCGCACCCCGCACCTTACCAGGACACAGGCACGCGGGCTGCTTTAGCTGCCCGCGCTCCCGCGCCCTACCTGGACACCGGCACGCGGGCTGCTTTAGCTGCCCGCGCACCCCGCACCCTACCAGGACACAGGCACGCGGGCTGCTTTAGTTGCCTGCGCTCCCGCGCCCTACTTGGACACCGGCACGCGGGCTGCTTTAGCTGCCCGCGCATCCGCGCCCTACGTGGACACCGGCACGCGGGCTGCTTTAGCTGCCCGCGCACCCGCGCCCTACCTGGACACCGGCACGCGGGCTGCTTTAGCTGCCCGCGCACCACGTACCTCACCTGCACACCGGCACGCGGGCTGCTTTAGCTGCCCGCGCACCACGTACCTCACCTGCACACCGGCACGTGGGCTTCTTTAGCTGCCCGCGCACCCCGCACCTCACCAGCAATTTGACATATTATAAAAACAAAATGGCGGCTAACACTAATCTTGCCTCGATTTGGCTTGAAATCGTAGACAAGCAATTTTTAGGGTAGCTGATCATAGATTTAGGTTGATTTTTGGATTTCGAGAATTTTCAAGATGGCGGCTGATAGAAAATATACTTTCTCAGATTGGACTCAAAATTGACATCTGAGGGTTTTTTGGAATACTGACCTCAAATATTAAGTTGACTTTTAGATTTCAAGTATTTCAAGATGGCCGCCATATAAAATAAATAAATTTGTTTAGGGAAAAACTATAAATTAAATACTTGCGCCGCTCAACAAAACACCGCAGGCACAACGACCGCGGGCTGCTTTAGCAGCCCGCGCACTACGCAACCACTAGTTACTATATATATAGCTGGAAACCCACTCACTCACTCACTCACTGACTGACATAATTGTTCTCCCAGAAGGAGGGTCGGGGGGTGAAAGTCGTGTATGGAAAAAGTGTGAAGGTGGTTTTGGTGAGTATGGGAAAATTCCGAAATCTTGGAAAACTGCTCCTCATCATGGAGTGACCCTGCGGCCTGGCTAAACTATAAGAGGAAGGGGGGTGGTTCTCAAACTAATTTTGGAGCACACCCTGGGCAATTTCAGATTTTATTGTAAAAAATCCAAAATGGCGGAAAATAAGATGGCTGCCATACAAAATAAAAAGTTTAATATCTCGGAAACGGTTAGAGATAGAGGGAGGGTGTTCGACCAAATGTCATAGAGGGCGGTGGGGGTAAAGTGCCAGTGGTCACGAAAATCCAAGATGGCGGATCCAAAATGGCGGCCAAAAAAAAAGTTGCACCGATCGGGATGAAATTTTGCATGCGGGTAGTCCTCCGGGAGCTTATTTGATATTTTAGGTTAGTTTTTAGAATTATTCATTTTTCAAGATGGCCGCCATACAAGGGTATTTTGTATGGGGAGCTTATTTTGGCTCTGGCGCGGAAACGGTGTCCCCAAGGTGGGGGGTCGCCATACTTTGTATTGTTCCTCTCCGGGGTAGGCATGTTTTGGTAAATGTCAAAATCCAATATGGCGGATTCAAGATGGCGGCCGGGAGTCAATTTGCTCCGATCCGGCTCAAAATCGATATCTGCGGGTTTTTGGGGTCAATGATTTTATTTTGGTAGTTTGTTTTGTGAATCTACCATTTTTCAAGATGGCCGCCATACAAAATTTTGTAGGTAAATCATGTATTTCATTGTATCGCGGAATTTAATGCAGGTAGGTTGGTAGTTTGTTTGGAGATATGGTAGGTATGTAATAGGACCTTAAATTAATTTTGTCAAAAATCCAATATGGCGGATCCAAGATGACGGCCGGGTGTCAAGTTGCTCTGATCGGGCTGAAAATCGATATCTGGGGGTTTTCGGGTTCGTGGATTACAGATTTGATCTTTTTTTGTGACTGCGTGAATTTTCAAGATGGCCGCCATTCAAAATTTTGTAGGTGAATTATGTTTTTTATTGAATCGCGGGATTAATTGCAGGTCGGTTGGTAGTTTCTTTGGAAATGTGGTAGGTATGTATTTGGACATTTTTTTTTCATATTTTAAAAATGGCGGCCGTGTGTCAAGTTGCTCTGATCCGGGTCAAAATCGATATCTGGGGGATATCAGGGTTACTGATTATAAACATGATTATTTTTTTGTGACTGCGTGAATTTAAAAGATGGCTGCCAAACAAAAGGCACATCCGGCACGCGGGCTGCTTTAGCTGCCCGCGCAACCCGTACACTACCTGGACATCTGCACGGCCCTACCTGGACACCGGCACGCGGGCTGCTTTAGCTGCCCGCGCACCCCGCACCCTACCTGGACACCGGCACGCGGGCTGCTTTAGCTACCCGCGCACCCCGCGCCCTACCTGGACACTGGCACGCGGGCTGCTTTAGCTGCCCGCGCACCCCGCACCCTACCTGGACACCGGAACGCGGGCTGCTTTAACTGCCCGCGCATCCCGCACCCTACCTGCGCACCGGCACGCGGGCTGCTTTAGCTGCCCGCGCACCCTGCACCCTACCCGGAAACCGGCACGCGGGCTGCTTTAGCTGCCCGCGCACTACTTACCTCATCAGCAATTTGACATGTTATGAAAAACAAAATGGCGGCTAATACTAATCTTGCTACGATCTGGCTTGAAATCGTAGACAGGGGGTTTTGGGGGTAGCTGATCATAGATTTTGGTTCATTTTTGGATTTAGAGAATTTTCAAGATGGCGGCTAATAGAAAAACTACTTGATCAGATTAAACTTAAAATTGACATCTGAGGGTTTTTTGGGATACTGACCTCGAATATTAAGTTGATTTTTAGTTTTCAAGCATTTTCATGATGGCTGCCATACAAAATAAATTTGTTTAGGCCAGAACTATATTAAATTAAAAACTTACGCCGCCGACCAAAACACCGTAGGCACAACGACCGCGGGCTGCTTTAGCTGCCCTTACACCTCGCACCTCACCAGCAATTTGACATGTTATAAAAATCAAAATGGCTGCTAACACTAATCTTGCTCCGATCTGGCTTGAAATCATAGACAAGGGGTTTTTGGGGTAGCTGATCATAGATTTTGGTTGATTTTTGGATTTCGAGAACTTTCAAGATGGCGGCTGATAAAAACAAAACTTGCTCAGATTTGACTCAAAATTTACATCTGGGGGTTTTTTGAAATACTGACTTTAGATATCAGGTTGTTTTGTAGATTTCAAAAATTTTCAAGATGGCCGCCATACAAAATCAAATTGAAAGGGCGCGAACTCAAATATAATTAAAGATTTGCGCCGCCCAACAAAACACCGCAGGCACAACGACCGCGGGCTGCTTTAGCAGCCCGCGCACTACGCAACCACTAGTATTATATATATTGATATATTAAAATAGTATATAAATATAAACAATAAGATATATTGATATATTGCGTACATATACAGGGTGGCCCAAAGAGTGACGTCCAAAGGAAAAATTCCGATTCCCTAGGTCAAGGGGCAGCCAAATCACCCCCATGTATGTTCAGCGACTTCTAGCAGTTCAGGAGTTATGAATCCTTTTGCCAATTTTCTAAGAAAATTGACCTCAGTGGATTAATTATCCTTTACCATTTTTTGGATAACTTTCCTTTATATTTTTTTTTATCTTTGTGACATTCTCTCAAATTGCTCTTCCAACCATAAAAGCTTCAGCCTCCCAACTGTAATGCAAGTTAGTTATTTTTGTTTATCATTAATTAGAACTTTGTGTTCTTTTCATGAAAATCGAAGCCACGTCTTCCGGATCGTGAACCCAAGGCTCGGATCACGGAGGCAGTTCCATTGTAGACGCGCGATGGAAGCCATTTTGAATTCAGCTGGTGTCGCGATCAGTTCTCGTGTGAAGTGAAGTGATGAATGCACTTGTTCCCGGAGCCGATGAGAATGGAGTGCTTGAGATTTTATTGGAACTGTGACAAGAGAACGGTAATTACATTGGTCGATCAAACTTAATTTGCTGAATGGCTTTTCGAACTGTCCTTTTGTGAGCTGATTCGTGAATATGTCGCTAGTAATGAAAATCTGATCAACGATTATTTATCACTATAATTTTATATTGTTCAGAATGCCGAATATTTCAGGCACAATGCTGACAATATATCACTGCCATACCAGCGCACTAAATTTTTTCCTGTATCTTATTTGGTGCCTTCAGCATTTTCCAGACGTGAGTTATATACCTAAGTATAGTTACGCAAAGCCCTATAGTTAAAGAACTAATAGGCCGTTGATACGTATATCTGTTCCGTAAAAATAATAACATTAATTTAGAGACGATATGTTTGCCAAGATACACATTGTCTTCTTGAACTTAATGTAAAAATATCTTTCCGGCATAAAATATAATATATGTAGGCTTTTCATGACTTACGATTTTAATCTGAAGAACTTACAAGTAATAGCTTGGGTCTTTGACAGACACGGAAGGATTAAACTCTACCGGTTCTGGAATCCCGCATTCCTTGATTTAATATCCCGGGGATTTATTAAAAACCCGTCGCGTCCCGGACACTTTGACGGTATTAAAATAGTCGATCGCTGCAGATTTATCTCTGGTCTCTGGGGTTGAAAACAATACAGACAATTATAAAATAGTAAAGTGCAAGTTCCTTTTCACCTCACTAAATTAAACTAAATTTGTGTCTAAATTTCATAGTATCAAAATACGGGGTGTAAGGGACAGCGTCCCAAAAACTGATAGAGGTTGCTCAGTCAACGACACCGAACAACTACATAAAAAATAGGTGTCTTCAGAAAAAAAAATCTCAACATCAGTGCAATACAAATATTGTGTAGTTTAATTTTGTTTGTACTTCAAAGAGGCAAAACAAAGGCAGTTTGCAACCATGGAACTGTAACAATCTCAATAATTTCCATCCCCAATAAAATATGCCAATTTAAAACACAACATCCCTTTCGAGTGAGTGAAGCCAATTTGTCGCATGAAGGATGCTCGAACCCGCGACTGTTGATCAATCAGCCGGCACTCACTGCGAGATATGCAGTACACACAGCAACGTGAAACAATGAAGAGTATAAACAATGCATGACAAAGGATTTATGAAGACCGTAATATTTAGACTCGTTATTATGAAGCGATCTCAAACTTGAGGGCAATATTATGTATGGATTTAACAGGCCAGTTTGTACTCAAATGACATTTCTGATGCGAACTCAAACTAGCTGTCACTCATGAGCGCTGATTATAAATACGGACCTCAGACTTTTGAAAGTTTGGTAGCAAAAGCGTATAAGGCTTAGCTTAAAGCGTTTTTACGAATACTGGCAAATATTGATTTAAATGTGTATCACTACCTGTAGTGACAGGTTGTCAATGTCAGTCCATTGGCTAAACCACAATACACGGTGACCCTGGAATCTTTTTTCCGGTATTTACAGCATACCTGGGACAAGAAGCACCTGACAAATTCTTCGTTTTTCTCTCGCTCTCAGTCCAGCAATTGGAAAAATGGATTATAAATCGTCTCCTTTTGATTAAGTTATTGTAAAAGATCTATACGATAATACTTCAGTTATAGGACTTCTGATCGTCACTATTCAAACTCAAAGTTTGCAATCAAAATTGTTTTTCATTGAAGCACTTTTAGCCTCTGCGTCCAACAAAATAAATCCTCGATACGTCGAATGTTCGAGAGCGGAGTTGGAAAAACAGAAATCTGAATGTAACGAATAGCTTGCTGATTGGTGGCAACGTTTGTTTTGTGTGATGAAGCAAATATTTCATATTCTGGTTGAGTCATTGATATGACTATGAATTATACAGGGTGTTTGCGTCGTTTGGCAAAAAAGAATGGTCGATAGAAAAGGTCATTGGCTATTTAGTCAGCCAAGAAAAAAAAATGGTCTCACAAATATTATAAAAAAAAATGTGAGACCAAAATTTTATTTCCTCTACTAAGGAGGCAGGCAAAGATCTCTTTTATCGCCAATTCCTTTTTGGTAAACGATGCACTAAACACCTTATAATCTTCTATGCTGGACTGGAAATGATAATTATTAAAACAAAGAATACAATTTAGGCGAAAAGTTGACTCTTTAATTCATGTTGTCACATAGGTTGTTCCTGCTAATTAATCCTCAAAAAAGTGTTTTTTTTGCCACGTCTTGTCCTTGATGCTCTACCTTCCCGAAAGGGATACAGGCGTTATCACATCACAATGTAGTATATTGTGTGTGTTACGTACAGTTCTGTACTTCCACATGAGTGAATGTTTTGTTCCAGATGTATTATTAATATACGAAATGCGAGCAGACGCGCAGGAAGAACGCGGTTTTCTAATTTCCGTAGTTGGCTCGTGTGTACTTACCCTTAGTTACCCGATATTACTATTTACATATACTTATACGTTTCTATAGGTTGTGTGTTATCAGTAAAATATACTGGGCCTCAGACGGCTATGGCACAGGAAATAAATTAAGAATTGTAGATAGATCTCACGATGGTTTAACAAGACGGCAGATGACCTATAAGATTTATATTTTTCCAAAGAAAAACGATCAACACGCGAATAACTATAAGCTAATAAATATAACGATCAATATCTCCTGATCGCCTTATCTGTCAGCATAACGTCAAAAACTCTACATTCTGCTGGAGAGCTTTATTTACGCAATTTTTCTTCCACCCTAAGGTTGCCTGGAAGGAATTGCTACCTTAGCAATAAACTGTTGTGTTGTATGAATATTTTTTATGTTGAATAAAGTATTTTTATCTTATCTTTTCAAGCGTGAAGCCGTAGCTACCAATCATGTATCACGAATGACCACTTTCCTGCCCTCCTGGACAACGTTATATTTTTTCTCTAATTAAAATCTTTGCCTCGGTTATGCGTCAACAATATTTTGTCGAAAACTTGTTCACTTTTTTAATACCTATTTGACAAGAAAACTTTTAAACTCTTCCACAATCTGTATTAGACATCATCATATTTTGTATTGTGTTATCACTAATTTTATTGTGTTGACTATGGGGCTGTGTGTGATGTCTAACGAGGCGGGATAGACGCGTGCTCTTCACTGCACTGAATAGTACCTATAAGGTATTACCATTTTCTCTCGAAGTTCTGAAATAAAAAAATCATGCAATTCTCGTTAGTTATTTACAACAGACTAACATACTAACAGCGCTTGACCAAACCCTTTCCCATGTTATGTGAAGAAGTGTCCAACCCTGTAGCATTGCCGAGCTGCACAAGTTCAGAATCGTCTGAAAAACCGTGACATTGACGTTTGATCCCAGCAAGGACTGCCATATGGCTTGTATTTATGAAGCGATATCAAACTTGAGAGCAATATTAAGTTTGGATTTGACAGGCCAGTTTGTACTGAAATGACATTTTTGATACAAACTCAAACTCGCTTTCACTCACGAGAGCTGATTACAAATACGGCCCTATGATTATTGAGATGTCTTGTCCATAATATAATCTGAAATGGACAAAAATTTAAAAGAGGTCAAATTTAAACAAGTAATATACATTATGACTTTTTTAAATAAAAATATACCTACATTGTTTCAATTTCAACTCTTTTAAATATTTATGAAAGTAGAAAAGAAAAAAGTATGTTTCTACCCTCACTGCTGCATTCCCGGTTGGGAATAATGACTGCCAACGAAGCGTGAACACACTTTGTTGTTCGTCAGATTGCTTTAATTGCTCTGCAGCTGTAACTCTGAGTTTTGTACTAAAGTAATTATGGAGCGTATTTCCATCGGTTGACGGAATTGTCATGATCATTAATTTAAAAGCGGTGCTCTTGGTTGTCCAAACCTTTTAAAAATATTCGTTTCAGAGATACAGCTGACAGCGGCTGTTACAATATCGTGTCCTTGTTAGTATTTTAGTTACGTTATGCAAATTTATTTATACATTATTCATTTATTTAACAGTTTACTGCACACATGATGAGGCAAATAAGGCTAATCGTATTTAATGTAATTTTACCTTTATTTTAAATTATACTAATTTTAAATGTAGGCAACTTAACATTAAATACGATTGAAACCCTAATATCATAAAATACAAAAAATATTCATAATAATACATATACTCGTACCTATACAAATAATAAATAAATACATATAGTTATAAATAGCTATTTAAAGTGATAGCTTGCTAGGGCTGAGCTGTAAGCTAGGGCTCAGCTGTTAGCTAGGGCTGACCTGTAGGCTACTAACGGGATTCACATGTGGCGGATAGAGAAACAGCCATAAATATATGGTACTTAGCTGCGAATATATCGAATAAGCAGTCCCCGACCAAACAGCGGCAAGATCATCAGGATGTGGGGAGTCCAGTGGGATGGGCTTTCCTAAAAAATGCCACAATGTTCGAAAAAGATCTTGTGACGTAGCGAGTCAACACCGCCACTAAATAAGCATTTCCGTGGTGTCAGGCAGCGGTGACACCAGTACTGGTTAGAGGCCAAGGAATTGGATGGATTCTGGAAGGGCTCGTGTCCAGACTATATGACATGGACTAGCTTCGCTTCATATACTGCGGTGTTGAAGGCAAGATATTTTCATTTCCCTAAAAAAGGAGTAATATGAAGACTGAATCCCGTAAAAGCTGGCGATTACTCCACCGACAAGAGGAAAGCTCTTAAATTTATGATGACGATGATGAGTTATAAATAAATATTTTAATACTTATAAAAGTAAACTCATAAAAATAACGAATTCATTTGAAAGACAATGATCTTTTACTAGTTTTTTAAACACTGTGATAGAAGGACTATCACGCACCGTATGAGGATTTAATGTTATATTTCATTGTATCCTCATCCTCATTGTTGTATATTGTACCTTTGCTCTTGTCTGATACATTTCCTGTAGTGTTAGTCAATAAAAAAATCAATCAATGCCTTCGTTTTTGCTGATTTCAACTAAATTCTTCATATAAATCATCTCAATTTTACCTTATTTAGATTATTTTATACTTTCTGTTGCTTTTGTTGTTAAATCTAATTGTACATTTACAAATTATTTGCAATTCCTGCTCATATTTTGTTAGTTTATCGTGTACGTCATTACCATGACCATAGTTGGCTAGTAATATAATGGTAATGTTTTGCAATAATTCATACAGCGACCGCAATCATATCGCTGCGAGTGACATGCATTGAATCGCGGTGGCGAGACTGTATCGGACTTGTAATATCAAATTAAATTTTGATACATACTTCGACATTTTGTTAAATTATTTAGGTAGAAATTTTGTGCACATTTGAACATCAATTATTTTCTAGATTATTCGGTATCATGTTTTTTTATAATGAAGAAGCAGCTAGTGCAATATTTATTTTTTATTGTCCTATTATCATCATATTATCATTTCCAACATTATTCATAATGACTTTCTATTCATAAATACAGGATGTTAATTTAATTGCGTGCCATTAACTTGGGGTAATAAGTATTATTCTTCCAAGAGTTGCGTCTTGCCGCACCGCTATAACCGAACCCGCGCTAGTTGCTATCACTGGTTGATGGCGATTCGCGTGTTGCGCGGGATTGGTTCTCTCCATTTCACGCGTCACACGGGATTGGTTATAGCGGTGCGGTCAGACACAGCTCTGGGAATCATTATAAGTACCTACCAACTATAATATTGTTTTGTTTATTTTTGAGTTGGATTTTATTAAATACTAGCGATCCGCCCCGGCTTCGCACGGAAATTATCAGTGTTTCTCTACTATATTATGCATGTATTATACAAATAAACCTTTCTCTTGAACCACTCTATCCATTAAAAGAAACCGCATCAAAATCCGTTGCGTAGTTTTAAAGATTTGTGCATACATAGGGACTTTGTACAAAGATAGCGACTTAGTTTTATACTATGTAGTGATGTTTTATAGGCATTTTTTTAGTTACTGAAACACCCCCCAAGCTATGGCAGCCAATTAAATCAACACCCTGTTTATCGCAAAAGAATAAAAGAACGGTCGTTTAAAAAAGTTCATGACCAATTACAATAAATCAAAAATTCCAGTCTTTCCTTCTCCTCGCATGAATTTGACCGAACGCTTTATGATCCCTATTACCCTACTTAACTTCGCGTGGGTCCTTATTTTATTTCAAAGGAGATTCAGTCAAGCGCATTTCTTTACGATATCTTGAACAGGTAAAGAATCAAGATTGGAGTTATTGCAATTTATACTGGAATCTGATGAAGAGTGAGTTAAACGATCTACAAAAAAAATAAACACAAGTATTTTTCAGTTTTTTTTGGTATTTTCAATAGAAATCTCTTAAAGTTATCTTTGCTCAATAGAGCAAAAGGTTTTTTTATGATTGATTTGTATATTATCATAAACTCAAAAGAGTTAAGTAATCAAAAGCCCTACATAGGAAACGTAAGGAAGTCATCCAAATACTACACATTATTGAAAAACAGTTCCGTTACGTGCGGTTGAAGACTCACTTTGAACTTTCAATTTGTGCGTAGGTAATATATATTCCACTTCCATACCAAAGATATTTGGCTCTATTCTATTCTAAAATATACGATTCAATAAAGCGGTTAGAGCGAGTGTTAGTGATGTGTTGATTCTAGCTCGGACAGGTATTGCATGCAGTAAATTTCCGATCGAATTTAGAAATGCTTTTGATTTAGAACTAGATTAAATTTAAAAACCGTCTTTACTAGAAAAGACGGTTGCCTTTGTGGTTTAGAGGTCCAAGCTTTTGGGTCTTTATCTACAGGTTGTTGATTTTAAAATATTATTTAATGTTGACCAAAATATGGTCAGGACAGTATGATTTAATGGGTACTTAAGATAAATCATCTTCATTTTCTTCCATGCTGGACTGGGAGAGATAGAAAAACATAGAATGTTCCAGCTGCCCTTCCTCCTGGGCATGCTGTTGAAGTCAGCAAAAGGGACTCGAGGGTTACAGTGTATTGTAATTTAGGCGATGGGCTGACAACCTGTCACTAAAGCAATACATATACAATCTAAAATTGCCCTCAATTTTTGTCAGACGTGGCGAAAGCGCCTTTTAAGAAGCGTTAAACGCTCTGCCTACCCCGTAAGGGATAAAGGCGTGATTTATGTATGTATGTATTATTTGACAAGAATGATGGTTCATAAACAGTTTCTATTTTCATAAACCGTCTAAATATCCATCTGTCTGAAAAACTCCAAACCTCTCTACAGAAGGCTCTTCACAATCACGAACAAAGGTTTCTGGGTCAAGTAAGAAGGTACCTAATTTCAATTACATACTGTGTTTTTTTATTTCCTGGACTTCTTATGATTATTGCAAAAGCTTTTCAAATCAAATAGGTAAATAGAAATTGTCAAAATACTTGTACAGTAATCATTAATAGTTTTATAAACCGACCGCAGACCACAACTGATTGCCACAACTCAACGCAAATTTGTGGTCGAGTGATAAGAGCCGCAACCAAACTGTACATTGTGTACTTTAGGTCGTTAATGTAATTAAAAATTAGTTTTGATGTATTACGGTTTCAATACTCGTAATTACAGGATTTTGGCTCGTTATGGTAAAACTAGTGGTTTAAAAATTAAAGGAGAAATATATAGAAGTGTTTAAGCATAAATAGTATTTCCTGTTTTTCGTTACGTTGTATTTCGTTTCATAACATTATTCCATTACTTATTCGTACACGAATTTGAACATAATTTTGACAGAATAACGTTTCACTTAATAATAGATGCATGCATTTAAGTAAAAATCCTCTAAGTAAAATTCCTTATTCCGCTTTTAAAACAGAACTACCTCGAATTGATATTCAAACTGCATGACTTTTGCTTACTAAAGTACATGTAGGTATATAAGTTAGTAAGTAAATACGTGAAGCGAATCGAACCATTTCTTATGATTAAAAATATTAGGATAACTCCTTTGAGCGTGCGTTCGAGCGGAAATTGGGTTCGGACCCGTATTTGAGCTTGAAATCGATATTTCCGATAGATTTCAAAGAGGAACTGAGTCTGTAGCATGAATATTTGATGACAGAAATGGGTCAAATCTTTTAAATGTAGTTGCTACTTACGTTTGACTGGCTCTTTTACCTGAAACGATACGAGCATAAATCCAGTAAAATCACTTTATTTATGGATATGATTATGTATGACCCTTCTTAAATCAAATGTAAGGCTTTCAAAAAATGACATTACGCGTTCATAGCACTACGTGATGCAATTAGAACCTCGCAAATTTGACTCGTATGCGGTACTGACTTAATATTGTCAAGCAACCTTTTTAACTGTACACAATGATTTCCAAGAAAGACGTCCAAACATCACTTACCTACAAACATATCGCGAAATATCGGGCAAGGCAAATATGCAGAGGATATCCACCGAGCGTCGAGTGGAGAGTACTTCTGCTACAATCTAGCCGAAATGGCACCTGCCCAGTGCTCGACGTTTGGTTGCTTTGTGGTAAATGTCGAGGAACGAGCCAACGATTCTCGTAAGATCTAAATGGTCTTTAGAAGTTTAATGTCGAGGCTACTTGGCTGTGTCAAGACGGACGGGAAAATATTAGCAACCAGCCTGGATGGGACCGACTTAGAACCTATGTAGTACTATTATATATTCCTGTCTGGCGTTTCAGAATGTGTTTTTTTTAAGTGTATTATAATCCTAGTAGTAGTCATTATAAAAACTAACCATATCGGAGACTGAATCCAGGGCACATAAGACACAGATTTGCACGAATATCTCGATCAGTAGAGGACATTCGTGGTTCGGGGGTAAGTCCGTGGACCTCAGTTGCTGTCTTTGGTAGTGGTTGTTACAGAAACTATATTTAGCAGTGGAGTTTCTTCAAGTTCTGGCATCCCCGAAGACTAGTAGTTCCACCACAGACTGCGCTCCATCTGCGCTGAACTATTTCTCAACTGTCGAATGAAACGAGGAATTGAAAAGTTCTGGCGTAATAACTTCCGGGCTGTTTGTGCCGCGGTGTTTACGGAACCAACTTATTGAGCTTCGATTTGAAAATGAAGAGGAAGTGTTTAACGCCTTTACACTTCTTAGTTCTGATTTATCATATATTTTTGAAATTTTGTCAAGGTATAAATATGAATCATGTTATTCATTACATACATTTAATCACGCTTTTATCCCTAATGGGGAAGGCAGAGCTTAAACGACCTAAACAAAGGTCGTTCCGCCACGTCTGACAAAGTTTTGAGGGTTATTTAAGATAGGTTTGTAGGCATTGCTGTAGTGACATGTTGTCAACCCATCGCCTAAATTGCAATATACTGAAACCCTCGATTCCCTTAGCTAAGGAATGTCGCTGGCACATTATATGTTTTTCTGTTGCTTCCAGTCCAGCATGGAAGTATTCATTACATGTTCTTAAATTATGTTGAATTATACAATTATTACGATGTTAGCCAATACCTTAGGAAATCGTTCCATGAAATTAATTGCAGTTGATCTTTTGCCAAGAAACCACGAGTTATGCATTATGTTCCACACCGTTTAAGCTTCTTCGCAGGCAATAAAGAAAAAAACCACCAGGCTACTCATAAATACTAAAACCATACTAAAACGCATTTTCGTATTCGGTACGAGTTGTAAGTAACAACGGTTCCTGTGGGCCGCCGTTTTGGATTTATGTGACAAAACGGTCACCGAAATTTTTAAATATCGACAAAGTTTTTTCTGAGAAAACATGACAGGTAGTATTCAACTTCAACTTTAAGTTGTTTGGTGTTTCCGTGATGATTCCGCCAGTGTCAAGTTTGTAGGGCTTTTTAAGGAGGTAGGCCTATTACAATGCTTTTAAGGATAGGTATCTGTGAGAGAACAAGAGTAAGAAGGATGAGATAAAAAGGAAAAACAGGTAGGATTCCAAACCTATCCAAGCTCTTTGACATCTCTTACTTGAAGTGCACACAAAGACATATCATATGACGTGTTAATTCATAAAAAAAGTATTTGAGCTCTAGATTAAATAATTTTATTTAAAATTTACTTATTGCGAACCTTTTGAGCAACAGGTTGGTGGAGGCTTGAAAAAAATGCCCGAAGAAGTTATAAATGCTACATCCCGAACCAATTTAAAAACAAACTTGATTAATTTATTACTAACAAAAAATCCAACAACGGATAACTGGATACAGGTAACTAACAGTTGTCTTAACTGCCGGCCTGTTAATAAATAATAATATTAATTATCATTATTATTTGGCAGCGAGAGATTTATTTCAGAGAAAAGTCTATACTTTATATTTTTAAAACATATCCGTAAGATCGCAATGTATATATGTAGAATTATCAAAGAGCTTGTATAGATAGGCAAGACGTGTCTTGCGTGTAATAGAGCCGTATAGTACGTCAAGGCTTTAAATGAATACGGCCAAAGAAGCAACTAACGCCGCCGTCAACACCATTTTTACAATCTTCCATTTATTTATTTAATTTTCCATGCTGGACTGGGAGACATGAGCGACTGGGAATAACATAGAATGTGCCAGATGCATTTCCTCCCGGGCATGCTGTAAAAACCAGCTAAGGGATCTGAGGGTTTCAGTATATTGCAATTTAGGCGATGGGCTGACAACCTGTCACTACAGCAATATACATACAAATCTATCTGAAATAACCCTCAACACTATGTCAGACGTAGCGGAGCGACGTTTGTTTAGGTCGTATACGCTCTGCCTACCCCATTAGGGATAAACGCGTTATTATATGTATGTTTGTATTTATTTAAATTGGCATATTTCCTAATGCAGAGCCTCCACCAATGTGCATTTAAATCTCTGACGTACTGTACGTACAACCGTGCATTGGATGGTGGCTTCAATTCAGCTGCTCTCACGTAAAGACATAAAATTGGAGAGGGTTATTCTATTATGTTCCAAACCCATCGTTTTGATTTCTGACATCCCGGGCTTTGAAGCTAGCGGTAGCTCAGCTCGTATACATACTTATATAAAAAAAATCATAACACTACATAAATAATAGTAATCATATATTTGCGGATAAGGAATACGGGATTTTAAGGGATACGAGGGTTTCTGTATATTGTTATTTAGGCGATGGGCTGACAACCTGTCACTACAGCAATATACCTACAAATCTATCTAAAATAACCCTCAAAACTTTGTCAGACGTGGCGGCACGACCTTTGTTTAGGTCGTTTACGCTCTGCCTACCCCATTAGGGATAAAGGCGTGATTATATGTATGTATGTATCATATATTTGACCGGGGGCGAGTTTTGAACTTGCAATCATTGTACACTACGACGTATAAACCGTGAATTTATGTTTATTTTTTTATCCTATAAATATAGGTGTGAGAAACAAGACAACGAAACTGAACAACTATTCACACCTGGTATTCGAAAGAAATATTCTTCTTCTTCTGTCGAGTGGGTATCGAGTCTATCGACCCGATGAACCCTGGTGTCAGAATTTTTAAACCGCCTAGTAGCACAACTATCAGGCCTCTGACATGGTTTGAGTAACGACCACTATCAAAGACAGCGACCGGGACCGACGGCTTAACGTGCCCTCGGAAGCACGAAATCTTTTTCTTTTTCGGACAATCAGATGACAAGAAATATTTAAAGAGTATCTTACATTTGGAGCATTAGAGAATATAGCGGCCAAAACCGATGCGGGGAATGAGGACTATCTCCTGCGGAGCCGTTGAGAACTCAAAGCGGACGTAGAAATCACGACTCGGTTGGACATGGACGTTTGCGAGGAGAGCTGGTCAAGAGATTAACACTCCAGTTCGAAGGCTGTTTTATTTAGTACAAGCGACCCGCCCCGGCTTCGCACGGAACTTATCAGTGGTTCCCTACTATATTATGCATGTATTATACATATAAACCTTCCTCTTGAATCACTCTATCCATATATAGAAACCGCATTAAACTCCGTTGAGTAGTTTTAAAGATTTATGTATACATAGGTATATAGGGACAGAGAAAGCGACTTTGTTTTATACTATGTAGTGATTATTTACTGGACCAAAGTTCATTGTGCAGTAAAACAGTAATTGACTAATACTTATGATAATAGGCTCGATATCAAATTAAAATTTTAATGTATTTGTCACTTTCAGACTAAAAACATTAGAAAAGGACAGGAGATGTATTCTTTCCGGTTTTTGATTAATTGTCAATAAGTGGTTTTCTGCGTTATCTTACATTTTTATCCGCCGTCATATGATATTGCGGATAAAATTGACAGAAATACTGAGGAAACGTGCAAAAGCGCGTCAAAATCTAGCGGACAAAATGTTAAATATAAATTATATAGAGTACAAATCGTCTGTTCTTTTTCAATTTACTATTTTGAAAGCGACAGATAGATTTTAATTTAGTTGTAGCTGGTGGTATCTATAGAATCGAGCCCAAAATTATATCAAACTAAAAACACTAAGTTTTTGACTATTATACATTATACACACAGTTTTGAAAGGTGAGCTTCTGTAAGTTGCTGAATTATTGCATCATTCCTCTGAAAATCTTTGCAAACTTTTTTCAGTAGCAATTAATTAACTTTCGAGCGCTAGTTTCAGTTAAGTTCCGCGTTCACTAAGGATGAAAACCAACCCGTTGGGAATGTTAACATTTCAAACAATATTTTAATGAATAAGTACTTCCACGTTACATTTTATTGTTTGGTTAATAATACATAGAGCTTTTACCAAGAATTCGCTAAATCTCGAAACTGTTGAAAAAATAAGCGAATCAAGTACTATATTTTAAAGTTACCTAAATTATTTACTTTATCACTAATTCAGGCAGGACTTCAAGCACGTAGGTATAACGCGGAATCTATTTGCGAACCAGCCCGAGTCTTCTTCTTCTTAAACAGTGGGTTTTCGAGTCAAACAACGAACCGATTAACCCTGGTGTCAGAGTTTTGAAGCCGCCTAGTGGCACAACCAGGCTTTTGAAATGGTTTGAGTAAAGACAACTTTCAAAGACAGCAACCGGGACCGACGGCTTAACGTGCCCTCCTAAGCACGGAACCCTTTTCCTTTTTGGTTATCAGGTGATTCAGCCTGCATCGTCTTAACAAAACTGGGGAAATCACAATGTGATACATGGACAAATATCAACACGTTTACGCTCCGCCAACCCCATTAGGGATAAAGGCGTGATTATATGTATGTATTGTTGTATCAACTTAGTGGGCATCGAACCAAGGACCTCCGGATCAGAAACCCATCGCTCAATCCGCTAGACAACAAAGACAGTTACAGACTCTAGTAAAAGTTAGGTTGTAATATGTCCTTGTGTATTGTTAGAAAATATACTTATAATAGTTTACAAAGATCTCATTTTGTACACTTAATTTTGTAATATAGATCAATAGAAAAGAACAACAACCACTCACACGCAAACTATTGAAATTGCTTTAAAAAAACAGATTACTGCGATACGCCATTATTATTATCACTATTTGCTCAAGCGATAGTAATAGAAGGGTGGAATCGCGGGCGCAAAGATAGTTTGCAATGTGTAACACAACCACTGTTGGTCAGTATGCCAAAATATTGGTTTCTAATAATCTAAGGGAAAGTACGAGAATTTCATAAATTATACAGTAGTCGTTCAAGCAAAGAAAACGAAGCAAAATGATAAAATAAAAAGTTCAAGGAACCCAACTGCGTAGGTAATAAGCTTCAAAATTTTATAAGAAAATAACAAATCAAAAATTCAAACAATGACGGGTTTTGAACTCGCTCTTTCGAAAACCGGCCCAACACTTTAACCGACTAAGCTACAACGGCCCAATCTCGAGTGACGAATAAGTGATCTACTATCTATTACTCGTCTTGAGCGGATGCTAGCGACATCTGTCGGTGTTGATCCTAAACGCTCAAAACTAAAAATTATGTAAGTAACCTAAAACTGATTTGCAAATACATATTATTTTATGGTACCCCGTGAAATAGTTAGCAGAATTTAATTTATTTAATTTACCAAAATGGCGTCTGATAGTCAACATTGTGATTTTTATCAAAATCATGTCTTTAGTGACAATCGATTGACGTATGACTCGTTAAAATCCGCCTTCGCATTTGGTCTCTAGAGTACCACAAAGGAAAAAATATACACACATTCATACATAGACTATTAAACGCATTACGTGCGTTTGCCTTGCGCAGTCGGGTAAAAAGTGATACCCAAACAAACAAGGTGACCCCCAGTTCAATATCACATAAGTGAACCCCCATCGCGAGTTCGATTACGATACTTCGATAATCCTATTACCATGTGACGAGTTATTTAGCCACCACCCTCTACCACTGTAACTTACATACATACATACATAAATCACGCCTTTATCCCTTACGGGGTAGGCAGAGCGTTTAACGCCTCGTAAAAGGCGCTTTCGCCACGTCTGACAAAAAATTGAGGGCAATTTTAGATTGTAATATGTATTGCTATAGTGACAGGTTGTCAGCCCATCGCCTAAATTACAATACACTGTAACCCTCGAGACCCTTTTGCTGACTTCAACAGCATGCCCGGGAGGAAGGGCAGCTGGAACATTCTATGTTTTTCTATCTCTCCCAGTCCAGCATGGAAGTAATGCTGCACTGTAACTTAATGCTGATATAATGGCAACCATCGTCCTCTATGGATTTATGGCATGGCAACAACGGGTATCACAAAAAAAATATAATATGGATCATCATGCATGTGAATTTGCACATACAAATGAACATAGGTTGGAAATGAAAAAAAAAATTACTTCCCATACTAAGGCCCGTGTTGATAAACAGCACTTAAGGGTGACAGCTAGTTTGAGTTTGTATCAGAAACGTAATTTCAGTACAATTTTGCCTGTCAAATCCATACTTAATATTGCTCCGAATGTTTTTTTTTCTGCAACTTTTGAATCCTTGGCTGTTACAAGAAGCAGCTGGTATTTACTTCATCTTTTTTAGCTACTTGCTATGTGTAATTTTTCTTTATTAAATGCAGGGTTGTCTGGAAGAGATCGCTTGAAGCGATAAGGCCGCCTGTTATTTTTAAGTTTTTCCAAACTGTACGATTCATGCGCAATAAAGAGTTTATCTATCTATCTATCTATCTTTTTTTCCACTCCCAGTCCAACATGAAAGCCTTCTGGGGCGAAATGACCAAAGTGTTAAAATGTCTAAAGTGTTAAAATGACCAAGATGATAAAATGACCCCTTCTGGGGCGAAATGACCAAAGTGTTAAAATGACCAAAGTAGTTTTTAAAATATCACAAATTGACTCAATTGATACAATTTGTAACTAAGCCATCTCATTCAAAAGCTAGCTTCAATAACGAGTTGTCAGCTTTGATTGAATCTGCATAATTTGCAAGGATTAGCCGAGATTGCGGCTAGGTACAGTCAGCAGCACAATATTCTAACTCAACTTGTTGCTTGGCAAATATCAACTCTATCTCTGCTTAGTAAAGTCTGTAAGTTCAAACTAGGCGTACCTACAGAGTAACTTTAGGTCGCGGAGTCTTTAGCTAGGTCGCCTTTGACACGATCGTTCTTTTGATTACTGGGGCACTTCTAGGCTAAAATGTGCTGATTTAAATTTACTCGTAATTTTGCTAGATTGCGGTCCACTTTCGTTTAAATTACAGCGTTGGAATTTTCAAAGCATATCAACTTGTTAAAAACATGTTGACCCACTGATATTAAAATTATATAACTTTTCTCATTTATAAGTTGATGCCTGAAAATTGATCTATAGTTCCATTTGCAGTCCACAGACACTGTACGCACATATAAACATACATACATATAATCATGCTTTTATCCCTAATGGGGTAGGCAGAGCGTAAACTACCTAAACCAAAGTCGTTCCGCCACGTCTGACAAAGTTTTGAGGGTTATTTAAGATAGATTTGTAGGCATATTGCTGTAGTGACAGGTTGTCAGCCCATCGCCTAAATTACAATATACCTTTTTGATCCGTTGGCTGGTTTTACAGCATGCTCCCAGTCCAGAATTTTCCTATAATAAATATTATCACAAGCTTTCCTAAGTTTGAGGCTAGATCACAACTGTATGATATTATTTAGAAAATTAATGTAACGAACAAAACAGACGAAGCAGTTAAAATTAATAATTTACTTGACTGTACGTAGGTACTTATATTAATGTAGCTAACACGCTCATAATCTACGCAGTTTGGAATCTATTGATCCACTTACAGATACAATAACAATTATATGCCATACATTGCTTGGTTCGAAGCTAACTGCCAATCAGCGCGATACACTGCCGGCGCTAATCCTGTGAACATGACGTCATTATTGCGCGACAGACGGCTTCAGCAGTGACGTCACAATAATGAAAATAAATAAGTGAACATTTTATTTATCTTCTATATACATACATATGATCACGCCTTTATCCCTAATGGGGTAGGCAGAGCGTAAACAACCTAAACAAAGGTCGTTTTGCGACGTTCGACAAAGTTTTGAGGGTTATCTAAGATAGATTTGTAGGCATATTGCTGTAGTGACAGGTTGTAAGCCCATCGCTTAAATTGCGATATACTGAAACCCTCGGATCCCTTTGCTGGTTTTTACAGCATTATCTTCTATATTAATAATAAAACAGAAAGACAAATTAACGCAACTTAAGATGTTATGCAAAAAGCTATTATAGACTAAAGATAAAAAAGTAAGAACACGCTAAATAAACATATACTTAATTTCAAATTCAAATAAAAACATCTTTTTCCTCCCTTCTGATCGGAGCTTCGTGATTTCTACTTTTTTTGAGAATGAGCTTCCGCCATCTGTTAACTTAACAAGGAGCCCAATTAACATTATTAAACGAAAAAGAAACACAAAGCAAAACTGCCGTAAATCAAATTGGAAAGAAATTAGCTAAATCAAGTGAAAAGAAGATCATTCACAGCTTGAACTGTCTTAATTAGAAACGTTGATTTGTACTTTGATGACGTCACAGCTACAGGAAAAAACAACGACAGTAAAGGAATTGCCTTCGTGGTCTAGTGGTTTCAGTAATGGGATACCTGGAGGTTGTGGATTCAATTCTAACGGAAGAACCACAAAGTTGTTATTTGTAATTGTAACACTTTGAGAGGTTTTCCTCAATTTGGTTAGAACAATGCAGTCTGAGGGCCGTATTTGTAATCAGCTCTCATGAGTGACAGCGAGTTTGAGTTCGTATCAGAAATGTCATTTCAGTACAAACTGGCCTGTCAAATCTATACTTAATATTGCTCTCAAGTTTGATATCGCTTCATAAATATGAGCCTTAATCACCTAATAAGATAAAAGGTTACTTGCTTCCGATCGCTCTCTTTGACCATTATTAGGTCATATTAGCCGTTTCTCAATAGGATGTTCAAAAACTCTGACACCAGAGTTCATCGGGTCATTCCTCGACGAAGAAGCAAGCGAATACAGAAATGGGAAAAGATAAAATTTCTCAATCACCTTTCGGCGTACACCTGCGAGCAGCGACGGGAATAATAAAATAAAGGAAGCAAGACAATGCAAATTTACTTTAACGAAGCGAATTTATTTCTATTTGTTGAGTTTCCGTTTTATTTGACCGCTAGTGTAAACTCGCCGAGTCTTATTTCTCTTTGTTCAGGAAGCAAGATTGTATTACAGCTACGTTAAAATGGGTTTATGTGTATTTTAAACTTTCCTTTTTTTGTTTGTTTCTGTGGTATATTTAGTGGAACTAAAAGTTTTTAACTTGAAGCATGTCAATTTGCAAGGAGAAAGAATAGTACTAATTTCATTTAAGAGTTTTGCTAATGGAAGTCAACTTTCTAATGATACAGCTCAGAAGGTAGGAATATTAGTTTTGTTACTCCTTAAAAATCATTTTGTAGAAACAAAACCTCACAAGTATAAAACGAAAAGAACTCTTATGTAGCATGAGCCTTTGGATAAAGGGGAGACTTTGAGATCATACTTTATTTCATTAATCGTATCGCCATCTATTCAATCAGAATATCTGCTATCAATTGCAGTCTTAAGCGCAGTATTGCACTTATACTTACGAGTATAAATAGCCAATGCAATAAGATACCCAATGTATACGAGAGCGCATGAATTTCAAAGGTCATCTAATTTCGGTCCCATAGAATAGATGACCAAAGTCATAAAACACCTTGTCGTGTAAACCGAGCTACTGAAGCGTGGGTCATCTCAATTTGGTTTGTACAAGGGACCGACTCCTTATAAAACGCACCCAAATCGGAGGGGAACAAGATTATACTCTATCGGGTAAGTGAGAAGGGATGAAGAGATTTAGACTGGAATTGAATAGAAAAATAAAAATAACATGGAATGGAAATGTCTGTCTACTTAAGATTAGATTTTTTATTTAAATTAAGGGCGGATAAGCGAAGAAACATTAAGCCCGAGTGAGTTTATGGGAACGGAATATTGTGACAAGATTGACCTAAATAAGATGTGTGGTGTGGAAATACGAAAAACAATCACGGTCAGCTTTAAAGATTTTTAGCACTTACAATGCACAACTCACAATGAAACGAATTTATCATTTTCTTTCTTTCATATTAGACGGTCACCTTTATTATGGTTTTGAAGCAATCTTTGAAAAAATACTCACTAGGAGTCACTAAGCTTTCTCCTTCTTTTCATTCAGTATCTAAATATACTGGAAACTCAATACCACACTCCCGCGAAGTTTCTTGCGGTGTGAGTGAAACTTACAATCGCAGACGCAGCGGGTTGTCGACGCGTGTTTGAGTTGCGAAGGCCGCGGGCATGAGACATGGGAAACCGAGCCGTGTCCTGACTCCTGGATCAATAATACTTGTTTACATTACACCAATATTTTAGAAGTTATCATTTTATTTATTCATTTTGAAATAGCTGCGTAAGTAAATTATCAGGTCGGTCGGTTCGAAGATTCCGAATATAACGCTATTAATAATAATTTCTTAATACTTAGCGCAGCAACACGCAGGCGTTACATACTGCGCGCAAGGTTGCGCTCAACATGCTATAAATGCTTTTTGCGCTGCCTACAACACACTAGCATCAACTTACGCTCTACGCGCGCGTCCTGGCAGAGGGATGCGCCGACGTAGAGTTCATCGCTACGCGCGCGTAGAGCGTAAGGTAAAGCATGTGTATTGCAGGCAATGCAAAAAGCAACCATGCGTGCAGTAAGTGCCACCTCTGTGTTGCTGCTGTTAGGTATATATCTTTCCTTGACCTCTTTATTATAACCTAAGCCGCAGTAATTGATAATGGATTAAACAAAGTAAGAAGTATTAAAAGCACTGGCACTTTCGCAAGTTTGAAATGATTTAAACATATTGATCGTCCCTATGCTTCACCAATCACCTTGCGTTTTACCAGCACCAGCACAGAACTGTCACCTCTTAAATGCTGGAACCTCTAATTGAATAACCGTGTCGCAGATCCGGATTATTCCGGATTCCGGCTGATCCTGGAGGAGCCGATGAGGCGCGCACCGCGAGCAATCCGATTCCGGACAGACTTCTAAATTTTATTTAAGTTCTAAATAGACGGACCGCAATTTGCTATTTAGATGCAGTTACGGTTCAGTGTGAAATCGTTGAGCAGTTATACCGACTAGACTACACACTAACTGCGGCAAACTAACGTTCACACGTCAAAGTGCAGTAAGCAGTGGGCAGTTACACCGAATGCACACTGACTAGAATCAAACTGCACGCTAGTCAAAGTCAAACTCAAATCATTTATTTTCAAATAGATTCCTAAAAGAAAGTCACAACCGAGTCCATTACAAAGAATATTATATCTATGTCACAAATTCATTGACGTTCAGTTGACAATAGTTGGCATGCAGTTTCTTTGTAGTCGCGTCAAGTGCAAACAAAATGCATCTGAACTTTAAATAAATAATTATAATAGACAAACCTGCCAGTCAGTCGGATTGAAGTTAAAAACCAGCCCGTCTATCCAGATGTAGAGTCTAAAATTTATTTAGATCCGGCTTTTGCAACGGATTTGGGGATGTTTCTCTAACGAGTCCCTTGTTTCAACGAACTTTCCGGAATTATCTAAATATGAAATTTTCCAACATTCAGAATAAACTTGGTATATTATTATTAATTTACAAAGACTCAATTTATCGTGCGATATTTTATATTCCAACAATTACGGATATTCGCCCGCTTTGTTGTGGTTAACTTTATTTATTCCAGCGAATCCACGAGTCGTTTATTGCATTTGCCGTTTATTTCTCTATCGGTTCTGTTGATTGAAATTAAATTTTATTGAATTTATAAAATGTCATGGTGAAATATCAAAATCGGATATTTTTATTTGCTTTGGCAAACAGGGTTTATGGTTGGACAACGACCTAACTGATTTTAATCAATCAGTTAAAATATATTGCTAATAGGTTTCTCTTGTTTGAGTTTATTTAATACTAGCGACCCCGGCTTTGCACGGAAATTATCAGTGTTTCTCTACTATATTATGCACGTATTGTACATATAAACCTTTCTCTTGAATCACTCTATCCATTAAAAGAAATCGCATCAATATCCTTTGCGTAGTTTTAAAGATTTACGAGTATGCATACATAGTGTAACACCCTATTGTAGTCAGGGGATACACAACCAAGCTGCCTGTCCGGCAGTAGTGGTTTTGTATACGGGTATGCGACCCCGGCTTCCCGAGCTACTACAGCCACAAACCCAGTCCTCCAAGGCAGTAGTATCCTTACACCTAGTTTCCTATCCCAACTCATATTTTTCCTCTCCCACCCACCCTTTCCGTTCACCTTCCTGTTTCCTCCCTCATCCGCCAATCTAAGGTCTGCCGCGCCGATGGATGCATGGCTAGGGGCGAGCCTAGTTTTGAGCGTGCCGATGGCCCTGGGACCGGGTGACCCCAGATCAAGGCTAACCTTGTCCTGGTAAGCGGGGCTCTGCCAGGATCGACATATGAGTGCCCTCGCTGCTCGTGGGAACGCAATGGTTTCAAATATGCAAACTTATAAAAATGGCGGCGATGTAGGATTTCGCAACTCATCACGTCACGTTTCTACCGGGTGCGGAACGCGGACCACAGAGAGCCGCTTTGCTACGATGAATGTTAGAGGAAGTATGGCTGAGAAAATAGACGAGGTATGCCAGTTGATGGATGATAGGCGTATAGATGTACTGTGTGTGAATGAGACTAAGCGGAAGGGATGCGACCAGACGCAACATGGACCCTACGTAGCGTATTGGTCTGGGGTTCCCAGTACCGACAGAGGCTCTAAGGGAGTCGGTGTATTCCTCTCCGCACGAATGGCTGAATGTGTGACTGAGTATGAATGTGTGAGCCCTCGACTTCTCTGGCTTAGGCTGAAGGTCGGAATCACTCGTATCTTCATTCTAGGTGTTTATGCACCGACGGATGTAGGTAGGAGTGGGTCCACAAAAGCTAAAAAGGAAAATGAGGAGTTCTGGGAGAGTGTTAGAGATGTTTTGAAAAACTGCAAGGCAAATGAAAAGATTATAATGTTAGGCGATTTTAATGGATGGGTGGGTATTAAGCGTGATGGGTATGATAAGATCCTTGGAGCGTTTGGTGATGAAAGGATAAATGAGAATGGAAGGAGTTTGTTAGGGATCTGCTTGGAGTGGGATCTTTTTGTGTCGAATACCATGTTTCAACACAAAAAGATCCATACTTATACTAGAGCAGAAAGATCTTTAAGAAGCATGATAGATTTTGTGATTGTGGATGAACGATTGAAAATGAAAGTTCTGGACACTCGGGCATATCGGGGTGCCGGAATCGACTCAGACCACTTTCTGGTGATATCACGTATAAGTGGTCTCTTTAATCGATGGAGGCACAGGGTGAATCAGCCAACTAGTGATCTGGAAAGAGTGAAAGTAGAAAATTTGCAAGAAAATGATGTGAGAAAGGAATATGTTAGAAGATTGAAGGATGAATTTAGTGGTGTGAATGAAATGTCTGATAGTGAAGAAGGTTGGAAGGAATTTAAGGAAAGAGTGCTGAAAGTTGCTATAGAAGTATGTGGAGTTTCTAGACGTTCGAAAGGGAATAAACAGAGGAGTGCATGGATGAGTAAAGATGTGCAAGAAGTGGTACAAAGAAAGAAGAAAGCATGGTTGGATTGGTTAGCTACCAAAGCTAATCAAAGAATGCAAAAAGCGACAGATGAGGATGTAGACGAAGCACGAAAGGAATATAAACTATTGAAAGATGAAGTAAAGAAAGCAGTGAATAAAAAGAAAGACGAATATAAAGACGAATTTGACAGGAGGCTTTCAGAAAACTTTCGGTCCAACTTAAAAGTTTTCTGGAAATCCATAAGGACAGCTCGCGGTAAAACTGCAACATCCGAGCTGAGTAGGATTCGAAGCCAGGATGGTAGTATTGTAAAAGGTGAAGAACACGTGCTGAATAGATGGAAGGAATATTTTGAAAGTTTATTTGAAAAAGAGGAAGAAGCACAAGGTTTTACCATTCCAGAGGTAAATGAAAGTGAGAATGAAAGTGAAATTGAAATGGATGAGATTGTGAAAGCACTGAAAAGAATGAAGTTGGGTAAGGCTGCAGGGTATGATAGAGTGTCTGTCGAAATGCTGAAGGCTGGCGAAGGAGTTGTTGCTAATCAGCTGTACTGCCTTTTCAACCTGTGTTGGAGAAGCGGCCAAGTGCCAAAAGATTGGTGTAAGGCTGTTATCGTACCACTATACAAGGGTAAAGGGTCACAGCTTGACTGCAAAAATTACCGCGGTATAAGCCTTCTCAGCGTCGTCGGCAAACTGTATGCAAAGGTATTGATTGAAAGAGTGATGAAAGAAACTGATGAGAAAATATGGGATGCTCAGGCAGGTTTTCGTAAGGGGATGGGATGTACGGATCAGGTCTTTTCGTTGCGGTGCATAACCGAAAAATATTTGGCTAAAAGCCAAAAAGTTTATTGCGCGTTCGTGGACTTAGAAAAGGCCTATGATAGAGTTGTGAGGAATGAATTGTGGTCGGCGCTGTCCATGCATGGGGTGAGCGGTATTTTGATACGAGCACTGAAATCCTTATATAAGGATTCCAGTGCTTGTGTCAGGATCAACGGGGCGTACACTGAATTGTTTAACATCGAGAAAGGTGTAAGACAAGGATGTGTAGCGTCTCCATGGCTGTTTAACTTATTCATGGATAGCTGTTTGACAGATTTGAAAGATAATGAATGTGGTCTAAGAATGAACGAGTTACTCGTCAAATGTCTTCTCTACGCTGACGACCAAGTTATACTTGCGTCCACGGCTGAGGAGTTACAGGAGATGGTAAATTGTATGCATGAAGCTTTGAAAAAGAAAGGAATGAAAGTGAATGTTAGTAAAACCAAATCACTGGTTTTTGAGAAAGAGGATAGAATGACAGAGTGTAACATTCTGATAGGAGATGAAAAGGTGGAGCAAGTGAAAGAGTTTGTTTATTTGGGTTCATTGTTTACAGCAGATGGAAAGTGTGATAGTGATATTGAAAGAAGAGTGAATGCTGGTAACATGGTGAATGGGGCGTTGCACACCTTTATGAACAGCCAGAGGGTGTCCAAAAAGGCTCGTCTGGCTGTGCATAGAGGAGTGTTAGTCCCAACACTTATGTATGGCAGTGAAAGTTGGGTATGGCAGAAAAGACATGAAAGTAGAATAAATGCGGTAGAAATGAGAGCATTAAGAAGTATGATTGGTGTGAAACTGAGTGACAGAATAAGAAATAGCGTGATAAGGGAACGTTGTGGTGTGAAAGAGGATATAGTGACAGGTATAGAAAAAGGAATGCTGAGGTGGTTTGGTCATGTTGAGAGGATGGATGAAAAGAGATTAACCAAAAAGATATACATGGCGAGTGTGAGTGGGAATGTTGGAAGGGGAAGACCTCGACGAACGTACCGCGATCAAATCGGGGACGTTCTAGGGAAAGGTCAGGTCAGGAGTACCCTAAACCGACGAGCGTGCATGAAAAGATTGATGAATGTAGATGAAGCGAAAGAAGTTTGCAAGGATCGTAGCAAATGGAAGGATGTGATCTCTGCCTACCCCTCCGGGAAAGAGGCGTGACGTTATGTATGTATGTATGTATGTATGTGTAACACCCTATCCCTAATTAAATAATAATCTGATAAAATTAATATGGCCAAAGATAAATAAATATGTGATCGTCTAAAAACTGATTTTATGTCAAATTAAAAGACCCATACGTTGTGTATTCAAATAGAAAATTGAAATAAATCTAAGTTAAGTTTGAATAGGGTAATCGTAATTGAAATTATGACGTAAGTAAATAAATTATTTTAAAAAAAGTTCATAATCAAATTCAGCTGAAAAATAACACAGAATGACAAAAACAAAATATAAATGAGTAATATAAAACATGCGACTCACATAAAATATTTTCAGCTGAAATGCAGGAATCAGGAATCTCCATCTTCTTTCTTCTTGCGCATAACTAACCCAAATAAAATAAAACCAAACATACTTAATATTAAATCTCCCGGCTAATGTAGCGTGCTGAAAGGTACAAAGACTCAATAACCAGGGAAGGGAATTTGAATAAAGATCTTTAAGATCTTAGAATTAGGATACCTAGGCAAATGAAATGGCCCTCCCTTCCAACCTACAGACCATGCCAACGCGCGAAAACCTTGCACAGACTAACACTAAACCCTAGTCTTATCTAACTTGCAAACCTTCCATCAAATATTCCGATCATCTTAATTCATTCACAAACTTCTTTCATACTACCAATCATTCATCAAAGTCATACAAGTTACCTATTAACTGCAGTTTTGGTCACCTGTGACGGTGTACTAATGTTCAAACCTTTTAATAATCAATTTCTCTGTTCAGTTTGCAATATGGTATAATTTTCAAGGACTGCTGTACCAAAATCACATGATATGCGCTAAGAAGTCAGTTCAAATGATAGAGACTGTGTCAAGAAATTATCACCTTTATAGCTCGCTACGTCAGCTGAGAAATATATACGTCAGCTGAGAAATATAGATACTCTTGTTTAAATGCTGGGTCATGTCAGGTAAAGATGTCTCAATTTTTGAACGAAAAATGTAAATGCTATTTGTTTAAGTGTTGGGTCGATTTTATAAACTAATTATTCTATATGTAATGATAAACGATCGTTACAATAGGGATATAGGGACAGAGAAAACGACTTTATTTTATACTATGTAGTGAAGCGTATCCCTTGATGCAAGTTCCTTTTCACCTCATTAAATTAAACTAAATTTATGTCTAAATTTCATAGAATCAAAATACGGGGTGTAAGGGACAGCGTCCCACAAACTGGTAGAGGTTGCTCAGTCAATGGAACTGAACAACTATCATCAGGTTTTTTTTAGGTTAAAAAATTTGGTATTCCAAACGAATTGTCTGATCGAGGTGGTCATTTTATATGGGAAGTTCAGTTATTTTTTCATCTCCTAAAAGAATTTCCTGGCGCTAGTTGTTCAGTTCCGATGACTTAGGATCAGTTTGCGGGGCGGTGTCCCTTACACCCGGTACATTTATAAAAATGTTTCAAACAAACATCACTTCCAAGATATTTGACTTTCCTACAAACACAATATCCCAACAAAACGTTGACGAAGGATGGCAAAAACGCGTCATATCTCATCTCGGCTGATATGATATGACACGGCCGATTTATCATCAACCCTTGATATCGACAGCTCGTCCCCAGCACTTCGTAGCAAGTGACGAGGCTATTTTTATAACATCTTATAACTTTTCCTGGTCACACTTTCCCTTGACTTTAAGTAAGAATTTATTTAAATATTTCTTTTAGAGCTCAACGTATGATAAGTTTTAAGGACACTTAAAATAGGAACGTTTAATTCGGTAGACGGGTTATAATTAAAAGCCCACCGCCTGTATTACACAACAATTATTCTAAAATTCCATGCTGGACTGGAAGCGAAGGAAAAACATAGAATGTGCCAGCTGCATTTCCTTCCGGATATGCTGCAAAATCCATCTAAGGGATCCGAGGGTTTCAGTATATTGCAATTTAGACGATGAGCTGACAGCCTGTCACTATAGCAATATACCTACAAATCTATCTTAAATAACCCTCAAAACTTTAACAGACGTGGCAGAACGACCTTTGTTTAGGTCGTTTACGCTCTGCCTGCCCCATTAGGGATAAAGGCGTGATTATATGTATGTATATAATATGTTTCTTGCTCCACGTATGATAAGATTGAATGGACATTTAAGATATGAATGTTTATTTCTGTAGACGGGTTATAATTAGAAGCCCACCGCTTGTATTATACAACAATTATTCTATTTTATAAGTTTAATTTCAGTGTAATAATAGATATTGTGTTTAAAAAAAAAAAAAAATATCTTAGGTTGTTGACTAGCTTTTGGCCAAACAAGAGTTCACAAAGCTCAATGGAAACAAAACAAAAAGTCTCCAACACTTCTTTCATTACGCAGTCAGCTAATAGCGCGTTTGTCCCGTCAAAGGGTAAGTAAACATCCCTAAAACAAGTCTGAACAACTTGCCCTCAGCGCGGGAGAGGAAATAATGACGTCACAGTATGGCGGCGACAATGGCCGCGGGCTGCAAGCGCCTGTCCGCATTATGAAGGGACTAAGTGATCATTTAAAATTCATTTCGAAGTAAATTACTTTTTCACTGATGTCTACAATAAGTATACATACATATAATCACGCCTTTATCCCTAAACGACCTAAACAAAGGTGGTTCCGCCACGTCTGACAGTTTAGAGGGTTATTTAAGATAGATTTTTAGGTATTTTGCTGTAGTGACAGGTTATCAGCCTTTCGCCTAAATTGCAATATACAGAAAACCTCGGATCCCTTAGCTGATTTTTACAGCATGCCCGGGAGTAAATGCAGTTGGCACATTCCATGTTTTTCTCTCGCTCCCAGTCCAGCATGGAAGAATATGTATAGGTTTTAATAATGCCAAAATTTGCAAAAACTACCCATATTCTTATATTTTTATATTTAATTCTAAGAGTGGCTTAATTTGAATTAGTTTTATTACTTATGAAAACATACAAACCTTGGTATTCTGATGGCAAATAATTTATTCTGATTAAATAAAAAAGCTAATATGCTTTTATCAGCGATTGGTATTCGGAAGCTAATTAAGATTTTAAATTACCACCGAAAGTAGATGGAAATGCAACAGTAATTGGAGTAATTACCATTCTGTGGGGGTGGAAGCAGTTATTTAACCGCGCACGACCGCCTCGGGCCAAGAGGAGCTTTGTAACCACCATTGCTTCCATGTTGGACTAGGAGCAAGAGAATAACATAGAATGTGCCAGCTGCATTTCCTCCCGCGCATGCTGTAAAAACCAGCTAAGGGATCCGAGGGTTTCAGTATATTGCAATTAAATGGATGGGCTGACAAACTGTCACTACAGCAATATACCAACAAATCCATCTTAAATAACTCTCAAAGCCTTGTCAGACGTGGCGGAACAACTTTTGTTTAGGTTGTTTACGCTCTGCCTACCCCCTTAGGGATAAAGACGTGATTATATGTATGTATCTATGTATTTCTTGGAGTGCACCAACGGCGAATAAATCTGAATTACACAACATATTTGTATTCAGAAGTTCTGGTTTTCAACCATTACCTGATACCATTATAGAAACATCTATCGATAATGTAGCGAGCAAATATTAACTTCGGAGGCTCATCATATCACCAGTAATTCTTCTTCTTCTTTAACCGATGTGTACTGTGTTTGCGGTGCAATGCAAACTATGGCACACTTAACATCGTGCCCGGCGTGCCCCAACACTTGCACGCCAGCGGATTTAATGGACGGCAGTCAAACCGCAATAAAAGTGGCCGCTACGATGTAATTTCTCATTTTCTTTCTGAAGCTTCTTGTTTCATCCTCCATACCTACATATCAGTGCAAATAATAAACACTTGTTCAACCCATTTCCACCTGCCAGCATACACAAGTTTCCAACAATATCATCCATATAAATGACACGCGTAAATCATAACCAAATATTACACGCGGCACCTACAATGTGTGTAGAGCTGTAACGAAAATGGAACAAGCAATAAAAGATGTCGACATGGCAACATCGCTCAAATATTTTACCTGGTATTCCAGTACCTACCTCACCGTCTCTATCGTGCTATGTATGCCACATATTATTATAGAAGGTATAAATAAAAACAACAAGGATACATACATATAATCACACCTTTATCCCTAGTAGGGTAGGCATAGCGTTAACGACCCAAATAAAGACCATTGCGCCACGTCGGACAAGTATTGAGGGCCATTCCAGATAGATCTGTGTCTAGCTGTAGTGACAGGTTGTCAGCCCATCGCCTAAATTACGATACACTAAAACCTCGAATTTCTTAGCTGGTTTTTAGAGCATGTCTGGGAGGAGATGCACCTGGCACATTCTTTGTTTTTCTATCGCTCCCAGTCCAGCATGGAAGGACGACAAGGATAAACCTACAAAATCCGTCTTCAGTTTCACTGAACAACATTTTCACTGTGCAATTTTCGGAACAGATTTACCAGCATTTATCTGGGCGTAACGTCTTCTGTCTTTAAAGTAAAAGGTAGGGGTACCAAACATTTAAATTAAAACTGGGTCTGAACAATGTCCCTGCAAAATGCTCTCATTCCGCACATACCCCTTCTCGGTCTGTAATCCTGTAATTTGTGTAATTGCTCTCACAACAGTCATTTTAATTACACCAATATTCGCGTAATTATAGACCATACAACCTACGCTTTTATTACCACGAGATTATGTAGTAATTTCAACTGTATGTTAAAGAGCTTAGGATTTCAATTTGCGTGGTAATGTCGGGGAATATTCTGGCAATAGAATTAAGCCGCTTATTGTATCCGATGCAGGTTGTGGCGGCGGTAACAGCGCGCTGCAGCTCCAGTAATATCATGTTTACCGGATACTAAACGAAGCACAACTATTATACAGGGCGTCCAGGAAGCTATATTTAATGAGGGAAGAATCTTTGCATGAAAATTATTCTCTGGTTGTTTTAATAAACAACCTACAGAAAATATAACACACATACATATAGTCACGTCTTTATCCCTAATGGGGTAGGCAAAGCGTAAACGGCATAAACAAAGGTCGTTCCACCAATTCTGACATAGTTTTGAAGGTTATTAAAGATAGATTTATTAGAAGCTGTAGGGACAGGTTGTCAGCCCATCGCCTAAATTGCAATAAACAGAAACCCTCGGATCCCTTAGCTGGATTTTACAGTATACCCGGGAGGAAATGCAGCTGGCACAATCTATGTTTTTCTCGCGCTCCCAGTCCAGCATGGAAGAAAATATAAATAAGGCTAAAATTACTACAGAATAATAAAGCTTCAATTACGTATTTACATACGTTCGGGAGTAATTACCAGAACAAATTGCATTGCACACTGGCAAAGGACAGACCGCAAAGGCCCATGAACCCTACAGTCCCTTACATGCCCTAAAGGGTGAACGAACATAACATAAATAACAGGCCTTCGTGTGCTCCCTACATCTCAATTCAGAAGCTACTGCACACCTGAGGCCCTGATGAAAGTGTCTGCTCTTTGTGTTCGACCAGAATTGTATTTTGATACATAAATACATATAATCACGCCTTTATAAACAACCTACCTAGACTTCCATGCTGGACTGGGAGAGAGAGAGAAACATAGAATGTGCTAGCTGCATTTCCTTCCGGGCATGCTGTAAAAACCAGCTAAGGGATTCGAGGGTTTCAGTATATTGCAATTTAGGCGATGGGCTGACAGCCTGTCACTACAATAATATACCTACAAATTGAATTTTCTCTCACTTCCAGTCCAGCATGGAATATTGTATTTTGATTGTGTGCGTTTTTCGTTTTAGGTCTATTTGGCATTTTTTTCAGTACCTATCTTCTTCTTAGCGAGTGGATTCTCGAGTCACACAACCCCATGAACCCTGGTGTCAGAGTTTTCAAACTGCGTAATAGCACAGCAGCTATTAGGCCTCTGACATGGTTTAAGTAACGACCACTATCAAACGGACCGGGACCAACGGCTTAAAGTGCCCTCCGAAGCACGGAATCTGATTTATTTTCGGACTATCAGGTGATTCACCCTACAATGTACTAAACAAACTGGGGAAAACCTCACAAAGTGATAAATTGACAAATATCAACTTTATGTCCGCCCCCTGGGAATCGAACCCAGGACCTCCGGATCGTAAGCCCATGGCTCTGACCATAAGACCATGAAAGCAGTTAGTTTCAGTATTAATCATTAAGATACCAATGTTCTTTATGCTTACTAAGTAAAGAAGCGTATATTTATATGAAAATGGGTAATAAAATATCTATATATATAAAAATGAATCCCTATTTCCCTTGGTCACGGCATCACGCCTGAACGGCTGGACCGATTTCGCTAATTCTTTTTTTGTTCTGTTCGTTAGAAAATTTAAAATTACTTAACCACCATATAAAATTATTAAACTTTTTTAATGTGACCTTAAGACATTTGACATCGAATTGACTGAATGCGTGCTGCAAATATAGTCAAAGAGGATGAAAAAAAAATTACGTTTAAAACGGATTCTTAAAATCAAAAATCTGCTCATTTATGGCGTCTAAGGCGGAACAAAGTTCGCCGGGTCAGCTAGTAGTTTATAAATGCTACTGTAAAATCAGGCATACAACCATACAAAGAAAGTCTCTGAATATTCGATCGAACGTTGGTCTCAAGTAAAAATATTACCAAATAAAAATACAATGTAAATAATAACACAAGACCACTTATATTTTGTTAACAAACTATAGCTTTAAGAAAATAAAGGTATCACCATTATATAAGGGAAAAGGGAAACGAGAGGACATGAGTAGTTATAGACCCATATCTATAATTCCAGGAGTAGCAAAAGGTTTTGAGAATGGGCTTAGTGACAGATTAATAGATTTCCTTGATGCAAATGAATCGTTATCCAAGCAGCAATTTGCATACCGTAAAGGTCGCTCTACCACTTCCCTTACTCGTGAAGTGATAAGGCACATCTAGAGAAGAAAAGCAACAGGTCGCAGTTCTTTTTTGTGATCTATCAAAGGCCTTTGATGTCGCCGATCATCGTGTGTTAAAGGCTAAAATGCAACGATACGGGATCAATGGACCATCTCTAACGTTGCTCGTGGACTTCTTGAAAGATCGATCTCAGGTAGTGGTGGCTGAAGGGGGAAGAATACGGTCTGAACCTTTACAAAATACTGAGGGGGTGCCACAGGGTTCATCTCTGCCTAATATACTGTTCTCGCTCCTACTAAACGATCTGCCGGAAGCCATTGAAGAAGGACAAATATTTATGTACGCGGATGATGTTGCAGCGGTAGTGAAAGGCAAATCAATTGATGCTTTAGAAGATAGATTAAATATTGTCGCGGTAAAGATATCCGAGTGGTTTGGAATGAACGGGTTAATTTTAAATCACTCCAAGACCAACTTCATGCACTTTAGTCTGTCAGGCAAGAAATATAGACCTTTGAATGTTGTAATGGCAGGAAGTAAATTAGAGCAGGTCGATCATGCAATTTTTTTGGGTTTCTACGTGGACAGAGTGCTGTCTTGGGAGTCACATATAGACAAGCTCTGTTGTAGGCTGGGTAGTGCTTGTTTCGCTCTTAAACGGCTTTCGTCAACTTTGCCTCCTGACATGGTAAGAACTTGTTACTTCGCAACTGTGCATTCGCTCTTACAGTATGGAGTGGAGTTTTGGGGGCGTGCCGCCGATTGGGAGCGCGCCTTCAGAATGCAGAAACGTGCTGTGAGGGCGATTGCGAGGATACCGCAGGACATTTCTGCTAAGCCATGGTTTAAGAAATACAGGATAATGACGCTCCCAGCTATAGTTATTTTTCAAACAGCGTTTATGACAGAGAAATTTTGGATACTTATCCAAAACAAGGGGAAAACCATTCTCATAATACGCGAAACAAGCACAAGTTAGCCCTAGTTCAGAAATCTTTGGTCAAGTCGGCAAAGTTGATCCATATTATGGGTCCAGCAGTCTACAATCGTCTTCCAGCTAATGTAATGAATGCACCCTCTATGTACTCATTCAAGTCGCGCCTTAAGCACTGGCTTATAGAGCAGGAAATTTATAGTTATGATCAGTGGATCATAAACAACAAAGACTGAAATGATGATTAATTACACTATTGCTTGTCATAGAAATTATTTTTATTGTATTGTTTTAGTTAGGTATTGAATTATTTCTATTGCAAAATTTGACGTGTTATTTGAAATGCTTATTTTAAAACTATATTTTATGATTATTATTTTGTATTAAATTTGAAATGTAATTTGAATTATGACCTGTGATGGAATTATTATTAATAAATTATGTCTTATGTCTTATATTTTACCCTTTAGCTTCTGCCACTAATTATCAAAATAGAGCATCCCACGCCCTTCAAACATCCAACGCGAAGATGCAAAATATTTAATTAAGGTAATTAATTAAATCTCCGATCAAAGATAACCGCAAGTAATTAATATCTAAACTCTTGACTTGTTGGTGTTAGAGGCGCTGTACGGTACGGCAGGTTGGTTTACTATACAAACTGATGTAATAAAAAGTTAAAAATGTAGAATATTTTCAAAAACAAAAATCGCTTCCTATTCAGCGTGGATGATGGATATTCAATGGAACTAAAATTCTACTTAACTATTGTATTTAAATTGTATTATAGTTTCATTAAAATAGTACACAAAGTCCGTAGAAATTAGTACAAGGAGTTTCAAAGTGTTTTAGCGTATTCTACAAATTAAACTAGGTAAACGATGGGGTAAACGAGGATTGTCCCGCCTAGACAATGCGTTTGCTTAGGTATGAAGGTGCGTCGCAGGGAGGATCTTTTAAGGTGCGTTCACCCTAGACTAACGTGTCATACGTGATGTGTGCTAACCGTGGCCGTAATGGGATTATAGTTTTCTTAGAAAATGAATGAAAAATCTATATTTGAGTACACACTTGTATGTCTTCTATCGCTGATGCAACCAAATCTCACTGCGTGTCTTGCGTACGTATTTTAGCATGTACGCTGATACAATGTTGCGTCAGCCGATGTGGGCGGACGCGGGTGACATGGGAATGCCGCCGTCCGTGCGAGATAGAAAGTCAGTGTGCGAGTGAGAAAGTATTCGGGTCTAATGTGAAGGCACCTTAAGCACCCTTCTTTGTAAATATTAGCCATAGTCACCGACCTACTACTAATAAGCCCGATGGTGTAGTGGATAGGACCGCTGCCTCCTGAGCGGGAGGTCGTGGTTCGAACCCCACCACGTACCAATGTGTTTTTCGGTTTTCGAATTTCATATGTACGTTTATTCGGTGCTTTTTCCGTGCTTCGGAAGGCACGTTAAGCCGTTGGTCCCGGTTAATATCGTTTAATACCATAGATATTAGTCATTAAGCCCTTACAGAGGCCAGTGCTAAGCATTGGCGGCTTGAAAACTCTGACCTAATCTAGGATTGGGTCTGGTTTCCCTTCTGGGTTGCGGAGGTCAGATGGCAGTTGCTCTGTGTAAAAACCAGTACCCTCGTTCAATCCCCTAGATTAGGAAGCCGACCCCGTGAGATACGGGATAAGGCTAGGGAGATGATGAGTCACCGACCTACTACCCAATGACTAAATTAAGCCGTGGGACATCGACTGTACAGTAAGAGAGGATTCAGCGTGGTTACGCCGCTACGCGCGTTTATCTCATTACGGCCACTTTACCGCACACTTACCACAGTATAAGTATGGAACAGTAAAAATAGTATCAGTGGGCTCCATTCTAGATTCGCCAGCTAAAATTAAAATTAAAATCTATTTGTCACTTTCAGACAAAAAATATTAGAAAAGGACAGGAGACCTATTCTCTCTGGTTTTTGATTTATAGTCGATGTTTTTATGCGTTATCTGTCATTATTATCCGCCGTTACATGACATGGCAGATAAAATTGACCGAAATATTTAGGAAACGTGCAAAATCGCTTCAAATTCTAGCGGACAAAGTGTAAAACAATAGAGTATAAACCGCCTGTCCTTTTTCAATTTTATTATTGTGAAAGTGACAGATAGATTTTAATTTTAGTTGTAGCCGGTGGTATCTAGAATCGAGCTCAGTATGTACACAAACAAACCAGTCCTCAATAAAGATCTCGTTTAGGTAAATGCAGTGTAGGAAGCGCTCCTGTCAGATGCAAGCTACGGTTGGTAGCCATCAATCTTATCGAAGGTATAAGACTATGACGAGCTGAAGACAGCGCCAGTGGCACGTCTTGGAAGACGTTTATGTCCAGCAGGAGTAGACAAAATTTGTAGTTTTTTGTTTTGTGTAGTGATGAAACTTGTTTGTAATCGTAACTTATCCTACATTGACTGTGGCTAATAATAAATGATCGTCACCTGCTGAGCGGTGAAAGGGTACATGACATATTTTTGCTCATTATCTTAAGTAATTAAAACATCTCGCTACTTCATTTATATTCACCATCTTTTCACGTGTCTTGTTTACTATGTATATTTTTTTATGCGCTTGGTGTCTAAGAGTAATATACACAAAAAGTTTATTAACTTTTTAAATTGATAACAACTTAATTAAATGCAGTAAAAAAACAAATCAGTACCGAAATACATACATACATATAATCACGCCTTTATCCATAATGGGGTAGGCAGACCGTAAACGACCTAAACAAAGGTCGTTGCGCCACGTCTGACAAAGTTTTGAGGGTTATTTAAGATAGATATGTAGGTATTTTGCTGTGGTGACAGGTTGTCAGCCCATCGCCTAGTTTGCAATATATTGAAACCCTCGGATCCCTTATCTGGTTTTTACAGCATGCCCAGGAGGACCTGCAGCTGGCGCATTCTAGTATAAAATATACTTTTGCACAAATAATTTCACACCATTTCATATCAGTAAATTAAAAAGTGTGTTAATATGTTTGTAAGGGACATATTGAATGGGATATTTGTACGAAATTTGTAAGAGGCCTAGAAAATAAATTCTTCAATTCCAATTATGAAACATCATTAAACGGGAAAAACCGCAGTCGAAAAGCTTGTAAATTAAGTATCTAAAACAGTTATTTAAATATCAAACTACCCGTTTATGTATGCGTATAATTTCACGCATGTGTGTATCAGCTGATTCAATTAATCGTCGTGTCTCAAACAACTATTTCACGCCGGGCTCTGTTTGATCTTCGCCGCTAATTTGCACACTATCAATTAGGAGCTCTCTGTATTTGCCTTTATAATCCGATGTGGGAGTAATAGGATAACACAGAAGTCGGATTTCTTAGAATTTGAGCATAGATACGCATTAGAATTTGTAAGAAGTACAATATTAGAGAGTGTTGTTTAAGGTGCTTCCATGCTGGCCTGGGAGCAACAGAAAAACATAGAATGAGCCAGCTGCATATCCTCCCAGGCATACTGTAAAAACCAGCCAACGGTTTTTACAGTATGCCTGGGATTTAGGCGATGGGCTGATAACCACTACAGCGATATACTTACAAATCAATCTTAAATAACCCTCAAAACTTTGCCAAATGTGTCGGAGCGACCTTAGGTTGTTTGCGCTCTGCCTACCCCATTAGGAATAAAGGCGTGATTATATGTATGTACAATTTAGAGAGTGTTGTATAAGGTCCAAAGCGCGTCTGAAGTCTTCAATAGACACACATTATCATAATTTTATATTATATTTTTTTTTACTAACGTAGAATATAACTCGACGTCTACTAACCATGCTGGGCTGGGAGCGATCTAATTACGTAGAATGTGCCAGCTCCATCTCATCCCGCGCATTCTGTAAAAAAAAAGCTAAGGAATTGAGGGGTATAGTGTAATTTAGGCGATGGGGTGACAATCTGTCACTACAGCAATTTACAATTTTCTTCATCAGATCTTAAACAGCCCTCAAAACTTGTCAGACGTGGCGGAACGACCTTTGTTTGGGCCGTTGACGCTCTGCCTACCTCATTAGGGATACAGGCCTGATAGTATATATGTAGGCATGTATGTCTACTAACCACTTCTGATTTTCTTTATTTTTTATAGTATAAAATTGAAATGTAATAAAGATTATTTAAGTAAAAGCATCTAGTGACCTCTCTGATGTTTTCTGTGCCCTTACAGGGCGTTACTTGTACTATATCCTTATTATGAAAAACAACTATTTAACCTTTAGATTTGCAAAAAAAAATATGAAATTTGAGAATCCTATTTTTTACACAGTGCATTAAAACCAAGAAGCTGCAAAAACAAAAAAAAAACCTTTTTCATTCTTCTATTTTAGAAGTGAATAATGTCTCTGCTCTACTATTTCTGCCAGTAAGACTGTAGAGTTTCCGTACTGTCTGTATAATCGTTAGTGTCTCAAGCAGCCATTAGCGCTGAATGCGTACGGACACATTAAAATATTCATTCATTCCTCAGTCATTTACATTCCATTACAAATTTACAAGGTGGGATTAATTCATAAATAGTCTAATGGTGTCATACGGTAACCTCTGTTGTTTTGAGGGGGATTTAAGATTTACGTGTAAAATATTACGAAATTAAGTTGGGTCACTTTTGCTGTGTGTGCAAAAATGTTTTATTAATCTTCACTACTTTAATATTAAAACGAGGAAAGCTGTCGTTTATTCCAAGGATTATAAAGGAACCACACAGAACTGATGAGGTCATCGGTAGGCACCTAGGTAGTACCTATATTATTGACTTTGCAGCGACTGAATTATTGTAAACTAATTGTGATTCCACATGATTAAAATATAAACACAAATTAAAACAATTGACTGGGTAAACAAAGCCACTAAAGCTCATTGAAATACAGAAGCTCATAATTTAAATACTGGAGTTGGGCAATTTTGCATATCGCTGGGTGAGCCGAATCGACCACAACCACGCGCGGCTCTACGGTGCAACGCCAAGCCTGTGGTGAACGCCATATTTAATGTAACACAAAATATAAAGTATACTAACAATTTCTTCCATGCTGGACTGAGAGCGAAAAAAACATAGAATGTGTCAGCTGCATTTCCTCCCGAGCATGCTGTATAAACAAGCTGAGGGATCAGAGGGTTTCTGTATATTGACATTTAGGCGATGGACTGACAATTTGTCACTACAGCGATATACCTACAAATCTAACCCTTAAAAACTTTGTCAGACGTTGCGTTACCACATTTATTTAGGTCGTTAACGCTCTGCCTACCCCATTAGGGAATGCGTGATTATATGTATGTATGTATGCTACTAAATAACCATAACTTTGAGGTACTACGAGTATTCTAACATTATATCAGTCGGCGGAGGATTAACTAATATCACCGCCGCTATTGCTGTAAGCTCAAGTCTTAATGACACCCTACCAACTTACTACCTTGGTTCAAGTGACAAGCTAAGGGTAATACAACTATGTTTTAAAAGCGTTTATACCAAGCGGAGGCGCCCTCACTCTTAAAAAAATCGTAAGACGCAAAATGTGGACTTTTTTTAAATTTTGTTCTACAACTTCCTTGGAATTAGAGCTTATGTTTTTGTATTGAATTGGGAGCAAATTGTACCTCACAATTAAAATCAAAATTATTGCAAAAAACGGCCAGTTTTGTCGTAAATTATGATAGTAACTTCAATTTGCTTCTTTATTCATTACTTTGAATAAATCTTTAGCTCTAATTCAGAAAGGTTTAGAAAAAGCTTTTCATATTTTTATATTTGCATGTTATGATTTTTATCGAAAACGCAGCACTGCTCGGTATAAACGATTTTAATATGTAGCTTAATTCATTATGTTTTTAAATAAATGATATTTGACAATAATGTATTGATCGCCAATTCCTGAAAGGATAACTATAATCAGACAAAAAAAACTATCTACCATTTCGGAGTGTTGTGTTTACAAGTTAAATGATCTTTGGTTTAATTTATACTCTTGTCATAAAGACTTTTTAACCAATTTGACAACTTCGTAAGACAACCAAGGCAGAAAATCATCCTTATTTTATTATAGTCCATAAAGCAAAAGGTTTTACACAAAAAATTACGATAAATCAAAATTTTTATATATAATATTGTGTACAGCATATTGACCGATTCATAGGGTTGTGGGACCAACAATTAAATATTTGTTCGTATATATACTTGCACAGTTTTAATTTCAATATTTTATTATATTTTTTGGACATTAGACTAGTATTTTGGCGGGCACGCCTTATCTTATAACTTGCATGTCTCGTACCTGAGTTGTATGTGAATATGACACAGTTTCCTCCTGCAATAACCTGCCTCCTCATTACACACACATACACAACATGCATACTATAATGTGCTAATATTAGCCTGCTTTGTAGTATGTAACATGATGACGGTAAGTTCCCATTAAAGTCTATAATTACAAGGTTTTAATTGCTAAATTGAAGTAAAATGTATTGTTTTAGGCCTCGGCCGATGAAATAACAATACTGATTTATACATACATACATACATACATAAATCACGCCTTTATCCCTTACGAGGTAGGCAGAGCGTTTAACGCCTCGTAAAAGGCGCTTTCGCCACGTCTGACAAAAATTGAGGGCAATTTTAGATTGTTATATGTATTGCTATAGTGACAGGTTGTCAGCCCATCGCCTATGTTACAATACACTGTAACCCTCAAGTCCCTTTTGCTGACTTCAATAGCATGCCCGGGAGGAAGGGCAGCTGGAACATTCTATGCTTTTCTATCTCTCCCAGTCCAGCATGGAAGAACTATATTTATATACTAACTAATATTTATACTATATTTATACTGATTTATATTTGGCAAATATGAATAATAAAGGGTATTGAAAAAGTTGCCCAGGGCAGGACTTAAACTTTCGACACGCAGTTCCCTCACTGCCAACAGAGCTACATAGGTAAATAAAATAGCATTGTGAGTGCAAATAATATCAGATCAAACATTTAGCCACAAAAAGGGTCTAAACAGTACTAAATTATTAATAAGAGAAGATGCAAACATAATCACATCACCTCTAAATGTTATTATAACGTTTCTTCTTGGTCTTCTTCTTCTGTCGAGTGGGTATTGAGTCAATGGACCCGATGAACCGTGGTGTCGGAGTTTTCGAACCATCTAATATCACAGCTAATAGGCCTCTGACATGGTTTGTGTCTATATAGACAGCGACCGGGTCCGACAGCTTAACGTGCTCCTTTCGGAACGCCTAACGTCCTCCCTATCTTGTTGACCGTCTTACTTAGTTCTCATTCTCACTGCGCCATACCACTACGGCATTGCTCCGTAACTTATGATGAAATGGAGATAATACGAAGAAAATTACGTTGTAATGTAAAGTTTCTCATTTCCTGCACGTTGAAGATAATGTAGTTGTGTATACGTACATTTTGAGACGGGTGGCGTAATCTCATTAAAATTCAATCGAAGACAACACTCGCTTAGGCTTACAAACTTATCCCCACGAGGGGATTAATGTTTGCCGCCTTTATTTGCAAACGTGAACAAATTATTATCCCTGTCATAAATAAATTAATAAATTGTTTCCAACAAAGGCTTTGACGTTGTGAATAATCTTCGAGATGTGAGTAAATCTGTTTATATTTTCAGTCCTGAATAATGCTGAAAGAGACAGATAAAATTGAGATTGAATACAGAGTGTCCCGACGCGATCATTAACCGTCTCCCACAATATCGGGTGACGGATGGTCACCGCAGGTGTGTACACTACACCGTTACATCCGATACTTCAACTGTAAGCTTTAATATCACCTGCATTAGGGTGGTATTCACGTCGCTGGGAGAGATGACGAGGGTGCTGTGGGATACCGGTTGATATAGGACAATTGACAGCGGCGGCTAAAATGAATTGGACTGACACCCACTATGTGAAGATTTATTTACTTTTTTATTCTTCCAGATTGAGCTCGAGGTTTAAGCGATACTTACGAGTAGATGTCGGTAGGTACAGAAGTACCTCCTTGTTAAGTATACACAGGTAGTATGCAAGTAAATTAAATAGGTAGTTTTTAAATTGTCATTTTCACTATGGCTAAAACAGGAAATTTCACGATATTAATAATAATAATAATATATCTCAGCCGATTTCGGCTACAGCGACTGCTGGACGGGCTCAGCTGCTAGCGTCTCGCTGCTCCGCGCGGTCGTGTGCTCGCATATGGCTGCTGTAGCCAATTTTGGCCTTAAAGGTCCTTGAGCACTTTTTGCAGGTGAGAACGCCGCTGCAATAATGGTATGTTAAAGCCGTTGGTGGTCTGGCCTTTAACTTGTCCCTCTTAGCATCGAGTTCGTCTTTGCGTGAAATTTCAAAGACATCGATCTTTTGCCTTACAAGACGTCTCCACTCTGGGCGATTTGCAGCTGTAGACTCCCACGTCAAGGGGTCAATACTGCAGCTCTTCATATGTCGCTTTAGCACGTCCTTGTACCGTAAGAGCTGTCCGCCATGCTTGCGCTTACCTTCTTGAAGCTCGCTGTAAAATATGCGCTTTGCTACACGTTCATCTGGCATGCGGAACACATGACCACACCAGCGCAGCTGACGCCGCATCAGGTATGCTTCTATGCCACAGATATTAGCGCGTCGCAGAACTTCAGTGTTTCTTATGCGGTCCGTCCAGTGAATGTTCATAATGTCCCGCAGACATCGGAGGTGAAATTGGTCCAGTATTTTTATGTGTCTGCGGTAAAGGCACCAGGTCTCAGAAGAGTATAACAGACTCGGTAGGGCAATGGCTCTGTAAACAGCTATTTTTGTTGCCAATTTGAGATCATGCGAGCGATATACCTTGGATCGGAATTTGCCGAAAGAAGCTGAGGCAGCACCAATTCTGCTGTTTATTTCGGCGTCAAGATCACACTGCGATGTGATCGTGCTTCCCAGGTACTTAAACTTCTCTACACGCTTCAGTACATCCTGATTGAGACAGATTTCCAGAGGTTCGTCTGCTAACATGCCAGTGGTCATTACTTCTGTCTTACTGACACTTATCTTCAGACCGAACTTTGTACATGCCTCATCAAGACCAGTCATCAGCTGTTGTAGAGAAGTTGGGGACTCAGCTAAGAAGCACAAGTCATCCGCGTACATGATCTCGGTGATCATTTCATGAGAGACCTTGGTACGTGCTTTTAACCTGGCTATGTTGAAGAGCGATCCGTTAGTTCGAAAGCGAATGTGGATGCCCGCAGATACTTTTTGTAAAGTTTCATTGACTACGGCTGCAAAATAGATAGCAAACAGCGTAGGAGCAAGAACGCAGCCTTGCTTGACTCCACAACTGACAGGGAAGAAATCCGTTTGTTCCCCATTTGCAGTCACACAGCATGTCATGCCATCGTGTAGTAGTCTCAGCAAACGTACAAATTTAGCTGGGCAACCCACTTTCTCCAGAACAATCCATAAGGCTTCCCGAGGAATGCTGTCGAAAGCCTTTTCTAGGTCGACAAAACACAGAAACAATGGTCGACCTTGTTCTCGGCATTTTTCTTGCAGTTGTCGCACACAAAAGATTGCCTCACAAGTTCCTCTATCTGGGCGGAAGCCAAATTGGGTTTCCGGTAGTATTTCTTCCGAAACTGAGGTAAAGCGATTGAGCAGAACCCTGGCAAAGACTTTTCGGGATGTAGAGAGAAGCGATATACCACGATATGAATTGCAATTGGATCTGTCACCTTTGTTCTTATACAGTGAACAGATACGGGAGATCGTAAATTCAGATGGAACCTGCTCGTTGCACCACATCTGAGTAAAAAGCCTCCATATCACATCATGGAGCGCCCCTCTTCCGTACTTCAAAAGTTCACCAGGGATACCATCTATGCCAACCGCTTTCTTATTTTGCTGGCTCCTAATGGCTACTATCACTTCCTGCAAAGTGGGAGGCTCATCTAGCTCAAGCCTCTGTGGCAGAGATGTGATCGTCGTTATCTCCTGAATGTCTGCTGATCGATCAACATTGAGCAGCTCCGCGAAGTGCACAGCCCAACGGTCTAATACATCCTTCTTGGACGTCAGGAGCGTCATGCCGTCACGTGACCTTAAAGGTACACTGCTCCGTTGAGTTGTTCCGGTGAGTGATCTTAACTCTCCAAAGAACGCACCAAGTTGGTTTGTATCTGAGAGCCACTGCAGGTACTCCGATTTATGTAGCCACCATTTATCTTTTAACTCCCTAGTCATTTTTCTGAGGTCAGCGCTACTTTTTCTTATTTTATCTGACAAATCTTTCCGACATTTATCTTGTTGACGCAGAAGGCTGCGGTGTTGTTCGAGCGCTTTACCTAATACCTCATCACTTTCATCAAACCAGTCTTCGTGGATACGCTTTTTTAGGCCTATGGCTTGCGTTCCAACTTCAATAATCTGAGATGTGAGGGCACTCCAGTTGGTAGTAAGATCACCGTCATTGATGGTAGGTGGTAATTTCATGGAAAGAATGCGTTGGTACTCCTTCCTCACTTCATCGTCTGTGAGCCTCTCAACATTAATGCCGGAGAGTTTTGCTTTGCAAGACCTGCGTGGAGGGTGAAGACAAAGCCTAAGCCTTGTTATTATAAGTCTATGGTCTGACCAACAGTTGGCACCACGCATAGCGCGTCTGACATGAACTTGGAAGATATGTCTTTGTCGAACGATCGGGTAGTCAATAAGATGCCAATGTTTTGACCGAGGATGCATCCAGGTTGTTTTATGCTTTGCGGGTAGTCGGAAGCGTGTGTTAGTGATGGTAAGGTCAAATTGAGCGCACAGACTATTAATAATATGCAATTATTGACCATTACTGTTCATATTGCCAACTCTATGTCGCCCTAAGACACCTGGCCACGCCTCATAATCACAACCTACTCTAGCGTTAAAGTCACCTAACAGAATAATCTGCTCTCTTGGGCGAATCCTGGCGAGCAGGTGCGTAAGGTCTTCATAGAATTTACCTTTAGTCTCGTTATCCTTGTCCATCGTTGGGGCATATACGCTGATTACGTTCAGGTAGTTGTCATTTTCGAGATGGAGACGCAATGATATAACGCGGTCTGAAATATATTGAGGACAGTCCTCCAATTTGCTAGCAATCTTGGATTTTATTGCGAATCCAACACCAGAGCGTCTTGGTTCTGAAGCCGGGGTTCCTTTCCAGAAGAACTTATATCCAGCGCCGTGCTCTATTAGCTCTCCTTCATCAGACAAGTGGGTTTCGCTGAGAGCGGCTATGTCCACATTGTAACGTAAGAGCTCTCTAGCCACGACAGCAGTTTTCCGTTCTGGACAAAGGTTAACATCGCGATCAAGGAGAGTACGGACATTCCACGCACCGAATGTCATGGTGGTTGTTTTTATATTTTTCTTGTATCTTCGACCACGAGAAATGGGATGCTCGGGCAGCCGAGGTTACTACCCCCCAATACTTGACGGACAAGCTTTGTTTAGGACACCTTTTCTAGTCCCTTCCCCGTGTGGGGTGTAGTGGGGCGTCTTAGTATAGGGTAGTCAGCCGACCCTCCCAATCGAGGACTCTCTTTTACGACTCTCTTTTTTGACTCTCTTTCACGATATTAATTAAACAATAGAATACAATTTTTTTTATTAGATAAATGCAACAGCAGTTTCTACATTCCTTATTCAAAATTAACCTATTTTAATATTGCATTGGATATATATGTAAATAAAATCACATTGTTAATGCTTTCAGCGGTTGCTACTTTATTGACAATGATTGTTGGCTATGTCTTTGTAGATTTATCTTAAGCAGCTTCACGCCGCGTCGCGTCGATTGTCAGTGTGAACTGATACTGTAATGAACTTCACTAAATTGTACCAAACAACAATTTTTAAACTGTTTTTATTTTATTTTCACATTGATTTTGCTTACTTTATTTTTTTATTTGTTATTCGGCGCTTTTTCCGTGCTTTGGAAGGTACCTTAAACTGTCTTTACTTTATTTTTACATTGATTCTGCTTACTTTAGTCTTGTTATTATTAATTGAATATTTTTTGTGGATATATCTTTTTTTTTTTTTTTTTATATAAAGGCGAGCATTTGTCCACCATCTCACCTGGTGGAAAGTGACGATGCGGACTATGATGAAGCATACTCACCTATGTAGTGCCTATTCACTCTCGCCTTGAAAAGGCCCAGGTTATATTGTTCCGGAAACAGATCCGCCGGCAGGGAGTTCCACTCCTTAGCCGTTCGCATTAAGAATGTGGAAGCGAACCGCTTCGTGCGAATTTGTGGTATATCCACGACATAAGGGTGGAACCCCTGTCCACGCTTCGTGCTCCGGAGATGGAAAGGGGAGGGGGTATAAGGTCATGAAGTGCTAACGCGCACTCCCCGAAATGTATCCTGTAAAATACCGACATGCACGCCACTCTGCGACGGTGCTCAAGGTTCTGTAGTTTTGCCTCAACCAGTGCTGAGTCTCCAATGAGCTTCTTAGCACGTTCCTCGATTGAGTCTAAGGCAGCCAGCTGGTATTTAGCTGAACCGTCCCAAAGGTGACAGCAGTACTCCATACACGATCGGACTTGAGCTGTGTACAACTGCAATAGCTGTCCCGGTGTGAAGTATCGCCTCACCTTCGAGAGGATACCAAGTTTTTTGGCAGCTGTTGTGGCCAGAGACTCAATGTAACGTCCAAAGTTCAAGTCGGACGTAAGGCTCATACCAAGAAGCTCAAGATGGTCAGAAATCGGTACGGATACATCCCGGGAAGTTGGAGCCAGGTTGAAAGGACTCCGTTTTGTCGAGAATAGACACGCGTGGGTTTTGGATGCGTTGAACTTGACGAGATTGGCATCGCCCCACTCGGATATCACCCTTAGCGATGAGTTCAGACGATCCACTATGGACTCCCGACAAGACTGGATTGTTTCACTGTTGGCCCTTGCACTGGACAGATATCTGTCAACAACTGTGCTGTCATCAGCGTACCCAAAGGTATCGGGTGTCAACATGTCGTTGATATGCAGCAGGAATAAGGTTGCAGACAGGACAGAACCTTGAGGAACTCCGGCATCAATAGCCTGTTGTCCGGAGGAGCAGCCTTCTAAGACCACTTGTATGGATCGTTCACTCAAGAAGTCCGAAATCCAGTTGCAAAGGCCAGCAGGTAACCCGTAGGCGGGAAGCTTGCCAGTAAGGCTAGCGTGCCAGACCCTGACAAAGGCCTTGGAGATATCCAGAGACACGGCAAGTGCTTCACCATGTCTCTCGATAGCCTCGCTCCATAAATGAGTGGCATGCACGAGGAGGTCCCCCGTCGATCGCCCTCGGCGGAAGCCGTATTGGTGATCGTTAAGGAGATCATTATTATCAAGGTATGCCAGGAGCCGATTATTCAGTACACGCTCTATAATCTTGCAGAGTATAGAGGTTACCGATATGGATCTATAGTTGGCAGGGTCTGCTCGACTACCTTTTTTGGGTACAGGTTGCACATTTGCAAACTTCCACGATTTGGGAACAACACCAGTCTCAAGTGAGAGGCGGTACAGGCGTGTCAACTCCGGAGACAACTCAGGCGCACAGTTACGCAGGACGATTCCAGGGATACCGTCAGGGCCACTTGCTTTATTCACGTCTAGATTTCGCATGGGTTTAAGGACCTCTTTTTGCCGGATGCGTACGGCTGCCATAGAGCAGTCGACACGAGGTAACGGGGGTGGTATTTTACCTGCGGCATCAAGACGCGAACTTTCCGCAAAATAGGAGGCAAAAAGATTGGCTTTCTCCTCCGCAGTATGAGCAAGCGACCCATCAGGTCTCTGCAGAGGCGGTAAAGATGGCTGGCAGAAATTGGTTTCCACTGCTTTCGCAAGCGACCAGAATGCTTTACTGCCAGCCGGATAGGAAGCAAGCTTAGCGCCTACTCGGCCTATGTGGGCGAATCGAGCCCTGCGTAATTCCTTTTTGCTTAACTTGGTGGCTTTGTTATAGTTTTTCTTCAGATCGCGAGTATTCGGAGCTTTGCGTGCACGAGCATCAGCCCAAGCAAGGAATGCCGACTGTTTCTGCGATTCCGCGCAGTTACAGTCAGCATTAAACCACGGGCGAGCTTTGCTACCGGTAGGAACATCAGAAAACGGTATGAAATACTCCATAACCTGACGTATGACGTAATAGCATCCGCGCAGCTCGACGATTCACCTGAAGAAAAACAGTCCTGCCAAGGATACGAAGCAAAGAAGTGGCGCATCTCATCCCATTCTGCTGACCTGTATCGCCACACCCGTCTTTTACCACAAGGGCCCTGATCGGGTGGTGAATACACTGATACAGATTTCACCAGACAGTGATCTGAGGTGCCCAATGGGGCAGAAACAGACACAGAGTATCGGTCTGGATCGGTAGTCAGCAGAAGGTCTAAGCAGTTGGCTGTATGAGACTCAATATCCGGGACCCTTGTTGCACAGCTGACAAGCTGGGAGAGATTTAGCGACAATGCAAATTTGCGCGCCTCTCGCCCAGCATGATCGGTCTCTAGGTATGGGAACAACCACTCTTTATGATGAGCTTTGAAAACCCCCAGGATGACTAGCTGCGCTGCCGGGTATCTCTGCAGAGCTTCATCAGCACCTTCACTGAGGTGTTCAAACAGTTTGGTTGTCTCCGTGTCTCCACTATGCGAGCGATAGACGCAAGCATACACAATTTGAGCTACACCAGTATCGACCAGTACCCACAATACGGAAAAACTTGGTGCCTCAAGGTTCTTGAGACGCTTGATGCAAATGTCATCGCGAGCGTACACACAGACTCCGGCACGAGGTAGAAACCTGTGTTCTAGTGTGTAGCCGGGATAGCTGAGGTACGCCGCGTCAGCCGGACAATTGATCTGCGTCTCAGTGAGGAACAGCAGATGCGGTTTTTCAGTCTCAAGATGGTGATGGACGGGGTTGAGATTTGAGTGCAAGCCTCGAATATTTGAGAGGTGCACTTTAAGTGGGAGGACGTGCAACCGCTGTTTAACCATTTTCCGTTTTTTGAGTGTTTTCATAATTGGTGATGTGGGGAAAAAGTGAATAGGCAGGAGGAAGGCAGTTGTACGAGGTACCGCGTTGCAATAAGCTTAGAAAATGAGCTGATTGCAGCCACACGCAAAGATAGCTGGCTTGGAGACCGCGGGGACGCCCGAACCCCCCCGGGGATTGCCACCTGGTCCTCCCATCCGGTCGCCAACCGGCAAGGTGGAGCATCCCGGGATTTTTCGTGAGGTGGCAGGGCAGCCTTTCGCGGGTGGCTTTCCCGCTACTTGGGCCCTCAACTTCCTACGGTCGGCCAGCGGTGCACCGTGCTTCGGATCCCGCTAGCCTCCAGAACCAGCCACTCGTTGTCGCAACAATCAGCCACTCCGACCTGCTACATGCCGCGGTACTACTGTACAGACCCAACATCCATACTGGCTTCTCCTTACTACATGTCGGAACACGGCGGTACCGCTTGGCGACATTATTTAGTTAGGAGGATGGTAACCAGCCGCGGCCGAAGCCTACCACCGGAGAGAGTGCTGTCCATTTTGCACTGCCCAGGGGCCACGTGTAGGGAAACTCGAGTAAGAGGTCCAGAAAAGGGCCTCGCCTACGGACGCGGACAGCTTTGACCCCCAAAACTTATATCTTATACTTCATCCATTTTTTGCTAGTTTTCCTCGAACTGCCAACGCTCTTTGACGACGCGTCTCGTCATCACACTGACAAGACAAGCGGCCATGAATGTGTCAGAGGTGAATGACTTGTAAATGACCACTTGTCGTGTACAAAAATTACGTGCTGTATCGTATCGCGCTGTGCAGTATGTCACTTCGTGGCATAGCAAGATGCATATTAAAGCAGCTTTGCGCCGCGTCGCGTCTCTTCTCGGTGCAAACTGATTGTACAGGAAATCAGGATACTTCAATGAAAGCTGATAATCTTTTCGATGATAATTTATTTGTAGGATCGACACATAAGGTACACAAGTTAAGCCGGTAAAAAGTAGAATGGCGGCGGACCGAACCGAACGGTGCGGCGAGCATGCGCGGGGTGCGGGCCCGGGCGGCAGGGCGGCTCAACAGTATTTTGTTTGTATAAACAATCTCCACCTCCTCGAAAGTTCCTGAATTATTGGTTGTCATCATCATCAAGAAGTGGACACAATCTATGTATAGCCCGTTTCACGGTACCTCTACTTGTTTTCACATCTACCACTCTGCAACCTCCATCTGCTCCAGGATAGACCGTTGTCACTCGTCCTAGCGGCCACTTCATTGGGGGGCTGCTGTCATCTTTGATAAGCACCATCTGGTTTGGCTTGATGTTGGGCTGTCTATCTTGCCATTTGGTTCGCTGCTGAAGCTCACAGATATATTCACGGCTCCACCTGGTCCAAAAATGTTGACGTGCTTGCTCAATGCGGGCGTATCTGTGGAGACGATTGGGATTAACGTCTTGTAGATCAGGGGCAGGCAGTGACGTGAGTGGTCTCCCTATCAGGAAGTGCCCAGGAGTCAAAGGACAAAGGTCGTTTGGATCAGGTGACATAGGTACTAAAGGTCTGGAATTAAGGATAGCTTCTATCTGAGAAAAAAGAGTCGCTAGCTCCTCAAAAGTAAGATGAGTGTCACCTAATACCCTCTTCATGTGAAATTTGGCTGATTTCACGGCTGCCTCATAAAGTCCACCAAAATGAGGTGTATACACTGGTGAGAATCTGAACTTTATACCCTCATTTGCAATGTCTGACACGGCAGAAAGCTCACAAATTGTGCGGTTGGCACCCACAAAATTCGTGCCATTGTCACAAAAAATCTCGCGAGGTTTTCCTCGACGTGAGATGAAGCGACGCAAAGCCAATATAAATGCTTCTGTGGTCAAATCGCTCACCAACTCCAGGTGTACTGCTTTTGTCTTGAAACACACGAACACACAGAGATAACATTTTATTAGCGTTGCACCGCGACCCTTTTTATTGACAATTAAAAACGGTCCTGCGTAATCTGTTCCCGAAATCTCAAAGGGGAAACCAGGGTTTACACGTTGAGACGGAAGATTACCAAGGATTTGCTTCGCTACTACTCCCTTCATTCGTCTGCACATAATACAAGTGTTACAAACTTTTTTCGCCAAAATTCTGCCACCGATTGGCCAATATTGATCTCGAACGACTGAAAGGAGAAGAAGCGGTCCAGCATGCATCAGTTTTATATGATAATACTCTAAAATTAATTTAGAATAATAATGTTTTGCATCTAACAATATGGGATGCTTTTTGTCGTAGCCATATTCAGAGCTGTTCTCAATTCGACCGCCTACTCGAATCAGCCCTGAACCATCAATAGACGGCGTTAATTTGTACATTTTCGGCATATCTTTGAAATTATTTTTTGATTTTGGAAAGCTCTCTTTTTGTGCCAAATAAGCCAGTTTCAATTCTGAAGATTCCAGCTCGTCAACAGTTAAAAATCCTAACTGTTTATTATTCTTGTTTCTACAATTATTGATAAACCGACAAACATGTGCAAATACACGTCGTAACTTTACAAATCTTGAATACTTTTTGAAATCTATAATTGGGTTCTGTGGTATATCAACATTACAAATGTGTACTCGCAACTCAGATAAGTCCATCTGTGTGTCACCATTATGCTGGCTAGGCCACATCTCTTGGGCATCCTTCAAGAATGCAGGTCCTTCCCACCACAACGACAAAGCCGGAACTTCATCGGGGTATACTCCACGTGAAGCCAGATCTGCGGGATTCAACGAAGAAGGTACATACCTCCAAGGAGCGTCGGCACACAACTCATTAACTTCAGCGACACGATGAGACACAAATGTACCCAACTTATGTGCAGGCGAGTCCAACCAACCCAAAACTACCCGTGAATCGCACCAAAAATATTTGTTCGAAATCGAACCTCTTAATGATTCGGTAACTTTTTTGCATAATCGCGCAGCTAAAACTGCTCCACATAACTCGAGTCTGGGTATGGTTGCACTCTTTAAGGGTTTGACTTTTGCTTTAGCGCATAGAAGTCGGACTGTTACGTTTCCTGATGCGTCAATGGATCGAACATACACACATGCTGCGTATGCTTTCATTGAAGCATCAGAGAACGCATGCAATTCAATAGTTACTGAATTTATACCCATAACATGCCTTGTAATTGACAAACCATCAATATGCTTCAAATTGCTTATAAATTTAAGCCACATGTTGGCTATTTCTGTAGGAATTTCATCGTCCCAACCTAGTTGTTCTAGCCATAACAACTGCAATATCATTTTACAGGTAATTATGCACACCGATAAAATACCCAAAGGATCAAAAATGCATGAAGACACTGAAAGGACAACTCTTTTTGTGATTTTTTGATTTTCACGGACTTTTGCCTTCTCGATAGGTATTAAAATACAGTCAGAAATAGGATCCCATTCAATTCCTAGAGTATTAGTTGCAGTTGATATTTTTAACTTTCCTTGTTCTTGTTCGTTACAATTATTTGTTATTTCATTTAATAACCCTTGCGAATTACTCTTTAATTTTCGCAAATTAAAACCTGCAGAGCCCAGTTTCTCAGTAACTCGTTGATAAATTTCCTTTAAACCATGTTCATTATTAAAACCAGAAATAAAATCATCTATATAAAAATCATGCAAAATTATCTCTTTTATCAACGGATCGCTACATTCGAGGGCTAATTGCACCAGACATCTTGTAGCTAGAAAAGGACTAGCCGAGGAGCCATAGGTAATTGTGTTTAATTCTAGATAGCTAATCGGCAAATTCTCGTTTTCCCGCCACAAGATCATCTGGAGATGCCTTTGACTTGGTTCTACCATAATCTGACGGTACATCTTTTCTATATCCCCGGTTAAAACATATCTATGTTCCCTTAACCGCGCGAGTATAGAAAAGATGTCGTCTTGTACGGTAGGACCTACCATCATTATGTCATTAAGGGAGAGACCTGTGCTAGACTTGGCTGACATATCAAAAACTACACGACATTGAGTAGACTCACTGTTCTCTTTAAAAATTGGATGATGAGGAGTATAAACAGCTGAATCAGGTCTCTCAACTTCCGACAAATGACCGAGGTCCCCGTACTCACGTATAAAAGTCACATATTGTGTTTTTACACCAGGCTGCCGCTGAAAACGCCTTTCCAAATAATCAAATCTTTTTCTCGCTAAACAGTAGGTATCACCTAATTTATCAGGCTCGATCTTCAATGGCAGCGTGACGCAAAAACGTCCATCCTCAAGACGGCGGGTGTGTTGCACAAAATGCTGCTCACAAGCTACCTCCTCTTGAGACAAAACCGGTTTAGCTGGTACTTCTTCCAGCTCCCAAAATTTCTTCAGCTGATTACGGATGCCGAGACTAAAATTACAGACAAACTTGTTTTGTATATTTAAATTCCTAGTATAAGTTGTAGGACCTCCTACCAACCAGCCAAACATTGAATTTTGCAACACTGGTTTCCCATAACCTTGCTCGATTTTACCGTTAGAAATTATATACCAAAAGACTTCCGCTCCTAAAAGTATATCTACTTCAGAAGGACAATAATACTTCGGATCTGCTAACGTAATGTTTTCGGGTATGTTCAAACCAGACATATCCAATTCAACATTTGGCATCTCATCAATCACCTTCTCTACAATGAATGCATTGACTTGCATGCTAAATGAATTCATTCGAGATTTGACTGTAATCGTACAACGCTGTAAAGCTTCAAAAGAAATATTATTAATGCCCGTGACATTAACTGAATCTACTATTTCACCTTGAATTGCTAACTTCTCCTTAAACTCTCGACTAATAAATGATGTCTGACTGCAATTGTCAAGCACGCAGCGCGCTCCACATTGGTTGCCTGATTCATTGCAGGTTACAGTTACCAAAGCTGTTGACAAAATAACTTGATGAGGTGCACAGGTCGATATAGACATCGCTCTGACCTTCTTCTCCTCTTCACCCTTAACAGGCTCTTTAGGCAAGTGAAGAAGAGAATTGTGCTTTCTTTTACAAATTCGACATGAAATTGATTTGCATTGTTGAGCAAAATGACCGCTACGCAAACAGTTTAAACAGGCACGTTGCTTTGCTACAAAATTTAACCTGTCCGCGGGAGTCATAGATAAAAACTTATCACAATAATAAATCAAGTGATCACCTTCACAACACATACATTTACGTTTGTTGTCTTGACCCTCACAAGCGACAGCGACAAAAGATTTTTGCATTTTATCTACGCGCTTAAACTGCTGAAAATGTGGTTGAATATGTTTATTTGTCTTGTCGCTACAGCTTGCGGACGTCAATTCAAGAACATCGGCCCTTTTCCTCAAAAAATCGTAAAAATCTTCGAGTCTTGGTTTTTTATCCAAGTTATTTTTGTACTCTTCCCATCTGACACTAGTATTGCTATCTAATTTAGCAGAAAATAAAAATATTATTAATGTATCCCAATTATCTGTATTTTCATCCAAACTATTCAAAGCTCGAAGACTTTTCGATATGTGATCCACAAGAGATCGTAAAGATATTTCACATTCCTTACTGATAACAGGTACATCGAATAAAGACTTAAGGTGAGTGTACACTAACTGGCGTTTGTTATCAAATCGATCAGAAATTAATTTCCATGCAACTTCGTAATTACTCGCCGTTAATTCAAGCAATTCAATAACAGCTGCCGCCGAACCGGTAAGAGAACCCTTCAAATATTGAAACTTGCTTATATCTGGCAATGACTCATTATTATGTATTACAGAAACATAAGTGTCACGAAACTCAAGCCATTTATTTGACTCCCCATTAAAGGTTGGAAGGGTGATCTTAGGTAATCTTACATATTCATTAAACTTGACCGACTGTGTGGTTGAACCACCTGATACACCCTGGTTACTTAACTCTATAAGATCTTGAGCCTCTGCTATAATTTTATAAAATCTGCTTTCAGTTTCTTCCCTCTCCTGCGCATTAAGTTCAATTTCATGTTTTATTTCTATGCTAGTTTGAATTAAATCATAATCTGAAAAAATCGACTCTAATTTCCTTAGCCTAGTCTTCAATTCATTCAATTCACATCTTGACAATTTATCCTTAGTTTTAAAATCCGTAATAAATTTCACAAAAGTTTCTAACCTTTCCTTAATCGATTTTCGTCTTCCAAGCAATTCGTTCAGGTCAGACATTGCAATGAGTCAATAAAGTTTAATAAATTAACTCCCCACAAAAAAAAAAAATAACCAAGCGTATAAATACCTTAGTGTGCGGCAAACCTTATGAGTCAGCTGTGATACCTGTCCAGAACAATAGACGGGGTCGGCAGCCGTCCGGCCGGCCGAGCCTCGTTACGTAACCGGCGCGTAGGCAACCCGATCGACCGATGCGTTATCTTTCGATGCACTCAGCTGATCGTGATCATGTACCACAAACGATATAGCCTGGAATTTAGCAGAAAAAAAAAAAAGCTTAGCAACTGCAAATATAAAATATGAAAGTAGGTAGGCAAGCGTTAATGGCAATAGCGTGAATATGACTTGGCAAAGATAAACTACTTTGTTTGCATTAACCTATATATTTTCACACATACGTAAAGGGAAGTAATAAAAACTATGCTTCAATTAGCAATCTAAATAAATTACCTATATGTTTAATGCGATATGTGCAACAAAGCTTGTACGAATATATATATTTCGTACTTATTCTTATAATGCAAAGGTTTAAATAAACGTCGGAAACTAAAATATACTTTAATTTACGTTACGGGTAAAATTTAATCTACTACTATGAACAAAGAACATACGATCATGAATTTAAAATAACGAAGTGGGTATTAGAAATTAACTCAACGGAAATTAGCGAAATGATTTCTCAAAAATAGCAAGCTACACGGAATAAAATATAGAAAAAGGATATGAGGAATGGGCAAACCCCCTTGTAGAAGCCAGCCAGAACTGCTGCACCCTTGATTCCTTGCAATCACTGTCCGTCGTTGCAGTTTCCGTTGGCCCAAATTGTACACGTCGAACTCATCAATCGTCGATTGTAGATTCGATTTACGCCTCTTCTAGCGTATTTCTTCGTCACGGTCGCCAAAAATTGTACAGGAAATCAGGATACTTCAATGAAAGCTGATAATCTTTTCGATGATAATTTATTTGTAGGATCGACACATAAGGTACACAAGTTAAGCCGGTAAAAAGTAGAATGGCGGCGGACCGAACCGAACGGTGCGGCGAGCATGCGCGGGGTGCGGGCCCGGGCGGCAGGGCGGCTCAACAGTATTTTGTTTGTATAAACACTGATACTGTAATGAACATCACTAAAATATCCGAAATAACAATTTTTTTACTGTTTTTTTCTATATTTTAACACTGACTCTGCTTACTTTTTTCTTCTATTAATTCATTAAATACTTCTTTGTGGATTTATCTTTTACTTCATTCATTTTTTGCTAGTTTTCCTCGCTCTGCGAACGCTCTTTGACGACGCGTCTCACCATCTCACTGACAGGACGAGCGGCCATGATTGTGTCAGAGATAAATGGCCCTCTCTCTGTTTGTCTGTCGTTTACAAATACACACATAACTGCTGCCACTTTACGACAGTGTACGTAATAAAGTATTCAGCGCGTATATCGCGTAACCTCTTCAGAAGAGAAAGCTTTTTCAGATAGAAGAAAATATTTTTTTCTTATACCATAAGATAATTTACGATTTTGCTTTCCGTTTGTTTTAGCTTAATTTTGCTGTAAAGTTTATTTTAATGGAACTAGTAATTGCATCTTCTAGATCAGATTTTTTTACTTCTGATTAGCTTTCGATTTAATTTATGTTTTGATTATGTAATGATGAGAAGAAATTAAGTTAGGCTATATTCACCCTACCCACACGACAGAATAAGAAGAGTTGACACTCTGCCTAGCCCGTAAAGTACTTATTTTTTTATTACGAGTATCTATGTATAAAGTCAAATTGCTTCCACGCTGGCCTGGGAGCGAGAGTAAATCATAGAATATGCTAGCTGCATTTCCTCACAGGCATACTGTAAAAAGCAGTTAAAGGATTCGAGGGTTTCAGTATATTGTAATTTAGGCGACGATGGGCTAAAAACCTGTCACTACAGCAATATACCTACAAGTCTATCTTAAGTAACCCTCAAAACTTTGTCAGACGTGGCGGAACGATCTTTGTTTTGGTCGTCGCTCTGCCTACCCCATTCGGGATAAGGGCGTGATAATACGTATGTACAATGTGAACTATTTCTCATCAACTAGCACTGTAGTGGTGGATGTAACGCGCAGCTGATGAGGTCGTTAGCGGCGACACTCGATGCTAACTTCCGAAACACTGATTTAATCACGAGCGGAATTTATGGACCTATTACGGATATTATGTCACTAGTTTCAGTCGTGATTGAGATTCCCGTATATACATATAATCACGACTTTATCTTTTATGGGGTAGGCAGAGCGTAAATTACTAAACAAATGTCGTTCCGCCACGTCTGACAAAGTTTTGAGGGTTATTCAAGATATTTGATGTATATTGCTGTAGTGACAGGTTGTCAGCCCATCGCCAAAATTGCAATATACCAAAAACCCTTCGATCCCTTAACTGGTATTTACAGCATTCCTGGGAGAAAATGCAACTGGCACATTCTATGTTTTTCTTTCGCTCCCAGTCCAGCTTGGAAGAACGCAGTCCAGCTTGGAAGACGTTCGAGATCGTTTCACAAATAAGATATTACTTAATTCAATAGATAGCGGTACGGGAATGGTATAAAATTTACCTTCTTATGGATCAACCCGTGCAATAGCATCACGGGATCGTAAATAATAAACTTACTATAATAGAACCAAAATTGACCAATATTTACTTGGTAACTATCTGCAGAAGGCTTTTGACTGCGTACCGCGTCAGGTGATCTGGTGGGCTTTGAAGGAAAAGAGTGTGCCACAAACATACATTGATATTATCTGCGACATGTACCACAACTCCGAATCCATAGTGAGGACTGCCGTTGGCGATACTTGGTCTTTCCCTATCTCGGTAGGTGTTAACCAAGGCTCGGCCCTGAGTCCGAGTGTTTAGTGTGGTGCTAGACATTGTTTCGGCGAAGGTCCATGAACCATTTCCATGGCTTATGATGTACGCCGATGACATCGCACTTGCAGATGAGGACAAACAGAAACTGGAGCACAAGGTGAACCAATGGAAGGGTGCCCTTGAGAACGGTGGTTTAAAACTCCATGTTGCGAAGACCGAGTACATGGCATGTGGCAGAACATACCCCAACCACATAAAGGTGGGAGATGAACTTGTTTCAAAATCAGATAAATTCAAATACCTTGGGTCCGTGCTGCACGAGTCTGGTGTAATTGATTACGATGTCCAAGCCCAAATCAGCGCTTCTTGGGCAAAATGGCGGGAAGTAACTGGTGTACTTTGCGACCGCAGAATACCAGTGAAGCTTAAAGGCTTTGTGTACAAGAGTATCATCTGATCAGTCCTACTATACGGCAGCGAGACCTGGCCTGTCCTTGGAAGACATGTCCAGCAGCTTCACGTCGCGGAGATGAAGATGTTGCGATCGAACTCGTATAAAGCTCTCGTGTCCATGCAACTGCATTTTACTGCAAATTAGTTTTGTTACTGAACTATATTTTTTGTTGTTACTGAACTATATTTTTTGTTAATTAAATTTTATATTGAAGACTAATGACTATTTCAGTGGAAAATAAGATGAACAGTTTAAAATCATTATTTATATCAGCATTTTGATATTGTTTTTATTTCATTTCAAGAAGATATAGACTGCCCATTGAGGCATTTGTACTCTCCGGCGTTAATAAATTGGCATGTAAAATAAAACTTGGTAGTTCGTTATAACGTTAGATAACTCGTTACAGAGCTCAGTAACTCGTTATAGAGCTAACGCAGACTGAATGCTCGTAATTACTGCGTCATACTTCCTTGGTTGGCGAGCGCAAGGCTCTACTATCGTAGTTCAACTAGGAAGTTTAATTTTAGGTGATGAAAATATTTCGAACGTTTTCAATAATCAGCACGAGAATGTGTTATTGGTTGAAAAAAAATAAGCTGAAATAAAAAACTCGGGCGCACATGTAATGATAAAATTGTTTTGTTGATTGAAATTATAAGGAAATTGGTAGTGGTTATCAAGTAACTTGATTCAATTAATATTTTACATTATTGTTTCGTTATGTTCTCGTATTTAAACAAGTTTTCTGTTAAAGAAAGAGATTATCATCCATCGTTTTCAGTGTAAACGCATAATGGTAATTACACGAAATAATAACCCTTTATGAGATTAATGTTAACACTGTGGATGCAATAATCAGCATATACTGAGTTGAGCAAAGGCTGACCATCGGCAGTTTCAATTCAATTCAGTTTAATTAATAACTATACATATAATGTTGTCCTCAATCCACAGAATTTCAAACAACCCAATTTTATACGTGGCGGCGGAATGCCGTGTCCACTCGTAAGTGGAATGAAGGTCTGAATATTATATAATCTGAGATGAATTTATTCAAATAAGCTCATATTTATTACATGATATATTTATGTCACGAGTGCGTGGGATGAGAGTTGAGTAATTATAAATTAGCCACGTGCTGAAATTATCCACGCGTGGAGAAACACACGTGCATCGCCTCTCACAAAAGCTTTATTTTTCTCCTTGCATGCTTGCCTTGGTTTATTGGTCAAACGATATGATTAATAATCAACAATCACCACGTATCGACGACCATACCCTAAACATTGATATTAGCCGCATTTGCCACCGCAATTTCCAGTTTTGCAGACTTTTAAACATTAGTATGAGTGCCAATTGTCATAATTTGTAGATTTTGATTGAAAGAAATAACTTTTTTAGTAGTCCATACTTAATATTGATCTCAATCTTGAGACCAATATTAAGTATGGACATGACAGGCCCAGTTTTTATATGTTTGTGAATGACATTTCTGATACGAACTCAAACTCGCTGTCACTCATGAGAGCTGATTTAAAATATGGCCCTCAGATATTATAAACAATAAATAACCGCCCTACATCATAAATTGGTCTTGCAAAGTTTTAATATAATTTACGTCATTGACAAAATGGTATAAATAGGTAATTGATACAAGAAAGGTCCGGTAAAGAGTAGGGGCGAGGGGAGAGGGGTGACACGGTCGGAACCCTTACAGCCTCACTCGGGCTTGGGACGACATCATTACAAGCGAACCTTCAGTAATCCGGTGAAACCCTCCACGTGCTGACTTGTAAAAATAATATCACAATGATTCACAGAATATTTTCTGTAAATTGAGCAAGATTCTCGCAAATCTAGCGTTCAGCGAGCTTTTCAGATAAACTCACAGTAAACGTGAAGCTGCAGCATTCAAATATTACTAACCTACTTTTAGCTGCATAGCACTAAATTCCGTGAGAATAAACATTGTAAGCAAAGTTGGCAAAGTTGTAGCAGCTGTATGAAGTTTGTATGAAGCCATGAGAGCATTCTAATTGGTTAAGTGACATACAGAACTGGAACAGTGGTAATTATATTAAACATAGGTACAATTAGTGCAGCAACACACAAGCGTCACTTCCTGCACGCAAGGTTGCGCTCAACACGCTGTCAATGCTTTTTGCATTGTCTATAACACACAAGCGTCACCTTACGCTCTACGCGCGCGTACTGGCAGAGGGATGCGCCGACGTAGAGTGCGTAGCGCGTAAAGTGACGCATGTGTGTTGTAAACAATTCAATAAGCATTGACAGCGTGTTGAGCGCAACCTTGCGCACAGTAAGTGACACCAGTGTGTTGCTGCCCTTACTACAATGAAGTTAAATACTTGTTTCTAGTTATATCAATTCTACCTTAACAGGATATGGAATATCATATGGATGGACAACAGATCTTTTTTAAAAAGCTGTTGATAAGTTAAACATGTAATTGTACTGTGTTCAATAAAATAACTTAAAATAAAAAGTCCATTTAACTATGCATACTATAGTGTTTATCGAGAACATTCACAATATTTGACATACGAAATTGTCTCCGTATCTCCGTAAAAATGCAAAATAAATACCTCAGCACCAACAAATATGTCAAAAAAGATTTAGTGACTAGTCGAAGGACCATTTTGATTCTTATCACCTCGTGATAAGGGTAAAGACGTTTTAAGTTGGCAGCATTTTGTCGTGGTAATTTTGTTTGCAAAAATCTCTTGCGTGAAGGGCTCTCGGTGCTCAACGCGAGATGTAAACAGTTTGTGGACAAGTGCTATATTTGACTCCTGTCATTTGTGAAGAAGGTTTTTAGGATACATCACGATCAATTTAAATATTCTTGTAGGTTTTTGTTTCATACAATTTGTGATACAAATACCCCACCCACCACGTCGTATGAAACAAGATATTTTATTTGAGATGAGATCTCGAATGTTGTGACAGTAGAGTTTTCCTTTGCAACTTTATCTGCAACTATACCTTGTCTACAAAGTTTTTCAAACGTAATGTTTTGTGTGTGGTATCAAGCTGAGAGTAACAGCCTCCGTGGTTTAGCGGTTTGAGCCGTGGGCTCTCAACCTGGAGGTCTCGGGTTCGATTCCCAATTTTATTAATTTATTAATTCGCGGACAATAACTTTGTGTTGTTGTTTCTTGTTTGGTTAGGACTTTGCAGGCTGATCACCTATATAAAGCCGAGTGAAATCTTTTTCAGCAATAACTTACCTACTTTTGTGCTAGGAATTTAATTCTAAGTGAATTTGAAAATAGTATAGAGACAATTCATTTTCCTTCACCACATCACAACAAATATCTTTAAAGGAGGAACGCAATAAGACACTGAAGGTAGTTCGGTTATTTGAAAAGTTTCTTCTCTGGAATCCAGCTAGAGGGGGGAGGAAGACTGGCAAGATCAGCTCAGGAATTATCGGGAGAGGCGAGCTGCATGCTTGAACATAGACTGAAACAATTTTAGTCTAGTTCCAGGAAAGAATCTCGGTCATTCCTTGCGTACCATTCTTCTAAGTTTTATAAAGTTACAACGAATTTCTTTTTATTTTTATTCCTTCGAAAAATGGCTTTATCTCTTTTAACATTAAATTCGTAGACAAAAGTTATTTAAGCACAAAACTTGACTCGTCGTTAATCTGATATCCAGGCTTTTAAATATTAACAATGAATGTTTCAAAATTTCGTCTAGTAGCTGACATCTACTGAAACATTAACGAGCTTGTCAGATTTAAAAAATACAGGGCGATTACTTTTAATACGAAGAAATAACGTGACTTTTCTAGCTTCGTAGCTTTTACAGCGAAAGTATTACGTCACTACAAACTTTTTCTATCGCTGTAAAAATATTGCGCAAAATATTTTAAATGTACACCGACGCAGAGCATTGGCGTCAGAGATAATAAACAAAAACAGAACGAGATTACATTAGATTTTTTTTTTCTGTTTTCCAACTTTTGTAATTCTGTTGCTTGCAAATTGTTCAAACGTTTCATGCGTCGTCGCTTCAAAGAGGTGAAGTTGACGCGATATGAGCCAGTATGTGTAACAAACACAGAGCTAAGTGAATATTATGTGAGAATAGCTAGTAGGCCTGCAGGCAGAAGTCAGACTATTTTGGTAGCTTACTCGTAACTGCATTAACTGTCTACGTGGTCTAGTGGTCAAAGCCATGTGCTCCCGATCCGAGTTACAGAGTTCGATTTTCAGTGGGGGGGGGGGAACACAAAGTTGTTATCTTTCACTTTGTAAAGTTTTCCCAAGTTTTGTTAGGATATTGCAGGCTGAATCACCTGTTTGTCTGGAAGAAAAGAATATTTCGTGCTTCGAAAGGCGATAAGTCGTTCGTCCCGGTCGCTGTCTTTGATAGTGGTCTATACACAAACCATGTCAAAAGGCCGATTACCTGTGCTACTAGGCGGCTTAAAAACTCTGACACTAGAGTTCATCGGGTCGATAGATTCGAAACCCACTCGTGAGAAAGAGAATGCACCTAGTAAGAGTAAATATTGTTTTTTGTTGTGCTTGTATCATAAAGTTGCTGGCTATTGCCGAATTTAAAGCTTTAATTGTTTGCTTGTCTGCATATATTCAAATGTGTAAAGAATTAAATAAACATCATTTTTTCAAACAATAGTCGTAAATGAAATCCAGAATAAAAACGCTCAAAACCTCTATTCGGTTTCAAAACTGCCACCAGTTTGTAACAGTCAGAGGTTAAAAACTGCTTGATCGAGCAGTAAAGTTGTCTACAATCAAACAACGTGGAACTCGCGACGACCGAGAGTAATATGCGGGTAGTCTGCACCTGGCTTTAGCTTCAGCGCTGCAATTACAAAGTCGAGGAAAAACTCCAGTTTTGCAGCGCAACTTTCCATGTCCCAGTTCCAATAAAGTTTAGAACGATTCACGCGGATATGAGAAATTGTATCGTGGTTTCGTTGCATTTCCATTTTCTAATATTAAATTGATTTATTCTATTAGTTCTTTCTTTTCTGTTCAATGGTATCTCAAAAATCTCGATTGCAAAACAGTTTACTTATCGCCCTAAGTCTTTCATAAAAGATATATTTATTTGTATTACAATTGAATGTTTAAAGGATATTTTTACATCATTCTCTTCCGCAAAAATAGCTTAAGTGATGGATTGAGCACTCCACCATCACCAAACTGAGACATTCAATTTATTTTGTAACAGAGAAGAAATGACAGGTTTCCTTAAGATTTCTTGCGGGTTTTTCCTTAAGAGGATTGGCCGCGAGAGCAAGATTAGCATTACTTTGAAGAAAAATAAATACAAGATACGTACACAGTTTTGCTATCTTGTATAATAGATCTAGAAATTAACTGACACCGTGTCTGCTTGCATATAAAGATATTTCTATTTCTATTTCATGGATTTGGAATCTTTTTCTCACACCGATTGACTCGAAACCCACTCAACAGGAAGAAGACTGACAATAAAGGTTCCATAACGATGCACTCAGGCTCTTATTTATAAAGCGATCTCAATTGAGAGCCATACTAAGTATGGATTTAACATGTAGTTTTTTACTGACATTACATTTCTTATACGGACTCAAACTAGCTGTCAGTCTCAAGTGCTGTATATAAATACGGGCCTTAGTTACTGTTGATTCGTTTCTGTACAACAAATCTGATCAAACATTTTATCTCGACCATCCCATATTTATTGCAATTATTCACATTGGCTTACTTCTAGATACTGAATAATTTATATACACTAGCGACCCGCCCCGGCTTCGCACGGAAAATATCAGTGTTTCTCTACTATACTATGCATGTATTATACATATAAACCTTCATCCTGAATTACTCTATCAATTAAAAGAAACCGCATCAAAATCCGTTATTTACGTATTCATAGGGATATATGGACTGAGAAAGCGACTTTGTTTTATACTACGTAGTGATTAAAAAAAAATCGCCGAGAGCTACACTCGTTCCTTCATCTCCCCCGATCTCTGCGGCTCGTTTGACTGATTGCGATTGTCGGGGGATCTTCGGCGGTGGGAAGCAAATCTCAGCCCCTGTGCAGTAACATTAAATAAGGAAGCGGAATACGGAAGTTCGCTTATTTCCACGCGTTGGCAGTGATGGATGAGTCAAGTTACTTTTGGTTGAGTTTTCCACCGAATAACCATCGATCCCGCGAGTTAAAATGTTAGAATTAGCAGCGCTCCATGCCTCCCCACGGGTGTTGCAAAAGTCAGCGATGCCTGCAAAAGTGACATCAAGCTTGCTAATATATATGCCAAGCTTGACTGGAGATAAATAACAACAGCAGTTTAAGTAGTAATAGTAGTATGAGCACATAAAGGAAAAAAAAATACAATAGTTGTTGCGAATACTATGTAATACCCCTTCGCAATACATTTTCCCTAGAAAATTGCCTATAAAACTGATGCGCTATTGAACAAAAACCGTAACCGACTACGACTTTGTTGCTAATCGTATAATCGTCATATAACCCAGTAGGGCCCGGCTTGGTTTGCGCAGTCTCCTCGCATCTACGGACGAGAGAAATCCCTCAAAGAAATTAAGCTGCAATGTTGTGTGGGACAACTTTTACTGGCGAAGTTAACAGTTCTGGATGCCTGTGACAGTTGCTAGTGAAGCTCTTGGTAGTTTTAGGGGACAGACAAATATTTCGATTCAAATGAAGACAACTTGTTTTAGAAGAGTAATACCCGTGGTGTCAGTAGTAGCTACCATTTAAGTTGTACCATTAGTGGTACCATATAACACATCCATACCTGTTGGTAGCATGCTGACAGCGTATGACAAATCACTGAGATTAGTTCTTTGATGCAACCGGCGGGTTGTATGTACCCTAATCAGCATAGTGATACCACCCTGATGACTTCCTGACCCATTTGCCAGACCCAATATTTCGATACCAAGCGAGATTGTGCTTGGTTGACCAAGCACTAAGCGCTTAGGAATATGAAAAACTAATTACCACTTCATTTGCTTTTAAAAAGTAAATGCTATCCCTTTTGCCTGATTTAAATTAGGTTTAAATGTATTTGTTTTTTTTTATAAGGCAATAAATTATTTTTTATCTTTATCTTTATATTAATTTTTATCAATGTTTTAAAATGAAAACAATCAGTACTCATAGATTTAATAACGCTGCATATTTTACTTTACGGTCTACTTATTATACAAAACTGCTTTTACTTTACAGGCTTTAAGGCTTACTGTCATACCGGAGAGACCGCGGTCGTCTCAGCGGTCTGCCTAGCCGTTTCCCAGTGGGATGAGCTGAGCACACCGAATTACTCTGTTTTACGACGATCCCTCGGGAACACCGCTTAAATGGGCCGGGTAATACTGCTTACACCTGACCCGGGTAAGGTTAAGATGTGTAATGAAATTAACCTTTGGAACTAATAAATTCTTGTAAGAATTGCGTGGGGCATGATGTTTATCACAATTTAAGAAATGACTCAGAGTAACAGCTCTGGCAATATTTGCGTCTGTATAAACATTGTAGGTAATTGGTTATTTTATGCACTGCTCTACCGCAATTTTTATAAAATAAAAATGTTTCCCGATGATTCAGATTAGAATAGACTATTTGGATCACATCACTAATTCTCTTGGCCGTAGCTCTCATAACCTGCGGCGACGACTCTCACTAAACTCTTAACCTCGAATTTGAGAAGTAAGTGAAATGAATTACGCTGGTAAGTAATTAATTAAGCAATTTAGTTCATAATAGAAAACACTATATACAGAATGTTTCAAAATACAATAAGTATCTGTTTATAAATTCGATTTAAATCTAGAATGAAACAGACTCACGTTGCTACAAAGCTGCAAATTCTCGAACTTTCTTCGCAAAGGTATTCTACAGAGCCATTACACGGGCACGGATAGAATAATTGGTTGTCAGAGCTCAACCGCTCCTCTGAAGCAGACAATAGGTCTCATTCCTCACAGTGGCAGGTAAGTAATGACTTGAAGAAGGGATCCACACGCCGTTGTAGTGTGCACGGATAGTGTCCCATAGTTGGTGCGGGAACACTCGATTTACACATGACGTTACTGAACGTGAAAATTCACTCCTCTTGGAACTAATGTACTTCGGTGGTTTGTGTTCAACTATTTACTCTTACGGAATTCCGATACTCTATATGTTGGATCTATACCGTTGGTACAAATTTACGTATTTATAATCAGCTTTTGAGACTGACAGCAAGTTTGAGTTCGTATCAGAAATGTCACTTCAATACAAAACAAACACTTCAAATACGGCCCTAAGTTAGTATCTAGATTAACTAAAATTTCACGACTTAAACAAGACGGTACTCTTTTATAGAAAAAAAAACAGCTAGCACAAAGAAATAAGTTAAAAGTCTGTGTCGCAAAACGAGTTCATTACCCTCATCGCAATATAGCACAGGAGCCAGTGACACAGTGAGAGCTCGCTCAATGCTTCATTCCGTTCACTCGTCGAGCTCTTGACCGGGATCTCAGTTGAAAGCTGTGTGTGAATGAACTATTCGCAGCAATCTATCGTAGCTTCAACTGAGCGAAATACTGATGATACTGACTCTTGCTCAGTAGTAAAATTAAAAGTAGTGAATGGGGTAGGCAGATCGTAAACTACCTACACAAACGTCGTTCCGCCACGTCTGACAAAGTTTTGAGTGTTATTTAAGATTTCCACGTATGTTGCTGTAGTGACAGGTTGTCAGCAAATCGCCTATTTTACAATATAGTGAAACTCTCGGATCCCTTGGCTGGTTTATACAGCATGCCCGGGAGAAAAAGCAGCTGGCACATTCTATGTTTTTTTCTCGCTCCCATGCCATCATGGAAGCATGCTGTATGCAAGTAAGTTGTTGAGAAATTGCAAATATATTTATTATATTTTCAAATATACAATCTACTCGTACGTATATAATGGCAACAATCAATGGGCAACAGACACAAATATTTGCCTACTTTACAAATTAATACGTTTTTCAAATCCTCACTTGTTAAATCCAAGATTTGTCCTTTAAACACGAGTGTCCAATTTGTTTGGGTCTGGAGGCCCTTATCCAGTTTTTGTATTCGCTAATTTAATTACAATCTCCAACGAAAGAAAGAATTCAATAAAAAAGTAAGACAACACCGTCTAGCCAAAGCCAATAAGTTTCTGAGAATCCTTTTCTTTCAATTGGATTCGTTTTAAATGCTTAAGATGTTTTGATGCGTTTGTTTGTGTTGAGTTCTAATCGACATATATTTTGTTTTGCCTTTGTATTTTTTCAGATTTCTGCTTCGTTTATACAATATAAAGGCACAGGGGAAAAATAAATAAACTTTGTAAGCTAGTCGCAGAAATTTTCCCGATCAAACTAGCGTTCTAAATCTTTAGAAACATTTTAAATCTTTACAATCCATTCGTGTATGATGGACATACCTAAATCTCAGAGTAATGGCCAGCATATTTTAATTTTGATTATATATACGGCTAATAGGGACAGTTTTTTAAGTTAATCCTTTAGTGAGTTAGTTACACGAAGCTGTTACCTCATTAGTGTGTAAAGTGTAAGTGAGCTGTGAGGTGGAACCTAGTCCAGTGTGTCGTTAATTGCTACCCTAGCAATAAGGCCGCCTAATTGTACTCTGTTTGTTTTGTAATGTTTGTTTCTGTACAATGTATTGTTTATGTGCAATAAAGAATATTTGTATTGTATCGTATTGTCGGTCGTATGCCGGCACCATGTTGCTTCACTCAAATTGCCATCCCGTACAATGACGTAGCATCTACATAAGTAAGTAGTAGGTATTTTTTTACATTGTATTTTGCTTGTTTTACCTTTCAAAATTACTAGCAGCTAAACATTTTTTCCCATGTACATAAAAAGTTAAAGAAAAAGTTTATTTTACCTCATTAGAAGAACATTATGTAAATATTTACTTTTAAACTTTATTGCTGCAAAACAATCACGCCACAAATTGTAGGGAAAACCAAGATAACAACTTGTAAGGTATTACTATTAATCTAAATTGTATAGATTAAGCAGTGGAACTTCTTCCATGTTGGCCTGGGAGCAAGAGAAATACATAGAATATGCCAGCTGCATTTCCTCCCGGGCATGTTACAAAAACCAGCTAAGGGATCCTATGGTTTCAGTTTATTGTAATTTAGGCGATGGGCTGACAACCTGTCACTATAAATATATACCTACAAATCTATGTTAAACAACCCTCAAAACTTTAACAGACGTAACGGAACGACCTTTGTTTATGTCGTTTGCGCTGAGGCAACCCCATTATGGATAAAGGCGTAATTTTATGTATGTCGAAGATGGACGTTGGTGCCAACCACCTAATGATGCGTCAAGCTGCACCAAACATCACTTTGACAGCTAAATTTGTTATTCTTTTAAGTGCCATAATCACCGTCAGATGGCACTATGCGTCAACCCAACTTTAGCGTACATTGCTTGTTTGATTCCATAGATAATAATTGTTATTTTTCTTTTAAAATTATGTTGGATTGTCGGGAGCTTAGACATAGTTTGTCGGGTCGTGCATAGACAAAGAAACCCAAGCGCAAAGAGTTTCCCGCGCTTGGCCTTTTGGAGGGAAGTAACGTCCACTTGGAAAATCAATTGAAATTCTCAAGACAGTTATTTTTGATCAGTCGAACTGTACGGTCGTAGATCGGTTACCTTCAGGGACTGTTTCTTTGTTGAGTGCACGTGCACCGAATAGATTGAGCTAAGAACGTTCCAATTGTAACTGAAATAAGATCAAAACGAATTAAAACTGTGCGATCAATTATTAAGAGTCTGTTTGTGCGTAGATGATGGAGAACGCAGAGAAAGGCGATAATAATCGCTCTATGAATATACGCCCAAAAATCCAGCTGGGAAATGTCCCACCAGCTGAGGCCAATGCACACCATGTTATATATTTTTTTTTGTTATAATTTCCCAAAAAATAATAATTAAATAAAAAAGATATTTATTTCCTCACCACAAATTTTTTTGTTGAGCACTTTACAAATACAAATTTGATTTATCAGTTGGATTTTGCGGAGGGCTGATGCCTAAACTAAGTTGTAATAACCGGTAATATAGGTCACCAGCCCTTCCCCCATGAAATGATACCAATTTGTAGTTAATTTAGACATTCAACTCTGAGTATAAACATAAACTGAGGCTGACAATGATGCGACATGTATGTATGCAGTGAAACCAATAAAATATCTCCAGTCAGAATATTGCTACGGTTATGTTTGAAGACAAATCTATTCGAATATTACAGTCATATTAATATTGGCGTGGAAACCCGTTAACAAGCGTATTCTGAATGCAGCTGCAACTTTACTGCTCAATCAAGCAGTTTTTAACCTCCATCCTGAACCTGGATTTAAAACTCGCCCTCAAAGTTTTTGAAACTAGTGCAGGAATTAGTGCTATTGTCGCTATTCAGTCATTTTAATTGTATGTCACACTGCATGACAAATAAAACATTGAAAAAATATTTGTATTTACGTAAGTAGTTGCAAAGCTTTTCGAATATTACAAATTAATACCATCAGTATAATTGGCCAATAAATGTGTTCAATACGGGATATCCATTCATAATTGTGTCACTGTAATAATGAGAACAATAAAGCAATTCATGAAGTTGCAAATAGCACGAGCATTAAACATGCACAATAATTTTATATAGGAAAAAGCGCTTAAAACTAATAAAATATAAATATTATAAATTCCTTAGCCTAATCCTAGACAGGGTCAAAGTTTTCAAGCCGCCAATGCTTAGAGCTGGCCCCTGACATGGCTTAACGATTAATATTTACGATATTAAATAATATTATATCGGGGCGAACAGCTTAGCGTGCCTTCCGAAGCACGTACAAAGCACCGAATAAACGTACATATGAAATTCAAAAACCGAAAAACACATTTGTACGTGGTGGGGTTCGAACCATGACCTCCCGCTCAGGAGGCAGCGGCCCTATCCACTACACCATATGGCTCTAAATAAAAAAAAATATACGCAAATAAAATCTATTTTGCAGAATTATTTCAAAACTTAACCGTAACCCCACTATTCAGCCTACGCGTGGGGCTATGAAAAGTGGTGTGAACAAAGTTTTGCTGCAACGTTGGAGTTTTTATAACGTTGTAATTGCAGCGGTCAAAACACGTTTACGCTCTACCCACATAATACTCTATTTACTTTGTTGCGAGTTGCACTTTGTTCGCCGACAACTTTACTACTCAATCAATCACTCGTTTTGAACTGAACGCAGTTTACAGTTTACAAAACTAGAACAAATTGTAAACGAGTTACTAACGAATATTATTCTCAGGGCATTTCTGGTTTATCAATATTTATGTGCTTTTTCGTAATTCATATCCAACTCATACCAGCACACAGAGCCATTATTGCCATGAATACAGTAAAGCGGCAAACAAACAGTTAAAACCTGAAACATGGTTGCAGGTTTATGATGTATGCACAACACAACGCAATGTTTACAGCTCTCACTACTGCAAGCGGCATATACACGGCGACTGATATAAGTACATCATTTTAACCGACTTCACTACATAGTATAAAACAAAGTTTAAAGTATAAAGCTTTCTCTGTCCCTATATTCCTATGTATGCTTAGATCTTTAAAACTACGAAACGGATTTTGATGCAGTTTCTTTAAATGGATAGAGTAATTCAAGAGGAAGGTTTATATGTATAATACATGCATAATATAGTAGAGAAACACTGATAATTTCCGTGCGAAGCCGGGGCGGGTCGCTAGTTTAATATAAAAGTAAGAGCATGTTTTTAGCACTCACAATGTTTTTTTAATTCATATAATATGAAAGAAATAAAATAATAAAACACTCGCTACTGTTTCTGTAGCTCAGTTGGTAGAGTGATGGACCGGAAGTCCAGAGACGCAGGGTCGAGTCCTGCCAAACGAATTCATTATTTTCTTTCTTTCATATTATATAAAATAAAGAGGTTTCCATTCGTATTTATTTATTTTTATTAAGAACGATGCCCTCTGATAATTTTTACTTAAAACCATAAAGAGAGATCAATTTAAAATTTATTTTAAGGATTTTTCCAAGCTGTGGCCCTGTAGGTCATCATCATGGCGGGAAATTAGAGTAATCAAGGGATTTTTTCTTATAGGGAAAAAAGATATTGGTTCATTTTGCTTCATAACGATCTGCACTTTTACTTCTTCCTAGAAGCTTTTGAAGGCGGTTTCTTTTTATAACAAAATACTGTAATCTATTTCATGTTGCAGACTGGTTTGAGTGCCAAAAAGTCTGCAAGTGTTACCCTCTTTTTAGTTACTGAATGTTGAAAGTTGTAAGGTTTCTAGAGTGCCAACAAACATGATTTCGATAAGTGCAAAATGTATGAATTGAAATATTGCATTGGCTTTTTATCGCAACATAACAATATATGAGATTTATTGTTATGTTCCTGAAACATTTCATAAAATCGACGATATATTTTGCTAATAGAGGCATGATATGGTTAGAACAATTATTATAATGGTAACAAATTATTTGTCAATTAATTTAAAATTATATTTGTTATTCGCAATACGTTTCCGTAAATATATGTTAGAGAGCTTACGCAGTGAATTACGAAACTTGTTAACATTCACTTCACATGGCGCGAATTTTATTTGTATCACAACTTGTAAAGTTCTTGACGCAAAGGAATACATACAGCTCCAACTTATAGCAAACGTATTCATATTGTGCTAAAGATGGAGGTTTCACACAGCGGATGACAATGGGCTTAATTCTAGGTTTGCCGGCTAAAACTAAAATTAAAATCTTTTTGTCACTTCAGACTTAAAATATTGAAAAATTTTAGTATTGAAAGTGACTGATAGATTTTAATTTTAGTTTTAGCGGGTGAAATCTAGAATCGAGTCCAATAACAAAACAAAAATGCTCTTGAATTGCGCCGGTGCGTCATGCGCTTAATGTAGTATTATTGCTGCAGCTCAGCGCCAAATTTCGAAGAAAAATATTAACCAGCGTTCACCACGAAATTATAATATATTTTTTATGGTTTTTTAAATAGACGAATGACCCGATTAACTCAGAAACCAGATGATTGGGCCATGCCGTGGTTTGTGTGACTTCAAAAACATAGATTTAGACCGGGGATTTGAAGTAATGATGTTATGCAACCTGCATGTCCCGAACTAGGTAAAATATCACAAGGTTATAAGTTGACAAATATCAACATGTTTCCCGTGGGAAACAAACCTTCGACCACATCGGGAGCCTAAAGCTCAGACTGCTAGACTACGTAGGCTGATTGAAAATACACTTCTCCTTCCAAAGCTCAAACAACTCACCAGACCTTGCTGTTTAGCAATAAGGCTGCCAATTTGTACTATTTATTTGTTTTATTTTATTTTCTCTTGTGTCTTTTCTGTGCAATAAAGTATATTCTTATCTTATCTTATCTTATCCTTAAGCTTTTGATGATAAATATGTGCGCGAACATCGAGATTGAATTAATTTGGTTAATAACTTATCTCGAGAGAGTGGGTGAGTTCAAAGCAAGGAAGTTTGATTACTTGAACCTGTTTGAGTCTGTCATACCCCTTCTTATATTGTAACTTGGAAGAGGCTTTTATATGGATAAAATGCGCTAAGAAAGAACATGATTAAAATTTTAAATACTTAAAAATAATACTGTAATTTACTCGATGCGCTGACAAGCTGTCACTACCACAACAGCAATATACAAAACGTGTCAGATGTAGCGGAACGACCTTTGTTTGGGTCGTTGACGCTCTGCCTACCCCATAAGGGATACAGATGTGATAGTCTGTAATGTATGTTTATAAACATAACTCTATTTATTGTATTTGATAAAGTTTCATCTTACTAAGTGTTTTTTTTTTATTTCTAGTCATATAATTTTTGAACTTCTCTGACATGATTTTATTTAACGACCACACGAAAGCCAGCGACCGTTATGTAATGATTTTTCAATAGGCATTGTGGTCTAGCAACAATAAATTTCATTACTTTTCAAAGGATAAGTCTGCATTTATCATCACTAATAATAATTTAATTTCGAAATAATTATGTATCGCGTTGCCTGTCAATATAATTTTCAACATAACATTGTTTATCGTTACGAAATGTTTACATGTAATTAATATCTTCATTCGTCAAATAATGAACGCCTACTAACGCCACCTGATCATTAATTAATAATTAATTCTGAATAATGACTGTATTAATCATAAACCGACTTCCAATGAACATTAAAATAATTACACTGAAATAATGAATGTAGTTATAAAGCAGGTTATTATTGCAGACCTAGATAAGAGAAAACTACGCGACCACATTAAACTATTTAAAAGTAAGCATGTTATTTGCTTCCTATTATTTGTATTCAATGCTGGACAGGGAGCAAGAGAAAAACATAGAATGTGTCAGCTGCATTTCCTCCTAGGCATGCTGTAAAAAGTAGCTAAGGGACCCGAGGGTTTTAGTATATTGGAATTTATTCGATGGGCTGATAACCTGTCACCACAGCAAAATACATACATACATACATATAATCACGCCTTTATCCCTAATGGGGTAGGCAGAGCGTAAACGACCTAAACAAAGGTCGTAACGCCTCATCTGACAAAGTTTTGAGGGTTATTTAAGATGTATTTGTACGTATATTGCTGTAGTGACAGGTTGTCAGCCCATCGCCTAAATTGCAATATACTACTACTCTACTCTGATCCCTTAGCTGAATTTTACAGCATGTTCGGGAGGAAATGCAGCTGGCACATTCTATGTTTTTCTCTCACTCCCAGTCCAGCATGAAAGTAAGCAGCAAAATACCTACAATTATATCTTAAGTAACCCTCGAAACTATGTCAGACGTGGCGAAAAGACCTTTGTTTAGGTCGTTTACGCTTTGTCTACCCAATCAGGGATAAAGTCGTGATCATATGTATGTATGATGTTTTAATAATCATCATTCCCAGTCCAGCTTAGAAGAATTTATTTATATCATTCTTTGGTTGAACTTAAATATCACACTCCATATTTACAATTGGTACCTATTTGAACAAATATTTTTAACGCACCGAAAAGTAAATATTTTTACTGCATTAAAGATTGCGAGCAATATTAAGTATGGATTTGATAGAATTTTTAGTAATTAACTCTAACTCGCTATCAGTCTCAGGTTCTAATTTAAAACTACGGGACTAAGAACCGAAATTGGATCAAACGGACTGGTTTAAGCTGAACTCAAAACTATGATAGATGGAGATTTTTTATTAAGGCTACATGGTACTTAGGTTTGCTTTTTTTTTTTTTTTTTTTTTTTGAATGGACCTGTTTGCAAAATACTACAAAGTGTATATAATGCGTCACCGGGCTAAGGCGGGGAGTTGCTACACGCAATCTACACCCTTAATGAAATGGCAACTGCCTAAGGGCGCCCACTAGGGCTCGAACCTCGGCTTATGGCGTTGCCTGGGGACTCCTTATCGGAGAGAATCTGCCCGGTACGTGCCGGTAAACCCCAAAGTGGGGAGCAAAGGAGGGACCTCCGCGCCCCCGCCGGCGGGGTGCGCGGTTGCTGGAAGAGCTTGTGCAGAGTGTGGCTCGACTAGGTTTACTTAGGTTTGCGGTATCTACTGTAATCTAAGGCCGTGGTCGTACTCTATCTCGCCGCCATCTTTCATCGCTACAGAAATGCAAATTGCTCTACTATGGTTCATAATTTCCGGTTATTAGGGCACCCATTACTGTAATCATTTTCTTTAATGTAATAATAATTTTGAAGTAATGTTTAAATTATTATAATAATCGTGCTGTTTCAGTCAAGTGAAACTTCAACGGATAACAGACAAACAAACGTTTTATACTATTTGAAAACATCAGAATTACAAATGCTGCGTATCTTTTTTTTAAACGTTGCTGTCCAAAAGAAGACAAAGAAGAGTACAGATGGCACATGTTTTTTATCGTTGGTACATACATATAATCACGCTTTTGTCCCTAAAGAGGTAGGCGGACCGTAAGCAACCTAAAAAGAAGGTCGTTTTGCACGTGTGACAAAGTTTTGAGAGCGTATGTTTCATTTAAGATAGATTTGCTTTTTGATTTTGATATTGCTGTAGTGACAGGTTGTCAGCCCATCGCCTAAATTGCAATAAACTGAAACCCTCAGATCGTTTAGCTGGTTTTTACAGCATGCCCGGGAGGAAATGCAGCTGGTACATTCTATGTTTTGCTCTCGCTCCCAGGCCAACATGGAAGAAACATGTCCAAAAGATGCAAATATTATCTCGCTCACTATATTTGTGAATTTGATTGTAGGCGTCGACGAATATTAAAATTGTTTTGCATAATATTTTTCCAGCGGTCGAATAGTTGGCGCATGTTTGTTTATCGTTGGTGACGCGAAATATTCGCTTTGTGACGAAGCGGCCATGTTTGTACATGCGCTACGAGCAGCTACGGCGTAGCGGCGTAGCGATGCTACGAGATTTAGCGCTACAAAATACAGATTGTAATAAAATACTTACCAAATGCTTTAACTTTCTTAGACTTACTTAGACTGGAAATACATAGAATGTGCCAGCTGCATCTCCTCCCGGGAATGCTCTTTAAATCAGCTAATGGATTCGAGGGCTTCAGTATTGTAATTTAGACGTTGGACTGACAATTTGTCACTATAGCAGTATACATATATTTTACTAGAATAACCCTCAAAATTTGTCAGATGTGGCGGAGAGACGTTTATTCAGATCATTTACGTTCTTCCAACCCCATTAGGGATAAAGTCGTGATTATATTATGAACGAATTAAGCCATTACAAATACCGAGAAGATTATACAACATCAACTGAGTATTAAACTGAGAATTTCACTAATACCTACCTACGCAAGAATTCAGCAAGATTCTTTCCTAGAACATAAGAACTTGCTTTGTCTGTGCTTACCAGCTTGAAGCTCGCCTCTCTCGATAATTCCTGAGATGATCTCGCTAGTCTGCTAGTCGTCACTTGGAATTCCTAAGTGGGAAGGGAAGAGAAACTTTTCAAATAACTGAACCGTATTATTGCATTCTTTTGTTTAGTTTTTTCTTTTTCTTGGATTCAGTATAAACGACACGTATCTAAACACCAACTGATTTAGTTTTTCGATTAAAACATGGCAAATATATACCGAGTGTAAGGGACAGCGTCCCGCCAACTGACAGGTGTTGCTCAGTCAAAGACACTGAACAACTATCAGCAGGTTTTTTTTTAGCAAGTGAATAATAAAATTGGGATTTTCCATACAAAATGTTCAGCTTAGCAATAAGGCCGCCTATGTTGTACTTGTCTTTTGTTGTTATTTGTTGTGTCGTATGATGTATTATTACGTGCAATAAAGTATTTTTATGTTATGTTATGTTCACCTCGAACAGACAATTTGTATGGAAAAGCTAATTTTTACATTTACTTTCTAAAATATTTTTTGGTATAAGTTGTTCAGTATCGTTGACCGAGTAACCACTATCAGTTTGCGGGACGCTGTTCTTTCATATTCATATTCATATATTTATTGCGATCATGTACGTACATATACATTACATTATGTAGGTCTTAAATACTATTTTAAATAGATGGAGCAGTACATGAACCCTGTTACTAGGGCATTGCAATTTGTCTTAAACAAAGTATAATCAAATATTTTTAGCTTGTACGATATATAATTAGATTGGATAGCAGAATTTCCGTTTCTGTAATGACATATGTGAAACTGATAGGTATGAGTATCTTATTCTAGTTATTTATTACAATCTAAGTGTTAGTATAGTAAGTATAAATAGTGTCGGTGTCAAAATGCAATTCATAATTCAATTTATCATTACCCTATTTAAAATGTCAGATTTTAATTTAATATTTTCCTAATGTCATGATTAATTAATGTTGATTCTATCAAATGTCAATGTTAAAAAGTACAATGTTAAATTAAATTTCCATTAAAATATTCATTTATGGTGTAGTAGCTTTTTATTATTAAGAACTATTTAAATCTGTTTATAAATTGAGTTAATTTGGGTTCGGCTTTTATAGCTTTTGGTATTTTATTGTAAATTTTTGCAGCTCGATAATGTGGACTATTTTGATAAAAGGTCAATTTTGAACGCGGTAGTACAATGGTATCCTTACGTCTTAAACTACTAGAAAAAGTGAATTGGTTAATATTATTTTTCACATATTTTGCCATTTCCAATATATAAATGCACGGGAAAGTTAACATTTGTTGTTGTCTAAAATGCGGTTGACAGGTGGTCCGGGGTTTTAAATTTAATAAAATTCGCAAACACTTTTTTTGAAGGACGAATATATTGTCAGCGTCGGTACTGTGGCCCCAAAGGACTACTCCGTATTGCATCCAAGCATATGCGTAGGCGTAGTAAGCGGATTTGGCCGTTTCCAAGTCGGTGTTAGATTTTATTTTTATTTTTTTACACACTGTATGATTTGATTTGACTGAGTCATCATTTGATCTACTTAAAGAACATCTTGGAGGGAAATATAGAGAGCACGAGAGGACGGGGAAGACCGAGATGAGCTTACATGTACCAAATAAAAGAAAAAGCTAAGGTAGTGTTGAACCAGGACGTCAAGAAACGAATGGCGATTACTCCACGAACAAGAGACCTACTCTTAAATTTAAAGAATAATCATTTGATCTGATTTGACTGAGTTATATACCTATATCTATCTATCTTCCATGCTGAACTGGGAGCGAAAGTAAAACATAGAATGTGATGCTGTAAAAACCAGCTAAGTGATCCTAGTGACTCAGAATATTGCAATATAGGCGATGGGCTGACAATCTGTCACTACAGCAATATACTTACAAATCTATCTTAAATAACCCTCAAAACTATGTCAGACGTGGCGGAACGACCTATGTTTAGGTTGTTTACGCTCTGCCTAACCAATTAGGGATAAAGTCGTAATTATATGTAAGTATGTATGTATCTATCTACAAATATATTTGTTCTGATTTGACCAATAACAATGACAAATAGTGAAATATCCGCTGCGGTGGTTTGTCAATCTGCTCGGAATAGATTCATCGATATCACTGACCACAGTTCACAAAGTAAAACAAAAAATATCTAGAGGAAACTGCACTATCATAGTCCACAGTGATATTGGTATTATATAAATATACATACATATAATCACGTCTTTATCCCTAATGGAGTAGACAGCGCGAGTACGACCATATCAAAGGTCGTTTTGCCACGTCTAGCAAAGCTTTGAGGGATTTTTTAGATAGATTCAGACGTCAGCCTAAATTGCAATATACTGAAACCCAAGGATCCCATAGCTGGTTTTAACAGCATGCCCGAGAGAAAATGCAATAAGCACATTCTATGTTTTTCGCTTTCAGCGCAGCATGAAAGAAACACACAACAAGATTAAATATTTTATCAAATAGTTAGCAATATTTTTAAAGTATTCAAAACTAGTTATTCTCATACTGGTTTCACCCTGAGTTTCCTTGGAAATAAGATAATTTACCAAGTGTGCTTTTCCAGAATACATCTATAATACAACAAAAAAATGTGAAATCCTACTTTCTTTTATCCTACTATATAATTAAACATTTGAATAATTGGATGTTTGTTACTCAATCACGTTTTAACCATTGAACGGATCAGGATGAAACTTGGAACATATGTAAGTAAGGACTTGGAAAAAGATTAGCAAAGACTAACTACTTTTTGTCGCGGACAAACATTTATTTCCCCACGGTATACTCATTAACGCAGGTGAAACCGCGGACGGCAGGCTAGTTGTATACTAAATCCTTTTAGCTGTATGTTCATTAAATTAGAAAGTGCCAATCATTGTATTGTTTTACATACTAGTTTAAATTTAAGCCATCCGTGCAACGCTACGGGTGGCACTTAGTTGATTATTGTTTTCAATTTCATCCGTATTTTCCAAAATGCGATAATTAATACCAGTTTACGGTTGATTTCCTCTGCGATGGGAAATTTAAATTTGTAACAATGTTTGCTTTTATGAACTGCGTAATAAAATTAAAATGATACAATTTCGATTATAATACAGTTTTCTACGTACAAAATTTTACCGACTCAAGTTACAAAACTTTTTCTGAATAACTGATTGCTTTCATAATTAAACAATAAAAACATAATTATATGGTTGATTAAATATCAATGAAAGTGGCTAAGACCATAGACGCTCAAAATTTAACATTTAAATGAAATCTTTCAACTAGAATAGACACCAACTTAATGCGTAGTGCTATACCAATGTAAAATTAATATACAGTCTAAGAGCTTATAACTCGCAGCTAGCTCCCCAAATAAATCCATCCTTTCTTCCAGACTATTGGACTGTTGGTGTGGAGTATATTTATCTTTGCAATGGCTCGTTCTATTTTATCCACACACCATGCAGTCCTTTGACAAACTTTCAAGACGTACTGCCTCCGGCGTCTGCAGCAAGTTTACTTTACTGTCACTGAATAAATTCTACATTGCAGTATCTTCTTTTTATTACAAAATAGTGATGATGTTTCTTCCATGCTGCAAGGGAGCTAGAGCAAAACATAGAATATGTCAGCTGCATTTCCTCCCGGGCTGTAAAAACCAACTAAGGGATCAGTATATTGTAATTTAGGCGATAGGCTGACAACCTGTCAATACAGCAATATACCTACAAATCTTTAGTGTAAGGCACTTTGGCCTTTTGTGAAGGATGACTGTGAGAGAAAACGAAACGCATCAGTTCGTTTTTTGTTGACCACTGATTTGTCTTCATTTCGACTCATCAGATGCGGAAGTGTCCGCATTACAGTTGGTTGCGTTGCGTTGATGTACCTGGTGAGAAAAAAAAAATTGAAACTAAAATAACAGTTAGCTAAAATAAAACTACAATAAACAAAATTGTGAGATAATCAGTCTAAGGCCCGTATTTATACTCAGCTTTCAAGAGTGACAGTGAGTTTGAATTTAAATCAAAAATGTTATTTCAGTACAAAACGGCCTGTCAACTCAATACATTGATCTCAATCTTGAGATCGCTTTATCAATACGAGCCTAACGAGTTTAGCTTAAATTCATACCAGACAGAAATAATTGCCTAGCAAGTGTGTGTACCGCTGTCCCAGTTTTGTATGTCACTTAAGCAATTAGAAAGCTCTCATGGCTTCATACAAACTTCATACAGCTGCTGCAACTTTGCTAACAATGCTTATTCACACGGAATGTGCTTTGTAGCTAAAAGTAGGTTAGTAATATTTGAGTGCTGCAGCTTCATGTTTACTGAGAGTTTATCTGAAAAGCTCGCTGAGCCGCAGAATATATCCCTCAAAGCGTAGGCAGAGCGTAATCTACCTAAACAAAGGTCGTTCCGCCACGTCTGACTAAGTTTTATGGATTATATATTATAGAATTATAGGTATATTGCTGTAGTGACAGGTTGTCAGCCCATCGCCTAAATTGCAATATACAGAAACCCTCGGTTCCCTTAGCTGATTTATACAGCATGCCCAGGAGGAAATGCAGCTGGCACAGTCTATGTTTTTCTCCCACTCCCCGGCCAGCATGGAAGAAATAGAATATATAATAGTACTACCGTGGCTGAGCGCTGGATTTGCGAAGTCCGTTGGTCGATTTACATAAAATATGCTGAAATTATTGTGACATAATTTTTACAAGTCAGCACGTGGAGGGTTTCACCGGATTACTGAAGGTTCGCTTGTAATGATGTCGTCCCGAGCCCGAGTGAGGTTGTAAGGGTTCCCCTCCCCCTCTTCACCTCGCCGCTACCCTTTTCCGAGCCTTTCTTGTGCCCATTACTTAACTATATTTATTTCATATTGTCACTGTTAAAAAATGTCCTGCAGCACGTTTTTGAAAAAAAAAGTAAGTTAATTATTGCTAAATATTATTTGCTTTACAGCTTAGTTAATATCAAAAAAGCATTAGGTACTCGTATGTAAGCACCTGGGGGGTGTCTTGGGAAACGTTCGTTTTAGGTAACGGTGATTTTAGATTGGATGTTTTGGGAATTGGTGTTGTGGGAAACGGATGTCCTCTGCCGAAAGGATATTATAAAACTGACTGCTTCCGTGTTTTTGTGGTCAAAGCCATGAGCTTACGATCCAGAAGTCCTGGGTTCGATTCCCTTGGGGGGAACACAAAGTTAATATTTGTCCCTTTGTGAGATTTTCCACAGTAAGAACAATGCTAAATCCATGCTGGCCTGGGAGCGAGAGAAAAACAAAAAATGTGCCAGCTGCATTTCCTCCCAGGCATGCTGTAAAAACTAGGTAAGGGATGCGAGGGTTTCAGTTTATTGCAATTTAGGCGATGGACTGACAACCTATCACAACAGCAATATACCTACAAAACTATTTTAAATAACCCTCATAACTTTGTCAGACGTGGCGGAACGACTTTTGTTTAGGTAGTTTACGCTCTGCCTCTTTCAATAGGGATAAAGGTATGTATGTATATGTTGAACATTGCAAACTGCATATACATGATTGTCTAGAAGAAACGGGTTACGTTCTTCGGAGGGTACCGTGCCCGTCGCTGTCTGTTGCTCCACGTCCGTAGGAACTACCTTAAAAAACCCTACACGTGACCTCGGGCGGTGCTAGAGGTGCAACAAAACTGGCTGCTGCACGCAAGTGATGCCATACGATAAATAATTATTAAAAAAATTAGCGCTTTACAATATCATTGTGAATAAAAATCCAAAACAGTTCGATTACCAAATCACCCATAAAAACTGCACTATGATTAACAAATGTTTCTTCTATCAGTTTTTATTTAAATGTAAATTAATGCAGCTATATGACTTATATGCACCGAAAGCTTTATCCGAGTAGAGTTGGTTTAATCAGTCCAATCAGGATTAGTTTGCGTACGATATTGATGACTGCGAACCATCTGCTGATGCATAACAGCTCCTGGAACACAAATTAATGGAGAAGCAAATATTAACTCGTAGCTGATGTAGCAATGCGAACGTGTCTTTAGAAGGTTACAAAACAAGCCTAAAACGCAATCACCTAATTCTTTATAAAATTGTTGTCATAAAGTAGCATCAGTTATGTGCGTATTTGTAAACGACACACAAACAGCGGAAGAATCATTTATCTCTGACAAAATCATGGACACTCTTCGTCCTGTTGATACATAATAAAAGTTGTGGGTTTTATAAAGAGGAACAACAAAAACTGACTGGAGTGAAACTCTGTGAAACTACACAATAGTAAAACAGTGCACAATAATAAATTTTTGCAATAAAACTTATAACTTTAACGTCAAAAAATAGTTATGACACTAATGGCTAGACAAAACAAGACAACATCAAAAATAGATTCTATTCAAAAATAATGTTTCCTACAAAACATGTAAGCTGTTCGTATCAAATGTGTTGGTATCATGTCTGTGGTAAAGATTGTATTCTTCTTATTACTTACATACATACATATAATCACGCCTTTATCCCTGATGGGGTAGGCAAAGCGTAAACGACCTAAACAGAGGTAGTTCCGGCACGTCTGACAGTTTTGAGGGTTATTTAAGATAGATTTGTAGGTATATTGCTGTAGTGACAGGTTGTCAGGCTATCGCCTATATTACAATATACTGAAACCCTCGGATCCCTTAGCTGGTTTCTACAGCATGCCTGGGAGTAAATGCGGCTGGAACATTCTATGATTTTTTCTCACTCCCAGGCCAGCATGGAAGGAAATTACTTATCTAACAAATAACCATATTTTATAATGTATTTATCCATTTATCACTGGAGGACCTCCTTAACTCTGGACCTACGGGTTGTTAATCTATGACTCACACCACTATATCTGCCTCCGTGGTCTAGTCGTCAGAGTCATGGGCTTACAATCCACAAGTCCTGGGTCCGGGAATTGGACCCAGGGGGGAACACAATGATGTTATTTGTCAATTTATCACCTTGTAAGGTTTTCCCCAGTTTGGTTAGGGCATTTCGGGCAGAATCACCTGATTGTCCGAAAAGAAAGAGGGTTCCGTGCTTCGGAGGGCACGTTAAGCCGTCAGCCCCGGTCACTGTCTTTGAACGTGGTCTTTACTCAAAACCATGTCAGATGCCATTAACCCAGGTGTCAGAGTTTTCAGACCGCCTAGTAGCACAGCTTAATAGCTGAAGTTCATCGGGTCGTTGTTAGACTTGAGAACCCACTCGCTAAGAAGGAGAAGAAAACCACTAGACCGTTGGATGTAACGCTGGACACCTACCCGTCGGACTTATCCATCACCCGGTACATTGACGTCACACACACGCGAGAGTTGGATAATGACCTCACCGGGACCCTGTATTCAATCTCAATTTTATCTGTCTCTTTCAGTCTCATTCCAGATCCAAAATAAATACAGATTTACTCCTGTCTTAAAGATGACAATAAGGACAAACTTTAAAGGGTTGAAAATTTGTATATGTAATGGAATAGGTGAATAATGCGGGCATTATTTATAATGCACGAGCATTATGAATAATGTTTAGCTTTATCGGGCTAAGTGATTAATTACTATCTTAAATTCATTATTTATCACATTGCACGGTCATTATTATATTGCTACATGACAATTGGGCAATTTGATAATAAAGCTATATTTAGCCATATTTAACGGTGCTAGGGCGGGGAGGGAAGTACGCATGTCCTCTAAATGCGGAGGGCAAGGTTATAGTAGATGTGGTTGTAAATGTGGTTGCAAGTATGATAAATGTAGTTGTCGCAAAGCCAAAAAGTTGTGTACCTCAAACACGCCCTCAAGTGTCAGTTGTTCTATAGTTATTTGTTCAACTAGAGTGCAAAGTCGATTTTTACTGCGAGTGCTGATTTTGAATCCTGAGGTAGCGAAGAATACTAAAATTGAATCACGAGCGTAGCGAGTATCCTGAGCTAACCAAGGGATTCAAAGCACGAGATGTAAATGAATTTGCTCTCGTGTGATACATACAACTTTTCCCTCTTCCAGTGAGAAAATGTTGAGTTGTGAGATTGAAACATAAGATAAACTTAATATGACTATATCAATTAAATTTATTTTTTGTATATTGTTTCTAAAAATCTGGACTGAATTACAAGCAATCTATATGTTTGTATAGAGACATTCCCGCCATATTTTTATTTTTATTTCGAACGTTGCGTTTGGAAATTGCAACAACACTTAGTAAATAATCAAATATATATAGTTATTATTCTAAAATTAGCAATAAATGTTGTTTATTTTTAGCTTTTAAAAATAAATATTACAGACGTCTTCATAATTTATTTGAAAAATAATATAAACAATATAACAGAAAGTAAAACGTAACAAAAAAAATCCCTTCAAAATTAAATTTTAAGCTGAAACTGAGCCGTACCTTAGCCTTATTCAAAAAAAATAAAAAGCTTCTTTGCCTCTCTTAAGAATAAAATGGGCTTTTACCCATGGAATTTAGGCGCGAAATGAACTCTTTTCGAGGTGGAAGTGGGAAAATAGATAAACCTGTTACTTGCTACATATTGTATAATTATTGTTTTCAATTTTATGTTCTATTCTACTTATTTTTTTTTTTATTAAGAATAGATCCTTATTATGCCAAATACTGAGTCTGATTGCTTAAACTTTAGTTTATTTTATGTTTTATAATAATGAGTCATTTCTTTATACCAAAGATACGTTGTGAAATTTTTGTTTCAAATTTTATTATATTTTATATTCTATTTTTAATATACCTTAAGTTTCAAATGCAAAAGCTAGTGGATTTGTAAGGTCCTTTGTAATTAATCCAAAAAATGAGTTTGATTATTTAAGTGGTTTGATATTTAGTTTATTTTAAGTTAAATGACAATATCTAACAATAAAAAAAATAGTAATTAAATATGTTTGTGTTACTCTGCCCAAAAGGTGATGGGCAATATGTATAATGCCGGGTCAATTTGATTACTTGAATAATTATTATCAAATTGCACTCTCATATTGGGCATTTTTCATATTGACTGGGCATTATGTATACTGCCCATTTTATTACTTGGTCCATAACATATACATTGTTTCAATTTAATTATAACAGGGATAATAATTTTGCAAATAAAGACAGTAAACATGAATCCCCTCATGGAGTAACTTGGTAAGCCTTAGTTTGAGAGTTGTTTTCGATTGAATTATAATGAGATAACGCCTCCCATTTCACCAAGTAACTGCACAATACAGGCTGAAAGGGGTAGCTTCCTGCAAACTGAAAGGGGTTGCTCTGTCAACGAAACTGAACTATTTTCAGGAACATTCTGAAAACGAAATTTGATTTTTAACTTCTCCATACAAAATGTCCATCAGATAGTTTGTACGAGGAAACACAAAAAACATTTATTATTATTATTTAAACGTTTATTGCACACATGCTCATACAGAGGACACAAACAAAAAAAAACAATAGCGAAACAGATACAGCTTATCTTTCAAAATAAATCTATTGCAGCTGACCTACGGTATCGATTCCTGAAATTGATAAGAGTTATTAAGTTTTGTTACCTATACAACCCCTATACCTGTTTGTGAGAAGTTGTCCTTTAACACGTGGTATAACTATTCTATATTATAACACACAAAAACACAACGTGCTGGAAATGAGAAACTCTACAGTAAAACATAATTTTCTTCGTATTATCTCCATTTCATCATAAGTTAGAGAGAAGCGCCTAGTGGGATAGTGCAGCGAGAACTACAGTACGACCACGCTTTAAATGAACGTGGTGAAAGAAAGAACTAACGCCACCGTCTTAAAGTTTGTATTAGATTTGACAGTTCCCTTTATACTGCAGCGTCCGCTCACACGTTCATTGCGAACTGCGTCGCACTGCAAGCACGAACGTCGCCGAGTTAGAACAATAGTAATAACATTTAGATGCGATTATGTCTCCACCTGCTTTCTCCATCTCAGTTTTTGTTCGTGGGATGTTTAACCTGCAGGTAGTTGTAAAGAAAGTGTTTTCTGTTTTTTACTTAAAGCTGGAATACTATAACTACATTACCCGGTTTTTAAACTCTTTAGATTTTGAAAGATGTAATTAGAATCACGATTGCGGGTATAAGAAATTATAAAAAAAATAACAAACTTTAGCATATCTCAACACGATTATCATCACCTCCCAAGCCTTATCTTGGCTACCTAATCGAGGTGATTGAACGAAGGTTCTTGTTTATGGCAGAAGGGAAACCAGACCCAATCCTAGATTAGGTCAGAGTATTCAAGCCGCCAATGCCTAGCACTGGCCTCTGACATGGCTTAACAACTAATATCTACGATATTAAACAATATTAACCGGGACCAACGGCTTAACGTGCCTTCCGAATCATGGAAAAAGCGCCGATTAAACGAACATATGAAATTTGAAAAACCGAAAAACACACGTGTACTTGGTGGGATTAGAACCACGACCTCCCGCTAAGAAGGCAGCGGCCCTATCCACTACACCATCGGGCTCGCTAGTATATCTCAACAAGATACAAATCTAATATTCGTACTTATCTGCATGCAGTGTATGTGTGTGTGTGTGTGCATGTGTTTGTGTAATGAGGACGCAGGTTATTGCGGGACGGAACTGTGTCTTACACAACTCAGACTCAGGTAAGAGATGAGCGAGATGTAAGATTAGGCAGGAAAAGCAGGATTTTATCTTAGTTCATAGTTTTAAAGGAAATTTATATTTGTATGTAATTAGGTATACACAAAGCCTTTTCTTTTTCCTATATCATATAGAACTTTTATTATCAATTTGTAACGTCCTCATTACGCAATTTATATGATACTTATAAAAGCTTGTTGCGAGATTTACTTATGTAGATTAAAAAAAAATAAACAAAATAATTTTAAATGTCTCCATTTCATGCAAATTCATATTCAATTGATTATGATAACAAAATGGAAATGTAAGCTTCCAAAACAATGATTTTTTTGAAAATCTGTACGAGTTTCACCGCAGAGAGTCAGACGTTTTAAAATGTAGGCAGTTGGTAGATGGTTAGGCCCTTCACCTGTGGCTTACACCACGCCTGTAAGTTGGTAGGATGTCATTAAGACTTGAGCTTACAGCAATAGCGGCGGTGATATTAGTTAATCCTCCGCCGACTGATATAATGTTAGAGTACTTGTACTACCTCAAATTATTATGCTTTGGAAGCAAGGATATAACAAGTGTAAAATGAGAACATGTTGCTTTCAATAAGAATTAAACAATGGGAATTTATTTATATTTTAATTTACAATTAACCTATTAACCACAAATTTCCAAAGACTTTGTACAGTCGGCAATTGTCTGATCCCTTTGTGAACACATCACAATTATATTTTACTTGGCAACCAAAGAAAAAAAAAGTTTAATCAAAAACAAAATTAAGCACACATACTTTTAAATATATTTTGCGTATTAAATTCAGCACTGACCACTGGCTGCAGGGCGCCGCGCCGCACAGCCGCGCGTGTTTGCGGTCGAGTCGGCTCACCCAGCGATATGCATTATTGCCCGACTCCAGTATTTTAATAATGAACCACAATATTTGCAATGAGTTTTAGTGGCTTACTCATTATAATTGATTTAAATTTTACCTATTTAATTTTAAATCATACATATATACGTTATATTTGTTACTTTATTTATTTATTTGACGCAAGGTAAGAACAGGGTCTACAGAATATATCAGCACGTGGTTTCTCAATTATGTCTGTTATGTCTAATTATGTCTGTTATGCATAATTATGTTATTAATTTTCAGATTGGCAGCAACACTGCTAGTGTGGTACACCGTCCCTTCTGTGTAGTACAATCTACTAGTAACTAATTCTTGCAGGAATAGCGCATCTAGATGTTCTTAGACCATTATCACTTCATCCGATGTACAATTACAGCCCTGTGCCTCAAAGGCTCAAAAACCACAAGAGCTTTCCAAATTGTGTCAGTCCAATTCCTGAAGAGGCTTCGCAACAAGCTAGATGCCGGTTATGGAAGAATAAAGCTAATCTGCCTTCCCGCTTTGTGCCGCTGTCGGAAAATCTCCCGTCTGGACACAATCTGGCGAGGCCGACTTGGAAGTCTTTAAACAGGCTCTGAACTCAAGTCGGCCGGAGCAAGGATAACCGCTTCAGGTAGGGATTCAAACGTGACCCCAATTTTCGGTGCGAATGCGGAGTTGACTCACAAACCATGGCCACTTTATATCGTGGTCTATGTACTAGGGCAACCACGAGAGAGCAATTTAATGCAAGCCACAGAACATACGGTGAGAGTTATCGACTACTGGGCTAGAGAAATTTGAGATAGGGCTTGACTTGCCATCGACTTGGTAGAAGAAGAAGAATAATAATATTGGTAGAAGTATATTGCTGTAAAATCTGAGGAAACAGGTGCAAATCCGAACCCACTTGTATACGTAATATTTTATAGTTCAACATAAATCTCAACCAACCCCCCTCAATATTACAAGGCTTACCCTCTGACACTATTAGATTATTAATGAATTCATCCCTCCTTGCAAAAACGACTGAGGTTGTGGTATAACCGTAGTCTGCGACACTTCCACAATGAAATGAATGAATAAATGAATGTTTTAATGTCTCCGTACGCAGTCAGCGCTAATGTCTCCTTGACTATGCAGTGCTTGAGACACTAATAACCTACCTAGCTATATTTAGACATCTCACCGACAAAAATGGTTCTTCCTGAGGGTGAATTTGGCACTTTAGCATTTTCAGAAAAGGATATACCTGGACAGGCTTGCTTGAAACGGATTATTCATTCAATTTAGAGGCATGTTAATTGTTGGTCATGAAAATTTGTATAGGTACTTGTACAACTTAAAAAAAATCATGAACACACCTTAATCTTACAAGGTACGTATTGCACGTCTTGCTGTGCCACGTCACAAAACTACGGCCTTTAAAGGCAGTTTTAAATATACCGCTGCAAAGATATGGAACAATATCCCTCCACCTCTATGTTCTTTACCTTCTGTTGCAAGTTTTAGGGTAAAAATTAAAGAATATCTTCTGCAGCATCAAATTAGCGGTGAAATAAAGTAGTTGCACATCCCATTATCCAACCTAATCATTCAAAAAAGGGGAAATATGTATGTATTAAGATATAATAAAATAAACTATGTATGTATGTATGTATGCAGTATGAATGTATTGTTATTGTTTTTATTCTTTGCCATAAATAGGTAGGTACCTACACTGCACACCACAGTTAGATAAATAATTTCTTTTAGTAATTTGTTTTTGTTTTTATCAATTTGTTTTTTTTTGTTTTTTTTTACCGATGTCCTAGTGTAATAAGTCTACTGTAATATTATGCATTTTTGTTGTTGTAAGCTTTGTCGATCTACAACCGGTGGCAACTGAAAATCAGCGTCACAGTTCCGGCTGTTACATTATGCTGAGTTGCAACCGATTCAGTATATTTAGTTATAATTTAAGACTCGCATCAAATCCTGTATGTATACCCGCATGTAATTAAGTATGCTGAATAAATGTATTTTCTTTCTTTCTTTCTTTCTTTCTTTCTTTACAATAACTTCATCCGTTTCGAGCGACCCAGTTGAATGTACCAAACTTTTTCATCTCATATAGTAATTAAATCCAAATTCTGTGTTATTCTATTATTACACCCACAGAGGATTATTATAGCAAATACGGCAAGCTCTTAATTGATTATAAATAAATAGCGGCAAAGATCAAACAGAGACTGGCGTAAAATAATTGTTTGAGACACGTGGTTAATTGAATCAGCAGTTACACACACACGCACATGCGTGATCTATACACTACACACAAAGGTACAAGGGAGATGTATAATATGACACCACTCTTTTACCGTAAAACCCGCAGGCGATGATCATTTAATATCATTGTAATAACGAATTACATACTACATCTACAATGCAGTTTCCTAGAAATAGGTAAATAACTCTTTCGTAACATTTATTGACTGATTGACGTTTTACTGTTCATTATTTCTACTGTAAATTTGTTGTTATAGATAAAATGAATGAGATAAGCGCGTTTCAGCGTAACCACGCCGAGTCTGTCAGCGATCGCACTGTACAGTTGACGGCCTAGATGAGACTGTAAGACAGTTTGTTTTGTCTTTGGTGTCTTGGGATCATGAGCTATAGTAGTGCAAGTATTAAAAAAGATAACGCAGTGAATGAAGCTCCAAGCAGTGTAGCAACTCGCAAGAATTTTTGCGGATTCTTCTTACAGCAAAACTATAAGTTAGTTTTGCTGTAAGAAGAATTCGATGAATTAGCGATACTTAACTTATACTGACATAATTTATGCTGCTGTACATACCACCTTATTCTTTCTATCTACAGTTGTATAGTAACCCAACCTCCCATAACCGTACAGCGTCGCTAACGCCAAGAAGTCGAGAGTTTAGATATTAATTACTTGCGGTTATCTTTGATCGGAGATTTAATTAATTGCCTTAATTAAATATTTTGCAACTTCGCGTTGGATGTTTTAACAAAGTGAGATGCTCAGATCAGGCTATTTAGTAATTACAGAAGTTCTCCTCAACTTCTTCAGAAGATAGTTTGTAACAAAAACATTTTAGTAGGCTTTCCATTCGAAATTCTACAAAGCAAACTTTGTTTCATCGAGTGGGTTAGCAGGTCTATCTTGCGACCACTCTGCCACCAAAATTTACGTCATGTATTTTGCTGTGTTTCATCGGTATGTGGGAATGCAAACACCTTAACATCTGGAGCAAACTTGCTCTATCAACGACTCTGTCAAATTTAAGCCATTTATGGCATCTTACGTTTGAGTTATGAACAAACCCATTGCAAAAAAGATAAAGAAATATTACTATCTAGAACCAACCCGCGATTTCATTAAAATAAATCAGTCTTCAAGTTCCGCAAATTAGTTACATACTTTTTACCATTTTTAGAATAAAATGGTCAAATGTTTAATCTGTTAAAATTGCACAGAGCACCCAAACGTAGACACAAAATGAAAAAAACACCCAATTTAAATACAATAACGGTCAGACACAAAGAGCTTACATTCATCAGAGACTCAGGTGTGCAGTAGCACCGGGAATGAGATGTAGGGAACACAGGAGGCCCTGTTGTTATTTATGTTATGTTTATCCTTTAGGGCATATTGTAATGGATCGTTGTAGTGTGTAGTGGAGTTTTAGTATTTTAATTAAACTAATGTATCATCACTTTGGTTGTATTATATTCATTTGCGCCACGTGCGTTCGGCCTGTTCGCCTTAGTAAGTCGACCAATAAACAACAGCGTGTGTTAAAGAATGTAGTGTTTAAATTCATCAACCCTATGGAGCTACCCCTACACCAACACACCACGACACCATCGACACACCCTGCGACTTCCATATACCGTAGGCCCTAGTGGCTTGCTGTTTGCCAACATGCAGTGCAATTTCTTCTAGTAATCATTTCTAAATATGTAAATAAGTGCTTCTAGACTTGTTTGTTGTGTAGATTTGCCGTGCTTTGTTTTAATATTCTCTTATTAATAATCTACCCTAACTGAGGGTAGACTAGTGCCCCTTGGTGGATGGCTCATAGAACCTTATTTGCAAATATTTCCTTAACATGTTGGATGTCATTCATACTTTAGTATAAGTGAGATAGTGGATAGTGAGGTCAGTGGGTCGATATATATATTTTTATTGTTTTTATTATCTGACTGTAACACTGGTGATAGTCAACGTGTTAACCAATTTTATTTTATTTATTGGAAAAAATGTTACAGCTGTTGCATTTGCATAAAAAATATAAAAAATACTTTTACAAAAAAATAAAAATACTTTTTTTTTTTTTTTTTTTTTTTTTAAGTATATATAGGCGAGCATTTGTCCGCCATCTCACCTGGTGGAAAGTGACGATGCGGACTATGTTGAAGCATACTCACCTATGTAGTGCCTATTCACTCTCGCCTTGAAAAGGCCCAGGTTATATTGTTCCGGAAACAGATCCGCCGGCAGGGAGTTCCACTCCTTAGCCGTTCGCATTAAGAATGTGGAAGCGAACCGCTTCGTGCGAATTTGTGGTATATCCACGACATAAGGGTGGAACCCCTGTCCACGCCTCGTGCTCCGGAGATGGAAAGGGGAGGGGGGTATAAGGTCATGAAGTGCTAACGCGCAGTCCCCGAAATGTATCCTGTAAAATATCGACATGCACGCCACTCTGCGACGGTGCTCAAGGTTCTGTAGTTTTGCCTCAACCAGTGCTGAGTCTCCAATGAGCTTCTTAGCACGTTTCTCGATTGAGTCTAAGGCAGCCAGCTGGTATTTAGCTGAACCGTCCCAAAGGTGGCAGCAGTACTCCATACACGATCGGACTTGAGCTGTGTACAACTGCAATAGCTGTCCCGGTGTGAAGTATCGCCTCACCTTCGAGAGGATACCAAGTATTTTGGCAGCTGTTGTGGCCAGAGACTCAATGTAACGTCCAAAGTTCAAGTCGGACGTAAGGCTCATACCAAGAAGCTCAAGATGGTCAGAAATCGGTACGGATACATCCCGGAAAGTTGGAGCCAGGTTAAAAGGACTCCGCTTTGTCGAGAATAGACACGCCTGGGTTTTGGATGCGTTGAACTTGACGAGATTGGCATCGCCCCACTCGGATATCACCCTTAGCGATGAGTTCAGACGATCCACTATGGACTCCCGACAAGACTGGATTGTTTCACTGTTGGCCCTTGCACTGGACAGATATCTGTCAACAACCGTGCTGTCATCAGCGTACCCAAAGGTATCGGGTGTCAACATGTCGTTGATATGCAGCAGGAATAAGGTTGCAGACAGGACAGAACCTTGAGGAACTGCGGCATCAATACCCTGTTGTCCGGAGGAGCAGCCTTCTAAGACCACTTGTATGGATCGTTCACTCAAGAAGTCCGAAATCCAGTTGCAAAGGCCAGCAGGTAACCCGTAGGCGGGAAGCTTGCCAGTAAGGCTAGCGTGCCAGACCCTGTCAAAGGCCTTGGAGATATCCAGAGACACGGCAAGTGCTTCACCATGTCTCTCGATAGCCTCGCTCCATAAGTGAGTGGCATGCACGAGGAGGTCCCCCGTCGATCGCCCTCGGCGGAAGCCGTATTGGTGATCGTTAAGGAGATCATTATCCTCAAGGTATGCCAGGAGCCGATTATTCAGTACACGCTCCATAATCTTGCATCTTGATATGGGTCTATAGTTGGCAGGGTCTGCTCGACTATATTTTTTGGGTACAGGTTGCACATTTGCAAGCTTCCACGATTTGGGAACAACACCAGTCTCAAGTGAGAGGCGGTACAGGCGTGTGAACACCGGAGACAACTCAGGCGCACAGTTACGCAGGACGATTGCAGGGATACCGTCAGGGCCACTTGCTTTATTCACGTCTAGATTTCGCATGGTTTTAAGGACCTCTTTTTGCCGGATGCGTATGGCTGCCATAGAGCAGTCGACACGAGGTAACGGGGGTGGTATTTTACCTGCGGCATCAAGACGCGAACTTTCCGCAAAATAGGAGGCAAAAAGATTGGCTTTCTCCTCCGCAGTATGAGCAAGCGACCCATCAGGTCTCTGCAGAGGCGGTAAAGATGGCTGGCAGAAATTGGTTTCCACTGCTTTCGCAAGCGACTAGAATGCTTTACTGCCAGCCGGATAGGAAGCAAGCTTAGCGCCTACTCGGCCTATGTGGGCGAATCGAGCCCTGCGTAATTCCTTTTTGCTTAACTTGGTGGCTTTGTTATAGTTTTTCTTCTGATCGCGAGTATTCGGAGCTTTGCGTGCACGAGTATCAGCCCAAGCAAGGAATAAAGCCAAAGTAGATTTCACATTATACATTTTATTTAACGAATAACAGCTAAATTAGGTTATTGATCATTAAATCATATACATACATACAAACATATGATCAAGCCTTTATCCCTAATGGGGTAGGCAGAGCGCAAACGACCTATACAGAGGTTGTTCCGCCACATCTGACAAGTTCTGAGGGTTATTTAAGATAGATTTGTAGGTATATTGCTGTAGTGACAGGTAGTCAGCCCGTCGCCTAAATTACAATATACTGAAACCCTTAGATCCCTTAGCTGGTTTATACAGCATGCTCAGGAGGAAATGCAGTTGGCACATTCTATGGTTTTCTTTCACTCCCAGGCCAGCATGGAAGGTAATTAAATTATAATTATAATGCAACATGATTATTTAATTTGCAGTATGTAAGTTCATTGTTTGAATAAAATCCCATGAAGTAGGTAAGCACGTCTGGAAGGCACGTATTTCTTCGTAACTTTATTTGCTAAAATCTGAGTGTTTCTTTTCTTTCAACGGGCGTTGCAATCAGATGGCACGGTGTGTTGTTTGAGGGAGTTTGTTATGCAGCGCACGGTATTGCGCCTGTTGGAGGGCACTGCGTGTAAACCTACGGAGCTACAGAACCTTTCGACTCATTAAGGATAACATCCATTGTCTAGTGGTCTCTAGTACATTTCGCGGAACTGGTATCTTCTTAGGCGAACTTTGCGTGTTTCAAGGAGTTTTGCTACAAATGGCACCGAAGGAGGAGAACTGAAGAGATCCAGGAAAGGGTTCGAGAGGGTCGAGAAGTGACTAGAGAAGATCAAGATGTAGCAACTGATGAAGATGGAGAATCATGAAGCGATTAAGGTGTGAGGAGAGTAGGAATCGATAGGCGATCGGAGGAAAAAGGAAGAAGGTAGGAGCCGTGCTGTCAAGTCCTGCCCCAGAGTGGGGAGAGTGCGACTTATTGTCCTGGCCCAGAAAGGGGAGAGTGCGACAAAAATAAAATTTGTAGGTATAGAGAATGCAGGCAGTGCTTTAGCGTATGCTTTGTAAGTCCCCTGTACGTCCCGTTGTTTCGGTCTGATACGGTGATGATGACCGAGAGGTCGGTAAACCAGGGAAATACTATGAATAGAGTCCCGAAAAATTAATAAATTAATTTTTTACACATGTACCTCGGTCTGTAATCCTGTAATTTGTGTAATTTGCTCCATTTCTTTCCATGCTGGACTGGGAACGAGAGAAAAACATAGAACGTGCCAGATGCTTTTTCTCCCAGGCATGCTGTAAGAACCAGCTAAGGGAGCCGAAGGTTTCAGTATATTGCAATTTAGGCGATGGGCTGACAACCTGTCTCTACCGTAATATACCAACAAATCTATCTTAAATAACCCTCAAAACTTTGTCAAACGTGGCGGAAAGACCTTCGTTTAGGTCGTTTACGCTCTGCCTACCCAGTTAGGGATAAAGGCGTGATTATATGTATGTATGCTCCAGCAACAGTCATTTTCATTACACCAATGTTTGCGCAATTAAAGATCCCGTTAGCCGTTTACCACCAGATAATGATGTAGTGATTGCAACTGTATGTTAAGAAGATTAGGATTCAATTTGCATAGCCATTTTGGAGAATATTCCGGGAATGAAGCTAAGCTGCTTATTGTATCCGATGCAGGTTGTTGCGGCGCTACTACAACCTGTTAGGTCAAACAACATACATACACACATAAAGTTCTTCCATGCTGGACATAGCGAGAATAAAAAAAATGTCGTGCGGGCTGAATTTCCTCCCGGCCATGCTGTAAAAACCAGCTAAGGGATCCGAGGGTTTCAGTATATTGTAATTTAGGCGATGGGCTGACAACCGTCACTGCAGCAATATACCTAAATATCTATCTTAAATATCCCTCCAAACTTTGTCAGCCGTGGCGGAATGACCTTTGATTAGTTCCTTTACGTTCTGCCTTCCCATTAGGAATAATTAAATTAACGCAAAAACTGCAGTTACTAATATTAAAACCAGTTGACAAAATACTGAGGCTCGTATTTATAATCAGCACTTGAGATTGACAGCCAGTTTGACTTCGTATCAGAAATGTCATTTCAGTACAAAATGGCCTGTCAAATCCATACTTATAATTACTCTCAACTTTGATATCGCTTCATAAATACGAGCTTGAGTTTCCCAACGCTACTCAGATTTTGTAAGTTACAGCCATACCAGGATAAAGACGATATTTGGAGCGATGTTGACATAATATTCTATTGCGTGTTCCATTTTCCATAAATCTCTGTACACATTGCCGGTGACGTGTGTAATATTTGTTATGATTTACGTTTGTCAGCTCAGCATTATGAATAATACTCCTTGAAAACTAGTTGGGCCTGGCATGCAAGGAGAAAGAAGGAATATGCGAGTTATACTTATTTGTACAGGTATGAACTAAGGCTCGTAATTACGAAGTGATCTCAATCTTGAGAGAAGTATTAAGTAAGCCCTCCCACCGATTTTCGGTGATGGCGGCCAATCTCCCGGAGATGGGCCAACTGCGCAGGAATTGTTTTTAGTGCCCAAGTGTTTGCGCTACACACAAGTGCACTCTCTGTTCCCTCAATCTCTTATTCTGATGGGACAGACTGACTGACACAACCAGAGAGAATTCAGGCGCAGGACCGACTATTTACATGCCCATCCGACGGCATGGATCATCTTACTTTTCGGACAATCAGGTGATCAGCCTGCAATGTCCTAAAAAAACTAGAAACAACAACACAGAGTCATTGTCCCCCGCCGGGAATCGAACCCGGGACCTCCGGGTCGAGAGCCCATGGCTCAGACCGCTAGACTACGGAGGCAGTTTTAAGTATGGATGTGACAGGCCAGTTTGTACCGAAATAACATTTCTGATACGAACTCAAACTCGGTGTCACTCATGAGCGCTGATTATAAATATGGCCCATAGCTACTCTCCACTTTTTCTGCATGCCAGTTTCGTCGCAACATGCTGATCACATATTTAAGAACTTTTCAGACCATGTTTGCCTGTTAAATTATATTTCCTTTCATTTAATATGAAAGAAATTAAATAATAAATTCGTTTCTGGCAGGACTCGAAACTGCGTCTCTGGTATCCATCACTCCATCACTCTACCAAATGAGCTACAGAAACAGTAGCGGGAATGACGAATTTATCATAGTCTTTCACACACAAATAGTTAGTTTTAATATTTCATAGTCTTTTGCACAGGTCATAGCGATGTTAATAAATTAATTTATTATTTTCTTTCTTTCATATTATATGAAATAAATAGCATTGTAAATGAATGGTAAAAATCTTTAAAATATAATGTATATTACATTTCATTTCTAACAAAAAAAATATGCATTTTTACGTAGAATTGTAGATAGTTTTATTGAAAGTTATTTTGTTTTGTCAAAACGGTCACCAAAGTAACTGTGCTACATGTTTTAAAAATACTAGAGCAAGCAATAACACATACATACATAAAGTCACGCCTTTATCTTTTACGGGGTAGTTCGCCCGTTGAAAGGCATTTTTGCCACAAATTTTAGATGGAATAATAATTATATATTAAATGTATATTCACCAGAGTGGCAAAAAACTGAGTTTGGGAAGTTAATCTAACAAATCGGTTGTTAACCCTTCACCTATGAGTAAGCACATTCTCATTTGTTATTCTATCGCTTCCAGTCCAGCATGGAAGAACAGTTTTGTTTTTCCAAAATGTAGTTACAAAACTGGCGAGCTTTTAGCCAGAGGCGATCTCGTCCCGTCATCCTGATTGCTTCCACCCCCAACAGACTGGAAATTACTGCAATTAATGTTTCATTTCCATCTACTTGCGGATAAAAGGTAACGATAGTTACCCATTCATAGCTTTTAAAATTAAATTCTTTTTTATTGCAATCATAAATGCGGACAGTTTCTTTGGACAAAACAAAAGTATATTTTGCTGTATAAGAATGATGTATAGAAGATACAAATTGTTTTCAGTTATAGACGGTATAGTGGCTCTCCAGGAAAAGTTGGAAGACGTTATAAAAACCACTCCACAAAGTGCGTAGGACGAGCTGTCGATATAGAGGGTAGATGATAAATTTGCCGCATCAGCCGCGGCTGACACATCGACATGTGATGTGACCCGTTTTTGTGATCTTCTGACACGATCTTGCCGTGATAGTGTAGGCTTAATCATGGATAAAAAAATGACCATATTCTTAAGAGGTTATTATAATATTACTTAATCAGTGATACTTGCTAGATTATGCGGTGATTTAACATGCATCGTCCGAAATGCCGATAATTCTAGTTCCAGCTAATTAAAATTTTATTATTTGAATAACTTTTAACGTAGCTGTAACACTTGTAAACAGCTATAATGATTCCGAAGTTCTACGGTTTTATGGTGAATTAAATAAATAATTTTGTAACTATCATCAGTTTTTTTGTTCAAAATAAGTACAGTTCTGTCATCTCTTAAGTACTGGAACCTCTAATTGAATAACCGTGTCTTGTTACTGGATAGTCGTCGAGGAACCGATGAGGCGCGCAGCTCTCCCGATCCGATTTCACAGGACAAGACACTTTTAAATTGATTTAGGTAGATCCGGATTTCGGGAAGTATCTTTAAGGAGACCCTTTGTTTAGAATTTATTTTGACAGACCTCAGGCGCCCGCCGCGCTCATAAGTAATCTGTTCTTAGTACAGACTGGACACACTGGACACTGTGACAGTTGCTAGTGAAGCTCTTCGTAGTTTTAGGGGACAGACTAATTAATATATAATTCTATTCTTAAGAAGACAACCTTTTAGAAGAATAAATACCTGTGGTGTCAGTAGTACCTATCATTTAAGTTGTACCATTAGTGGTACCATATAACACATCCATACCTGTTGGTAGCATGCTGACAGCGTATGACAAATCACTCAGATTAGTTCTTTGATGCAACCGGCGGGTTGTAGGTACCCTAATCAGCATAGTGATACCGCCATGCTGACTTCCTGACCCATTTGCCAGACCCAATATTACGATACCAAGCGAGACTGTGCTTGGTCAAAGCACTAAGCGCTTAGGAATATGAAAAACTAATTACCACTTCATTTGCTAAACTGCCTCCGTGGTCTTGTGGCTAGTGCCATGGACTCCCGATCCGGAGGTCCTGGGTTCGATTCCCAGGGGGGAAACACAAAGTTGATATTTGAGAATTTATCACTTTGTGAATTTTTCCCCAGTTTGGTTAGGACATTGCAGGCTGAATCACCTGATTGTCCGAAAAGAAAAAAGATTTCGTGCTTCGGAGGGCACGTTAAGCCGTCGGTCCCGGTCGCTGTCTTTGATAGTGGTCGTTACTCAAAACCATGTCAGAGGCCTGATAGTTGTGCTACTAGGGAGTTTAAAAAAACTCTGACACCAGGGTTCATCGGGTCGATAGACTCGATACCCACTCGAAAGAAGAAGAAGAAGAACTTCATTTGCTTTTAAAAAGTAAATGCTATATAATTTTTTATCAACATTTTAAAATCAAAACAATCAGTACTCGTAGATTTAATAACGCTGCATATTTTACTTTACAGTTTACTTATTATACAAAACTGCTTTTACTTTACAGGCTTAAAGGCTTATTGTCATACCGGAGAGACCGCGGTCGTCTCAGCGGTCTGCCTAGCCGTTTCCCAGTGGGATGAGCTGAGCACACCGAATTACTCTGTTTTACGACGATCCCTCGGGAACACCGCTTATATGGGCCGGGTAATACTGCTTACACCTGACCCGGGTAAGGTTAAGATGTGTAATGAAATTAACCTTTGGAACTAATAAATTCTTGTAAGAATTGCGTGGGGCATGATGTTTATCACAATTTAAGAAATGACTCAGAGTCACAGCTCTGGAAATATTTGCGTCTGTATAAACATTGTAGGTAATTGGTTATTTTATGCACTGCTCTACCGCATTTTTTATAAAATAAAAATGTTTCCCGATGATTAAGATTTAGACTATTTGGATCACATAACTAATTCTCTTGGCCGCAGTTCTCATAACCTGCCGCGACTCTCACTAAAGCTTCTTAACCTCGAATTTGAGAAGTAAGTGAAATGAATTACGCTGGTAAGTAATTAATTAAGCAATTTAGTTCATAAAAGAAAACACTATATACAGAATGTTTCAAAATACAATAAGTACCTATCTGTTTATAAATTCGATTTAAATCTAGAATGAAACAGACTCACGTTGCTACAAAGCTGCAAATTCTCGAACTTTCTTCGCAAAGGTATTCTACAGAGCCATTACACGGGCACGGATAGAAGAATTGGTTGTCAGAGCTCAACCGCTCCTCTGAAGCAGACAATAGGTCTCATTCCTCACAGTGGCAGGTAAGTAATGACTTGAAGAAGGGATCCACACGCCGTTGTAGTGTGCACGGATAGTGTCCCATAGTTGGTGCGGGAACACTCGATTTACACATGACGTTACTGAACGTGAAAATTCACTCCTCTTGGAACTAATGTACTTCGGTGGTCTGTGCTCAACTATTTACTGTTATGGAATTCTGATACTCTGTATGTTGCATCTATACCGTTGGTACAAATTTTCGTATTTATAATCAGCTTTTGAGACTGACAGCATGTTTGAGTTCGTATCAGAAATGTCACTTCAATACAAAACGATCTGTGAGATTTACACTTAAGATTGCTCTCAATTTTCAGATCGTTTTATAAATACGGCCCTAAGTTAGTATCTCATCATCATCTCCCTAGCCTTATCCCGTATATTTTCGGGGTCGGCTACCTAATCTAGGTGATTGAACGAGGATACTGGTTTTTACACAGAGCGACTGGCATCTGACCTCCGCAACCCAGAAGGGAAACCAGACCCAATCCTAGATTAGGTCAGAATTTTCAAGCTGCCAATGCTTAGCACTGGCCTCTGACTTGGCTTAACGACTAATATCTACGGTATTAAACGATATTAACCGGGACCAACGGCTTAACGTGCCTTCCGAAGCACGGAAAAAGCGCCGAATAAACGTACATATGAAATTCACATTGGTACGTGGTGGAATTCGAACCACGACCTCCCGCTCAGAAGGCAGTGGCCCTATCCACTACACCATCGGGCTCTCTAAGTTAGTATCTAGATTAACTAAAATTTCACGACTTAAACAAGAAAAAAAACAGCTAGCACAAAGAAATAAGTTAAAAGTCTGTGTCGCAAAACGAGTTCATTACCCTCATCGCAATATAGCACAGGAGCCAGTGACACAGTGAGAGCTCGCTCAATGCTTCATTCCGTTCACTCGTCGAGCTCTTGACCGGGATCTCAGTTGAAAGCTGTGTGTGAATGAACTATTCGCAGCAATCTATCGTAGCTTCAACTGAGCGAAATACTGATGATACTGACTCTTGCTCAGTAGTAAAATTAAAAGTAGTGAATGGGGTAGGCAGATCGTAAACTACCTACACAAACGTCGTTCCGCCACGTCTGACAAAGTTTTGAGTGTTATTTAAGATTTCCACGTATGTTGCTGTAGTGACAGGTTGTCAGCAAATCGCCTATTTTACAATATAGTGAAACTCTCGGATCCCTTGGCTGGTTTATACAGCATGCCCGGGAGAAAAAGCAGCTGGCACATTCTATGTTTTTTTCTCGCTCCCATGCCATCATGGAAGCATGCTGTATGCAAGTAAGTTGCTGAGAAATTGCAAATATATTTATTATATTTTCAAATATACAATCTACTCGTACGTATATAATGGCAACAATCAATGGGCAACAGACACAAATTTTTGCCTACTTTACAAATTAATACGTTTTTCAAATCCTCACTAGTTAAATCCAAGCTTTGTCCTTTAAACACGAGTGTCCAATTTGATTGTGTCTGGAGGTCCTTATCCAGTTTTTGTATTCGCTAATTTAATTACAATCTCCAACGAAAGAAAGAATTCAATAAAAAAGTAAGACAACACCGTCTAGCCAAAGCCAATAAGTTGCTGAGAATCCTTTTCTTTCAATTGGATTCGTTTTAAATGCTTAAGATGTTTTGATGCGTTTGTTTGTGTTGTGTTCTAATCGACATATATTTTGTTTTGCCTTTGTATTTTTTCAGATTTCTGCTTCGTTTATCTACACTAATATTATAAAGAGGAAAGATTTGTACCTATTTTTGTATGTTTGTATGTTTGTAATGAATAGGCTCAAAAAGTACTGGGCCGATTTAAAAAATTCTTTCACCAATAGAATGCTACATTCTTCCAATTTGACATAGGCTACATTTGATTTTGAAAAAAAATAGGGTTCCTTGGTAAAATTTGAACAATTTAACCGAAGGTGTAGATAAATGAGTCTTAAAATGTCTTTCGTCGAATGCGCTGCCGAAACTATTGGCAATAGAACAAAATAATGTACAACAATATTGAAGAACATCATAATGTCTACAAAAAACTCCGCGGTAGCATATGTCCAACTATTGCAGTTATGTCACTACAACAACTTTTTTAGTATAGGTAGATACATTTTTAGTTGAAAGTTTACGTTTAATTTAGACTGTATATATTTTATTCGACTATGCTTTTATTCTAATTACTTAAAAAAAAAAATTGTCTACCCCGTGCGAAGCCGGGACGGGCTGCTAGTACAATATAAAGGCACAGGGGAAAAATAAATAAATCTTCAGAAACATTTTATATCTTTACAATCCATTCGTGTATAATTGACATACTCGTAAATCTCAGAGTAATGGCCAGCATATTTTAATTTTGATTATATATACGGCTAATAGGGTCAGTTTTTCAAGTTAATCCTTTAGTGAGTTAGTTACACGAAGCTGTTACCTCATTAGTGTGTAAAGTGTAAGTGAGCTGTGAGGTGGAACCTAGTCCAGTGTGTCGTTAATTGCTACCCTAGCAATAAGGCCGCCTAATTGTACTCTGTTTGATTTGTAATGTTTGTTTCTGTACAATGTATTGTTTATGTGCAATAAAGAATATTTGTATTGTATCGTATTGTCGGTCGTATGCCGGCACCATGTTGCTTCACTCAAATTGCCATCCCGTACAATGACGTAGCATCTACATAAATAAGTAGTAGGTATTTTTTTACATTGTATTTTGCTTGTTTTACCTTTCAAAATTACTAGCAGCTAAACATTTTTTCCCATGTACATAAAAGTTAAAGAAAAAGTTTATTTTACCTCATTAGAAGAACATTATGTAAATATTTACTTTTAAACTTTATTGCTGCATGACAATCGCGCCAAGAATTGTAAGGAAAACCAAGATAACAACTTGTAAGGTATTACTGTTATCTAAATTGTATAGATTAATCAGTGGAACTTCTTACATGCTGGGCTGGGAACAAGAGAAATACATAGAATAAGCCAGCTGCATTTCCTCCCGGGCATGCTGTAAAAACCAGTTAAGGGATCCAAAGGTTTCAGTTTATTGTAATTTAGGCGATGGGTTGACAACCTATCACTATAGCCATATACCTACAAATCTATATTAAATAACCCTCAAAACTTTAACAGACGTGGCGGAACGACCTTTGTTTAGGTTGTTTACGCTGTGGCTACCCCATTATGGATAAAGGCGTGATTATATGTATGTCGAAGATGAACGTTGGTGCCAACCACCGAATGATGGGCCAAGCTGCACCATACGTCACTTTGACAGCTAAATTTGTTATTCTTGGTAGTGCCATAATCACCGTCAGATGACACTACGCGTCAACCCAACTTTAGCGTACATTGCTTTTTTGATTCCATAGACTATAATTGTTATTTTTCTTTTAAAATCATGTTTGATTGTCGGGAGCTTAGACTTAGTTTGTCGCGTCGTGCAAAAACAAAGGAATGCAAGCGCATAGAGTTTCCCGCGCTTGGACATGGCGTTTTGAAGGGAAGTAACGTCCACTTGGAAAATCAATTTGAATTTCTCATTTATTTTTGAACAGTGAATGGTACGGTCGTGGATTGGTTACTTTCGGGGACTTGTCTGTTTCTTTGTTGAGTGCACGTGCACCGAATAGATTAAGCTAAGAACGTTCCAACTGTAACTAAAATAAATCGAATCGAATTAAAACTGTGCGATCAATTATTAAGAGTCTTTTTGTGCTTTGGGGAACCCGTAAATGATGGAGAACGCAGAGGAAGGTGATAATAATCGCTCTATGGATATACGCCCACAAATCCAGCTGGGAAATGTCCCACCAGCTGAGGCCAATGCACACCATGATGCGACATGTATGTATGCTGTGAAAACAAAAAAATATCTCCAGTCAGAATATTGCTACGGTTATGTTTCAAGACACATCTATTCGAATATTACAGTCATATAAACATTGGCGTGGAAACCCGTTGACAAGCGTATTCTGAATGCAGCTGCAACTTTACTGCTCAATCAAGCAGTTTTTAACCTCCATCCTGAACCCGGATTTAAAACTTGCCTTCAAAGTTTTGAAACTAGTGCAGGAACTAGTGCTATTGTCGCTATTCAGTCATTTTAATTGTATGTCACACTGTATGACAAATAAAACATTGAAAAAAATATTTGTATTTACGTAAGTAGTTGCAAAGCTTTTCGAATATTACAAATTAATACCATCAGTATAATTGGCCAATAAATGTATTCAATACGGGATATCCATTCATAATTGTGTCACTGTAATTATGAGGACAATAAAGCAATTCATTAAGTTGCAAATAGCACGAGCATTAAACATGCACAATAATTTTATATAGCAAAAAGCGCTTAAAACTAATAAAATAGAAATATTATCAATTCCCTAGCCTTATCCCGTATCTCACAGTGCGGCTACCTAATCTAGGGGACTGCCATTCTCCGCAACCCAGAAGAGGAACCAGATCCAATCCTAGACAGCGTCCAAGTTTTCAAGCCGCCAATGCTTAGATCTGGCACCTGACATGGCTTAACGATTGATATTTACGGTATTAAACAATATTATACCGGGACGAACAGCTTAGCGTGCCTTCCATAGCACGGACGTAGCACCGAATAAACGTACATATGAAATTCGAAAACCGAAAAACACATTTGTACGTGGTGGGGTTCGAACCATGACCTCCCGCTCAGGAGGCAGCGGCCCTATCCACTACACCATATGGCTCTAAATAAAAAAAATTATACGCTAATAAAATCTATTTTGCAGAAACATTCAAAACTCAACCGTAACCCCACTATTCAGCCTACGCGTGGGGCTATGAAAAGTGGTGTGAACAAAGTTTTGCTGCAACGTTGGAGTTTTTATAACGTTGTAATTGCAGCGGTCAAAACACGTTTACACTCTACCCACATAATACTTTATTTACTTTGTTGCGAGTTACTACTCAATCAATCACTCGTTTTGAACTGAAGGCAGTTTACAGTTTACAAAACTAGAACAAATTGTAAACGAGTTACTAACGAATATTATTCTCAGGGCATTTCTGGTTTATCAATATTTATGTGCTTTTTCGTAATTCATATCCTCATTCATATACTCATAACAGCACACATAGCCATTATTGCCATGAATTCAGTAAAGCGGCAAGCAAACAGTTAAAATCTGAAACATGGTTGCAGGTTTATGATGTATGCACAACACAACGCAATGTTTACAGCTCTCACTACTGCAAGCGGCATATACACGGCGACTGAAATAAGTACATAATTTTAACCGACTTCACTACATAGTATAAAACAAAGTCGTTTTCTCTGTCCCTATATCCCTATGTATGCTTAGATCTTTAAAACTACGCAACGCATTTTGATGCGTTTCCTTTTAATGAATAGAGTGATTCAAGAGGAAAGTTTATATGTATAATACATGCATAATATAGGAGAGAAATACTGATAATTTCCGTGCGAAGCCGGGGTGGGTCGCTAGTTAAATATAAAAGGAAGAGCATATTTTTGCACTCACAATGCTATTTTTATTTCACATAATATGAAAAAAGAAAAGAGACGCAGGGTCGAGTCCTGCCAAACGAATTCATTATTTTCTTTCTTTCATATTATATAAAATAAAGAGGTTTCCATTCGTATTTATTTATTTTTATTAAGAACGATGCACTCTGATAATTATTACTTAAAACCATAAAGAGAGATCAATTTAAAATTTCTTTTCTTGTTTGATAAGGATTTTTCCAAGCTGTGGCCCTGTAGGTCATCATCATGGCGGGAAATTAGAGTAATCAAGGGATTTTTTCATATAGGGAAAAAAGATATTGGTTCATTTTGCTTCATAGCGATCCGCACTTTTACTTCTTCCTAGAAGCTTTTGAAGGCGGTTTCTTTTTATAGCAAAATACTGTAATCTATTTCATGTTGCAGACTGGTTTGAGTGCCAAAAAGTCTGCAAGTGTTACCCTCTTTTTAGTTACTGATTGTTGAAAGTTGTAAGGTTTCTAGAGTGCCAACAAACATGATTTCGATAAGTGCAAAATGTATGAATTGAAATATTGCATTGGCTTTTTATCGCAACATAACAATATATGAGATTTATTGTTATGTTCCTGAAACATTTAATAAAATCGACGATATATTTTGCTAACAGAGGCATGATATGGCTAGAACAATTATTATAATGGTAACAAATTATTTGTCAATTAATTTAAAATTATATTTGTTATTCGCAATACGTTTCCGTAAATATATGTTAGAGAGCTTACGCAGTGAATTACGAAACTTGTTAACATTCAAAATCACATGCCGCGAATTTTATTTGTATCGCAACTTGTAAATTTTTTTTTTTTTTTTTTTGAATGGACCTGTTTGCAAAATACTACAAAGTGTATATAATGCGTCACCGGGCTAAGGCGGGGAGTTGCTACACGCAATCTACACCCTTAATGAAATGGCAACTGCCTAAGGGCGCCCACTAGGGCTCGAACCTCGGCTTATGGCGTTGCCTGGGGACTCCTTATCGGAGAGAATCTGCCCGGTACGTGCCGGTAAACCCCAAAGTGGGGAGCAAAGGAGGGACCTCCGCGCCCCCGCCGGCGGGGTGCGCGGTTGCTGGAAGAGCTTGTGCAGAGTGTGGCTCGACTAATATTGGCAGCATTAATCGCAAGGGTAATTTGGTCATCGCCGTCGGTAAGGACATGCCTAGGCCTTCGTTTGTAACGAGTCGCAGGTTGGGGAACGTAGTTAGAGGCGCTAGGGGAACGTAGTTAGAGGCGCTAACAACTTGTAAAGTTCTTGATGCAAAGGAATACATATAGCTCCAACTTACAGCAAACGTATTCATATTGTGCTAAAGATGGAGGTTTCACACAGCGGATGACAATGGGCTCAATTCTAGGTTTGCCGGCTAAAACTAAAATTAAAATCTTTTTGTCACTTCAGACTTAAAACATTGGAATTTTTATTATTGAAAGTGACTGATAGATTTTAATTTTAGTTTTAGCGGGTGAAATCTAGAATCGAGTCCAATAACAAAACAAAAATGCTCTTGAATCGCGCTGGTGCGTCATGCGCTTAATGTAGTGTTATTGCTGCAGCTCAGCGCCAAATTTCGAAGAAAAATATTAACCAGCGTTCACCACGAAATTATATTATATTTTTTCTGTCGAGAGGTTTTTTAAATAGACGAATGACCCGATTAACTCAGAAACCAGATGATTGGGCCATGCCGTGGTTTGTGTGACTTCAAAAACATAGATTTAGACCGGGGATTTTAAGTAATGATGTTATGCAACCTGCATGTCCCGAACTAGGTAAAATATCACAAGGTTATAGGTTGACAAATATCAACATGTTCCCCGTGGGAAACAAACCTTCGACCACATCGGGAGCCTAAAGCTCAGACTGCTAGACTACGTAGGCTGATTGAAAATACACTTCTCCTTCCAAAGCTCAAACAACTCACCAGACCTTGTTGTTTAGCAATAAGGCCGCCAATTTGTACTATTTATTTGTTTTATTTCATTTTCTCTTGTGTCTTTTCTGTGCAATAAAGTATATTCTTATCTTAACTTATCTTATCTTTTGATGATAAATATGTGCGCGAACATCGAGATTGAATTCATTTGGTTAATAACTTATCTCAAGAGAGTGGGTGAGTTCAAAGCAAGGAAGTTTGATTACTTGAACCTGTTTGAGTCTCTCATACCCCTTCTTATATTGTAACTTGGAAGAGGCTTTTATATGGATAAAATGCGCTAAGAAAGAACATGATTAAAATTTTAAATACTTAACAATAATACTGTAATTTACTCGATGCGCTGACAAGCTGTCACTACCACAACAGCAATATACAAAACCTGTCAGATGTAGCGGAACGACCTTTGTTTGGGTCGTTGACGCTCTCCCTACCCCATAAGGGATACAGATGTGATAGTCTGTAATGTATGTTTATAAACATAACTCTATTTAATGTATTTGATAAAGTTTCATCTTACTAAGTGGTTTTTTTTTATTTCTAGTCATATAATTTTTGAACTTCTCTGACATGATTTTATTTAACGACCACACGAAAGCCAGCGACCGTTATGTAATGATTTTTCAATAGGCATTGTGGTCTAGCAACAATAAATTTCATTACTTTTCAAAGGATAAGTCTGCATTTATCATCACTAATAATAATTTAATTTCGAAATAATTATGTATCGCGTTGCCTGTCAATATAATTTTCAACATAACATTGTTTATCGTTACGAAATGTTTACATGTAATTAATATCTTCATTCGTCAAATAATGAACGCCTACTAACGCCACCTGATCATTAATTAATAATTAATTCTGAATAATGACTGTATTAATCATAAACCGACTTCCAATGAACATTAAAATAATTACACTGAAATAATGAGTGTAGTTATAAAGCAGGTTATTATTGCAGACCTAGATAAGAGAAAACTACGCGACCACATTAAACTATATAAAAGTAAGCATGTTATTTGCTTCCTATTATTTGTATTTCATGCTGGACAGGGAGCAAGAGAAAAACATAGAATGTGTCAGCTGCATTTCCTCCTAGGCCTGCTGTAAAAAGTAGCTAAGGGACCCGAGGGTTTTAGTATATTGGAATTTATTCGATGGGCTGATAACCTGTCACCACAGCAAAATACCTACAATTATATCTTAAGTAACCCTCGAAACTATGTCAGACGTGGGGAAAAGACATTTGTTTAGGTCGTTTACGCTTTGTCTACCCAATCAGGGATAAAGTCGTGATCATATGTATGTATGTTGTTTTAATAATTATCATTCCCAGTCCAGCATAGAAGAATTTATTTATATCATTCTTTGGTTGAACTTAAATATCACACTCTATATTTACAATTGGTACCTATTTGAACAAATATTTTTAACGCACCGAAAAGTAAATATTTTTACTGCATTAAAGATTGCGAGCAATATTAAGTATGGATTTGATAGAATTTTTAGTAATGAACTCTAACTCGCTATCAGTCTCAGGTTCTAATTTTAAACTACGGGACTAAGAACCGAAGTCGGATCAAACGGACTGGTTTAAGCTGAACTCAAAACTATGATAGATGGAGATTTTTTATTAAGGCTACATGGTACTTAGGTTTGCGGTATCTACTGTAATCTAAGGCCGTGGTCGTACTCTATCTCGCCGCCATCTTTCATCGCTACAGAAATGCAAATTGCTCTACGATGGTTCATAATTTCCGGTTATTAGGGCACCCATTACTGTAATCATTTTCTTTAATGTAATAATAATTTTGAAGTCATGTTTAAATTATTATAATAATCGCGCTGTTTCAGTCAAGTGAAACTTTAACGGGTAACAGACAAACAAACGTTTTATACTATTTTAAAACATTAGAATTACAAATGCTGCGTATCTTTTTTTTAAACGTTGCTGTCCAAAAGAAGACAAAGAAGAGTACAGATGGCACATGTCTTTTTATCGTTGGTACATACATACATACATGTTATCACGCATTTATCCCTAATAGGGTAGGCAGAGCGTAAACAACCTAAAAAGAAGGTCGTTTTGCCACGCGTGACAAAGTTTTGAGAGCGTTTGTTTCATTTAAGATAGATTTGTAGATATATGGCTGTAGTGAGAGGTTGTTAGCCCATCGCCTAAATTGCAATAATCTGAAACCCTCAGATCGCTTAGCTGGTTTTTACAGCATGCCCGGGAGGAAATGCAGCTGGTACATTCTATGTTTTTCTCTCGCTCCCAGGCCAGCATGGAAGAAACATGTAAAAAGAGAAAAACAGATGCAAATATTATCTCGCTCACTATATTTGTGAATTTGATTGTAGGCGTCGACGAATATTAAAATTGTTTTTCATAATATTTTTCCAGCGGTCGAATAGTTGGCGCATGTTTGTTTATCGTTGGTGACGCGAAATATTCGCTTTGTGACGAAGCGGCCATGTTTGTACATGCACTACGAGCAGCTACGGCGTAGCGGCGTAGCGATGCTACGAGATTTAGCGCTACAAAATACAGATTGTAATGAAATACTTACCAAATGCTTTAACTTTCTTAATACTGTAGGATATAAGTTTATTCTATGATAGACTGGAAATAAAATCAACTAATGGATTCGAGGGCTTCAGTATTGTAATTTAGACGATGGACTGACAATTTGTCACTATAGCAGTATACATATATTTTACTAGAATAACCCTCAAAATTTGTCAGATGTGGCGGAGAGACATTTATTCAGATCATTTACGTTCTTCCAACCCCATTAGGGATAAAGGCGTGATTATATAATGAACAAATTAAGCCATTACAAATACCGAAAAGATACAACATCAACTGAGTATTAAACTGAGAATTTCACTAATACCTACCTACGCAAGAATTTAGCAAGATTCTTTCCTAGAACATAAGAACTTGCTTTGTCTGTGCTTACCAGCTTGAAGCTCGCCTCTCCCGATAATTCCTGAGATGATCTCGCTAGTCTGCTAGTCTTCACTTGGAATTCCTAAGTGGGAAGGGAAGAGAAACTTTTCAAATAACTGAACCGTATTATTGCATTCTTCTGTTTAGTTTAATTTTTTTGTGGTTTCAGTATAAACGACACATATCTATACGATGACTGATTTTGTTCTTCGATTAAAACAGGGCATAGACATACCGGGTGTAAGGGACGGCATCCGTCCAACTCATAGGCGTTGCTCAGTCGAAGACACTCCACAACTATCAGCAGGTTTTTTTTCAACGAGTTAAAAATAAAATTGGGCTTTTTCATACAAAATGTTCACCTCGATCAGACAATTTGTATGGAAAAGACAATTTTTCTTTTCACTTCTCAAAAGAATTTCGTCGTGAAAGTTGTTCAGAATCGTTGACTGAGCAACCCCTATCAGTTGTGGGACGCTGTCCCTTACACTCCGTATGATTTAATTTGACTGAGTTATCATTTGATCTTCTTTAAGACCATCTTGGAGGGAAAAATAGAGGGCAAAAGAGGACGGCGATGATCAAAACGAACTAACATGGATAAAATAAAATAAAAAGCTGAGGTCGTGTCGAATCAGAACATCAAGAAACTAACACAAAATTGAAACGAATGGCGATTACTACACGAACAAGAGACCTGCTCTTAAATTTAAAGAATAATCATTTGATCTGATTTGACTGAGTTATATATCTATATCTATCTATCTTCCATGCTGAACTGGGAGCGAAAGTAAAACATAGAATGTGCCAGCTGCATTTCCTTCCGGGGATGCTGTAAAAACCAGATAAGTGATCCTAGTGACTCAGAATATTGCAATTCAGGCAATGGGCTGATAACCTGTCACTACAGCAATATACCTACAAATATATCTTAAAAAACCCTCAAAACTATGTCAGACGTGGCGGAACGACCTATGTTTAGGTTACGCTCTGCCTACCCCATTAGGGATAGAGTCGTGATTATACTCGTATGTATGTATGTATGTATGTATCTTCAAATATATTTGTTCTGATTTGACCAATAACAATAACAAATAGTGAAATATCCGCTGCGGTGGTTTGTCAATCTGCCCGGAATAGATTCATCGATATCACTGACCACAGTTCACAAAGTATAACAAAAAATATCTAGAGGAAACTGCATTGATATGTCCAAAGTGATATTTATATTTTATAGAAATACATACATATAATCACGTCTTTATCCCTAATGGAGTAGACAGAGCGAGTACGATCTTATCAAAGGTCGTTTCACCACGTCTAGCAAAGTTTTGAGGGTTTTTTAGATTGATTCAGACGTCAGCTTAAATTGCAATACACTGAAACCCTAGGATCCCTTAACTGGTTTTTACAACATGCCCGTGAAAAAATGCAATTAGCATATTCTATGTTTTTCTTTGGGTCCCAGCGCAGCATGAAAGAAACACACAACAAGATTAAATTCTATCAAATAGTTAGCTATATTTTTAGGTATTAAAAACTAGTTTTCCTCATACTGGTTTCACCATGAGTTTTCTTTGAAATAAGATTATTTACCAAGTGTACTTTTCCAGAATACATATATAATACTACAAAAACATGTAAAATCCTACTTCATCATCATCTCCCTAGCCTTATCCCGTAACTCACGGGGTCGGCTACCTAATCTAGGGGATTGAACGAGAGTACTGGTTTTTACACAGAGCGACTGCCATCTGACCTCCGCAACCTAGAAGGGAAACCAGACCCAATCCTAGATTAGGTCAAAGTTTTCAAGCCGCCAATGCTAAGCACTGGCCTCTGATATGGCTTAACGACTAATATCTACGGTATTAAACGATATTAACCGGGACCAACGGCTTAACGTGCCTTCCGAAGCACGGAAAAAGCACCGAATAAACGTACATATGAAATTCGAAAACCGAAAAACACATTGGTACGTGGTGACTGGTGGGGTTCGAACCACGACCTCCCGCTCAGGAGGCAGCGGCCCTATCCGCTACACCATCGGGCTGTAAAATCCTACTTCCTTTTATCATATTTACTTTATATTTAAACATTTGAAAGTTTGGATGTTTGTTACTCAATCACGCTTTAACTACTGGACGGATCAGGATGAAGCTTGAAACATATATAAGTAAGGACTTGGAAAAAGATAAACAAAAACTAAGTACTTTTTGTCGCGAAAAAACATTCATTTCCCCACGGAAAAATCATTAACGCAGGTGAAACCGCGGACGGCAAGCTAGTTGTATACTAAATCTATTTGGCTGTATGTTCATTAAATTAGAAAGTGCCAATCATTGCATTGTTTTACATACTAGTTAATAATTTGAGCAATCCGTGCAACGCTACGGGTGGCACTTAGTTGATTATTGTTTTCAATTTCATCCGTATTTTCCAAAATGCAATAATTAATACCAGTTTACGGTTGATTTCCTCTGCGATGGGAAATTTTAATTTGTAACAATGTTTGCTTTTATGCACTGCGTAATAAAATTAAAATTATACAATTTCGATTATAATACAGTTTTCTACGTACAAAATTTTACCGACTCAAGTTACAAAACTTTTTCTGAATAACTGTTGTTTTCATAATAAAACAATAAAAACATAATTATACGGTTGATTTAATAGCGATGAAAGTGGCTTAGACCATAGACGCTCACACTAATACATTCAAAATGAAATCTTTCAACTAGAACAGACACCAAATTAATGCTATACAAATGTAAAATTAATTTATAGTCTAAAAGCGTATCGCTCACGGCTAACTCCTCAAATAAATCCATCCTTTCTTCCAGACTATTGGACTGTTGGTGTGGAGTATATTTATCTTTGCAATGGCTCGTTCTATTTTATCCACACACCATGCAGTCCTTTGACAAACTTTCAAGACATACTTCCTCCGGCGTCTGCAGTAAGTTTACTGTTCTGTCACTGAAAAAATTCCACATTGCAGTATCTTCTTTTTTTTTACTAAATAGTGATGATGCTGGCATGAAAGCAAGAGAAAAACATTTCCATGCATTTCCTCCCGGCCTGCAAAAACCAGCTAAGGGATACAACGGTTTCAGTATATTGTAATTTAGGCGATGAGCTGACAACCTGTCACTACAGCAATTTACCTACAAATCTTTAGTGTTAAGGCACTTTGGCCTTTTGTGAAGGATGACTGTGAGAGAAAACGAAACCCATCGGTTCGTCGTTTGTTGACCACTGTATCGTCTTCATTTCGAATCATCAGATGCGGAAGTGTCCGCATTATAGTTGGTTGCGTTGCAGTTATGTACCTAGTGAGAAGAAATTATTAAAGTTGTTTGGCTAAAATTTCACTGCAATGTACAACATTGTGAAATATTGAGTCTAAAATGTTTAGCTTAAATTCATACCAGACAGAAATAATTGCCCGGCAAGTAATTATTTGTACCACTGTCCCAGTTTTTTATGTCACTTAACCAATAAGAAAGCTCGCATGGCTTCATACAAACTTCATACAGCTGCTGCAACTTTGCTAACAATGCTTATTCACACGGAATGTGCCTTGCAGCTAGAAGTAGGTTAGTAATATTTGAATGCTGCAGCTGCCTTCCATGCTGGACTGGGAGAGATAGAAAAACATAGAATGTTCCAGCTGCCCTTCCTCCCGGGCATGCTGTAGAAGTCAGCAAAAGGGACTCGAGGGTTACAGTGTATCGTAATTTAGGCGATGCGCTGACAACCTGTCACTATAGCAATACACTTTTCAATCTAAAATTGCCCTCAATTTTTGTCAAACGTGGTGAAACCGCCTTTTACGAGGCATTTATCGCTCTGCCTACCCTGTAAGGGATAAAGGCGTGATTTTATGTATGTATGTATGTTATGTATGTATGTATGAATGCTGCAACTTCACGTTTACTGAGAGTTTATCTGAAAGCTCACTGAGCCACAAAATATACATACGTACATACATACATACATATAATCACGCCTTTATCCCTAATGGGGTAGGCAGAGCGTAAATGACCTAAACAAAGGTCGTTCCGCCACGTCTGACAAAGTTTTAAGGATTATTTATAATAGATTTGTAGTTATATTGCTGTAGTAACAGGTTGTCAGCCCATCGCCTACATTGCAATATACATAAACCCTCGAATCCTTTAGCTGTTTTTTCAGCATGCCCGGGAGGAAATGCAGCTGGCACATTTAATGATTTTCTCTCACTCCCAGGTCTGCATGGAAGAAATAGAATATGTAATAGTACTACCGTGGCTGAGCGCTGGATTTGCGAAGTCCGTTGGTCGATTTACATAAAATATGCTGAAATTATTGTGACATAATTTTTACAAGTCAGCACGTGGAGGGTTTCACCGGATTACTGAAGGTTCGCTTGTAATGATGTCGTCCCGAGCCCGAGTGAGGTTGTAAGGGTTCCCCTCCCCCCTCTTCACCTCGCCGCTACCGTTTTCCGAGCCTTTCTTGTGCCCATTACTTAACTATATTTATTTCATATTGTCACTGTTAAAAAATGTTCTGCCAGCACGTTTTTGAAAAAAAAGTAAGTTAATTATTGCTAAATATTATTTTCTTTACAGCTTATTAAATGTCGAAAAAGCATTAGGTATGTAAGCACCTGGGGGTTGTCTTGGGAAACGTTCGTTTCCCAAGACAACGGTGATTTTAGATTGGATGTTTTGGGAATTGGTGTTATGGGAAACGGATGTCCTCTGCCGAAAGGATATTATAAAACTAACTGCTTCCGTGTTTTTGTGGTCAAAGCCATGGGCTTACGATCCAGAAGTCCTGGGTTCGATTCCCTTGGGGGGAACACAAAAATAATATTTGTCCCTTTGTGAGATTTTCCACAGTAAGAACAATGCTAAATCCATGCTGGCCTGGGAGCGAGAGAAAAACAAAAAATGTGCCAGCTGCATTTCGTCCCGGGCATGCTGTAAAAACTAGGTAAGGGATGCGAGGGTTTCAGTTTATTGCAATTTAGGCGATGTACTGACAACCTGTCACAACAGCAATATACCTACAAATCTATTTTAAATAACCCTCATAACTTTGTCAGACGTGGCGGAACGACTTTTGTTTAGGTAGTTTACGCTCTGCCTCTTTCAATAGGGATAAAGTCGGGATTGTATGTATGTATATGTTGAACAATGCAAACTGCATATACATGGTTGTCTAGAAGAAATGGGTTCCGTGCTTCGGAGGGTACCGTGCCCGTCGCTGTCGGTCCCGGTCACTGTTTCTAATAGTGGTCGATGTTGCTCCACGTCCGTAGGAACTACCTTTAAAAACCCTACACGTGACCTCGGGCGGTGCTAAAGGTGCAACAAAACTGGCTACTGCACGCAAGTGATGCCATACGATAAATAATTATTAAAAAATAAGCGCTTTACAATATCATTAAGAATAAAAATCCAAAACAGTTCGATTACCAATTCACCCATAAAAACTGCACTATGATTAACAAATGTTTCTTCTATCAGTTTCTATTTAAATGTAAATGAATGCAGCTATATGACTTATATGGACCGAAAGCTTTATCCGAGTAGAGTTGGTTTAATCAGAATTACGTATCGTCCAATCAGGATTAGTTTTCGTATGATATTGATGACTGCGAACCATCTGCTGATGCATAACAGCTCCTGGAATACAAATTAATGGGGAAGCAAATATTAACTCGTAGCTGATGTAGCATTTGTGCTACGGCGTAACGAGCGTAGCTAAATGCTACGAATGAACTATCATGCGAATTTGATTTCTGATTTGTTTTTGGATTGATTTGGAAAAATATCGCACCTTGAAAATAAGACCGTCACTAAACGAAATTTGGCAAAATTGAGTTATGAGTGCCATCTGTTGTAAATCTCTTGTACTTAGAGAATGCGAAGACACCGGTAGTTCTATTGCAAACATTGTTCGCTGGAGAGTGCTAGTGTCACTACGCTTTTTTGGGAAACGCATGCGCCATCTTATTGGAATACTGTCATTTTGACAGTAGTGTCGGTGCCATAACCATAAAACGCGTGAAATTTAGAGAAAAAGTGTATTTTTTTGTTTAGGAACGGTATTTCAGTGATGATAACGGTAGGTATAGCATTATTTTAAGTAAAATAGTGTATTTATTTTGTTAAGAACAGTATGCCTACAAATTATCTTTGTAAATTCCCCATTCAAAACTGCTCATTGCCATTACTTCAGTCTTAGCTACACTGATTTTGAAACCAAAACGACAACAAGCCTCATAAAGATTTAATATCAGTTATTGAGGCTCTTGTGGCGAGTTGGCAATAAAATACAAGTCGTCTGCATACATGATCTCCGTTATAACCGCATGGGACACTTTTGTGCTGGCCTTAAATCTAGCCAGGTTAAAAAATCCTCCATCAGTCCGAAAGCGTATTTTGATGCCAGCAGAAGGTGGTTTCAGGGCTTTACCGACTACTACTGTAAAGTAGAGTGCAAACAACGCAGGTGCAAGCACGCAACCTTGTTTGACGCCACAGCTAACGGTAAAGAACTCTGACTGCTCACCGTTGCAAGTAACACAGCAGACCATATCGTCATGCTGGAATCGGATCATACGAACCAACTTTCTCAAGGCGTCCCAAATTTAGTAGTAGAGACCAGAGCTTCCCGAGGCACACAGCCAAAGGCCTTCTCGAAGTCAACAAAGCATAAATATAAAGACTGGCTTTGAACTCGGTTTTTTTCCTGAAATTGGTGGATCGAAAAAAGACCTCACATGTACCTCTATCCGGACGAAATCCAAACTGGGTCTCCGGGAGTAGCGTTTCCGAGACTGGTTATAGGCGGTTGAGAAGTACTCTTGCGAATATCTTCCCAGGAACAGAGAGCAAGGATATACCCCGGTAGGAGTTACAGTCGGGACGGTCCCCTTTGTTCTTATACAGTGTCTGTATACGAGACATTTTTAACTCAGGTGGTACTGTTTCTTCGTTTCAAATGCGTTCGAAAAGATGCCAGATAACTGAGTGTAGGTCCTTCCCTCCGTACTTAAACAGTTCTCTGGCAATATTATCAATGCCAACTGCTTTCTTACTATTTTGATCTTTGATGGATTTAACAACCACATCTAGTGTCAGGGGCTCTGCAAGTGCTGCGTGTTCCGGCAAAGATCGAATGGAAGCAATTTGGTCAAGATCTACCGACCGATCAACATAAAGCAGAGTATTGAAATGTTCTGCCCAGCGGTTCAGTATATCTTGTTTAGCAGTAAGTTTTGAGTGCCATCGAGTGATTTCAGTGGCACACTTTTTCTCACGGTCACTCCACGGCCAATCGGTTTTCGTACTTCTTCATAAAAAGCACCGAGTTGTTGAGTATCTGAAAGCCACTGAATTCTTTCAGCTTTCCTGACCCACAAACTGTCTTTAAATGCCCTAGTAAGTTTCCTAAGTTTAACACCGCTGTTTTTAATTTCTTCGGTCAGATCAAGGTAGTCACTTCGTCTTAATATCACGATGCTTTTCTAGCGCCGTAGTGAGGGCACTGTCATTTTGGTCAAACCATACACACAGCTTTAATATTATGGCATTTCTGTTAGTAAAACTTTATTTTACTGGATTTTTATTTGAATTGACTAAAATCTTAGTTCGAAAAAAACTGTGTTATTATTTTTATTTTACTATTTGAAATATTAACCAGTTTTTGAGTTATTAACGAGTAAAGTACTTGATTACTTTCTGTTTTTGGTCTTATTAGTTTATCTTTACATAGATACATACAATCACGCCTTTATCCCTAATGGGGTAGGCAGAGCGTAAACGACCTAAACAAAGGTCGTTCCGCCACGTCTGACAAAGTTTTGAGGGTTATTCAAGATGGTTTTGTACGTATATTGCTGTAGTGACAGGTTGTCAGCCCATCGCACAAATTGGAATTAACTGAAACCCTCAGATCCCTTAGCTGGTTTTTACAGCATGCTCAGGAGGAAATGCAGCTGGCACATTCTATGTTTTTCTCTCCCTCCCTGTCCAGCATGGAAGTAAGTTCATTTTTGAATTTTTGTTTATTATTAAGTTAATGATTCTTGATTGCAGGCAGATCATCTTTAGTATTAGTTATTTTTATGGAAATAAACACTCTTTCACACAATATTTTTTCATTAATAATAATAATATCCAATAACGAACAATAAAAACATTATATTTCTATAACAAAGCTGCTAATTAGGCGAACAAAAATAATAATTGTGGTAATTGTAAATGACACTAATTATTTTATAACGAAATGTTGATCGGAATAGTGACACAAAAGGGTATTTTTTTTTAAAAAACTTAGATTTTGTTACATATACCCCATTTTTTCAGTAAAATTTCACTAGAAATTAAAAAAAGGTTTAATGGTTAAACGCCAATGCAGAAAGAAACTCCCATAAATACTTTTAAAATAGTTTTCTGAGACTTTACTTTTTTACAAAACTTTAAACGCGATTTCCCAAAAACAGTGTTTTTTGTTTAGTGACGGTCTTATTTTCAAGGTGCGATATATTCTTAAATATACCAGGTGTAATGGACAGCGTCCCGCATATTGGAAGGGGTTGCTCAGTCAACGACATTGAACATCAACAACAGGTTTTCTTTTTTATGAAGTGTAAAATAGAAATAGGATTCTCCATACAAATTGTCTGATCGAGGTGAACATTTTGTATGGAAAAACCATTTTTTATTTTCACTTCCTAAATATAATCCTGCTGATAGGTTCACTATCATTGACTTAGCAACCCTTATCAGTTTGCGGGACGCATTTCCTTACACCCGGTATACTTTGTTTGATTTCGAATTAAATTTAATCATCCGAACTCCAAAAAGAATGATAAAGATGAAGAAGACGTAGACTATGTCACTGATTATCTGATCTCAGTATACTTAACTAATCAGTTCTCTGCTGATGAGGTCGTTAGTGGTGACACTCATTAGTAACTTCCGAAACAGATTTAGGTTTTCCCCAGTTTGGTTAGGTCATTTCAGGCTGAATCACCGGATTGTCCGAAAAGAAAGAGGGTTCCGTGCTTTGGAGGGCAGGTCAAGCCGTTGGCCCCGGTCACTATCTTTGATAGTGGTCTTTACTCAAAACCATGTCAGAGGCGTCATATATGTGCTACTAAGCGGTCTGAAAACTCTGACACCTGGATTCATAGGGTTGTTGTTAGACTTGAGAACCAACTCGCTAAGAAGAAGAAGGGCACCTACCCGTCAGACCTATCCGTCACCCGGTACAGTGACGTCACACTCACGCGAGAGTTGGATAATGATCTCAGCGGGACCCTGTATTCAATTTCAATTTTATCTGTCTCTTTCAGTCACATTCCAGATCCAAATTAAATACAGATTTACTCCTGTCTTAAACATGTCAATAAGGACAAACTTTAAAGCCTTGAAAATTTATTTATACATTGTTTCAATTTAATTATAACAGGGATAATAATTTGCACACGTTTACAAATAAAGACAGTAAACATGAATACCCTCGTGGAGTAACTTGGTAAGCCTTAGTTTGAGAGTTGTTTTCGATTGAATTATAATGAGATAACGCCTCCCATTTCACCATGTACATACATACATACATATAATCACGCCTCTATCCCTAATAGGGTAGGCAGAGCGTAAACGACCTTAAACAAAGGTCGTTCCACCACGTTTGACAAAGTTTGAGGGTTATTTAAGATATATTTGTACGTATATTGCTGTAGTGACAGGTTGTCAGCCCATCGCCTAAATTACAATATACTGAAACCCTCAGATCCCTTAGCTGGTTTTTACAGCATGCTCGGGAGGAAATGCAGCTGGCACATTCTATGTTTTTCTCTAAGTCCCAGTCCAGCATGGAAGAAACCACCATGTAACTGCACAATACGGACTGAAAGAGATAGCTTCACGCAAACTGAAATGGGTTGCTCTGTCATTGAAACTGAACTTTCACCAGGAAAATTAAGGAAACTAAATTTTTAACTTCTTCATTCAAAATGTTCATTATATAGTTTGTACGAGGAAACACAAAAAACATTTATTATTATTATTTAAACGTTTATTGCACTCATGATCATACAGAGGACACAAACTTAAAAAAAAAACAATAGCACAACAGTTACAGCTTATCTTTCAAAAGAAATCTATTCCAGCTGACCTACGGTATCGTTTCCTGAAATTAATGAGAGTTGTTAAGTTTTGGTACCTATACAACCCCTATACCTGTTTGTGAGAAGTTGTCCTTTAACACCCGATATAACTATACTATACAAGAACACACAAAAACAAAACGTGCTGGAAATGAGAAACTCTACAGTAAAACATAATTTTCTTCGTATTATCTCCATTTCATCATAAGTTAGAGAGCAGCGCCGTTGTGGAATAGTGCAGCGAGAACTGCAGTACGTCCACGCTTTAAATGAACGTGGTGAAAGAAAGAACTAACGTCGCCATCTTGAGATTCGTCTTAGATGTGACAGTTCCCCTTATACTGCAGCGCTCTCGACCGCATTCATTACGAACCGCGTCGCACTGCAAGCACGACCGTCGCCGAGTTAGAACAATAGTAATAACATTTAAATGCGATTATGTCCCCATCTGCTTTCTCTGTTTTAGTTTTAGTTGGTGGGAGGTTTTACCTGCAGGTAGTTGTAAAGCAAGTGTTTTCTGTTTTTTACTTAAAGCTGGAAAACTATAACTTAATTGCCCAGTTTTCAAACTCTTTAGATTTTGTAAATAGTAATTAGAATCACAATTGCGGGTATAAGAAATCATGAAAAAATTACCGAACTTTAGTATATCTCAACACGATTATCATCACCTTCCAAGCCTTATCTTGGCTAGCTAATCTAGGTGATTGAACGAAGGTTCTGGTTTTTACACAGAGCGACTGCCATCTGACCTCTGCAACACAGAAGGGAAACCAGACCCAATCCTAGATTAGGTCAGAGTTTTCAAGCCGCCAATGCCTAGCACTGGCCTTTGACGTGGCTAAACAACTAATATATACGATATTAAACGTTATTAACCGGGTTCAGCGGCTCAACATGTCTCCGAAGCATGTAAAAAGCGCAATGAAATTCGAAAACCGAAAAATGCATTTGTACGTGAAGGGGTTCGAACCACGACCTCCCGCTCAGAAGGCAGCGGCCCTATCCACTACACCATCGGGCTCGCTAGCATATCTCAACACGATACAAATCTAATATTCATACTTATCTGCATTCAGTGTATGTGTGTGTGTGCTTGTGTTTGTGTAATGAGGATGCAGGTTATTGCGGGACGGAACTGTGTCGTACACCGGTAAGGGATGAGCGAGATGTAAGATGAGGCGGGGAAAGCAGGATTTTATCTCAGCTCATAGTTTTAAAGGGAATTAATGTTTTATGTAATTAGGTATACACAAGGCCTTATATGCTATACAACTTTGATTATCAACTTGTAACGTCCTCATTACACAATTTGTATGATACTTATAAAAGCTTGTCGCGAGATTTACCTATGTAGATTAAATAAACAAATAAACGAAATCGAATCATAATTTTATTGAAATATGAATAAAAGACATGTAAAATTGACTTTTATTCCTATTTCATGCAAATTACGATTCGATTGATACATATAGTCACGCCTTTATCCCTCATGGGGTGGGCAGAACGTAGAAGGCCTAAATAAAGGTAGTTCTGCCACGTGTAGCGACAGGTCAGCCCATAGCCTAAATTACAATATACTGAAACCATCGGATGCCATAGCTGATTTTTACAGCGTGCCCGGGAGGAAAAGCAGCCTTCATATTCTATGTTTTTCTCGCGCTTCCAGTCGAGCATGGATGTTTCGATTCGTTACGATAACAAAATGGAAATGTTAGCTTCCAAAACGATGAACTCTTTGAAAATCTGTACGAGTTTCACCGCAGAGAGTCAGACGTTTTAAAATGTAGGCAATTGGTAGATGGTTAGGCCCTTCACCTGTGGCTTACACCACGCCTGTAAGTTGGTAGGGTGTCATTAAGACTTGAGCTTACAGCAATAGCGGCGGTGATATTAGTTAATCCTCCGCCGACTGATATAATGTTAGAGTACTTGTACTACCTCAAATTATTATGCTTTGGAAGCAAGGATATAACAAGTTTAAAATGAGAACATGTTGCTTTCAATAAGAATTAAACAATGGGAATTTATTTATATTTTAATTTACAATTAACCTATTAACCACAAATTTCCAGACTTTGTACAGTCGGCAATTGTCTGATCCCTTTGTGAACACATCACAATTATATTTTACTTGGCAACCAAAGAAAAAAAAAAGTTTAATCAAAAACAAAATTAAGCACACATACTTTTAAATATATATTGCGTATTAAATTCAGCACTGACCACTGGCTGCAGGGCGCCGCGCCGCACAGCCGCGCGTGTTTGCGGTCGAGTCGGCTCACCCAGCGATATGCATAATTGCCCGACTCCAGTATTTTAATAATGAACCACAATATTTGCAATGAGTTTTAGTGGCTTACTCATTAAAATTGATTTCAATTTTACCTATTTAATTTTAAATCATACATATATACGTTATATTTGTTACTTTATTTATTTATTTGACGCAAGGTAAGTACAGGGTCTACAGGATATATCAGCACGTGGCTTCTCAATTATGTCTGTTATGTCTAATTATGTCTGTTATGCATAATTATGTCATTAATTTTCAGATTGGCAGCAGCACTGCTAGTGTGGTACACCGTCCCTTCTGTGTAGTACAATCTACTAGTAACTAATACTTGCAGGAATAGCGCATCTAGATGTTCTTAGACCATTATCTTGTTCCACCGAGAGTGCAATGAAGTGGGCCAAATTTCAGTTTGGCCACTTCATCCGATGCCCAATTACAGCCCTGTGCCTCAAAGGCTGTAAAACCACAAGAGCTTTCCAAATTGTGTCAGTCCAATTCCTGAAGAGGCTTCGCAACAAGCTTGTTTCCGGTTATGGAAGAATAAAGCTAATCTGCCTTCCCGCTTTGTGCCGCTGTCGGAAAATCTCCCGTCTGGACACAATCTGGCGAGGCCGACTTGGAAGTCTTTACAAAGGCTCTGAACTCAAGTCGGCCGGAGCAAGGATAGCCGCTTCAGGTAGGGATTCAAACGTGACCCCAATTTTGGGTGCGAATGCGGAGTTGACTCACAAACCATGGCCACTTTATATCGTGCTCTATGTACTAGGGCAACCACGAGAGAGCAATTTAATGCAAGCCACAGAACATACGGTGAGAGTTATCGACTACTGGGCTAGAGAAATTTGAGATAGGGCTTGACTTGCCATCGACTTGGTAGAAGAAGAAGAATAATAATATTGGTAGAAGTATATTGCTGTAAAATCTGAGGAAACAGGTGCAAATCCGAACCCACTTGTATACGTAATATTTTATAGTTCAACATAAATCTCAACCAACCCCCCTCAATATTACAAGGCTTACCCTCTGACACTATTAGATTATTAATTAATTCATCCCTCCTTGCAAAAACGACTGAGGTTGTGGTATAACCGTAGTCTGCGACACTTCCACAATGAAATGAATGAATAAATGAATGTTTTAATGTCTCCGTACGCATTCAGCGCTAATGGCTCCTTGACTATGCAGTGCTTGAGACACTAATAACCTACCTAGCTATATTTAGACATCTCACCGACAAAAAAGGTTCTTCCTGAGGGTGAATTTGGCACTTTAGCATTTTCAGAAAAGGATATACCTGGACAGGCTTGCTTGAAACGGATTATTCATTCAATTTAGAGGCATGTTAATTGTTGGTCATGAAAATTTGTATAGGTACTTGTACAACTTAAAAAAAAATCATGAACACACCTTAATCTTACAATAACTTCATTCGTTTCGAGCGACCCAGTTGAATGTACCAAACTTTTTCATCTCATATAGTAATTAAATCCAAATTCTGTGTTATTCTATTATTACACCCACAGAGGATTATTATAGCAAATACGGCAAGCTCTTAATTGATTATAAACAAATAGCGGCAAAGATCAAACAGAGACTGGCGTAAAATAATTGTTTGAGACACGTGGTTAATTGAATCAGCAGTTACACACACACGCACATGCGTGATCTATACACTACACACAAAGGTACAAGGGAGATGTATAATATGACACCACTCTTTTACCGTAAAACCCGCAGGCGATGATCATTTAATATCATTGTAATAACGAATTACATACTACATCTACAATGCAGTTTCCTAGAAATAGGTAAATAACTGTTTCGTAACATTTATTGACTGATTGACGTTTTACTGTTCATTATTTCTACTGTAAATTTGTTGTTATAGATAAAATGAATGAGATAAGCGCGTATCAGCGTAACCACGCCGAGTCTGTCAGCGATCGCACTGTACAGTTGACGGACTAGATGAGACTGTAAGCCAGTTTCTTTTGTCTTTGGTGTCTTGGGATCATGAGCTATAGTAGTGCAAGTATTAAAAAAGACAACGCAGTGAATGAAGCTCCAAGCAGTGTAGCAACTCGCAAGAATTTTTGCGGATTCTTCTTACAGCAAAACTATAAGTTAGTTTTGCTGTAAGAAGAATTCGATGAATTAGCGATAATTAACTTATACTGACATAATTTATGCTGCTGTACATACCACCTTATTCTGTCTATCTATTACTACAGTTGTATAGTAACCCAACCTCCCATAACCGTACAGCGTCGCTAACGCCAAGAAGTCGACAGTTTAGATATTAATTACTTGCGGTTATCTTTGATCGGAGATTTAATTAATTGCCTTAATTAAATATTTTGCAACTTCGCGTTGGATGTTTTAACAAAGTGAGATGCTCAGATCAGGCTATTTAGTAATTAAAGAAGTTCTCCTCAACTTCTTCAGAAGATAGTTTGTAACAAAAACATTTTAGTAGGCTTTCCATTTGAAATTCCACAAAGCAAACTTTGTTTCATCGAGTGGGTTAGCAGGTCTATCTTGCGACCACTCTGCCACCGAAATTTACGTCATGTATTTTGCTATGTTTCATCGGTTTGTGGGAATGCAAACACCTTAACATCTGGGGCAAACTTGCTCTATCAACGACTCTGTCAAATTTAAGCCATTTCTGGCATCTTACGTTTGAGTTATAAACAAACCCATTGCAAAAAAGATAAAGAAATATTACTATCTAGAACCAACCCGCGATTTCATTAAAATAAATCAGTCTTCAATTTCCGCAAATTAGTTACATACTTTTTTACCATTTTTAGAATAAAATGGTCAAATGTTTAATGTGTTAAAATTGCACAGAGCATCCAAACGTAGACACAAAATGAAAAAAACACCCAATTTAAATACAATTACGGTCAGACACAAAGAGCTTACATTCATCAGAGACTCAGGTGTGCAGTAGCACCGGGAATGAGATGTAGGGAACACAGGAGGCCCTGTTATTTATGTTATGTTTATCCTTTAGGGCATATTGTAATGGATCGTTGTAGTGTGTAGTGGAGTTTTAGTATTTTAAGTAAACTAATGTATCATCACTTTGGTTGTATTATATTCATTTGCGCCACGTGCGTTCGGCCTGTTCGCCTTAGTAAGTCGACCAATAAACAACAGCGTGTGTTAAAGAATGTAGTGTTTAAATTCATCAACCCTATGGAGCTACCCCTACACCAACACACCACGATACCATCGACACACCCTGCGACTTCCGTATACCGTAGGCCCTAGTGGCTTGCTGTTTGCCAACATGCAGTGCAATTTCTTCTAGTAATCACTTCTAAATATGTAAATAAGTGCTTCTAGACTTGTTTGTTGTGTAGATTTGCCGTGCTTTGTTTTAATATTCTCTTATTAATAATCTACCCTAACTGAGGGTAGGCTAGTGCCCCTTGGTGGATGGCCCATAGAAACTTATTTGCAAACATTTCCTTAACATGTTGGATGTCATTCATACTTTAGTACAAGTGAGACAGTGGATAGTGAGGTCAGTGGGTCTGATATATATATTTTTATTGTTTTTATTATCTAACTGTAACACTGGTGATAGTCAACGTGTTAACCAATTTTATTTTATTTATTGGAAGAAATGTTACAGCTATTGCATTTGCATAAAAAATATAAAAAATACTTTTCGTTTGCTAAAGTAGATTTCACATTATACATTTTATTTAACGAATAACAGCTAAATTAGGTTATTGATCATTAAATTATATACATACATACCAACAAATGATCAAGCCTTTATCCGTAATGGGGTAGGCAGAGCGCAAACGACCTATACAGAGGTTGTTCCGCCACATCTGACAAGTTCTGAGGGTTGTTTAAGATAGATTTGTAGGTATATTGCTGTAGTGACAGGTAGTCAGCCCATCGCCTAAATTACAATATACTGAAACCCTTAGATCCCTTAGCTGGTTTATACAGCATGCTCAGGAGGAAATGCATTAGGCACATTCTATGTTTTTCTTTCACTCCCAGGCCAGCATGGAAGGTAATTAAATTATAATTATAATGCAACATGATTATTTAATTTGCAGTATGTAAGTTCATTGTTTGAATAAAATCCCATGAAGTAGGTAAGCACGTCTGGAAGGCACGTATTTCTTCGTAACTTTATTTGCTAAAATCTGAGTGTTTCTTTTCTTTCAACGGGCGTTGCAATCAGATGGCACGGTGTGTTGTTTGAGGGAGTTTGTTATGCAGCGCACGGTATTGCGCCTGTTGGAGGGCACTGCGTCTAAACCTACGAAGCTACAGAATCTTTCGACTCATTAAAGATAACATCCATTGTCTAGTGGTCTCTAGTACATTTCGCGGAACTGGTATCTTCTTAGGCGAACTTTGCGTGTTTCAAGAAGTTTTGCTACAAATGGCACCGAAGGAGGAGAACTGAAGAGATCCAGGAAAGGGTTCGAGAGGGTCGATAAGTGACTAGAGAAGATCAAGACGTAGCAACTGATGAAGATGGAGAATCATGAAGCGATTAAGGTGTGAGGAGAGTAGGAATCGAGAGGCGATCGGAGGAAAAAGGAAGAAGATAGGAGCCGTGCTGTGAAGTCGTGCCCCAGACTGGGGAGAGTGCGACTAATTGTCCTGGCCCAGAAAGGGGAGAATGCGACAAAAATAAAATTTGTAGGTATAGAGAATGCAGGCAGTGCTTTAGCGTATGCTTTGTAAGTCCCCTGTACGTCCCGTTGTTTCGGTCTGCTACGGTGATGATGACCGAGAGGTCGGTAAACCCGGGAAATACTATGAATAGAGTCCCGAAAAATTAATAAATTCATTTTTTACACATGTACCTCGGTCCGTAATCCTGTAAATTGTGTAATTTGCTCCATTTCTTTCCATGCTGGACTGGGAACGAGTGAAAAACAGAATGTGCCAGATGCTTTTTCTCCCAGGCATGCTGTAAGAACCAGCTAAGGGAGCCGAAGGTTTCAGTATATTGCAATTTAGGCGATGGGCTGACAACCTGTCACTACAGTAATATACCAACAAATCTATCTTAAATAATCCTCAAAACTTTGTCAAACGTGGCGAATAGACCTTCGTTTAGGTCGTTTACGCTCTGCCTACCCAGTTAGGGATAAAGGCGTGATTATATGTATGTATGCTCCAGCAACAGTCATTTTCATTACACCAATGTTTGCGCAATTAAAGATCCCGTTAGCCGTTTACCACCAGATAATGATGTAGTAATTGCAACTCTATGTTAAGAATATTAGGATTCAATTTGCGTAGCAATTTTGGAGAATATTCCGGGAATGAAGCTAAGTTGCTTATTGTATCCGATGCAGGTTGTTGCGGCGCTGCTACAACCTGTTAGGTCAAACAACATACATACACACATAATTTTCTTCCATGCCGGACAGGGAGCGAAAATAAAAAAAGTGTCAGCTGCATTTCCTCCCGGCCATGCTGTAAAAACCAGCTAAGGGATTCGAGGGTTTCAGTATATTGTAATTTAGGCGATGGGCTGACAACCTGTCACTGCAGCAATATACCTAAAAATCTATCTTAAATATCCCTCCAAACTTCGTCAGCCGTGGCGGAATGACCTTTGATTAGTTCGTTTACGTTCTGCCTACCCCATTAGGAATAATTAAATTAACGCAAAAACTGCAGTTACTAATATTAAAACCAGTTGACAAAATACTGAGGCTCGTATTTATGATCAGAACTTGAGATTGACAGCCAGTTTGACTTCGTATCAGAAATGTCATTTCAGTACAAAATGGCCTGTCAAATCCATACTTATAATTACTCTCAACTTTGATATCGCTTCATAAATACGAGCTTGAGTTTCCCAACGCTACTCAGATTTTGAAAGTTACAGCCATACCAGGATAAAGACGATATTTGGAGCGATGTTGACATAATATTCTATTGCGTGTTCCATTTTCGTTAAAGCTCTGTACACATTGCCGGTGACGTGTGTAATATTTGTTATGATTTACGTTTGTCAGCTCAGCATTATGAATAAAACTCCATGGAAACTAGTTGGGCCTGGCATGCAAGGTGGAAGAAGAAATATGCGAGTTATACTTATTTGTACAGGTATGAACTAAGGCTCGTAATTACGAAGTGATCTCAATCTTGAGAGAAGTATTAAGTATGGATTTGACAGGCCAGTTTGTACTGAAATAACATTTCTGATACGAACTCAAACTCGCTGTCACTCATGAGCGCTGATTATAAATATGGCCCACAGCTACTCTCCACTTTTTCTGCATGCCAGTTTTGGCGCAACATGCTAATCACATTTTATTTAAGAACTTTTTAGACTTGTTTGCCTGTTAAATTATATTTCCTTTCAATTAATATGGGTCCATCGGGTCCATAGACTCGATACCCACTCGACAGAAGAAGAATATGAAAGAAAAAAAATAATAAATTCAATCATAAAAGTATGTATATACGTAAAGTCACGTTTATCTTTTACGGGGCCCGTTGAAAGGCATTATTGCCACAAATTTTAGATGGAATGATAATTAATTAATAAATGTATATTCACCAGAGTGGCAAAAAACTGAGTTTGGGAAGTTAATCTAAAAAATCGGTTGTCAGCCCTTCACCTATGAGTAAGCACATTCTCATTATTTTAGAACATTACTACAGTGATGAGTTTAAACGAAAGGTGACAAACAAATACAACACAAGAAGGGTCAGGGAGGGAAAGCTTGTGCAACCAGCAGCTAATAACTATTATGGTAGAAGACAAAATAGTTATCTCGTCGTTGTACAATGAAACACCGTGGCTCTTAGACGATAACAAAGTCACTAAGACTATCTTAAGAAACAAACTTAAATTATTATTACTATTAGAGATATAAACAGATAAATATTAAATACATATTTGAAATAGTTGTAAATTTTATGCGTGTATGTGTGTGTGGTGTGTGCATGTGTGTGTGCGTGCGTGTGTGAGTGTGTGTGTGTGGTACTACCAGTGTGGTCCTACTTAAAAATTGTTAATGATAGTAGTTAAGAGAGCGCTCTCCTCGCCAACAAACTGTTTCAGTTTGGCGAGATATTTGTGTATGTTTATGTATGTACCTTTATGTTGAAAAAAAAAGAAAAAAAAAATTGTTATTCTATCGCTTCCAGTCCAGCATGGAAGAAAAGTTTTGTTTTTCCAAAATTTAGTTACAAAACTGGCGAGCTTTTAGCCAGAGGCGATCTCGTCCAGTCATCCTGATTGCTTCCACCCCCAACAGACTGGAAATTACTGCAATTAATGTTTCATTTCCATCTACTTGCGGATAAAAGGTAACGATGATTACCCATTCATAGCTTTTAAAATTAAATTATTTTTTATTGCAATCATAAATGCGGACAGTTTCTTTGGACAAAACGAAAGTATATTTTGCTGTATAAGAATTATGTATAGAAGATACAAATTGCTCTCAGTTTTAGACGGAAAAGTGGCTCTCCAGGAAAAGTTGGAAGACGTTATAAAAACCACTCCACAAAGTGTGCAGGACGAGCTGTCGATATAGAGGGTAGATGATAAATTTGCCGCATCAGCCGCGGCTGACACATCGACATGTGACGTGACCCGTTTTTGTGATCTTCTGACACGATCTTGCAGTGATAGTGTAGGCTTATTCATGTATAAAAAAATACAATATTCTTAAGAGGTTATTATAATATTACTTAATCAGTGATACTTGCTAGATTATGCGGTGATTTAACATGCATCGTCCGAAATGCCGATAATTCTAGTTCCAGCTAATTAAAATTTTATTATTTGAATAACTTTTAGCGAAGCTGTAACGCTTGTAAACAGCTGTAACGATTCCGAAGTTCTACGGTTTTATGGTGAATTAAATAAATAATTTCGTAGCTACCATCAGTTTTTTTTGTTCAAAATAAGTACAGAACTGTCATCTCTTAAGTACTGGAACCTCTAATTGAATAACCGTGTCTTGTTACTGGATAGTCGTCGAGGAACCGATGAGGCGCGCAGCTCTCCCGATCCGATTTCACAGGACAAGACACTTTTAAATTGATTTAGGTAGATCCGGATTTCGGGAAGTATCTTTAAGGAGACCATTTGTTTAGAATTTATTTTGACAGACCTCAGGCGCCCGCCGCGCTCATAAGTAATCTGTTCTTAGTACAGACTGGACACACTGGACACTGTGACAGTTGCTAGTGAAGCTCTTCGTAGTTTTAGGGGACAGAATAATTAATATTTAATTCCATTCTTAAGAAGACAACCTTTTAGAAGAGTAATACCCGTGGTGTCAGTAGTACCTATCATTTGAGTTGTACCATTAGTGGTAACTTATAACACATCCATACCTGTTGGGAGCATGCTGACAGCGTATGACAAATCACTCAGATTAGTTCTTTGATGCAACCGGCGGGTTGTATGTACCCTAATCAGCATAGTGATACCACCCTGATGACTTCCTGACCCATTTACCAGACCCAATATTACGATACCAAGCGAGATTGTGCTTGGTCAAAGCAATAAGCGCTAGTGCCATGGACTCCCGATCCGGAGGTCCTGGGTTCGATTCCCAGGGGGGAAACACAAAGTTGATATTTGAGAATTTATCACTTTGTGAATTTTTCCCCAGTTTGGTTAGGACATTGCAGGTTGAATCACCTGATTGTCCAAAAAGAAAAAAGATTTCGTGCTTCGGAGGGCACGTTAAGCCGTCGGTCCCGGTCGCTGTCTTTGATAGTGGTCGTTACTCAAAACCATGTCAGAGGCCTGATACTTGTGCTACTAGGCGGTTTAAAAAAACTCTGACACCAGGGTTCATCGGGTCGATAGACTCGATACCCACTCGAAAGAAGAAGAACTTCATTTGCTTTTAAAAAGTAAATGCTATATAAATTTTTATCAACATTTTAAAATCAAAACAATCAGTACTCGTAGATTTAATAACGCTGCATATTTTACTTTACAGTTTACTTATTATACAAAACTGCTTTTACTTCACAGGCTTAAAGGCTTATTGTCATACCGGAGAGACCGCGGTCGTCTCAGCGGTCTGCCTAGCCGTTTCCCAGTGGGATGAGCTGAGCACACCGAATTACTCTGTTTTACGACGATCCCTCGGGAACACCGCTTAAATGGGCCGGGTAATACTGCTTACACCTGACCCGGGTAAGGTTAAGATGTGTAATGAAATTAACCTTTGGAACTAATAAATTCTTGTAAGAATTGCGTGGGGCATGATGTTTAACACAATTTAAGAAATGACTCAGAGTCACAGCTCTGGCAATATTTGCGTCTGTATAAACATTGTAGGTAATTGGTTATTTTATGCACTGCTCTACCGCAATTTTTATAAAATAAAAATGTTTCCCGATGATTAAGATTTAGACTATTTGGATCACATCACTAATTCTCTTGGCCGTAGCTCTCATAACCTGCGGCGACTCTCACTAAAGCTTCTTAACCTCGAATTTGAGAAGTAAGTGAAATGAATTACGCTGGTAAGTAATTAATTAAGCAATTTAGTTCATAAAAGAAAACACTATATACAGAATGTTTCAAAATATAATAAGTACCTATCTGTTTATAAATTCGATTTAAATCTAGAATGAAACAGACTCACGTTGCTACAAAGCTGCAAATTCTCGAACTTTCTTCGCAAAGGTATTCTACAGAGCCATTACACGGGCACGGATAGAAGAATTGGTTGTCAGAGCTCAACCGCTCCTCTGAAGCAGACAATAGGTCTCATTCCTCACAGTGGCAGGTAAGTAATGACTTGAAGAAGGGATCCACACGCCGTTGTAGTGTGCACGGATAGTGTCCCATAGTTGGTGCGGGAACACTCGATTTACACATGACGTTACTGAACGTGAAAATTCACTCCTCTTGGAACTAATGTACTTCGGTGGTTTGTGTTCAACTATTTACTGTTACGGAATTCCGATACTCTATATGTTGCATCTATACCGTTGGTACAAATTTACGTATTTATAATCAGCTTTTGAGACTGACAGCAAGTTTGAGTTCGTATCAGAAATGTCACTTCAATACAAAACGATCTGTGAAATTCACACTTAAGATTGCTCTCAATTTTCAGATCGTTTTATAAATACGGCTCTAAGTTATTATCTAGATTAACTAAAATTACACGACTTAAGTCTGTGTCGCAAAACGAGTTCATTACCCTCATCGCAATATAGCACAGGAGCCAGTGACACAGTGAGAGCTCGCTCAATGCTTCATTCCGTTCACTCGTCGAGCTCTTGACCGGGCTCTCAGTTGAAAGCTGTGTGTGAGTGAACTATTCGCAGCAATCTATCGTAGCTTCAACTGAGTGAAATACTGATGTTACTGACTCTTGCTCAGTAGTAAAATTAAAAGTAGTGAATGGGGCAGAGCGTAAGCTACCTACACAAAGGTCGTTCCGCCACGTCTGACAAAGTTTTGAGTGTTATTTAAGATTTCCACGTATGTTGCTGTAGTGACAGGTTGTCAGCAAATCGCCTAATTTACAATATAGTGAAACTCTCGGATCCCTTGGCTGGTTTATACAGCATGCCCGGGAGAAAAAGCAGCTGGCACATTCTATGTTTTTTTCTCGCTCCCATGCCATCATGGAAGCATGCTGTATGCAAGTAAGTTGCTGAGAAATTGCAAATATATTTATTATATTTTCAAATATACAATCTACTCGTACGTATATAATGGCAACAATCAATGGGCAACAGACACAAATATTTGCCTACTTTACAAATTAATACGTTTTTCAAATCCTCACTTGTTAAATCCAAGCTTTGTCCTTTAAACACGAGTGTCCAATTTGTTTGCGTCTGGAGGCCCTTATCCAGTTTTTGTATTCGCTAATTTAATTACAATCTCCAACGAAAGAAAGAATTCAATAAAAAAGTAAGACAACACCGTCTAGCCAAAGCCAATAAGTTTCTGAGAATCCTTTTCTTTCAATTGGATTCGTTTTAAATGCTTAAGATGTTTTGATGCGTTTGTTTGTGTTGTGTTCTAATCGACATATATTTTGTTTTGCCTTTGTATTTTTTCAGATTTCTGCTTCGTTTATACAATATAAAGGCACAGGGGAAAAATAATTAAACTTTGTAAGCTAGTCGCAGAAATTTTCCCGATCAAACTAGCGGTCTAAATCTTTAGAAACATTTTAAATCTTTACAATCCATTCGTGTATAATTGACATAAATCTCAGAGTAATGGCCAGCATATTTTAATTTTGATTATATATACGGCTAATAGGGACAGTTTTTTAAGTTAATCCTTTAGTGAGTTACCTCATTAGTGTGTAAAGTGTAAGTGAGCTGTGAAGTGGAACCTAGTCCAGTGTGTCGTTAATTGCTACCCTAGCAATAAGGCCGCCTCATTGTACTCTGTTTGTTTTGTAATGTTTGATCCTGTACAATGTATTGTTTATGTGCAATAAAGAATATTTGTATTGTATTGTCGGTCGTCGGCCGGCGCCACGTTGCTGCACTCAGATTGCCATCCCGTACAATGACGTAGCACCTACATAAATAAGTAGTAGGTATTTTTTTACATTGTATTTTGCTTGTTTTACCTTTCAAAATTACTCGCAGTTTATATTTTTTTCCCATATAGATGAAAAGTCAAAGAAACAGTTTATTTTACCTCATTAAAACAACATTATGTAAATATTTACTTTTAAACTTTATTGCTGCATGACAATTGAGCCAAGAATTGTAAGGAAATCCAAGATAACAACTTGTAAGGTATTACTATTATCTAAATTGTATAGATTAAGCAGTGGAACTTCTTACATGCTGGCCTGGGAACAAGAGAAATACATAGAATAAGCCAGCTGCATTTCCTCCCGGGCATGCTGTAAAAACCAGTTAAGGGATCCAAAGGTTTCAGTTTATTGTAATTTAGGCGATGGGTTGACAACCTATCACTATAGCCATATACCTACAAATCTATATTAAATAACCCTCAAAACTTTAACAGACGTGGCGGAACGACCTTTGTTTAGGTTGTTTACGCTGTGGCTACCCCATTATGGATAAAGGCGTGATTATATGTATGTCGAAGATGAACGTTGGTGCCAACCACCGAATGATGGGCCAAGCTGCACCAAACGTCACTTTGACAGCTAAATTTGTTATTGTTGGTAGTGCCATAATCACCGTCAGATGGCACTACGCGTCAACCCAACTTTAGCGTACATTGCTTTTTTGATTCCATAGACTATAATTGTTATTTTTCTTTTAAAATCATGTTTGATTGTCGGGAGCTTAGACTTAGTTTGTCGCGTCGTGCAAAAACAAAGGAACGCAAGCGCATAGAGTTTCCCGCGCTTGGACATGGCGTTTTGAAGGGAAGTAACGTCCACTTGGAAAATCAATTTGAATTTCTCATTTATTTTTGATCAGTCGAATGGTACGGTCGTGGATCGGTTACTTTCGGGGACTTGTCTGTTTCTTTGTTGAGTGCACGTGCACCGAATAGATTGAGCTAAGAACGTTCCAACTGTAACTAAAATAAATCGAATCGAATTAAAACTGTGCGATCAATTATTAAGAGTCTTTTTGTGCTTTGGGGAACCCGTAAATGATGGAGAACGCAGAGGAAGGTGATAATAATCGCTCTATGGATATACGACCACAAATCCAGCTGGGAAATGTCCCACCAGCTGAGGCTAATGCACACCATGATGCGACATGTATGTATGCTGTGAAAACAAAAAAATATCTCCAGTCAGAATATTGCTACGGTTATGTTTGAAATCAAATCTATTCGAACATTACAGTTATATTAATATTAGCGTGGAAACCCGTTGACAAGCGTATTCTGAATGCAGCTGCAACTTTACTGCTCAATCAAGCAGTTTTTAACCTCCATCCTGAGCCCGGATTTAAAACTCGCCCTCAAAGTTTTGAAACTAGTGCAGGAACTAGTGCTATTGTCGCTATTCAGTCATTTTAATTATAAGTCACACTGTATGGCTAATAAAACATTGAAAAAATATTTGTATTAACGTAAGTAGTTGCAAAGCTTTTCGAATATTACAAATTAATACCATCAGTATAATAGGCCAATAAATGTATTCAATACGGGATATCTATTCATAATTGTGTCACTGTAATTATGAGAACAATAAAGCAATTCATTAAGTTGCAAATAGCACGAGCATTAACATGCACCATAATTTTATATATAAAAAAAGCGCTTTAAACTAATAAAATAGAAATATTATCAATTCCCTAGCTTTATCCCGTATCTCACAGTGCAGCTACCTAATCTAGGGGACTGCCATTCTCCGCAACCCAAAAGAGAAACCAGATCCAATCCTAGACAGGTTCAAAGTTTTCAAGCCGCCAATGCTTAGAACTGGACCCTGACATGGCTTAACGATTAATATTTACGGTATTAAACAACACTATACCGGGACGAACAGCATAGCGTGCCTTCCGTAGCACGGACGTAACACCGAATAAACGTACATATGAAATTCGAAAACCGAAAAACACATTTGTACGTGGTGGGGTTCGAACCATGACCTCCCGCTCAGAAGGCAGCGGCCCTATCCACTACACCATATGGCTCTAAATAAAAAAAATATACGCAAATAAAATCTATTTTGCAGAAACATTTCAAAACTCAACCGTAACCCCACTATTCAGCCTACGCGTGGGGCTATGAAAAGTGGTGTGAACAAAGTTTTGCTGCAACGTTGGAGTTTTTATAACGTTGTAATTGCAGCGGTCAAAACACGTTTACACTCTACCCACATAATACTTTATTTACTTTGTTGCGAGTTGCACTTTGTTCGCCGACAACTTTACTACTCAATCAATCACTCGTTTCGAACTGAAGGCAGTTTACAGTTTACAAAACTAGAACAAATTGTAAACGAGTTACTAACGAATATTATTCTCAGGGCATTTCTGGTTTATCAATATTTATGTGCTTTTTCATAATGCATATCCAACTCATACCAGCACACAGAGCCATTATTGCCATGAATGCAGTAAAGCGGCAAGCAAACAGTTAAAACCTGAAACATGGTTGCAGGTTTATGATGTATGCACAACACAACGCAATGTTTACAGCTCTCACTACTGCAAGCGGCATTTACACGGCGACTGAAATAAGTACATCATTTTAACCGACTTCACTACATAGTATAAAACAAAGTTTAAAGTATAAAGCTTTCTCTGTCCCTATATTCCTATGTATGCTTAGATCTTTAAAACTACGAAACGGATTTTGATGCAGTTTCTTTAAATGGATAGAGTAATTCAAGAGGAAGGTTTATATGTATAATACATGCATAATATAGTAGAGAAACACTGATAATTTCCGTGCGAAGCCGGGGCGGGTCGCTAGTTTAATATAAAAGTAAGAGCATGTTTTTAGCACTCACAATGTTTTTTTAATTCATATAATATGAAAGGAATAATATAATAAAACACTCGCTACTGTTTCTGTAGCTCAGTTGGTAGAGTGATGGACCGGAAGTCCAGAGACGCAGGGTCGAGTCCTGCCAAACGAATTCATTATTTTCTTTCTTTCATATTATATAGAATAAAGAGGTTTCCATTCGTATTTATTTATTTTTATTAAAAACGATGCCCTCTGATAATTATTACTTAAAACCATAAATAGAGATCAATTTAAAATTTATTTTCTTGTTTGATAAGGATTTTTCCAAGCAGTGCCCCTGTAGGTCATCATCATGGCGGGAAATTAGAGTCATTAAGGGATTTTTTCATATAGGGAAAAAAGATATTGGTTCATTTTGCTTCATAGCGATCCGCACTTTTACTTCTTCCTAGAAGCTTTTGAAGGCGGTTTCTATTATAACAAAATACTGTAATCTATTTCATGTTGCAGACTGGTTTGAGTGCCAAAAAGTCAGCAAGTGTTACCCTCTTTTTAGTTACTGAATGTTGAAAGTTGTAAGGTTTCTAGAGTGCCAACAAACATGATTTCGATAAGTGCAAAATGTATGAATTGAAATATTGCATTGGCTTTTTATCGCAACATAACAATATATGAGATTTATTGTTATGTTCCTGAAACATTTCATAAAATCGACGATATATTTTGCTAACAGAGGCATGATATGGCTAGAACAATTATTATAATGGTAACAAATTATTTGTCAATTAATTTAAAATTATATTTGTTATTCGCAATACGTTTCCGTAAATATATGTTAGAGAGCTTACGCAGTGAATTACGAAACTTGTTAACATTCAAATTCACATGGCGCGAATTTTATTTGTATCGCAACTTGTAAAGTTCTTGACGCAAAGGAATACATACAGCTCCAACTTATAGCAAACGTATTCATATTGTGCTAAAGATGGAGGTTTCACACAGCGGATGACAATGGGCTCAATTCTAGGTTTGCCGGCTAAAACTAAAATTAAAATCTTTTTGTCACTTCAGGCTTAAAACATTGGAAATTTTATTATTGAAAGTGACTGATAGATTTTAATTTTAGTTTTAGCGGGTGAAATCTAGAATCGAGTCCAATAACAAAACAAAAATGCTTTTGAATCGCGCTGGTGCGTCATGCGCTTAATGTAGTGTTATTGCTGCAGCTCAGCGCCAAATTTCGAAGAAAAATATTAACCAGCGTTCACCACGAAATTATAATATATTTTTTCTGTCGAGAGGTTTTTTAAATAGACGAATGACCCAATTAACTCAGAAACCAGATGATTGGGCCATGCCGTGGTTTGTGTGACTTCAAAAACATAGATTTAGACCGGGGATTTGAAGTAATGATGTTATGCAACCTGCATGTCCCGAACTAGGTAAAATATCACAAGGTTATAAGTTGACAAATATCAACATGTTCCCCGTGGGAAACAAACCTTCGACCACATCGGGAGCCTAAAGCTCAGACTGCTAGACTACGTAGGCTGATTGAAAATACACTTCTCCTTCCAAAGCTCAAACAACTCACCAGAACTTGCTGTTCAGCAATAAGGCTGCCAATTTGTACTATTTATTTGTTTTATATTATTTTCTCTTGTGTCTTTTCTGTGCAATAAAGTATATTCTTATCTTAACTTATCTTATCTTTTGATGATAAATATGTGCGCGAACATCGAGATTGAATTCATTTGGTTAATAACTTATCTCGAGGGAGTGGGTGAGTTCAAAGCAAGGAAGTTTGATTACTTGAACCTGTTTGAGTCTCTCATACCCCTTCTTATATTGTAACTTGGAAGAGGCTTTTATATGGATAAAATGCGCTGAGAAAGAACATGATTAAAATTTTAAATACTTAACAATAATACTGTAATTTACTCGATGCGCTGACAAGCTGTCACTACCACAACAGCAATATACAAAACCTGTCAGATGTAGCGGAACGACCTTTGTTTGGGTCGTTGACGCTCTGCTTACCCCATAAGGGATACAGATGTGATAGTCTGTAATGTATGTTTATAAACATAACTCTATTTAATGTATTTGATAAAGTTTCATCTTACTAAGTGGTTTTTTTTTATTTCTAGTCATATAATTTTTGAACTTCTCTGACATGATTTTATTTAACGACCACACGAAAGCCAGCGACCGTTATGTAATGATTTTTCAATAGGCATTGTGGTCTAGCAACAATAAATTTCATTACTTTTCAAAGGATAAGTCTGCATTTATCATCACTAATAATAATTTAATTTCGAAATAATTATGTATCGCGTTGCCTGTCAATATAATTTTCAACATAACATTGTTTATCGTTACGAAATGTTTACATGTAATTAATATCTTCATTCGTCAAATAATGAACGCCTACTAACGCCACCTGATCATTAATTAATAATTAATTCTGAATAATGACTGTATTAATCATAAACCGACTTCCAATGAACATTAAAATAATTACACTGAAATAATGAATGTAGTTATAAAGCAGGTTATTATTGCAGACCTAGATAAGAGAAAACTACGCGACCACATTAAACTATATAAAAGTAAGCATGTTATTTGCTTCCTATTATTTGTATTCCATGCTGAACAGGGAGCAAGAGAAAAACATAGAATGTGTCAGCTGCATTTCCTCCTAGGCATGCTGTAAAAAGTAGCTAAGGGACCCGAGGGTTTTAGTATATTGGAATTTATTCGATGGGCTGATAACCTGTCACCACAGCAAAATACCTACAATTATATCTAAAGTAACCCTCGAAACTATGTCAGACGTGGGGAAAAGACATTTGTTTAGGTCGTTTACGCTTTGTCTACCCAATCAGGGATAAAGTCGTGATCATATGTATGTATGTTGTTTTAATAATTATTATTCCCAGTCCAGCATAGAAGAATTTATTTATATCATTCTTTGGTTGAACTTAAATATCACACTCTATATTTACAATTGGTACCTATTTGAACAAATATTTTTAACGCACCGAAAAGTAAATATTTTTACTGCATTAAAGATTGCGAGCAATATTAAGTATGGATTTGATAGAATTTCTAGTAATGAACTCTAACTCGCTATCAGTCTCAGGTTCTAATTTTAAACTACGGGACTAAGAACCGAAATCGGATCAAACGGACTGGTTAAAGCTGTACTCAAAACTATGATAGATGGAGATTTTTTATTAAGGCTACATGGTACTTAGGTTTGCGGTATCTACTGTAATCTAAGACCGCGGTCGTACTCTATCTCGCCGCCATCTTTCATCGCTACAGAAATGCAAATTGCTCTACGGTGGTTCATAATTTCCGGTTATTAGGGCACCCATTACTGTAATCATTTTATTTAATGTAATAATAATTTTGAAGTAATGTTTAAATTATTATAATAATCGTGCTGTTTCAGTCACGTGAAACTTCAACGGGTAACAGACAAACAAACGTTTTATACTATTTGAAAACATCAGAATTACAAATGCTGCGTATCTTAATTTTAAACGTTGCTGTCCTAAATAAGACAAAGAAGAGTACAGATGGCAAATGTTTTTTATCGTTGTTACATACATATAATCACGCCTTTGCCCCTAAAGAGGTAGGCGGACCGTAAGCAACCTAAAAAGAAGGTCGTTTTGCACGTGTGACAAAGTTTTGAGAGCGTATGTTTCATTTAAGATAGATTTGCTTTTTGATTTTGATATTGCTGTAGTGTCAGGTTGTCAGCCCATCGCCTAAATTGCCATAAACTGAAAACCTCAGATCGCTTAGCTGGTTTTTACAGCATGCCCGGGAAGAAATGCAGCTGGTACATTCTATGTTTTGCTCTCGCTCCCAGGCCAGCATGGAAGAAACATGTCCAAAAGATGCAAATATTATCTCGCTCACTATATTTGTGAATTTGATTGTGGGCGTCGACGAATATTAAAATTGTTTTGCATAATATTTTTCCAGCGGTCGAATAGTTGGCGCATGTTTGTTTATCGTTGGTGACGCGAAATATTCGCTTTGTGACGAAGCGGCCATGTTTGTACATGCGCTACGAGCAGCTACGGCGTAGCGGCGTAGCGATGCTACGAGATTTAGCGCTACAAAATACAGATTGTAATGAAATACTTACCAAATGCCTTAACTTTCTTAATACTGTAGGATATAAGTTTATTCTATGATAGACTGGAAATACATAGAATGTGCCAGCTGCATCTCCTCCCGGGAATGCTCTATAAATCAGCTAATGGATTCGAGGGCTTCAGTATTGTAATTTAGACGATGGACTGACAATTTGTCACTATAGCAGTATACATATATTTTACTAGAATAACCCTCAAAATTTGTCAGATGTGGCGGAGAGACATTTATTCAGATCATTTACGTTCTTCCAACCCCATTAGGGATGAAGGCGTGATTATATTATGAACGAATTAAGCCATTACAAATAACGAGAAGATTATACAACAAGAACTGAATATTAAACTGAGATTTTTACTAATACCTACCTACGCAAGAATTCTACAAGATTCTTTCCTAGTATATAAGAACTTGCTTTGTCTGTGTGTGTCTGTGCTTACCAGCTTGAAGCTCGCCTCTCCCGATAATTCCTGAGATGATCTCGCTAGTCAGCTAGTCTTCACCTGGAATTCCTAAGCGGGAAGGGAAGAGAAACTTTTCAAATAACTGAACCGTATTATTGCATTCTTTTGTTTAGTTTTTTCTTTTTCTTGGATTCAGTATAAACGACACGTATCTAAACACCAACTGATTTAGTTTTTCGATTAAAACATGGTAAATACATACCGAGTGTAAGGGACAGCGTCCCGCCAACTGATAGTGGTTACTCGGTCAACGATACTGAACAACTTACACCAAAAAAAATATTTTAGAAAGTAAATGTAAAAATTGGCTTTTCCATACAAATTGTCTGTTCGAGGTGAACATAACATAACCTCTCGTCAGTGCAACTACAGTTTCCGCCATTTTGCATATCTGTGGTGCCGACCGTCGGCAGGCTCACAGACAGGCATTTAAGACGCATATGTTTTTTTAAAGTTCGATTTTCTCGGATTCTTAGAGGAATGCTGTATGTATACAAATAAAATATTGGTCTTAATTACCTATTTTATATATATCTTTACATATTTTTTCTTATTGATAGTTATTTGCCATATAAACAAATCCACCTAATTGGGGTACCTAAATTTTATTGTATTTTTTTTAAAATTTGTATAAAATAAAACAATAATTTATCTGTAACTAATTTTTATTTACACATTACTGTGCTAAGTTTACAATATAAACCAAAGTTAACATCGTCCCATACATTTTTTTCACACAACACACATTTACAAAGTTGACACAAAAAAAGCTTCCACTTAAAGTAAACAAAAAAGGGTCTCACATTTCTTGTTATCTAAAATGACTCATAGCTTATAGAACCAAGACCTTTTGTTTTCAGCCACTTGAACTTATAAGCTACGAATATAAATAATTAAATCATGTTACATTCAATGTAAATTAGAGTATGAGTGAGACAAATATGGTATTCAATTTGACACCAAAATTAGTACCTCAAAAAACATGTCTATTTTGGATAATATCCACTTACAAATGGAAAAGCAAGTTATATTTCAAGATATACATGAAATTTACTAATCAAATAAACAAAAAAAACAAGCTGTTTTTAGGAAATATTTCATACAGCAAGCTCATGAAAGATGGTACTAACTAAACATTTTAGCCTCATACATGCTAGTAAAGTATGGATACGACTTTTTTTCAACAACATGATGACAAGGCGATTCTTGTAACTCTCATTATTTTGAAACATTATAGTAAACATAAAGGGTCTTATAATGACAACCACTTGGAAAACTAATGAATATGTCATAATTTTTAAATCATGGCTTGTTTCACGAATCACAGAAGGTAGATAAAGTGAACCGACAGTTTGTCGGTTGGATGTACAGTTATAGACAGCATGATGATAACCAAGATGAGATTTATATTATTATTATATATAAATATATATATTATATATAATAAATGTATATATGCACATGGCTACCGATCATTTACATATATACAAATATTACAAAATGCCAAAGGATCGTACTGAAAATTAGGGTTAGCAACACCCCCAACCCCCCCTGTTGCTTCCCTAATTTTTGTACGAAACCATATCAGTATAATGACAAATGCGATTTGAATGAATGACACTGGGCTAGGTTCCAACAATTTTATGATGAGCCAAAATTTTAAAAGACATACATACATATAACTCGTTAGCAACAAATTAGTCACAAAAACATATACCTCTATCCGAAGCACTTACTCATACATACATATACAACCTATATAAATACATGTGCAGCTTTTTGTGTTCCATATTTCCCGTAACAATTTGGATGGTTACTTGTTTTTCAGATTGACCTTCAATACTAGTACCTAAATACCTTGTGTGTGTAAGACAGTGTTTTTGTGTAGTTTACTGTGTAGTGTGATATGACTCGAAGCAAACAAACACACACATGGGCACATTGCACTTTTTGCAAAAGCTTGAAGTTCGCTTTTTGCAAACTGAACAACTACGCCTCAAATGTTCGTTCCGTGTGGTTCCAGGGAGCAGATCGTATTGCCCCGGAAAATGCCAGGTGCTCGGCAGCTCACGGGTAGGTGCTGGTGGTTTGTGTGCTGCCAACAATTCGTTCACCAAAGTTTGGCGAAAATTCCGATGTGTGATCGAGCGGTGTGCCTTGTAAAGTATGTAAGCATTTAAAGTACTAGCATTCAAGAGCCTCCTGAATAACTTTTTGTACCAGACTTTGTTCCGCCTTCTTTCAATGGGGTACATGGCGAGCATCTGGTCTTTGCGGTCCACCCCCCCCATACAGACATTATAGTCCGGTATGATGGTGGGCTTGAGTGTATTGCCGCACATCGCGGTTGCTAGCCCATGGTATGTCGAGATAAAAGCCACACGGTTTTTGTCCCGGTATACAATGAGGTCCACATCCCCCGAAGTGCAACCGTTCACCTGACCTTCCGCCATATCCTTTTTTGAAAGATTCATCAGTTCAACGGGAACAAACTGACGATTCGTTCGTAAGGTCCCCACGCAGTCAAATCCCCGAACTTTCAATTCTCGCGCAAGCGCGGGAGAATTGTAAAAGTTATCCATCCAAATTGTGTGGCCCCTATGCTCAAGACCATTTAAAAGTCTGAGCACAAGAGCTGGGACTTTCCCAGAAACTGGACTGTCGTCTTGTAGGTCTGTGGAGGTGTCATGGCCTGCGTGGACTTCAAAGCGCCACAAATATCCAGTCTGGGACTCACATACCTCGTATGTTTTAATACCTACTGCAGCTGCTTTATTACGGATGAATTGGTTAATATCTAACCAACCCTTCCACATGGTTAGACTTTCGTCCAGAGCCACGTTTTGGTGCAGCACATATAATTGTTGGAATTTATTGTTAAGGTGATCCAAAATTGGCTGCACCTTAAACAACTTGGCCTGACTCAGTGTCATCAGTTCAGGATCGCAACCATCATTATCCTGAAAGTGAAGACATCTGCTCAACAGCACGAAGCGGTCATACCGCATCGCCGCAGTGAATCCGGGGGTACTGAAAATGTCCAGCGAGCAGTTCCAGTACTCCTCGAGACGTGATTTCACCACAATCCCAGTAGCGAGGATTATAGCGAAATACACGTACAATTCACTTACGTCGGTGTCTCGCCATTTGGTGATGCGGCTGTTCGGACAGAGCAAACCGTCCACCAGCATGACCGCTGCAAGCTGTTGCGCGTAACGATTTGTCTCTTTGGCAATGTGTTCCATATTATTGTGATCCCATATGGCAGTAAATGCGTCATATGGGCTCGCATATGGAACCGTGGGCCCACAGTTAATCTGGGAGAACGGTTCCCTCCTCAGCTCAGGAGGAGTTTGAGGTTGCGGGAACCCACTCCATTTAAAATCAAATTTGTTTCCTGGCTCCGAAATGGGACAAGATGAGGATGAGGGACTATAGTTAGGAATGGAAGGCGGAACGGAAGATTCAGGAACATCGGATGTGGAAGGAATGGGACCAGAAGAGTTAGAAGGTGGGTCATTGGATGTCGGAGGCCAGGAAAAACAAACGAAGGCATCCACCTCACCGCCAGCACCTTCATCCTGCTCGGCTAGCGCGTACGGTTGGACCACCCTGGGGATTATGCACTGAGAGTGCGAGCCAATTTCGTCCTCGCCATCTTCTTCGGAGTCCTCGTCGCTGCCTGTAAAAAATGAAGATAAAGGAAGCACATTTAATAATTTACTAAGTTACAACTTACTTATGTAATAGAATCAGTGATCTGAGAGCTGATCTTTATAGAACACAGCCGTCGTCGTCGTCGTCTCAGCCGATAGACGTCCACTGCAGGACAAAAGCCTTCCGCAAGGACCTCCACGATGATCGGTCTAGCGCCTTCTGCATCCAGCAGCTTCCCGCTACCTTCACCAGAATGTCGATCCACTTTGTGGGAGACCTGCCTATGCTGCGTCTACCGTGCCGAGACAGCCACTACAGGACTTTCGTGCCCCAGTGGGAGTCGGTCCTGCGAGTAATGTGCCCCGCCCACTGCCGCTTAAGTTGCGCAACTCCTCGAGCTATGTGGACCTCCTCGTTTCGGATTCTATCGCAGAGGGAAACTCCGAGCATAGCCCTTTCCATTGCCGTTTGAGTGACATTGAGCCTTCTTATGAGGCCCATTGTAAGTGGCCACGTTTCGGTTTCGTATAGAACAAGATTTATTTGTTTTTTATTAGCAGCTAAAATTGAACTATTTTCACTTACCGTAATTAAGGACGTTTGATATTTCAGTGTCCCTTAGAGGACGCGACGAAGATGACGAGGAAGGAATTCTAAAAACAAAGAAAATAAATTATTAAAAAGAAAATCGTCACATTCATAGCATTCACTAGGATACCCGTTGTGGTTCGTGGTGCCATGGACGTACACAGAAAGATGCACAAAGAACACCCAGACCCAAAAACATATATTTAAATTTATCGTTCAAATATCTGCCCCGGCCTGGAATTGAACCCAGAACCCTGTGCGCCAAAAGCAGCGATACTACCACTATTCATATGGGTCTAAAAGAACCAAAATACTAAGTACATACTTTGAAAACTGCACCTAGAATATATAATTATAAAAAGGCACTCACAGACGTCGTTTAGCCCCCATGTCACTGTGGTCCAATATGTTACTGCGTTTCCGCGTTGTTGGCGTGGACGCTCCACTACCTCCAAGTTCAACATGCCTGTTAAAAATAAAGTGTTAAAAATTCGCTATTTTATGACCAGTAATGAAAAGTTAAACTTTCAAAATATGAACTTACAAAGCAGGTGAAGGTGCTGAGTGTAGCTCAAAGTTCTGAGCGTGGTCAGGCAGAGGCTGGGCCTCTGCAGCCCGGTCAGGTTGGGGCTGGGGCTGGGCCTCTGCAGCCCGGTCAGGCTGGGGCTGAGCCTCTAAAGCCCGGTCGGGCTGGGGCTGGGCTTCTTTATCTTGGGCAGGTTGGGGCTGAGCCTCAACAGCCCGGTCGGGCTGGAGCTGACCTTGCGACTGGGTCGTCTGAGGATGATTCCTTGTGAGGAGGTCGATGGAGGACCATAGTGACACCGGCACGGAACTAAAAAAAAATTTAAAGTCAATGCTCGCATGTCATTCCGAAAGCAAAAACAACTTCAAAATGCTAACCCCCGCCTTGCAGCAGGCAGCACTCGAGGTCGCCGCTGAGTTAGCGGCCGCTCCAGGGGATGCCCCATCGACAGCTCCTCCACCATGCCACAGTAAACTCTAAAATATTAATGCAGAATGTTAGTGTTGCAAAAAAAAACGAAGCAACTTGTTAGTTATTAGTTTAAAAATGTTGTTATTACGGATCGATAGCCGAAGGCCTTTCGGTGCGGCCAGCACTTCTAGTGGGCCCACCGCGCGTCCGCGTAGCGCTATTCTGCGCAGGCGCTTCGACATCGTTAACACACATCGTTCGCCCACGCCCATGCCCACGACCGCGTCCACGCCCAGGACCACGAGCACGAGCACGACCACGACCACGTCCACCTCTAAAGAAAAAAGCAAAAACAAAAAGCATGCAAACCAAACAAAAAACACATAAATGCAAAAAATAAGCGAGGTATGAATGGAAAATGTGCACTTAGAGCTCTCGTATTTAGTAGTGCCCTGCATATATTTTTCTTAACAAATTATTAATAAAAATCTATAATAATTATCCAACTATCAAATCAAATAACATATAAATTAAAGATTTTTTTCTATTTTTAGATACTACTTTTACCTGAGACTACTTTTGTTAAAAAAAACTATTAATTTTGATGTGCGTATTGTGACGAAAAAACGTGCGTTTGGATATACACACACAAATAAGTTTTTTAGCACCCATATTTTATATTTTTATCGTAACTAAGGGTGGAATGTAGGAGTTGGAGTATATACCCTTTGGGGCGCTATAAAATGCATAGAAAAATTACAAAAATAAATTATAACAAAAAAACTTAGGACGAAAAATTGGACCCCCCGTGAAAAACATAATTTCCCCGAAAAACTAACCCCATCCCCCCTGGGGGACAAAAATTTAACAAGGAAAACTTTTTTCTCCCCTAGGGGGGGGGATTGATTTTTTGGGGAAATAATACTGGTAAAGGTTGACCCCCTTGACACCCCCCATCTGGTGAGGTCATAAAAAGGAGGGGTCACGGGGGGTCAAATTTTTCGCACGAAATTTTTTCGAAGTTTTTTCCCATAGTACCCCAAAGGGTATATATTTCAACCAGTTATGCAGTTAAAAGTGATGTTACATTACATGCAAAAGATTAAAAACAATTTCAAACAGAAAATCCAAAAGCGTATCCATGTTTTCTAGCATTCTCAGCATTCCGCCATTTGACCCTGGCGACCAAGTCATTTCATTTCATGACCAACAATTAACATGCCTCTAAATTGAATGAATAATCCGTTTCAAGCAAGCCTGTCCAGGTATATCCTTTTCTGAAAATGCTAAAGTGCCAAATTCACCCTCAGGAAGAACCATTTTTGTCGGTGAGATGTCTAAATATAGCTAGGTAGGTTATTAGTGTCTCAAGCACTGCATAGTCAAGGAGACATTAGCGCTGACTGCGTACGGAGACATTAAAACATTCATTTATTCATTCATTTCATTGTGGAAGTGTCGCAGACTACGGTTATACCACAACCTCAGTCGTTTTTGCAAGGAGGGATGAATTCATTAATAATCTAATAGTGTCAGAGGGTAAGCCTTGTAATATTGAGGGGGGTTGGTTGAGATTTATGTTGAACTATAAAATATTACGTATACAAGTGGGTTCGGATTTGCACCTGTTTCCTCAGATTTTACAGCAATATACTTCTACCAATATTATTATTCTTCTTCTTCTACCAAGTCGATGGCAAGTCAAGCCCTATCTCAAATTTCTCTAGCCCAGTAGTCGATAACTCTCACCGTATGTTCTGTGGCTTGCATTAAATTGCTCTCTCGTGGTTGCCCTAGTACATAGACCACGATATAAAGTGGCCATGGTTTGTGAGTCAACTCCGCATTCGCACCGAAAATTGGGGTCACGTTTGAATCCCTACCTGAAGCGGTTATCCTTGCTCCGGCCGACTTGAGTTCAGAGCCTGTTTAAAGACTTCCAAGTCGGCCTCGCCAGATTGTGTCCAGACGGGAGATTTTCCGACAGCGGCACAAAGCGGGAAGGCAGATTAGCTTTATTCTTCCATAACCGGCATCTAGCTTGTTGCGAAGCCTCTTCAGGAATTGGACTGACACAATTTGGAAAGCTCTTGTGGTTTTTGAGCCTTTGAGGCACAGGGCTGTAATTGTACATCGGATGAAGTGATAATGGTCTAAGAACATCTAGATGCGCTATTCCTGCAAGAATTAGTTACTAGTAGATTGTACTACACAGAAGGGACGGTGTACCACACTAGCAGTGTTGCTGCCAATCTGAAAATTAATAACATAATTATGCATAACAGACATAATTAGACATAACAGACATAATTGAGAAACCACGTGCTGATATATTCTGTAGACCCTGTACTTACCTTGCGTCAAATAAATAAATAAAGTAACAAATATAACGTATATATGTATGATTTAAAATTAAATAGGTAAAATTTAAATCAATTATAATGAGTAAGCCACTAAAACTCATTGCAAATATTGTGGTTCATTATTAAAATACTGGAGTCGGGCAATAATGCATATCGCTGGGTGAGCCGACTCGACCGCAAACACGCGCGGCTGTGCGGCGCGGCGCCCTGCAGCCAGTGGTCAGTGCTGAATTTAATACGCAAAATATATTTAAAAGTATGTGTGCTTAATTTTGTTTTTGATTAAACTTTTTTTTTCTTTGGTTGCCAAGTAAAATATAATTGTGATGTGTTCACAAAGGGATCAGACAATTGCCGACTGTACAAAGTCTTTGGAAATTTGTGGTTAATAGGTTAATTGTAAATTAAAATATAAATAAATTCCCATTGTTTAATTCTTATTGAAAGCAACATGTTCTCATTTTACACTTGTTATATCCTTGCTTCCAAAGCATAATAATTTGAGGTAGTACAAGTACTCTAACATTATATCAGTCGGCGGAGGATTAACTAATATCACCGCCGCTATTGCTGTAAGCTCAAGTCTTAATGACATCCTACCAACTTACAGGCGTGGTGTAAGCCACAGGTGAAGGGCCTAACCATCTACCAACTGCCTACATTTTAAAACGTCTGACTCTCTGCGGTGAAACTCGTACAGATTTTCAAAAAAATCATTGTTTTGGAAGCTTACATTTCCATTTTGTTATCATAATCAATTGAATATGAATTTGCATGAAATGGAGACATTTAAAATTATTTTGTTTATTTTTTTTTTATCTACATAAGTAAATCTCGCAACAAGCTTTTATAAGTATCATATAAATTGCGTAATGAGGACGTTACAAATTGATAATAAAAGTTCTATATGATATAGGAAAAAGAAAAGGCTTTGTGTATACCTAATTACATACAAATATAAATTTCCTTTAAAACTATGAACTAAGATAAAATCCTGCTTTTCCTGCCTAATCTTACATCTCGCTCATCTCTTACCTGAGTCTGAGTTGTGTAAGACACAGTTCCGTCCCGCAATAACCTGCGTCCTCATTACACAAACACATGCACACACACACACACATACACTGCATGCAGATAAGTACGAATATTAGATTTGTATCTTGTTGAGATATACTAGCGAGCCCGATGGTGTAGTGGATAGGGCCGCTGCCTTCTTAGCGGGAGGTCGTGGTTCTAATCCCACCAAGTACACGTGTGTTTTTCGGTTTTTCAAATTTCATATGTTCGTTTAATCGGCGCTTTTTCCATGATTCGGAAGGCACGTTAAGCCGTTGGTCCCGGTTAATATTGTTTAATATCGTAGATATTAGTTGTTAAGCCATGTCAGAGGCCAGTGCTAGGCATTGGCGGCTTGAATACTCTGACCTAATCTAGGATTGGGTCTGGTTTCCCTTCTGCCATAAACAAGAACCTTCGTTCAATCACCTCGATTAGGTAGCCAAGATAAGGCTTGGGAGGTGATGATAATCGTGTTGAGATATGCTAAAGTTTGTTATTTTTTTTATAATTTCTTATACCCGCAATCGTGATTCTAATTACATCTTTCAAAATCTAAAGAGTTTAAAAACCGGGTAATGTAGTTATAGTATTCCAGCTTTAAGTAAAAAACAGAAAACACTTTCTTTACAACTACCTGCAGGTTAAACATCCCACGAACAAAAACTGAGATGGAGAAAGCAGGTGGAGACATAATCGCATCTAAATGTTATTAAATAAAAAATAAATAAAATAAAATAGCCTTTATTGCTGAACTTATTTTTACAGTAATTTTTCTTACAAATACGTTTATAACTTTTAACAGTTTCTTTTCTTTTCATAAATCAGGTATCGGTAAACGGTCGTTTCTACATTTCAGCTTGTCTTTCGACATAGGCCTCCTCTAAAGATTTCCACTCTGTTCTATTTTTCGCTATGCGCGTCCATATTGGGCCCGCCACTTTTTTGATGTCGTCCTCCCATCTTCTAGTCTGTCTGCCTCTGTTTCTTTTACTATCTCGTGGTTGCCATTCCGTTATTATTCTCGTCCATTTCTCCTTCTTCTCTCTTATCATATGCCCAGCCCACCTCCACTTTAAGCACCTGTATGTTGTGTATGCATTCTTAAATTTTGTTTTGTTTTTGATACATTTTAGTTTAACTCGGTCTTTTCTTTTAATTCCTATTGTGCTTCTCTCCATTCCATTCTGACAAACTTTTATTTTCCTTGCTTGTTCTTCTGTCAATGCCCATGTTTGGCACCCATATAGTAAGCATGGTAAGATACACATATTGTATATTCTCCTCTTGTTCCTCATAGACATATCCTGGTTCTTCATGACTTCACTGAGTGACCAATATCTCTTCCAAGTATTAGTTATTCTTCTTTCTATTTCTTTTTGCATACATTCCTCAGTAGATATTAACTGTCCCAAATACACATACTCCTTTACATACTCTATTTCTTCATCATTTACTGTTATGGACTCTGTTTGTGAGGAGTTAGACATTACTTTTGTTTTCGTTAAGTTCATTGACAGGCCTGCCTTCTCACTTTCTTCCGCTAACTGTTGCAACATTTCCTTTAGGGTTTTCGGGTTTTCCGAAAATAAGATTAGGTCGTCTGCAAAGCGTAGGTGACTCAGATTTTCGCCATTTATATTTAGTCCTTTATTCGTCCAATCCAGATTTCTGAATATCATTTCCAGAACTGCTGCAAATATTTTTGGTGAAATTGGGTCTCCCTGGCGTACACCTCTCTCAACCGGAAATTCTTCGCCTATAGATTCTAGTTTTACTTGTGCGGTGCTTTTTGTGTATACGTTTTTCAGTATCCGTATGTATTTTGCATGTACGCCTTGATCTTTTAGTGCGTCCCAGATAAATCTATGTTCAAGTGTGTCGAATGCTTTGTTGAAATCCACGAACCCTATGTAGTAAATTTTGTTATATTCTTTAAATTTCTGGAGTATTTGTCTAAGGGCGTGTATGTGGTCTATTGTTGAAAAATGTCTACGGAATCCAGCTTGTTCTTTGGGTTGATTTTCTTCAAGTGTGTTTGTGATTCTAGATAATATTATTTTTGAAAACACTTTGTAAATAAATAAAATAAAATGTTATTACTATTGTTCTAACTCGGCGACGTTCGTGCTTGCAGTGCGACGCAGTTCGCAATGAACGTGTGAGCGGACGCTGCAGTATAAAGGGAACTGTCAAATCTAATACAAACTTTAAGACGGTGGCGTTAGTTCTTTCTTTCACCACGTTCATTTAAAGCGTGGTCGTACTGTAGTTCTCGCTGCACTATCCCACTAGGCGCTTCTCTCTAACTTATGATGAAATGGAGATAATACGAAGAAAATTATGTTTTACTGTAGAGTTTCTCATTTCCAGCACGTTGTGTTTTTGTGTGTTATAATATAGAATAGTTATACCACGTGTTAAAGGACAACTTCTCACAAACAGGTATAGGGGTTGTATAGGTAACAAAACTTAATAACTCTTATCAATTTCAGGAATCGATACCGTAGGTCAGCTGCAATAGATTTATTTTGAAAGATAAGCTGTATCTGTTTCGCTATTGTTTTTTTTTGTTTGTGTCCTCTGTATGAGCATGTGTGCAATAAACGTTTAAATAATAATAATAAATGTTTTTTGTGTTTCCTCGTACAAACTATCTGATGGACATTTTGTATGGAGAAGTTAAAAATCAAATTTCGTTTTCAGAATGTTCCTGAAAATAGTTCAGTTTCGTTGACAGAGCAACCCCTTTCAGTTTGCAGGAAGCTACCCCTTTCAGCCTGTATTGTGCAGTTACTTGGTGAAATGGGAGGCGTTATCTCATTATAATTCAATCGAAAACAACTCTCAAACTAAGGCTTACCAAGTTACTCCATGAGGGGATTCATGTTTACTGTCTTTATTTGCAAAATTATTATCCCTGTTATAATTAAATTGAAACAATGTATATGTTATGGACCAAGTAATAAAATGGGCAGTATACATAATGCCCAGTCAATATGAAAAATGCCCAATATGAGAGTGCAATTTGATAATAATTATTCAAGTAATCAAATTGACCCGGCATTATACATATTGCCCATCACCTTTTGGGCAGAGTAACACAAACATATTTAATTACTATTTTTTTTATTGTTAGATATTGTCATTTAACTTAAAATAAACTAAATATCAAACCACTTAAATAATCAAACTCATTTTTTGGATTAATTACAAAGGACCTTACAAATCCACTAGCTTTTGCATTTGAAACTTAAGGTATATTAAAAATAGAATATAAAATATAATAAAATTTGAAACAAAAATTTCACAACGTATCTTTGGTATAAAGAAATGACTCATTATTATAAAACATAAAATAAACTAAAGTTTAAGCAATCAGACTCAGTATTTGGCATAATAAGGATCTATTCTTAATAAAAAAAAAAATAAGTAGAATAGAACATAAAATTGAAAACAATAATTATACAATATGTAGCAAGTAACAGGTTTATCTATTTTCCCACTTCCACCTCGAAAAGAGTTCATTTCGCGCCTAAATTCCATGGGTAAAAGCCCATTTTATTCTTAAGAGAGGCAAAGAAGCTTTTTATTTTTTTTGAATAAGGCTAAGGTACGGCTCAGTTTCAGCTTAAAATTTAATTTTGAAGGGATTTTTTTTGTTACGTTTTACTTTCTGTTATATTGTTTATATTATTTTTCAAATAAATTATGAAGACGTCTGTAATATTTATTTTTAAAAGCTAAAAATAAACAACATTTATTGCTAATTTTAGAATAATAACTATATATATTTGATTATTTACTAAGTGTTGTTGCAATTTCCAAACGCAACGTTCGAAATAAAAATAAAAATATGGCGGGAATGTCTCTATACAAACATATAGATTGCTTGTAATTCAGTCCAGATTTTTAGAAACAATATACAAAAAATAAATTTAATTGATATAGTCATATTAAGTTTATCTTATGTTTCAATCTCACAACTCAACATTTTCTCACTGGAAGAGGGAAAAGTTGTATGTATCACACGAGAGCAAATTCATTTACATCTCGTGCTTTGAATCCCTTGGTTAGCTCAGGATACTCGCTACGCTCGTGATTCAATTTTAGTATTCTTCGCTACCTCAGGATTCAAAATCAGCACTCGCAGTAAAAATCGACTTTGCACTCTAGTTGAACAAATAACTATAGAACAACTGACACTTGAGGGCGTGTTTGAGGTACACAACTTTTTGGCTTTGCGACAACTACATTTATCATACTTGCAACCACATTTACAACCACATCTACTATAACCTTGCCCTCCGCATTTAGAGGACATGCGTACTTCCCTCCCCGCCCTAGCACCGTTAAATATGGCTAAATATAGCTTTATTATCAAATTGCCCAATTGTCATGTAGCAATATAATAATGACCGTGCAATGTGATAAATAATGAATTTAAGATAGTAATTAATCACTTAGCCCGATAAAGCTAAACATTATTCATAATGCTCGTGCATTATAAATAATGCCCGCATTATTCACCTATTCCATTACATATACAAATTTTCAACCCTTTAAAGTTTGTCCTTATTGTCATCTTTAAGACAGGAGTAAATCTGTATTTATTTTGGATCTGGAATGAGACTGAAAGAGACAGATAAAATTGAGATTGAATACAGGGTCCCGGTGAGGTCATTATCCAACTCTCGCGTGTGTGTGACGTCAATGTACCGGGTGATGGATAAGTCCGACGGGTAGGTGTCCAGCGTTACATCCAACGGTCTAGTGGTTTTCTTCTCCTTCTTAGCGAGTGGGTTCTCAAGTCTAACAACGACCCGATGAACTTCAGCTATTAAGCTGTGCTACTAGGCGGTCTGAAAACTCTGACACCTGGGTTAATGGCATCTGACATGGTTTTGAGTAAAGACCACGTTCAAAGACAGTGACCGGGGCTGACGGCTTAACGTGCCCTCCGAAGCACGGAACCCTCTTTCTTTTCGGACAATCAGGTGATTCTGCCCGAAATGCCCTAACCAAACTGGGGAAAACCTTACAAGGTGATAAATTGACAAATAACATCATTGTGTTCCCCCCTGGGTCCAATTCCCGGACCCAGGACTTGTGGATTGTAAGCCCATGACTCTGACGACTAGACCACGGAGGCAGATATAGTGGTGTGAGTCATAGATTAACAACCCGTAGGTCCAGAGTTAAGGAGGTCCTCCAGTGATAAATGGATAAATACATTATAAAATATGGTTATTTGTTAGATAAGTAATTTCCTTCCATGCTGGCCTGGGAGTGAGAAAAAATCATAGAATGTTCCAGCCGCATTTACTCCCAGGCATGCTGTAGAAACCAGCTAAGGGATCCGAGGGTTTCAGTATATTGTAATATAGGCGATAGCCTGACAACCTGTCATTACAGCAATATACCTACAAATCTATCTTAAATAACCCTCAAAACTGTCAGACGTGCCGGAACTACCTCTGTTTAGGTCGTTTACGCTTTGCCTACCCCATCAGGGATAAAGGCGTGATTATATGTATGTATGTAAGTAATAAGAAGAATACAATCTTTACCACAGACATGATACCAACACATTTGATACGAACAGCTTACATGTTTTGTAGGAAACATTATTTTTGAATAGAATCTATTTTTGATGTTGTCTTGTTTTGTCTAGCCATTAGTGTCATAACTATTTTTTGACGTTAAAGTTATAAGTTTTATTGCAAAAATTTATTATTGTGCACTGTTTTACTATTGTGTAGTTTCACAGAGTTTCACTCCAGTCAGTTTTTGTTGTTCCTCTTTATAAAACCCACAACTTTTATTATGTATCAACAGGACGAAGAGTGTCCATGATTTTGTCAGAGATAAATGATTCTTCCGCTGTTTGTGTGTCGTTTACAAATACGCACATAACTGATGCTACTTTATGACAACAATTTTATAAAGAATTAGGTGATTGCGTTTTAGGCTTGTTTTGTAACCTTCTAAAGACACGTTCGCATTGCTACATCAGCTACGAGTTAATATTTGCTTCTCCATTAATTTGTGTTCCAGGAGCTGTTATGCATCAGCAGATGGTTCGCAGTCATCAATATCGTACGCAAACTAATCCTGATTGGACTGATTAAACCAACTCTACTCGGATAAAGCTTTCGGTGCATATAAGTCATATAGCTGCATTAATTTACATTTAAATAAAAACTGATAGAAGAAACATTTGTTAATCATAGTGCAGTTTTTATGGGTGATTTGGTAATCGAACTGTTTTGGATTTTTATTCACAATGATATTGTAAAGCGCTAATTTTTTTAATAATTATTTATCGTATGGCATCACTTGCGTGCAGCAGCCAGTTTTGTTGCACCTCTAGCACCGCCCGAGGTCACGTGTAGGGTTTTTTAAGGTAGTTCCTACGGACGTGGAGCAACAGACAGCGACGGGCACGGTACCCTCCGAAGAACGTAACCCGTTTCTTCTAGACAATCATGTATATGCAGTTTGCAATGTTCAACATATACATACATACCTTTATCCCTATTGAAAGAGGCAGAGCGTAAACTACCTAAACAAAAGTCGTTCCGCCACGTCTGACAAAGTTATGAGGGTTATTTAAAATAGTTTTGTAGGTATATTGCTGTTGTGATAGGTTGTCAGTCCATCGCCTAAATTGCAATAAACTGAAACCCTCGCATCCCTTACCTAGTTTTTACAGCATGCCTGGGAGGAAATGCAGCTGGCACATTTTTTGTTTTTCTCTCGCTCCCAGGCCAGCATGGATTTAGCATTGTTCTTACTGTGGAAAATCTCACAAAGGGACAAATATTAACTTTGTGTTCCCCCCAAGGGAATCGAACCCAGGACTTCTGGATCGTAAGCTCATGGCTTTGACCACAAAAACACGGAAGCAGTCAGTTTTATAATATCCTTTCGGCAGAGGACATCCGTTTCCCACAACACCAATTCCCAAAACATCCAATCTAAAATCACCGTTACCTAAAACGAACGTTTCCCAAGACACCCCCCAGGTGCTTACATACGAGTACCTAATGCTTTTTTGATATTAACTAAGCTGTAAAGCAAATAATATTTAGCAATAATTAACTTACTTTTTTTTTCAAAAACGTGCTGCAGGACATTTTTTAACAGTGACAATATGAAATAAATATAGTTAAGTAATGGGCACAAGAAAGGCTCGGAAAAGGGTAGCGGCGAGGTGAAGAGGGGGGAGGGGAACCCTTACAACCTCACTCGGGCTCGGGACGACATCATTACAAGCGAACCTTCAGTAATCCGGTGAAACCCTCCACGTGCTGACTTGTAAAAATTATGTCACAATAATTTCAGCATATTTTATGTAAATCGACCAACGGACTTCGCAAATCCAGCGCTCAGCCACGGTAGTACTATTATATATTCTATTTCTTCCATGCTGGCCGGGGAGTGGGAGAAAAACATAGACTGTGCCAGCTGCATTTCCTCCTGGGCATGCTGTATAAATCAGCTAAGGGAACCGAGGGTTTCTGTATATTGCAATTTAGGCGATGGGCTGACAACCTGTCACTACAGCAATATACCTATAATTCTATAATATATAATCCATAAAACTTAGTCAGACGTGGCGGAACGACCTTTGTTTAGGTAGATTACGCTCTGCCTACGCTTTGAGGGATATATTCTGCGGCTCAGCGAGCTTTTCAGATAAACTCTCAGTAAACATGAAGCTGCAGCACTCAAATATTACTAACCTACTTTTAGCTACAAAGCACATTCCGTGTGAATAAGCATTGTTAGCAAAGTTGCAGCAGCTGTATGAAGTTTGTATGAAGCCATGAGAGCTTTCTAATTGCTTAAGTGACATACAAAACTGGGACAGCGGTACACACACTTGCTAGGCAATTATTTCTGTCTGGTATGAATTTAAGCTAAACTCGTTAGGCTCGTATTGATAAAGCGATCTCAAGATTGAGATCAATGTATTGAGTTGACAGGCCGTTTTGTACTGAAATAACATTTTTGATTTAAATTCAAACTCACTGTCACTCTTGAAAGCTGAGTATAAATACGGGCCTTAGACTGATTATCTCACAATTTTGTTTATTGTAGTTTTATTTTAGCTAACTGTTATTTTAGTTTCAATTTTTTTTTTCTCACCAGGTACATCAACGCAACGCAACCAACTGTAATGCGGACACTTCCGCATCTGATGAGTCGAAATGAAGACAAATCAGTGGTCAACAAAAAACGAACTGATGCGTTTCGTTTTCTCTCACAGTCATCCTTCACAAAAGGCCAAAGTGCCTTACACTAAAGATTTGTAGGTATATTGCTGTATTGACAGGTTGTCAGCCTATCGCCTAAATTACAATATACTGATCCCTTAGTTGGTTTTTACAGCCCGGGAGGAAATGCAGCTGACATATTCTATGTTTTGCTCTAGCTCCCTTGCAGCATGGAAGAAACATCATCACTATTTTGTAATAAAAAGAAGATACTGCAATGTAGAATTTATTCAGTGACAGTAAAGTAAACTTGCTGCAGACGCCGGAGGCAGTACGTCTTGAAAGTTTGTCAAAGGACTGCATGGTGTGTGGATAAAATAGAACGAGCCATTGCAAAGATAAATATACTCCACACCAACAGTCCAATAGTCTGGAAGAAAGGATGGATTTATTTGGGGAGCTAGCTGCGAGTTATAAGCTCTTAGACTGTATATTAATTTTACATTGGTATAGCACTACGCATTAAGTTGGTGTCTATTCTAGTTGAAAGATTTCATTTAAATGTTAAATTTTGAGCGTCTATGGTCTTAGCCACTTTCATTGATATTTAATCAACCATATAATTATGTTTTTATTGTTTAATTATGAAAGCAATCAGTTATTCAGAAAAAGTTTTGTAACTTGAGTCGGTAAAATTTTGTACGTAGAAAACTGTATTATAATCGAAATTGTATCATTTTAATTTTATTACGCAGTTCATAAAAGCAAACATTGTTACAAATTTAAATTTCCCATCGCAGAGGAAATCAACCGTAAACTGGTATTAATTATCGCATTTTGGAAAATACGGATGAAATTGAAAACAATAATCAACTAAGTGCCACCCGTAGCGTTGCACGGATGGCTTAAATTTAAACTAGTATGTAAAACAATACAATGATTGGCACTTTCTAATTTAATGAACATACAGCTAAAAGGATTTAGTATACAACTAGCCTGCCGTCCGCGGTTTCACCTGCGTTAATGAGTATACCGTGGGGAAATAAATGTTTGTCCGCGACAAAAAGTAGTTAGTCTTTGCTAATCTTTTTCCAAGTCCTTACTTACATATGTTCCAAGTTTCATCCTGATCCGTTCAATGGTTAAAACGTGATTGAGTAACAAACATCCAATTATTCAAATGTTTAATTATATAGTAGGATAAAAGAAAGTAGGATTTCACATTTTTTTGTTGTATTATAGATGTATTCTGGAAAAGCACACTTGGTAAATTATCTTATTTCCAAGGAAACTCAGGGTGAAACCAGTATGAGAATAACTAGTTTTGAATACTTTAAAAATATTGCTAACTATTTGATAAAATATTTAATCTTGTTGTGTGTTTCTTTCATGCTGCGCTGAAAGCGAAAAACATAGAATGTGCTTATTGCATTTTCTCTCGGGCATGCTGTTAAAACCAGCTATGGGATCCTTGGGTTTCAGTATATTGCAATTTAGGCTGACGTCTGAATCTATCTAAAAAATCCCTCAAAGCTTTGCTAGACGTGGCAAAACGACCTTTGATATGGTCGTACTCGCGCTGTCTACTCCATTAGGGATAAAGACGTGATTATATGTATGTATATTTATATAATACCAATATCACTGTGGACTATGATAGTGCAGTTTCCTCTAGATATTTTTTGTTTTACTTTGTGAACTGTGGTCAGTGATATCGATGAATCTATTCCGAGCAGATTGACAAACCACCGCAGCGGATATTTCACTATTTGTCATTGTTATTGGTCAAATCAGAACAAATATATTTGTAGATAGATACATACATACTTACATATAATTACGACTTTATCCCTAATTGGTTAGGCAGAGCGTAAACAACCTAAACATAGGTCGTTCCGCCACGTCTGACATAGTTTTGAGGGTTATTTAAGATAGATTTGTAAGTATATTGCTGTAGTGACAGATTGTCAGCCCATCGCCTATATTGCAATATTCTGAGTCACTAGGATCACTTAGCTGGTTTTTACAGCATCACATTCTATGTTTTACTTTCGCTCCCAGTTCAGCATGGAAGATAGATAGATATAGGTATATAACTCAGTCAAATCAGATCAAATGATTATTCTTTAAATTTAAGAGTAGGTCTCTTGTTCGTGGAGTAATCGCCATTCGTTTCTTGACGTCCTGGTTCAACACTACCTTAGCTTTTTCTTTTATTTGGTACATGTAAGCTCATCTCGGTCTTCCCCGTCCTCTCGTGCTCTCTATATTTCCCTCCAAGATGTTCTTTAAGTAGATCAAATGATGACTCAGTCAAATCAAATCATACAGTGTGTAAAAAAATAAAAATAAAATCTAACACCGACTTGGAAACGGCCAAATCCGCTTACTACGCCTACGCATATGCTTGGATGCAATACGGAGTAGTCCTTTGGGGCCACAGTACCGACGCTGACAATATATTCGTCCTTCAAAAAAAGTGTTTGCGAATTTTATTAAATTTAAAACCCCGGACCACCTGTCAACCGCATTTTAGACAACAACAAATGTTAACTTTCCCGTGCATTTATATATTGGAAATGGCAAAATATGTGAAAAATAATATTAACCAATTCACTTTTTCTAGTAGTTTAAGACGTAAGGATACCATTGTACTACCGCGTTCAAAATTGACCTTTTATCAAAATAGTCCACATTATCGAGCTGCAAAAATTTACAATAAAATACCAAAAGCTATAAAAGCCGAACCCAAATTAACTCAATTTATAAACAGATTTAAATAGTTCTTAATAATAAAAAGCTACTACACCATAAATGAATATTTTAATGGAAATTTAATTTAACATTGTACTTTTTAACATTGACATTTGATAGAATCAACATTAATTAATCATGACATTAGGAAAATATTAAATTAAAATCTGACATTTTAAATAGGGTAATGATAAATTGAATTATGAATTGCATTTTGACACCGACACTATTTATACTTACTATACTAACACTTAGATTGTAATAAATAACTAGAATAAGATACTCATACCTATCAGTTTCACATATGTCATTACAGAAACGGAAATTCTGCTATCCAATCTAATTATATATCGTACAAGCTAAAAATATTTGATTATACTTTGTTTAAGACAAATTGCAATGCCCTAGTAACAGGGTTCATGTACTGCTCCATCTATTTAAAATAGTATTTAAGACCTACATAATGTAATGTATATGTACGTACATGATCGCAATAAATATATGAATATGAATATGAATATGAAAGAACAGCGTCCCGCAAACTGATAGTGGTTACTCGGTCAACGATACTGAACAACTTATACCAAAAAATATTTTAGAAAGTAAATGTAAAAATTAGCTTTTCCATACAAATTGTCTGTTCGAGGTGAACATAACATAACATAAAAATACTTTATTGCACGTAATAAAACATCATACGACACAACAAATAACAACAAAAGACAAGTACAACATAGGCGGCCTTATTGCTAAGCTGAACATTTTGTATGGAAAATCCCAATTTTATTATTCACTTGCTAAAAAAAAACCTGCTGATAGTTGTTCAGTGTCTTTGACTGAGCAACACCTATCAGTTGGCGGGACGCTGTTCCTTACACACTACATCTACTTAAAGAACATCTTGGAGGGAAATATAGCGAGCACGAGAGGACGGGGAAGACCGAGACGAGCTTACATGTACCAAATAAAAGAAAAAGCTAAGGTCGTGTTAAACCAGGACGTCAAGAAACGAATGGTGATTACTCCACGAACAAGAGCCTACCTTAAATTTAAAGAATAATCATTTGATCTGATCTGACTGAGTTATATATCTATATCTATCTATCTTCCATGCTGAACTGGGAGCGAAAGTAAAACATAGAATGTGCCAGCAGCATTTCCTCCCGGGGATGCTGTAAAAACCAGCTAAGTGATCCTAGTGACTCAGAATATTTCAATATAGGCGATGGGCTGACAATCTGTCACTACAGCAATATACTTACAAATCTATTTTAAATAACCCTCAAAACTATGTCAGACGTGGCGGAACGACCTATGTTTAGGTTGTTTACGCTCTGCCTAACCAATTAGGGATAAAGTCGTAATTATATGTAAGTATGCATCTACAAATATATTTGTTCTGATTTGACCAATAACAATGACAAATAGTGAAATATCCGCTGCGGTGGTTTGTCAATCTGCTCGGAATAGATTCATCGATATCACTGACCACAGTTCACAAAGTATAACAAAAAATATCTAGAGGAAACTGCACTATCATAGTCCACAGTGATATTGGTATTATATAGATATACATACATACAATCACGTCTTTATCCCTAATGGAGTAGACAGCGCGAGTACGACCTTATCAAAGGTCGTTTCGCCACGTCTAGCAAAGTTTTGAGGGATTTTTAAGATAGATTCAGACGTCAGCCTAAATTGAAATATACTGAAACCCAAGGATCCCATAGCTGGTTTTTACAGCATGCCCGAGAGAAAATGCAATAAGCACATTCTATGTTTTTCGCTTTCAGCGCAGCATGAAAGAAACACACAACAAGATTAAATATTTTATCAAATAGTTAGCTATATTTTTAAAGTATTCAAAACTAGTTTTTCTCATACTGGTTTCACCATGAGTTTCCTTGGAAATAAGATAATTTACCAAGTGTACTTTTCCAGAATACATCTATAATACAACAAAAAAAATGTAAAATCCTACTTTCTTTTATCCTACTATATAATTAAACATTTGAATAATTAGATGTTTGTTACTCAATCACGTTTTAACCATTGGACGGATCAGGATGAAACTTGGAACATATGTAAGTCAGGACTTGGTAAAAGATAAGCAAAGACTTACTACTTTTTGTCACGGAAAAACATTTATTTCCCCACGGAAAACTCATTAACGCAGGTGAAACCGCGGATGGCAAGCTAGTTGTATACTAAATCCTTTTAGCTGTATGTTCATTAAATTAGAAAGTGCCAATCATTGTATTGTTTTACATACTACTTAGTTAATAATTTAAGCCATCCGTGCAACGCTACGGGTGGCACTTAGTTGATTATTGTTTTCAATTTCATCCCTATTTTCCAAAATGCGATAATTAATACCAGCTTACGGTTGATTTCCTCTGCGATGGGAAATTTAAATTTGTAACAATGTTTGCTTTTATGAACTGCGTAATAAAATTAAAATGATACAATTTCGATTATAATACAGTTTTCTACGTACAAAATGTTATCGACTCAAGTTACAAAACTTTTTCTGCATAACTGTTGCTTTCATAATAAAACAATAAAAACATAATTATATGGTTGATTTTATAGCGATTAAAGTGGCAAAGACCATAGAAGCTCAAAATTAAACATTTAAAATGAAATCTTTTAGAATAGACACCAATTTAATGCTATGCCAATTTATTTATTTTTATTTAATTCACTGAGCCTTGGCCCTTTCACATCACTGCAGCACACATGTGCATATTGTGTAAACTACTTTGATTTATCTGTTTGTTTTATTGTATGTGTCTTTTTAAATTTCTGAAATGTACATGTGTTTTGTAGAAATATGAATATAGCGCTTTATCTATCTATCTATCAAAATGAATATAGTCCAAGAGCGTATCGCTTGCGGCTAACTCCTCAAATAAATCCATCCTTTCTTCCAGACTATTGGACTGTTGGTGTGGAGTATATTTATCTTTGCAATGGCTCGTTCTATTTTATCCACACACCATGCAGTCCTTTGACAAACTTTCAAGACATACTTCCTCCGGCGTCTGCAGTAAGTTTACTGTTCTGTCACTGAAAAAATTCCACATTGCAGTATCTTCTTTTTTTTTACTAAATAGTGATGATGCTGGCATGAAAGCAAGAGAAAAACATTTCCATGCATTTCCTCCCGGCCTGCAAAAACCAGCTAAGGGATACAACGGTTTCAGTATATTGTAATTTAGGCGATGAGCTAACAACCTGTCACTACAGCAATTTACCTACAAATCTTTAGTGTTAAGGCACTTTGGCCTTTTGTGAAGGATGACTGTGAGAGAAAACGAAACCCATCGGTTCGTCGTTTGTTGACCACTGTATCATCTTCATTTCGAATCATCAGATGCGGAAGTGTCCGCATTATAGTTGGTTGCGTTGCAGTTATGTACCTAGTGAGAAGAAATTATTAAAGTTGTTTGGCTAAAATTTCACTGCAATGTACAACATTGTGAAATATTGAGTCTAAAATGTTTAGCTTAAATTCATACCAGACAGAAATAATTGCCCGGCAAGTAATTATTTGTACCACTGTCCCAGTTTTTTATGTCACTTAACCAATAAGAAAGCTCGCATGGCTTCATACAAACTTCATAAAGCTGCTGCAACTTTGCTAACAATGCTTATTCACACGGAATGTGCCTTGCAGCTAGAAGTAGGTTAGTAATATTTGAATGCTGCAGCTGCCTTCCATGCTGGACTGGGAGAGATAGAAAAACATAGAATGTTCCAGCTGCCCTTCCTCCCGGGCATGCTGTAGAAGTCAGCAAAAGGGACTCGAGGGTTACAGTGTATCGTAATTTAGGCGATGGGCTGACAACCTGTCACTATAGCAATACACTTTTCAATCTAAAATTGCCCTCAATTTTTGTCAGACGTGGCGAAACCGCCTTTTACGAGGCATTTATCGCTCTGCCTACCCTGTAAGGGATAAAGGCGTGATTTTATGTATGTATGTATGTTATGTATGTATGTATGAATGCTGCAACTTCACGTTTAATGAGAGTTTATCTGAAAGCTCACTGAGCCACAAAATATACATACGTACATACATACATACATATAATCACGCCTTTATCCCTAATGGGGTAGGCAGAGCGTAAACGACCTAAACAAAGGTCGTTCCGCCACGTCTGACAAAGTTTTAAGGATTATTTATAATAGATTTGTAGGTATATTGCTGTAGTAACCGGTTGTCAGCCCATCGCCTACATTGCAATATACATAAACCCTCGGTTCCCTTAGCTGATTTATACAGCATGCCCAGGAGGAAATGCAGCTGGCACATTTTATGTTTTTCTCTCACTCCCAGGTCTGCATGGAAGAAATAGAATATGTAATAGTACTACCGTGGCTGAGCGCTGGATTTGCGAAGTCCGTTGGTCGATTTACATAAAATATGCTGAAATTATTGTGACATAATTTTTACAAGTCAGCACGTGGAGGGTTTCACCGGATTACTGAAGGTTCGCTTGTAATGATGTCGTCCCGAGCCCGAGTGAGGTTGTAAGGGTTCCCCTCCCCCCTCTTCACCTCGCCGCTACCCTTTTCCGAGCCTTTCTTGTGCCCATTACTTAACCATATTTATTTCATATTGTCACTGTTAAAAAATGTCCTGCCAGCACGTTTTTGAAAAAAAAAGTAAGTTAATTATTGCTAAATATATTTTTTTTTACAGCTTATTTAATATCAAAAAAGCATTAGGTATGTAAGCACCTGGGGGGTGTCTTGGGAAACGTTCGTTTTAGGAAACGGTGATTTTAGATTGGATGTTTTGGGAATTGGTGTTATGGGAAACGGATGTCCTCTGCCGAAAGGATATTATAAAACTAACTGCTTCCGTGTTTTTGTGGTCAAAGCCATGGGCTTACGATCCAGAAGTCCTGGGTTCGATTCCCTTGGGGGGAACACAAAGTTAATATTTGTCCCTTTGTGAGATTTTCCACAGTAAGAACAATGCTAAATCCATGCTGGCCTGGGAGCGAGAGAAAAACAAAAATGTGCCAGCTGCATTTCCTCCCAGGCATTCTGTAAAAACTAGGTAAGGGATGCGAGGGTTTCAGTTTATTGCAATTTAGGCGATGGACTGACAACCTGTCACAACAGCAATATACCTACAAATCTATTTTAAATAACCCTCATAACTTTGTCAGACGTGGCGGAACGACTTTTGTTTAGGTAGTTTACGCTCTGCCTCTTTCAATAGGGATAAAGTCGTGGTTGTATGTATGTATATGTCGAACATTGCAAACTGCATATACATGATTGTCTAGAAGAAATGGGTTCCGTGCTTCGGAGGGTACCGTGCCCGTCGCTGTCAGTCCCGGTCACTGTTTCTAATAGTGGTCGATGTTGCTCCACGTCCGTAGGAACTACCTTAAAAAACCCTACACGTGACCTCGGGCGGTGCTAAAGGTGAAACAAAACTGGCTACTGCACGCAAGTGATGCCATACGATAAATAATTATTAAAAAATAAGCGCTTTACAATATCATTAAGAATAAAAATCCAAAACAGTTCGATTACCAAATCACCCATAAAAACTGCACTATAATTAACAAATGTTTCTTCTATCAGTTTCTATTTAAATGTAAATGAATGCAGCTATATGACTTATATGGACCGAAAGCTTTATCCGAGTAGAGTTGGTTTAATCAGAATCACGTATCGTCCAATCAGGATTAGTTTTCGTATGATATTGATGACTGCGAACCATCTGCTGATGCATAACAGCTCCTGAAACACAAATTAATGGAGAAGCAAATATTAACTCGTAGCTGATGTAGCATTTGTGCTACGGCGTAACGAGCGTAGCTAAATGCTTCGAATGAACTATCATGCGAATTTGATTTCTGATTTGTTTTTGGATTGATTTGGAAAAATATTTAGTTAAATATACCAGGTGTAATAAACAGCGTCCCGCATATTGGAAGGGGTTGCTCAGTCAACGACATTGAACATCAACAACAGGTTTTCTTTTTTAGGAAGTGTAAAATAGAAATTGGATTCTCCATACAAATTGTCTGATCGAGGTGAACATTTTGTATGGAAAAACCATTTTTTTATTTTCACTTCCTAAATATAATCCTGCTGATAGGTTCAGTATCATTGACTCAGCAACCCTTATCAGTTTGCGGGACGCATTTCCTTACACCCGGTATACTTTGTTTGATTTCGAATTAAATTTAATCATCCGAACTCCAAAAAGAATGATAAAGATGAAGAAGACATAGACTATGTCACCGATTATCTGATCTCAGTATACTTAACTAATCAGTTCTCTGCTGATGAGGTCGTTAGTGGTGACACTCATTAGTAACTTCCGAAACAGATTTAGGTTTTCCCCAGTTTGGTTAGGGCATTTCAGGCTGAATCACCGGATTGTCCGAAAAGAAAGAGGGTTCCGTGCTTTGGAGGGCAAGTCAAGTTGGCCCCGGTCACTATCTTTGATAGTGGTCTTTACTCAAAACCATGTCAGAGGCGTCATATATGTGCTACTAGGCGGTCTGAAAACTCTGACACCTGGATTCATAGGGTTGTTGTTAGACTTGAGAACCCACTCGCTAAGAAGAAGAAGGGCACCTACCCGTCAGACCTATCCGTCACCCGGTACAGTGACGTCACACTCACGCGAGAGTTGGATAATGACCTCAGCGGGACCATGAATTCAATTTCAATTTTATCTGTCTCTTTCAGTCTCATTCCAGATCCAAATTAAATACAGATTTACTCCTGTCTTAAACATGTCAATAAGGACAAACTTTAAAGCCTTGAAAATTTATTTATACATTGTTTCAATTTAATTATAACAGGGATAATAATTTGCACACGTTTACAAATAAAGACAGTAAACATGAATACCTTCGTAGAGTAACTTGGTAAGCCTTAGTTTGAGAGTTGTTTTCGATTGAATTATAATGAGATAACGCCTCCCATTTCACCATGTACATACATATATACATATAATCACGCCTCTATCCCTAATAGGGTAGGCAGAGCGTAAACGACCTTAAACAAAGGTCGTTCCCTCGTTTGACAAAGTTTGAGGGTTATTTAAGATATATTTGTACGTATATTGCTGTAGTGACAGGTTGTCAGCCCATCGCCTAAATTACAATATACTGAAACCCTCAGATCCCTTAGCTGGTTTTTACAGCATGCTCGGGAGGAAATGCAGCTGGCACATTCTATGTTTTTCTCTCAGTCCCAGTCCAGCATGGAAGAAACCACCATGTAACTGCACAATACGGACTGAAAGAGATAGGTTCACGCAAACTGAAATGGGTTGCTCTGTCATTGAAACTGAACTTTCACCAGGAAAATTAAGGAAACTAAATTTTTAACTTCTCCATTCAAAATTTCCATTATATAGTTTGTACGAGGAAACACAAAATACATTTATTATTATTATTTAAACGTTTATTGCACACATGATCATACAGAGGACACAAACTTAAAAAAAAAACAATAGCACAACAGTTACAGCTTATCTTTCAAAAGAAATCTATTCCAGCTGACCTACGGTATCGTTTCCTGAAATTGATGAGAGTTGTTAAGTTTTGGTACCTATACAACCCCTATACCTGTTTGTGAGAAGTTGTCCTTTAACACCCGGTATAACTATACTATACAAGAAAACACTAAAACAAAACGTGCTGGAAATGAGAAACTCTACAGTAAAACATAATTTTCTTCGTATTATCTCCATTTCATCATAAGTTAGAGAGCAGCGCCGTTGTGGAATAGTGCAGCGAGAACTGCAGTACGTCCACGCTTTAAATGAACGTGGTGAAAGAAAGAACTAACGTCGCCATCTTGAGATTCGTCTTAGATGTGACAGTTCCCCTTATACTGCAGCGCTCTCGACCGCATTCATTACGAACCGCGTCGCACTGCAAGCACGACCGTCGCCGAGTTAGAACAATAGTAATAACATTTAAATGCGATTATGTCCCCATCTGCTTTCTCTGTTTTAGTTTTAGTTGGTGGGAGGTTTTACCTGGAGGTAGTTGTAAAGCAAGTGTTTTCTGTTATTTACTTAAAAGCTGGAAAACTATAACTTAATTGCCCAGTTTTCAAACTCTTTAGATTTTGTAAATAGTAATTAGAATCACAATTGCGGGTATAAGAAATTATGGAAAAAATTACCGAACTTTAGTATATCTCAACACTATTATCATCACCTTCCAAGCCTTACGACCCGTGCAGCCTAGTTGACAGTGTACCTGCCTGCTACGCAGAGGGTCCCGGGTTCAATTCTCAGCCAGGGCAGACATTTGAATGATGAGTTTAAATGTCTGTTTCTGGGTCTGGGTGTTCTTTGTGGTTTTTTCTGTGTATGTCCATGGCACCCCGATACAGGAAATCCTAGTGGGGGCTATGAGTGTGATCGTGTTTTTTTTTTCTTGGCTAGCTAGGTGATTGAACGAAGGTTCTGGTTTTTACACAGAGCGACTGCCATCTGACCTCTGCAACACAGAAGGGAAACCAGACCCAATCTTAGATTAGGTCAGAGTTTTCAAGCCGCCAATGCCTAGCACTGGCCTTTGACGTGGCTTAACAACTAATATCTACGATATTAAACGTTATTAACCGGGTTCAGCGGCTCAACATGTCTCCGAAGCATGTAAAAAGCGCAATGAAATTCGAAAACCGTAAAACGCATTGGTACGTGAAGGGGTTCGAACCACTCGCTAGTATGTCTCAAACGATACAAATCTAATATTCATACTTATCTGCATTCAGTGTATGTGTGTGTGTGCTTGTGTTTGTGTAATGAGGATGCAGGTTATTGCGGGACGGAACTGTGTCGTACACCGGTAAGGGATGAGCGAGATGTAAGATGAGGCGGGGAAAGCAGGATTTTATCTCAGCTCATAGTTTTAAAGGGAATTAATGTTTTATGTAATTAGGTATACACAAGGCCTTATATGCTACACAACTTTGATTATCAACTTGTAACGTCCTCATTACACAATTTGAATGATACTTATAAAAGCTTGTCGCGAGATTTACCTATGTAGATTAAATAAACAAATAAACGAAATCGAATCATAATTTTATTGAAATAGGAATAAAAGACATGTAAAATTGACTTTTATTCCTATTTCATGCAAATTACGATTCGATTAATACATATAGTCACGCCTTTATCCCTCATGGGGTGGGCAGAACGTAGAAGGCGTAAATAAAGGTAGTTCTGCCACGTGTAGCGACAGGTCAGCCCATCGCCTAAATTACAATATACTGAAACCCTCGGATGTCATAGCTGATTTTTACAGCGTGCCCGGGAGGAAAAGCAGCCTTCATATTCTATGTTTTTCTCGCGCTTCCAGTCCAGCATGGATGTTTCGATTCGTTACGATAACAAAATGGAAATGTAAGCTTCCAAAACGATGAAGTCTTTGAAAATCTGTACAAGTTTCACCGCAGAGAGTCAGTCGTTTTATAGGGTAGGAAGTAGGTAGATTGATCAGCCCTTCACCTGTAGCTTACACCACGCTAGTAAGTTGGTGTCATTAAGACTTGAGCTTACAGCAATAGCGGCGGTGATATTAGTTAATCCTCCGCCGACTGATATAATGTTAGAGTACTTGTACTACCTCAAATTATTATGCTTTGGAAGCAAGGGTATAACAAGTTTAAAATGAGAACATGTTGCTTTCAATAAGAATAAAACAATGGGAATTTATTTATATTTTAATTAACAATTGACCTATTAACCACAAATTTCCAAAGACTTTGTACAGTCGGCAATTGTCTGATCCCTTTGTGAACACATCACAATAATATTTTACTTGGGAACCAAAGAAAAAAAAAGTTTAATCAAAAACAAAATTAAGCACACATACTTTTAAATATATATTGCGTATTAAATTCAGCACTGACCACTGTCTGCAGGGCGCCGCGCCGCACAGCCGCGCGTGTTTGCGGTCGAGTCGGCTCACCCAGCGATATGCATTATTGCCCGACTTCAGTATTTTAATAATGAACCACAATATTTGCAATGAGTTTTAGTGGCTTACTCATTATAATTGATTTAAATTTTACCTATTTAATTTTAAATCATACATATATACGTTATATTTGTTACTTTATTTATTTATTTGACGCAAGGTAAGTACAGGGTCTACAGAATATATCAGCACGTGGTTTCTCAATTATGTCTGTTATGCATAATTATGTTATTAATTTTCAGATTGGCAGCAGCACTGCTAGTGTGGTACACCGTCCCTTCTGTGTAGTACAATCTACTAGTAACTAATACTCGCAGGAATAGCGCATCTAGATGTTCTTAGACCATTATCTTGTTCCACCGAGAGGGCAAAACTGGAATTTGGCCCACTTCATCCGATGTACAATTACAGCCCTGTGCCTCAAAGGCTCTAAAACCACAAGAGCTTTCCAAATTGTGTCAGTCCAATTCCTGAAGAGGCTTCGCAACAAGCTAGTTTCCGGTTATGGAAGAATAAAGCTAATCTGCCTTCCCGCTTTGTGCCGCTGTCGGAAAATCTCCCGTCTGGACACAATCTGGCGAGGCCGAATTGGAAGTCTTTAAACAGGCTCTGAACTCAAGTCGGCCGGAGCAAGGATAACCGTTTCAGGTAGGGATTCAAACGTGACCCCAATTTTCGGTGCGAATGCGGAGCTGACTCACAAACCATGGCCACTTTATATCGTGCTCTATGTACTAAGGCAACCACGAGAGAGCAATTGAATGCAAGCCACAGAACATACGGTGAGAGTTATCGACTACTGGGCTAGAGAAATTTGAGATAGGGCTTGACTTGCCATCGACTTGGTAGAAGAAGAAGAATAATAATATTGGTAGAAGTATATTGCTGTAAAATCTGAGGAAACAGGTGCAAATCCGAACCCACCTGTATACGTAATATTTTAAAGTTCAACATAAATCTCAACCAACCCCCCTCAATATTACAAGGCTTACCCTCTGACACCATTAGATTATTAATGAATTCATCCCTCCTTGCAAAAACGACTGAGGTTGTGGTATAACCGTAGTCTGCGACACTCCCACAATGAAATGAATGAATAAATTAATGTTTTAATGTCTCCGTACGCATTCAGCGCTAATGGCTCCTTGACTATGCAGTGCTAGAGACACTAATAACCTACTTAGCTATATTTCGACATCTCACCGACAAAAAAGGTTCTTCCTGAGGGTGAATTTGGCACTTTAGCATTTTCAGAAAAGGATATACCTGGACAGGCTTGCTTGAAACGGATTAATCATTCAATTTAGAGGCATGTTAATTGTTGGTCATGAAAATTTGTATAGGTACTTGTACAACTTAAAAAAAATCATGAACACACCTTAATCTTACAATAACTTCATCCGTTTCGAGCGACCCAGTTGAATGTACCAAACTTTTTCATCTCATATAGTAATTAAATCCAAATTCTGTGTTATTCTATTATTACACCCACAGAGGATTATTATAGCAAATACCGCAAGCTCTTAATTGATCATAAACACATAGCGGCAAAGATCAAACAGAGACTGGCGTAAAATAATTGTTTGAGACACGTGGTTAATTGAATCAGCAGTTACAAACACACGCACATGCGTGATCTATACACTACACACAAAGGTACAAGGGAGATGTATAATATGACACCACTCTTTTACCGTGAAACCCGCAGGCGATGATCATTTAATATCATTGTAATAACGAATTACATACTACATCTACAATGCAGTTTCCTAGAAATAGGTAAATAACTCTTTCGTAACATTTATTGACTGATTGACGTTTTACTGTTCATTATTTCTTCTGTAAATTTGTTGTTATAGATAAAATGAATGAGATAAGCGCGTATCAGCGTAACCACGCCGAGTCTGTCAGCGATCGCACTGTACAGTTGACGGCCTAGATGAGACTGTAAGCCAGTTTCTTTTGTCTTTGGTGTCTTGGGATCATGAGCTATAGTAGTGCAAGTATTAAAAATGACAACGCAGTGAATGAAGCTCCAAGCAGTGTAGCAAGACGCAAGAATTTTTGCGGATTTTTCTTACAGCAAAACTAACTTAAATTCGATGAATTAGCGATACTTAACTTATACTGACATAATTTATGCTGCTGTACATACCACCTTATTCTTTCTATCTATTACTACAGTTGTATAGTTACCCAACCTCTCAAAACCGTACAGCGTCGCTAACGCCAAGAAGTCGAGAGTTTAGATATTAATTACTTGCGGTTATCTTTGATCGGAGATTTAATTAATTGCCTTAATTAAATATTTTGCAACTTCCCGTTGGATGTTTTAACAAAGTGAGATGCTCAGATCAGGCTATTTAGTAATTAAAGAAGTTCTCCTTAACTTCTTCAGAAGATAGTTTGTAACAAAAACATTTTAGTAGGCTTTCCATTCGAAATTCTACAAAGCAAACTTTGTTTCATCGAGTGGGTTAGCAGGTCTATCTTGCGACCACTCTGCCACCGAAATTTACGTCATGTATTTTGCTGTATTTCATCGGTCTGTGGGAATGCAAACACCTTAACATCTGGAGCAAACTTGCTCTATCAACGACTCTGTCAAATTTAAGCCATTTTTGGCATCTTACGTTTGAGTTAAATAAATAAATACTAAGTTATGAACAAACCCATTGCAAAAAAGATAAAGAAATATTACTATCTAGAACCAACCCGCGATTTCATTAAAATAAATCAGTCTTTAAGTTCCGCAAATTAGTTACATACTTTTTTACCATTTTTAGAATAAAATGGTCAAATGTTTAATCTGTTAAAATTGCACAGAGCATCCAAACGTAGACACAAAATGAAAAAAACACCCAATTTAAATACAATTACGGTCAGACACAAAGAGCTTACATTCATCAGAGACTCAGGTGTGCAGTAGCACCGGGAATGAGATGTAGGGAGCACAGGAGGCCCTGTTATTTATGTTATGTTTATCCTTTAGGGCATATTGTAATGGATCGTTGTAGTGTGTAGTGGAGTTTTAGTATTTTAATTAAACTAATGTATCATCACTTTGGTTGTATTATATTCATTTGCGCCACGTGCGTTCGGCCTGTTCGCCTTAGTAAGTCGACCAATAAACAACAGCGTGTGTTAAAGAATGTAGTGTTTAAATTCATCAACCCTATGGAGCTACCCCTACACCAACACACCACGACACCATCGACACACCCTGCGACTTCCGTATACCGTAGGCCCTAGTGGCTTGCTGTTTGCCAAGATGCAGTGCAATTTCTTCTAGTATTCATTTCTAAATATGTAAATAAGTGCTTCTAGACTTGTTTGTTGTGTAGATTTGACGTGCTTTGTTTTAATATTCTCTTATTAATAATCTACCCTAACTGAGGGTAGGCTAGTGCCCCTTGGTGGATGGCTCATAGAAACTTATTTGCAAATATTTCCTTAACATGTTGGATGTCATTCATACTTTAGTATAAGTGAGATAGTGGATAGTGAGGTCAGTGGGTCTGATATATATATTTTTATTGTTTTTATTATCTAACTGTAACACTGGTGATAGTCAACGTGTTAACCAATTTTATTTTATTTATTGGAAGAAATGTTACAGCTATTGCATTTGCATAAAAAATATAAAAAATACTTTTTGTTTGCCAAAGTAGATTTCACATTATACATTTTATTTAACGAATAACAGCTAAATTAGGTTATTGATCATTAAATTATATACATACATTCAAACATATGATCAAGCCTTTATCCCTAATGGGGTAGGCAGAGCGCAAACGACCTATACAGAGGTTGTTCCGCCACATCTGACAAGTTCTGAGGGTTATTTAAGATAGATTTGTAGGTATATTGCTGTAGTGACAGGTAGTCAGCCCATCGCCTAAATTACAATATACTGAAACCCTTAGATCCCTTAGCTGGTTTATACAGCATGCTCAGGAGGAAATGCATTTGGCACATTCTACGTTTTTCTTTCACTCCCAGGCCAGCATAGAAGGTAATTAAATTATAATTATAATGCAACATGATTATTTAATTTGCAGTATGTAAGTTCATTGTTTGAATAAAATCCCATGAAGTAGGTAAGCACGTCTGGAAGGCACGTATTTCTTCGTAACTTTATTTGCTAAAATCTGAGTGTTTCTTTTCTTTCAACGGGCGTTGCAATCAGATGGCACGGTGTGTTGTTTGAGGGAGTTTGTTATGCAGCGCACGGTATTGCGCCTGTTGGAGGGCACTGCGTGTAAACCTACGAAGCTACAGAACCTTTCGACTCATTAAAGATAACATCCATTGTCTAGTGGTATCTGGTACATTTCGCGGAACTGGTATCTTCTTAGGCGAAATTTGCGTGTTTCAAGGAGTTTTGCTACAAATGGCACCGAAGGAGGAGAGATCCAGGAAAGGGTTCGAGAGGGTCGATAAGTGACTAGAGAAGATCAAGATAGCAACTGATGAAGATGGAGAATCATGAAGCGATTAAGGTGTGAGGAGAGTAGGAATCGAGAGGCGATCGGAGGAAAAAGGAAGAAGATAGGAGCCGTGCTGTGAAGTCCTGCCCCAGAGTGGGGAGAGTGCGACTAATTGTCCTGGCCCAGAAAGGGGAGAGTGCGACAAAAATAAAATTTGTAGGGACAGAGAATGCAGGCAGTGCTTTAGCGTATGCTTTGTAAGTCCCCTGTCTTCTTCTTTTGTCGAGTGGGTATCGAGTCTATCGACCCGATGAACCCAGGTGTCAGAGTTTTTAAACCGCCTAGTAGTACCAGGCTTCTGATATGGTTTGAGTAACGACCACTATCAAAGACAGCGATCGGGACCGACGGCTTAACGTGCCCTCCGAAGCACGAAATATTTTTCTTTTTCGGACAATCAGGTGATTCAGCCTGCAATGTCCTAACCAAACTGGGGAAAAATTCACAAAGTGATAAATTCTCAAATATCAACTTTGTGTTTCCCCCCTGGGAATCGAACCCAGGACCTCCGGATCAGAAGTCCATGACACTAGCCACTAGACCCCGTGGTCTAGTGGCTAGTGTCAGGCAGTTGCCGGCAGTCCCCCGCACGTCCCGTTGTTTCGGTCTGACACGGTCCTGATGACCGAGAGGTCGGTAAACCAGGGAATACTATGCATAGAGTCCCGAAAACATAATAAATTCATTCTTTACAGATGTACCTTTGTCTGTAATTCTGTAATTTGTGTAATTTGCTCCATTTATTTCCATGCTGGACTGGGAACGAGAGAAAAACATAGAATGTGCCAGATGCTTTTTCTCCCAGGCATGCTGTAAGAACCAGCTAAGGGAGCCGAAGTTTCAGTATATTGCAATTTAGGCGATGGGCTGACAACCTGTCACTACAGTAATATACCAACAAATCTATCTTAAATAACCCTCAAAACTTTGTCAAACGTGGCGGAAAGACCTTCGTTTAGGTCGTTTACGCTCTGCCTACCCAGTTAGGGATAAAGGCGTGATTATATGTATGTATGCTCCAGCAACAGTCATTTTCATTACACCAATGTTTGCGCAATTAAAGATCCCGTTAGCCGTTTACCACCAGATAATGATGTAGCGATTGCAACTGTATGTTAAGAAGATTAGGATTCAATTTGCATAGCCATTTTGGAGAATATTCCGGGAATGAAGCTAAGCTGCTTATTGTATCCGATGCAGGTTGTTGCGGCGCTGCTACAACCTGTTAGGTCAAACAACATACATACACACATAAAGTTCTTCCATGCTGGACATAGCGAGAATAAAAAAAATGTTGTGCGGGCTGAATTTCCTCCCGGTCATGCTGTAAAATCCAGCTAAGGGATCAGAGGGTTTCAGTATATTTTAATTTAGGCGATGGGCTGACAACCGTCACTGCAGCAATATACCTAAATATCTATCTTAAATATCCCTCCAAACTTTGTCAGCCGTGGCGGAATGACCTTTGATTAGTTCCTTTACGTTCTGCCTTCCCATTAGGAATAATTAAATTAACGCAAAAACTGCAGTTACTAATATTAAAACCAGTTGACAAAATACTGAGGCTCGTATTTATAATCAGCACTTGAGATTGACAGCCAGTTTGACTTCGTATCAGAAATGTCATTTCAGTACAAAATAGGCTGACAATCTGTCACTGCAGCAATATACGTGGGACACTCAGAAAGATTTGCGACACTAAAAAAAAATGTTCTACAGGTACATATATTTTCATTAAATCTTTTCAAAGTACTCTCCACCAGCCTCTATACAAAGATTCATGCGTCTGAACCAGTTTTCAAAACACTTTTTTCAGTCCGCCGTAGACACCTCGTTTACAGCTTGCTCGAACGCAGCCAGCGCATCTTCCGGCGACGAAAATTGTATCCCCTTGAACAGATTTTTTATTTCTGGAAATAAAAAGAAGTCACACGGTGCTAGATCAGGGCCGTAAGGAGGGTGACCCAGGTGTTTGACTGGTGTGCTGTCCAGGAAGTCCCTCGTTTTAAGCGCGGTGTGTGCAGGCGCATTGTCGTGGTGGAGCAGTAGTCCGCGGAGCCCTGTGTTTGGTCGCTTGTTGCTCACAACAGAAATAACTTCTGGTAAACATTTGGTAGTATACCATTCGGCGTTAATGTTTCTTTGATCTCGTAAAGGAATTGAGGCCAAGTGGCCAGTCAAATTAAAAAAGCTGGCGATCAAAATCTTCCCCCCGCTTCGAGATCGCTTCACTTTGGTAGGCGTTGGTTCATTTTGAAACACCCAAACTGTCGACTGGCGCTTGGTTTCTGGATCGTATTGATAAATCCAGGACTCATCACCTGTTACGATGTCGTAAACACGCCGAGACGAGCCTGCTTCAAATTTGTTCAGCATATCACGGCACTATTCCACCCGGGCCTGCTTCTGAGCGTCGGTGAGGTAGTGTGGCACCCACCGCGATACTATCCTCCTCACGCGAAGATGCCCTTGTAGAATCTCGTGAACGCTTCCCGATCTAATCTTTAATATGTGCTGAATCTCCTGATATGTAATTCGCCTATTATCTTGGATTAAATTTTTCACTGCTAGCACGTTTTCTTCCGTAATAGCCGTCAAAGGGCGACCGCTTCTTTCTTCATCCCCCAAGGTTGGTCGACCACGCCTAAATTCGATATACCAACGATACACGGTTGCCTTGGAGGGGCTTTCATCCATAAATGCCATTTGAAGTCTATCGAACGATTCATCCGGTTTCAGGCGACACTTGAAATCGTAAAAAATCATAGCTCTAAAATGTTCCCGGCGCAGATCCATTTTTCAGTAAGACACGATACTTTGAATTGGCTCGCAAAAAATGTGGAGGGAAATTTTGAAAATGGAACACACATATTTTTACTTACAAGTAATCATATTTTCAAAAAAGATTCCACTCTGCCATATATAAAAACTATTTATCGCAATACTTTCTGAGTGGCCTGGTACCTAAAAATCTATCTTAAATATCCCTCAAAACTTTTTCAGCCGTGGCGGAATGACATTTGATTAGGTCGTTTACGCTCTGCCGACCCCATTAGGAATAAAGGCGTGGCGTGGTGTGGTCTTTGTCGTTAAGTCCGCCCATTCCGCTTTTTTGTACATAAAGTTAAATAAATAAATAAATATATGTATGTACGTACATACATAAAATCACTTGAGAGAGTTTTTAGATTTTAATGTGTATTGCTGTAGTGACAGGTTGTCAGCCCATCGCCTAAATTACAATATACGGAAACCCTCGGATCCCTTAACTGGTTTTTACAGCATGCCCGGGAGGAGTTGCAGCTACATAAATTAACGCAAAACCTGCAGTTACTAATATTAAAACTAGTTGACAAAATACTGAGGCTCGTATTTATAATCAGCACTTGAGATTGACAGCCAGTTTGACTTCGTATCAGAAATGTCATTTCAGTACAAAATGGCCTGTCAAATCCATACTTATAATTACTCTCAACTTTGATATCGCCTCATAAATACGAGCTTGAGTTTCCCAACGCTACTCAGATTTTGTAAGTTACAGCCGTACCAGGATTAAGACGATATTTGGAGCGATGTTGACATAATATTCTACTGCTTGTTCCATTTTCGTTAAATCTCTGTACACATTGCCGGTGACGTGTGTAATATTTGTTATGATTTACGTTTGTCAGCTCAGCATTATGAATAATACTCCATGGAAACTAGTTAGGCCTGGCATGCAAGGAGAAAGAAGGAATATGCGAGTTATACTTATTTGTACAGGTATGAACTAAGGCTCGTAATTACGAAGTGATCTCAATCTTGAGAGAAGTATTAAGTATGGATTTGACAGGCCAGTTTGTACTGAAATAACATTTCTGATACGAACTCAAACTCGCTGTCACTCATGAGCGCTGATTATAAATATGGCCCATAGCTACTCTCCACTTTTTCTGCATGCCAGGTTTGGCGCAACATGCTGATCACATTTAATTTAAGATTTTAAGACCATGTTTGCCTGTTAAATTATATTTCCTTTCATTTAATATGGGTCCATCGGGTCCATATACTCGATACCCACTCGACAGAAGAAGAATATGAAAGAAAGAAAATAATAAATTCGTTTCTGGCAGGAATCGAATCTGCGTCTCTGGTATGCCGGCCGGTCCATCACTCTACCAACTGAGCTACAGAAACAGTAGCGGGAATGACGAATTTATCATAGTCTTTCTTATGCACACGTCATAGCGACGTTAATAAATGAATTTATTATTTTATTTCTTTCATATTATATAAAATAAATAGCATTGTGAATGCTAAAAATCTTTAAAATATATATATTACATTTCATTTCTAACAAAAAAAAAATATGCATTTTTACCTAGAATCGTAGATAGTTTTATTGAAAGTTATTTTGTTTTGTCAAACGGTCACCAAAGTAAATGTGCTACACGTTTTAATAATACTAGAGCAAGCAATAACACATACATACATAAAGTCAGGCCTTTATCTTTTACGGGGTAGTTCGCCCGTTGAAAGGCATTTTTGCCACAAATTTTAGATGGAATAATAATTATTTAATAAATGTGTATTCACCAGAGTGGCAAAAAACTGAGTTTGGGAAGTTAATCTAACAAATCGGTTGTTAACCCTATGACTAAGCACATTCTCATTTGTTATTCTATCGCTTCCAGTCCAGCATGGAAGAAAAGTTTTGTTTTTTCAAAATGTAGTTACAAAACTGGCGAGCTTTTAGCCAGAGGCGATCTCGTCCCGTCATCCTGATTGCTTCCACCCCCAACAGACTGGAAATTACTGCAATTAATGTTTCATTTCCATCTACTTGCGGATAAAAGGTAACGATAATTACCCATTCATAGCTTTTAAAATTAAATTATTTTTTATTGCAATCATAAATGCGGACAGTTTCTTTGGACAAAACAAAAATAAATTTTGCTGTATAAGAATGATGTATGGAAGATACAAATTGTTCTCAGTTTTAGACGGTAAAGTGGCTCTCCAGGAAAAGTTGGAAGACGTTATAAAAACCACTCCACAAAGTGCGTAGGACGAGCTGTCGATATAGAGGGTAGATGATAAATTTGCCGCATCAGCCGCGGCTGACACATCGACATGTGATGTGACCCGTTTTTGTGATCTTCTGACACGATCTTGCGGTGATAGTGTAGGCCTAATCATGTATAAAAAAATACAATATTCTTAAGAGGTTATTATAATATTACTTAATCAGCGATACTTGCTAGATTATGCGGTGATTTATCATGCATCGTCCGAAATGCCGATAATTCTAGTTCCAGCTAATTCAAATTTTATTATTTGAATAACTTTTAGCGTAGCTGTAACACTTGTAAACAGCTGTAACGATTCCGAAGTTCTACGGTTTTATGGTGAATTAAATAAATAATTTTGTAACTATCATCAGTTTTTTTTGTTCAAAATATGTACTGAACTGTCATCTCTTAAGTACTGGAACCTCTAATTGAATAACAGTGTCTTGTTACTGGATAATCATCAAGGAACCGATGAGGCGCGCAGCGCTCCCGATCCGATTTCACAGGACAAGACACTTTTAAATTAATTTAGACCCTTTGTTTAGAATTTATTTTGACAGACCTCAGGCGCCCGCCGCGCTCAAAAGTAATCTGTTCTTAGTACAGACTGGACACACTGGACACTGTGACAGTTGCTAGTGAAGCTCTTCGTAGTTTTAGGGGACAGACTAATTAATATATAATTCTATTTTTAAGAAGACAACCTTTTAGAAGAATAAATACCCGTGGTGTCAGTAGTACCTATCATTTGAGTTGTACCATTAGTGGTAACTTATAACACATCCATACCTGTTGGTAGCATGCTGACAGCGTATGACAAATCACTGAGATTAGTTCTTTGATGCAACCGGCGGGTTGTATGTACCCTAATCAGCATAGTGATATCACCCTGATGACTTCCTGACTCATTTGCCAGACCCAATATTACGATACCAAGCGAGATTGTGCTTGGTTGACCAAGCACTAAGCGCTTAGGAATATGAAAAACTAATTACCACTTCATTTGCTTTTAAAAAGTAAATGCTATTCCTTTTACCTGATTTAAATTAGGTTAAGTCTGAAATGTATTTGTTTTTTTTTTAGAAGGCAATAAATTATTTTTTATCTTTATCTTTATATTAATTTTTATCAATCTTTTAAAATGAAAACAATCAGTACTCATAGATTTAATAACGCTGCATATTGTACTTTACGGTCTACTTATTATACAAAACTGCTTTTACTTTACAGGCTTTAAGGCTTACTGTCATATCGGAGAGACGGTGGTCGTCTCAGCGGTCTGCCTAGCCGTTTCCCAGTGGGATGAGCTGAGCACACCGAATTACTCTGTTTTACGACGATCCCTCGGGAACACCGCTTAAATGGGCCGGGTAATACTGCTTACACCTGACCCGGGTAAGGTTAAGATATGTAATGAAGTTAACATTTGGAACTAATAAATTCTTGTAAGAATTGCATGGGGCATGATGTTTATCACAATTTAAGAAATGACTCAGAGTCACAGCTCTGGCAATATTTGCGTCTGTATAAACATTGTAGGTAATTGGTTATTTTTTGCACTGCTCTACCAAAATTTTTATAAAATAAAAATGTTTCCCGATGATTCGGATTTAGATTTATTTGGATCACATCACTAATTCTCTTGGCCGTAGCTCTCATAACCTGCGGCGACGACTCTCACTAAACTCTTAACCTCGAATTTGAGAAGCAAGTGAAATGAATTACGCTGGTAAGTAATTAATTAAGCAATTTAGTTCATAAAAGAAAACACTATATACAGAATGTTTCAAAATACAATAAGTATCTGTTTATAAATTCGATTTAAATCTAGAATGAAACAGACTCACGTTGCTACAAAGCTGCAAATTCTCGAACTTTCTTCGCAAAGGTATTCTACAGAGCCATTACACGGGCACGGATAGAAGAATTGGTTGTCAGAGCTCAACCGCTCCTCTGAAGCAGACAATAGGTCTCATTCCTCACAGTGGCAGGTAAGTAATGACTTGAAGAAGGGATCCACACGCCGTTGTAGTGTGCACGGATAGTGTCCCATAGTTGGTGCGGGAACACTCGATTTACACATGACGTTACTGAACGTGAAAATTCACTCCTCTTGGAACTAATGTACTTCGGTGGTCTGTGCTCAACTATTTACTGTTATGGAATTCTGATACTCTGTATGTTGCATCTATACCGTTGGTACAAATTTTCGTATTTATAATCAGCTTTTGAGACTGACAGCAGGTTTGAGTTCGTATCAGAAATGTCACTTCAATACAAAACGATCTGTGAAATTAACACTTAAGATCGCTCTCAATCTTCAGATCGTTTTATAAATACGACCCTAAGTTAGTATCTAGATTAACTAAAATTTCACGACTTAAACAAGAAAAAATAACACAAAGAAATAAGTTAAAAGTCTGTGTCGCAAAACGAGTTCATTACCCTCATCGCAATATAGCACAGGAGCCAGTGACACAGTGAGAGCTCGCTCAATGCTTCATACCGTTCACTCGTCGAGCTCTTGACCGGGATCTCAGTTGAAAGCTGTGTGTGAGTGAACTATTCGCAGCAATCTATCGTAGCTTCAACTGCGCGAAATACTGATGTTACTGACTCTTGCTCAGTAGTAAAATTAAAAGTAGTGAATGGGGCAGGCAGAGCGTAAACTACCTACACAAAGGTCGTTCCGCCACGTCTGACAAAGTTTTGACTGTTATTTAAGATAGATTTCCAGGTATATTGCTGTAGTGACAGGTTGTCAGCAAATCGCCTAATTTACAATATACTGAAACTCTCGGATCCCTTGGCTAATTTATACAGCATGCCCGGGAGGAAAAGCAACTGGCACATTATAATATGTTTTTTTCTCGCGCCCATGCCATCATGGAAATATGCTGTATGTAAGTAAGTTGCTGAGAAATTGCAAATAAATTAGTATATTATCAAATATACAATCTACTCGTACGTATATAATGGCAACAATCAATGGGCAACAGACACAAATTTTTGCCTACTTTACAAATTAATACGTTTTTCAAATCCTCACTAGTTAAATCCAAGCTTTGTCCTTTAAACACGAGTGTCCAATTTGTTTGTGTCTGGAGGCCCTTATCCAGTTTTTGTATTCGCTAATTTAATTACAATCTCCAACGAAAGAAAGAATTCAATAAAAAAGTAAGACAACACCGTCTAGCCAAAGCCAATAAGTTGCTGAGAATCCTTTTCTTTCAATTGGATTCGTTTTAAATGCTTAAGATGTTTTGATGCGTTTGTTTGTGTTGTGTTCTAATCGACATATATTTTGTTTTGCCTTTGTATTTTTTCAGATTTCTGCTTCGTTTATCTACACTAATATTATAAAGAGGAAAGATTTGTACCTATTTTTGTATGTTTGTATGTTTGTAATGAATAGGCTCAAAAAGTACTGGGCCGATTTAAAAAATTCTTTCACCAATAGAATGCTACATTCTTCCAATTTGACATAGGCTACATTTCATTTTGAAAAAAAATAGGGTTCCTTGGTAAAATTTGAACAATTTAACCGAAGGTGTAGATAAATGAGTCTTAAAATGTCTTTCGTCGAATGCGCTGCCGAAACTATTGGCAATAGAACAAAATAATGTACAACAATATTGAAGAACATCATAATGTCTACAAAAAACTCCGCGGTAGCATATGTCCAACTATTGCAGTTATGTCACTACAACAACTTTTTTAGTATAGGTAGATACATTTTTAGTTGAAAGTTGTCAACGTTTAATTTAGACTATATATATATTTTATTCGACTCTGCTTTTATTCTAATTACTTAAAAAAAAAAATTGTCTACCCCGTGCGAAGCCGGGACGGGCTGCTGCAATATAAAGGCACAGGGGAAAAATAAATAAACTTTGTAAGCTAGTCGCAGAAATTTTCCCGATCAAACTAGCGTTCTAAATCTTCAGAAACATTTTAAATCTTTACAATCCATTCGTGTATAATTGACATACTCGTAAATCTCAGAGTAATGGCCAGCATATTTTAATTTTGATTATATATACGGCTAATAGGGTCAGTTTTTCAAGTTAATCCTTTAGTGAGTTAGTTACACGAAGCTGTTACCTCATTAGTGTGTAAAGTGTAAGTGAGCTGTGAGGTGGAACCTAGTCCAGTGTGTCGTTAATTGCTACCCTAGCAATAAGGCCGCCTAATTGTACTCTGTTTGTTTTGTAATGTTTGTTTCTGTACAATGTATTGTTTATGTGCAATAAAGAATATTTGTATTGTATCGTATTGTCGGTCGTATGCCGGCACCATGTTGCTTCACTCAAATTGCCATCCCGTACAATGACGTAGCATCTACATAAATAAGTAGTAGGTATTTTTTTACATTGTATTTTGCTTGTTTTACCTTTCAAAATTACTCGCAGCTTATAATTTTTTCCCATATAGATGAAAAGTCAAAGAAACAGTTTATTTTACCTCATTAAAACAACATTATGTAAATATTTACTTTTAAACTTTATTGCTGCATGACAATCGCGCCAAGAATTGTAAGGAAAACCAAGATAACAACTTGTAAGGTATTACTATTATCTAAATTGTATAGATTAAGCAGTGGAACTTCTTACATGCTGGCCTGGGAACAAGAGAAATACATAGAATAAGCCAGCTGCATTTCCTCCCGGGCATGCTGTAAAAACCAGCTAAGGGATCCAAAGGTTTCAGTTAATTTAGCGATGGGTTGACAACCTGTCACTATAGCCATATACCTACAAATCTATCTTAAATAACCCCTAAAACTTTAACAGACAATCTATTTGAATTTCTCAAGACATTTATTTTTGATCAGTCGAATGGTACGGTCGTGGATCGGTTACTTTCGATCGGCACCTGACATGGCTTAACGATTGATATTCACGGTATTAAACAATATTATACCGGGACGAACAGCTTAGCGTGCCTTCCGTAGCACGGACGTAGCACCGAATAAACGTACATATGAAATTTGAAAACCGAAAAACACATTTGTACGTGGTGGGGTTCGAACCATGACCTCCCGCTCAGGAGGCAGCGGCCCTATCCACTACACCATATGGCTCTAAATAAAAAAAAATATACGCAAATAAAATCTATTTTGCAGAAACATTTCAAAACTCAACCGTAACCCCACTATTCAGCCTACGCGTGGGGCTATGAAAAGTGGTGTGAACAAAGTTTTGCTGCAACGTTGGAGTTTTTATAACGTTGTAATTGCAGCGGTCAAAACACGTTTACACTCTACCCACATAATACTTTATTTACTTTGTTGCGAGTTGCACTTTGTTCGCCGACAACTTTACTACTCAATCAATCACTCGTTTTGAACTGAAGGCAGTTTACAGTTTACAAAACTAGAACAAATTGTAAACGAGTTACTAACGAATATTATTCTCAGGGCATTTCTGGTTTATCAATATTTATGTGCTTTTTCGTAATTCATATCCAACTCATACCAGCACACAGAGCCATTATTGCCATGAATGCAGTAAAGCGGCAAGCAAACAGTTAAAACCTGAAACATGGTTGCAGGTTTATGATGTATGCACAACACAACGCAATGCTTACAGCTCTCACTACTGCAAGCGGCATATACACGGCGACTGAAATAAGTACATAATTTTAACCGACTTCACTACATAGTATAAAACAAAGTCGTTTTCTCTGTCCCTATATCCCTATGTATGCTTAGATCTTTAAAACTACGCAACGCATTTTGATGCGGTTCCTTTTAATGGATAGAGTGATTCAAGAGGAAAGTTTATATGTATAATACATGCATAATATAGTAGAGAAACACTGATAATTTCCGTGCGAAGCCGGGGTGGGTCGCTAGTTTAATATAAAAGGAAAAGCATATTTTTAGCACTCACAATGCTATTTTTACTTCACATAATATGAAAAAAGAAAATAATAAAACTCTCGCTACTGTTTCTGTAGCTCAGTTGGTAGAGTGATGGACCGGCAGTCCAGAGACGCAGGTTCGAGTCCTGCCAAACGAATTCATTATTTTCTTTCTTTCATATTATATAAAATAAAGAGGTTTCCATTCGTATTTATTTATTTTTATTAAGAACGATGCCCTCTGATAATTATTACTTAAAACCATAAAGAGAGATCAATTTAAAATTTATTTTCTTGTTTGATAAGGATTTTTCCAAGCGGTGGCCCTGTAGGTCATCATCATGGCGGAAAATTAGAGTAATCAAGGGATTTTTTCATATAGGGAAAAAAGATATTGGTTCATTTTGCTTCATAGCGATCCGCACTTTTACTTCTTCCTAGAAGCTTTTGAAGGCGGTTTCTTTTTATAACAAAATACTGTAATCTATTTCATGTTGCAGACTGGTTTGAGTGTGAAAAAGTCTGCAAGTGTTACCCTCTTTTTAGTTACTGAATGTTGAAAGTTGTAAGGTTTCTAGAGTGCCAACAAACATGATTTCGATAAGTGCAAAATGTATGAATTGAAATATTGCATTGGCTTTTTATCGCAACATAACAATATATGAGATTTATTGTTATGTTCCTGAAACATTTCATAAAATCGACGATATATTTTGCTAACAGAGGCATGATATGGTTAGAACAATTATTATAATGGTAACAAATTATTTGTCAATTAATTTAAAATTATATTTGTTATTCGCAATACGTTTCCGTAAATATATGTTAGAGAGCTTACGCAGTGAATTACGAAACTTGTTAACATTCAAATTCACATGGCGCGAATTTTATTTGTATCACAACTCTTAAAGTTCTTGACGCAAAGGAATACATACAGCTCCAACTTATAGCAAACGTATTCATATTGTGCTAAAGATGGAGGTTTCACACAGCGGATGACAATGGGCTTAATTCTAGGTTTGCCGGCTAAAACTAAAATTAAAATCTTTTTGTCACTTCAGACTTAAAAATTTGGAAATTTTAGTATTGAAAGTGACTGATAGATTTTAATTTTAGTTTTAGTGGGTGAAATCTAGAATCGAGTCCAATAACAAAACAAAAATGCTCTTGAATTGCGCTGGTGCGTCATGCGCTTAATGTAGTGTTATTGCTGCAGCTCAGCGGCAAATTTCGAAGAAAAATATTAACCAGCGTTCACCACGAAATTATTATATATTTTTTCTGTCGAGAGGTTTTTTAAATAGACGAATGACCCAATTAACTCAGAAACCAGATGATTGGGCTATGCCGTGGTTTGTGTGACTTCAAAAACATAGATTTAGACCGGGGATTTGAAGTAATGATGTTATGCAACCTGCATGTCCCGAACTAGGTAAAATATCACAAGGTTATAAGTTGACAAATATCAACATGTTCCCCGTGGGAAACAAACCTTCGACCACATCGGGAGCCTAAAGCTCAGACTGCTAGACTACGTAGGCTGATTGAAAAAACACTTCTCCTTCCAAAGCTCAAACAACTCACCAGACCTTGCTGTTTAGCAATAAGGCCGCCAATTTGTACTATTTATTTGTTTTATTTTATTTTCTCTTGTGTCTTTTCTGTGCAATATAGTATATTCTTATCTTATCTTATCTTATTCTTAAGCTTTTGATGATAAATATGTGCGCGAACATCGAGATTGAATTAATTTGGTTAATAACTTATCTCGAGAGAGTGGGTGAGTTCAAAGCAAGGAAGTTTGATTACTTGAACCTGTTTGAGTCTCTCATACCCCTTCTTATATTGTAACTTGGAAGAGGCTTTTATATGGAAAAATGCGCTAAGAAAGAACATGATTAAAATTTTAAATACTTAAAAATAATACTGTAATTTACTCGATGCGCTGACAAGCTGTCACTACCACAACAGCAATATAAAAAACCTGTCAGATGTAGCGGAACGACCTTTGTTTGGGTCGTTGACGCTCTGCCTACCCCATAAGGGATACAGATGTGATAGTTTGTAATGTATGTTTATAAACATAACTCTATTTAATGTATTTGATAAAGTTTCGTCTTATTAAGTGTTTTTTTTTTAATTTCTAGTCATATAATTTTTGAACTTCTCTGACATGATTTTATTTAACGACCACACGAAAGCCAGCGACCGTTATGTAATGATTTTTCAATAGGCATTGTGGTCTAGCAACAATAAATTTCATTACTTTTCAAAAGATAAGTCTGCATTTATCATCACTAATAATAATTTAATTTCGAATTAATTATGTATCGCGTTGCCTGTCAATATAATTTTCAACATAACATTGTTTATCGTTACGAAATGTTTACATGTAATTAATATCTTCATTCGTCAAATAATGAACGCCTACTAACGCCACCTGATCATTAATTAATAATAAATTCTGAATAATGACTGTATTAATCATAAACCGACTTCCAATGAACATTAAAATAATTACACTGAAATAATGAATGTAGTTATAAAGCAGGTTATTATTGCAGACCTAGATAAGAGAAAACTACGCGACCACATTAAACTATATAAAAGTAAGCATGTTATTTGCTTCCTATTATTTGTATTCCATGCTGGACAGGAAGCAAGAGAAAAACATAGAATGTGTCAGCTGCATTTCCTCCTAGGCATGCTGTAAAAAGTAGCTAAGGGACCCGAGGGTTTTAGTATATTGGAATTTATTCGATGGGCTGATAACCTGTCACCACAGCAAAATACCTACAATTATATCTTAAGTAACCCTCGAAACTATGTCAGACGTGGCGAAAAGACCTTTGTTTAGGTCGTTTACGCTTTGTCTACCCAATCAGGGATAAAGGCGTGATCATATGTATGTATGTTGTTTTAATAATTATCATTCCCAGTCCAGCATAGAAGAATTTATTTATATCATTCTTTGGTTGAACTTAAATAAATATCACACTCTATATTTACAATTGGTACCTATTTGAACAAATATTTTTAACGCACCGAAAAGTAAATATTTTTACTGCATTAAAGATTGCGAGCAATATTAAGTATGGATTTGATAGAATTTCTAGTAATGAACTCTAACTCGCTATCAGTCTCTGGTTCTAATTTTAAACTACGGGACTAAGAACCGAAATCGGATCAAACGGACTGGTTTAAGCTGAACTCAAAACTCTGATAGATGGTGATTTCTTAGGTTTGCGGTATCTACTGTAATCTAAGGCCGTGGTCGTACTCTATCTCGCCGCCATCTTTCATCGCTACAGAAATGCAAATTGCTCTATGATGGTTCATAATTTCCGGTTATTAGGGCACCCATTACTGTAATCATTTTCTTTAATGTAATAATAATTTTAATGAAATGTTTAAATTATTAAAATAATCGTGCTGTTTCAGTCACGTAAAACTTCAACGGATAACAGACAAACAAACTTTTTATACTATTTGAAAACATCAGAATTACAAATGCTGCGTATCTTAATTTTAAACGTTGCTGTCCAAAAGAAAACAAAGAAGAGTACAGATGGCACATGTTTTTTATCGTTGGTACATACATATAATCACGCCTTTGACCCTAAAGAGGTAGGCGGACCTTAAGCAACCTAAAAAGAAGGTCGTTTTGCACGTGTGACAAAGTTTTGAGAGCGTATGTTTCATTTAAGATAGATTTGCTTTTTGATTTTGATATTGCTGTAGTGAGGTTGTCACTACAGCAATATTTCGCCTAAATTGCAATAAACTGAAACCCTCAGATCGCTTAGCTGGTTTTTACAGCATGCCCGGGAGGAAATTCAGCTGGTACATTCTATGTTTTGCTCTCGCTCCCAGGCCAGCATGGAAGAAACCTGTCCAAAAGTTGCAAATATTATCTCGCTCACTATATTTGTGAATTTGATTGTAGGCGTCGACGAATATTAAAATTGTTTTGCATAATATTTTTCCAGCGGTCGAATAGTTGGCGCATGTTTGTTTATCGTTGGTGACGCGAAATATTCGCTTTGTGACGAAGCGGCCATGTTTGTACATGCGCTACGAGCAGCTACGGCGTAGCGGCGTAGCGATGCTACGAGATTTAGCGCTACAAAATACAGATTGTAATGAAATACTTACCAAATGCTTTAACTTTCTTAATACTGTAGGATATAAGTTTATTCTATGATAGACTGGAAATACATAGAATGTGCCAGCTGCATCTCCTCCCGGGAATGCTCTTTAAATCAGCTAATGGATTCGAGGGCTTCAGTATTGTAATTTAGACGATGGACTGACAATTTGTCACTATAGCAGTATACATATATTTTACTAGAATAACCCTCAAAATTTGTCAGATGTGGAGAGACATTTATTCATATCATTTACGTTCTTCCAACCCCATTAGGGATAAAGGCGTGATTATATTATGAACGAATTAAGCCATTACAAATACCGAGAAGATTATACAACATCAACTGAGTATTAAACTGAGAATTTCACTAATACCTACCTACGCAAGAATTTAGCAAGATTCTTTCCTAGAACATAAGAACTTGCTTTGTCTGTGCTTACCAGCTTGAAGCTCGCCTCTCCCGATAATTCCTGAGATGATCTCGCAAGACTGCTAGTCTTCACCTGGAATTCCTAAGTGGGAAGGGAAGAGAAACTTTTCAAATAACTAAACCATATTATTGCATTCTTTTGTTTAGTTTTTCTTTTTCTTGGATTCAGTATAAACGACACGTATCTAAACACCAACTGATTTAGTTTTTCGATTAAAACATGGCAAATACATACCGAGTGTAACTTCCATGCTGGCCTGGGAGCGAGAGAAAAACATAGAATGTGCCAGCTGCATCTCCTCCCGGGCATGCTGTAAAAACCAGCTATGGGATCCGAGGGTTTCAGTATATTGTAATTTAGGCGATGGGCTGACAACCTGTCACTACTGCAATATACCTACAAATCTATCTTAAATAACCCTCGAAATTTGTCAGACGTGGCGTAACGACCTTTTCTAGGTCGTTTACGCTCTGCCTACCCCATTAGGGATAAAGCGTGATTATATGTATGTATGTATGTAAGGGACAGCGTCCCGCCAACTGATAGGTGTTGCTCAGTCAAAGACACTGAACAACTATCAGCAGGTCTTTTTTTAGCAAGTGAATAATAAAATTGGGATTTTCCATACAAAATGTTCAGCTTAGCAATAAGGCCGCCTATGTTGTACTTGTCTTTTGTTGTTATTTGTTGTGTCGTATGATGTATTATTACGTGCAATAAAGTATTTTTATGTTATGTTATGTTCACCTCGACAATTTGTATGGAAAAGCCAAATTTTACATTTACTTTCTAAAATATTTTTTTGGTGTAAGTTGTTCAGTATCGTTGACCGAGTAACCACTATCAGTTTGCGGGACGCTGTTCCTTACACACTGTATGATTTGATTTGACTGAGTCATCATTTGATCTACTTAAAGAACATCTAGGAGGGAAATATAGAGAGCACGAGAGGACGGGGAAGACCGAGACGAGCTTACATGTACCAAATAAAAGAAAAAGCTAAGGTCGTGTTGAACCAGGACGTCAAGAAACGAATGGCGATTACTCCACGAACAAGAGACCTACTCTTAAATTTAAAGAATAATCATTTGATCTGATTTGACTGAGTTATATACCTATATCTATCTATCTTCCATGCTGAACTGGGAGCGAAAGTAAAACATAGAATGTGATGCTGTAAAAACCAGCTAAGTGATCCTAGTGACTCAGAATATTGCAATATAGGCGATGGGCTGACAATCTGTCACTACAGCAATATACTTACAAATCTATCTTAAATAACCCTCAAAACTATGTCAGACGTGGCGGAACGACCTATGTTTAGGTTGTTTACACTCTGCCTAACCAATTAGGGATAAAGTCGTAATTATATGTAAGTATGTATGTATCTATCTACAAATATATTTGTTCTGATTTGACCAATAACAATGACAAATAGTGAAATATCCGCTGCGGTGGTTTGTCAATCTGCTCGGAATAGATTCATCGATATCACTGACCACAGTTCACAAAGTAAAACAAAAAATATCTAGAGGAAACTGCACTATCATAGTCCACAGTGATATTGGTATTATATAAATATACATACATATAATCACGTCTTTATCCCTAATGGAGTAGACAGCGCGAGTACGACCATATCAAAGGTCGTTTCGCCACGTCTAGCAAAGTTTTGAGGGATTTTTTAGATAGATTCAGACGTCAGCCTAAATTGCAATATACTGAAACCCAAGAATCCCATAGCTGGTTTTAACAGCATGCCCGAGAGAAAATGCAATAAGCACATTCTATGTTTTTCGCTTTCAGCGCAGCATGAAAGAAACACACAACAAGATTAAATATTTTATCAAATAGTTAGCTATATTTTTAAAGTATTCAAAACTAGTTTTTCTCATACTGGTTTCACCCTGAGTTTCCTTGGAAATAAGATAATTTACCAAGTGTGCTTTTCCAGAATACATCTATAATACAACAAAAAAATGTGAAATCCTACTTTCTTTTATCCTACTATATAATTAAACATTTGAATAACTAGATGTTTGTTACTCAATCACGTTTTAACCATTGAACGGATCAGGATGAAACTTGGAACATATGTAAGTAAGGACTTGGAAAAAGATTAGCAAAGACTAACTACTTTTTGTCGCGGACTAACATTTGTTTCCCCACGGTATACTCATTAACGCAGGTGAAACCGCGGACGGCAGGCTAGTTGTATACTAAATCCTTTTAGCTGTATGTTCATTAAATTAGAAAGTGCCAATCATTGTATTGTTTTACATACTAGTTAATAATTTGAGCAATCCGTGCAACGCTACGGGTGGCACTTAGTTGATTAATGTTTTCAATTTCATCCGTATTTTCCAAAATGCAATAATTAATACCAGTTTACGGTTGGTTTCCTCTGCGATGGGAAATTTAAATTTGTAACAATGTTTGCTTTTATGAACTGCGTAATAAAATTAAAATGATACAATTTCGATTATAATACAGTTTTCTACGTACAAAATGTTATCGACTCAAGTTACAAAACTTTTTCTGCATAACTGTTGCTTTCATAATAAAACAATAAAAACATAATTATATGGTTGATTTTATAGCGATTACAGTGGCTAAGACGCTCAAAATTAAACCATTTAACTAGAATAGACACCAATTTAATGCTATGCCAATACATTTTTTTTATTTAATTCACTGAGCCTTGGCCCTTTCACATCACTGCAGCACACATGTGCATATTGTGTAAACTACTTTGATTTATCTGTTTGTTTTATTGTATGTGTCTTTTTAAATTTCCGAAATGTACATATGTTTTGTAGAAATATGAATAAAGCGCTTTATCTATCTATCTATCAAAATGAATATAGTCCAAGAGCGTATCGCTCGCGGCTAACTCCTCAAATAAATCCATCCTTTCTTCCAGACTATTGGACTGTTGGTGTGGAGTATATTTATCTTTGCAATGGCTCGTTCTATTTTATCCACACACCATGCAATCCTTTGACAAACTTTCAAGATATACTGCCTCCGGCGTCTGCAGATACTTTACTATACTGTCATTGAATAAATTCCACATTGCAGTCTCTTTGTTTTTAACAAATTAGTGATGATGTTTCTTCCATGCTGGCATGGGAGCAAGAGAAAAACATAGAATATGTCAGCTGCATTTCCTCCCGGGCTGTAAAAACCAACTAAAGGATATTGTAATTTAAGCGATAGGCTGACATCCTGTCAATACAGCAATATACCTACAAATCTTTAGTGTAAGGCACTTTGGCCTTTTGTGAAGGATGACTGTGAGAGAAAACGAAACGCATCGGTTCGTTGTTTGTTGACCACTGATTTGTCTTCATTTCGACTCATCAGATGCGGAAGTGTCCGCATTACAGTTGGTTGCGTTGCGTTGATGTACCTGGTGAAAAAAAAAATATTGAAACTAAAATAACAGTTTAGCTAAAATAAAACTACAATAAACAACATTGTGAGATAATCAGTCTAAGGCCCGTATTTATACTCAGCTTTCAAGAGTGACAGTGAGTTTGAATTTAAATCAAAAATGTTATTTCAGTACAAAACGGCCTGTCAACTCAATATATTGATCTCAATCTTGAGATCGATTTATCAATACGAGCCTAACGAGTTTAGCTTAAATTCATACCAGACAGAAATAATTGCCTAGCAAGTGTGTGTACCGCTGTCCCAGTTTTGTATGTCACTTAAACAATTAGAAAGCTTTCATGGCTTCATAAAAACTTCATACAGCTGCTGCAACTTTCCCAACTTTGCTTACAATGTTTAGTCACACGGAATGTGCTTTGTAGCTAAAAGTAGGTTAGTAATATTTGAATGCTGCAGCTTCACGTTTACTAAGAGTTTATCTGAAAAGCTCGCTGAGCCGCAGAATATATCCCTCATGGCGTAGGCAGAGCGTAATCTACCTAAACAAAGGTCGTTCCGCCACGTCTGACTAAATTTTATGGATTATATATTATAGAATTATAGGTATATTGCTGTAGTGACAGGTTGTCAGCCCATCGCCTAAATTGCAATATACATAAACCCTCGGATCCTTTAGCTGTTTTTTCAGCATGCCCGGGAGGAAATGCAGCTGGCACATTTTATGTTTTTCTCAATCCCAGGTCTGCATGGAAGAAATAGAATTTGTAATAATACTACCGTGGCTGAGCGCTGGATTTGCGAGGTCCTTGCTCGATTTACATAAAATATGCTGAAATGATTGTGACATAATTTTTACAAGTCAGCACGTGGAGGGTTTCACCGGATTACTGAAGGTTCGCTTGTAATGATGTCGTCCCGAGCCCGAGTGAGGTTGTAAGGGTTCCCCTCCCCCCTCTTCACCTCGCCGCTACCCTTTTCCGAGCCTTTCTTGTGCCCATTACTTAACTATATTTATTTCATATTGTCACTGTTAAAAAATGTCCTGCCAGCACGTTTTTGAAAAAATAGTAAGTTAATTATTGCTAAATATTATTTTCTTTACAGCTTATTTAATATCAAAAAAGCATTAGGTATGTAAGCACCTGCGGGGTGTCTTGGGAAACGTTCGTTTTAGGAAACGGTGATTTTAGATTGGATGTTTTGGGAATTGGTGTTATGGGCAACGGATGTCCTCTGCCGAAAGGAAATTATAAAACTAACTGCTTCCGTGTTTTTGTGGTCAAAGCCATGGGCTTACGATCCAGAAGTCCTGGGTTCGATTCCCTTGGGGGGAACACAAAGTTAATATTTGTCCCTTTGTGAGATTTTCCACAGTAAGAACAATGCTAAATCCATGCTGGCCTGGGAGCGAGGAAAAAACAAAAAATGTGCCAGCTGCATTTCCGGCATGCTGTAAAAACTAGGTAAGGGATGCGAGGGTTTCAGTTTATTGTAATTTAGGCGATGGACTGACAACCTGTCACAACAGCAATATACCTACAAATCTTTTTTAAATAACCCTCATAACTTTGTCAGACGTGGCGGAACGACTTTTGTTTAGGTAGTTTACGCTCTGCCTCTTTCAATAGGGATAAAGTCGTAATTGTATGTATGTATATGTCGAACATTGCAAACTGCATATACATGATTGTCTAGAAGAAACGGGTTCCGTGCTTCGGAGGGTACCGTGCCCGTCGCTGTCGGTCCCGGTCACTGTTTCTAATAGTGGTCGATGTTGCTCCACGTCCGTAGGAACTACCTTAAAAAACCCTACACGTGACCTCGGGCGGTGCTAAAGGTGCAACAAAACTGGCTACTGCACGCAAGTGATGCCATACGATAAATAATTATTAAAAAATAAGCGCTTTACAATATCATTAAGAATAAAAATCCAAAACAGTTCGATTACCAAATCACCCATAAAAACTGCACTATGATTAACAAATGTTTCTTCTATCAGTTTCTATTTAAATGTAAATGAATGCAGCTATATGACTTATATGGACCGAAAGCTTTATCCGAGTAGAGTTGGTTTAATCAGAATCACGTACTGTCCAATCAGGATTAGTTTTCGTATGATATTGATGACTGCGAATCATCTGCTGATGCATAACAGCTCCTGAAACACAAATTAATGGAGAAGCAAATATTACCTCGTAGCTGATGTAGCATTAGTGCTACGGCGTAGCGAGCGAAGCTAAATGCTACGAATGAACTATCATGCGAATTTGATTTTCGATTGGTTTTTGTTCTGATTTGGAAAAATATTCACTTAAATATACCAGATGTAAGGGAAGCGTCTCGCATATTGATAGGGGTTGCTCAGTCAATGACAGTGAACATCTATCAAGGGGATTTTTTCAGAAAGTGAAAAAAAGAAATTACATTTTCCATACAAATTGTCTGATCGAGGTAACATTTTGTATGATTAAAACATATATTTTTTCACTTTCTTAAAAAAATCTTGCTCACTTTCTTAAAAAATGCTGATAGGTTCAGTATCACTGACTTAGCAACCCCTATCAGTTTGCGGGACGCTGTCCCTTACACCCGGTATACATTGTTTGAATTCAAATTAAATAGAATCTTCCGAACTCCAAAAAGAATGATAAAGATGAAGAAGACGTAGACTAGGTCACCGATAATCTCAGTATAACTAATCAGTTTTCTGCTGATGAGGTCGTTAGTGGTGTCACTCGATACTAACTTCCGAAATAGATTTAATCCTGAGGAATTTCAGAGTCATAACGGATATTAAGCCACTAGTTGTTATTAGTTGTGATAGGAATAAGTTTGGTATCTTGTAAAATCACTTTTTGTTACCTTTTTCTTACCTGAATTCAATTGAAAAAATATCCTGTTTCTAAAAGCCTCAAAAAGACACACAAAAACGCTTACATGTATTTAGAAGGTTACCTAAAACAAGCCTAAAACGCCTGATTCTTTATAAAATTGTTGTCATAAAGTGGCAGCAGTTTTGTGCGTATTTGTAAACGACAGACAAACAGCGGAATAGTCATTCATCTGACAAAATCATGGACACTCTTTGTACCGGTGATACATTATCAAAGTTGTGGGTTTTATAAAGAGGATCAACAAAAACTGACTGGAGTGAAACTCTGTGAAACTACACAATAGTAAAAAAGTACACAATCATTATTTTTTGCAATAAAACTTATAACTTAAATTAGAACTTAAACGTCAAAAAATAGTTATGACACTAATGGCTAGACAAGACAAGACGACATAAAAATAGATTTAAATTTCAAAAATAATGTTTCCTACAAAACATGTAACCTGTTCGTATCAAATGTCTTGGTATCATATCTGTGGTAAAGATTGTGTTCTTCTTATTACTTATCTAAGAAATAACCATATTTTATAGTTTATTTATCCATATATCACTGGAGGACCTGCTAAAATCTGGACCTCCGTGTCGTTAATCTATGGTTCACACCATTAGACCTGCCTTCGTGGTATAGTGGTCAGAGCCATTGGCTTACAATCCACAGGTCCTGGGTCCGATTCCCAGGGGGGGAACATAATGATGATATTTGTGAATTTCAGTCACTTTGTGAGGTTTTCCCCAGTTTGGTTAGGGCATTTCAGGCTGAATCACCGGATTGTCCGAAAAAAAAGAGGGTTCCGTGCTTTGGAGGGCACGTCAAGCCGTTGGCCCCGGTCACTATCTTTGATAGTGGTCTTTACTCAAAACCATGTCAGAGGCGTCATATATGTGCTACTAGGCGGTCTGAAAACTCTGACACCTGGATTCATAGGGTTGTTGTTAGACTTGAGAACCCACTCGCTAAGAAGAAAAAGATGACCACTAGACCATTTGATGTAACGATGGGCACCTACCCGTCAGACCTATCCGTCACCCGGTACAGTGACGTCACACTCACGCGAGAGTTGTATAATGACCTCAGCGGGACCATGAATTCAATTTCAATTTTATCTGTCTCTTTCAGTCTCATTCCAGATCCAAAATAAATACACATTTACTCCTGTCTTAAACATGTCAATAAGGACAAACTTTAAAGCCTTGAAAATTTATTTATACATTGTTTCAATTTAATTATAACAGGGATAATAATTTGCACACGTTTACAAATAAAGACAGTAAACATGAATACCCTCGTGGAGTAACTTGGTAAGCCTTAGTTTGAGAGTTGTTTTCGATTGAATTATAATGAGATAACGCCTCCCATTTCACCATGTACATACATACATACATATAATCACGCCTCTATCCCTAATAGGGTAGGCAGAGCGTAAACGACCTTAAACAAAGGTCGTTCCACCACGTTTGACAAAGTTTGAGGGTTATTTAAGATATATTTGTACGTATATTGCTGTAGTGACAGGTTGTCAGCCCATCGCCTAAATTACAATATACTGAAACCCTCAGATCCCTTAGCTGGTTTTTACAGCATGCTCGGGAGGAAATGCAGCTGGCACATTCTATGTTTTTCTCTCAGTCCCAGTCCAGCATGGATGAAACCACCATGTAACTGCACAATACGGACTGAAAGAGATAACTTCCCGCAAACTGAAATGGGTTGCTCTGTCATTGAAACTGAACTTTCACCAGGAAAATTAAGGAAACTAAATTTTTAACTTCTCAATTCAAAATGTCCATTATATAGTTTGTACGAGGAAACACAAAAAACATTTATTATTATTATTTAAACGTTTATTGCACACATGATCATACAGAGGACACAAACTTAAAAAAAAAAAACAATAGCACAACAGTTACAGCTTATCTTTCAAAAAAAATCTATTCCAGCTGACCTACGGTATCGTTTTCTGAAATTGATGAGAGTTGTTAAGTTTTTTTACCTATACAACCCCTATACCTGTTTGTGAGAAGTTGTCCTTTAACACCCGGTATAACTATACTATACAAGAACACACAAAAACAAAACGTGCTGGAAATGAGAAACTCTACAGTAAAACATAATTTTCTTCGTATTATCTCCATTTCATCATAAGTTAGAGAGCAGCGCCGTAGTGGGATAGTGCAGCTAGAACTGCAGTACGTCCACGCTTTAAATGAACGTGGTGAAAGAAAGAACTAACGTCGCCATCTTGAGATTCGTCTTAGATGTGACAGTTCCCCTTATACTGCAGCGCTCTCGACCGCATTCATTACGAACCGCGTCGCACTGCAAGCACGACCGTCGCCGAGTTAGAACAAGAGTAATAACATTTAAATGCGATTATGTCCCCATCTGCTTTCTCTGTTTTAGTTTTAGTTGGTGGGAGGTTTTACCTGCAGGTAGTTGTAAAGCAAGTGTTTTCTGTTTTTTACTTAAAGCTGGAAAACTATAACTTAATTGCCCAGTTATCAAACTCTTAAGATTTTATAAATAGTAATTAGAATCACAATTGCGGGTATAAGAAATTATGGAAAAAATTACCGAACTTTAGTATATCTCAACACGATTATCATCACCTTCCAAGCCTTATCTTGGCTAGCTAATCTAGGTGATTGAACGAAGGTTCTGGTTTTTACACAGAGCGACTGCCGTCTGACCTCTGAAACACAGAAGGGAAACCAGACCCAATCTTAGATTAGGTCAGAGTTTTCAAGCCGCCAATGCCTAGCACTGGCCTTTGACGTGGCTTAACAACTAATATCTACGATATTAAACGTTATTAACCGGGTTCAGCGGCTCAACATGTCTCCGAAGCATGTAAAAAGCGCAATTAAATTCGAAAACCGAAAAACGCATTGGTACGTGAAGGGGTTCGAACCACGACCTCCCGCTCAGAAGGCAGCGGCCCTATCCACTACACCATCGGGCTCGCTAGTATATCTCAACACGATACAAATCTAATATTCATACTTATCTGCATTCAGTGTATGTGTGTGTGTGCTTGTGTTTGTGTAATGAGGATGCAGGTTATTGCGGGACGGAACTGTGTCGTACACCGGTAAGGGATGAGCGAGATGTAAGATGAGGCGGGGAAAGCAGGATTTTATCTTAGCTCATAGTTTTAAAGGGAATTAATGTTTTATGTTATTAGGTATACAAAGAGCCCGATGGTGTAGTGGATAGGGCCGCTGCCTCCTGAGCGGGAGGTCGTGGTTCGAATCCCACCACGTACCAATGTGTTTTTCGGTTTTCGAATTTCATATGTACGTTTATTTGGCGCTTTTTCCGTGCTTCGGAAGGCACGTTAAGCCGTTGGTCCCGGTTAATATCGTTTAATACCGTAGATATTAGTCGTTAAGCCATATCAGAGGCCAGTGCTAAGCATTGGCGGCTTGAAAACTCTGACCTAATCTAGGATTGGGTCTGGTTTCCCTTCTGGGTTGCGGAGGTCAGATGGCAATCGCTCTGTGTAAAAATCAGTACCCTCGTTCAATCCCCTAGATTAGGAAGCCGACCCCGTGAGTTACGGGATAAGGCTAAGGAGATGATGAGAAGATAATGAGGTATACACAAGGCCTTATATGCTATACAACTTTGATTATCAACTTGTAACGTCCTCATTACACAATTTGTATGATACTTATAAAAGCTTGTCGCGAGACTTACCTATGTAGATTAAATAAACAAATAAACGAAATCGAATCATAATTTTATTGAAATAGGAATAAAAGACATGTAAAATTGACTTTTATTCCTATTTCATGCAAATTACGATTCGATTGATACATATAGTCACGCCTTTATCCCTCATGGGGTGGGCAGAACGTAGAAGGCCTAAATAAAGGTAGTTCTGCCACGTGTAGCGACAGGTCAGCCCATCGCCTAAATTACAATATACTGAAACCCTCGGATGTCATAGCTGATTTATACAGCGTGCCCGGGAGCAAAAGCAGCGTTCATATTCTATGTTTTTCTCGCGCTTCCAGTCCAGCATAGATGTTTTGATTCGTTACGATAACAAAATGGAAATGTAAGCTTCCAAAACGATGAACTCTTTGAAAATCTGTACAAGTTTCACCGCAGAGAGTCAGACGTTTTACAGTGTAGGAAGTAGGTAGATTGATCAGCCCTTCACCTGTAGCTTACACCACGCTAATAAGTTGGTGTCATTAAGACTTGAGCTTACAGCAATAGCGGCGGTGATATTAGTTAATCCTCCGCCGACTGATATAATGTTAGAGTTCTCGTACTACCTCAAATTATTATGCTTTGGAAGCAAGGATATAACAAGTGTAAAATGAAGAACACGTTGCTTTCAATAAGAATTAAACAATGGGAATTTATTTATATTTTAATTTACAATTGACCTATTAACCACAAATTTCCAATGACTTTGTACAGTTGGCAATTGTCTGATCCCTTTGTGAACACATCACAATTATATTTTACTTGGCAACCAAAGAAAAAAAAAGTTTAATCAAAAACAAAATTAAGCACACATACTTTTAAATATATATTGCGTATTAAATTCAGCACTGACCACTGGCTGCAGGGCGCCGCGCCGCACAGCCGCGCGTGTTTGCGGTCGAGTCGGCTCACCCAGCGATATGCATTATTGCCCGACTCCAGTATTTTAATAATGAACCACAATATTTGCAATGAGTTTTAGTGGCTTACTCATCAAAATTGATTTAAAATTTACCTATTGAATTTTAAATCATACATAATATACGTTATATTTGTTACTTTATTTATTTATTTGACGCAAGGTAAGTACAGGGTCTACAGGATATATCAACACGTGGCTTCTCAATTATGTCTGTTATGTCTAATTATGTCTGTTATGCATAATTATGTCATTAATTTTCAGATTGGCAGCAGCACTGCTAGTGTGGTACACCGTCCCTTCTGTGTAGTACAATCTACTAGTAACTAATTCTTGCAGGAATAGCGCATCTAGATGTTCTTAGACCATTATCTTGTTCCACCGAGAGGGCAAATCTGGAATTTGGCCCACTTCATCCGATGCACAATTACAGCCCTGTGCCTCAAAGGCTCAAAAACCACAAGAGCTTTCCAAATTGTGTCAGTCCAATTCCTGAAGAGGCCTCGCAACAAGCTAGTTTCCGGTTATGGAAGAATAAAGGTAATCTGCCTTCCCGCTTTGTGCCGCTGTCGGAAAATCTCCCGTCTGGACACAATCTGGCGAGGCTGACTTGGAAGTCTTTAAATAGGCTCCGAACTCAAGTCGGCCGGAGCAAGGATAACCGCTTCAGGTAAGGATTCAAACGTGACCCCAATTTTCGGTGCGAATGCGGAGTTGACTCACAAACCATGGCTACTTTATATCGTGCTCTATGTACTAGGGCAACCACGAGAGAGCAATTGAATGCAAGCCACAGAACATACGGTGAGAGTTATCGACTACTGGGCTAGAGAAATTTGAGATAGGGCTTGACTTGCCATCGACTTGGTAGAAGAAGAAGAATAATAATATTGGTAGAAGTATATTGCTGTAAAATCTGAGGAAACAGGTTCAAATCCGAACCCATACAGGTATACGTAATATTTTATAGTTCAACATAAATCTCAACCAACCCCCCTCAATATTACAAGGCTTACCCTCTGACACCATTAGATTATTAATGAATTCATCCCTCCTTGCAAAAACGACTGAGGTTGTGGTATAACCGTAGTCTGCGACACTTCCACAATGAAATGAATGAATAAATGAATGTTTTAATGTCTCCGTACGCATTCAGCGCTAATGGCTCCTTGACTATGCAGTGCTTGAGACACTAATAACCTACCTAGCTATATTTAGACATCTCACCGACAAAAAAGGTTCTTCCTGAGGGTGAATTTGGCACTTTAGCATTTTCAGAAAAGGATATACCTGGACAGGCTTGCTTGAAACGGATTATTCATTCAATTTAGAGGTATGTTAATTGGTGGTCATGAAAATTTGTATAGGTACTTGTACAACTAAAAAAAAAATCATGAACACACCTTAATCTTACAATAACTTCATCCCTTTCGAGCGACCCAGTTGAATGTACCAAACTTTTTCAACTCATATAGTAATTAAATCCAAATTCTGTGTTATTCTATTATTACACCCACAGAGGATTATTATAGCAAATACGGCAAGCTCGTAATTGATTATAAACAAATAGCGGCAAAGATCAAACAGAGACTGGCGTAAAATAATTGTTTGAGACACGTGGTTAATTAAATCAGCAGTTACGCACACACGCACATGCGTGATCTATACACTACACACAAAGGTACAAGGGAGATGTATAATATGACACCACTCTTTTACCGTGAAACCCGCAGGCGATGATCATTTAATATCATTGTAATAACGAATTACATACTACATCTACAATGCAGTTTGCTATAAATAGGTAAATAACTCTTTCGTAACATTTATTGACTGATTGACGTTTTACTGTTCATTATTTCTACTGTAAATTTGTTGTTATAGATAAAATGAATGAGATAAGCGCGTATCAGCGTAACCACGCCGAGTCTGTCAGCGATCGCACTGTACAGTTGACGGCCTAGATGAGACCGTAAGCCAGTTTCTTTTGTCTTTGGTGTCTTGGGATCATGAGCTATAGTAGTGCAAGTATTAAAAAAGACAACGCAGTGAATGAAGCTCCAAGCAGTGTAGCAACTCGCAAGAATTTTTGCGGATTTTTCTTACAGCAAAACTAACTTAAATTCGATGAATTAGCGATACTTAACTTATACTGACATAATTTATGCTGCTGTACATACCACCTTATTCTTTCTATCTATTACTACAGTTGTATAGTAACCCAACCTTCCATAACCGTACAGCGTCGCTAATGCCAAGAAGTCGAGAGTTTAGATATTAATTACTTGCGGTTATCTTTGATCGGAGATTTAATTAATTGCCTTAATTAAATATTTTGCAACTTCGCGTTGGATGTTTTAACAAAGTGAGATGCTCAGATCAGGCTATTTAGTAATTACAGAAGTTCTCCTCAACTTCTTCAGAAGATAGTTTGTAACAAAAACATTTTAGTAGGCTTTCCATTCGAAATTATACAAAGCAAACTTTGTTTCATCGAGTGGGTTAGCAGGTCTATCTTGCGACCACTCTGCCACCGAAATTTACGTCATGTATTTTGCTGTGTTTCATCGGTCTGTGGGAATGCAAACACCTTAACATCTGGGGCAAACTTGCTCTATCAATGACTCTGTCAAATTTAAGCCATTTATGGCATCTTACGTTTGAGTTATGAACAAACCCATTGCAAAAAAGATAAAGAAATATTACTATCTAGAACCAACCCGCGATTTCATTAAAATAAATCAGTCTTCAAGTTCCGCAAATTAGTTACATACTTTTGACCGTTTTTAGAATAAAATGGTCAAATGTTCAATCTGTTAAAATTGCACAGAGCATCCAAACGTAGACACAAAATGAAAAAAACACCCAATTTAAATACAATTACGGTCAGACACAAAGAGCTTACATTCATCAGAGACTCAGGTGTGCAGTAGCACCGGGAATGAGATGTAGGGAACACAGGAGGCCCTGTTATTTATGTTATGTTTATCCTTTAGGGCATATTGTAATGGATTGTTGTAGTGTGTAGTGGAGTTTTAGTATTTTAAGTAAACTAATGTATCATCACTTTGGTTGTATTATATTCATTTGCGCCACGTGCGTTCGGCCTGTTCGCCTTAGTAAGTCGACCAATAAACAACAGCGTGTGTTAAAGAATGTAGTGTTTAAATTCATCAACCCTATGGAGCTACCCCCTACAACATGTTGTGCAATTTCCAACATGCAGTGCAATTTCTTCTAGTAATCATTTCTAAATATGTAAATAAGTGCTTCTAGACTTGTTTGTTGTGTAGATTTGCCGTGCTTTGTTTTAATATTCTCTTATTAATTATCTACCCTAACTGAGGGTAGACTAGTGCCCCTTGGTGGATGGCTCATAGAAACTTATTTGCAAACATTTCCTTAACATGTTGGATGTCATTCATACTTTAGTATAAGTGAGATAGTGGATAGTGAGGTCAGTGGGTCTGATATATATATTTTTATTGTTTTTATTATCTGACTGTTACACTGGTGATAGTCAACGTGTTAACCAATTTTATTTTATTTATTGGAAGAAATGTTACAGCTATTGCATTTGCATAAAAAATATAAAAAATACTTTTCGTTTGCCAAAGTAGTTTTCACATTATACATTTTATTTAACGAATAACAGCTAAATTAAGTTATTGATCATTAAATTATATACATACATACAAACATATGATCAAGCCTTTATCCCTAATGGGGTAGGCAGAGCGCAAACGACCTATACAGAGACATCTGACAAGTTCTGAGATAGATTTGTAGGTATATTGCTGTAGTGACAGGTAGTCAGCCCATCGCCTAAATTACAATATACTGAAACCCTTAGATCCCTTAGCTGGTTTATACAGCATGCTCAGGAGGAAATGCAGTTGGCACATTCTATGTTTTTCTTTCACTCCCAGGCCAGCATGGAAGGTAATTAAATTATAATCATAATGCAACATGATTATATAATTTGCAGTATGTAAGTTCATTGTTTGAATAAAATCCCATGAAGTAGGTTAGCACGTCTGGAAGGCACGTATTTCTTCGTAACTTTATTTGCTAAAATCTGAGTGTTTCTTTTCTTTCAACGGGCGTTGCAATCAGATGGCACGGTGTGTTGTTTGAGGGAGTTTGTTATGCAGCGCACGGTATTGCGCCTGTTGGAGGGCACTGCGTGTAAACCTACGAAGCTACAGAATCTTTGGACTCATTAAAGATAACATCCATTGTCTAGTGGTCTCTAGTACATTTCGCGGAACTGGTTTCTTCTTAGGCGAACTTTGTGTGTTTCAAGGAGTTTTGCTACAAATGGCACCGAAGGAAGGAGAACTGAAGAGATCCATGAAAGGGTTCGAGAGGGTCGAGAAGTGACTAGAGAAGATCAAGATGTAGCAACTGATGAAGATGGAGAATCATGAAGCGATTAAGAAGTGAGGAGAGTAGGAATCGAGAGGCGATCGGAGGAAAAAGGAAGAAGATAGGAGCCGTGCTGTGAAGTCGTGCCCCAGAGTGGGGAGAGTGCGACTAATTGTCCTGGCCCAGAAAGGGGAGAGTGCGACAAAAATAAAATTTGTAGGGATAGAGAATGCAGGCAGTGCTTTAGCGTATGCTTTGTAAGTCCCCTGTACGTCCCGTTGTTTCGGTCTGATACGGTGATGATGACCGAGAGGTCGGTAAACCAGGGAAATACTATGAATAGAGTCCCGAAAAACTAATAAATTCATTTTTTACATATGTACCTCGGTCTGTAATCCTGTAATTTGTGTAATTTGCTCCATTTCTTTCCATGCTGGACTGGGAACGAGTGAAAAACAGAATGTGCCAGATGCTTTTTCTCCCAGGCATGCTGTAAGAACCAGCTAAGGGAGCCGAAGGTATCAGTGTCACTACAGTAATATACCAACAAATCTATCTTAAATAACCCTCAAAACTTTGTCAAACGTGGCGGAAAGACCTTCGTTTAGGTCGTTTACACTCTGCCTACCCAGTTAGGTAGGGATAAAGGCGTGATTATATGTATGTATGCTCCAGCAACAGTCATTTTCATTACACCAATGTTTGCGCAATTAAAGATCCCGTTAGCCGTTTACCACCAGATAATGATGTAGTGATTGCAACTGTATGTTAAGAAGATTAGGATTCAATTTGCATAGCCATTTTGGAGAATATTCCGGGAATGAAGCTAAGCTGCTTATTGTAACATTTATTGACTGATTGACGTTTTACTGTTCATTATTTCTACTGTAAATTTGTTGTTATAGATAAAATGAATGAGATAAGCGCGTATCAGCGTAACCACGCCGAGTCTGTCAGCGATCGCACTGTACAGTTGACAAACTAGATGAGACTGTAAGCCAGTTTCTTTTGTCTTTGGTGTCTTGGGATCATGAGCTATAGTAGTGCAAGTATTAAAAAAGACAACGCAGTGAATGAAGCTCCAAGCAGTGTAGCAACTCGCAAGAATTTTTGCGGATTTTTCTTACAGCAAAACTAACTTAAATTCGATGAATTAGCGATACTTAACTTATACTGACATAATTTATGCTGCTGTACATACCACCTTATTCTTTCTATCTATTACTACAGTTGTATAGTTACCCAACCTCCAATAACCGTACAGCGTCGCTAACGCCAAGAAGTCGAGAGTTTAGATATTAATTACTTGCGGTTATCTTTGATCGGAGATTTAATTAATTGCCTTAATTAAATATTTTGCAACTTCGCGTTGGATGTTTTAACAAAGTGAGATGCTCAGATCAGTCTATTTAGTAATTACAGAAGTTCTCCTCAACTTCTTCAGAAGATAGTTTGTAACAAAAACATTTTAGTAGGCTTTCCATTCGAAATTCTACAAAGCAAACTTTGTTTCATCGAGTGGGTTAGCAGGTCTATCTTGCGACCACTCTGCCACCGAAATTTACGTCATGTATTTTGCTGTGTTTCATCGGTCTGTGGGAATGCAAACACCTTAACATCTGGAGCAAACTTGCTCTATCAACGACTCTGTCAAATTTAAGCCATTTTTGGCATCTTACGTTTGAGTTATGAACAAACCCATTGCAAAAAAGATAAAGAAATATTAGTATCTAGAACCAACCCGCGATTTCATTAAAATAAATCAGTCTTCAAGTTCCGCAAATTAGTTACATACTTTTTTACCATTATTAGAATAAAATGGTCAAATGTTTAATGTGTTAAAATTGCACAGAGCATCCAAACGTAGACACAAAATGAAAAAAACACCCAATTTAAATACAATAACGGTCAGACACAAAGAGCTTACATTCATCAGAGACTCAGGTGTGCAGTAGCACCGGGAATGAGATGTAGGGAACACAGGAGGCCCTGTTATTTATGTTATGTTTATCCTTTAGGGCATATTGTAATGGACCGTTGTAGTGTGTAGTGGAGTTTTAGTATTTTAAGTAAACTAATGTATCATCACTTTGGTTGTATTATATTCATTTGCGCCACGTGCGTTCGGCCTGTTCGCCTTAGTAAGTCGACCAATAAACAACAGCGTGTGTTAAAGAATGTAGTGTTTAAATTCATCAACCCTATGGAGCTACCCCTACACCAACACACCACGACACCATCGACACACCCTGCGACTTCCGTATACCGTAGGCCCTAGTGGCTTGCTGTTTGCCAACATGCAGTGCAATTTCTTCTAGTAATCATTTCTAAATATGTAAATAAGTGCTTCTAGACTTGTTTGTTGTGTAGATTTGCCGTGCTTTGTTTTAATATTCTCTTATTAATAATCTACCCTAACTGAGGGTAGGCTAGTGCCCCTTGGTGGATGGCTCATAGAAACTTATTTGCAAACATTTCCTTAACATGTTGGATGTCATTCATACTTTAGTACAAGTGAGACAGTGGATAGTGCGGTCAGTGGGTCTGATATATATATTTTTATTGTTTTTATTTTCTGACTGTAACACTGGTGATAGTCAACGTGTTAACCAATTTTATTTTATTTATTGGAAGAAATGTTACAGCTATTGCATTTGCATAAAAATATAAAAAATCGTTTTCGTTTGCCAAAGTAAATTTCACATTATACATTTTATTTAACGAATAACAGCTAAATTAGGTTATTGATCATTAAATTATATACATACATACAAACAAATGATCAAGCCTTTATCCCTAATGGGGTAAGCAGAGCGCAAACGACCTATACAGAGGTTGTTCCGCCACATCTGACAAGTTCTGAGGGTTATTTAAGCTAGATTTGTAGGTATATTGCTGTAGTGACAGGTAGTCAGCCCATCGCCTAAATTACAATATACTGAAACCCTTAGATCCCTTAGCTGGTTTATACTGCATGCTCAGGAGGAAATGCAGTTGGCACATTCTATGTTTTTCTTTCACTCCCAGGCCAGCATGGAAGGTAATTAAATTATAATTATAATGCAACATGATTATTTAATTTGCAGTATGTAAGTTCATTGTTTGAATAAAATCCCATGAAGTAGGTAAGCACGTCTGGAAGGCACGTATTTCTTCGTAACTTTATTTGCTAAAATCTGAGTGTTTCTTTTCTTTCAACGGGCGTTGCAATCAGATGGCACGGTGTGTTGTTTGAGGGAGTTTGTTATGCAGCGCACGGTATTGCGCCTGTTGGAGGGCACTGCGTGTAAGCCTACGAAGCTACAGAACCTTTCGACTCATTAAAGATACTCGTAACATCCATTGTCTAGTGGTCTCTAGTACATTTCGCGGAACTGGTATCTTCTTAGGCGAACTTTGCGTGTTTCAAGGAGTTTTGCTACAAATGGCACCGAAGGAGGAGAACTGAAGAGATCCAGGAAAGGGTTCGAGAGGGTCGAGAAGTGACTAGAGAAGATCAAGATGTAGCAACTGATGAAGATGGAGAATCATGAAGCGATTAAGGTGAGAGGAGAGTAGGGATCGAGAGGCGATCGGAGGAAAAAGGAAGAAGATAGGAGCCGTGCTGTGAAGTCCTGCTCTAGAGTGGGGAGAGTGCGACGAATTGTCCTGGCCCAGAAAGGAGAGAGTGCGACAAAAATAAAATTTGTAGGGATAGAGAATGCAGGCAGTGCTTTAGCGTATGCTTTGTAAGTCCCCTGTACGTCCCGTTGTTTCGGTCTGATATGGTGATGATGACCGAGAGGTCGGTAAACCTGGGAAATACTATGAATAGAGTCCCGAAAAATTTATAAATTCATTTTTTACACATGTACCTCGGTCTGTAATCCTGTAATTTGTGTAATTTGCTCCATTTCTTTGAATACTGGACTGGGAACGAGAGAAAAACATAGATTGTGCCAGATGCTTTTTCTCCCAGGCATGCTGTAAGAACCAGCTAAGGGAGCCGAAGGTTTCAGTATATTGCAATTTAGGCGATGGGCTGACAACCTGTCACTACAGTAATATACCAACAAATCTATCTTAAATAACCCTCAAAACTTTGTCAAACGTGGCGGAAAGACCTTCGTTTAGGTCGTTTACGCTCGGCCTACCCAGTTAGGGATAAAGGCGTGATTATATGTATGTATGCTCCAGCAACAGTCATTTTCATTACACCAATGTTTGCGCAATTAAAGATCCCGTTAGCCGTTTACCACCTGATAATGATGTAGTGATTGCAACTGTATGTTAAGAAGATTAGGATTCAATTTGCATAGCCATTTTAGAGAATATTCCGGGAATGAAGCTAAGCTGCTTATTGTATCCGATGCAGGTTGTTGCGGCGCTGCTACAACCTGTTAGGTCAAACAACATACATACACACATAAAGTTCTTCCATGCTGGACATAGCGAGAATAAAAAAAATGTCGTGCGGGCTGAATTTCCTCCCGGTCATGCTGTAAAAACCAGCTAGGGGATCAGAGGGTTTCAGTATATTGTAATTTAGGCGTTAGGCTGACAATCTGTCACTGCAGCAATATACCTAAAAATCTATCTTAGATATCCCTCAAAACTTTTTCAGCCGTGGCGGAATGACATTTGATTGTCTTTGTCGTTAAGTCCGCCCATTCCGCTTTTTTGTACACAAAGCTAAATAAATAAATAAATATATGTATGTACGTACATACATAAAATCACTTGAGAGAGTTTTTAGATTTTAATGTGTATTGTTGTAGTGACAGGTTGTCAGCCCATCGCGTAATCTATAATACACTGTAACCCTCAAATCCTTTTGCTGACTTCTACAGCATGCCCGGGAAGAAGGGCAGCTGGAAAATTCTATGTTTTTCTATCTCTCCTAGTCCACCATGGAAGAATAAAACAAACAATATCCTAATATACCTAGACTAACAGCCCGCTCCGGCTTCTCACGAGAAAAAAAATCGGTTTTTTTGGTTTAAAAAATACACAAATACTTCCTGTTTATAATATTACATACATACATACATATCATCACGCCTTTATCCCTAATGGGGTAGGCAGAGCGTAAACGACCTAACAAAGGTCGTTCCGCTACGTCTGACAAATTTGGAGGGTTATTTAAGATAGATTTGTAGGTATATTGCTTTAGTGGCAGGTTGTCAGCCCATCGCCTAAATTACAATATACGGAAACCGTCGGATCCCTTAGCTGGTTTTTACAGCATGCCCGGGAGGAGTTGCAGCTACATAAATTTAAATTAACGCAAAAACTGCAGTTACTAATATTAAAACTAGTTGACAAAATACTGAGACTCGTATTTATAATCAGCACTTGAGATTGACAGCCAGTTTGACTTCGTATCAGAAATGTCATTTCAGTACAAAATGGCCTGTCAAATCCATACTTATCTCAACTTTGATATCGCTTCATAAATACGAGCTTGAGTTTCCCAACGCTACTCAGATTTTGTAAGTTACAGCCATACCAGGATAAAGACGATATTTGAGCGATGTTGACTTAATATTCTATTGCGTGTTCCATTTTCGTTAAAGCTCTGTACACATTGCCGGTGACTTGTGTAATATTTGTTATGATTTACGTTTGTCAGCTCAGCATTATGAATAATACTCCTTGGAAACTAGTTCGGCCTGGCATGCAAGGTGAAAGAAGGAATATGCGAGTTATACTTATTTGTACAGGTATGAACTAAGGCTCGTAATTACGAAGTGATCTCAATCTTGAGAGAAGTATTAAGTCAGTCCTCCCACCGATTTTCGGTGATGGCGGCCAATCTCGCGGAGATCAGCAAACTGCGCAGGACTTGTTTTTAGTGCCCAAGTGTTTCCGCTACACACAGGAGCACTCGCTATTCCTTCAATCTCTTATTCTGACACGACCAGAGAGAAATCAGGCCCGACTATTTACATGCCCATCCGACAGCATGGATCATCTTACTTTTCGGACAATCAGGTGATCAGCCTGCAATGTCCTAACCAAACTAGAAACAACAACACAGAGTCATTGTCCCCCGCCGGGAATCGAACCCGGGACCTCCGGGTCGAGAGCCCATGGCTCAGACCGCTAGACTACGGAGGCAGTTTTAAGTATGGATGTGACAGGCCAGTTTGTACCGAAATAACATTTCTGATACGAACTCAAACTCGCTGTCACTCATGAGCGCTGATTATAAATATGGCCCTTAGCTACTCTCCACTTTTTCTGCATGCCAGTTTTGGCGCAACATGCTGATCACATTTTATTTAAGAACTTTCAGACCATGTTTGCCTGTTAAATTACATTTCCTTTCATTTAATATGAAAAAAATAAAATAATAAATTCGTTTCTGGCAGGACTCGAAACTGCAACTCTGGTATGCCGGTCCATCACTCTACCAACTGAGCTACAGAAACAGTAGCGGGAATGACGAATTTATCATAGTCTTTCTTATGCACACGTCATAGCGATGTTAATAAATGAATTTATTATTTTCTTTCTTTCATATTATATGAAATAAATAGCATTGTAAATGAATGCTAAAAATCTTTAAAATATAATGTATATTACATTTCATTTCTAACAAAAAAATTATGCATTTTTACGTAGAATTGTAGATAGTTTTATTGAAAGTTATTTTGTTTTGTCAAAACGGTCACCAAAGAAACTGTGCTACATGTTTTAAAAATACTAGAGCAAGCAATAACACATACATACATAAAGTCACGCCTTTATCTTTTACGGGGTAGTTCGCCCGTTGAAAGGCATTTTTGCCACATAATTTAATAAATGTATATTCACCAGAGTGGCAAAAAACTGACTTTGGGAACATAATGTAACAAATCGGTTGTCAGCCCATCACCTATGAGTAAGCACGTTCTCATTTGTTTTTCTATCGCTTCCAGTCCAGCACGGAAGAAAAAAATTGTATTTCAAAAATGTAGTTACAAAACTGGCAAGCTTTTAGCCAGAGGCGATCTCGTCCCGTCATCCTGATTGCTTCCACCCCCAACAGACTGGAAATTACTGCAATTAATGTTTCATTTCCATCTACTTGCGGATAAAAGGTAACGATAATTACCCATTCATAGCTTTTAAAATTGAATTATTTTTTATTGCAATCATAAATGCGGACAGTTTCTTTGGACAAAACGAAAGTATATTTTGCTGTATAAGAATGATGTATAGAAGATACAAATTGTTCTCAGTTTTAGACGGTAAAGTGGCTCTCCAGGAAAAGTTGGAAGACGTTATAAAAACCACTCCACAAAGTGCGAAGGACGAGCTGTCGATATAGAGGGTAGATGATAAATTTGCCGCATCAGCCGCGGCTGACACATCGACATGTGATGTGACCCGTTTTTGTGATCTTCTGACACGATCTTGCAGTGATAGTGTAGGCTTAATCATGTATAAAAAAATACAATATTCTTAAGAGGTTATTATAATATTACTTAATCAGCGATACTTGCTAGATTATGCGGTGATTTAACATGCATCGTCCGAAATGCCGATAATTCTAGTTCCAGCTAATTCAAATTTTATTATTTGAATAACTTTTAGCGTAGCTGTAACGATTCCGAAGTTCTACGGTTTTATGGTGAATTAAATAAATAATTTTGTAACTATCATCAGTTTTATTTTGTTCAAAATAAGTGCAGAACTGTCATCTCTTAAGTACTGGAACCTCTAATTGAATAACCGTGTCTTGTTACTGGATAATCGTCGAGGAACCGATGAGGCGCGCAGCTCTCCCCATCCGATTTCACAGGACAAAACACTTTTAAATTGATTTAGGTAGATCCGGATATTGGGAAGTATCTCTAAGGAGACCCTTTGTTAAGAATTTATTTTGACAGACCTCAGGCGCCCGCCGCACTCATAAGTAATCTGCTCTCAGTACAGACTGGACACACTGGACTGGACTGTTCCTACCTTCAGGTACCACTGTTGGATGTTGGACATAGGCGCTCTTCATACTTGGCAGTTAGGTCAGGTGCTGGTTGACGGTGATGGTTTCGCGCTATTGTGACCAAAGTTTGAAAACATTTAATAAAACAAACTTACTAAAGGCTAAATAAAAGAAAGGACTTAAATTATTATCATTTTATGGAATACGCAACATCCAACTTGCTTTAAAGTTATTGACTTACAAATATGAATTTAATTTCAAATATTTTATTTTCCGACAGGCCGGATGCATAATCGACTTTGTTGTGGTTAACTTTATTTAATCCAGCGAGTCCACGAGTCGTTTATTTACACGTTTATTCTATTTACATTTTATTCGTCTGTCAGTGAATTGAAATTTAGTTTTAGTAAGTTTATAAAATATTGCTAAAACTGTAAAATGTTATCAAAAAATTTATAGATATTTGAGTTTATATTGGTTTTGACTAGATTCAATTTCATTCAGGACTATCATTGATTCGTTTATGAATATGGCCTAAAGCGAATTTAAAAATAAATTTACCTAGTATCAAATAACTATTTATGAATGAAGTAATAACTCGTATAAATACTGGTGTAATAAAAACAAGGTATTGAACCAGGATACTGCTCCCATGTCGTACGCCCGCGGCTATCTCAACTCAAACACGCGCCGACAGCCCACGACTGCGATTGTAACTTTCACTTACACTGCATGCCTATCCCGTAAGGTATAACGGCGTGACTATTTTGTACTATATAAACAAGTATTGAGCCAGGATACGGCTCCCCATGTCTTAAGCCCGCGGCCATCTCAACTCAAACACGCGTTGACTGCAGATAAGTTTGACTCACACCGCATCGAAACTTTGCGGGAGTGATATTGAGTTTCTAGTACACACGCCAGTATGGTTGCAAATAGATAAAAAGCCCTTATTCTGCCTTATGTTTTCGCCCGCCAAGACCACGACCGACTTAATTACGTACTACCTTTTTCAGCTACCATTAACTGCCTCCGAGGTCTAGTGGCTAGTGCCATGGACTCCCGCTCCGGAGGTCCTGGGTTCGATTCCCAGGGGAAAACACAAACTACGGCACGGCACATGTAAAAAACAAACATAATTTAATATCCGATCTTAGACAAATCATCATCTCCCTAGCCTTATCCCGTATCTCACGGGGTCGGCTTCCTAATATATGGGATTGAACGAGGGTACTGGTTTTTACACAAAGCGACTGCCATCTGACCTCCGCAACCCAGAAGGGAAACCAGACCCAATCCTAGATTAGGTCAGAGTTTTCAAACCGCCAATGCTTAGCACTGGCCTCTGATATGGCTTAACGACTAATATCTTCGGTATTAAACGATATTAACCGGGACCAACGGCTTAACGTGCCTTCCGAAGCACGGAAAAAGCACCGAATAAACGTACATATGAAATTCGAAAACTGAAAAACACATTGGTACGTGGTGGGGTTCGAACCACAACCTCCCGCTCAGGAGGCAGCAGCCCTATCCACTACACCATCGGGCTCTTTTCATCCGATCTTAGACAAATATAAAGGTCAATTAAAACTAGAAACTGCCTCCGTGGTCTAGCAGTCAGACACATGGGCTAACGATCCGGAGGACCTGGGTTCGATTCCCAGGGGAACACAAAGATGATATTCGTCATATTATCACTTTGTGAGCTTTTCCCCAGTTTGGTAAGGACATTGCAGGCCGAATCACCTGATTGTCCGAAAAGAAAAAGATTTCGTGCTTCGGAGGGCACGTTAAGCCGTCGGTACCGGTCGCTGTCTTTGATAGTGGTCGTTAATCAAACCATGTCAGAGGCCTGATAGTTGTGCTACTAGGCGGTTTTAAAACTCTGACACCAGGGTTCATCGGGTTGATAGACTCGATACCCACTCGACAGAAGAAGAAGAAGAAGCTACCATTGGACTGCATTACAAAGAGTCAAAAACGAATTTGATGAAGTCAAACTTAAAAAAACCTGACTGTCACAGTTTTAGTCATCATTTTGGTCTAATTTAAATTTTAAATAAATATCTATACTGAAGAAAATACTATCATATACATGAACCGCAGAAACAAGCGAAACAAATGAAGCTGCAAAGTTAAAAATGCACATAAACCCATTTTAACGTAGCTGTAATACAATCTTGTTTCCTGAACAAAGAGAAATAAGACTCGGCGAGTTTACACTAGCGGTCAAATAAAACGGAAACTCAACAAATAGAAATAAATTCGCTTCGTTAAAGTAAATTTGCATTTTCTTGCTTCCTTTATTTCATTATTCCCGTCGCTGCGCTCGCAGGTGCACGCCGAAAGGTTATTGAGAATGTATAAAATATTCATGTTTTCGAATTCCCTTGCTAATCTAATTTATTACAAAGCTATGACGACATTCGCGTCGATCTATTGTTCGAAGTACTAGTCCGGCCGCATTTTGTTGTGTAGCTACCTTACTTCGTCGATTATTTCCCTATAGACATCATCATTCCAAAATTGTAGGAAGTTATATTGTTAAAATATTATTATAGTATTAGCCAAAAATGCAATTTTACATGACTTGCATATTTTTAGTTTTACGACTTTATTTCAGCAGTTAATGATATTTTTCTATATACTATTATTTGCATCTCTTCCAAAAGGCAATGTCGCCGGTGAAGCGTAGTATTCCAAGATAATATGTTCTTCGACTATGTCAAGAATTTTATATGTTAAATTTATTAATAAATAAAGACCTTTACAAATTGAATTATGACGACATTAATGTTAAAGGCGAAGCAAGCTGTGAATGATCTCCTTTCACTTCATTTAGCTAATTCAATTCCAATAGCCTATAGGTCGTCCCACTGCTGGGTAAAGGCCTCCCCTTTATTTCTCCAGGCGTCTCTATCAGCAGCCTTTGTCGGCCATTGTGCACAGAAAACCAAGTCGTGTTGCCATCTTCTACGAGGTCTTCCTTGCCGTCGTTCGTCGTATAAAAAAAAAACAATAATAATTTAATGAACGGCAGATTTCTGTAATGTTTTTTTTCTTCATTAAATTGTTTTAATTGGCACCTTGTAAATTTATTTTCATTCTTCCTGTCTCAATTCTTCATTTATCTTTACATAAAGTTTCTGGTTCTAATTTTAAAAATATTTGGTTCTGTTTCCGAATATTTTAATTTCAATTCGTCTTCTTCTTAGCGAGTGGATTCTCGAGTCGAACAACGACCCTGGTGTCAGAGTTTTTCAAACCGCCTAATAATACAGCTATTAGGCCTCTGACAGGGTTTTAAGTGGCGATCACAATCAAAGACAGCGCCCGGGCCCGACGGCTTTACGTACCCTCCGAAGCATAGAATTATTTTTTACTTTTCGGACAATCAGGTGATTCAGCCTGCAATGTCCTTACTAAACTGGGGAAAACCTCACAAAGTGATAATATGACGAATATCATTTTTGGGAACACAAAGTAAATCGAACCCAGGACCTCCGGATCGTAAGCCCATGGCTCTGACTGCTAGACCACGAAGGCAGTTTCTTATTTTAATTGACCTTTATGTTTGTCTAAGATCAGATATTAATTCTGTTTGTTTTTTACAGTGCCGTGCCGTAGTAAACTAAATATTTTATAATCCTGGTGATCAAATCAATAACCTACCTAATTAAATTAATATTTTAAGATCATCTTTAATAATAAGTCTATACGTGCCGAAACAATCAAATGTCCTTGCTAAAGGCGACCACAACCAATAGTTACCGCCTCAAGACATGTAAGTATATCTACACTTCAACGTAAGAGAAATTACTCCATGTCAAACATGACGTCACCGATGGATGACGTATGAACAGCTGTCAGCGAGCGATGACGTGTTCATTCGATTAAACGCGCAATGTATTGCGTTGATTAGCGGCTTTCATTTAGCTGATATAGAACGCGATTATAATTACGACAATTCTAATTTGCTAACTAGACTTTTAAATGTGAAGTACGCTCGACAATCTTCTAGGATAAGAAAATAATTCATTTTTGAAACTGAAGTAATTAAATTTAATTGCCAATTGTTAAAGAACTCTAAAAATTGAAGTTGTTCCACCGACAAGAGCCCAGCTCTTAAGTGAAAGAACTCTATTAAGGTTTCTTCAATTCGGTAACAACATGCTAAGATCTACTATCACAACAACAGTAACAACATAAATTACGGTATAACTAATGAAAAACTTTTCTTTATGACCTATATATACCTATCTTCTATGCTGGACTGGGAGCGAGATAAAATAGAATGTACCAGCTAAATTTCCTCCCGGGCATGCTGTAAAAGCTAAGGGATCCGAGAATTTCAGTATATTGCAATTTAGGCAATGGGCTGACAACCTGTCACTACAGCAATATACCTACAAATCTATCTTAAATAACCCTCAAAACTTTGTCAGACGTGGCGGAATGACTTTTGTTTAGGTTGTTTAAGCTCTGCCTACCCTATTAGGTTAAAGACATGATTATATGTTTATGTATGTACTTTATCACCAAAAGAGATTCTTATCCGATGTCGTGTGATGCCGCCGGTTGTGCAATAATGACTTCATGTTCACAGGATTAGCACCGCCAGTGTATTGCACTGATTGATTGTTGGCTTGATACCATAATGTATGCAACTGGTGTGTAATAATTGTTACTGTCTGTGTTAGTTGGGGAACAATGCTATTATGAACGTTTTAAGCATGAGAAAAGTATGGCAAAAGTGGCTCATTCTTGTCCACTTAATTGAAACCATAACTATTATTTTCATCGTAGTGCACGATCCAAGCTTTTAATCTCAATTTGTATAAATTATTTTAAAATCAGCATTACTTAGCCTAGCCGCGTCCTAGTAATCTGAAAAGCGATCGTGTCAAAGACGAACTAGCTTAGACAAACTACAGTCCTTAACTCAACTATAAATTGACTTTGGATTCCAGACTTTATTTGCTGAACATAAAGTTGATATCTACTTGTCTAGTTTGACTTGTTGGTGACCGTACCTAGCCGCAATCTCAGCTAATCCTCGCAAAATATGGAGATTCAATCAACGCTGAGAACTCGTTATTGAAGTTAGCTTTTGAAATAGATTAGTCTTCTTGAGAAATTTTAAGAACTTACAAATATTTAGGTCGTTTTATCGCAAAGTGTAATAATTTCTTATGATTGACCAACGGTAGAGCAATTCACGATTGATCGACAAAACTGTAGATTAAATCACTTTATAGCGAAGTCGCGCTAGAGCGGAAAATTAAAAATCTATATACCTAATTTTTGTTTTATTTCTACTTTGAATTTAGTCGACTTTTAGTATCGCATCCTTTTGCGAATGTTACTTTATGGCGAAATTTTAATCAACGTTTATTTAACCAAGACTTGTTTCTGATAGGTAGATGATAAAGGATAGACGTCCATAAAAATGCATTGGAATTTCTTTTTGCATACATATTTCGCAATTACAAACAAAAACAAATAATATTCTCGCATAAAACACCGCCATTTACGAACAATAGAATACATTATCGGAACATTAATGCTTTCATTTCGATTATTCCTTCCCCTCTCTATTAGTTTTCCCGATTAAGGCCCATATCTTGGTCTAATTCGTGACGAATCGATATTCGAGCGCCATAAAGCGATAGTCGCCATTATGATATCGCCAGGGGTCCGATTCATACACCGATTTATAAAACTACAGTTAACATAACAAGGACAATTTAACGTACATTGCAAAGTGTTGTGCCACAATGTAGACCTTTGTTTACTACTAGCTTTTTGGGCCTCACTTTCACCCGCACTTAATGAAATTTCCTGTATCAGTAGTGAAAGATTTTTCCGAATTCAATTAAGAAGTTAACATACATACGTTCATACAAAAATAAAAAATCTTCCATGCTGGACTGGGAGTGAGAGAAAAACATAGAATGTGCCAGCTGCATTTCCTCCTCATCATGCTGTAAAAACCAGCTAAGGGATTTGAGGGTTTCAGTATATTGTAATTTAGGCGATGGGCTGACAACCTGTCACTACAGCAATATACGAACAAATCTTTCTTGAATGGCCCTCAAGACTTAGTCAGACGTGGAAAAACGGCCTTTGTTTAGGTCTTTTACGCTCTGCCTACCCCATTAGGGACAAAGACGTGATTATATGTATGTATGTATGTAAAAATAAAAAACTTTCCAGTGTAGAATACTAGCACAGGTTTTAAAAATGCCGAAAACCCCACGGAAGCTTGTGCTTCGCAAGCACCTTCGCGTCGCATCGCGTCTCGTTTCGCAATGTACATCGAATGTTCCTAATATTATAAAATGAAGTTTTATGTATCAGCCCCCAAGTCTTGTGTAGAGGGCACTACTAAATAACTCGTCACATGGTAATAGGATTATCGCAGTATCGCGATCGTTCTCGCAGCAGGGGGTCCACTTGTGATATTAAATGTGTTGGGGTCACTTGGCATCTCAAAATTATATTTGTTTTCTTTTTTCAATCGCTACTACTTCTTGGAATTCAATTTTAGATACATATTCTATTATTAAATGTTAAAGAGAAGAGACTTTTTTTGTGTATTTCTAAAGATTAGTTTGGGTTTCTCATAATACCTACACACCAGTGGCGAGGCGTGCCATTTTATGAAGGGTAAGCCAAAACAAAAACAAACAATGGAGCACTTTATAGTTTCGACGTAATTCCGGATTTGATGGAGGTGGAAATCTTGAAAGGGAAGCCGGTGGGAATCGGCTTGTATGAACCCTTCGCCACTGCTACACACCACAATCTCTACTATGATTGTTTCGATAGGAAAATGCAAGCTGAATCTCCTGATTGTCTGGAAGAAAAAAGATTCCGTGCTTCGGAGGGCACGTTACTACGTCGGTCCCGGTCGCTGTCTTTAATAGTGGTCGTCACACAAACCATGCCAGAGGCCTATTAACTGTGCTATTAGGCGGTTTAAAAACTTCGACACTTGGGTCCATCGACTCGATACCCACACGACAGAAAAAGAAATTGTAACAATGAAATGGATGGAATTGGAAAGTAAAAAGTAATCTCAGCGCAAGCGACTTCACCCTTCAGCTTAAGCAAATAATGACAATAATGGGGAATCATACTAATCTGATTAACTTCCAAAGCGACATGGGGTGAAGTGAAGGGAGCGTTAAAAATATCAACTTCATTTCGTTCGCATTGTTTTGAAATAGCAGAGCGATACTTAGGTTCGTATTTATAAAGCGATCTCAAGATTGAAAGCAATATTAAATATGGATTTGATATGTCATATTGTACTGAAATGACACGTCTGATACGAACTCAAACTAGCTGTCAATCTCAAGTGCTGTTTACCGATATGGGCCTTAAACTCGATACAGCAACTCACGGTTGACTGATAAAACTGTCGCTCGAATCATCGAGATCTGTGATCGAAACAAGGTGGAAACAATATCAAATTTGGACAAAAATATAGGTTAATGTCTTACCTACCTAACAAGGAAAGTGCAGTTTTAGAAGAGATGTATTGCAGTTAATATAGTAGTAGTACATGAGTAGCAACTGCCTCCGTGGTCTAGCGGTCAGAGCCATGGGCTTACTATCCGAAGGTCCTGGGTTCGATTCCCAGAGGGGGGACACAAAAGTTTATATTAGTCATTTATCACTTTGTGAGGATTTCCCCAGTTTGGTTAGGACATTGAGAGCCCGATGGTGAAGTGGATAGGGCCGCTGCCTCCTGAGCGAAGAGGTCGTGGTTCGAATCCCACCACGTACCAATGTGTTTTTAGGTTTTCGAATTTCATACACACACACACACATAATCACGCCTTTATCCCTAATGGGGTAGGCAGAGCGTAAACGACCTAAACAAAGGTCACTCCGCCACGTCCGACAAAGTTTTGAGGGTTATTTAAGATAAATTTGTAGGTATATTGCTATAGTGACAGGTTGTCAGCCTATCGCCTAAATTGCAATAAAGAAAAACCGTCGGATCCCTTAGCTGATTTTTACAGCATGCCCGGGAAGAAATGCAGCTGGCACATTCTATGTTTTTCTCTCGCTCCCAGTCCAGCATGGAAGTAAAATTCATATGTACGTTTATTCGGCGCTTTTTCCGTGCTTCGGAAGACACGTTAAGCCGTTGTTCTCGGTTAATATCGTTTAATACCGTAGATATTAGTCGTTAAGCCATGTTATGCTAGGATTGGGTCTTCTTTCCCTTCTGGGTTGCGGAGGTCAGATTGCAGTCGCTCCGTGTAAAAACGAGTACCCTTGTTCAATCCCCTAGATTAGGTAGCTGACCCCGTGACATACGGGGTAAGGCTAGGGAGATGATGGTTAGGACATTGCAGGCTGAATCACCTGATTGTCTGTAAAGAAAAAGGATTTCGTGCTTCGGAGGACACGTTAAGCCGTAGGTCCCGGTCTCTGTCTTTAATAGTGATCGTTACTCAAACCACGTCAAAGGCCTAATAGCTAAGCTACTAAGCGGTTTGAAAACTCTGACACCAAGGTACATCGGGTCGTTTGACTCAAGAATCTACTCGCTAAGAAGAAAATGAGTAGTACAATGAGAAAATCAGTAGAAGACAGATTAGTGACGAGCAGAGTGTATGAAACTACCCTCAACACCATTTATCTGAGCTTGGCAGCAGTCCAGTCGACAAACAGCGAGCTTATACACACCAATAGAGAAAACAAAAACTCAAACTAGTATAGGCACTTCATAGTAACCTGTGTAGATATGAGACGAAAAGATGCCAAGTAATACCGGGTCTAAGGGACAGCGTCCTGCAAACTGATATCAGCAGGATTTTTTTCAAGAACCTGACTTTACTGCTAAAAGTTTAATTTGTGAGCTCAAAAGACAGTGATTATAAAAGAGCAGTCGCAAATAGATAATTACACTCAAAGTAAATCTTGGAGTCGAACCACTGACCTCCAAAATAAGAGCCCAAAGTTTAGTTAACAACTCTATGAAGATTATTACTCTACCCAATGGGAGCTTTTCGACTAGACGCAACGGCGACGGCACGGCACCGTCGATGGTACCGTGTAAGAGATAATCTATGAAAATCAATAAAATTATACGCAACGCTTTTCCACTTGCCGGCACGGTAACGGTGTACGGCTTTGATTCCCACCGGTACTGTCGCCGGATCACCAAACCAAATTGCATGTGTTTTGTATTCGTACAAGGCATGCGCGTGTGTGTGCGCTCAGATTGAAACTAGATGGACGTTATCGGGATGTTGCCGTGTCGTTGCCGTGCCGTCTTATGGAGAAACAGAGCCACGGCATCCTGACGGCACCGTCACCGTGCCGTCTTGTGGAAAAACGCCCAATGATTTGTTCATACGTTCCTGTGAGGTGTGTACAAACCGCAACTGAAGCAGCGCGGAGTGAAATCGCTCGCTGATGTAAACATCACATTATCACACACTCCGACGAGATTGATCGCTTCCAATACTCGTTCAAAACCGAAACTAGTGCAGTTTACTTTGAAAAATTGAAGTTTTTGATAGGTACGTAATATTTGGAAACGAGAGAACTTTGGAATGAAGTTTTTGATTGTTTGCTGATTTCATGGTGCTGTTAGTTTAAATCTAGGTAGTAAGCATCGTGTTATGCCTGGTTAGTTCCGCATGATACTGATCGATCATATATTAATTAAGATATATCCAATGCACCAACCCTGAAGAACGCTTTTTTTTCGTTTTTCTATCTATTTTCCGTGGGAAAAGTTATTCAGTTTCGTGGTCAGATTCGATTCGAAGTCGATTAAAGTCTGTATAGCGGTGTTGTCTGTGATTATACCATCCTGCACTGCGCTCGCTATACCACTATTTTTCAATAGTTTTCAACTGCCTCTGTGTGTGCTTAAGATCCGGAGGTCCTGGGTTCGATTTCCAGAGGGAGAACATAAAGTTGATATTTTTCAATTTACCACTTTGTGAGGATTTCCCTAGTTTGGTTAGGACATTGCAGGCTGAATCACCTGATTTTCTGAAAAAATAAATAGGATTCCGTGCATTTCTTATACCTACCTATTTAAATTTCTCAATTTACGTTCACAATCGCCTCTACCACCGTAGCCAAATAAAACAACATAGCGAGAGCGATCGAGCCGGTCTACAAAGTGAGTTTATTTCCCTGCAAGATTGTCTCCGTATTGGCTTCAGTCGTGAAACATACACCGACACGACACAAGTACTTACTGTGCTCAGTCGTGAAACATAACGCTTACACAAAACCAGGTGTAAAGGACAGCGTCCCGCAAACTGATAGGGGTTGTTCAGTCAATATTTTTTTTTTACTGTCTGAAAAAAAACCTGCTGATAAGTAGTTCAGTGTCGTAAACTAAACAACCTCTATCAGCTTGCGGGACGCTATCCCTTACACCTGGTATACTGGTTTTGTGTGTCACTATCAACATCGTATAAATTACAAGCGACCCGCCCCGGCTTCGCACGGAAATTATCAGTGTTTCTCTACTATATAATACATGTATTAGACATAAACTTCCTCTTGAATTACTCTATCCATTAAAAGTAACCGCATCAGTTCAGTTCAGTTCAGTTCATTTATTTCACAATTACAGGTTTCAAAATTAAATTAAAATATAGTAAATACAATTATGTCATCCGTAATGTGATCGTCAAAAGTATACAATATAAAATAATATAACATGTCAAATAATAATAAAGGAAAAAATAATAATAATTAATATTAATTAAAAATCGAATCCATGTCACTATAATGAATTAATAATTAAACAAATTAAAAATTACAATTCATATACTCTTTAACAGAGTAAAATAATTTTTCCAATAAAAGGTTCTTTAGTCGGCGTCTAAATGTTTCGTCACATGACTCATTTTGCATGGCAATAGGCAGTTTGTCGTACAGCGACGGGCCAATCACGCGCGGGTTTCGCTCAGCTAGCGCCAAACGGTGCGGGATGGTAACTAACCGACCGGTTCGCCGTAGCGTTCTAGATCCCGCGCTTACACGTTTAAATTGACTCAAGTTTTGACGGACATAATTAATAGTCTCAAAAATATACTGGGCATAATGTGTCATTATTTTATATTCCGGAAACAACTTGCGGCAGGAATGCCTCGGTTTTACACCGGCTAATACGCGTAATGCTCGCTTCTGCATAATAAGGACAGAGTATGCAGTTGAGCTGTCCCCCCATAGTGTCGTTCCATAAGCCATCAGCGAGTGGAAGTAGGCAAAATAGCAATGTTTCAGAGCGTGAGGTGTTATAAGCGGTTTTAACTGACGGAGCGCAAAGACTGCGCTGCTCAACCTGGCGCAAAGGGCTTTCACGTGGTGTTTCCAGTTTAGATTTGAGTCTAGTGTGAACCCGAGAAATTTGCATTGATCACACAACGGCATAGGACTACGAGAGGTGATAGATCGAGGTAAGTCTACTGGTTTTCCCGAAAATATCATTATATTCGACTTATCAACATTTAATATTAGACCATTGGCAGTGAACCAGGTTTTAAGTTCGGCACTGGCTTTGCAGATTTTGTCAGCGAGCTGGTCATACGTCGGGGCACTCACTACCACCGTGGTATCGTCAGCGAAGAGAGCCACGAGACCCTCAGACACTGCCGATGGGAGGTCGTTGACGAAAATCGAAAATAAAGTATTTCCTATTGCTGACCCTTGAGGAATTCCTATTGTGATATTGCATGGTTTCGATTTTATTTGTTTACCGTTTATCTTTACTTGCACTGTTTGTTTCCTGTCAGTTAGGAAAGATTTAATAAGTTGGTGGGCGTTATGTTTAATCCCATAGCTGGAGAGTTTGTTGAGTAATATATTATGATTAATTACGTCAAATGCTTTTGACAAATCGCAAAATATAGCAGATACTTTGTTCTTATCATCAAGACTGGTTGTAACGTAATCAAAAATTGACTGAGCGGCAGATGTGGTGGACATACGCTTTCTGTATGCAAACTGGTTATCTGTGAGCAAATCATTTGACTCAAGGTAGGTGACTAAACTAGATGATATAATTGATTCAATTATCTTTGAAATATTTGACACTATTGTGATAGGTCTGTAATTATCTACCTTATGTTTTTCACCCTTTCCTTTATACACAGGGCAAACCCGGGTACATTTGAGAACCGCTGGATACTCACCACTTGAAAACATTTCATTAATTAATACGACAAGTATTTCAGACACAATTGGCCATATACACAGTAAAATATTTATAGATATGTCGTAAATATCAAGGGTCGTGCGTGATTTTAATAGTGATTTGAGCACATTATTGATAACGTCTATTGTGACAACCGGTAGTATGTAATGAGGTACATTAGTGTCGTTTAAGTGTTTTTGAACATATTGGCTAGATATTGTCTCATTGTAATTTAATGAGAACTTGGAAGAAATACCTACAAACTGCGTGTTAAAGGCATCTGGAACAGACGAGCTAGGAATATCCCGACATTGGTCATCTTTTAAATAAATGCATTGATTTATCTGTTTTTGGGATATCTCATCACTTATTATATTCCAAATTTCTTTTTGTGGGTTTTTACTTTTACCTAAACGATTTTCAATGTGTTCCTTTCTAGCTTTAAACGATAATGATTTTATTAATTCACTATAATAGGTAATACATTGCTGAAGTATTTGCTCATCAGGATATTGCTGCCTCATTTCACTAAAGTCGTTAAACTTTCTTACAGCACCTAGGATGTTATCATTAAGCCATGGGGCAATGCGTAAAGGTTTTATTCGTCGCTTTTTCAGCGGAAAGTGGATGTCAATATAATATGTTATGATATTTATTAATTTGTCCATTTTGCAATTTATGTCAATGTTATTATCATATACAAAATCAAAATTATAATTTTCAATGTCAATGTAGAAAGAATAAATTGATTCTTCGGAAAACAAACGCTTTTCGACAAAATAACTTACATTATTCCCACACTGTTGCTCCGTGGCTAATGTAAACATCTGAGCCCTTATCTTATCACTTATCATCTGAGCACTTATCGGTGTGTGCAGGCTAACTGCAGTTGCGTCATCGCAATCAGCTGTTCGAAACACTCCGAAGTCGAGGGAAGTTTCCGTGGTGGAACACACACGGGTAGGAAAGGTGACTATGTTCTTACACCCATAGCTATTTAACAAGCCTATTAATTGCCGTTTTTGGATAATGTCAGATAAATAATCCACATTTTGATCACCGACCAATACGAACCTCTTATTTTCGTCTATTAGCTTACTAAGAAGTGATTCCAATATAGATAAAAATGTCAAAAAATTTCCACTCCCTGTCCTATATATTCCAATTACAATTAAATTTGATTTTATTAATTCAATAGCAGTCAGCTCGCACTCATAATCAACAGATAGGCTTTGTAAGTCGTTACGTTTTTTATACGGTATGCTCTCGCGCAAGTAGATAGCAGCGCCGCCGTGAGCAGCTCGCTTCTCTCGGCAGTAGCAGTTCGCGACCGTGTAACCACTTAACCTAATCTGTTCGATATTACATTCTTGTAGCCAAATCTCGGTAACAACTAATAAATCTGGCTTATTTGCGTCTAACAATATATGTAACAATGATATTTTACTAGCGAGTGATCTTACATTTTGGTGGATCAATTTAATTGATTCTTGTGCTATTTTTTTAGTGTTCTGACCGCGTGGACTTGCGAGTTTTTTGGCAGGACAGTCTTAAATCTACGGACAATAACACCCTCCGGCCAGCTACCTGAGTGCTTGATAATTTGTGTGCATCTAAATCCGTTGCGGAGTTTTAAAGATCTAAGCAAACATAGGGATATAGCGACAGAGAAAGCGATTTTGTTTTATACTATGTAGTGATACTATGTGTAATGTGTTATTTAAAACCAAGCTCTTTAAAGATATGAAATTTTGGGCGATGATTGAAAATGTTTTGAAAGTGAATGACTAATATACCTTTCATGTAGGTATACAGAATATGCTGGATGTTTGAAGACATTTGATTATGAGTTTATTTGATCTATGTTTTGATAAAGTTTATGGTGCTACAATATTTGCTCTAGCAAAGTGCAAGCATTAATTTTATGCGTTGGAAAGTAAAAAATAACTCGTATTAGTTTAAGAAATTCACTACTTCAATAATGATTCAATGCAAATGGAAACAAATTCAGGACATTGACAATAGATTACAACTAGTGGTTGAATGTGGGAAGTGACGAGGACGTTTCAGTAATTACTAGCCCTGTTCGTAAATACATTAAGCTGTACGTGCTATCGGCACGTGCCGAGTAGATTCTCACCAATGAAACCCAAGACGAATCCCTAAGCCAAGGTCCAGAGGCTTACCTTAGATTAGTTGTCGATTTTTTTTCTTTTGCTTGTAAATAGGGATTTACCCCGTTGATCCTTTTTTTGAGATAAAACGGGTTTAGTACGAGTGTTAAAAAAATGGCTTATTTTTCTGATTATGTATGGTTGGAGTAAAGTTTTTTTTTACACGCACACGCAAAAATAGGAGTAAGCTATAGAAAAGATTTAATATCCGACACACAAATGTGGGACAAAAACTAAGTACCTAACAAAATTTTATTATCTCATCGTCAGCATATTTCAGGTGAGTCAATTTCAACGTATTTAAAAGAACTAGTGAATAAATAATTTCAAACATATGTTTTTAGCTCAAACATTCCCAGTGGGTTGGTCGGTAGGTGGTAGCGCAGCGAGAGCGGACCTCAACTTACGCTAGCGCTCGAAAGTTAATTAATTACTACTGAAAGAGTTCAGTGAGATTTTTAGCGCTGAAGTTTAAAGAAAACTTATATGTTATAAAGTAGTTAACAACTTTTAAAAATACTGAGAAAATAGTCTAGGTTCAGCCTCTTACAGGCCCATTTATTATGTGTGATTGAAGGTACGGTTCTATCACGCAAGCAACATACGTCCTATCCTGGCCACAGTCTTTGAGAAACCCAGCGTAGATATCTACGAGTATAGAAAAGACTCTTTCATAATGTATAATTTTATGCATTAATGATAAATTTACGACTACTCACTTTACTTTACTTTAACGGAGGTGTTAGACCTTTACGTTTCGACTTTTACGGGAGTCTTCATGGTGAGTGAATATCACACAACACCGCCTGTCGTGTGTGATCTTCGACTGCGGTTTGCTGCTCGCTGCGCCCGCGCCGACAATAAGGAAGACCCTCGTAAAGAGTCAAAACGTAGGTCTAACGCCTCTAACAAACAAGTGAGTAGTCGTTATTTTATCAGTATTAATAATAGATTTTATGAAAAGTTGCTTTAAAATTCTCTTTCTAATGCAAAATAGTGCTCTAAATAATTCTAGAGTAAAAAGAGAGTATAATATCGCCATAGTTTTATATTCACTATATTATCCATTGCTGGGACTGTAAATATTTTCTCAGCTTAATTTCGAAATCGACGGGCAATAATTTAAAGTTGATTCCGTAAACACTGCGGCACAAACAAACTGGAAGTTATTACTCCAGAACTTTTCAATTTCTCGTTTCATTCGACAGTTGAGAAATAGTTAGGATAGGAACTAGACTTCAGAGTTGCTAGAACTTGGAGAAACCATAGAGAAATATCTCATTATGACAATAAAGTAATAGTACCTAATATCTATAGTGTTGATCAGTTCAGCAGAATACGGAATTTTATGGAACTAGGTTTCTTATCTTTAAGATAAGATAAGGTTTCGGAAATGCCATTTCTAGAGGAATATTTTTAGCTCTACGGATATTTTAAGCTATAAACCTTCTGAGGTTTAAAAATCGCCACAGCCTTATGAAATGCTTGTATTTAAATAAAAGAAGGTTATAAAAACCTTCTTTTATTTAAATACCTACTTGGAAAACAATAGCTAGCAATAAAAAATACTTGAACTCGCTTGATCCGTGCTGTTGACTAGAATTCAAACAGAACAGAGCATTCTCTATTTAATGGTCTTGAAGAAGTCAATCAGAAAATGATATTTGGCAGGATCGAGAGTGAAAGTGATGGAACGTACTCCACAATCCATCTTCTTCTTCATATTTGAGTGAGCGTTTTGAGTTTTCACGTCCGCAACTCAAACCCAGTTGATTGAATGTCAGGACGATTCACTCTTTACCCTCTCACAAAACTGACTTTTCTTACTCCTTCATGGTTTATGCGGCTAGGTTGTGGAACTCTCTCCCGTACATTGTCCGCAACAGTCCAAGTATCGCTGTCTTCAAAAAGTGTGTTAAGGAACCTATCTCTTGTTAAGTTATCTATATTTATATTGTATGCATGTATACGTATACATTTATGTATATTTATCCATTTATTTAAGTTTAAAGTCCGTATTTATAAAGCGATCTCAAGATTGAGAGCAATATCAAGTATGGATTTGCCAGGCCATGTTGTATTGAAATGACATTACTGATACGAACTCGTATGTATTGTATTTTTTTTATTATTATTATACTAGCCTAAGCTGTCCCACAGCTGGGAAAAGGCCTCCCGTTACTTTTTCCAGGCTTCCCGATCCTTGGCTGTTTCTGACCAGTCTGTATCAAACGCTGTGAGGTCATCCCGCCTTCTTTGGTCTCCCTCTAGGCCGACGTTCTTTCGGAACGACATTGTATTATTATTTTATTTAATTTACTTTATTTGTACTGTAAACATCATAGCACATATTCTTAAATTACAATACAATTGTTGTAAATTGATATAGCCAGTTACGAAGTTTAACATATTACCTAAAAACAGAATTTAGGTAGGTTTCAGAAAGTTTTAAACAAAATAATAATTACATACATACATATAGTCACGCCTTTATCCCTAGTGGGGTAGGCAGAGCGTAAACCACCTAAACAAAGGTCGTTCTGCCACGTCTGACAAAGTTTTGAGGGTTAAGATAGATTTGTAGGTATATTGCTGTAGTGACAGGTTGTCAGCCCATCGCCTAAATCACAATATACTGAAACCCTCGGAACCCTTAGCTGGTTTTTACAGCATGCCGGGGAGGAAATGCAGCTGGCACATTCTATGTTTTTCTCTCGCTCCGAGTCCAGCATGGGAGCTACTAATAATTAAAAGCATGGAAATAACAATTAATGTTAAGATTTTAGAAGTTAAGACCGAAAGAATGAGAAAAAAAAACAATAACTAAAGATGAAGTGCTACAAGATGTATGTGCAGTGTAAATGTGTAACAGTGTCATAGCCGATGTCTTAAAAGTGAGTTATTGGATTTATGATAGGTATTATAATGAATTAGTTCAGGAAATTTCTTAAAAACTTGTGTGATTATTTGATTGCGACTAAGAAAAAATATGTCAGCAACGTCTTATAAAATATTAATTGTACCTTAATACATATCTATATATTATTTTATATTATATTTAGTCGTTTTATTGTAAATAGTTTTGGTTTCCATCTTCAGATTCTGATTATACTAATTTTATTTAATCAGGTAGGTCTGCTGTAAGAAATTTGTTTTTAGAGATAAGCAGTGCATGTTATGTCTTTCATTCCTATAAGTATATTCTGCTTGGACGAAACAACCTCTGGACGTGCAATTATAACGTTTTACTCCTTACCCCTCTAGACTGACAGGTGGCATTTTGGCCAAAGTAAACAAACTACCAACGTCAGTGTGACTTCAAATTATTGGGAGGAAACATACCTATAGTAATCGAATCGGCAGTTTTTTCTTCATTTGTAATTGTATTTTAGATCAATATTTCGTGTTATTTTCTTCTAAAATTAATAAAATGCGCGGTGACAGGAGTGAATAATACGACCCAATAAAACATTCAGGGTTCTGAATGCGTCTAAACCAATATGTTGTCAATCTCTAATGAGTCGGATTATAATTGTATTTTTTACATTCGTTCATTCATTTCTGTTCATCTAGAGACGTGACACTATCGATCAACGATATCGATAGGAATGATTTACAGTATCGTCGCCGGCATATCGCCGGTCTACGAAAATCATAAACATTTGTACGGATAACACAAATATTTTATGATCTGTTGACTGGTATAAGTTTCATCTGTGGTCGCGTAACTTTTCATTTTCATTTACAACTAAATATGACCACGTCTTAGTACGCGGGGTAGTCATTAACAATGTTGGTTATGCTGTTCTTTGTTTAAAAAGCACCTGCCTCTGTGGTCTAGCAGTTTGAGCCATGGGCTGCCAACCCAGAGGTCCCGGGTTCGATTTCCGGTGGTGGACAATGACCTTTGCGTTGTTGTTTCTAGTTTGGCTATGACATTGCATTGCTGATCATCTGGTTGTCCGAAAAGTAAGATGATCCATGCTGTCGGATGGGCATGTAAATAGTTGATCCGGTGCCTAATTTATCTCTGGTCAGTCAAGCTGTCCCATCAGAATAAGAGATTTAAGGAATAGAGAGTGCCCCTGTGTGTAGTGCAAACACTTAGGCACTAAAAAACGAATCCTGCGCAGTTAGCCGATCTCTGGGAGATTGGCCGCCATCACCAAAAATCAGTGGGAGGACTAATTGTTATTGTATGAAAATGAATACATTATTTAAATCGAAGCCACGTAGCATAATAGATATGTGAATTTAGTCTTTAAGTCTACAAAACAGTAGTTCCAAGTCTAAACCCGAAAATAAATTTGATTCCTATCAGTACTTCCCTCTCAGAAGAAAGGATATGTTATTTTGGATTCTCTGTTAAAAACCTTACCGTACTCTTCAATCACAAAAAGTTTTTTGTAATTTTCTAAGTGAAAGTTATTTCGTTTTCGTTGACTGAATTACCTCTATTAATTTGCGTGAAGCTGTCCCTTACACTTGGTATAAAATACACTTCAGCTAACACGTCAGTATTACTAACCAAAATCTACGTTACATTGAGTTCCTGAGTGCGGTTCCCCAGGGGGGAACGCATAGTTTATTTTTAATTAATCACTGTAAGTATATTCTTCAGTTTGGTTAGGACATTTCAGGCTGAATCACCTGATTGTGCAAAATTAAAAAGGATGTTGTGCTTTGGAGGGCACGGTAAGCCGTCGGTCCCAGACGCTGTATTAGACGGTTTAAAATCTCTGACACCAGGGTTCATCAGAATTCGGATCATTCAACTCGAAACGAACACCACAGAAATATTAAGTGTCATTTGCAGAGAGATGATTGCGATCGCTGCGTGAATTATTGCAAACTCATTTATTACTCAACGAAAATTTGTAATTGACGTAAAACACGATAATTTCACAGATAAATATAGGCGTTCGGAGTAGAATGTATTTTTTAAAATTTTGTACCTACCTACATAATAATAATTTAACGTTTGGTTAGTATAATGCAGGCTGCTAATTTTCTGACAAGAATGTGACTGTGATTTGTAGAACCTTATTTCTATCTCTGATAAGATAATGATCGTTACAAAAACCATATCAGCGGCAAGTGTGAAAACTTGGGTATATGTAATTACTACAAATACTGAGCCCGATGGTGTAATGGATAGGGGCGCTGCCTCCTGAGCGGGATGTCGTGGTTCGAATCCCACCACGTACCAATGTGTTTTTCGGTTTTCGAATTTCATATGTACGTTTATTCGGTGTTTTTTCAGTGCTTTGGATTGGCATTTGGCATTTTAAGCCGTTGGTCCCGGTTAATATCGTTTGATACCGTAGATTTTAGTTGTTAAGCTATATCAGAGGCCAGTGCTAAGCATTTGCGGCTTGAAAACTCTGACCTAATCTAGGATTGGGTCTGGTTTCCCTTCTGAGTTGCGGAGGTCAGATGGCAGTCACTCTGTATAAAAACCAATACCCTCGTTTAATCCCCTATATTAGGAAGCCGACCCCGTGAGATACGGGATAAGGCTAGGGAGATGGAGATGAATGTAATTACTACAAATAAAAAGAAAATGAGGGTTGCAATAATTGCAGACCAATTAAAGCAATCTGACGAGCAACAATGTGTGTTCACGCTTCGTTGGCAGCCATTTTATTCCCATCCGGGAAATTTCACAAGTTGCTGCAAAAGTATTTAAATATTCTATTTTGCATTAATGTGCCCGTGAAACAATGAAATAAATCTGCATATTTATCTAAAATGCCCGCTTTTAAAAAAGTATATGCATCAAGCGCTTTGAGCGGAAAAATCGAATTTATTATTTTCTTTCTTTCATATTATATGAAATAAAAAAGCATTGTGAGTGCTAAAATTCTCAAAAAAAAAGAAAATAATTGTTAAGCTAATCTTTAAATTCTCTCCGTAATCTTCATTCTTCTTCTTTTATTTTAATGCAATAAAGAATATATATAATCTTTAGGTTCTTACAAAAAAAAAAACAAAAATCAGTGATCATAGTGTCTGTCAGAAGTATCTACACTCCCAATGAAACTGGGACAAAATTGGAAATACTTTATTGCTATAATTCCAGTGCAAACGGGAATACCTTCCCGGCGCAGTGATGTGCACTATCCCGGCTCGTTACACACACCTCCACACGTGAAGCTGGGAAACACGACGCCGTCTGCGCTATCCATTGGTGCGTCAGAGTTTTTAAACCGACTTATTGCAATACTAATAGGCCTTTGACATGGTTTGTGGAACGACCACTATCAAAGACAGCGACCGAGACCGACGCCATAACATGTGTTCCGAAGCACGGTTTTTTTTCTGGCAATCAAGAGATACAATTTTAAGGCGTTGTCCTAACCAAACTAAGGAAAATATCATTAATTATGTGATAAGTTAACAAATATCAACTTGGTGGGTATCGAATCTAAGACTTTTGGATCAGGAGCCCATGGTTCAGACAACAAAGCCCACGGTGGCAGTTGATGATGAGGACAAAATTCTAGCGAAACCAGTAACGGATACTGAACACTTTTTCGCCGAAATATTATTGATATTGATGGTTTTGCGGCGTAGACGTGGTTGGTGCCGAGACCAGGATTTTAATTAGAGAAAAAAGTGAAGTCTCACAGGGCAGGATGCAGCCAGCCGTGTCGTGATGCGGGGCTGGTAAATGTGGCTTCACTCTAGAAATTTCTAAGTAATTTTATTCTATATTTTTATAAACAGTTAGATCTAATAAATAAAAGTCCATTGATTGTCAAAAATATTGATAGTAAATCTTGCAAAAAGTGTAGTTCAAATACACAATAACTTTCAGATTGTTTTATAAATATCGTGCACTAACTTTCAATAGATTTTGATCTCTATTGGATTTCTACTCTGGCAACGTATAAATACTAATCTCAATGTGAGCAAATATTAATATCGGATAGTTACTAAGGGTAGGTACACAAGAGCCAAGACGGAAATTAGAATGTCTTCTTCTTCCGTCGCGTTATGTTCGTATTTCGTATACTAATAATTAGACAAATCTTCCTACATTTCGTTAAATAATTTAAAAGATGACGATAACGTATAACCACAGAATATAAAATAGTTCTACCGTACAGAAAAATCACTCCCTGACAAACGATAAGTTTAGGTAAAGAAACCTACACTTCCCAGCGCCGCCCGCCCGCAAGCTAAATGAAAAAAAATTAAAAAATGAAAAATATATTTATTTACCAGCTTAATTCTAAGTACATGCAGTTTCATACAATTCAGAGGTGCAATTAAAGTACATACATGATTTAAACAGGGGTTCCCAAACTAGGACCAGGCCTGTATCTTGGGATACCAGAATTTAATTATATTCTAGAATTATCAATACTTTCTGAAGAGGTTACCTGTTAGAATTAACATTTGATATTAATTTATATACATATATATAAGATAACCTCTAGTACCAGCATTGTTAATAACATCATAATAGTGGCTGCGCACAGAAAAAAGAGAAAAATAAATAAACATTTTATAAAGATAGTAACAAATAAAAAAATATATTTTTAGTTTTACACGCGACTTGATTTAGCAAGTTTTCCTAAATTACTTTCAAGAAGTCTTTGTAAGTCCTTTATATTAGTCTATTTGTGAATTAATGATTGTAGTGTTAGGTTTTAGTTGGTTAGGTTTTGATTAACTTTTCAGTGTCGTTATAATTTAATTCAGATAACCAGTTACGGAGTTTGCGTTTTGCCTCATGAACAAAACTACATTTTATATCACAATGCTTCACTACTGTGTTGTATGTGGTGGGAAATGCACAATTTGAAAATCTTCTTCCAAAACTAGTAAGCGTTGTCTCGACAGTAATCTTAAAAATCCGCCTGCGTAATAAAACTGGGTAAACTTCTGAGTTAATTACATTTTTGTGAGTCGATAAACAAGCCTTGAGGATATATAACTGTCTCACTCTCAGCACCTGGGCCTCCCGATAAAGTAGGTCAGTAGAGAACCTACGGCGCTTCTTCAGCATGATCTTTAGGATTGCTCGCTGAGCCCTTTCGAGCTCGATCATAGACTTTTTGGCAGAGCAACCCCAGACTCCTATACAGTAGTTTAGGATTGACTCGCATATGGCTATGTAAGTACTCTTGAGGATGTGAAAGGGAGCTGAATTACGCAGGTCTCTCATAATACCAATCAGTTTTCGCATTCGTGCTGAAAGTGCAGAAATATGTGATTGAAAGTTTAGATTTTCATCCAGTAAAATACCCAGGTACCTGATCTTATTAGTCCTTTCAACATGGTCACAGTTACACGGGAAATCATTGAAATTAAACGGATTAGCATTACATTGGTGAATTTTTATGTCCGGGAACGGAAATAGGGTTGACGCAGCTGTTTTGTGGAAACAGATGTACTTGGTCTTCTTCACGTTAAGCGTCAAAAGATTCCTCTGTAACCAACTGTTAACCAATGCCATACCAGTTTCCGTCACTCGCCAGGCGTCAGACCAATTGTCACCGTGGAAAAGTATAGCGGTATCATCAGCGCAGCATATTGTTTCAGCCGCCATCAAAGGCAGATTATGAATGTCGTTCATATAAGCAATGAATAGAGTTCGACCCAATATGCTACCCTGAGGAACTCCGAAACTAACCGGCAGTGCGCAACTAGCCAACCCGTCCACCCTGACCAGTTGCTTCCTGTCGGACAGATAGCCTTCAAACCACGCCAAGGCCACACCTCGGATACCAAGTCTTTCCAGCTTTCTTAAAAGAATAGGAGTAGATACGGTATCAGAAGCCTTGGCGAGGTCGAGAAAGACTCCAATGCAGCTTCGACTGCCGTCCAGGTAAGCGGAACCCAGATTGGCCAGGAGCTGCACCGCGTCGTCTGTGGATCTTCCCACTCGGAAGCCAAATTGCCTTTGAGAAAGCAGACTGTTTCGCTCCAGGTAACATGTGAGACGCTTATTAACATTTTTTTCGAGAAGCTTGGAGAAGACGCTAAGAAGCTATATGGGGCGGTAATAGTGAGGAGAATCCTTTGGACCACTTTTGTGGATTGGAGTAACAGAGGAGAGTTTCCAAGTTTGCGGAAAACAACCAGTGCTTAAGCTCAAATTAAAAATGTGCGTTAGCGGTAAAATAATCTGCTTTTATAAGACAACGGCTAATACCGTCGATACCTGGAGCGCTGTCGTTTTTTACATACATACATACATATAGTCACGCCTTTATCCCTAATGGGGTAGGCAGAGCGTAAACGACCTAAACAAAGGTCGTTTCGCCACGTCTGACAAAGTTTTGAGGATTATTTAAGATATATTTGAAGGTATATTGCTTAGTGACAGGTTGTCAGCCCATCGCCTAAATTACAATATACTGAAACCCTCGGATCCCTTAGCTGGTTTTTACAGCATGCCCAGGAGGAAATGCAGCTGGCACATTCTATGTTTTTCTCTCGCTCCCAGGCCAGCATGGAAGAAAGGTCGTTTTTTTTGATGATCTATTAGAGACTCAACTTCTTGTGGGTCAGTGGCCGAAAGAAAGAAGGAGTTATTTGGACTATTTGATGTGCTTATATGTGATGCCAATCTGGCCTCTGTTTCTCCAATTTCGGTAAGTATTTTGTCTGCCAGGTTTGGTCCTACATTTGCAAAATAATTATTACAGATGTTTAATGATTCCACAGGATTTTCTGGTATTGTGAAAAGGTTAGTTGATTTGTTATTTTTACGTTTAATATTACATATTTTATAAATAGTTGACCACAATTCTTTAGGATTATTTTGTTTGGCTTCTAATTCGGACGCTTCGTGCTGAGTTTTTAGCTTTTTAACTAAGTTGAAGTAGAAGTTTCTATATCTCTTATAAGAGTTTTGAATTATTTCGTTATTGGGACATTGCTTTGACAGAGTATGGAGACGATCACGATGACGAGCACATCGGATCAGGCCAGGCGTCATCCAGGGTTTCAAGGTAAACTTAGATCTGCTAACTTTAACTTCTCGAGTATGTTTGCTAACAATAGAGAACATTGTCTTTATGAAGATGTCAGTCGCAGAAGTAACGTTTGATTGAAGGTATAATTCTCTCCAGTCTAAAGTCTCCAGTTCATTAGAAATGGATTCAAAGTCGATAATAGATTTTGAACGATTACTAGCTTATCTCTTATTTTTGCTGGATATGCCAACGACTACTGGTTTGTGGTCAGTAATATCTGTCTCGCAAACTGCACCAATTACAGGACGTTTTTACAAATATATGATCTAGACATCCATCCCTTCGAGTCGGTTTTGAAATTGCTGGACGAAGACCAAGTTCTGCTATCAGACAGAGATACTGCGAGACCTCGCTGTAATTTTTAAATTCGGGTGTAGCCAATATATTTATGTTAATATCCCCAGTGAGAATGACGCAAGACTTGTTTTTCAGGGGCTTAAAAACATTTTCCAGAGAGTTTAGAAACACATTAGTATCTCTAAAAGAGGGAGAGCGATATATTCCAACAACTGTTAAGATATTTGGGATTTCAATTACTATGCCGCAGGCCTCGCTAAATTGTAGTTCAACTACGGTCTCATTCAACCCGTCCCTGACGTAGGCAACAATACCTCCGTTTTGATTTATATTGCGAGTTGTGCAGTATGAAGTGTAAGGGATTTGGTTGACGGCCTTCTCGTTAAGCCAACATTCAGTTAACAAAATGATGTCAACAGAACATTGAATTCGTTGTAATAGCACGAGGAATGAGTTAAAGTTTTTGTTGATGCTTCGTACGTTAAATGAAAGCAATTTAAAATTGTGTTCGGGACTGAAAACAGTTTTGCAGTTTTCTGGTGAGACACATTCACAGTCGATGTCCGATAAATTATCTATGCTGTTAAGTATGTCCATTTAAATAATATACAGAATTTGAAAGTTACATATGGTAATAAAAATAGTCGAAGTGTTAATTATTAAATATAATGAATACAAACAATGTGGGATGTAGAGGCAAAGTAGGTAATAAACGCATTTTATCATGATAGTGGAGTATACCTAACCTTAGGTTGAGCATTGATGTAACTTGGAACCATGTTTACTTGTGTTTGGATTGTTAGTGTAAATGTAATAGAGAGGGCATTTAAGTCTAGGTGACACTGCCTTCTTGACTTAAGAGTATGAGCTAGTGTTAGTACAGGCAAGGGTTCAATTAAATCACTAATATCAGGAACTTAATTCTAGCAGCGACTCATTCACTGAATGTTTATGTGTTGAATGGAATTGGTTTTTATTTCCATGCTGATTTGACGCAGGATTATCTTCGTTCAGTGACTGGCTATTTCGTGTTACCGGTTTGGTGATCAGCGATAGTTTATTAGCACTGATTCGAATGTTTGATTTGAATCTTATACCTGTGCACGAACTGTTAATGTTCTTTGCCCGCCGCAGTTCAAAGACGTTGGTGCCGGCGATCGCTCGGGCTGTCACTTGCGATGATTTTTGTACCTAATTAACAAATGCGATTTTAATTTAAAAACTTAATAATTTATTTATTATATTATGTAACTAAGGGCCGTTTTTATAATCTGCTCTCATGAGTGACAGCGAGTTTGAGTTTGTATCAGAAATGTCATTTCAGTACAAACTGGCCTGTCAAATCCATACTCAACATTGTTCTCAAGTTTGATATCGCTTCATAAATATGAGCCTAAGAACACTACGGATTGATTTAAAAAAAAAAATTTAGAAGATGTTAGCTCTGATTTAATTCTTTGTACTTTCTCTTATTTAGACATCCGTAGGCATATTTTTTTTTTACGGCTCAAGTTTATTATAGAATGCTATTGGGCTCGATTCTAGATTCCACCGGCTAAAACTAAAATCTATCTGCCACTTTCATTTCATAATAATAAAATTTAAAAAGGACAGGCGAATTATATTTTATGGTTTTATACGTTATACAACACATACAATGAGCCAGCTGCATTTCCTCCCGAGCATGCTGTAAAAACCAGCCGAGGGTTTCAGTAAATTGTAATTTAGGCGATGGGCTGACAACCTGTCACTACAGCAATTTTTTTGTTTAGGTAGTTTACGCTCTGCCTACGCCATTAGGGATAAAGGCGTGATTATATGTATGTATGAAAGGTTCTTTTATGGTGCAACCTTTTCTTCCGATCAATCTTTTTTGAATCATATTCAACATCTTCTTCCAAATCTAACAAACAATCTTTCACAATCGATGTTGCGTGCTTGTGGAATGAAGTTCCTACTGATGTTATAAAAAATAAAAGTATAAGTAAGGCTTTTAAAAATTTGGGTTTATGGGTCAAAAAACTCGGACAATGAATGTAGGGTAGTTATAAATATTTATTTATATGTTTATGTTTACCTATGTCTATGCATCTCATACCAGGTGTAAAGGACAGTGTCCCGCAAACTGATAGGGGTTGCTCAGTCAATGAAACTACACAACTGCAAGCAGGAATTTTCGTCAGGAAGTTAAAAAAAATATATCTTTTCATACAAAATGACCACCTCGATCAGACAATTTGCATGGAAAACCAATTTCTTTTTCGCTTCCTGAAAGAAATATCAAAGGTTGATTGGAAGAAATCGCTTAATCCGCCATTGTCATAAGTCCGCCCTTGTACCATTTTAATCTCCTGTGGTATGTTTGAGTGTTCCTGTATTTTTAGCTTTAAGAAGGTGCAATAAAGTGATTACATACGAGGTACATTTTCTTCAATACGACTACTTCTAGGGACCGGGATGAGTGGCGCAATCTCGTGTCGGAGGCCGAGACTCATTTTAGATCCCAGAGCCGCAGTAATAAGCAAGTGTTTGCACTTTGATTAATGTATGCATGTATGAATAAGATTTCAAAATAATTCTTCATAATTTAAAGAATATTTGTTTAATTATAATAGGTTCAAGAACACTCTAAATTGAAATCTCTGCCTTCCCCTTAAATAAGAGAGCGTGACGAACGAAATGTATCCTAATCCAATAAATAACATTAATAAAATCTAGGTTTTAAATAATTTATACTTAAAATTATGGTTCAAAAGTAGTTGTAGGCAGATTTATTAAAAGACGCATCTGTTTCTTAATTTTCATTAATCTTTGTATCTATCCAGTCTCCCGCCACTTTTCCCGCGCTTCTTTTGGGTACACGATATTTGACAAATATCTGTGGTAATGCTTGTTCCATATATGCTAGTATAATAGTAGTTCGGTGAGCACATCTTCCTTTGTTGCAAAATAAATGTAGGTACTATTCATTTATAGAGAAAAGTAATTTATCACGTTTCCTTCATATCAGCGTTCATTGTCTTGACTTCGTTCACGCATGGCGAGTAATGTTCACAAAAACAAAATACCTACATCAATCATTTGTAAATGATTAACTTACTTTATATAGGGAAATTTTATTCAGAACAACAAATAATATATATAGTGATAACAGAAATAATATTTGTGGATTTCTGAAAAGGCACCTTTGGCTTAAATATTGAAGAAAGTGTTCCGATTAACTATTTATATCGATCTGATTGCAATGTTTAAAAAAGACCCAACAAATTTACTAGCAAATAAAATAATTCATTAAGATAAAAGGTTCTATAATTTTGTTCAAGAGCTTTTAACCCTAGAGATAAATCTGCAGCGATCGACTATGTTTAATACCAAGAAACCGACGGGATGTGACGGGTTTTTAATAAATCCCGGGATATTAAATCAAGGAATGCGAGATCCCGAGACCGGTAGGGTTTAATCCTTTCGCGTCACCGAATCTATTACTTATAGATTTTTCAGACAATAATATGATGCGAATGAGATGATTTGGGAAAGTTATTGGTCTGACAATAGAATCATCCCAAATGTTTGGATCTTAAAAGATATAGTGAGACCATTACTGGAAAAATGGCTAAGCAATCAATGGTTTAATTTATTTTCTAGTACTTTATAAATGTGAAATTCATAAGGACTAGGCCAGGAAACAAGGCAGAAAGGGTCAAATTTTGAGACGAAATCTGAACAGGAGCCATTTCCACAAATAACATTTTATCAGGGCAATGTAATTCCAATAATTACCATTATCTCTTGTCACAGTTCCAATAAAATCTCAAGCACTCTATTCTCATCGGCTCCAGGAACGAGTGCATTCATCACTTCACTTCACACGAGAACCGATCGTGACACCAGCTGAATTCAAAATGGCTTCCATCGCTTCTCTACAATGCAACGTTTGCTGCTGAAGTACGTGACTTCGCAATGGATGATGAGGCGTCGGGAGATACCCTTACGAAGACGGATGGGCTGGTTAGTCGCGTTAAAGTGGAATCTTTTCTTGGCGACGATGGAATCGGAATGTCGCCAAGAAGTGTAATTTTCTAGAGAGCGTGCTAGATCGTCCCAGTTTCACACGTCACTATTCGGTTGTTATCGTCTTTGTGTGTTAGAATCGTTTTGATTTGATTTACGGTTCCGTGACTTAAAATTATTCTATAGTGGAAATTGTACCAGAGAGATATTGCAGATAGCTTAAATAAAAAAAGTAGTCACTTGTGGCAGTTACGAGTACTACCCAACAGTATAGCTCGTCATTTAAAAATAGTAAAGGATATAATTGCGATAAAAACTATTTCACAAAGAATGATAACGTAGTTTTATTCTTCCACATCGACGAATAGCTGCACCTATATAACTATCTCCTATCTGGTAGAGATCATTAATCAGCTGGAGAGTAGCGTTTTTCCCGCCAAGACGCGGGCGGCGGCCATTATGTGCGGCTTACTGTCAATCACTAGCAGCGCTGAGAGCAGCGCGATGCATACGAGAGGTGAAGGGTTCTGTAGCTTTTGTATAATTATATTTTATACTCTTATCTAATCCAGCAACCTTGATATGTTAAACTTAGCTTTTTTTTAATTTATATGTCAAAATCACCGGGCTGATATGCTTATCTAGCTTGTCTAAGCTCAGTATAACCCATTCCTTATTATTTGTGAAAAAAAAAATACAAAAAAAACTGACGTAATTCAATATGGGTTCCTAAAAATAGTAAGTAGGTAAGTAAAAACACTTTCTTCTACACAAAAAACAAGAAACACAAAAATAAACTTAAATTAACATGTAGACAACCTTTGGGTAGAGGAGAATGTAAAGAGAAGAGAGTAGTGCTGAAGTACAGGAAATTTTAAATAATTTTAATACATCAAAAATAAAAAAAGTGAAAATAAGAATAACAAAAAACTAAAATAAATATATGCATACCTTTAGAGTGTATATGCAATATAATTTTTTTATAATAGTATTCATAAAATACATACACAATGATATGATAATATATAGTAATGTTGCAACTACAGAACCCTACAAACCCAAACTGGATTTTTGCAAAGCGCCATGTAACGAGAGGTGCACAAAGCCCGTCCCAATGCGTTGATTATCCGCGCGTCCGCCGGACGGGCATTGTCAGACAATTCTATTGTGATCCGACAAAAATCAAGTGGAATCGAATGCGAGTTCTAGCTCTACTTTCGTGTGAAAATTAGGCCTCGCTGCTAAGTAGCACCTCCAATGACCTAGTTTTCTTATTAATACTGGTTTTCCATAGCAGTCATCATAATTGTAGTGTATTTCGCTATTCACTCAATTTTCGTTTGGTATTTCTGCTAGTTAACGTTATTGCATCGAATCAAAATTCCACACAGCTCCCCGTCCGATTGATTTCCCATATTGTGACTGCAGCGTATGACAAAAATCACAACTGAATGAATACTGAGCTTCTTTTTTTTCCCTTTCAGTTTTGAAGCGAACGCGTCAACCATGAAACGAGGTGTCCGACGTTGAAACGAATACCACAGATCTATATTATAGAAGACCTAGCAGTTTCTACTGACTTCTGTGAAATATCTGTCTTTATTTTTTCGTCCAACTGTATTTGCGAAAGTGTTCAACTAAACTATGTACAGAAAAATTAAATAAAATACAAGCCAAAATGTATGATTGTAGCTACAACTGAAAGCAGACCCAGCAGGGTTTAGGTTACCATTACTATTTAGCTGTACCGAAAATTCCAACTCATCATCATCTCCCTAGCCTTATCCCGTATTTCACGGGGTCGGCTTCCTAATCCAGGGGATTGAACGAGGGTACTGGTTTTTACACAGAGCGACTGCCATCTGACCAGAAGGGAAACCAGACCCAATTATAGATTAGGTCAGAGTTTTCAAGCCGCCAATGCGTAGCACTGGCATCTGATATGGCTTAACGACTAATATCTACGGTATTACACGATATTAACCGGTACCAACGGCTTAACGTGCCTTCCGAAGCACGGAAAAAGCACCGAATAAACAAATATGAAATTCGAAAACCGAAAAACATTGCTACGTGGTGGGATTCGAACCACGACCTCTCGCCAGGAGGCAGCGGCCCTATCCATTACACCATCGGGCTCTCAATTTGTACCGAAAATTCCAAATTTCAGAAAAAAAACTCGCAAAGTACCTAGGTAGACTTGCCAAATCTTTTGCAATCCTGGGTCTGTGGTAAAATATTTTGACGTGGTTTTGACCGCGGCGTGGCAGACCTCGACTAAATGTGTCACTAGCAGAGCTTTTGTTGGAATTCTATATAAAAACGATACGGATTTTGCAGATAGATTTGCTATAGAAAATCTATCTTCATTCATGGTATATTCCTAGGCAAAAAGTTATTATAATAATTGACAGAGCGTCAACAACCTAACAAGAGGTCGGTTCGCCATAATAATTGTATTTTATAATTTTTCCAAAATCTTTGCTAAATAGTTTTGCAATAGCATTTAATGTTTAAATTAGGTAGATATCAAGGAAAATTTTGATGATTTTAATTGTTTAAACATGGTTTAAACTATGTAAATTTATTCAAATCCATGAGCTTCAGTGTTGCCCTTTCTATATCTAACATTTTACATTAAAATAAAATATTCCATCGGCCCGCGAAGTTTCAAATTGATTTTGGTTCATTCCAAGCAGCGTTCGGTTCGTTTAACTTCTTTTTAATTAAATGAAAGACGCCTAATCGTGACTTTGGGTCTCTCAAGCGAACTCCGTAAGAACCTTTTTATAAACTTTAACAGGAAAGAAACGTACCTAATTTTTTTTAACGAAGGTTTAAATAATTTGCTTTGACCAACCAAGTAAGGAATTTCAGTCCATAAACACTGGAACAAGTATTTTTAAATATTTCTTGTGCTTAAAAGTTTGTAAGAAAATAATTAAAAGTTGTTTTGGAAATCTGAAAGCACTTAAACATACATACATACATACATAAATCACACCTTTATCCCTTACGGGGTAGGCAGAGCGTTTAACGCCTCGTAAAAGGCGCTTTCGCCACGTCTGACAAAAATTGAGGGCAATTTTAGCTTGTAATATGTATATGCACTTAAAATCACAATAAAACACCTTTTTTTCTCTCTCGGTACATTTTACAGACTTTTTACATCACACGCTTGAATGCTTGTAGAGCGACAATTTTTAGCCGGAAAACAATAAAATCATACATATTTCCGCGCGTCATATTGCTCGGCCTGGAAACCCAAAAACCTGGCGTCGGACAAAAACGCAATAAGTCGAAAAAGGCCGAAAAGAGGAAAAAGTGGTAAATCGCCGTCGCCGCGCGGACAACCGCCCAGCGACAAACAACAAAAATTCCACCGTGCATTTTTCCACTGACGACTGTTTTACGTAGAATAGCGCAGCTATATATGAACAAGCGAAGTTTTCGTGACAATGAATCCTAACAAACAGTTTAGCCATTTCCTTGCTTGTATGTTAGGCCCGTATCGGTAAACAGCACTTGAGATTGATAGCTAGTTTGAGTTCGTATCAGAAATATTATTTCAGTACAATGGGACCTGTCGAATCCATATTTAATATTGCTCTCAATCTTGAGATCGCTTTATTAATACGAACCTTAGTAGCAAAACAAAAAACAGAAGATTGCCACCTGCCTTTTTTTAAGTACACTGAAAAAAGAAGTTTAATACATCAATAAACATCATTTATTTAGAATCAATATCATTACAGTAAATCAATGCAATATTAAAGTAAAAAAAAAAAAAAATCAAATCCAAAATTAAACTGTTATTGGATGTGACTCGAGCATTTAGTTGAAATTGAGGTAGGTTCAACAACACCGCTCTGCTCGTCGCTTCGCTCATGAATGTGCCCGTGGCATATAGTAGTGGAGTGCAGTGAATAAAACATGCAACACGCAGGTGGGAAGCAAGCGCACTGTTGCAGATAGCAATAGCACTGCACGGAACCAAAACCCTAAATTGTTATTTTTTGTGGAGATATTTTTAGTTTTTAAAGGCATGGTGTCTCGTAAAATGCTATTTTATTCGGATGTTTTAATTTAATTTAACCAAAAAACGTTTACGTGTATTTTTAAAAACAAAATTGAAATTCCTAGTACAATGTACATGCATGTTCAGGTAATATTATATTTCATTTATGTAAGAGTTATTTTTAAGCCATCTCTTCAAATGTATTTACAAACTTAAAATGAAGCCCTAATTATTAAACATTTTTAAGGAGATTATTTTTATTACAGAAAAAATATTATTATATCAAGGTCACTTTGATCGTAGAATTGCTCGAGAAATTGTTAACCTAGAAACATTTCTTTAGGAAAGCCGTCAAATCGAGAATCACGTAAATGGCTCAATTTAGTAAATCAGCGTTTTCGCCAAGTCCGCGCCACCTGCTCGCTAGTCATTATATATTTTTTTAGAAATATACAGGATCTTACCGAGTATCTTATATTTATAAAAGATTTTTATTTCATTGCAGCCTCTTAAGTCTTCTTTTGATAGTGTAGGTATAGTATACTAATATTTTTTTAGATATATTTTATTTACGAGGTTTGATGTTTTAATTCATTACATTCCTAAGCGATTAATGCTATCTTCTCTATCCAAGACTCTTTTAAGAAAATGTTTCATATCATGGGCAGAGCGTCCACGACCCAAAGGAAGGTCGTTCTGCTACGTCCGCCAAGTTTTGAGGGCTATTAATATAGATTATATTTTGCTGTAATAAATTACAATACACTGAAACCCTTGAATCCCTTAGCTTGATTTTCAGCACATTTTATATATCGCTTCCAGTCCAGCATGAAATTTTTTAAATGTTTTCTAGACTGGTTAGATCTGAGACCCATAAATGCTTATGACCGCATCATTCAGCCACATTTTCCCTCCGACATCCAGAGCAAGACATTTATCACGTCACGTCCGACGTCCGCTCTCCTCGGAAGTCGCTGATTTTCCGCCATGTACCAAGACGCTGACGACCGCTTTTCTAACTGAATATAGAACGTGATGCATAGTACATAATATTTGCGGGATATTATGAACATTTATATTATTTATTCCATGCTGGACTGGGAGCGAGAGAAAAACATAGAATGTGCCAGCTGCATTTCCTCCCGGGAGTGCTGTAAAAACCGGCTAAAAGATCCGAGGGTTTTGGTATATTGCAAGTTAGACGATGGGCTGACAACATGTCACTACAGCAATATACCTACAAATCTATCTTAAGGGGATTCCTAACGGCGAATGGATGTTTTTAAGAGCTTATTTTTCTTAAACAAATCATTGGAAAATTCTAAAAAATATACATCTAAGAAATTAGTTTATGGCCAATTGCAGGGCAACATTCAATAATATTCTTGTTCATAAATAAATATGCTAAAAAATATATAATTCCTAGTACTAGGTTAATAATATTTATATTCAATTCGTAAATCTTTGTATGTTTACAGTTCAATATTGGTTATGAACAGAAACAATATTTCAGCAATAAATTCTTGAGGGTAAACATAATAAAACGAAAAGATTTTTATGTTGCACGATATAACATGGAAACAATTTATTTCTCTGAAATATTTTTTAATAAAACTTTGCCTAATATCCGGATTACAGTAAGTTACAGTTGGTAAAGTTAAATATTAGGTACAGTACCAGTCAGCAAAGGCGTTTGCTGGGCAGGGCCGAAACATATGATATTATTTTAGGAAAATATTTATGGATTGTCATGAAATTTCGTTTATTTGTTGAAATAGATAAATATTGTGTAAATATACAAAATTTTGTAAAAATCGATAAATTATATCTAAAAATTCTCATCCGTTTCTATCGGGCCTGCTCAGATGCTGCTGCTGATGCTGATGATTTAAAAACCAGCTAAGGGATCTGACGATTTCAGTATATTGTAATTTAGGCGATGGGCTGACAACCTGTCACTACAGCAATGTACTACAAATCTATCTTAAATAACCCTCAAAACTTTGTCAGACGTGGCGAAACGACCTTTATTTAGGTCGTTAACGCTCTGCCTACCCCATTAGGGATAAAAGCGTGATTATATGTATGTATGTAGGTAATGGGCTGACAACCTGTCACTAAAGCAATAAACCTACAAGTCTATCTTAAATAACCCTCAAAACTTTGTCAAACGTGGCGGAACGACCTTTGTTTAGGTCGTTGCCTACCCCATTAGGGATAAAGGCGTGATTATATGTATGTATATAATTCCTAGTACTAGGATACTAATATTTAATTTCGATTCGTATATCTTGAAATGTTTACAGATTAATATTATATGACAATAATAGATTATATTCCTTGCTCTTCTCGTTACCAAGTTGTGTTCAAGTTTATGAAACTCTACCAGAACTTCAACACTCAAGAGATTGCATTTCCATTCACAATGATTTCTCATCTGAGAAATGCACAAAACCACACTGAGGGTCGTATTTAAAAAGCGATCTAAAGATTGAGAGCAATCTTAAGTGCGAATTCGACAGATCGTTTTGTATTGAGTTGATATTTCTGACACGAACTCAAACTTGCTGTCAGTTTCAAGAGCTGATTATAAATACGGACCTTAAAGAAACTTCAGCATTACTTTATGAAATAACCAAAACTATAACTAGAATTCAAATTGTATTAACGTACTTAAAACCAAAAATAAAAATCGAACAATGTATTAAAAAAAATAAAACAAAATAAGTATACAAATCTATTATAAATAACCCTCAAACTTTGTCAGACGTGGCGGAACGACCTTTGTTTAGGTCATTTACGCCCTGCCTACCCCATTAGGGATAGAGGCGTGATTATATGTATGTATGTTAAAGTCGTTATTACACAGAAAAGTATTTGATAATATTTACTCTCCAGTGGTAGAGCAGGTTTTACGAAATCCACCGTGACACGAACTATCCGGCTGACGTATAAATCCTAACTAATTTCCCGAACAAGAGCCAGTGCCGGGCAGGTGCGCCAGGGCCGGGTCAGTGACGTCACTCTGCTCCGGCCACTAAGCTTTAGCTGTCCAGTTGGAGCCTGGCTTCAGAGGCTCTCTACGTTTTGAGAATCCATGAACGTATCTTTAGAGAATTAGTTCTAAAAATACTGGTTTACGTTTATTATATAAAAAAAAAACAAATCTAGGAGAAAGAATTTGGCTTTAACGAAAATGCATACATATATATATATATATATCACGCTTTTATCTCTAATGTTTCTAAAGTTTTCAGGGTTATTTAAGATATACTTGTACTGTGTGTGGTACATTGCTGTAGTGACAGGTTGTCAGACCATCGGCTTAATTACAATTTACAATATACTTAAACCCTCGGATCCCGTAGCTGGTTATAACAGCATGCCCGGCAGGAAATGCAACTGGCAATTTCTATTTCTTTCTCTCGCTCCCAGTCCAACATGTAAGTATTTTTTTATACCCTCAAATATAACAACCACGCTGAAACTAATCCATTAAAATTGCGAGTCCATTACCGATATGAATGCAGATCTGACAATACCGACTAAGATATTCCTCCTGAATACATTTACTCCGTCTTGAATCTGTTCTCTTCATTGAAAAGGTTGGATTTTTTGCTCTCTGGATGGAAATGGAAGACGGCGACAATCTTCGTCGGATGATTCAATTGGACGGAGCAGCTCGTGTCGATTGTGAACTGAGATTACCTTCTACCTCCCGTTTGATATGCTAGCCTGGTAGAATATGCGAGAATTACCTACTTTTGTATCTATAGAATTATTGTTTTTTTTAGTTATGACATTGGCCAGCATAATAATAATATGTACGATAGGCTTGGAAAGATAATTTAACTAGTAGTTAAAATATTCATCTTTTAAAAAAAATGTATTATACTAAAAAGCCCCACATTTTAATGTTTAAATTAATGTTTTTTTAAGAATTTAAACTAAGGCAGACTACAGAAAACAATAGTGCTAAGAAAAGTAGGCTAGACCAATGTAATTTTAATATTCAGTGCGTTTCAGTCAACTTGATAAGTCAGTACCTACTTCAATACACTAAGTTTCTATCTGCAATCGATTATTTGTGCAGCATTGTGAGGTAAATAATAGATCGTTCCTACTTGCCGGGACCGACTCGAGGCGTGCATCTGACGCTCGCTGTAAGTAGAACCGACTCCGATTCAAGCGAGTCTTTACAGGAATTCTCATTATTGTTGTCTCGATCAATGGAAGACGGGAAATTGAATGGTTATGGCTTATGCATTTTTCAAAAGATCTTTGGTTATGATTGAATAATGCTTTTCGATTAAAATGCTGATTTGAAAGAAATTTCAATAACGATGTGATCAAATGCGTAGAGCACAAGGAACGAATTAAAAAATCTGACTGAAAAGAACAGTTTGCTACTCAAAGGATAACAATGGCGTTTATTAACGACTTTATCTGAAAGTAATTATTAACAGCGCGACGAGGAATCAGAAACAACATTAACAAGCTGAAAATTTGCAATTGGATTCAGACTGAATTAAATTTCTGGACAAATATTAAAGTTTGGCAAGAAACAGCAGCGGGACTGAAATATTGATAAATTAATTTTGCATAATGCGGCCACATCCTCACCGTGGCGCTTGTTGGGGAAATTAAATTTCTTGTTATTTTGGAGTTGTTTTATGAAAGCGTTTGTTGTTTAAAAGTTTTATTATTTTCAAAGAATAACAAAAGAGTGGAAAAGGTACAACAGGAAATATAATGTTTATTACTACTGAAAAACTGATCATGATCATCTAGAATGTATGTAGGTTATGCAAAAGGAAATTTCAAGAAAAATTAAATAGTTACACCCTCTATATATTAAGTCGAATTTGATAAATTCCAATACCTGACTATCCGCACTCCACATTTCTACCCCTCTCCTCCCTGTCGTGACGTAATGGGCTTCGAATAAGTCATTCGTACCTTTGCAGGGACAAATGGGCTATAAAGATAGTAGTCGAAGACCAGCGAGGGGGTGAGGCTCGGGTGTAGCGGGTGTAGGGGGAGGGGATGCAAGGGACAATCAGACAGTCCTCGGCCGAGTGAGCAAATCGACGTGACATCGATCCTCGTTTAAAGTGAAGACAGCTACATAGAGTAGTAATTTATCTAGAACGACATAACTCTATAGAAGTTGGGTATAGCATAATTTATACCCGAACCACAACTACTTTCTTTGAATATAAAAAAGTGAATATATAACTAACGAAGTCATCTTGGTGATATCTCAGGCTCGTATTTATAAAGCGATCACAAGATTGAGAGCAATATCAAGTATGGATTAAACTGGCCATTTTGTACAGATATGACATTTCTGATACGAACTTAAACTCGCTGTCAGTCTCAAGTACTGCTTATTAATACGGGTATAAGAACAAAAAACTTTAATTTCAAATATAGTAAGTAGTAGAGTGTTTTGGAATGTAAACAGTGGGACACATTACAGTCTACTTAAGAAATAACGCTAAACGCACCTATTTTTGGTTCTGTATTAATTTAACGTTTAAAAAAATATATTTTGTAACATCGTTCAATTTTACATAAAAACAGCAACAAAGAATGCTTTTGACTTTTATTGAAAACGCTGTAAACGTTAGCTCTCATCTCCTCAATATATGCATTTTTTTTATTTTGAAACAATATTAAAATCAGTATGACAACACGATAGAGTATTATATTCAAATATTCTTTCAAATGTGAAAAAATAATAATTATACTAGCCTAAGCTGTCCCACTGCTTGGCGGCCTATACCCAGCAGTGGGACAGCTCCCCTTTCTTTTTCCAGACATCTCGATCCTTGGCTGTTTACGACCAATATGTACGCTGTGAAGTCATATTTATAAACAAATTGCCGTTCGTTTATTTTTTGGTGTGATCAAGTTATAATTTATGGTATCACCAGAGGTTAGACCTTTGTTCTTAATTAAGATCTGGATCTAGACAACAGTTGACACTAAGGCCCTTGATCCCTGAGAAGGCATTAACTCAAAGCTTGAAGCCTTTCATCATATCATAATATTTATCTGGCTAAATTCTTTGAAATAAAAAGATTTTTTCCATAGTAAAGTTAGGTATCAAAAATTCGGATAATATCATTTCTAGGACAAGGTTTCTGTGAAATCTATACTTCTATATATACGTATATCAATACTTCCATGCTGGCCTGGGAGCGAGAGAAAAACATAGAATGTGCCAGCTGCATTTCCTCCCGGGCATGCTGTAAAAATCAGCTAAGGGATCCGAGAGTCTCAGTATATTGTAATTTAGGCGATGGGCTGACAACCTGTCACTACAGCAATATACATACAAGTCTATCTTGAATAACCCTCAGAACTGTGTCAGACGTGGCGGAACGACCTTTGTTAAGTCGTTTGCGCTCTGTCTTCCCCATTAGGGATAAAGGCGTGACTATATGTATGTATGTATGTATCTATACTTCACTACATAATATAAAACAAAGTCGGTTTCTCTGTCCCTATATCCCTATGCATGCTTAGATCTTTAAAACTACGCAACGGATTTTGATGCGGTTTCTTTTAATGGATCTCTATCCATTCATTCAAGCAAGTTCAACTCCTATAGGGACTGTCTCAACATTGTATTAAGACCACACCACATTATAACACTAATCAATATACAACATATTCTACCAGGCTAGCATATCAAACGGGAGGTAGAAGGTAATCTCAGTTCACAATCGACACGAGCTGCTCCGTCCAATTGAATCATCCGACGAAGATTGTCGCCGTCTTCCATTTCCATCCAGAGAGCAAAAAATCCAACCTTTTCAATGAAGAGAATAGATTCAAGACGGAGTAAATGTATTCAGGAGGAATATCTTAGTCGGTATTGTCAGATCTGCATTCATATCGGTAATGGACTCGCAATTTTAATGGATTAGTTTGTATTATACATATAAGCCTTTCTCTTTAATGAAGAGTCATTAAAGAGAAAGGCTTATATGTATAATACATGCATAATATAGTAGAGAAACACTGATGATTTCTGTGCAAAGCCGGGGCGGGTCGCTAGTATATTATAAAGAGGAAAGATTTGTATTTTTGTGTGTATGTACGTACGTATGTTTGTAACTAATAAACTTAAAAACTGCTGAACCTATTTCAAATATTGTTTCACTATTAGAAAGCTGCGCTCACCTTGAGTAACATAAGCTACTTTTTACTTCAAAAAAGTGCATTATTCCTACGGGAAAACCTATTAAGCAGCGGGTGACACTGCTGACAGAACGCTAGTATTGTATACATTCAAGAGCAAGTTCAACTCCTATAGGGACTGTCCCAACATTGTATTAAGACCACACCACATTATAACACTAATCAATATACAAGTAGTTTTGAATCTATAAAAACCACCGTAAAAAAACCATGATCAAATCAAATAGTCTCATCTTCCAAATCCAGTATAAGGATATTGAATTTTGTGAAATCACACACAGATCAAATAAAATACAATATACAAAAGTGTTGCGAACAATCCACAGATTCGCAAAGACAATCACACAGACCGGTGGAACTGTGGAAGTGGTTCTGCGTTACTGCGGAAAACGACAGGAGCTTGAAGACAAGACGTTGTATTATTTTGAAAAACACTGAAACCTAAATGAAATATAAGTAATTTTTCATAAAAATAAGCATTTTTCCGTGTTCTTTTTTGTTTGTTTCCACATCAACATGTTTATCATAATATGAAGTTTTGAAGAATGATTTTAATAAAAAGAATATAATATATTTTTTGTTTTATCTTTATAGCACCTATCTGCAACTCTCTGCTATTGAAGTTAATAACTCATAACTTTTAGATTTATGTAATTCATATAAACAATTTCATAATAAAATTGTAAAAATAATAAAAAAGTCCAGGGATAGTATGACTGTCAAAAATATAAAGTTATGTAATCATCATCTCCCTAGCCTTATCCCGTATCTCACGGGGTCGGCTACCTAATCTAGGGGATTGAACGAGGGTACTGGTTTTTACACAGAGCGACTGTCATCTAACCTCTGCAACCCAAAAGGGAAACCAGACCCAATCCTAGATTAGGTCAGAGTTTTCAAGCCGCCAATGCTTAGCACTGGCCTCTGATATGGCTTAACGACTAATATCTACGGTATTTAACGATATTAACCGGGACCAACGGCTTAACGTGCCTTCCGAAGCACGAAAAAGCGCCGAATAAACGTACATATGAAATTCGAAAACCGAAAATCACATTGGTACGTGGTGGGATTCGAACCACGACCTCAGGAGACCGCTCAGGAGGCAGCGGCCCTATCCACTACACCATCGGGCTCTATAAAGTTATATAATAAAAGTAATTTAAACATGTCAAACAAAGTAATAAAAAAAAGCAAAATTATCTCAATGTTTATCTCAGTGGACTATTTATTACTAAGTTACAACATAAATTATTTACTTCCAGTGTATATTGGAACTGCTATGTAAGTGCCGACTTGATTAGAATAGTTAAGGTCTGTCAAGTCTGTCTGGAGTGTACTGAAAAGTGATGAGAGAGATGCCTCAAGTTGGCTGCACCTGTGCGGGAATCTCTATATTAAATCGCTTTACCGTGTATGGCGAGGTATGTTTGGAAGAACGTATTGTTGTTTTTTTACGTAATGTATATGAACGGGTTTTTTCATACATTAACATGTAATATCTTAACTTCATCATCATCATTAGGCCTTTTTCATCTTGACAGATAATTCAAGCAGCGCCCATGCGAGAAGAGCATCGTCGCTTGTGGCTAAAAAGACCGATCCTTGAACGACATTTTCGTCCGCACTTACTGCACGCGAATTGAGGGTCCGTTGCGACGTTAAGATATTACATGTTTTCCATGCTGGACTGGAAGCGAGAGAAAAACATAGCATGTGCGAGCTGCATTTCTTCCAGGGTATGCTGTAAAAACCAGCTAAGGGACCCGAGGGTTTCAGTATTTGTAATTTAGGCGATAGGCTGACAACCTGTCACTACAGTTATATACCTACAAATATATCTTAAATAACCCTCAAAACTTTTTTAGACGTGGCAGAACGACCTTTGTTTAGGTCATTTACGCTCTGCCTTACCCATAAAGGACAAAGGCGTGATTATATGGTTATTTGTATGTTTTACAATATCTTCAGTGAAATTGCTTCCATGCTGGCCTGGTAGCAAAAAAAACATAGAAATGTGTCTGATACACAGCATTACATCCCGGGCAAACTGTATAAACCATCAAAAGCGTTAGAGGGTTACATTGTGATTTAGGTGATGGACAACCAGTACTTATGGATTTTTAATGCATGTGCAATATGAATAAGTACTTTTCACTAGAAGATTGTATAAACTCATAAACACAGCTCCTAGCGCTGAGTTTGGCAGCCGACACGTTCTAAAAGTCCTGAGGCGTATAGTGCTGCAGTAAGCTAGCTATTCTGCATTCTAGGTAATAATTATTATGCATGAAGTTGTATAGCTGTTTGCTTTAGGTTCCGGTCATTACATTCTTAGAATATGTACAAGGTTACATTTTAATTTGTTCTTTATTTAGACTTCCATGCTGGCCTGGGAGCGAGTGAAAAACATAAAATTTGCCAGCTGCATTTACTCCTAAGCATGCTGTAAACACCAGCTAGGGGATCCGAGCTTTTCAGTATATTGTAATTCAGGCGATGGGCTGACAACCTGTCACTACAGCAATATACTTACAAATCTATCTTAAAATAAACCTCAAAACTTTGTCAGACGTGGTGGTACGACCTTTGTTTGGGTAGTTTACGCTTTGCCTACCCTGTTAGGGATAAAGGCGTAAATGTATGTATGTATGTATTTAGACTTGACCCCTTATTCAATCGTGACTGAGACTGAGGTTTTGGGGAAAGGTCTTAGTAAAAGCTACAGCATTTCAGTAAGTACCATTGGGAAAAGATTACTTCTCGTTCGAAAAGCGTTTCATTTCATGATAACTTCTAAATGACCAACTAACTTTATAATGAACAGCACTAAGCTCTACTTATAAGTTTTCAATTTAGTTCAGCTCTGCAATGGGGTCTAAAGTCAGAGTTCTTCGTTATAGCTACTTAGATAGTTTGCTCTAACAAAGAATATTACTATTACAACTCTTTTTAAAATTAAACTCATTAAATATGATTTAAGTTAAAGATTCTAAAAATTTAACTAATTCAATATGATCTACGATAGAAATATTGCATTTTTACTGATACAAATATGATGAGTTGAGAGTGGCGATTATTTTTTTACTTCATGTAGTGTTCAGCACGTATTACTTTCACCAAAGAATACCTATCTGACCATGGGAAGGTAGGCATGTAGGTAAAGTGATGTAGTTGCACTTGTGACATAATAATGTCATGTTTTGAATTGCAGTCCTTATGAGGACGACATGATCGCTTTGCTATTGTGTACCAAGTCCTTCCACAAAGAAATATAAAAAAAAAACATGTTAACACACGACTTCTTTTACTATACTGAATAAATGATTATTCTATTCTATTCAGAGTCAAATAATTTATTTCCAAATTCCTTAGAACACATTTAGAAAGTTATAAGCGAGTCTATTACAAAGAAAAATTATATCTGTGTCACAAAATAAAATAAAACTATATCACAATGAAGAAGAAGCATGAGAAAATCATACTTTGCGCCCGTCCCTTTGGTTTGTCTTAATCTTACTTTTGTCCTTCCTATTGTTCAAAATAGGGTTTGTGACCGCAATGTGTGCCAATTTCTTAGGCTTCACTGAGATATACGAGCTCCATACATCTTTGTCATTAGTATAGTCATCTGACTATACTAATATTTCGGTGAAGCCTAAGAAATTGGCACACATTGCGGTCACAAACCCTATTTTGAACAATAATAGGCTTTCTGAAATAATGTGTTTTTAATAGTATCTTTAAATTGATTTTCTGACAAATTTAATACATACATACATATAATCACGCCTTTATCCCTAATGGGGTAGGCACATCAAATTTAATACATGGTCAGGTATTTTGTTATAGTATTGTATACTTAGACCTAAAACATATTTTTTAACTTTAACTAACCTAAACTGGGGTTGGTAAATTTTATTTTTGCTTCTAAGGTTCCGGTTATGCCTGTCACCATTTTTGGTAAAACTATGAAAATTTTTCATTGCATACATAATATTTTCATATATAAATTGACATGGTACAGTTAAAATATTTATCTCTTAAACAATTCTCTTAGGAAATCACGAACTCTGAGTTTGTAAATTGCTCTAATAGCGCGTTTTTGCAAAACAGAAATTGAATCAATGTCAGCAGCGCGGTCCTGTATTGTGTAAGTATAAGTAATGTTGTAATGATGTACAAGTTCTATGTGCTGAAGGAAGCATTTCCGAGGCTAGAATATTATTGTTTAGCGGCAAAACAGTAGCCTGCAATACCTACAAGCCTACGTGGGTACGTCTTTTTGTTTTGAAAACATACGTACATACAGTATTGAAAATAACATAAACAAAGGTCATCCCGCCACCTTTCACATTTATTTAAGATAGATACATACATTTAATCACGCCTTTATCTCTAATGGGGTAGACAGAGCGTAAGCGACCTAAACAGAGGTCGTTCCGCCACGTCTGACAAAGTTTTGAGGGTTATTTAAGATAGATTTGTTGGCATATTACTATAGTGACAGGTTGTCAGCCTATCGCCTAAATTACATTATAAAGAAACCCTCGTCATGTGCTTACAATCCGGAGGTGCTGGGTTCGATTCCCAGAGGATGAACACAAAGTTGATATTTGTCAATTTATCAATTTGTGAGGTTTTCCCCAGTTTGGTTAGGATATTGCTGGCTGAATCACCTAATTGTCCGAAAAGAAAAAAGATTCCGTGCTTTGGAGGGCACGTTAGGTCAGTCCCGGTCGCTGTCTTTGACAGTGGTCGTTACTCAAACCATGTCAGAGGCCTAATAGCTGTGCTACTAGGTGGTTTGAAAACTCTGACACCAGGATTCATAGGGTCGTTTGACTCGAGAACGAGTGAATTCTCAAGTTGAACGACCCGATGAATCCTAATAATAATCCTAAGCAGAAAAACGTTAACCTGACAAACACCAACAATCTCAATGAAGTGATCACGGCCCACGGCTACTTCAAAAGCATTTGTTTGCAAAATCCGCGTGCTGCTGCGGCCCGTTCTACCCTTATTGGATTACCTTGTTTACAAGATATTTACACTGTGTCCACTTTACCCCCCACTCCCCCCTAAAACCGCCTTTGAGCGTAATTCGACCCTCGCGCCGAATGATAACATTGCTCTTTGAAAATTATACTTTTACAGCGAGCGGATCGTCAAAGTAATTCTTTGAAATTTCGTTTCCTTCGCGGGTCTACTATTTCGAATTTTTGTTTCTAAATGTTGTTTTGAGTTGAAATATTTTCTGGGAGCTATTTTCAAAGAGTAATGGCATGATTTTTCATATAAATTACCTTATACATCTCCAGTCTAGATTAGTCAATTTATAAAACTGGCTAAATATTATCATAAAATGTGTGGTTATTTATATTACGACATCTACAGGGTTTCAAAATTGTATAGTGCGTTTATATGAGCTTAATTTTATTTAAAAACAAAACTCATGAATATATTGTGAAAAGCTACGAATTTGAATGTGAAATACTAAAGAAGTGAAAGGCACCAGACAGTCTCGAAACCTGTTTACAAGAAACAAGAAGACGAAACAAAAATGTATAAAAATAATCTTTAAGGATAAAATTAAATCTGTTTTTCTCAAAACAAAGCGAAATATAACTTAACGAGTTTACACTAGCGGCACAGAATATATATATAATAGTAGTTCAACAAATAAAAATATTAATTTATATCTTCCATACTGGCTTGGTAGCGAGAGAAAAACATAGAATGTGCTAGCTGCATTTCCTCCCGGTCATGCTGTAGAAACCAGCTAAGGGATCCGAGGGTTCAAGTATATTGTAATTTAGGCGATAGGCTGACAAAATGTCACCACAGCAATATACCTACAAATTTATCTTAGATATCCATCAAAACTTTGTCAGACTTGGCAGAAAGAACTTTGTTTGGGTAGTTTATGCAGTGGGAATAAATGCGTGATTATATGTATGTATTTTTTTTCCGTACCCATGCATATGGTGGCGGGTTATCGAGATTTGCTTTTACAAATCTGGATTTGTATTTAATTTGAGACATTTTGTGTATCATTCCATCTCCGTAAATGTGATCGAAGTAACGTTAAATGTTTTCATTAAGACGGAAAAATACTGTCAGTGAATAAAATAGCCCAATTTGAGGTGCCGTAATATTTTATACAATTTCGCTTGCTTAAGATTTTGATTTAAAACTATCAAATTACCCCATAATTTATCGCGTTATTAATTGTTAACTACAGCTTTCTACCTTAAACATAACATAACATAAAAATTCTTTATTGCACGTAAAAATACAACATACAACACAAAACATAACAAAAAACAAGTACAACATAGGCGGCCTTATTGCAAAGGTAGCAATTTCTTCCAGGCAACCTTTGGGTGAAAGAAAAAAGTGTAGCGGTAAGCGGGATAGTGGAAACCTAGTCAAATAGGTATCCTAAATACATTACATTACATATAATACATAAATTAAGTACAAGCTACTACATAGATATTTGTAAAATAAACTAATACATAATATAAAATAAACTAGGTAATACATAAACTAATGGAAGAAACTCTAGAACATTATAGTTAGGTATTCTAAATATCATTGTCATAAATATTTCTTAAGGCAACTGATCTTAATCTCTACGTATAAAGCAAATTTTTAATTTATTGCACAATTTATTTATTTATCCCATAAATAGGATATAGTTATCAAATAATGGTCAAACAATAAAACGTTCGTATCTATGCTGTGATCAATCAGCGTGAACAAACAATGTGCACATAATCGTGTGATTTGAGCGAGAAACCAACGCAAATATACACACTACGTTGTGTTGATAGGGTCGCGCGAAACATGGCTTATGTTCCAACTGGAATATAAAATAAATGTAGTGTATTTAAGAATAGCGACCCGCCTCGGCTTCGCACGGAAATCATCAGTGTTTCTCTACTATATTATGTATGTTTTATACTTATAAAACTTTCTCTTTAATCACTCTATCTAATAAAAGAAACCGCATCAAAATCCGATGCAGATCCGATGACGTTTCAAACATCTACGCATACAAAGGGATATAGGGACAGAGAAGAAGCGACTTTGTTTTATACTATGTAGTGAATTTGATATGAAAGTAAATTGATTAACGTTAGATATTATACCCACGAATGTCGCAAATCCAATTATCCCCCTTAACTGAGCAGGCCTATGGTCAGTAGTGAACTTTTTAATATAAGTAGGTACTAGACTGGGTAGTAATAATTCATACTCTAAATCACACGTATATAGGTAAAAACGTGCTAGTTTCTCCACGTCTGTTTTTTTTTTAAGTCCATGTTTTTTCATCTTCTAAAATAAAATTCACTGAATGAAATCCTAATGACGTTTTATGTCATTGAGAAGGCAACCCTGGCTGCGCAAAAACAAAATGCGTTGGTAATGCCAAAAGCTGGCAAATAGATAGCTAATCAGCTAAAATGTATTTGAGCTATCCATTAACAATTTACGATCAGCTATCGGTGAATCATTCGCAAACTGAAAATTTCAATGAATAAAATAATTGCGATATGAGCAACGCTGGATTATTTTAAATTACATATTGATACTTCATTCGATAAATAATTATATATCTACCTATATTATTTATTAAAAACGTAACTAGCTTTTTGCGCCGCAGTTTCACCCACTACTTATTGAGATTTCCCGTAGGATCAGATATTTAAAGCAAAACCAGCGGTAAAAAATTGCCTATGTTACACAGGATAAACGTTAATCTTTCCTTTTTATATATTTAATAATATTAGTACAGATAAGAGGAATTAGGAGGATAATAAATATAAACAGTAATCCAAATACACATAAATATTACGAACGAATTCATTGTGTATTGAAAGTGAAAATGTATCGGTTTGTTTTAATATCGATCAAGATTATAGTGCAGATGAAGATACAGCGACTGAAAATAAAAATTATAATTTATCCATCTTTCAAATAAAATATTTTTATTAAATTGATATTTAGAAGGTAGTCTTTTTGTGTCTTCCATGCTGGCCTGGGAGCGAGAGAAAAACTTAGAATGTGCCAGTTGCATTTCCTCCCGGGAATGCTGTAAAAACCAGCTAAGGGATTCGACGGTTTCAGTATATTGTAATTTAGGCGATGGGCTGACAACCTATCTATCTTGAATAACCCTCGGAACTGTGTCAGACGTGGCGGAACGACCTTTGCTACGTCGTTTGCGCTCTGCCTACACTACTAGGGATAAAGGCGTGACTATATGTATGTATGTATGTATGTATTTTTGTAGCAATATGCACAGATTCCCACTTAAACAACAAAATCGAAATTGAAGGCAATTAAGTTGTTTTTAATTTATCTAAAGTTCTTGTAGACACAGCGTTTATAGGAACTAGCGACAGTAACTGAACTGAGTCTCTATTGTGTGTAGAGAGTTTCCATTCAAATTTGTTTCACCTCAAAGGGTTCGAATAAACTCGATCCTGCGACGTTGTTGTCTCTTAGCAATCTGTGCAAATATTTTTATTCTGGTTTATTTTACTTTCATTATTTTATGCCAGTCATGTTCTGACTTATTATAATCTTAAAACAAAAGATATTGTAAAAAAATCCTTAAAATACACCAAAGGAATGGGTGTTTCAACTGTAACTTTATACTAAATTGTCGATATTCCTTTTTCTTCCTTTCTATCCAACTAGAATGGTCTGTTCTTGGAATAGTAAAATGTGACTCCTAATCCAAGATTACAGAGACTCATCTCGTCCCTTTCGGAGTCTTGTGTCAAAGCGCAAACCCGACCCTCACCACTTCAACCAATTTGCTAATGAAAAGGTCACACCTTTCGACCTAAGTGTGATACATTCACTTGTACGTTAACTGACTCCATGGGCTAGACGTCTGAGCCATGGTTTTACTATTTGGAGATCCGTGGTTTGATTCCCAGGGGAAACACAAGTTTAAATTTGATAATTTATCATTTCGTTAGATTTACTCCAGTTTGATTAGACAATGTAGCCTGATATCAAGATTGTCTGTAAGAAACAGGATTCCGTGCTACTGAGGGCACGTTAAGCTATCGGTTCTGGTTACTGTCTTTGATAGAGGACATTACACCATCCGAGGTTTCAAACAATATGACGCCAGGGTAAATTGGGTCGTCGCTTGTCTTGAAGATGTGTATTAAAAACACTTACTTTTATGGAAATTCTTTACAACCGAGCAATGGAATGTGCGCTGAAATTCCTAAAAGTTAATAAAGTAGCTCCAGGATTGTCCGGGGCGCGTCGAATCAAATTTGTCAGTTTCGCCGCTTTCCAAAGCTAATGTATTCGTAAAGTTTGTAAAGCTGACTCATCGAACAAGTCCCGGAGGAAAAACGGGTGTTCCTAATGGAAACAAGTTGGGAATTCGTCAATGGATTAGTTTAGTTGGAGTGAGAAGAGTGACGTCATCAGATTACCTCCTGGCTTTGTAAGTGTTGAGAATTTAGAGATTTGGAAAATACTTGGTCCATGAAATTTAATCCATATGATTCAATTTATGAGTGTGTTTAGTCAAGATAACGTGATATTTATATTTACATACCGTTAAGGGTTATAATTTTGCAATTGCGATCATTTTAGAATAATATTACATATTTGAAAGTGGAAAAGTCTTTGTAAAACTTTCACGGCTTAATAGCTAAATGTTAATACATTGAAATGATTAAGAACGGGAAAAATTTGGTTAGACACATAGTTAGATATATAAAGAGTGTAATGGACAGTGTCCCGGAAACTGATAGGGGTTGCTCAGTCAACGACACTGAATAACAATCACTAGGAAATTATTTCAGGAAATGGAAATAAAAATTGGCTTTTCCATACAAATTGTCTTATCGCGGTGGTCATTTTATATGGGAAAATCATATATTTTTTTCGTTTCCTGAAATAAATGCCTGATGATAGTAGGTCAGTTTCGTTGACTGAGCAACCGCTATCAATATGCCGGACGCTGTCCCTTACACCCCTTATAATTCTCTGGTTAGACATAGCTAATTATTTTATGCATTTAAAATCACATACCTTACAACTTTACAATGGATTTTTTTGCCCCCGCTTAGGGTACCTATACGTAGATAAATGATGAATATTTTTATAGCATTAAATATTTAAAGCGCATAACAGCAAGCCATCTGCTAGCTTTTATAAACAAAGTGTTCACAAACAACATGGAAAGTTGTGACTCGAAATAGAGAGACCATTGTCAAACGGGAGACGATGTTTGTATGCCGCGGGCTGTGTGAGGGTTTACACATCAAATAAGATGGGTTACGCTTTCCGTATTTATAGTTGTGTATATTATTTCTGTGTTATCAACATTTTAACTTCCATACTGGACTGGGAGAAAAAGAAAAAACATAGAATGTTCCAGTTGCCCTTCCTCCCGGGCATGCTGTATAAGTCAGCAAAAGGGATTCGAGGGTTACAGTGTATTGTAATTTAGGCGATGGGCTGACAACCTGTCACTACAGCAATACACATTACAATCTAAAATTGCCCCCAATTTATGTCAGACGTGGCGAAAGCGCCTTTTAGGAGGCGTTTTACGCTCTGCCTACCCCGTAAGGGATAAAGGCGTGATTTTATGTTATGTATGTATGTTATCAACATCTTCACATTCAAATGACTTATCGTTCAAAAGTTGTCCGTGTGTATTTTCATCCCATCTAATCTAAAACAAGGAACAATAATTTTCGTCTTAAAACATGTCTTGACTTATTTTAAAACGAAATCACTTGATCAGAAACCAACGGCATATTGTTTAGATCAGGATATTATTTTGTGTTTTGTATTTACCTCACTGTCCAGGAAGTGATATGTTTTTCTGCGCGTATCTTGTATGTGTGTATGTTTTCATATTTTTTATTGCGGCGTATTTTCGAAACGGCTAGATGGATTTCAACAAATTAGAGTATCGTTTTATTAGTATCAAACTCCCCATCGAGTTGGGTATTACATTAAAGGTAATAAAAAGGAGATTATAAAAAAAATATGTATAAGTCATATTCAGTTAAACTGAATTCAGAAAAATGAATCGTACTTTATGCAGTGAAACATTTTTTTATACTACAGTCGGGTTTTTTTTAATACTTGTTCATTAATGTTATAAGTGTATTATAGTCAAAAAAAAAATTGTAGTAGAAAATTTTATTTTTGAATAGTCAATCCCAATATTTAAGGTTCATTTTTAACCTGTTAATATAAAAAATAAAAGTGAATCACAAACATTCCCAGTGGGTCGGTAGCGGTAGCGCTGCGAGCACAAAACTCAACTTACAACTAGCGCTCGAAAGTTAATTAATTACCCCTTAAGGGGAATGTAGACGGGCTTTGAGGAAACTGCATTGTAACTGCAAATTCAATGTTGTAATGAGAGTCATAACGACCTGGAATTGGATTCAAGGAAATGTACAATAGAAGCGGTTTAGTTAATTGTAGCGGCGGTTTGCCTTTGAATCTTATCCCGTCAACACATACTGTACTGATACAACGATTGCGTTGAAAACCTGGTTTTTATCTTTAAAAGCCCAGTAGCACACAAACAAAACATCCTTATGGGGTAAATTTTATATTTAAAATCACTCCGTTTTTGAAGCAATAACTGTGTGCACATCACCATCTCCCTTTAACACATTTCTGTAATGTACAGCATACCTAACCTATTAACTCCGCAGCAGCAGCTAGTACATACTAGCTGTACATACGAAGGACTTTATGAAGTCCGTATATTCAGAATCCGGAAGTATACCGCCATGCCTTTCAGCGCAAAATTGCTGTACAGGGCTTCCAGCGGTCGCAAGTAAATATGCGTCTAACTACTCGTAAACACCCAATGGAAAGTTGTCGCAAACTCTTTAGCGCGGTGAAGCGGAGCGAGTTCACTAACAAAATAGACCAACATTTTGTCTAACACTTTCCTGAAAACTGAAGTGAATAGTTAGTTCTAATATGGCCTCAAAAGTGTACGTTTATGTATAAATTATCTGATGAATGACAAAAATATTATAAAGTAGGTATTTTATCAAAGTATAGCCCGCTAGTATTTTTAAGCTTTGTTCCGAACCTGTTTTGTTTCTTACTTTTCTGCTGTATGTGTTTCTTTGTGGAATAAAGTATCTTGTATTGTATTGTAGAATTAGGAATAGAAATATCTTTAGTAGCAAGCAAACACGGTAACAAGGTCTTACAGTAATTACTAATTCGCACAAGCGTGTTGCGCCACTTATTGGCATGCAGAATTACATTAAAATGAAATATGTCAATTCATCATCAGAGGTCATTATCATTAAAAAAAATATAATTTAAAAAATGTATTTTCCATCTGTTATATACTTGGTTAATGTTTGAACATCTTACATGTAAATTGTCTTTAACACTAGCATACGCTGCACAATCAATAGGCATCTCAGTAACAGACACAGACGCTTGGTCACTTTGAAGATTGAAACTACGCCTCGTTTAATACGATAACCACTGTAGCATCAAACGGGTGGTTGCGCTGTGCTTCGAGAATATTGCACAATTGAGAGGCACAAATGTTCCTAGATACGTTGTGTTGTTCAAAGAATATAGTTCATCAATAGAGACCAGAGACCTACTCCCAGCCACAGACGCTTGGTTATTTCAGAGATTAAAATCTATGAAAACCTTTTACTCGAATTTCTTTAATTTAGAAGACCAAAATTATGTAAAATTCTTATTTATTTTCTCATGTTTAACAACAAAAAACAAATCTTCTAAGAGCGCAAGGAAAAATATTTATTGTATTTGTATCATGACGAAACGAAAAGCAAAATTAAGCTCATAAAGTTTTTATTTTGAAAGTTGGTTAATTTAATCTGAAGACTCAAATCCGCCGGGATCGTGAAACTTTATTCCTATTTTATCAGGGTTTTATAGAATTAAGATATTTTTAAACACGGAATCGCTATCTAATAAATACAGCTTTCTTTATTTATACTACAATGTAATCAAATAAAATTTACAATTCGAAATAGACAATACGAAATACTGGCTTTATTGGACCATACAACTAATAGCGCAGCTCAATCTGCTAACTTTATAATTAAGAGCTTAGTAAAATTTACATAAAAACTACGTCATTCGCTTTTAACTGTGACTCTTAAAAATATGATGCAATACAATGTTTGTTGCAGTAAGTAACAGTGTTGCATTTACCGCAAATGCATAATGTTGGACGACATCCGCACTGGCCGCCATTTTGTCCCGTGCCTCGCACAAAATGGCGGCCTTCACTGGCGGCCATCTTGTCCAACTTGGCAACTTGCGTTGCCAACTTTTTGTCCCAGATACGATAATGCTCGCTCGATGGGATAATAATTCTGCGACTTATTTTAAGGCTACGGCGATCACCGCTTAAATGGCGCGGAACGTAATGTACAAGTAGTGCCTTCTTGGCAAGAGTTCCGGGTGAAATAAGTGCAACGATTACTTTGTTGGCTTCGCCCCACGCTGTAAATTTTATTCTCATTAGTATAACAGTGGCATAAGCTGTGTCGTCATTCAGTCTCGTCTGGTTTACTAGATATCACACAAGTTTACGAGTGCAAATCCATAAAATAATTTATAGTGTAGCTTTTACAGTCAACTCCGAACAGTGAGGAAGGAAGCTTAACTACACATGAGTTAGCGAGACGCGGCTAAACCACACTCTAAAATATAAACACCCTGTGCGCTTTAAAATGACATCCGTAAAAGAGACTGCACTATCTAAGAGTCATAAGTGGAAAAGAGATAGAAATACAATGTGGAACGAATATAATTTACTTCATGAATAAATGGAGGAACAGGACATATCTGATGAAAATTTAAGTGAATTCTGAGCGCGACTTAGCGAACTTTTAACCCCTGGTTTTAAACTGTAATAACTCATTTCTTGGATAAAGTTATGGGTGGAAATATTTTTCTATTTTCTTTCTGTTTGTGCAGTGAAAACTATCGGTTACAACAACAGTACATAAAACTTAACAAAAATACGTATTCTTACTAAACAGCTATCGTACTACTACGTGTATGTTGTACAACTGGGTTAGTTATTTATCATCTTTATGCGTACGCTGCTTCATCCAAGTCAGCCATCATCTGCATAGATTGTCCAAATGTTTCCTGCTGAAGCCAGCCGCTGCTTGTGTAGGCAGCGTACGTCCTTCTACATACATTAGCAGATAACGAAACTGCTGCTTGCATACAAACAATAATCTACTGCGACGTCCAAGAATGCATTGCTGGGAGAATATGAAACTCCTAGTCTCTGCAAAGCCAGTAATGGGCAATGAAGTCTGAACATTGCTATTTCTACGTCGCCATGTGTGCTTATACCACATGCAGCTGATAAGCTAGGTTTATGACGTGTCAGATAAAAAGCCGAGCTCTTGCAGCCATTTACTACGTGTTTCTATTACGTTGGTTGTGTTGGGCTAGAAGAGTGCTGGATATAATGTTCTATTTTACAGTGAATTGTTTTCTTAGGTCTTGTTTGTTTTGCTGACAGAAGAATCTATATGTCGCAGGATTATGATGAAATTGGTTTTTGATCACACTAGGATTTTGAACGATACCCGGACTTTGACAAAATACTGGCTGTAATCCATAGAAATGTGTAGAATTTTGATAAAATCCATGCATACATGCATGCATATAATCACGCCTTTATCCCTAATGGGGTCGGCAGAGCGTAAACAACCTTAACAAAGGTTGTTCCGCCACGTCTGACAAAGTTTAGAGGGTTATTTACGATAGATTTGTAGGTATATTGCTGTAGTGACAGGATGTCAGCCCATCGCCTAAATTACAATATACTAAAACCCTTGGATCCCTTAGCTGGTTTTTACAGCATGCCCGGGAGGTAATGCAGCTGGCACATTCTATGTTTTTCTCTCGCTCCCAGGCCAGCATGGAAGATAAAATCCGGGTTTTTTAAAAACCGATTTCATCACAATCCTGCGACATATAGACCTAAAGCTTAGAAGGTTAATAATAGTAATATTATCTGGATTAAAACATTAAAATCATATAATATTAATATTTTCAATACTATACTCAATCAGCTGCATATGCTCTACTCCTGGTGCCTATTAAATAAAACTGACAATGATAGTTCCACTAACACTTCAGTCTCCAGTCAGTTTACCAACATGATATAAGTAACCTTGTTATGAAGCTATGCAGTTTACGTCGAATTTTCACTGTTAAATGTCATTATCAGTTTTATTAAACGGGCCCCTGGCCACACTGGGCCTCCCCTGTTGGGGCAAAATAGCCATACCCTCCTTGCTTGACGTTACTCAGGTAATGCGGTGATGCTATTCTGACCCGGCACCACAACACCATATCTTATGTTATCTTAAATTGATAAATTTGTCGGTGCATCAACTCTACAGAAATACCTTCAAAGCCAAATTTCGAAACTCGCCTTTCTGGCTTAAATAGATTAAATTATTTAAACAAACTTCGTAAACTAATCTTACCTTGGAATTATTTTGGGTTACCAAATCGATTTCAACTCTATAGGGAAATAGTTCCTGACCTATAGATATTTCACGGCTGACTGATATTTCTCTTAAATTATTTCCGAGCTGCTGATTTTGAATTATTATTTTGTAACAGGTTTTTTCAACATGTTCTTCCATGCTGGATTGGGAGCGAAAGAAAAACAAAGAATGTGTCAGCTGCATTTAGTAGAGGGTTTTAGTATATTGCAATTTGGGCTGTCACTACAGCAATATACCTACTAATCAATCTTGAATAAACCTCAAAACTTTGTCAGACGTGGCGGAACGACCTTTGTTTAGGTCGTTTACGCTTTGCCTACCCCAATAGGGATAAAATCGTGGTTATAATGTATGTATGTTTAACAACAAAAAACAAATGTTCTAATAGCGCAAGGAAAAATATTTATTGAATTTGTATCATGACGAAACGAAAAGCGAAATTGAGCTCAAAGGAATTTTATTTTGAAAGTAAGTTAATCTAATTTGATGGGGTAGACCACTAGGGATAAAGGCGTGATTATATATATGTATGTAACAGATATAAAGTTTTTTTGTAAACTCTTCATTATTAGCAGACGTAAGATGTATATTTCTAAATATATATTAGCCGCAATATTTTCTTAATCAAGCCTTTCTGCTTGAACTATACTTGAACTTTCTGAATGTGTTCATAATTACTTAGATCCTTTGTTAGAAGTGGATTTCTGTAGATAAGTAATTACTGATGTATGTAACCAGTTTGAATAGGCATTAAACATTGATCATTTAAGGGTCGCTGCCACTAATAGCACTAATCAAGAGGTATTGAGAGAGTGCTCAGTGATCAGTCAGATTGGTTCGACTATCCGTTACAGGTCACTTCAGTTATGAGCAGGGTAAGGCTTTGACTGATCAAGTGATCATGGACAAGTAGTTTGCTCTTTTGATTCAATTTGCTTTCAGGTTATTGGGCCAAATCGAAGGTTTATTACATAAGGGATTGGACTGCTCGGGTCGTTTATTTAATTCAGTTTCTAATGCTGCTTTTCTCTTTTTTTACTTTATTTATCACAGAATTGTGATAGTACTCTCAAGCGGATCAGAAAAAGGTAGGTACGGAAAATGTTTCCAATGTAAGTTTATATTTTGGTATCTCTTGAGGTCAGTGCCTCAAGTCAGTGTCTGTTCCATCGAATAATTGACATGTAGGTTGTAAAAAATAATTGATAGGCTTAGGATTGTTTTTTTTTTTACGGATGTTTTAACTATTAATAAATAAAAAAAAATACGTATATACAAACAGAATACAATAATACCTGAGAGACATGACCGAATGGAATACGCAAATAAACCCGATACTTCAGTCTGGGAAGTTAAAAGTGCTTTTTAAAGCGACTGGATCTCGCAGTAAACAGGTAGCTTCAGTAAAGCTTTTATTGAGATGCAATCAGCAATTCAAATGGGATGGACTGGACATTGGCTAGCGGGCTACCTCACTCTTCGTACTAGAGCTAATATTTGCCAATAGAAGGAGGTTGACTGGGGCAAAATATTTATTCATGATGTATCCATAATTTTTTAGCTGGGCAGTAATTACACAGCGCATTACAATGAAAAAACAGACTATTCTTTTGAGATTTTTTTAATCTCATCACATTGCAGTTTTTTTTTAAATAAGGTTAGATTTAAGGAACAGACCTCTTACAAGGAGTGCCACAAAAACTACATTCCCCAAAGTAGATTTACGAGCTTCACAACCTATTGAAAGAAAATGACCCGAAAGTTTTTCCCATTATCGGTGGCACTTCTTTCGCGGGGAAAAAATACTTGGCTTGAGTTATAGAGAGACGAAAAGATTTGCGTTACTTGTAATCGAGGTAATAAATCAGCCATCGCGGGAAAACAAAAGGTCGTCAACAAAAAGACGGAAATAGATGTGCCGGCTATAAGCCGGAGACATCAGCTGGTGACAATATGCGATAAGGCTAAAAGGTATCCTTATAGAGGAAAATAAAGATTATGAAGAACGGTTTCTAAAGAAACAATTTTTTTCAATCTTTGAATAGATTCGAGGTATGCATAAATTAATTCGAAGTATGGTAAAAGATTTCAGGTGCATGTTAGATGGTTTAAAAGCTCTGGTTTCATCGATAATCACCGAATTTTCTTCAACTCATTCTAGATATATAGAAAAAGAGTCTTACTTGATACTTGAAAATTTGTGAATTTCTGGTAAGGGTCACATTATTGGGAAAATGAATGGTGCTAAGATTTTTTTCTCTTGCAAATAAGCTTCACTATTGTCGTGAGGCGACATCCATCTCGTCTCGGATGGCTAATGAGGGGAAAATGCGGCCGCGATTTATCTGTGCCACAAAAAGCGGTAATCCTGTCTCTCTGCCGACAGCAGAGCAGAAACAAGATTTATGTTACTGAAGCCACGTAGGCCTTTTTGTTGCACGACACCTTATAGGTAGTAAGGAGTTCCTAATTTGCAAAGACTATTTGTAGTTCACATTATAGTAAACTAGCGACCCGCCCCGGCTTCGCACGGAAATCATCAGTGTTTCTTTACTATATTATGCATTTATTATACATATAAAAATAAAAAATAAAAATTAAAAGGTATTTATTTGTAACTTATGGTTTACAATCGTGTTTGCCTGACCCCCAAACTAGGTTTCCCTGTGCTATGGGAGGCCAGTCTTTCATCCAAGATGTACATTTTAAAGTAAACGTTATTAGTTATTACACTTACATCACAAATTTTTATTAATACTTAAAATAACAATGTATGCCAATATTAATTATTTGCGTTTATAGCCAAAATTTAAACACAAGTTCACAATTAAAACATTATAAGTGGGTAGTTTTAACTCTTTACTGTTCAACACAGTCCATTGTAAACAAACCACAGTCCGTTGTATATAAACCTTCCTCTTGAATCACTCTATCCATTAAAAGAAATCGCATCAAAATCCGTTGCGTAGTTTTAAAGATTTATGCATACATAGGGATATAGGGACAGAGAATCGTTTTTGTTTTATAATATGTAGTGATATTAGAGGAATATGTCGTAAAATGCTTTTTGCAAAGAGGATATTGTCTTTCCGTAGTTAACTTGGTATACTTGATATGCTCTTACTTGATATGCTCGATAGCTCAGTACAGGTCCTTGGAGACATTCAAAAAAGGGGAACGAGCATACGATTATTGAACTTCAGAAGATTTTTTTATGTTGGGGATCATGATATGCTTTACGGCGGTTTCGATTGTTATTCTTTTTAACCCCACATTTGGTCGTTCCTAAACGAGTTTTTTTTGTAATGGAGTCAAGATTTTTATCATCATAAGTTTCTCTCTGTGTTTCAATACCTTCCAGAAGTTATACAAACAATCCATGATACTACACTTGTAACTTTTAGAGCAAATTCCTGGAACAAACTTCTCGTTAAAACTTTCAAGTGTCTGTGAATATAATTGTTGTTTTGATGTCTTGCTACAGACCTGGTACATTGATATTGTCTCTGGAAGACTTCAGGAGATTGTATTGCTCTTGTTTGCAAAGTTCTTCATTATAGACATCTTCTCCACGTATGAGAATTAGAATCGTACCTACTTACTCTATTCATCATTAAAATACACAAACTTGATGCAAAAACTGTAATATTTACAAAGTTTAATTGAAATATCTTAAAGCAAATATTGAAACTTTGGATGAACAAAATAATATATCGTATAATAATATATACCTATCCAAAAAAAGACACCATTGCTGTAGAGGACTTTTATCACAATATTAACTTCACAATTCTTCGATAAATGAAAAAAAAACGACCGCATTGATTTTATTCTGAATTTAAAATGAATTTATTCATTTACCTGGATGAACGCTCGGTAGCGCTAATGAAACAGAAAAGACGAATATTTTAAACATAACTTCAAACACTGTTTAAAATTTAGCAATTCGCTTGTGATTTAATTTTAGTTTTTTTAAATCTTTTATTTGTTATGAAAAGTGGCCTCACTTTAATATCTATATCAACTTTTTTATTGATTCAATTGTAACAACTGAAATTGAAAACACAGCAATTGTGAAGCGCTCGGCACAGTTTTGTGTTGTTGTATGTTCTTTTATTTTGGTCAATGAGCGTTGTAAAACAACCATTCCGAGGACTGGCAAACATCAAACGGGCTATAGGCGAAGTCGTTAAAATACCAGGTGTAAGGTCCATAAAAATATCATGTCTAAGGGACAGGATAATCAAAATACCCTATTATTTTGTTGACAGACAACGAATATAAACATTTTTTCCATGAAATTCTTTAAGGAAATGAAGCATTTTTTGTCTTTCTCATTCAACATAATCCCTGGCTTATCAATTCTTGGTCAAAGTTGTTCAGTTTAATGAACTGAACAGTCTTCAGTTTAATGAACTGAACAGTCTTCAGTTTAATGAACTGAACAGTCTTCAGTTTAATGAACTGAACAGTATACGTAAAACTGTCCCTTTCATCTGGTAGTTTAATGTTCCTTACACTTGGTATTTTAAGAACTCCGGCAATTCGCCGTTTGGTGTTAGCCAATCCGCGGAGTAGTTGTTTTACAACGCTCTTCCGCGGAATGTGCGTTATGCATTGGCCAATCCGCATGGAAATGTCTCTTTTTCCGGCCTACGAGTGAATTCAGGATTGCGTAACATTTTGTTTTGATGCCTTTGTGTAATTAACGATTTCGTGTTATACTTTTTTTATAAACAAAAACAATAGTATAATTAGTTAGTATTACTTATTCGCTAGCATTTCGCTAGTTATGAATCGTAAAATCCCCTGTACCCTGTATGTAACAGGATTTCTTTATCCTTAGCATTTATGCGTTAACTGAATCACAAAATTCTTTCTTTTATTTGTTGATATATACATGTTAATAATGTTATTTCCTTGTTTTATTATTTAAATGCCTAGCGTACTTGATATGACAATCATATTTTTATGAACTTATACTGTTAACTTTTAGAAAATTTATAACGAAACACTTATATTTGCAAACTGTGCGTATATTCATTGTATCAAAATCAACACACATTTCGTAGTCGTAATGGCGCAAGTTTCACCCACTAATTGGGCGACTTCGGAACAAAGGGGGCAATAGTTGGTAACGGCGAGGACCGGGGTTCAGTGCCCGGGGCGGACAATTATGACGCAAGGGGAGTGTAAATATGACGTGAGTATGGACCCATCTTAAACACCCTGCTGGGATCTGCCTTGATGAGTCTTGGATACATACATGCATACATATAATCACGCGTTTATCCCTAATGGGGTAGGCAGAGCGTAAATAACCTAAACAAATGCTGTCTCGCCACTTCTGACAGAGTTTTAAGGGTTATTTAAGGTTATTTAAAATAGATTTTTAGATATATTGCTGTAGTGACAGGTTGTCGCCCATCGCCTAAATTGCAATATAAAGATCTGCCCTCGCATCCCTGGGCAGGTTTTTACACCATGCCCCGGAGAAAATGCAGCTGGCACATTCTATGTTTTTTTCTAGCTCCCAGTCCAGCATGGAAGTAAGCTATAGTTATAGTATAGTTAGCAGCAGTGAATTCGTTCATAGGTACTCCATTTTAGTATGTGAAGAAAGGACTATCTTTGAGAGATTTCACACACATACATAATATTTTACGTACTGTAATTCAGGCGAGAGACTGATACCTATTGACAATACACACTTTTATCTCTTACACTTTCATCTTTTATCTGTATAAACTAGCGAAGGGATCCGAAGGTTTTAGTACGTATATATTGCAATTTAGACAATTGACTGACAACCTGGCACTACAACAATATACCTACAAATCTTAAATAACCCTCAAAACTTTGTCAGGCGTGGCGAAACGACCTTTCTTTAGGTCGTTTACGCTCTGCCTACCTCATAAGAAATAAAGGTATGATTAAATTTATGTATGTAGTAATTTATGTATCTATACAAAAATTAGGATCACTTGCAGTACTTTTACATCATAGATTCTTTACCGATCATGCGGGATTCACAACACGTTTATTCAATTAGAGTTTGAAGTATTCACGAATGAGGAGAGGTTGGGAGCATCCACCGTTGTGATGAGGGAATGCGGTTTGGCTGATTATTTATGAAAATGGTTTAGCATCTGCAGTTTCCTTTTGACAATCACGTTTTTTGCCGAAATTTTCTCAACCTTAATTTAGCATTAGTTATATAACTAACTTAAATACTGTATACTGTACTTGGACCTAAAATACTCGTCATGAACCTGCGACATTTATGATTAAAGCATCAAACGAAATTCATTGTTTTTTCGTATGAAATCAAATGACAAAATAGAAGATTAATAAATAATGTAAAATTGCAATTCATGCTTCTATTAATAATACTTTATCCGATGGTAAAAAAAAAAAAACACGTTCACGCTCATAGCCCTAGGATTCCCTGTATCGGGGTGCCATGGACATACACAGAAAAACCACAAATTACACCCAAACCCAGAAACAGACATTTAAATTCATCTTTCAAATGTCTGCCCTGGCCGGGAATCGAACCTCTGCGTAGCAAGCAGGTACACTGCCAACTAGGCTGCGTGGGTCGTCAAAACAAACACGTACAATATCTATATTTTCTGTGAGTCGAAACATGATTATTATTATAACTTTATTCATGACAGCCGACGTGGCCACAATGGCGTAACCCTATTGGGAATATTGGGCAGAAAATTCCCCTTCGCATGAAAAATTACCTGCTGATATGCTGTCAACGAAATTATGAATCGAACCCACGGTATAAGCATGTTAGCCTGAGAAAAGGTAGTCGCTGATGCATAAAAATTACTTTAGAAAAATGAAATCTTAAGTTAAACCTATTTCCCTTATGAGATTCGCAGACCGTAAATAACTATAAAGGAACTGTGCTGTTACTTCCATGCTGGACTGGAAGAGATAGAAAAAACATAGAATGTGCCAGCTGCATCTCCTCCCAAGCATGCTGTAAAAAACAGCTAAGGGATTCGAGGGTTTTAGTGTATTGCAATTTAGGCGATGGGCTGACAACCTGTCACTATAGCAATATACGTAATCAATCACCTATAATAACCCTCAAAACTTGTCTGACGTGGCGGAACGACTTTTGTTTAGGTTGTTTTTGCTCTGCCTACTCCATTAGGGATAAAGGCGTGATTTAATGTATGTATGTATGGAACTGTGCTTATTCATTTCTAATACGGATTTGAATTTCATACAAAAGGGTGTAACACCAAATGCTTATCTAGTAACTGTTCAGTAAGGAGAGGTCAAAAATCTAGTACAATAATAATTTCATAATATCGTTATTTTTTTTTCATATTTTAGTAACTTATATTTAACTAAAAATCTCTGGGGAACAACTTTGGGAACAACGGGGTGACGTCACGGCTGACGCAGCAGATCTATCATGTCTCCTTGTTATTGAAAGCGTGTCGTCGAACTACGTAACACGTGACACGAATCACTATGACTTCGTAGTTTTTTTTATCTTGTAAGGTTCAGAATTTATTACTATTCTTTTATTTTCTACAGTTTGCTTTTGATGCAGAACAACAAGTAACGCAACAAACAGGAGATAACAAAAATGGCCGCGGGGAGCGAGTGTTTATCTTCGTTACTCGGGGATAAGAGACAATAATTAAAAAATATTTATGTACCTCCTTGTACCCTTCTAAGACACAATATGTGCACGTTTCGTCGTCATTGTACGCAAATTGTTAGGGAGAAGGCAATTTCCTGCAGCTATTTTCTGTGAAGTAAGAACAGGATGAATAGTAAGGTAACTAACTGCTACCTGTAGTTTTACATGTGAGTCTTTGTGAGAAACAAGCCAACCGTGTTACTGTAAGTTTCCAGCAACTAACAAGGTATTTATGTTAAGTACGCGCGTTTGATAATTAAGTAGCAAGGAAAAGTTGGTAGATCAACCTTTAAATTACCGAGCTAATGATGTTATACGCATTTTTTTTTTGAGATACTCGTTTTAAACATTTAATCTGCAGGTTTATAGATCGTGTCTAAATCGATAAATTTCAACCAATCGTTAACTTTTTTCTCGTGCCAGTTTTGATTAGAGTGGTAGCAGAGTACCTCAATCTTATTCGTGTAGTTTGGGTCAGTAAACTTGCCTTTAAATGTAATACAGTCCAGTCCAGTACAGAAGTGAATCGCCTCAGGCCGTGTATCTGCATTCACTGGCTCACCAATAAATGCAAATGCGGTTTGTTAGCCAACTATGAACAGCGCTGGCTTACTCCCATTCTTAGAATACTAAATGCTCATTATTATTTAATGCTGCTTTTAAAATAGTTTATAATAAAACATGTACATTGTTTTAAAAAACACATAAACAGTAACCGGTTGAAAATATACCTATATATACCTATGTTGTATGTATATATATATATACCTATATAGTACTTGTCTTTTGTTGTTATCTTTTATGTTGTATGTTGTATTTTTACGTGCAATAAAGTATTTTCATGATATGTTTTGTTGAAAAAGAACGGAAGCATGTATCAATTTTGTCACTACATAGTATAAAACTAAGTCGCTTTCTCTATCCCTATGTCCCTATGTATGCATAAATCTTTATAACTACGCAAAAAAATTTGATGCGGTTTCTTTTAATGGATAGAATGATTTAATAGGAAGGTTTATATGTGTAACATATGTATGAGATAGTAGAGAAACACTAATAATTTCCGTGCGACGCCGGGTTGGGTCGCTAGTTAAACATAAAATATGGAATCTACGCAAAGCAAACAAGAGTTTCATTTTTAAATATTTTAGAGGTAATTCTAAAACATACCACATATTTTTAACTCTAAACGCTTCATGTAGCCAAGTCTCTTGCCAGAACACGGTATAATGAGAGCGGTCGGTGACATTATCACGACTCTCAGCTGTTATTACTCGTACTATTGTTGCGGGACTTGGCGACCTCCACTTCATTCTCCGAGATTTCTGAAACAATGCGCTGCAATGTTTTTGATGAAATAAGGAAACGAAGTAAAAAATAATTATTGAAATTGTAAATAAATATTTCTGCGAGAAATGCAAACTGAAAAGCACTTTCCCTATAATACAATTCTTCTTCTGTCGAGTGGGTATCAAATCTATCGACCCGATAAACCCTGGTGTCATACAATAGTAATAGATAAAAACATTAATTATACTTACGTGTTTTATGTACCTATAATAACATCTTTTGACACTGTGGCTTTAATTTACAAAGCAATCTCAATATTGAGAGCAATATTAAATATAGAATTCATAGGCCACATTGTGCTAAAATTACGTTTCTGATACGAACTCAAACTAGCTGTCAGTCTCAAGTGCTGTTTATAATTATGGGCCTGTATAAACCGTCAGCTAATAAAATAACTATCATACGTTTACTCCCCTGTGCAAGATTTATGAACTGAAGGTTGTCACGTCACTGTACGCGGCTTGGCAAAGTTTTTGCTAGTTCCTCTGATCTTATCTGAAGAACCTGTGACGTCACGTCGTGGGAGGAGTAGCCATCATTGTTCTGGAGATTAATGACCCTCTCACTGTTTGTCTGACGTTTACAAACACAAACATAACTGCTGCCACTTTACTCACAACGATGCCATAAAGAATTCTCCTCGTGTAACCTTCTTAAATGTGCTCCCATTTTCGTCTCTAAGAAAAGGCATTTATATCACAACTGCAGGATAATGTGCAAGTTTTTCGCTTCTTTTGTAACACAAAGGGATTCTATGAACGTCACCATTAATAATTCTATTTCTTTCTTTGTAGTGCCGCTTTAATAATGAAAACTTTATTCAAAACTTGAGACGTCAGCGGAACGGCAATGTAGAAATGCACTCGCCAAGAATCTTAATGTTTCTCGGAAACACTAACTGTGAATTCTTTAGTTGCACAACTTTATACAATGCTCTGCATAAAATATGAAACGCTAAGAGTATCTCAAGAAACTTTTGCAGCTTAAGCTTTCATACAAGTTCTATCAACAAATGATTTGGTATTGTAATTTTTTAGCTGCTGTAAGCGAGAGTGCCTGTTTCTGTGGTTTAGGGGTCTAACCATGGGCTTCGGGACGATTGTGACAAGAAACACATTTTCTTTCCATCTAGTGAGATTCTTCCTAGTTTTGTTAGGACAATGCAGACTGAATCACTTGATTGTCTGGTAGACAAAAAATCCAAACTTTGGAAGGTACGTTAAGTCGTCGGTCCTGGTCACTTTTGATAATGGTCGTAACACAGATCATGTCAGAGGCATATTACCTGTGCTACTAGGCCATTTTAAAACTCTTACACCTAGGTTATTCGGGTCGATCGACTGTAAACTCACGCGACAAGAAGATGAAGTGAGAGAGAATCTGCCCGTCGGCAAGTTGTCTGCGCGACTAGTTTCAATATTAAACCGAGACAGATTCGCTAACCAAATTATGAGTCCAGCGGTGAGTTCGGGAATGGATGTTCCCAACTATCTCCAGACTTTGAGCTTGGAAATTATTTACTCGGTACAGCGAGCTTTATACCCGGAAGAAGCCTGTCCACTAGAGCTTTAAAGAGATTATTGGGTTGTTAGAATTTGGCAACTTAAATGTATGTATTGCTGTGTATTATGAATTATTGAATGATTACTGGGTGTTGATGTATGGTTTTACTTTAAAAGGTGAGGTTTTATGTTTCATGTGTAATATGGCTTAAACATGATTATTATCACACCCTAGTGATGATGTCGTAACCGTCACCACCCGATGCCAAGTTCCGATACTGATCTGATCGCTCTCGGGATTATCGAAGGCATTAGATACAACATTATCGAGAACAGACTAAGCTGGTTGTGATCTTGATTACAGGATAATTACAGGTGAATACATGTCTCTCCACTTTGCAGCTGTAAATTGATAAAGTAGATATCTATAGTTATGCGATATTTTTCAACTCCGTTTATAAAATACTAACGTACACTGCAGTTTAAACCTCGGGTTAGTAAGCTTTACCGTGGAAATTAGACACTTTGTCGCAGTAATAAGTAGTCTATGTTATTAAATGTGTACGTAGCTTTCTAATGGTAAGAGAATTTATAGAATCAGTCATGTAGTTTTAAAGTTTATTCCTAACATAAATTTAAGAAAAACTACGCAATATCCTATCTCTTTATAATATTACTAGCTTTCCGCGCCCCGGTTACACCTGCGGTTTAATGTGTTATTTTTTTAATGGTAACAAGTAGCCGTCCAAGTGTCCGTCTCCAGGTTACCATCGCTATCACTATGCCAAATTTTATCAAAGTCCGTTCAGCCGTAAATAACCGTAGAGTTGCTTTCGCATTTAGAATATTAAGGTATGGATAACACTTTACATAAAACTCTACATAGTAGCTTTTCTATAGCCGTGCCCTGAATTAAAAATACCTATCATAGAGAAAAATAAAGACATAATAAGAGAGGGACTTATGCAGTTCTAAGGATTTGAACAGTGCCTATAAACTCTTCTCTATGGTACCTCTATGACAGGTATCTTTTAATTCTAGTAGGGCTATACAACAGTAAATGGAAGCATTTCTTTCTTAAAGGCTGCATTTTCCTTCAGAGCGAAGGCATTATTCACTCCACCGGAGAAGACTAATGCCACACTTGCGCGATGTCTCTGTGAGGTGACAATAGCGAAGCAAGCGCCTCTTCTTTACAAAAAACCTATTTAGGGCACAGTGGAGTAAGACATTCACATACTGCTATTTAACCTGCGTGGTCTAGTGGTCAGAGCCATGAGCTTACGATCCAGAGGTCGTGGGTTCGATTCCCGGAACACAAAGTCGATATTTGTCATTTTATCACTTTTAGTGATTTTCTCCAGTTTGATTAGGACAATGCAGGCTGAATTACTTGACGGTCTGGAAGAAAAGAGATCCCGTGCTTCGGAGGACATGTTAAGCTGTCAGCCCCGTTGCTGTCTTTGATAGTGAACTATACAGAAACTATGTCAGAGCTCTATTCGTTGTGCTACGCCTAACTGTTTAAAAACTCTGACATGAAACCTGGTTTCATTTGGTTGATTGACTAGATATTCAATTCAATTCAATTCAATTCAATTTATTCGTGAACAATATACATTGTGTTCGAAATAACATAAAATAAGCAACATCTTATTATATAAATCAATTACATTCAAATAATTTAAATAGTCAAAAAAATAATAATTAAAATGTCAAACTTAATATCAATATAAATTAAAATACAATTAAAAATGTAAAAACATTAAATTCAACAATTTAAAATGTCACAGAATAAAATAAAGAATCAATAATAAAATTAATATTAATTAAATACAACAATTTCGTCAGAATTCATCAATACATTAAATTCAACAATTTAAAATGTCTCAGAATAAAATAAAGAATCAATAATAAAATTAATAATATTTAAATACAATAATTTTGTCAGAATTCATCAATACAGTAACAACACTTTTCTAAAAGGTATGTCTTCAATTTCTGTTTAAAAATATTTACTTTCGTAATAGCTTTGAAAGCAGTGGGCAATTTATTAAATAAACAGACTGCCTGATATCGAGCGCAATGTTTCACTATATTCAAGGTAGGTTGGATACAAGTATTCAAATCTTTTCGCCTAGTAGAGGTTCGTAACTCCATTTCAAGATCGGACTCAAAGTTGTATCTGTGTTTAATAATATCAGTCAGTAACACTAAGATATATAAGCTTGGTACTGTCAAAATACCCAAAGTCTTAAAATGTTCCCTGCACGTTTCCCACGGAGGGATGCGAACTATTGCACGTATTGCCCTTTTCTGAGCAATGAAAGCTTTTTGCATGTTGTAGCAATAACTGTTTCCCCACAGCTTAATGCTATATCTAAGCTTTGATTCAACTAGGGCATAGTAGACCATTTTTAACTGTACAGTAGTTAGCTCATCTCTTAAGTTGCGCAATGCAAAGCATGCAGAACTTATTGAGCTATCGAGAGCATCGAGTTCGGGTTTCCAGTTCAAGAACTGGTCTATATGAACACCTAAAAATTTTACTGCGTTTACAATGCTTATGGCTTCTCCATTTAATGTAACATCGAGCGTATCTCTATTTCTAGTAGTGGTCTTAAAAAGTAAAATATTTGTTACTTTCGCATTTATGTTTAGGTTGTTACATTGAAACCAATCATTAAAACCACGAATAGCTTGACTCACTTTTTCATTGAGCTCGATTATGGTTTTACTCGATAAGCACACAGCAATTGAGGAAGAAGGCTTCTTTTTATTATATAGATGAGTTCACTGACCACTATAATAAAATCTAAATTCACCATTTTAATTCACCAATTGGATTTTTAAGTAATCTATCTAACTCTCGTTAAATGAGTTTTCCCATGGAAATTAAGGTTTTCCCAAGTTGAAAAGTAATCATGTCCTATTCCAGGCCCTTACTTACATGTGTACTTAGTTTCATTACGATCTATGCAGTTGTTGCAGCATGATTGAGTAGCAAACATCCAAGCATTCAAAAACAATAAATTATTCCAACATCCAAACTTTCACTACTGGTATTAATTTGCTCATACATGTAATTTACCGTTTATTTAGCAAATAAGGAATTGAATCCTAAAGCTGCGCCCTTTATTTAGTGCACTAAGCATTAAAATACATTTTATCATGCCTTTGGAACAGCGCAGACCTGAATATGTATACCAAGGCCCTCAACGTTTAGGTACCCTCCGGTGACAAATGACAGTCACATGCGGCCAGCTACGCTATAATAAACAGATTATTATTCTGAGTGCCTCTAAATTGCTTGTATATTCAAATATGCCTAAAAATAAGACAACTATATTGCACAAGTATCTAACACTTGTTCTTGTTTACTTTGTTAAGCAATATAAACTGAACTGTCAACAGTACAGGTCTACCAACCGACCGTGAAGCAATGCTGACATACTGACAAGCGTTTGATTGATGACGTCACTCCAGATTTCAACCAACCGTCATTTGTTAATGACACACGCAGACACTTTGAGTTATGAAGATAGGCACCACAGAATAGATAAAGGTGCTGACTTCTCTAAATAATTAAATAAGTGATAGACACGGTTTGAAACCGACATGAAAGTGATGTTCTCTCTATGCCAAATATAAAACAAAAAGAGACATGCCACTACCTCGGCTGCTGCACTTGCAAGGCTTGCAAGGCATGTAAAAAATATGTAATTATTTAAACACGAAGATCTTTTTCTATTATTAATTATGCATCATAAACTAACTGAACACAGAGTCATGGCTTTATCCCTAATGTGGTAGGCAGAGCGTTAACGACCTAAACAAAGGTCGTTAATCTACGTCTGACAATATTTTGAGGGTTTTTTAAGATAAATTTGTAGGTATATTGCTGTAGTACTAACTGAACACTGTTGGAAAAACTGGCTAAAAGGAAACAAGGTTTAAACAGAGTAAGCAAATATATGAAGTAAAATTACACACATTATTCGTTGACAGAGAAAAACGTAAACAACTCATTACCAAGCAATAACAATAGACAACTCTAGAAGTATTGGGATGCATACAACCTTTTCTACCACCCCAGACACTTTATAAGTCAAATTCTAAGTCAAGTACCCAGAACATTAGGTACCAGGAGTGCATTAAGCGAGCGCAAGTAAGTTGAAATATTCATGACGGGAGTAATCCCTGGGGCGGGGGGAAGGGTAATTTAAATCTTAAGTAACAGAGACAAAAACGACATAATTACGAGTATGATTATTATTCCGAATTACGAGTCAAATTTAATTTTGTAAAAATCTTGATATACATATTTTTCCATAACAAGTTCTTCGGTTCTTCTTAAATTATTAACGAGTGACAAACTTCTATCACAAGAGTTTGACTCTTACTAACGTAAAAAACTGGAATGAAATAGTTTCACCTCCTCACACGTTCTTTACAGCATTCTTTCTCTTGTTTCCATTGGCCACGCTCTCATCTCCTCCACTTAGCTTTGGCCGTTTCTAGTCACAAAGAAGCTAATATCACTGCTTTGTAACAAGGCATAAATCAATATTACATTGCAGTGTGTAATTTTGTAACCAAATAAAAGTTTTTTGGCACGGAGGCAAGGAAATAAAGTCTTTTTCTTATACTCTTGTTTTTTTGGCTTCTTTGAGCTTCTTTAAAATTATTTACAAAATGTTTCTTCCGTCGCCTTCACTAGCGCACTCTGTCTTTCACACTCATACAACGTAATTCTATCATCATCTTTTTCTTACATACTCGTCTAAAAACCATCATCCTCCATCGTTCAGAAATCAATCATTTACCATTAAGATCCAATCCCACAAGTTACTGTTTTTTATATCGATATTTTTCTGTGTGTCTACTGACTTTATGATTGGTATCGTGAGTGGAATGTTTACAAATATTTTACATAATAATTTTTCAGTCATCGTCGTCATGCTTTTGTGTTCGCGCGACAAAATATTCCCTTTGTGTGATACAGACTGTGTTTGTACAGCCGCTACGGAGCGTAGGCTTCCGCTACGAAGCGTAGGCATTCGCTACGAAGTGCTACGAACTACGAAATATTATGCTTCATAATTCAGTCCATGCGGAAAAATCAACAACCGTTTTTCTCTCTTTCGCAATACATATTTCATTTAAAAAAAAAAACAAAAAAGAAAACACTATTTATCGAACGAGTTCAATATTTAAGTTTAGAACTGCAGAACATTTAGTACTGACTTTTACTTTAATCCCTGACTTCTTCGCCATCATGCGTGCCAGGATTGCCTCGTTTTGGGAGCGAATTTGCTCGTCCCAGAACGAGATTATTCGAGCGATGTATGGTTCCCTTTATACCGCCATCTTACGCTACTGGATGACTTCACATAGCAGTGAGAACAAAAAGTGACTAACAAAACTAAAGTGATAACTGTAAGTTTTATTATTTTATTTTATTTATGTTTCATTGTTTCAGTTTTGATGCTGTTCATGTTATAATTTTAATTTTGTCAATTTCACAATTGAAATGTTTCTTTTTATGTATTTTATGGGTCTTGCGCCTGAAATAAATGGTTATTATTATTTATTTATTATTTAAATAAAACATTGTTATTTAATACACAGATACCGTAGACAAAATTCGATAAAGTATTTAATAACCCATTTTTTATTTAAGCACTTACAGCAATACTGTTCAAGATCTACTGAAAATATTAACTTGTAATTCAAGAAAGTTTCCTTCTTCATAGTAATTTCTCACAATCAATTTATTCGGTCGTAAAATTCCTCGTATAACCGAACATCGATCCCCGATTAGTGGAGGTTAATGTATGCTTCAACTATTTAATCGAATCTGAATAATCCGCTTACGAAGCTTACAACGACCCTGTTAAGCTTATATTAATACGAACACGATTGAGATTGAATTAGTTTTGGTAACACAACTATTTGCCTTCTAGGAATCAAGGAATTTTCACCCATTTGCCCGGAAAAAGCTTAATTAATTTTTAAAAACTAAACCCACTTTCACTCTTTTCGGTCCTCATATTCGCACTCCGCCAGCAATTTCTCTAAACGATAACAATGATATTAACGACGTCTTTAAGGACATATTAGTATTGTTTAGGTGTTTTTTAGTTCACATTAATGATTATTTTAAGGTTGAGTGCGCACACATATTTTAAAATTTACAAATAGAACAAATGAATGAATGAAATGTGAGCCTGTCGAAGGCACCATTTAAATCTTAAATGTCTAAATAATATAGAGGAATACAAAGTTTGATGTTTGTTTTTATTCAGTGTATTGTTAGTGTTTCCTCGCAAGATGAGAGAAATGTACCTACTATACTTCTCTCAGCCGAAATAGCAATTTAAAGTCTCATTTGCATTGTAAGGCGTCAACTGCGTGTTGGCCCTTCAAATATACTCTTAAACAGTTTTTTTTCTATTATAAAAACAAAAAAAATAAGCCTAGCTGACTTTTTTTGACGATATTATGTTAACCTTTCTGTCACATTTCAACACATTGTACCAACCATATACTTTAGCGATCAGCATATACAGTTTTCTGGTATTTAGTAAATTACATTTTATTTTAGAAAAAAGTAATAGATATTTTAATATGTATTGCTCTCGTAACCGAACGACTACTGTTTTTCTTTTCAATTTCTATACGAGACCCCAGCAAGTTATCTGCAGATAGTAAGATCGTTTTTCAGAAAAGAAAGTCTACAAGCGAGCAGCCCCTGCTGCGATAATTCCCGAGATTTATTCCCAAGTATTTCCCCTTCAACCACCCTGCGTGCCAAAGCCTAGGGAACTTTTCAACTAATCAAACTGTCTTAAAGACCACCTTCGACATATCGACTGTCCAAATTACTCTTGTTCAACTCCTTACAGATAGCGTGCCTTCACTTGGCCGCTTGCCACAGTCTAAAAGAGTTTCAGTCAATTTGCCTTTCAAGAGTGTTGTACTGGTGTCAGTTTCTACAAAATTTTCTACACTATGACCTATTACCGTCAGTAGGTATCTGTGTATAAGTGTACGTTCCCCCCTTAAGCAGAGCTTCCCTTTGCGAAGTCGATGTAAAGGGATTTCGAATAGATATTTATGGTTATTTAGTTGCGGTACAATGAAAGGAAGAGCTTAAGTGAGATTTTTGAAAGTGCACGAAGAGATTTCTGATAAGTATCAACCAAAACTATTGAAGCTTTTTTATGCCCTTGGGCGATATACTTAAGAAGATTCGCAGTAAGAAAGAACTTTAATTTGAATCAATGAAGAATCTTACTGCATAAGAAGAAGTAGTTCCTTTAACATTGCTATTTTAAATCAAGAATACATACCAGTCCATAACTTTATGTTATAAAAATAATATCGTTGGAATCTTATATTACAGCTGGTATTTAGAAACCGTCACAATATTTTTACAAAATACAATCGTACAAAAAATATCCAAGATGAAATGAATTTCATTATAACTCCGAATGCAGCTCTCATTCAGTTTTCATTTGTGCGCGAGTGTCAAAAGACAGCCGGAGTAATGAAAATCTTTTGTGGAGATTGTAACAACAACGCCGCGAATGCTTGTAAGCGCGCTGTTGTCTCTTCTATAACTACGTGGCGGTGTATCTCCGGAGATATTTCAATTTATCTCAATAAGATGCACCTGCTTTCTTTTTCAATGAATGCGTAATCTAATCTCTATCTATCTATCTATATCAGCCTATATCTACCCACTGCTGAGTATAGGCCTCTTCTTTTATACGCCATCTACACCGATCCTGTGCTTCCCGCATCCACTGCTCAATCGCTACTATATATTAGTCCATCTGGCTGGTGGTCTGCCTACTGGTCGTTTTGATGATAACGGCAGCCACTCTGTTACCGCCTTGGTCCACCGCCTTGGTAATCTAATCAACATACCTAAAATATATTTCCTGTGTCGGCTACCTAATCTAGGGGATTGAATGTGGGTACTGGTTTTTACACAAGGCGGCTGCCATCTGACCTCCGCAACCCAGAAGGGAAACCAGGCCCAATCCTAGATTAGGTCAGAGTTTTCAAGCCGCCTATGCTTAGCACTGGCCTCTGATATGGCTTAACGACTAATATCTAAGGTGTTAAACTATATCAAACGGGACCAACGGCTTAACGTGCCTTCCGAAGCACTGAAAAAGCGCCGATAAACAAACATATAAAATTTGAAAATCAAAAAACACATTGGTACGTGGTGGGGTTCGAACCTCGACCTCCCGCTCAGGAGGAAGCGGGCCTATCCACTACACCATCGGGCTCTCTAAATTAAATTTACTAAAAGGAAACATTCGTTTATTTCCAAAAAGAAGCAAAACTGCATTCACAGATTTTTAATTGCTTGCCTGACTCGGGAATCGAATCTGCTAAAATCGGAATAAAATAACACCACACAATATTTATATAATACATTAGGTCAATAATAAAACATTTTGTCTAAATAAACATTGCATATCAAATTTGAGAAAGACCTTATGAACTTTGAAATCAAAGCACTTTAAATACTCAAATAGTTAACAATGAGAGAGCTACCCAAATGTCTTAATAACAACATTTCATGGTCTTCCTTAACTTTAAAACAAAATATGTATTGGAAAAAAATACACTAAAAACACAGAATGTTATTTTTAAGTTTTAGCAGGTTCGGTATGGCAGACGCTTTTTTCTAAAATCGTTCAATGCAGTTTTATTTATTTTAGGAAATAAGGGAATGTTTTTTAATAAAATTTGCTATGTTCATTATTTAGGGTACTTCCTCTGGAGGAGCAGTCTCATAATTCCAGCCTGTATACAAGGAGTAAGGGACAGCGTTCCACATACAGGCTTTTCCATACAAAATATTATCTCGAACGGACAATCTGTACGAAAATCGTATTTTTTTTCACTTACTGCATAAAATACAGCTGATAATAGAAGTTGAGTGTCATTGACTGAGCAATCCCTATCAGTTTGCGGGACGCTGTCCCTACACCTGTTATAATTTATTAGTAAGGGATTCTATCTATCTAACTAAATGTGATCGTTGGTCGCTGGTTGCTTTTAGAGGTCGACGAAGTCTGGCGCTAAGAAACTGTGATTGTTTGTCAATTGTATGAGGTTTCTAGAGGTAGATAATCTCCATCTATTGTCTAATCGAATGCATGACTAAGTAATACTAATAAATAATAATAATGGCAAGCTGAAACCGTACAATATATCGTCCCGATTGTATTGTCTTCTACCGGTGTAGTCCTTAAAATATTCCCCAACTGATTAATACTCTACTAAAAGCTATATTAAACACCTGTCGCATCATCCGTAAATTCCTCACACCATCTGTAACATAGGGTCATAGGTATTTGTAATCAGCTGTCATGAGTGACAGCGAGTTTGACTTCGTATGAGAAATGTCATTTCAGTACAAACTGGCCTGTTAAATCCATACTTAATATTGCTCTCAAGTGTGATATCTCTTCATAAATACGAGCCTTAAACTTTTAACATAGACCCCATCGCCCTTGGTTAAGGGCCGTGGGTTGGGAGAATACCTTTTACATACATACATATAATCACGCCTCAATCCCTAATGGGGTAGGCAGAGCGTAAACTACCTAAACAAAGGTCGTTCCGCCACGTCTGACAAAGTTTTGAGGGTTATTCAAGATGGATTTGTAAGGATATCGCTGTAGTGACAGGTTGTCAGCCCATCGCCCAAACCGCAATTACTACGAATACCTTTTATTAAGACAAAAACAAAGAAGTACATATAAATACATACATACAATCACGCCTTTATCCCTAATGGGGTAGGCAGAGCGTAAACGACCTAAACAAACGTCGATGCGCCTCGTCTGACAAAGTTTTGAGGGTTATTTAAGATAAATTTGTAGGTACCTATATTAGGGCTAAAGGCGTGATTATTATGTATGTATGTATGGTATGTATGTATATTGCTGTAGTGACAGGTTATCAGCCCATCAATATATTGAAACCCTCGGATCCCTTAACTGGTTTTTACAGCATGCCCGGGAGGAAATGCATCTGGCACATTCTATGTTTTTCTTTCGCTACCAGTCCAGCATGAACTATACATAAATAATAATAAATATATGCCAACATTTTGAAAAATGAATTGATTATAAATACAAAGTAAACAACTAGGTATCAAAGATAAATTTTCACTTGGTTAATTTATTGAGAAATCCACAAATAAATAAACAATCAAAAGGCTTTTCATTTCCATTCAAGTTTAATTTGGACGGAATGTTTCATCTGTTTTGTTTTGACTATTTGACAATTTGGTGTAATATTAATCACAATTCTTCGCGCGTAACGACGGCGCCGCCATGGCTGAAACAAATATCAATTTAGATAATTCATTTGTCATAAATTTAATTCACTTGGGCAATTTGTCAGGGTTTATTAATTAATTTTACTTTTTTAAATATTATTTTTAAAAAGGAGGTCTCTACTGAGATCATGCCTAACGGCTGCTCTTAAAGAGTTGGATTCCGTTCCGATTCAAACAAGCTAAGCTCACGAGAGCAAATCACTTGCAAATTATCTTTAATTTTCATACCATTACTTTATGATTCTAAGGTGATTCCTAACGGCAAATGGATGTATTTAAGAGCTTATGTATGTAGGAGAACCTAAACGAATTATTAGAAAATTCTACAAAAATATACATCTTATAATTAAGTCCATGGCCTGCAATTGCAACTTTAAAAAATCTTCTTGTTCATAAATAAGTATGCTAAAAAAAACTGGATGTAAAGCTGTTTTTATTAGTAAATTTGATATTTTTTCTTAACTATAAGGAGCGCTTTCGCGGTTTCTTCGGGATATTTCCGTATTGTGATTATCTAAAATCGCGACATAGATTTTTTTAATTGGACTCGTAGATTTTATGGAATTAGCATTTTTGTGCGTTTTCGCACATTTTTGACGCGGCCACGGACCGCTGCTCCGTAGCGCGCGCTGATTTGAACGATATTCTAAGGCATTACGGGCGATGGTTGAATATTTTGAAATCTACCTGCTCATCTGCCGGTACGATACACCTTATTGTTTCGTTTTATAATTACTTCTTACAAACAATATTAAAAAACAAGGGCATTTCTCAAATACATATTTTGATAATGTCGCCTACGTCGAAATATTGTCGGTTCTATTCCAATAACATAAAACAAAGCCTGCTTCGCCCGCGGCAAGAAACTTAGATCACTCGATATTTGGACAAGGGACTTATCCTATCTTTCCGGGGAGTTGCCTCGGTTTATCCACATAGCAAATATTCCTCATGGAAATAAGTAGAAATAAAATAAAATACAGGACATTTGGATTCATGCTCTTCTCATTATTAGTAAAACCTGGTAAATGTTAGCCCAAACAATAATTTAGGTTTCTGGTTTAACTTTTATTTAGTGTTAATAGACTTCAAGATTCTGATGAAATTATAAGTACCACTATATGATGGTTCGTAGTATGGAAGGGCTAAAATATTAATAATAATAATTCTACACTCATAGAACTGATCAAGTTTCATGGACCCAATGCACCCTTCAAATTAATACTTTAAGTAGGTATAGAACAATAACACTGAAGAAAGGGGTATTTATTATCTTTTATTTCATATGCATATATTACAAAAAAATACACCTCAAATATGTCAAGTTTCAAGCATCATGCGCATCTACAAACTGCTTAGGTCGAGGAACCCGAGAGTTCTTCACACAAGTGTTCACAAACCAGATCACCACCTTGTAAAATTCTCTTTAAGTGCTTGTCACTTGATGTTTTAACTGAGATCTAATAATTCTATCATTCGAAATACAGAAACAGAAAAATTATGATATCATTGTTCGTATTTTTTATACAGATAAAGTTTATATTCTAAACCATTCTAAATCTTTGCTAACTTATGGTGAATTCTAGGTAAATTAACAGTTATATTTTTTACATCCTACTTACTTCGTTTTTACAATACAATACATTATATATAAACTTTATTGCACAGAAACACATACAAGAAAAAACATAGAAAAAGAAAAGTTGTACAATATAATAATTCTTCTTCAATAACGTGTAAACTTTACGTAAAAGAAAAGATAGCAACACCGCGCAACAAATTCTCGCATCGAGGTTAATCGTTTGAAACTTTATTGGAACCTGGCAAAGTTTTGCTGCAGGACTGGCTTTTTTTTTTCAGACTATGTAATTGCAGCGCCGAAGCTGAAGCCAGGTGCAGACTACCCGCATATTACTCTCGGCGCGAGTTACGTTGTTTGATCGCCGACAATTTTACTGCTCAATCAAGCAGGTTTTAACCTCCGCAAAGTTATAAACTATTGCTAACGCTCTTTTCATTCAGAAATGAGAGCTCTCGATTCACTCCACAATTTGTGTTTTTGTGACTGTGATCTAGTTTTTAGTGATCAGTAATGCAAAGAGCAATACCTATCTATTTATTATGAATGTAAAATTAAGCAAGCAGTTGAAATCAACATCACTACTGATTTATGATTATGATGTTTGCGTAAAATAGCCTTCTATTTACGTTCTAGTAAAGGTATATTGTTTATTATATAAGAGTTATTTACTTGTGATAAGCTGCATTGAAAATATGAAAAATAACATATACTTTTTACCTCAGACTGGTTTTGTTGCAAGCCCCTTTGTTCGTGATTTTTTGATTTGTTACTTTTTTTTAGAACTTGTTTAGTATTTCTATTTTCACTGTGAGTGCAAAAAGAACATTTTCAAACTCTAATTAAAAATTTTGCAGAAAATACGTGTGCCAAAAGCCACACCATCGGCTTCACACAGTAGAAGACAACAATAAAACGAGTGTTCCTCAGCCGCGGTGGTGCGTCATGCGCTGATTTACGCGGCGCGCGCGCATGATGGAGTGTTATTGCTGCAGCTTAGCGCCGTACGACAAGACTAAAATATTAAAGAACGCTCAACTCCGAGTTCACCCGATTGAAAACAAACTTCGCCTCGAGGCACGCGGCGCTCCTTCAAAGCCTTTGATGATAAGTATGTGCGCGAACGTCGAGATTGAATTCATTTGGCTAATGACTTATCTCGAGGCAGTGGGTCAGTCGCTTCAAAGCAAGGAAGTTTGAATACTTGAACCCGCCGGGTCTTTGGAATCCCTTTTTCTTATCTCGCAAACTTGAGAACGGCTTTTAGGCAGATGAAATCGTTTGAATTAGGAAATTAACTTCACAAAGAAAATTTTGAAATAAATTGTTTCATTCATAAATTTTTCGTTTGAATTATTTATTAGGAAAATAACTTTAGGAGAAAAATTAGTAAATGCTAATAAATTATAATAAATACCGGTGTACATACAATTAAGTGGTACTAATGCAAGTTAATGTCGGTCAATCTACGTCACTCGCCGCCATCTTTCATTGCTACAGAAATGCAAATTGCTCTACGATGATTCTTAATTTCCAGTTATTAGAGAGCCATTGCTGCAGTTATGTACATATATACATACATACATACATAAATCACGCCTTTATCCCTTACGGGGTAGGCAGAGCGTTTAACGCCTCGTAAAAGGCGCTTTCGCCACGTCTGACAAAAATTGAGGACAATTTTAGATTGTAAAATGTATTGCTTTAGTGACAGGTTGTCAGCCCATCGCCTAAATTACAATACACTGTAACACTCGAGTCCCTTTTGCTGACTTCAACAGCATGCCCGGGAGGAAGGGCAGCTGGAACATTCTATGTTTTTCTATCTCTCCCAGTCCAGCATGGAAGAAAGAAGAAAAGAAGTTATGTACTTGAACTTAAAACTCTGCTACAGTTTTCTGTAGAAAAAAAATACATGAAAAATTACGTCATATTGGCCAAGAAACTATCTAAAGATATTGCGGATAATCTTCTTCTTCTGTCGAGTGGCTATCGAGTCTATCGACCCGATGAACCCTGGTGTCAGAGTTTTTAATCCGCCTAGTAGCACAACTATCAGGCCTCTGACATGGTTTTGAGTAACGACCACTATCAAAGACAGCGACCGGGACCGACGGCTTAACGTGCCCTCCGAAGCACGAAATCTTTTTCTTTTCGGACAATCTGGTGATTCAGCCTGCAATGTCCTAACCAAACTGGGGAAAAAATCACAAAGTGATAAATTCTCAAATACCATCTTTGTGTTTCCCCCCCTGGAAATCGAACCCAGGACCTCCGGATCAGGAGTCCATGGCACTAGCCACTAGACCACGGAGGTAGTTAGTTAGTTAGTTAGCCATTGTGGATATTAATATTAATATGACGTTAGATGTACTGAAATTACCTTGTAAAAATATAAATTTTGGGGGTAATCTGAGAGATAACCACCCTCTTACTAATCCCGCTGGGTATTTATTTAGGAGGTTAGATTTGCGTAGGGAAGAAATCTATTTTGTAGCAATATTAAAACTGTTTTAGACGAAATATTAAAACGCAATGAAAAAATATTTAATAATTATTAATAAGTATTGTTTATTAGAGAAGTAATTATTGTTTTCGTTGTTCATATTACAGCTAATATCATATTTAGAACAACATCTCCACTCTGTAAAGAGCTACGTGCATTCTTGTCCCAGCACATACTCATTCACTTAGCTTTGTCTCGCAGCTCGTTACAGAGACTGGCTCATATCGCGACCACTATACTGCTTTGAAGGACGACGTCAACGGAACAGAGAAACAATTTGGAAACAACATAATTTCATACAGGCACAAAATTAACATTGCTCAACTAAATAATAATAAAAAAACTTATCCTAACGATGCAATCTCATCTGATTGTGTGTTTGTGTTTATGATTGTCGGCGCTGACAAACAATAATAATGTTTTGCATAATATTTTTACAGCGGCCGAATTATGATTGTTTGTTTTGTGTGTATAATCGGAAAAGTGATATTTACTCCGTTCTTTATTTGTACCAGCTAGGCTATAAATACAGCTACGCTACGGCGTAAAAGCTACAAAAGTGCCACAAAGCTACGAAAGTGCTACAAAGCTAGAAAAGCGTTACATAGTCATTGTAAGAATTGGTAAATATAAAAGGAGATACACCCAAATAAAACAAAAGAGTGGAAGTGAAAGTCTTATTATAAGAACGCGCATCAGTGAGCTTGTTAGTGGAATATTAAAATAAATCGAATAAATAACCTACACTTTGTAAATACCTGGGCTCAGCACAAACGATGTAATTGTGTGCGTGTGTCGTGTTTGCGCACTGTGCAGCCACGCGTGTGCGCGGTAACAAAGCGGAATACACGAATACACACCACCGCTGATGGTGGTGGCAGAGATCACCGGGCAAGGGGTCACACGTTAAACACCGCTTGTTTTCATGTCGGTACTATGGCGGCTATTCAGATAAGGACAAAATCACTTTATATAAAATCGTGATCCCAAAAATGTTACCTGATATTTTTTTTAATGAAAAAACAGGTCGCAATGGCTGTTGAGATGTAGGCGCAACCCCACATTTCCAAATCATAGTGTCCACTACTTCTCTATCGATAATCATCTCCCTAGCCTTATCCCATCTCTCACGGGGCGGCTACCTAATCTAGACGATTGAACGAGGGTACTGGTTTTTCACAGAGCGACTGTCATCTGACCTCCGCAACCCAGAAGGAAAACCAGACCCAATCCTAGATTAGGGCAGAGTTTTCAAGCCGCCAATGCTTAGCACTGGCCTCTGACATGGCTTAACGACTAATATCTACGGTATTAAACGATATTAACCGGGACCAACGGCTTAACGTGCCTTCCGAAGCACGGAAAAAGCGCCGAATAAACGTACATATGAAATTCGAAAACCGAAAATCACATTGCTAAGTGGTGGGATTAGAACCACGACCTCCAGCTCAGAAGGCAGCGCCCCTATCGACTACACCATCGGGCTCATCGTATAATTAAGTACTTACTTCTCTAGCGATAATGTAAGTATTTAATTATGGTTTCCACTCCAAGTAATTTTCTGTAAAAAAAGGATTCATCTCCATTCTCTTATTTTAATCAGTCAGCACAGAAAGTGGGAGTCCAGTCAAGTGTGATCCGTGATGCTAATATTATGAAAAAATATTAAGAAAGGTATTCCCGAATTAGTGAACAATGTGCGGGTAGATACAAGAATGGCGGGCATCCTCGGATCAGTGCGGCCGAATGGAAAATTACTGGCAATAGTAGGATCGTATAATAGACAGAGTCATATCCACTAAACTAATCTGATCAAAGTCACTAATAGGGCTTGAAGATGGTTATTGGTAGTTGGTTCGTAAATGTTATTATAGCGAATCTTGCAACGATTTCACTGGTTGCTTCATAATTTTTCTGCAGAAAAGCAAATCTTACGTTTACATACTTTCAGTAAATACACATGTTAAAATTATTATTAAATAAAATGTGTCTATGGGGGGGCTGGGGTGAATGTGTCTGGCTCTTTGGGAGAAGTACAATTCTGCGGAGATCATGTCTATTACCTGGTTGTAGAGAGTTTTATTCCGTTCCGTTCCAAATGAGCTAATCTCACAAGAGCCAAGCACTTGCAAACCAACTGTCATGCGGACACTTCCGGATCTAAAAAAATGAAATAAACATGAAACAGTAGTCAAAAAACAACCGATGCACATCGTTTTCTTCGACATTCATCAAAAAGGCCACTAAAGACTTGTACGCTTCAAATAGCATTATCTCGACTGAGATATACGTGGGAAACGGCCCCCTTGCGGGAAGGACCACTCTGCAGAGATCATGTCTAACACCTGCTCCTAGAGAGTTGGATTCCGTTCCGTTCCAAAAAAGCTGAGCTCACAAGAGCCAAGCACTTGCAAACCAACTGTCATGACACTTTCGCATCTGAATACTCGAATGAAGACGAAACAATGGTCAACAAACTACCGTTCAACGTTCTTTGACATTCATTGGAAGGGTCATAGAGCTTTTCTTGCTTAAAATGTGTCTGATAATCCACGCCAGCAACTATATCTAAACTGTCAGTGACAAACTCATTATATTTTCTGTAGACGTCAGCCAAACTAAAGAGAATTGAATTTACCTTATATTCAAAATATTCTTACTGAATACAAATGTAAGATTCACAGTCTGAATTGGAAAAATCTAGCCGTCAGCGCTTGTCACGTTGTTATCCAGTGAACAAAGCGCTGCTTTGAACACACGCTCCGAATGTTACGCGTGAGACACAAAGCTTAACAGCCTCAACTTGATAACACACTTCACGAACACTGCTGCTGAACACTGCGTTTTAGTGTCAAATAAATTTGTAAAATATAAATGAAGAATGAAGCCTTATGACTGTTCTTGAATATTTTTCGTTATCTGTGTATTAACGGGACATCACATAAAATTGAAATCCTTCCCTGAAATACACTTTCAAGGAAATGTACGTTCGAGTAAATGGTCTATCGGGGATATGGACATTTAGGGAAATAGACTTAATGCCCCTAGTGAACATTCCCGTAATTGGACCTTCGGTGCCTGAGGGTTTTTTTTTTAATAAAAATACATATTTTTCTTATCTCGTTTTTTTATCATTTAGTAATATTTTATTTCATGTGTAGATTGGAGTCGCTCAAATGTTTTTCATCTAAATCAATTCAGCAAATCTACACTTATGAGATAGGATAGGAAAAATATTAAATTTGATTTCTATGGATGACAAAGCAAACCGCTGCGGTCGTTTATCAATCTACTAAGAATAATCGACAGCTCTCCACCGCAACATAACAAAGTACACATTTCTACTATCTACCTTCTACAGCCACTAAAATTCATTGCTTCCTTATGCCGCTGTCGATCCTTTCTGGCAGCCGGCGTAATGAAACATAATCTGTTTTGACAATAAATGCGAAGAAGAATTGCCTTTTGTATGTAACTTCTGTCCATCTTCTAAGACAGACAGAAATAATAATCGTAAATAAACAAACAACTAATTAAAAGATACAAACATTTACATGTTTCATTATGACGACTGTCAGGAAAAATCTACAGCGGTATAATGGGGTATTTACCTCACTCACCTCACCTCACCACGCTTGGCAAGCGGGTTGGCGAGTCTGTTGGCGAGCAAGTAATGCTGCTGGATTTATCTTCATATAATGTTTTTTTTTTGTCTTAACGCAAACTGAGATACTCATACAAAAAAAGCCTACACAAAAAAAATACTTTCCCTTAAAAATTGGCTGATTGACGATTGAAGTAATCATTCTTTGTATGGCTATTATATTTTTTTCGTGAAAGCTGTTCAATTTAATTTTTCTGGCATCTCCAATTTTGCGTACTGAAGAAAAATACATACATACATACATATAATCACGCCTTTATCCCTAATGGGGTAGGCAGAGCGTAAACGACCAAAACAAAGGTTGTTCCGTCGAAGAAAAATAACCCAGTATTTATATAGGAACGAGTATTTCCTAGTTTAACAACTCGTCCACCGGTACACCACACGTCATAGTGGAATATTGTTTTTCAGTGTTCATTAATTAATACCGAGTTCACGGTTGGCCTCGCTCGTGATATGAAATTAAAATTTGCATCACTATTAGTTTAATAAATGTTGTTGTTGCTTTTAGGTTGATTGACAAACGATTTTATCATCAAACAGAATTTGTAGCCATAGTTTTTACTTCCACCTGAACGTAATTTTATTTTCTCTATTGCACTAAAAAGTGTATTTGAAGAACAGAATTCCATTGGTTACCCCACAGAAAGTTACCTGTCCTCGTTTTGCAACTGTATTGATATTTAACTTACTGTAACTCATACTGCATTTGCTATGTTACTTACTATTCTTTCGAAAAAGTTAAATTAGCCAGCACTCTGGGTAAAGGTCGGTACTATTTATTATTTTGTGGTAAAGGATAAATTGTTTAATATCATACCAAAATTATAAAAGAAACAATCTTTACACCTATTCTACAGTTGTTTTTTAAAACCCATAGCTACTTGTTATTCAAAGAAAGTACAACATTTTACCCAAACCCTTCTTCACAAATGACAGGAGTCAAACATAGCGCTTGTCCGCAAACTGTTTACATCTCGCGTTGAGCGCAGAGAGCCCTTCACGCGAGAGATTTTCGCAAACAATATTACCACCATAAAATTCGGTCGTCTTAGAACCACTTCACCTTTATCAGAAGGATATAAGACCCAAAATTAAACATAGATGCTGTTTCCACACTTAAACATGTTTAAGGTGAATTTTATTTTCTATTTAAGGGAGATATTGAGACAATTTCATAAGTCAAATATTGCTGCGAAGGAGACATGGGGCTCGATTCTAGATTTGCCAACAAAATCTAAATTTTAAATCTATTTGTCACTTTCAGACTAAAAACATTGGAAAAGGACAGGAGATCTATTCTCTCCGGTTTTTGATTTATAGTCAGTGGTTTAATGTGTTATCTGTTATTTTTATCCGCCGTCATATAATATGGCCGACAAAATGATCTGAAATACTGGGGAAACCTACGAAAGCGCGTCTACATCTAGCGGACAAAGTGTAAAGCCATAGAGTATAAATCGTCGTTCCTTAATCATTATTTTGAAACTGACAAATTGATTTTAATTTTAGTATTAGCTCGGGGTATCTAGAATCGAGCCTCTTGAAATGCAAAATAAATAGTTTGATTTAAGACGATAATTACACCGAGTCATTGTTCTACTGCCGGCTGATTCTGTTGTAGACACAACTTAAATTATTTCAGTATTTAAATTAAATAGAGAGCAACACAACAGCTGGTTATAATCCTGTCAAAGTGTCGTGTATAAGATGACACCATCTAGCATGCCGTCTTATTTTAGACGTGTAACATCACACTGATAGGATTATAATCAGCCGTTATGGTGCTGTCTCCATTTCCAAAGTATCTCCAGTACCAAATTATGTTGTTCATTTAATTGCGTGCAATAGTTAAGGGGGTGTTTCAGTAACGTAAAAGGTCCCCATAAAAAAAAATAAAAAATAACATCTCAAAAAATATAAAAAACCAAAGGCGATATTTATTGTGATTCCAAGAAATGCGTCTGGTAGTACCGCTATATCCGAGCCCACGCAAGTCGATATACTAATCGATAGCTACTCACGCGTCGCGCAGGATTAGTTATAGCGGTGCGGCTGGACGCAACTTCGGTAATCATTATTATTACCTACCAACTATTGTTTTCTTATAATTTTTGTGTTGGATTTTACAAAAATGTTTTAAAGCCTCCTTTTACGTTACTGAAATACCCCCAAGCAATTTCACGCAATTAAGTTAACACCCTTTATAATATGACTTAAAATATTACAAATAAAATAGCACTGTAAGGGCAAAAATCTATTAGAAAAAAATAATAATCATATAAGTTAAGTTGTGTCTACAACAGTATCGGCACCAATGTCACCAAACGATAAGTAATGTTTTCAAAACACTATCACAAAATATATAATAGTACTACATACAGAATGGACATTCACCTCCCTTCCCCAGTCCAACATACGTCAAACTCCGCGCCGGATTTTGGGCCACATTGAGCGTACGCTTAGCGGGTATGGCGCGCGCATGTTTCCCAGTGTAACGGAAATAATAAAGTTTTGTGTTCCAAAAATGGTTAGATACTGTTCCGTGTACGGATGTCTATCTACCATAAGATATGACTCCAATAGGAACTTTTTTAGATTCCACAGTGATGAGAGACGGTAAGTTAATTCATAAAAAATATGCAACCTAATCTATTCTAACTATTCTGTTACAGTGAACTACTTTAAAACGTTGGTTTAATCAAGAATCAGATTAATCAAGTGATAATTATGACCGGTATAACAAATTTTGTCAACCCTTATAACACGCACACAAACACATGCCAAGTGCAACATGCCGTCTGTCGATGTGTGACCAAAATGAAATGATAGTTAGGAGTGTCCGAACTGTGACACTATTTAAATTTCATGATACTGCAAATAATATGATGTCTTTGCTAACAATGCTTATTCACACGGAATGTGCTTTGCAGCTAAAAGTAGGTTAGTAATATTTGAATGCTGCAGCTTCACGTTTACTGAGAGTTTATCTGAAAAGTTTGCTGAGCCACAGAATATATAATAGTAGTACCGTGGCTGAGCGCTGGATCTGCGAGGTCCTTGCTAGATTTACAGAAAATATTTTGCATACATATATAATCACGCATGTATGCCTAATGAGGTAGACAGAGCGTAAAAGACCTAAACAAAAGTCGTTCCGCCATGTCTGACAAAGTTTTGAGGGTTGTTTAAGATAGATTTGTAGGTCTCTTGAAACCTTTAAGAGCCGACTTAAAAAACATTACTTGGAAGAAATTACTATCTGATCATTATTTATCCTTCTCTTTTATCCTGTGCTGTTGCTGTCATTTCCTTCGTCTAGATCTGGTTGTAGTTTGCATTATCCTATCTTCCATTAGTTTATGTATTAGTTTATTGTATATTATGTATTAGTTTACTTTACAATATCTATGTAGTAGCTTGTAACTAGTTTATGTATTATATGTAATGTATTTAGGATACATATTTTACTAGATTTGCAATATCCCGCTTACCGCTACGCATTTTTCTTTGACCCAAAGGTTGCCTGGAAGAAATTGCTACCTTTGCAATAAGGCCGCCTATGTTGTACTTGTTTAATGTTGTTATCTGTTGTGTTGTATCATTTGTGTTCTTACGTGCAATAAAGTATTTTTATGTTATGTTATGTTATGTTATGTATGTTGCTGTAGTGACAGGTTGTCAGCCCATTGCCTAAATTGCTATATATTGAAACCCTTGGATCCCTTAGCTGGTTTATTTTATTTTTGATTATAGGTAATAGGAAGAGTTTACCTTGCTTTCTTTTTCAGACAATGCAATATGGATTCTAGCAATATCTCCTTAACTAAAAAAAAATCAAGAAGACAATTTAGAGGCAAAAATAATCTTATAAATTTCACTGAAGTTTACGTCGGCATGTGCTTTACAAACGGATGTGCATACGTACGGACAAATTTAAAGGCTGTGTGTCCGTCGAGCGTGTGTAATTCAGCACGTGGCTAATTATCCCCCTCCGCTCTCGTACCCCCACTCCCCGCGCTCGTGTCGCTCGTGACGCGCCTCCTAATTCTACACTCATTATTTTTTATGTCTTTGTTGTTCTAATCTTAATTACATCTTCCCTGGTCTGACACAAGAGATAACTTTATATTTTCATATATTTTAATCTGAGTAGAAAGCTTAAAATTGAAATTGTCCAAGTCTCCTTTATTTTATGTGAAAAAAATAACTTTAACCTGTAATTTTCTAATAGATTTTTGCACTCACAGTGCTATTTCTGAAAATATTAGAAATAACAAATCAGAAATTCGACCGCTGACGGAATTTGAACCCGCGTCATTGGAAAACCGGCCCAACGCTCTAAACCACTAAGCTACAGCAGCCATGTCCCGAGCGACGAATTAGTAATTTGCCATTTATTATTCGTCATGTGTGGACGTTAGCGATATTTGTCGTATAATATTACAACTATACTATAACCCTGTAAAATAATAATGATATTTGATCAGAAAACTGTGCGTACAAGGAAACTGCTCATAAGATAGTATCAAGATCATAGACCAATTTATAATGATAACATACATATACATATATACTATCACGCCTGTATCCCTAATGGGTTAGGCAGAGCGTGAACAACCCAAACTAAGGTCGTTCCGCCACTTCTGACAAGTTTTGAGGGTTGTTTAAGATAGAACTGGATATTGCTGTAGTGACAGGTTGTCAGCCCATCGCCTAAATTACAATATACCCTCGAATCCCTTAGCTGGTTTTTACAGCATGCCCGGGAGATGTAGCTGGCACATTCTACGTTCTTCTGTCGCTCCCAGTCCAGCATGGAAGCTTATAATGATAGCCACAAAAGAAAAACAATGTGTTCGATTTGCCGTGAACTGTATCGATAAAAGCAGAATGAACAAGCGCGATGGCGCAATGAGGAAACAATACAATAACGCGCGGGCTAGAGACTCGTGAAGCTGATAGTATAATTATTTATTTGTAGCGGTCATCAGTAACATTTAATTTTCTATCTTTTTTTGTTTTCAAACAACTAAAGATTTTCAAGTGAATTACTCGAAATGTGGTGTTGGAAACGAATGCGTGTTACCAATAACTAATAAAAAAGTTAACTAGTTCGCAACCATACATACATACATATAATCACGCCTTTATCCCTAATGGGGTAGGCAGAGCGTAAACGACCTAAACTAAGGTCGTTGCGCCACGTTTGACAAAGTTTTGAGGGTTATTTAAGATAGATTGGTACGTATATTGCTGAAGTGACAGGTTGTCAGCCCATCGCCAAAATTGCAATATACTGAAACCCTCGGATCCCTTAGCTGGTTTTTACAGCATGCCCGGGAGGAAATGCAGCTTGCACATTCTATGTTTTTCTCTCGCTCCCAGACCAGCATGGAAGTATGTAGTTCGCAACCAAAACTGTCCAAATGGCTACTGTTGATACTCAATACACTGTTTGTTATATACGAGTGTTGACAATAACCTCACACGCAGCAAATATTGTTGCAATTACCTTAATGCGTAGGTATAACACTGACACGGAGAGATGATCTATTCGACCCTACGTTTTGCAACAAACGCATTCTCCTCACTTTAGCCGGTTTATAGCATATTGGAGGATTGGACGATGTTCTTTACTTATTGGCGCACAAACTGTCGCTCGGAACCGAACAAATATGGGAAGAATGAAAAGGCACAATATTTTCTAGCTGAGGATCTTGTTTGTTGGGAAAACTGAGTTAGGTTCTTTGTGATAGGGTTGAGATTGGCATGATTTGGAAGTTAATAATGAAATATTGGCCAAGTTTGTTGACATGTGCGGCTTGACGCGTAATCTGTTTTCAAGTGTTCATAAGAGTGAATCGTTACTTTCCAGGGACATTCAAAGGGATATTCCCTTTTGCAAAATGGTTTTTCCTTTTCCCTTGGTCTCAAAATGTCCCTTGGTCGCAAAATGCCCCTTGGTCGCAAAATGTCCCTTGGTCGCAAAATGTCCCTTTCGCAAAATTACCCTTTTTTCTTTAACTGATTGTAAGATTGGAAATAGATTATAAATAAAATAAGAAAACACCACAAGACTTAATTTGACTTAGCAAGACTGAACTTGATTTATCACAAATTAGTTTGACTTAGCAAAACTTAATAAGACAGCATGACTTAACTTAACTAAGCAACACTTAACTTATTTAACACGATTTAGCAACACGTAATAAGACTGAGTATTACTTTGACTTAACAAGATAAAAACGAAATTAGTCAAAACTGTCAAATGTGTCAATGCCGTCACACCAGTCCATTCTTGATTTACCGTTGTTTTATGTGACCACCTGTCACACTATTCTCTACAATGATTCACAAATAATATAAGGTACCTCAGAGACACAGTGTTTGTCCCGGGACATTCAACCGGACGCATATTTTATCCCGACGTCCGACTTTTATAGCCGCGTATTCACAAACTTTGTTATTCATAGTGGCTCATGTTTTCCGTGAACCTTTGCAAATGATCCCGATCTAGGTAGTGAATAATTTGTATCCCCGATAGCAGCACTCGTTGCGGTATCTCCCTCGATCTCTGCGGCTCGTTTCACTCGTTATCGATTGTCGAAGGAAAATTCTATGACGTCGTGAAGCAAATCTGAGTCCTTAGAGCAGGAACATTAAATGAAATTCAGTTTGTAGGGCTTAGATTTATTGTTTAGACACGTGAAATTTAATTAAATATTTTATTTGTTTCAAGTTAGATTTCCTGGCAAAAAATATGTAGATTATTTAATACATATAATAAAAACATACAGGGTGTTTGGAAGCTAGATGCGAAGCCTGAAAGAGGTGATAGTTGACCTTATTTGGAACATTCTGAGCCATGCATGTCTTATTTACGATGTTTTATTTAACTGCCTCATTATGAAAATTCTTAAAATACCCAGTTTCTGACTTTTTTTTTATTGGAATTCGCCAGATGTGAATGTACTTAACCTTTTAAATTAAGTATCAAGCCAACAAGTACCAGATTTTTTGTAAAGAACTAGGAGTTCCATTCTGGACTGGGAGTGATAGAAAAACATAGAACATGCCATCTCATACCGGGCATACTGTAAAAATCTGCTAAGGGATTTAAGGGTTTCAGTGTATTACAATTTAGGCGATGGGCTGACAGCCCGTCACTATAGCATTAAAAATGGCCATCTGAAATAACCATAAATAACCCACAATACTTGTCAAACGTGGTGGTTTTGCTCTATCTACCCCATTGGGGATAAAGGCATGGTTTTATGTATGCATATATGTATGAACATCAAACAAGTGAGATAATGCGTTCACCAGCCAAGACCAATAAGTTCCTCAAAAAATAAATTATGATTCTTTTTAAACTAAAAAGTAAGCCTTTTTTTAATCTTATAAATAATATGATAGAAGTACCAAGGGCAAAAATATTTATCTTGATCCTACTCAACCATTAGATCCACTACCAATACAAATTAATATTTTTACAACGACAGCAAATCAAAAAGCCCGTGGATTGACTAGTAAATCTCCACGATCGGACCATGGGCGAGAATTCAAATAAAGAGAAGCTCTCTTTATCTGTAACTGCTGATTCTATAATAATAATTGTAAAATTGATTAGCTTGTGTGTCCTCGAGTTGTCGTTATACGTCTTAGCTGTTATTTTTATCTGATTCAGCAATAAAACATGTAACGTGTGGACAAAGGCGGTAAGTAATTGGATTTGTTGGTTCGAAACAGAAATGTGTCTCTCTTATATAGTGTTCCGATTTTGATCGTAGCTGGTTAAACCATATAAAATTGTGTGACTTAAACTTAACTCAGTTTTCTTATCTTTTCTTCTTTCTGTCGTATTAAAAGTCAGAAATTTTGTTAATTTATTTCAGTTCAACCTGTAACGGGTAACTTCATAACAATGTTTATAGCTTAAATCATCTAAGGGATCTGAGGGTTTCTGTATATTGCAATGTAGGCGATGGGCTGACAACCTGTCACTACAGCAATACACATAAAATATATCTTAAATAACCCTCAAAACTTTGTTAGACGTGGCGCAACGACCTTTGTTTAGGTCGTTTACGCTCTGCCTACCTCATTAGAGATAAAGGCGTGACTATATGTATGTATGTATGTTTATAGCTTATAGCCTGTTGCAGAGTAGGTGAGCCTTGAGGTGGAAACTAGTGCAGTATGTCGTCAGCAAACACGTGTTGCTGCACTCAGGGCGGTGATCAGGCCACTCCACACAATGTCTGCTCTAGCTTTCTCTAGCTCTACAATGGTCTTTTGTGACAAAATGTCGTAAAATGGAAACCTGGAAATCTCTGCAGAACCAAAAAGCCACTGCTCAAAGGAAGTAATTTCGCGACTGAGTCTTGCAATAAAATTACGAATGCCATTTCAGTGAGTGCAGCAGGTTCTGTGACGTCACGAGTCTCGTCGTCTTGATCTCGCGAGACAGAGCGCCGGCGAGCGTGTGTCCGGAATTTAATTAAACCAGCTCCTTGGAGGCGAGAGTAGTGCGGAGTGATGGAGACGCGGGGACGGGACGGAGACGGGGCGGGAGGGGGCTGTTACTCGCGGTGTTGCACTTCGTATTGGATTAAACCATGCTACAAACCTCGGATTTCATACATTAAACTTCAAAGGTGAATAAAGCTCTGCTTCTTACTTCTCTGTATTTTTTGTTCAAAACACAAAGACTATTTTTAGGTAGTCAAAGGTCAAAAATTCATAAAATAAAACCAGCATAAACCCAACAGTAAAAAAATACAAAGCCCGTCCAAAGTTTTCGTGTCCAAAAACAGTTAGCGAAGAATTTTCGATATATTTACGCTCCGGTCAGAGAACAAAGGCTTCGCGCGTTTCCGCCGGCCCGCGCCGGAGATTGCACTCAAATACATGTTCCGCGTGTCCCCTCGTCCCCCGTCCCCCGCGCCCCGCGTCCCTCCGCGTGCGGCTAACGAGCCGCCTTGTCCCCGGGACGCCAGCGCAAGGGCGACGGGACTCCGGGACGCGTGCTCAGCTCTGAAAGGAACGCTGCACCGATAGCTCGGCTCAAGCTGAACGAACCAAGTAATGACGCGACCGCTTCAATGTGCAGCGATAAAGACTTCTTACTAACTCACAAAAGCACGTTTCAGTTCTGTTCATTCGCTTTGAAATAGGGAAAAGGAATTGATTTTAATTTTATTCACTTGCCGAGTATTTTATTCACTCAAAACGGAACTTACTGAAAAACTTAAAAGTTTAAATCCAAAGCAAAAAAAAATTGCTTTCTAAGCTTAAACTTTCATACTTTTCAGTTCGTTTAAATTTTGACAAAAAGTAGAGCATCGCGAGGTGCGGTAGCTGCATTCAAAGAAAGACAAAAAATAGGAAGTGAGGGAAGGGAATTTCACGATTACATACAATAGCTATGTACCATTTAATTACTTATTCTTATTTAATTAATTATGATTTTAACCCGTAATTATTTCAAAAGTTGAGCTATTAAGAGTAACACCACACCAAGTTTTTGTTGTCACAATTTGCAAACTTCGAAGTGGATTCAAATTGGTAATTTTAAATATTATATCTATATCGCAGAAAAAAAAAATGCTGGAAGAGATCTCTTCACAGAGATAAGTTCGCCCTTGCATACTTTTCTGTAAACTTTATTTCATGTGTTATAAATGTATGTAATGCAATAAAGAATATATTATTGAAGGAAACAATGTGAAAAAAATACTTCCATGCTGGACTGGGAGAGATACAAAAACATAGAATGTTCCAGCTGCCCTTCCTCCCGGGCATGCTGTTGAAGTCAGCAAAAGGGACTCGAGGGTTACAGTGTATTGTAATTTAGGCGATGGGCTGACAACCTATCACTACAGCAATATACCTACAAATGTATCTTAATTAACCCTCAAAATTTGTCAGACGTGGCGGAACGACCTTTGTTTAGGTTGTTTACGCTCTGCCTACCCCATTAGGGATAAAGGCGTGATTATATAGTATGTATGTATGGAAACAATGTGAAGTAAAACATTATGTATTTCTCTATAGAAGGAGTGATACGACCACGACCTCGCTTTAGAATAAAAACAGTTTTGTTCGCTTTGTTGCCGTCAGCATGAGTTGGTGACCCAGTCAAAGCGAACATTCAACATCATTTGACGAAGCTTCATGCAGAAACATCGAGCAAAATAGGTGGTCGTGTTTGTTTTTAACACCTTTTGGAGTTGATTGAGATGTACCCTGCATTCAGAGTAAAAACCGCATTATAGCACAACACAGCTGATAGGTTTCTAACATAGTTTGTGTAACGAACACTATCACTGACAATTATTGCATGCTCTCCAAAGCATGGAATCCTTTTTTAAGAGACGATCAGATAATTCAGCCTGCATTATCCTAACCAAACTTGGAAAAACCAACAAAGTGATAAATTTACAAATATCAACCCTTGGAATCGAACTCAGGACCTCTGGATCGGAATTCCATGGCTCAGGCCACTAGACCACGGAGGCAGTTATCACACGAGGAGCAGCACGCGTACGAGTTTAAGCGACAAAAAAGCGTCATTATCGTCGCATTACAGCGCGACGGTAATTACGCGAATGAAACACTCGTTTGCGCGCGCGTCTTCACTCGCACGCGTGTTGATTGCATTAAGAGGACTTTGTTACATTCTCATGTAGGTCATTTGTATCATTGTACATTGTACGAGCGACACTGCAAAGTTCTTGAAACTACACATAATGATATTTTAAATCTCTCTGTATTACAACACTAGTTTCGAGAGTCTCATTGTGTTGAATATTCTATTTTATATTTGTTTCTGAATGCAGTTGAAACACCTCTAGCCAACAAATGCGGGTGCGGTGGTCTAGTTGTCGCTTGTCATTTGTCTCGCTGCGCCGCGCCGCGCCGCGCCGCGCCGAGCACTCTTTCACTAACCGCACTGCAGCTTACAAGTTAGTACCCATTGTCTCACTGCGCTCGTAGTGAACTAAACACCAATTACAAACCTCTGCCTCGAGATATCGGGACTGAAGATAAACTCAAAACTCGTGAGCAGCTCTCAAAAGGTTCTTTTGAAAAGTTGTTTTTGAAGTTTGATAGAGGCGCTCGCTCAGACTAAAGTTTTTAAAGCGTACTCAACTTTCTTTAAATGATTCGTCTGAAAGTTATATATCATAAACAGTTTTCGAAATACGTACATATCTTTTCTAAGTTTCATAAGATGTTTTACATAGATAAGCTTTTTCCCCGCGTTGCCCAAATTTTTCTTAAATTTAGTAAGAAGAGTCATCCGAGCAAGTTGACCCTTGCATCCGGTTCCGGTCAGATAAGCCGGCTGCGATAACATCTGCGTTTAGTTTCGTCCGGAGGAGATTTACCGCCGACTTCCAGATTCCGGGATAACTGCAAACCAACTTCGGTTACCACTGAAATGATAAATGGTCTCAAAGTCTCTACTTTATGCAAAACAGTATCCTTAGTTAGATGTTGTTTTTTTTTCATGCAGATAATAACTAGAATCTCTGCATAATCATTTTAGTCCTTGGATTATGATCAGTTCCAATAAATAATTATTATTGATCGCCATCAAAACTCTATTTGAAGCATTCGCTTAATCCTTGTTTTGATTTAAATACTGGAAGGGTCACACCGGGGCCATGATTATTTTGATTGATTTTCTCGCAATTTATTCCGGTGGCGTTTGGCAACAATTAATGGGGTCTGATTTTAATTTCAAGTTAAATTGGAACCTTTCTCGGGATCGACGGTTATTAATAAAGATTGTTTCCTGATTGATCGCACCCTTTAAATTGACATTCAGAGAATGAACGCAAGTTTGTCGCAGACGAGATAGATTTTACTCATTACGGGCTGTCAAGATTCACCGTGAACAGATTAATCGAAAAACAAAATGAGAGAACTTTCTCATTCAACTTTAGCTAAAAGACTGGAGAGGTGCTGTTATTATACCTCTAGTATTTCAATGAATGGCTGTCAACATAGAAACGAGATGAAAATTTTTTTTGGCATTACGGATAAGAGTATCGATCAATTGTAACTACTAAATCCTCAGTAAGTAGCAACTGAGAAAGTTCATTAAACCATCTGTCGGCGTTAGAAACTGCAAGTGATTAACGAGAATTGGGGCAGAATGGTCGTGGTGGAGTGGAGTAGAGGGGCGCCCCGTTGACTCACCACCACTCAGCGTAGCGGTGCGGCGGTGGCAGTGAGAATCAGTCAGGCGTGAACGACTAATGATTCGCACTGCCAATACCAACACCTACAGCACTGCAGAATTGACCTTTATTTCAGCAAAAACCACCACATGGCATCAGTCCAACCGAACGCGCCATGTGGCACAACGTATTAATTAACCCCTCTGCTCTCAAATTATCCCAATTAGTATTCACCCATTGTCCACAAAGTGTATTAGAGACCAAATTCTGTGCGACAACAGACAACACGGTCTCCCCACGCAGTTTTCATGTTACCATAATTCCATTACTGCTGTCCTGCATTCCAATGGGAATGTTCCTGAGAGCGCCCCCTAGCGGATAACTTTGTTAAGTAACACAACACCAAATAATAACAATATTTAATGAGATAATGAGCCCGTGTGCTGCATACATCAACATCACGTATCACATTACGCAGTCTCGCCGCACTCGTCACACGATCCCCCGCAAATTAAGTTAAGAAACTTTTGGAACAAACTCAAATTGTTTCTGCCGCAATGTGACTCTAGGTAGGAGGAGTCGTTCTTTGGGAGGATGTCGTCGTTCAATATAAGACGAACAATGATTGTGTAGCAATGGGCGCATAAGTTACAGCTGCCTCGTAAATCTAGGATGCAACAACAAGGGGATCCTTGGCACTAGATCTATACCTTGCTTCTGGAAACGACTTTAAAACATTTGAATTACTGCTGAATTTTTTGTGGGTCATGGTCATTCTATTTTGATCATATCAGTTGTTGCATCTACCTTAAATAGATGTATTTTTAACTATACTTGTAAAGTCTTGGACTTGCCACCATTTTTCAACCGTCCTTCCATGCCATCCAACTCCTGTTTTCTGGTGCGACTGAAACTTATCAAAAGTTTGACTTTAAAATGTTTGTTTAACCGGTCGCACTAATGCATTTCCATTTTCTATGTGTCTGTATCGGAGGCTCGCGCGGAAGCTACACATATATTAGAACGAGCACGCCCGCTGTCTGTCGCTACAACCGACGCCGCCTCTTTGTTGCTGCTATTATTTATTACAACAACCTTCTTACTACGCTCCTTCTTGTTCTTGCTTGTTTTATAACGGCGGTATTACTCAACGCCACCGGAGTAACACCACTTCTCTTGCGGTGGGAAAGAAAACAACAATAATGGAAGTTCCGAAAGCCAAATTTTGTTGGAACCGAACAGTCATCGATTTTATCCGCGCTGAGTGAAGTGCAGAAATGCGAGGGTGCGCTCCTCCACTAACGGGTTACCAACTATTGACGACGTCTCTCGGCTTAAGAATATTCAACTTTATTGCCATGTGGCGTGGGTGGAAGGAAGTGCAATGAAGAAAATTGCGTTAGTTGCAAATGTGGTCTGTAAATTGTTCTGCTGAAAGCACTCTAGCATTTGAAATAGCACCATTAAGTCTACCACGGGGTCGATTGAGATGTATGTAAGTCGCAGTTTTATGTAAGACTTTTTATTTTTATAATATTTGGAAGCACAAATAACCGCAACATTTTACCGAAAACAGTATTTTTAACCACATAGTCGTAACTATAATGTAAGTATGTAACTTAATAAAACTTATTCAGTTTGTAAATCAAATGTTAATATATTATTCTGCAAAAGTTTCCATTACCGGAAAAACAAAGTTGGAATATACCCACGTTACGTGAACTTTCATGTAACTGTGCAGGTAGAGTAGAGTGGAGTGAATACATCGCGAGTCCCTCTGGGAGCTGAGCGCGGCAGATGGCTCGCTTTAGCTCAAAGAACCACTTAAACCCCCATTTGACTTTGCGGCTAAATCTTTGTGCAAACTAAACCGGCTCTTTCAGTAGTTTAGAGCGGATCGTGTCTGTAGAGAGGTAGTTGTAGGTTGTAGATAGCGAACACAAAGCGTTGTTGAAGCCCGCAGCGCGCAGCGGCTGCGGTCGGCCGGTGTTTGCTCTCGGCCGGTGCTCCGTGCTCGGCGCGAGGCGTATGCGGGCTCTACCCTACCTGCGTGCCCATTCACGCGAATATTCCCGCTGTATCGCAATCCCAAACAACATACCTGCGAAGAATAGCGATATCTTTATTGAAATAAAACCTGACATTTGATTCTATCGGGCCGCAATTATCGTCCCGTGAAATGACGCGCGTGTCGCACTACCAACATTCGAGACCCTTTTTATCGGTTTCCGATACAATACTGACCCTAAGCCCGCTAGTTCTTTTTTAGTGTTCCGCACCCAAATGTGACAGCGGAACATTTATGGTTTCAATATACGAAACCCTTTTACGAGTGTCGCCAAGTTTTCTTGCGTGTATTCTCTCTTGATAGGAAAAAGTGTGCGGTTCGCTTCTTCGCTATGAGTATTGAGTATCAACAAAGGCCCAGATGTGGAGGTCAGAGAAGCAATCTTCGAAACAAATGAACCAATCACAATTTCACAGTAACACTACGGCCGGTATAGAGCGAAGGCTTTATTTTCCTCGGTATTATTTGTTTTCCTCGGGATGATTTTTTCACAATATCCTTATTTTTGGGACAGAAACGATTGCGGGTGTCAGGGAGTGGGGAAAGAAAGGAGTCTGGTTATATATGTGGTAATTTGCGACGGAAGGCTGCGTCGTTAGCAGGTCGTTGTGACACGCAACACTGCTTACATTACTGATATTAAACAGTGGGTATTATAAAGACTGTCGTATTAAGAACAAAAAAATCTTTAGAAATGAGTAGATACGTACAGAAACCTGAGGTAATAAAGTAATCAGAATGATTTAACCTCTCCTTAAAATAGCAACTTAAAATGCAGGAGTGGGATTAAACGATTCATCTGGTGCGGACAAATTGGCAAGTTGTGTAAATGTAAATCACCCGCCACCATCACCACTCGCCCTCGACCCGCCAGACTGATGGAGCACCAGCCATTGCTGCCAGAGAAACAATGTTCACGTACATGCCACTATACACGTTAATGCCACAAATTCCTGCTCCACATTTTAATTCACTGATGTTACAGACTGCTTTGCTGTGTTTATATTTCATGTTGTAGGAGTAAGTAGCTTCTGTGGCGTTATTTCTTGCCTCTTGCCCGTGTCTCGAGCGCTGTGAGGTTTCTTTGGCTCAAAGCGAGAGCTCGGCGATAAGAAGCCGCTCGCAGCGCTGCGGGCCTGGTACCCGCTGCCCGGTCCCCGAGACCCGAGACCCGAGACCCGAGACCCAGTACCTCTCGTCAGAGCTCTTTAATTCCGTCGCTTGAGGCGGATAAGTTACTTCTCCCCGGAGGGACTGCCTCGGCGAATCCTCGTCTAATTTATATTTATTGTTTTCTTTTACTTACATTTCTCATTCTTCGGATTTTCTCTAAGTAAGTATCTCTTTGAACTAAATTAGATTAAAAATCCATCTGCTTTTAGACTACGTTTGAGGATGTAGAGCCGTAGGCAATATGCCTAAGTCCTCCAATTCGACTTAAGCGTATTTGAGTAACTTAAGACTATTATGGGTACAAACTATGGGGCAAGTATCCTCGCACCGCGCTGAATGTGGAAGTTTGCTAGTTACGGCGCAGACGGCTGTGGCGGGCCGGGACCGCCACAGTGCTGACTCATTCTATGAAAGTCCTGCTTCACACCGCGCCAACCACGTCAAAATGGAAATCTTGCATTTCGGGAACTAGATCGTGGACTACTAAAGTTTGGAAATTGAAATGTTACACAAATCACAAATGCATATAAAACAAAATCTTTAGAATTATGTTCTAGATTTACACAACCCCATTGTGGACAAGAGATCGTAAATGTTTCTAAATCAACAATTTCAAATTCGAGAACCATCAAGCTACAAATGTACAAAAAGAATTAAGTAGAAATAATGTTCTCTCCCCTCTGTTGCTTTCAATTTCGTGATTACGCGAATGAGCAATCTGCATGATAATGAAAAAATAATAAATATAGCTCGCTCGCACTCGCGAGTTGCGATGGAATTTTTCTCTCGCGTTAGAAGGCGTCGCGGAGGGGGTGCGGTTCGCGGGGGGAGGGGGTTTCACATTCACTGTGACGTCACAGTTACTCCAAATTGAATATAAACATATCTTCCTCTCCTCCTTTGACGGGATTAAATAAATTCGGTGGAGTTCGCCGGCGCGCTCTCTAGCCCGTAACAACCCTGTTTCAATGACGAAACGTTTTTTTAGACGTTATTTGCTTGCTTTTGTAAAGGATATTTTTGGCAGTAAATGTTAGTATTATTTTTGTATTTATTGTAGTTTTAATATGTACTAGCTTAGCGTATTCAATGCCGATTAACGTTTGCAATACAACCCTGCTGATATGGATGGCGCATAGACGTATTGCGCAGATTAGGCTGTCACAGATACAGCTCACTTGCATAGCGAGACTTGCTACATATACTTATAATAATATACCAAAGTGAGTAGTTTTGAGTTTTGACTCCCCGCAGCAGGCGCTAGACGATGGCTGATGGCTCGATGGCTCGGTGGTGCGATGACGCGGAACAGACAGCGGCTGCGATGCGGCGCCGATCGCCTCGAATGGCGGATTCCATCACAAATGCACATTCCGCAGTGAGCGCACTCAATACGACACACTTTAGCGGAATTTCAACTTGGACACTTCACAAATGGAACTTCACAATTTGTCTTACGTACAATTTGACAAAGTTTCAATATGCTTCTCTATTCGACATCGATTACTGTCTAAACGAAGTTTCTTGTTATTTCTTGAAATACCAGTTTCGATCATAAATTCGTAATAAAATTGCCTTTAGAAATAAGCGGTGACAGCATGGACTCTGTTAAAAGGATGACGTGCTAGATAATAAAATGTCAGCTGACAAACGCAAGCAAGCATAATGATTTCCCCCGACGATGCATGCAGTTCCCACTCCCCCCTCACACAACCCCCCTCTCTCACACCGCACCCCTGCATCGGCCAAATTGAAAAATCACAATAAAATGTCGAGGGAACATTACTCTGATACATTTTTTGCTTAACAGATGAACTCGACTTTTTTTCAATAATAGATTTGTTCTCCCCAACGCGTCCATTCGGTGTCGATATTAAATTCCTTTTGATCCGCTCACATTTCGACACTCAGTATAATATTTAAATGAACAGTATCTGGGGTACAAAAATATTGGTTGCCATTGATTAATATGCAAGAAGAGTGGAACCCTATTTCAATATTAAGAGATATATTATTGGATCTAATTTATTGGTTTTTAAGCGGTAAGGTTTTCTCCAAAAAAAAAATATGAATACTTGCTAGAAAATTTACTGTTCGGATGAAAACTTTTATTTATGCGAGCGGGACAAAAAATTGTGAATGCCATATGTGACAAAAGGGAACTAAATGTCACCCTCTGCATGTCACATTTATGACCAGCAGCGAATAAGGTGTGGTTCAATCTGTCAGAGGTATGAGTGCGGCGGACGGCCGGTGGTTGTGTTTCACGCCACGTCGCGTCGCGTCGCGTCGTCCACCGCCCTTCTCCGACAGATTTCACACGACGTGAAGTTCACGATCACCAAATGTAGCAAAATTACCAAACGAGAAGTCACAAAGTTTAACTGGAACATGAAGTGTAAAATTTTTGTTGGTATTGAAACTTAAGACATTAAACTTGATAAATTTTGAAACAAATTAAAATTGTTTAACCATTTGCAACGGCGCGCGTGTATATATTTATTTGTGAGGTAATAGTGATATTATTATTAGGTATCATCAGTGTTGCCTACTTCAAAAATGTCTATGAACGTCTCCTACTTAGTTGGTGGCTAGTCATAGAAGATCGTCCGATGAAGTTTGTCGGAAGGGGAGCCTGATGTATGTCGAGACCACTTTTATTGCCGACTGCCGACTGCGCTGGCGAGATAAGGAACTGTCCCGCCATCTACATTCATGACATTACACCTAATGTCGCAATAAAACTTGATGCTCGAAGACATCTCTTTGCGTTTATTGCAATCTGCTCTAATTCACTTTGCAGAATGTCCTCAAAAATTCGCATCAATAGAAAACTTTCTATAGAATAAGAAGTAAATGGGCTGTGATTTTACGATTTGTGTTCAAAACAATTTTGCACTTCACCCTCGGTGACTATAAATTACTTCACCCTTTGTACCGGAGTGTGAAAGTGGACGGATAGTGCGAGGATAGATTAAGTTGGATCCCTACCGCGATCCCTACCGCGCTGAGGGTCGCAGACGGTGAGGCTACCAACGACGCACCATTGTCATGTCTTTTGAGATTATTTCAAGGGGAGGACGTCAATTTCTCGCTATTTTTGGATATATGTATTTATTTAGAGAGTTTTTCTTGGGGTACGAAGTGAAGATCTGTGGTACGAAGTAAAAAGACAGATAGACATATGATTTATTGCACATAAAACAAAAACAACAGGAATTGAGATCAAATAAAAATAAAAACTAAAGTACATTGAAGGCGGCCTTATTGCTATGGTAGCAATTTCTACCAGGCAACCAACTATTATTATATATGATATTTTACTTAAATCTGGATAACGTAGCTCGTAATAGATAATTTATACCCAGATATATCAATTCTTCCATGCCGGACTGGGAGCGAAAGAAATGGGCATAATTTAAAACCAACTAAGGGATCCGAGGTTTAAGTATATTGCAATTTAGGCGATGGGCTGACAACCTGTGACTACAGCAATATGCCTACAAATCTATCTTAAACAACCCTCACAACTTTGTCAGATGTGGCGGAATGACCTTTGTTTAGGTCGTATACGCTCTGCCTACCCCATTAGGGATAAAGGCATAAATATATGTATGTTTGTACGTATATCAATCTACTTCACAATAAATAAGATAGCATTTGTTAAAACAAATTATTATAAAGACTTTAAACTAGGTAGGTATTATACAAAATCTATGATGCGTCGGTCCAATTAGATGGCATGCAATTAAATTAACACCCTCTATAAAAAAACAATTGGTATTTTTCTTTTCTCCTCATCTGTCAACATTCTGTTTATATTCAGTAAATGTTTTTTTTTATTTATTTATTTTAAAACCTGCGGTTTACAGCATCGCCAAAACACCAGTACTTTAAAACTACAACACATAACAATCAATAAAAATATTAATAAAATTTCCATAAACTGTACAAATTGTGTGTAATTGTCTTCAACTCATATAAATAACAATTTTAAAATTAATCGTCAATTATGTAAATAATTTATAAATCATGCCTAAAACAAAAACAATTCCACAAATAAACAATTAATTATCAAATTTCTCCCATAATTTTACATAAATATTCGTAAGCTATATTTAAATATATTTTGATTCCATCGGCATACACATCTGCATCGAAATTATCTGCAGTGGTATCGTTAAGTAGTGACAGTGGTAGGTGCGTTCCGGGCATAATTTATATGGGTATGGGGTAAGATACTTTAGTTTCTATCTGATGATGATGATGAGTGATTGAGGATATAGCCAATGAACGTTACAAACAAAACATCCCCTTCACTAAGAAACATAAAACATGCCTAAAATTAGTAATGCCTTCCAATATAAAATGTGAAGCTCTCAGTTCTTCCTTTTCGAGCTGTCTGTGAATAAACGCTTCGCTTCGATCCAACAAATTAATGGCACAGAGCAAATGCGGGATTAGTTCCACATTACTCTCCCTTTAATAAGGTGTTCCTTGTGACGCGCGCTCGCTTTAGGTACGCGTCGATTTATTACGTCCTATTGACACAGTGCGCTTTCCATACTGACATTCCTACTAGATGTAAATAGCAGCTAGACACAAACAGAGTGAGAAAACAAATTAAAAATTCAGCGTGTGAGATAAGGGCCAATGAGCGGCATTAAAATTACAGCAATTACATATTGTCATTCCCTAAACTAGTGATGTCGCATGGGCTTGTGGAAATCGTTACACTGAACCTCTCAAGAAATTGAAGAAAAGTGGTAAACAAGCTAGTTAATACTCTCATGATGTTCATTCATTACTTATGAATTTAAAATGGCGTCATTGGTCTCGTCGCAGCTGCGTGCCTCTAGCTGTTGGGCGGTTGGCTGGAAGCTCGGACTATGCTCTCTGCACACTCATTTCGCAGGATTACGTCACTCTTCAAACGCCGGCTTTCATTCCAGAACAAATCCACGCACTAAATCCTACCTCAATGTAACGCCGCCAACGCTCAAACTCTCCGCTGCAATTTCCAAGCTTTTAATAAAGGTCCTAGCTTACAGCAAAAGATGAGGCAGGTTTTAATTTAGTCTCGTACAGCGTCGCAGAATGTAAACAGTTTATGTTGGAGCACTATATTAGCGCCGCGAGAGTGTTTCTCCCGAGCCAAGGCCTACAGCGACACGGAGCGACCTCCGCTTTGATATGCAAATCTTAGCGACATTCCGCGCGATGTATTTTTCTCTTTTTCAACGCTCGCGAGAACTTCCTGTTTATTCACAGCCTTTATTGCGTTCCGAGAATCGAACAGAATAAGGAAGTCGAGATAACGAGGTTATTGGCTGAGCGCGGACGAGCTCGCGTTTCGACTAATGTTATGATTGATGCCGCGCACAGACAAACTCGTTACGGGAAATTAGGCGTGAACATGAGAAAATCATCAAAGCTTTCCGACGAAGTGAGCGTTTACTCAATGATCGAGTGGAATTTCCAATTTAATAAAGAGCGTTCTTAAAATTGATTAAACTTCGTTAAAGATTGTGATAACGGCGCTTGTTTGCAGGAACTCCGGTGTGAAGATGAAAACTTGATCAGGGTTCGTTTAAAATAAGGAATAAAAAAGGGATTTCCCCCGGCCGGGTGTCGTCTCGACGCGAGCGATAAATTCCGAGGTATTTGTTTGTGCGATATTGCGCGGATATAAATCGCCTCGAGCTTGAGCGAGCGCACGCGAATATCGACTCGCCGCAAATTCACCACCTCCAACCTTATTCTTCGTATTTTTTTTCTCATAAATTTTGATAAACTTAGCTGTTTTTATAATGACAAAGTATTTTCGTTCACATCCAATCATTATTTACAGTTAAGCACCGATGAAGATTTTTTACCATGACACCGAATTCTGGTAGCGAGAGAAAAACATAGAATGTGCCATCTGCATTTCCTCCCAATCATGTTCAAAAAAAAAAGCTTAGGGATCAGAGGGTTTTGGTATATTGTAATTTAGGCGATGGGCTGACAACCTGTCGCTACAGCAATATACCTACAAATGTAGCTTAAATAACCCTCAAAACTTTGTCAGACGTGGCGGACCGACCTTTGTTTAGGTCGATAACGCTCTCCCGTGACAATATGTATGTATGTACACCGAAATGTTAACATTATACATTTTGATTCGCGTTTGATTTCAGAGACAATACAAATCAGACTAACTCCATTACCATCAATGCTGTTGACTACATTTGCCTTCCTAACAGGAACACGTCTCATGCTTTGAGATGAGATAGCATTACAACTGAGATCACACACGGCATTATTGAACACGATATCATCTACATTAGCATGCCTTTGTTCTCTACACTTGAGATTCAACACGTCGTGGTCGTAGTGTGTAATGTCACCGAGGACTGTGCATGTGTTAGTGTAAGTGTAATTTTCTTCTTGTCGTGTGTGTTTAGAGTCGATCGACCCGTGTACCCTGGTTTTAGATTATTTCAACTTGCCTAGTGCATAGCTATGAGCTATAAGGACTCTGACATGGTTTGTGTACCAACCACTATCAAAAACAGCTACCGAGATCGAAGTTAAAATGACCTTCGAAGCATGGAATCTTTATTTTTCTTATAGACAACGAGGTAAATCAGCCTGCACCTTCCTAACCAAACTGAAGAAAAACTCGGTAAGTTATAAATTTAAAAATATAAACTTTGTGTTCCTCCTCTGGGAATCGAACCCCGAACCTTCGATTTGGGAGCCCATGGCTCTGACTACTAGGCCATAGAGGCAGTTAGTGTAATGATGTGCATGTGTGGGTGTAATGCTTGGAATGTCAAGGACTCGAGGAATTGTTGCTCTAATTCCGCACGTACGTATGTAATGTTGTTATGCTGATAGATAACACTACCTAATCTTGAGTGTGTGTTGAGTTTACAATCATTATCTAAAGAGAAGATGTCATTCTTGATTGTTTAGCAGACTGTTTCTATTATCAAGACGTTTGATTGAAGCAATAGGAACCAATTACGAGACTCATGTTAGATATACCTAAGTGTGTGTGTGTGTTTGTTTTTTTTTTGTTGCTGTGTTTAGAACGTTATCAACACGATGACGGCGTGAACTTATATAAAATTTCAATCTCGTTGTTTGGTCATAGTGTGTACTGCTGCTGAGGTACATACTCAGCCATTATTCAGGACTCAAAAAAAAATATACGAGCCATGTGTTGTCTTAATAACAAAAATAGTTGTATTACGTTTTTCAAAAGTCTCAAACTACTTACTTTACCTTCGCTATATATATGCATACATACATACATATAATCACGCCTTTATCCCTAATGGGGTAGGCAGAGCGTAAACGACCTAAACAAAGGTCGTTCCGCCACGTCTGACAAAGTTTTGAGGGTTATTCAAGATGGATTTGTACGTAAGTATATTGCTGTAGTGACAGGTTGTCAGCCCATCGCCTAAATTGCAATATACTGAAACCCTCGGATCCCTTAGTTGGTTTTTACAGCATGCCCGGGAGGAAATGCAGCTGGCACATTCTATGTTTTTATTTCGCTCCCAGTCCAGAATGGAAGAAATTATACATACGTGGGACACTCAGAAAGATTTGCGACACTAAAAAAAATTGTTCTACAGGTACATATATTTTTATTAAATCTTTTCAAAGTACTCTCCACCAGCCTCTATACAAAGATTCGTGCGTCTGAACCAGTTTTCAAAACACTTTTTCCAGTCCGCCGTAGACACCTCGTTTACAGGCTGCTCAAACGCAGCCAGCGCATCTTCCGGCGACGAAAATTGTATTCCCTTGAGCTGATTTTTTATTTTTGGAAATAAAAAGAAGTCACACGGTGCTAGATCAGGGCTGTAAGGAGGGTGACCCAGGAGTTTGACTGGTGTGCTGTTCAGGAAGTCCCTCGTTTTGAGCACGGTGTGTGCAGGCGCATTGTCGTGGTGGAGCAGTAGTCCGCGGAGCCCTGTGTTTGGTCGCTTGTTGCTCACAACAGAAAAAACTTCTGGTAAACATTTGGTAGTATACCATTCGGCGTTAATGCTTCTTTGATCTCGTAAGGGAATTGAGGCCAAGTGGCCAGTCAAATTAAAAAAGCTGGCGATCAAAATCTTCCCCCCGCTTCGAGATCGCTTCACTTTGGTAGGCGTTGGTTCATTTTGAAACACCCAAACTGTCGACTGGCGCTTGGTTTCTGGATCGTATTGATAAATCCAGGACTCATCACCTGTTACGATGTCGTAAACACGCCGAGACGAGCCTGCTTCAAATTTGTTCAGCATATCACGGCACCATTCCACCCGGGCCTGCTTCTGAGCGTCGGTGAGGTAGTGCGGCACCCAGCGCGATACTATCCTCCTCACGCGAAGATGCCCATGTAGAATCTCGTGAACGCTTCCCGATCCAATCTTTAATATGTGCTGAATCTCCTGATATGTAATTCGCCTATTATCTTGGATAAAATTTTTCACTGCTAGCACGTTTTCTTCCGTAATAGCCGTCAAAGGGCGACCGCTTCTTTCTTCATCCCCCAAGGTTGGTCGACCGCGCCTAAATTCGTTATACCAACGATACACGGTTGCCTTGGAGGGGCTTTCATCCATAAATGCCATTTGAAGTCTATCGAACGATTCATCCGGTTTCAGGCGACACTTGAAATCGTAAAAAATCATAGCTCTAAAATGTTCCCGGCGCAGATCCATTTTTCAGTAAGACACGATACTTTGAATTGGCTCGCAAAAAATGTGGAGGGAAATTTTGAAAATGAAACACACATATTATTACTTACAAGTAATCATATTTTCAAAAAAGATTCTAACCGGCCAGTCTGCCATATATAAAAACTATTTATCGCAATACTTTCTGAGTGGCCTGGTATGAGGCATGCGTATTTGTAAAAGAACACCTAAGTAACTTTAAATTGATACATACCAGATATCTAGGGAAAACTAGATATAACATAGAGACGAAATAAACCAAATATGACATTTTATAGTGATACAATATTTGAAATACGACCTCAGCTCTATAATAAATTACCTGACCATATCAAAGAAATTAGTCTAAGACAATTAACAATAATATTACATAATTTATTGACCACTAAATGTTATTAAACTATTAATGATTTTTTGACTGATAATTTGTGTAATTTTAAAATAATGACTTAAGATAATTATAAATTTTGTCGACATGTCGAATATAATTATGTAAAATGTTTGTATTGCATGCTGATATTAGCAAGTTTTCAGTGGAACTTATATATTTTCACCCATAACATCTTACTATTGTACCTGTAAACTGCAATAAAGAATTTAGAATTTTGAAAGCGAGCAAGCGAGGCTTACATAAAGTTAATCTGCTCGAAAATGAACACGTAATAAAATTGCGGTGATGTTAATTCTCATGCGGCAGTTCCGCGTGAACACAGCGCTAGTCTGAGATTTACGAGAACTAAACCATTTTATAATAATACATACATACATACATATAATCACGCCTTTATCCCGAATGGGGTAGGCAGAGCGTAAACGACCTAAACAAAGGTCGTTCCGCCACGTCTGACAAAGTTTTGAGGGTTATTTTAAGATCGATTTGTAGTGACAGGTATATTGCTGTAGTGACAGGTTGTCAGCCCATCGCCTTAATTACAATATACTGAAACCCTTAGATCCCTTAGCTGGTTTTTACAGCATGCCCGGGAGGAAATGCAGCTGGCACATTCTATGTTTTTCTCTCGCTCCCAGGCCAGCATGGAAGAAATTTTATAATAAAGCCATTTAAAACTATTTGACTATCTAGGCTAATTCAGGTGACGACATAATTTCACATACATATAATCACGCCTTTATCCCAATGGGGTAGGCAGAGCGTAAACGACCTAAACAAAAGTCGTTCCGCCACGTCTGACAAAGTTTTGAGGGTTATTAAAGATATATTTGTAGGTATATTGCTGTAGTGACAGGTAGTCAGCCCATCGCCTAAATTGCAATATACTGAAACCCTCGGATCCCTTAGCTGGTTTTTACAGCATGCCCGGGAGGAAATGCAGCTGGGACATTCTATGTTTTTCTTTCGCTCCCAGCCCTGCATGGAAGACTAACATAATTACATAATTTTACCGTTACATTATCACAACTAACCTCAACGCACGCTTTATTACTATATATATAGCTGGAAACCCACTCACTCACTCACTCACTCACTGACTGACATAATTGTTCTCCCAGAAGGAGGGTCGGGGGGTGAAAGTCGTGTATGGGAAAAGTGTGGAGGTGGTTTTGGTGAGTATGGGAAAATTCCGAAATCTTGGAAAATTGCTCCTCATCATGGAGTGACCCTGCGGCCTGGCTAAACTATAAGAGGTAGGGGGGTGGTTCTCAAACTAATTTTGGAGCACACCCTGGGCAATTTCAGATTTTCATGTAAAAAATCCAAAATGGCGGAAAACAAGATGGCTGCCATACAAAATAAAAAGTTTAATATCTCGCAAAAGATTACAGATAGAGGGGGGGTGTTCGACCAAATGTCATAGAGGGCGGTGGGGGTCAAGTGCCGGTGGTCACGAAAATCCAAGATGGCGGATCCAAAATGGCGGCCGAAAAAAAAGTTGCTCGAATCGGGATGAAATTTTGCATGTGGGTGGTCCTCTGGGAGCTGTTCTGATATTTTTGGTTTGTTTTTTGATTTTTCCATTTTTCAAGATGGCCGCCATACAAGGGTATTTTGTATGGGGAGCTTATTTTAGCTCTGGCGCGGAAACGGTGTCCCCGAGGTGGGGGGTCGCCATACTTTGTATTGTTCCTCTCCAGGGTAGGCATGTTTTGGTAAATGTCAAAATCCAATATGGCGGATTCAAGATGGCGGCCGGGAGTCAATTTGCTCCGATCCGGCTCAAAATCGATATCTGGGGGTTTCCGGGGCCAATTATTTTATTTTGGTGGTTTATTATGTGACTCTACCATTTTTCAAGATGGCCGCCATACAAAATTTTGTAGGTAAATCATGTATTTCGTTGTATCGCGGAATTGATTGCAGGTAGGTTGGTAGTTTCTTTGGAAATACGGTAGGTATGTATGAGGACAAAAAATTGTGTTCTTTTAAAAATCCAATATGGCGGATACAAGATGGCGGCCGGGAGTAAAATTGCTCCGATCCGGCTGAAAATCGATATATGGGGGTTTTTGGGTTCGTGGATTACAGATTTGATCTTTTTTTGTGACTGCGTGAATTTTCAAGATGGCCGACATACAAAATTTTGTAGTAAATTATTTATTTCATTGTATCGCGGAATTTATTGCAGGTCGATTGGTAGATTTGGAATGATGGTAGGTATGTATAAGGACAAAAATTGTGCGTGTTGAAAATCCAATATGGCGGATTCAAGATGGCGGCCGGGAGTAAAATTGCTCCGATCCGTCTCGAAATCGATGTCAGGGGGTTTTTGGGGTCAATGATTTAATTTCGATGGTTTTTTTTGTGACTGCCATTAATCAAGATGGCCGCCATACAAAATTTTGTAGGTGAATCATGTATTTCATTGTATCGCGGGATTAATTGCAGGTCGGTTGGTAGTTTCTTTGGAAATATGGTAGGTATGTATTTGGACATTTTTTTTTTTATATTTTAAAAATGGCGGCCGGGTGTCAAGTTGCTCTGTTCCAGGTCAAATTCGATATCTGGGGTATATCAGGGTTACTGATTGTAAACATGTTTTTTTTTGTGACTGCGTGAATTTTAAAGATGGCCGCCAAACAAAAGTCACATCTGGCACGCGGGCTGCTTTAGCTGCTCGCGCACCTCGCACCCTACCAAGACACCGGCACGCGGGCTGCTTTAGCTGCCCGCGCACCCCGCGCCCTACCTGGACACGGGCACGCGGGCTGCTTTAGCTGCCCGCGCACCCCGCGCCCTACCTGGACACCGGCACGCGGGCTGCTTTAGCTGCCCGCGCACCCCGCGCCCTACCTGGACACCGGCACGCGGGCTGCTTTAGCTGCCCGCGCACCCCGCGCCCTACCTGGACACCGGCACGCGGGCTGCTTTAGCTGCCCGCGCACCCCGCGCCCTACCTGGACACCGGCACGCGGGCTGCTTTAGCTGACCGCGCACCCCGCGCCCTACCTGGACACCGGCACGCGGGCTCCTTTAGCTGCCCGCGCACCCCGCGCCCTACCTGGACACCGGCACGCGGGCTGCTTTAGCTGCCCGCGCACCCCGCGCCCTACCTGGACACCGGCACGCGGGCTGCTTTAGCTGCCCGCGCACCCCGCGCCCTACCTGGACACCAGCACGCGGGCTGCTTTAGCTGCCCGCGCACCACTCACCTCACCAGCAATTTTGACATGTTATAAAAACAAAATGGCGGATTCGAGATGGCGGCTAAAACTAATATTGCTCCGATCTGTTTTGAAATCGTAGACAAGAAGTTTTTGGTGTAGCTGATCATAAATTTTGGTTGATTTTTGGATTTTGTCAATTTTCAAGATGGCGGCTGATAAATACAAAACTTGCTCTGATTGGACTCAAAATTGACACCTGGGGGTTTCTTGAATTTCGGATTTCAGATTTGAGATTGATTTTGAAATTTTGTGATTTTTCAAGATGGCCGCCATACAAAAAGAACATGTTTAGGTCAGAACAGTATGTAATTAAAAAAACTTGCGCCGCCCAACAAAACACCGCAGGCACAACGACCGCGGGCTGCTTTAGCAGCCCGCGCACTACGCAACCACTAGTTACTATATATATAGCTGGAAACCCACTCACTCACTCACTCACTCACTGACTGACATAATTGTTCTCCCAGAAGGAGGGTCGGGGGGTGAAAGTCGTGTATAGGAAAAGTGTGGAGGTGGTCTTGGTGAGTATGGGAAAATTCCGAAATCTTAGAAAATTGCTCCTCATCATGGAGTGACCCTGCGGCCTGGCTAAACTAAAAGAGGAAGGGGGGTGGTTCTCAAACTAATTTTGGAGCACACCCTGGGCAATTTCAGATTTTGGTGAAAAAAGTCCAAAATGGCGGAAAACAAGATGGCTGCCATACAAAATAAAAAGTTGAAAATCTCGAAAACGGTTGGATATAGAAGGGGGGTGTTCCACCAAATGTCATAGAGGGCGGTGGGAGTCAAGTGCCAGTGGTCGCGAAAATCCAAGATGGCGGATCCAAAATGGCGGCCGAAAAAAAAGTTGCTCTGATCGGGATGAAATTTTACATGCGGATGGTCCTTGGGGAGCTTATTTAATATTTTAAGTTCGTTTTTTGATTTATCCATTTTTCAAGATGGCCGCCATACAAGGGTATTTTGTATGGGGAGCTTTTTTTGGCTCTGGCGCGGAAACGGTGTCCCCGAGGTGCGGGGTCGTCATACTTTGTATTGTTCCTGTCCGGGGTAGGCAACTTTTGGTAAATGTCAAAATCCAATATGGTGGATTCAATATGGCGGCCGGGAGTCAATTTGCTCCGATCCGGCTCAAAATCGATATCTGGGGGTTTCCGGGGTCAGTGTTTTTATTTTTGAGCTTTGTTTTGTGATTTTGCCATTTTTCAAGATGGCCGCCATACCAAAATTTGTAGGTAAATCATGTATTTCATTGTATCGTGGAAATTTTTGCAGGTGGGTTAGTAGTTTGTTTGGAGATATGGTAGGTATGTAATAAGACATTAAATTAATTTTGTCAAAAATCCAATATGGCCGATCCAAGATGACGGCCGGGTGTCAAGTTGCTCTGATCGGGCTGAAAATCGATATCTGGGGGTTTTTGGGTTCGTGGATTACAGTTTTGATCTTTTTTTGTTGCGTGAATTTTCAAGATGGCCGCCATACAAAATTTTGTAGGTAAATCATGTATTTCATTGTATCGCGGAATTTATTGCAGGTCGATTGGTAGATGCTTTGGAATTATGGTAGGTATGTATAAGGACAAAAAAATGTGGGTGTCGAAAATCCAATATGGCGGATTCAAGATGGCGGCCGGGAGTAAAATTGCACCGATCCGTCTCAAAATCGATATCAGGGGGTTTTTGGGGTAAATGATTTAATTTCGATGGTTTTTTTTGTGACTGCCATTAATCAAGATGGCCGCCGTACAAAATTTTGTAGGTGAATCATGTATTTCATTGTATCGCGGGTGGGTTAGTAGTTTCTTTGGAAATATGGTAGGCATGTGTTTGGACAATTTTTTTATTTCATTTGTTAAAAATGGCGGCCGGTTGTCAAGTTGCTCTGATCCGGATCAAAATCGATATCTGGGGGATATCGGGATAACTGATTATAGACATAATTATTTTTTGTGACTGCGTAAATTTTCAAGATGACCGCCATACAAAAGTCACATCCGGCACGCGGGCTGCTTTAGCTGCCTGCGCACACCGCACCCTCCCAGGACACAGGCACGCGGGCTGCTTTAGCTGCCCGCGCCCTACCTGAACACCGGCACACGGGCTTCTTTAGCTGCCCGCGCACCCCGCACCCTCCCAGGACACCGGCACACGGGCTGCTTTAGCTGCCCGCGCACACCGCACCCTACCAGGACACCGGCACGCGGGCTGCTTTAGCTGCCCGCGCACACCGCATCCTACCAGGATACCGGCACGCGGGCTGCTTTAGCTGCCCGCGCACACCGCATGTCACTGGCATATCGGCACGCGGGCTGCTTTAGCTGCCCGCGCACCATGTACCTCACCTGCACACCAGCACGCGGGCTGCTTTAGCTGCCCGCGCACCCCGAACCTCACCAGCAATTTGACATGTTATAAAAAAACAAAATGGCGGATTTAAGATGGCGACTACAAATTATCTTGCTCCAATCTGGCTAGAAATCGTAACTAACGGGATTAAGGGGTAGCTGATATGATCATAGATTTTTGGATTTTGAGAATTTTCAAGATGGCGGCTGTTAAAAACAAGACTTGCTCTGATTGGACTCAAAATTGACAAATGTGGGTTTTTTGGGTTTCTGAGTTCAGGTTTGAGATTGTTTTTGACAATTTGTGATTTTTCAAGATGGCCGCCATACAAACAGAATACGATTAGAACGGTACAAAAATATATTAAAAACTTGCGCCGCCCAACAAAACACCGCAGGCACAACGACCGCGGGCTGCTTGTAGACCCACTGACTGACTGACTGACTGACTCACTGACAGAATTGTTCTCCCAGAAGGAGGGTCGGGGGGTAAAAGTCATGTATGAGAAAAGTGTTGAAGTGTTTTTGGTGAGTATGGGAAAATTCTGAAATCTTGAAAAACTGGTCCTCATCATGGAGTGACCCCACGGCCTGGCCAAACTATAAGAGCTAGGGGGTTGGTTCTCAAACTAATTTTGCAGCACACTCTGGGCAATTTCAGATTTTGGTGAAAAAAATCCAAAATGGCGGAAAACAAGATGGCTGCCATACAAAATAAAAAGTTGAATATCTCGGAAACGGTTAGAGATAGAGGGGGGGTGTTCGACCAAATGTCATAGAGGGCGATGGGGGTCAAGTGCTGTGATCGGGATGAAATTTTGCATTCGGGTAGTCCTCGGGGAGCTTATTTGATATTTGTGGTTCGTTTTTTGTTTTTTTCAGGTTTTAAGATGGCCGCCATACAAGGGTTTTTTGTATGGGGAGCTTTTTTTGGCTCTGGCGTGGAAACGGTGACCCTGAGGTGGGGGGTCTTCATACTATGTATTGTTCTACTCCGGGGTAGGCAACTTTTGGTATTTGTCAAAATTCAAAATGGCGGAATCAAAATGGCGGCCGGGAGGCAATTTGCTCCGATCCGGCTCAAAATCGATATCTGGGGGTTTTTGGGGTCAATGATTTTATTTTGATGGTTTTTTTTGTGACTCTGCCATTTTTAAAGATGGCCGCCCTACAAAATGTTACAGGTAAATCATGTATATCATTGTATCGCGGTATTTATTGCAGATAGGTCGAAAGTTTCTTTGGAAATATGGTAGGTATGAATTAGGACAAAAAATTGTGTTTGTCAAAAATCCAATATGGCAGATCCAAGATGGCGGCCGGGTGTCAAGTTGCTCTGATCCTGCTCAAAATCGATATCTAGGGGTTTTCGGGGTCAGTGTTTTTATTTTTCTGGTTTGTTTTGTGATTTGGCCATTTTTCAAGATGGTTGCCATAAAAAATTTTGCAGGTGAATTATGTATTTGATTTTATCGCGGAATTGATTGCAGGTAGGTTGATAGTTTCTTTGGAAATATGGTAGGTATGTATGAGGACAAAAAATTGTGTTCGTTTAAAAATCAATATGGCGGATACAAGATGGCGGCCGGAAGTCAATTTGCTCCGATCCGGCTGAAAATCGATGTCTGGTGGTTGTCGGGGTCGCTGATTATAGATCTAAAGTTTTTTTGGTGACTTCGTGGATTTTCAAGATGGCCGCCATACAAAAGTCACATGCGGCACGCGAGATGCTTTAGCTGCCCGCGCACCCCGCACCCCACCCGCACACCGGCTCGCAGGCTGCTTTAGCTGCCCGCGCACCGCGCACCCCACCCGCACACCAGCTCGCGGGCTGCTTTAGCTGCCCGCGCACCTCGCACCCCACCCGCACACCAGCTCGCGGGCTGCTTTAGCTGCCCGCGCAACTCGCACCCCACCCGCACACCGGCTCGCGGGCTGCTTTAGCTGCCCGCGCACACCGCACCCTACCAGGACACCGGCACGCGGGCTGCTTTAGCTGTCCGCATACCCCGCACCTCACCAGCAATTTGACATATTATAAAAAACAAAATGGCGCCTAAAACTTATCTTGCTCCGATTTGTCTTGAAATAGTAGACAAGAAGTTTTTTGGGTGGCTTATCATATATTTTGGTTGATTTTTGGATTTAAAAATTATCAAGATGGCGGCTGATAAAAACAAAGCTTGATCTGATTGGACTCAAAATTGACATCTGGTGGTTTTTTGGGATACTTTCTTTAGATATTTGGTTGTTTTGTAGATTCTAATAATTTTCAAGATGGCCGCCATACAAAATCAAATTGAAAGGGCGCAAATTATATTATAATTACAGACTTGCGCCGCCTTATCAAAATCAACAGCCCAACAAAACACCGCGGGCTGCTTTAGCAGCCCGCGCACTACGCAACCACTATTACTATATATATAGCTGGAAACCCACTCACTCACTCACTCACTCACTGACTGACATAATTGTTCTCCCAGAAGGAGGGTCGGGGGGTGAAAGTCGTGTATAGGAAAAGTGTGGAGGTGGTCTTGGTGAGTATGGGAAAATTCCGAAATCTTAGAAAATTGCTCCTCATCATGGAGTGACCCTGCGGCCTGGCTAAACTAAAAGAGGAAGGGGGGTGGTTCTCAAACTAATTTTGGAGCACACCCTGGGCAATTTCAGATTTTGGTGAAAAAAGTCCAAAATGGCGGAAAACAAGATGGCTGCCATACAAAATAAAAAGTTGAAAATCTCGAAAACGGTTGGATATAGAAGGGGGGTGTTCCACCAAATGTCATAGAGGGCGGTGGGAGTCAAGTGCCAGTGGTCGCGAAAATCCAAGATGGCGGATCCAAAATGGCGGCCGAAAAAAAAGTTGCTCTGATCGGGATGAAATTTTACATGCGGATGGTCCTTGGGGAGCTTATTTAATATTTTAAGTTCGTTTTTTGATTTATCCATTTTTCAAGATGGCCGCCATACAAGGGTATTTTGTATGGGGAGCTTTTTTTGGCTCTGGCGCGGAAACGGTGTCCCCGAGGTGCGGGGTCGTCATACTTTGTATTGTTCCTGTCCGGGGTAGGCAACTTTTGGTAAATGTCAAAATCCAATATGGTGGATTCAATATGGCGGCCGGGAGTCAATTTGCTCCGATCCGGCTCAAAATCGATATCTGGGGGTTTCCGGGGTCAGTGTTTTTATTTTTGAGCTTTGTTTTGTGATTTTGCCATTTTTCAAGATGGCCGCCATACCAAAATTTGTAGGTAAATCATGTATTTCATTGTATCGTGGAAATTTTTGCAGGTGGGTTAGTAGTTTGTTTGGAGATATGGTAGGTATGTAATAAGACATTAAATTAATTTTGTCAAAAATCCAATATGGCCGATCCAAGATGACGGCCGGGTGTCAAGTTGCTCTGATCGGGCTGAAAATCGATATCTGGGGGTTTTTGGGTTCGTGGATTACAGTTTTGATCTTTTTTTGTTGCGTGAATTTTCAAGATGGCCGCCATACAAAATTTTGTAGGTAAATCATGTATTTCATTGTATCGCGGAATTTATTGCAGGTCGATTGGTAGATGCTTTGGAATTATGGTAGGTATGTATAAGGACAAAAAAATGTGGGTGTCGAAAATCCAATATGGCGGATTCAAGATGGCGGCCGGGAGTAAAATTGCACCGATCCGTCTCAAAATCGATATCAGGGGGTTTTTGGGGTAAATGATTTAATTTCGATGGTTTTTTTTGTGACTGCCATTAATCAAGATGGCCGCCGTACAAAATTTTGTAGGTGAATCATGTATTTCATTGTATCGCGGGTGGGTTAGTAGTTTCTTTGGAAATATGGTAGGCATGTGTTTGGACAATTTTTTTATTTCATTTGTTAAAAATGGCGGCCGGTTGTCAAGTTGCTCTGATCCGGATCAAAATCGATATCTGGGGGATATCGGGATAACTGATTATAGACATAATTATTTTTTGTGACTGCGTAAATTTTCAAGATGACCGCCATACAAAAGTCACATCCGGCACGCGGGCTGCTTTAGCTGCCTGCGCACACCGCACCCTCCCAGGACACAGGCACGCGGGCTGCTTTAGCTGCCCGCGCCCTACCTGAACACCGGCACACGGGCTTCTTTAGCTGCCCGCGCACCCCGCACCCTCCCAGGACACCGGCACACGGGCTGCTTTAGCTGCCCGCGCACACCGCACCCTACCAGGACACCGGCACGCGGGCTGCTTTAGCTGCCCGCGCACACCGCATCCTACCAGGATACCGGCACGCGGGCTGCTTTAGCTGCCCGCGCACACCGCATGTCACTGGCATATCGGCACGCGGGCTGCTTTAGCTGCCCGCGCACCATGTACCTCACCTGCACACCAGCACGCGGGCTGCTTTAGCTGCCCGCGCACCCCGAACCTCACCAGCAATTTGACATGTTATAAAAAAACAAAATGGCGGATTTAAGATGGCGACTACAAATTATCTTGCTCCAATCTGGCTAGAAATCGTAACTAACGGGATTAAGGGGTAGCTGATATGATCATAGATTTTTGGATTTTGAGAATTTTCAAGATGGCGGCTGTTAAAAACAAGACTTGCTCTGATTGGACTCAAAATTGACAAATGTGGGTTTTTTGGGTTTCTGAGTTCAGGTTTGAGATTGTTTTTGACAATTTGTGATTTTTCAAGATGGCCGCCATACAAACAGAATACGATTAGAACGGTACAAAAATATATTAAAAACTTGCGCCGCCCAACAAAACACCGCAGGCACAACGACCGCGGGCTGCTTGTAGACCCACTGACTGACTGACTGACTGACTCACTGACAGAATTGTTCTCCCAGAAGGAGGGTCGGGGGGTAAAAGTCATGTATGAGAAAAGTGTTGAAGTGTTTTTGGTGAGTATGGGAAAATTCTGAAATCTTGAAAAACTGGTCCTCATCATGGAGTGACCCCACGGCCTGGCCAAACTATAAGAGCTAGGGGGTTGGTTCTCAAACTAATTTTGCAGCACACTCTGGGCAATTTCAGATTTTGGTGAAAAAAATCCAAAATGGCGGAAAACAAGATGGCTGCCATACAAAATAAAAAGTTGAATATCTCGGAAACGGTTAGAGATAGAGGGGGGGTGTTCGACCAAATGTCATAGAGGGCGATGGGGGTCAAGTGCTGTGATCGGGATGAAATTTTGCATTCGGGTAGTCCTCGGGGAGCTTATTTGATATTTGTGGTTCGTTTTTTGTTTTTTTCAGGTTTTAAGATGGCCGCCATACAAGGGTTTTTTGTATGGGGAGCTTTTTTTGGCTCTGGCGTGGAAACGGTGACCCTGAGGTGGGGGGTCTTCATACTATGTATTGTTCTACTCCGGGGTAGGCAACTTTTGGTATTTGTCAAAATTCAAAATGGCGGAATCAAAATGGCGGCCGGGAGGCAATTTGCTCCGATCCGGCTCAAAATCGATATCTGGGGGTTTTTGGGGTCAATGATTTTATTTTGATGGTTTTTTTTGTGACTCTGCCATTTTTAAAGATGGCCGCCCTACAAAATGTTACAGGTAAATCATGTATATCATTGTATCGCGGTATTTATTGCAGATAGGTCGAAAGTTTCTTTGGAAATATGGTAGGTATGAATTAGGACAAAAAATTGTGTTTGTCAAAAATCCAATATGGCAGATCCAAGATGGCGGCCGGGTGTCAAGTTGCTCTGATCCTGCTCAAAATCGATATCTAGGGGTTTTCGGGGTCAGTGTTTTTATTTTTCTGGTTTGTTTTGTGATTTGGCCATTTTTCAAGATGGTTGCCATAAAAAATTTTGCAGGTGAATTATGTATTTGATTTTATCGCGGAATTGATTGCAGGTAGGTTGATAGTTTCTTTGGAAATATGGTAGGTATGTATGAGGACAAAAAATATATATAGCTGGAAACCCACTCACTCACTGACTGACATAATTGTTCTCCCAGAAGGAGGGTCGGGGGGTAAAAGTCGTGTATGGGAAAAGTGTGGAGGTGGCTTTGGTGAGTATGGGAAAATTCCGAAATCTTGGAAAACTGCTCCTCATCATGAAGTGACCCTACGTCCTGGCTAAACTATAAGAGGTAGGGGGGTGGATCTCAAACTAATTTTGGAGAACATCCTGGGCAGTTTCAGATTTTGGTGAAAAAATTCCAAAATGGCGTAAAACAAGATGGCTGCCATACAAAATAAAAAGTTGAATATCTCGGAAACGGTTAGAGATAGAGTGGGGGTGTTCGACCAAATGTCATAGAGGGCGGTGGGGGTCAAGTGCTGGTAGTCATGAAAATCCAAGATGGCGGATCCAAAATGGCGGCTGAAAAAAAAGTTGCTCTGATCGGGATGAAATTTTGCATGCGGGTGGTCCTCGGGGAGCTTATTTGATATTTATTGTTTGTTTTTTGTTTTTTTCATTTTTCAAGATGGCCGCCATACAAGGGTATTTTGTATGGGGAGCTTTTTTTGGCTCTGGCGTGGAAACGGTGTCCCCGAGGTGGGGGGTCGTCATACTTTGTATTGTTCCTCTCCGGAGTAGGCAACTTTTGGTAAATGTCAAAACCCAATATGGCGGATTCAAGATGGCGGCCTGGAGTCAATTTGCTCCGATCCGGCTCAAAATCGATATCTGGAGGTTTCCGGGGTCAATGTTTTTATTTTTGAGGTTCGTTTTGTGACCCTGCCATTTTTCAAGATGGCCGCCATACAAAATTTTGTAGGTTAATTATGTATTTCACTGTATCGCGAAATTTATCGCAAGTGGGTTAGTAGTTTGTTTGGAGATATGTTTGGTATGTAATAGGACATTAAATTAATTTTGTCAATAATCCAATATGGCGGATCCAAGATGACGGCCGGATGTCAAGTTGCTCTGATCGGGCTGAAAATCGATATCTGGGGGTTTTGGGTTCGTGGATTACAGATTTGATCTTTTTTTTGTGACTGCGTGAATTTTCAAGATGGCCGCCATACAAAATTTTGTAGGTAAATCATGTATTTCATTGTATCGCGGAATTTATTGCAGGTCGATTGGTAGATGCTTTGGAATTATGGTAGGTATGTATAAGGACAAAAAATTGTAAATGTCTAAAATCCAATATGGCGGATTCAAGATGGCGGCCGGGAGTAAAATTGCTCCGATCCGTCTTAAAATCGATATCAGGGGGTTTTTGGGGTCAATGATTTAATTTCGATGGTTTTTTTTTTGTTACTGCCATTAATAAAGATGGCCGCCATACAAAATTTTGTAGGTGAATCATGTATTTCATTGTATCGCGGGATTAATTGCAGGTCGGTTGGTAGTTTCTTTGGAAATATGGTAGGTATGTATTTATACATTTTTTTTTTATATTTTAAAAATGGCGGCCGGGTGTCAAGTTGCTCTGATCCGGGTCAAAATCGATATCTGGGGGATATCAGGGTTACTGATTATAAACATGATTATTTTTTTGTGACTGCGTGAATTTTAAAGATGGCCGCCAAACAAAAGTCACATCCGGCACGCGGGCTGCTTTAGCTGCCCGCGCAACCCGCACACTACCTGGACATCGGCACGCGGGCTGTTTTAGCTGCCGGCGCACCCCGCACCCTACCTGGACACCGGCACGCGGGCTGCTTTAGCTGCCCGCGCACCCTGTGCCCTACCTGGACACCGGAACGCGGGCTGCTTTAGCTGCCCGCGCACCCCGCGCCCTACCTGGACACCGGAACGCGGGCTGCTTTAGCTGCCCGCGCACCCCGCACCCTATCTGGACACCGGAACGCGGGATGCTTTAGCTGCCCGCGCATCCCGCACCCTACCTGCACACCGGCACGCGGGCTGCTTTAGCTGCCCGCGCTTTACTTACCTCATCAGCAATTTGACATGTTATGAAAAACAAAATGGCGGCTAATACTAATCTTGCTACGATCTGGCTTGAAATCGTAGACAGGGGGTTTTGGGGGTAGCTGATCATAGATTTTGGTTCATTTTTGGATTTCGAGAATTTTCAAGATGGCGGCTGATAGAAAAACTACTTGATCAGATTAAACTTAAAATTGACATCTGAGGGTTTTTTGGGATACTGACCTCGAATATTAAGTTGATTTTTAGTTTACAAGCATTTTCAAGATGGCTGCCATACAAAATAAATTTGTTTAGGCCAGAACTATATTAAATTAAAAACTTACGCCGCCGACCAAAACAAGGCAGGCACAACGACCGCGGGCTGCTTTAGCAGCCCGCGCACTACGCAACCACTAGTTACTATATATATAGCTGGAAACCCACTCACTCACTCACTCACTCACTGACTGACATAATTGTTCTCCCAGAAGGAGGGTCGGGGGGTGAAAGTCGTGTATGGAAAAAGTGTGGAGATGGTTTTGGTGAGTATGGGAAAATTCCGAAATCTTGGAAAACTGCTCCTCATCATGGAGTGACCCTGCGGCCTGGCTAAACTATAAGAGGTAGGGGGGTGGATCTCAAACTAATTTTGGAGCACACCCTGGGCAATTTCAGATTTTGGTGAAAAAAATCCAAAATGGCGGAAAACAAGATGGCCGCCATACAAAATATAAAGTTGAATATCTCGGAAACGGTTAGAGATAGAGGGGGGGTGTTCGACCAAATGTCATAGAGGACGGTGGGGGTCAAGTGCCGGTGGTCACGAAAATGCAAGATGGCGGATCCAAAATGGCGGCCGAAAAAAAAGTTGCTCGGATCGGGATGAAATTTTGCAAGCGGGTGGTCCTCTGGGAGCTTATTTGATATTTTTGGTTTGTTTTTTGATTATGCCATTTTTAAAGATGGCCGCCATACAAGGGTATTTTGTATGGGGAGCTTTTTTTGGCTCTGACGCGGAAACGGTGTCCCTGAGGTGGGGGGCCGCCATACTTTGTATTGTTCCTCTCCGGGGTAGGCATGTTTTAGGTAATGTCAAAATCCAATATGGCGGATTCAAGATGGCGGCCGGGAGTCAATTTGCTCCGATCCGGCTCAAAATCGATATCTGGGGGTTTTCGGGGTCAATGATTTTATTTTGGTGGTTTGTTTTGTGAATCTACCATTTTTCAAGATGGCCGCCATACAAAATGTTACAGGTGAATCATGTATTTCATTGTATCGCGGTATTTATTGCAGGTAGGCTGGTAGTTTCTTTGGAAATATGGTAGGTATGTATTAGGACAAAAAATTGTGTTTGTCGAAAATCCAATATGGCGGATCTAAGATGGCGGCCGGTTGTCAAGTTGCTCTGATCCGGCTGAAAATCGATATCTTGGGTTTTTTTGGTTCGTGGATTACAGATTTGATCTTTTTTTGTGACTGCATGAATTTTCAAGATGGCCGCCATACAAAATTTTGTAGGTAAATCATTTCATTCTATCGCGGAATTTATGGTAGGTATGTATAAGGACAAAAAATTTTGCTTGTCGAAAATCCAATATGGCGGATTCAAGATGGCGGCCGGGAGTTAAATTGCTCCGATCCGTCTCAAAATCGATATCAGGGGGTTTTTGGGGTCAATGATTTAATTTCGATGATTTTTTTTTTGTGACTGTCATTAATCAAGATGGCCGCCATACAAAATTTTGTAGGTGAATCATGTATTCATTGTATCGCGGGATTAATTGCAGGTCGGTTAATAGTTTCTTTGGGAATATGGTAGGTATGTATGTGGACATTTTTTTTTTATATTTTAAAAATGGCGGCCGGGTGTCAAGTCACTCTGATCCGGGTCAAAATCGATATCTGGGGGATATCAGGGTTACTGATTATAAACATGATTATTTATTTGTGACTGCGTGAATTTTAAAGATGGCCGCCAAACAAAAGTCACATTTGGCACGCGGGCTGCTTTAGCTGCCCGCGCAACCCGCACCCTACCAGGACACCGGCACGCGGGCTGCTTTAGCTGCCCGCGCACCCCTTGCCCTACCTGGATACCGGCACGCGGGCTGCTTTAGCTGCCCGCGCACCCCGCACTCTACCAGGAAACCGGCACGTGGGCTGCTTTAACTGCCAGCGCACCCCGCACATCACCCGCATGCCGGCTCGCGGGCTGCTTTAGCTGCCCGCGCACAAGTCACCTTTCAGCTATTTTGACATGTTATAGAAAAACAAAAGGCGGATTTAAGATGGCGGCTAAAACTAATCATGCTCCGATCTGATGTACTAGAAATCGTAACTTACGGGTTTTAGGGGGATTTTTGTTTGATTTTTGAATTTTGAGAATTTTCAAGATGGCGGCTGTTAAAAACAAGACTTGCTCTGATTGGACTCAAAATTGACAAATGTGGGTTTTTTGGGTTTCTGAGTTCAGGTTTGAGATTACTTTTGAAAATTTGTGATTTTTCAAGATGGCCGCCATACAAAAATAAAATGTTTAGGCCAGAACAAAATAAAATTAAACACTTGCGCCGCCCAACAAAACACCGCAGGCACAACGACCGCGGGCTGCTTTAGCAGCCCGCGCACTACGCAACCACTAGTTAATATATATATAGCTGGAAACCCACTCACTCACTGACTGACATAATTGTTCTCCCAGAAGGAGGGTCGGGGGGTAAAAGTTGTGTATGGGAAAAGTGTGGAGGTGGTTTTGGTGAGTATGGGAAAATTCCGAAATCTTGGAAAACTGCTCCTCATCATGGAGTGACCCTGCGGCCTGGCTAAACTATAAGAGGTAGGGGGGTGGTTCTCAAACTAATTTTGGAGCACACCCTAGGCAATTTCAGATTTTGGTAAAAAAAATCCAAAATGGCGGAAAACAAGATGGCTGCCATACAAAATAAAAAGTTGAATATCTCGAAAACGGTTGAAGATAGAGGGGGGGTGTTCGACCAAATGTCATAGAGGGCCGTGGGGGTCAAGTGCCAAAGGTCACAAAAATACAAGATGGCGGATCCAAAATGGCGGCCGAAAAAAAAGTTGCTCTGATCGGGATGAAATTTTGCATGCGGGTAGTCCGCGGGGAGCTTATTTGATATTTTAGGTTAGTTTTTTGAATTTTTCATTTTTCAAGATGGCCGCCATACAAGAGTATTTTGTATGGGGAGCTTTTTTTGGCTCTGGCGCGGAAACGGTGTCCCCGAGGTGGGGGGTCGTCATACTTTGTATTGTTCCTCTCCGGGGTAGGCATGTTTAAGTGTATGTCAAAATTCAATATGGCGGATTCAAGATGGCGGCCGGGAGTCAATTTGCTCCGATCCGGCTCAAAATCGATATCTGGGGGTTTTCTTTGTCAGTGATTTTATTTTAGACGTTTGTTTTGTGATTTTGCCATTTTTCAAGATGGCCGCCATACAAAATTTTGAAGGTGAATTATGTATTTGATTTTATCGCGGGATTGATTGCAGGTAGGTTGGTAGTTTCTTTGGAAATATGGTAGGTATGTAATAGGACATTAAATTAATTTTGTCAAAAATCCAATATGGCGGATCCAAGATGACGGCCGGGTGTCAAGTTGCTCTGATTCGGCTAAAAATCGATATCTGGGGGTTTTGGGGAACAATGATTTTATTTTTATGTTTTTTTTTTATTTCTGCCAATTTTCAAGATGGCCGCCATACTACATTTAATAGTTAAATCATGTATTTCATTATATCACGGAAATTATTGCAGGTAGGTTGGTAGTTTCTTTGGAAATATGGTAGGTAAGTATTAGGACGAAAATTGTGTTGGCCAAAAATCCAATATGGCGGATCCAAGATGGCAGCCGGGTGTCAAGTTGCTCTGATCCGGCTGAAAATCGATATCTGGGGGTTGTCGTTTTCGCTGAATCTAGATCTAAAGTTTTTTTTTGTGACTGCTTGAATTTTCAAAATGGCCGCCATACAAAATACACATCCAGCACGCGGGCTGCTTTAGCTGCCCGCGCACCCCGCACCCCACCTGCACACAGGCACGCGGGCTGCTTTAGCTGCCCGCGCACACCGCACCCTACCCGCACACCGGCACGCTGGCTGCTTTAGCTGCCCGCGCACCACGCACCCCACCGGCACACTGGCACGCGGGCTGCTTTAGCTGCCCGCGCACCCCGCACCCTACCCGCAAACCGGCACGCGGGCTGCTTTAGCTGCCCGCGCACCACGCACCCCACCGGCACACCGGCACGCGGGCTGCTTTAGCTGCCCGCGCACCCCGCACCCCACCTGCACACTGGCACGCGGGCTGCTTTAGCTGCCCGCGCACCCCGCACCCTACCCGCACACCGGCACGCGGGCTGCTTTAGCTGCCCGCGCACCACACACCTCACCAGCTATTTTGACATGTCATAAAAAAACAAAATGGCGGATTCAAGATGGCGGCTTAAACTAATCTTGCTGCGATCTGGCTAGAAATCGTAACTAACGGGTTTTATGGGTTACTGATCATAGATTTTGCTGATTTTTGGATATTGAGAATTTTCAAGATGGCGGCTGTTAAAAACAAAAGTTGCTCTGATTGCACTCACAATTGACATTTGGGGTTTTCTTGGGTTACTGACATTGGATATTAGGTTGATTTGTAGATTTCGAAAATTTTCAAGATGGCCGCCATACAAAAAAAACATGTTTAGGCCAGAACAATATAAAATTAAAAACTTGCGCCGCCAAACATACAACAGCCCAACAAAACACCGCGGGCTGCTTTAGCAGCCCGCGCACTACGCAACCACTAGTTACTATATATATAGCTGGAAACCCACTCACTCACTCACTCACTGACTGACATAATTGTTCTCCCAGAAGGAGGGTCGGGGGGTGAAAGTCGTGTATGGGAAAACTGTGGAGGTGGCTTTGGTGAGTATGGGAAAATTCCGAAATTTTGGAAAATTGCTCCTCATCATGGAGTGACCCTGCGGCCTGGCTAAACTATAAGAGGTAGGCGGGTGGTTCTCAAACTAATTTTGGAGCACACCCTGGGCCATTTCAGATTTTGGTGAAAAAATTCCAAAATGGCTGAAAACAAGATGGCCGCCATACAAAATAAAAAGTTGAATATCTCGGAAACGATTAGAGATAGAGGGGGGGAGTTCGACCAAATGTCATAGAGGGCGGTGGGGGTCAAGTGCTGGTGGTCACGAAAATCCAAGATGGCGGATCCAAAATGGAGGCCGAAAAAAAAGTTGCTCGGATCGGGATGAAATTTTGCATGCAGGTAGTCCTCGGGAAGCTTATTTGATATTTTTAGTTCCTTTTTTGATTCTTCTATTTTTCAAGATGGCCGCCATACAAGGGTATTTTGTATGGGGAGCTTTTTTTGGCTCTGGCGCGGAAACGGTGTCCCCGAGGTGGGGGGTTGCCATACTTTGTATTGTTCCTCTCCGGGGAAGGCATGTTTTTGTTATTGTCAAAATCCAATATGGCGGATTCAAGATGGCGGCCGGGAGTCAATTTGCTCCGATCCGGCTCAAAATCGATATCTGGGGGTTTTTGGGGTCAATGATTTTATTTTGGTGGTTTGTTTTGTGACTCTACCATTTTTCAAGATGGCCGCCATACAAAATTTTGTAGGTAAATCATGTATTTCATTGTATCGCGGAATTTAATGCAGGTAGGTAGGTAGTTTCCTTGGAAATACGTTAGGTATGTATGAGGACAAAATATTGTGTTTGTTTAAAAACCAATATGGCGGATCCAAGATGGCGGCCGGTTGTCAAGTTGCTCCGATCCGGCTCAAAATCAATATCTGGTGGTTGTTGGGGTCAGTGTTTTTATTTTTGAGGATTGTTTTGTGACTGTACCATTTTTCAAGATGGCCGCCATACAAAATTTTGTAGGTTAATTATGTATTTCATTGTATCGAGAAATTTATTGCTGGTGGGTTAGTAGTTTGTTTGGAGATATGGTTGGTATGTAATAGAACATTAAATTAAGTTTGTCAAAAATCCAATATGGCGGATCTAAGATGGTGGTCAGGAGTCATGTTTCTCTGATCGGGCTTAAATTCGGTATCTGGGGGTTTTTGGGGTCGCTGATTATAGATCTGAAGTTTTTTTTATGACTACGTGAATTTTCAAGATGGCCGCCATATAAAAGTCACATCCGGCACGCGGGCTGCTTTAGCTGCCCGCGCACCACACACGTCACCTGGACACCGGCACGCGGGATGCTTTAGCTGCCCGCGCACCCCACGCCCTACCTGGACACCGGCACGCGGGCTGCTTTAGCTGCCCACTCACCCCGCGCCCTACCTGGACACCGGCACGCGGGCTGCTTTAGCTGCCCGCGCACCCCGCGCCCTACCTTGACACCGGCACGCGGGCTGCTTTAGCTGCTCGCGCACCCCGCGCCCTACCTGGACACCGGCACGCGGGCTGCTTTAGCTGCCCGCGCACCACCCACCTCACCAGCAATTTTGACATGTCATAGCAAAACAAAATGGCGGATTTAAGATGGCGCCTAAAACTAATCTTGCTCCGATCTGACTAGAAATCGTAACTTACGGGTTTTAGGGGTAGCACATCAAAGATTTTTGGTTTATTTTTGGATTCTGAGAATTTTCAAGATGGCGGCTGATTAAAACAAAACTTGCTGTGATTGAATTCAAAATTGACATCTGGGGGTGATTTTGGTTTCTGATTTCAGGTTTGAGATTGTTTTTGACTATTTGTGATTTTTCAAGATGGCCGCCATACAAACAGAATAAGTTTAGAACTGTACAGAAAATATATTAAAAATTTGCGCCGCCCAACAACACACCGCAGGCACAACGACCGCGGGCTGCTTTAGCAGCCCGCGCACTACGCAACCACTAGTTAATATATATATAGCTGGAAACCCACTCACTCACTGACTGACATAATTGTTCTCCCAGAAGGAGGGTCGGGGGGTGAAAGTCGTGTATGGAATAAGTGTGAAGATGGCTTTGGTGAGTATGGGAAAATTCCGAAATCTTGGAAAACTGCTCCTCATCATGGAGTGACCCTGCGGCCTGGCTAAACTATAAGAGGTAGGCGGGTGGTTCTCAAACTAATTTTGGAGCACACCCTGGGCAATTTCAGTTTTTGGTGAAAAAAAAACAAAATGGCGGAAAACAAGATGGCCGCCATACAAAATAAAAAGTTGAAAATCTCGGAAACGGTTGCAGATAGATGGGGGGTGTTCGACCAAATGTCATAGAGGGCGGTGGGGGTCAAGTGCTGGTGGTCACGAAAATCCAAGATGGCGGATCCAAAATGGCGGCCAAAAAAAAAGTTGCACCGATCGGGATGAAATTTTGCATGCGGGTAGTCCTTGGGGAGCTTATTTGATATTTTAGGTTAGTTTTTAGAATTTTTAATTTTTCAAGATGGCCGCCATACAAGGGTATTTTGTATGGGGCGAATTTTTTGGCTCTGACGCGGAAACGGTGTCCCCGAGGTGGGGGGTCGCCATACTTTGTATTGTTCCTCTCCGGGGTAGGCAACTTTTGGTAAATGTCAAAATTCAATATGGCGGTTTCAAGATGGCGGCCGGGAGTCAATTTGCTCCGATCCGGCTCAAAATCGATATCTGGGGGGTTTTCGGGGTCAAAGATTTTATTTTGGAGGTTTGTTTTGTGAATCTACCATTTTTCAAGATGGCCGCCATACAAAATTTTGTAGGTAAATCATGTATTTCATTGTATCGCGGAATTTAATGCAGGTAGGTTGGTAGTTTCTTTGGAAATACGGTAGGTTTGTATTAGGACAAAAAATTGTGTTTGTCAAAAAATTAAAATGGCGGAACCAAGATGGCGGCTGGAAGTCAAGTTGCTCTGATACGGCTGAAAATCGATATCTGGGGGTTGTCGGGGTCGCTGATTATAGATCTGAAGTATTTTTTGTGACTGTGTAAATTTTCAAGATGGCCGCCATACAAAATTTTGTAGGTGAATCATGTATTTCATTGTATCGCGGGATTAATTGCAGGTCGGTTGGTAGTTTCTTTGGAAATATAGTAGGTATGTATTTGGACTAATTCTTTTTTTTATATTTTAAAAATGGCGGCCGGGTGTCAAGTTGCTCTGATCCGGGTCAAAATCGATATCTGGGGGATATCAGGGTTACTGATTATAAACATGATTATTTTTTTGTGACTGCGTGAATTTTAAAGATGGCCGCCAAACAAAAGTCACATCCGGCACGCGGGCTGCTTTAGCTGCCCGCGCACTCCGCGCCCTACCTGGACACCGGCACGCGGGCTGCTTTAGCTGCCCGCGCACCCCGCACCCTACCAGGACACCGGCACGCGGGCTGCTTTAGTTGCCCGCGCATCCCGCGCTCTACCTGGACACCGGCACGCGGGCTGCTTTAGCTGCCCGCGCACCCCGCACCCTACCAGGACACCGGCACGCGGGCTGCTTTAGCTGCCCGCGCACCCCGCGCCCTACTTGGACACCGGAACGCGGGCTGCTTTAGCTGCCCGCGCACCCCGCACCCTACCAGGACACCGGCACGCGGGCTGCTTTAGCTGCCCGCGCACCCTGCGCCCTACCTGGACACGGGAACGCGGGCTGCTTTAGCTGCCCGCGCACCCCGTGCCCTACCTGGGTACCGGCACGCGGGCTGCTTTAGCTGCCCGCGCACCCCGCACCCTACCCGCACACCGGCACGCGGGCTGCTTTAGCTGCCCGCGCCCGCCGCACCCTACCTGGGAACTGGCACGCGGGCTGCTTTAGCTGCCCGCGCACCACACACCTCACCAGCTATTTTGATATGTCATAAAAAAACAAAATGGCGGATTCAAGATGGCGGCTAAAACTAATCTTGCTGCGATCTGGCTAGAAATCGTAACTAACGGGTTTTATGGGTTACTGATCATAGATTTTGCTGATTTTTGGATATTGGGAATTTTCAAGATGGCGGCTTTTAAAAACAGAACTTGCTCTGATTGGACTCAAAATTGACATCTTAGGGTTATTTGGGATACTGACCTCGATTATTAAGTTGATTTTTAGATTTCAAGCATTCTCAAGATGGCCGCCATAAAAAAAAAAACATGTTTAGGCCAGAACAATATAAAATTAAAAACTTGCGCCGCCAAACACACAACAGCCCAACAAAACACCGCGGGCTGCTTTAGCAGCCCGCGCACTACGCAACCACTAGTCTATATATATATAGCTGGAAACCCACTCACTCACTCACTCACTGACTGACATAATTGTTCTCCCAGAAGGAGGGTCGGGGGGTGAAAGTCGTGTATGGGAAAAGTGTGGAGGTGGTGTTGGTGAGTATGGGAAAATTCCGAAATCTTGGAAAATTGCTCCTCATCATGGAGTGACCCTGCGGCCTGGCTAAACTATAAAAGGTAGGCGGGTGGTTCTCAAACTAATTTTGGAGCACACCCTGGGCAATTTTAGATTTTGGTGAAAAAAGTCCAAAATGGCGGAAAACAAGATGGCTGCCATACAAAATAAAAAGTTGAATATCTCGAAAACGGTTGGAGATAGAGGGGGGGTGTTCGACCAAATGTCATAGAGGGCGGAGGGGGTCAAGTGCTGGTGGTCACGAAAATCCAAGATGGCGGATCCAAAATGGCGGCTGAAAAAAAAGTTGCTCTGATCGCGATGAAATTTTGCATGCGGGTGCTCCTCGTTGAGCTTATTTGATATTTTTGGTTCGTTTTTTGTATTTTTCATTTTTCAAGATGGCCGCCATACAAGGGTTTTTTGTATGGGAAGCTTTTTTTGGCTCTGGCGTGGAAACTGTGTCCCCGAGGTGGGAGGTCGCCATACTATGTATTGTTCTACTCCGGGGTAGGCAACTTTTGGTATATATCAAAATTCAAAATGGCGGAATCAAAATGGCGGCCGGGAGGCAATTTGCTCCGATCCGGCTCAAAATCGATATCTGGGGGTTTTTGGGGTCAATGATTTTATTTTGATGGTTTTTTTTGTAACTCGGCCATTTTTAAAGATGGCCGCCCTACAAAATGTTACAGGTAAATCATGTAATTTATTGTATCGCGGTATTTATTGCTGGTAGGTTGGTAGTTTCTTTGGAAATATGGTAGGTATGTCTTAGGACAAAAAATTGTGTTTGTCGAAAATCCAATATGGCGGATCTAAGATGGCGGCCGATTGTCAAGTTGCTCTGATCCGGGTCAAAATCGATATCTGGGGGATATCAGGGTAACTGATTATAAACATGATTTTTTTTTTGTGAGTGCGTGAATTTCAATTCATCCGGCACCCGGGCTGGTTTAGCTGCCCGCGCACCTCGCACCCTAACAGGACACCGGCACGCGGGCTGCTTTAGCTGCCCGCGCATCCCGCGCCCTACCAGGACACCGGAACGCGGGCTGCTTTAGCTGCCCTCGCACCCCGCACACCACCCGCATACCAGCTCGCGGGCTGCTTTAGCTGCCCGCGCACAACTCACCTCATCAGCTATTTTGACATGTTATAGAAAAACAAAAGGCGGATTTAAGATGGCGGCTAAAACTAATCATGCTCCGATCTGACTAGAAATCGTAACTTACGGGTTTTAGGGGGATTTTTGTTTGATTTTTGGATTTTGAGAATTTTCAAGATGTTTGCTGTTAAAAACAAGACTTGCTCTGATTGGACTCAAAATTGACAAATGTGGGTTTTTTGGGTTTCTGAGTTCAGGTTTGAGATTGCTTTTGAAAATTTGTGATTTTTCAAGATGGCCGCCATACAAAAATAAAATGTTTAGGCCAGAACAATATAAAATTAAACACTTGCGCCGCCCAACAAAACACCGCAGGCACAACGACCGCGGGCTGCTTTAGCAGCCCGCGCACTACGCAACCACTAGTTACTATATATATAGCTGGATGGAAACCCACTCACTCACTCACTCACTCACTGACTGACATAATTGTTCTCCCAGAAGGAGGGTCGGGGGGTGAAAGTCGTGTATGGGAAAAGTGTGGAGGTGGTTTTGGTTAGTATGGGAAAATTCCGAAATCTTGAAAAACTGCTCCTCATCATGGAGTGACCCTGCGGCCTGGCTAAACTGTAAGAGGTAGGGGGGTGGATCTCAAACTAATTTTGGAGCACACCCTGGGCAGTTTCAGATTTTGGTGAAAACAATCCAAAATGGCGGAAAACAAGATGGCCGCCATACAAAATAAAAAGTTAAATATCTCGGAAACGGTTAGAGATAGAGGAGTGGTGTTCGACCAAATGTCATAGAGGGCGGTGGGGGTCAAGTGCCAGTGGTCACGAAAATCCAAGATGGCGGATCCAAAATGGCGGCCGAAACAAAAGTTGCTCTGATCAGGATGAAATTTTGCAAGCGGGTGGTCCTCGGGGAGCTTATTTGATATTTTTGGTTTGTTTTTTGATTATGCCATTTTTAAAGATGGCCGCCATACAAGGGTATTTTGTATGGGGAGCTTTTTTTGGCTCTGACGCGAAAACGGTGTCCCTGAGGTGGGGGGCCGCCATACTTTGTATTGTTCCTCTCCGGGGTAGGCATGTTTTGGTAAATGTCAAAATCCAATATGGCGGATTCAAGATGGCGGCCGGGAGTCAATTTGCTCCGATCCGGCTCAAAATCGATATCTGAGGGTTTTCGGGGTCAGTGTTTTTATTTTCCTGGTTTGTTTTGTGATTTGGCCATTTTTCAAGATGGCCGCCATACAAAATTTTGTAGGTTAATTATGTATTTCATTGTATCGCGAAATTTATCGCAGGTGGGTTAGTAGTTTGTTTGGAGATATGGTAGGTATGTAATAGGACATTAAATTAGGTTTTTCAAAAATCCAATATGGCGGATCCAAGATGACGGCTGGGTGTCAAGTTGCTCTGATCGGGCTCAAAATCAATATCTGGGGGTTTTCGGGGTCAGTATTTCTATTATTATAGTTTGTTTTGTGATTTTGGAATTTTTCAAGATGGCCGCTATACAAAATGTTACAGTTGAATCATGTATTTTATTGTATCGCGGTATTTGTTGCAGGTAGTTTGGTAGTTTCTTTGAAAATATGGTAGGTATGTATAAGATCAAAAAATTGTGTTTGTCAAAAATCCAATATGGCGGATCCAAGATGGCGGCCGGGTGTCAAGTTGCTCTGATCCGGCTGAAAATCGATATCTGGGTGTTGTCGGGGTCGCTGATTGTAGATCTGAAGTTTTTTTTGTGACTTCGTGAATTTTCAAGATGGCCGCCATACAAAAGTAACGTCCGGCACGCGGGCTGCTTTAGCTGCCCGCGCACCCCGCGCCCTACCTGGACACCGACACGCGGGCTGCTTTAGCTGCCCGCGCACCCCGCACTTCACTGGAATATCGGCACGCGGGCTGCTTTAGCTGCCCGCGCACCACGTACCAAACCTGCACACCGGCACGCGGGCTGCTTTAGCTGCCCGCGCACGCCGCACCCTACCAGGACACCTCACCAGCAATTTGACATTTATAAAAAACAAAATGGCGGCTAACACTAATCTTGCTCCGATCTGGCTTGAAATCGTATACAAGGGATTTTTGGGGTAGCTGATCATAAATTTTGGTTGAATTTTGGATTTCGAGAATTTTCAAGATGGCGGCTGATAGAAAAAGTTTTTGCTTAGATTGTACTCAAATTTGACATCTGAGGGTTGTTTGGGATACTGATGTCAAATATTAAGTATTTTTTCAGATATCAATCATTTTCAAGATGGCTGCCATACAAAATAAACACTATTAGGCCAGAACAATATAAAATTAAAAACTTGCGCCGGCAAACAAACAACAGCCCAACAAAACACCGCGGGCTGCTTTAGCAGCCCGCGCACTACGCAACCACTAGTTACTATATATATAGCTGGAAACCCACTCACTCACTCACTCACTCACTGACTGACATAATTGTTCTCCCAGAAGGAGGGTCGGGGGGTGAAAGTCGTGTATGGAAAAAGTGTGGAGATGGTTTTGGTGAGTATGGGAAAATTCCGAAATCTTGGAAAACTGCTCCTCATCATGGAGTGACCCTGCGGCCTGGCTAAACTATAAGAGGTAGGGGGGTGGATCTCAAACTAATTTTGGAGCACACCCTGGGCAATTTCAGATTTTGGTGAAAAAAATCCAAAATGGCGGAAAACAAGATGGCCGCCATACAAAATATAAAGTTGAATATCTCGGAAACGGTTAGAGATAGAGGGGGGGTGTTCGACCAAATGTCATAGAGGACGGTGGGGGTCAAGTGCCGGTGGTCACGAAAATGCAAGATGGCGGATCCAAAATGGCGGCCGAAAAAAAAGTTGCTCGGATCGGGATGAAATTTTGCAAGCGGGTGGTCCTCTGGGAGCTTATTTGATATTTTTGGTTTGTTTTTTGATTATGCCATTTTTAAAGATGGCCGCCATACAAGGGTATTTTGTATGGGGAGCTTTTTTTGGCTCTGACGCGGAAACGGTGTCCCTGAGGTGGGGGGCCGCCATACTTTGTATTGTTCCTCTCCGGGGTAGGCATGTTTTAGGTAATGTCAAAATCCAATATGGCGGATTCAAGATGGCGGCCGGGAGTCAATTTGCTCCGATCCGGCTCAAAATCGATATCTGGGGGTTTTCGGGGTCAATGATTTTATTTTGGTGGTTTGTTTTGTGAATCTACCATTTTTCAAGATGGCCGCCATACAAAATTTTGTAGGTAAATCATGTATTTCATTGTATCGCGGAATTTAATGCAGGTAGGTTGGTAGTTTCTTTGGAAATACGGTAGGTTTGTATTAGGACAAAAAATTGTGTTTGTCAAAAATTTAAAATGGCGGAACCAAGATGGCGGCCGGAAGTCAAGTTGCTCTGATACGGCTGAAAATCGATATCTGGGAGTTGTCGGGGTCGCTGATTATAGATCTGAAGTATTTTTTGTGACTGTGTAAATTTTCAAGATGGCCGCCATACAAAATTTTGTAGGTGAATCATGTATTTCATTGTATCGCGGGATTAATTGCAGGTCGGTTGGTAGTTTCTTTGGAAATATGGTAGGTATGTATTTGGACTAATTCTTTCTTTATATTTTAAAAATGGCGGCCGGGTGTCAAGTTGCTCTGATCCGGGTCAAAATCGATATCTGGGGGATATCAGGGTTACTGATTATAAACATGATTATTTTTTCGTGACTGCGTGAATTTTAAAGATGGCCGCCAAACAAAAGTCACATCCGGCACGCGGGCTGCTTTAGCTGCCCGCGCACTCCGCGCCCTACCTGGACACCGGCACGCGGGTTGCTTTAGATGCCCGCGCACCCCACACCCTACCTGGACACCGGCACGCGGGCTGCTTTAGCTGCCCGCGCACCCCGCACCCTACCAGGACACCGGCACGCGGGCTGCTTTAGCTGCCCGCGCACCCTGCGCCCTACCTGGACACCGGAACGCGGGCTGCTTTAGCTGCCCGCGCACCCCGTGCCCTACCTGGGTACCGGCACGCGGGCTGCTTTAGCTGCCCGCGCACCCCGCACCCTACCTGCACACCGGCACGCGGGCTGCTTTAGCTGCCCGCGCCCGCCGCACCCTACCTGGGAACTGGCACGCGGGCTGCTTTAGCTGCCCGCGCACCACACACCTCACCAGCTTTTTTGATATGTCATAAAAAAACAAAATGGCGGATTCAAGATGGCGGCTAAAACTAATCTTGCTGCGATCTGGCTAGAAATCGTAACTAACGGGTTTTGTGGGTTACTGATCAAAGATTTTGCTGATTTTTGGATATTGGGAATTTTCAAGATGGCGGCTTTTAAAAACAGAACTTGCTCTGATTGGACTCAAAATTGACATCTTAGGGTTATTTGGGATACTGACCTCGATTATTAAGTTGATTTTTAGATTTCAAGTATTCTCAAGATGGCCGCCATACAAAAAAAACATGTTTAGGCCAGAACAATATAAAATTAAAAAATTGCGCCGCCCAACAAAACACCGCAGGCACAACGACCGCGGGCTGCTTTAGCAGCCCGCGCACTACGCAACCACTAGTTACTATATATATAGCTGGAAACCCACTCACTCACTCACTCACTCACTGACTGACATAATTGTTCTCCCAGAAGGAGGGTCGGGGGGTGAAAGTCGTGTATAAGAAAAGTGTGGAGGTGGTTTCGGTGAGTATGGGAAAATTCCGAAATATTGGAAAACTGCTCCTCATCATGGAGTGACCCTACGTCCTGGCTAAACTATAAGAGGTAGGGGGGTGGATCTCAAACTAATTTTGGAGAACATCCTGGGCAGTTTCAGATTTTGGTGAAAAAATTCCAAAATGGCGTAAAACAAGATGGCTGCCATACAAAATAAAAAGTTGAATATCTTGGAAACGGTTAGAGATAGAGGGGGGGTGTTCGACCAAATGTCATAGAGGGCGGTGGGGGTCAAGTGCCGGTGGTCACGAAAATCCAAGATGGCGGATCCAAAATGGCGGCCGAAAAAAAAGTTGCTCCGATCGGGATGAAATTTTGCATGCGGGTAGTCTTTAGGGAGCCTATTTGATATTTTTCATTCGTTTTTTGATTATTTCATTTTTCAAGATGGCCGCCATACAAGGGTATTTTGTATGGGGAGCTTTTTTTGGCTCTGGCGCGGAAACGGTGTCCCCGAGGTGGGGGGTCGCCATACTTTGTATTGTTCCTCTCCGGGGTAGGCATGTTTTGGTAAATGTCAAAATCTAATATGGCGGATTCAAGATGGCGGCCGGGAGTCAATTTGCTCCGATCCGGCTCAAAATCGATATCTGGGGGTTTTTGGGGTCAATGATTTTATTTTGGTGGTTTGTTTTGTGACTCTACCGTTTTTCAAGATGGCGGCCATACAAAATTTTGTAGGTAAATCATGTATTTTATTGTATCGCGGAATTTAATGCTGGTAGGTTGGTAGTTTCTTTGGAAATACGGTAGGTATGTATGAGGACAAAAAATTGTGTTCGTTTAAAAACCAATATGGCGGATCCAAGATGGCGGCCGGTTGTCAAGTTGCTCCTATCCGGCTCAAAATCAATATCTGGTGGTTGTCAGGGTCAGTGTTTTTATTTTTATGGTTTGTTTTGTTAATTTGCCATTTTTCAAGATGGCCGCCATACAAAATGATACAGAAAAATCATGTATTTCATTGTATCGCGGTATTTATTGTAGGTAGGTTGGTAGTTTCTTTGGAAATATGGTGGGCATGTATTTGGACATTTTTTTTTTTCATTTATTGAAAATGGCGGCCGGGTGTCAAGTTGCTCTGATCCGGATCAAAATCGATATCTGGGGGATATCGGGGTAACTGATTATAGATATGATTATTTTTTGTGACTGCGTGAATTTTCAAGATGGCCGCCATACAAAAATCACATCCGGCACGCGGGCTGCTTTAGCTGCCCGCGCACCCCGCACCCTACCAGGACACAGGCACGCGGGCTGCTTTAGCTGCCCGCGCTCCCGCGCCCTACCTGGACATCGGCACGCGGGCTGCTTTAGCTGCCCGCGCACCCCACACCCTACCAGGACACAGGCACGCCGGCTGCTTTAGCTGCCTGCCCTCCCGTGCCCTACCTGGACACCGGCACGCGGGCTGCTTTAGCTGCCCGCGCACCCGCGCCCTACGTGGACACCGGCACGCGGGCTGCTTTAGCTGCCCGCGCACCCGCGTCCTACCTGGACACCGGCACGCGGGCTGCTTTAGCTGCCCGCGCACCACATACTTCACTTGCACACCGGCACGCGGGCTGCTTTAGCTGCCCGCGCACCCCGCACCTCACCAGCAATTTGACATGTTATAAAAACAAAATGGCGGCTAACACTAATCTTGCCTCGATTTGGCTTAAAATCGTAGACAAGCAATTTTTAGGGTAGCTGATCATAGATTTAGGTTGATTTTTGGATTTCGAGAATTTTCAAGATGGCGGCTGATAGAAAAAATACTTTCTCAGATTGGACTCAAAATTGACATCTGAGGGTTTTTTGGAATACTGACCTCAAATATTAAGTTGACTTTTAGATTTCAAGTATTTCAAGATGGCCGCCATATAAAATAAATTTGTTTAGGACAGAACTATATTAAATTAAATACTTGCGCCGCCCAACAAAACACCGCAGGCACAACGACCGCGGGCTGCTTTAGCAGCCCGCGCACTACGCAACCACTAGTTTGGAATATAAAGACGCAATGGTGTTGGTCAGTATACTTGCCCCGTAGCATAACGACATAACACATTACAGATTAAAAATAAAAATTAACAAGTTTGACGCAAAACGTAGTCAGATATCAATGTATAATAATTTATGCAACATTCGCTACAAAGCGGAAGTGGAATTATCAGGTACATTTCATAACGTTGAAGTCAAAAACTAAATGTGGAGACACAAAAATAAAAAGAAGGGTACTTTATGTATTAAATTCCCAAAGCATTCGTATTCGTAGCATTCGACAAGTGGTTCATTACCGGCGGGCGGGTATAGTGACGTCACGAGCTGTACAGAGTGCACGGATCTGAATATCAAACACAATGGCGCGGGCACATTAGTGAACCCGCTGTAGATGCCGGGGCCAGGCCTTAACAAAGGCACCGAGCACCGAATCATTTTGTGAACGCATTCCGGAATAAAACGTACATTGTAACGTATACCAGCGTATAAAATGAGGCCACGCAATTGTAATATTTTACTCCTTTCATAGATAATAATAAAAATGATGAAAAGCACGTATGTATGAAAAATATATTGTTTATCTTTTGTTGATAAACGAAATTATTACATTTTGTAGCATTGTGTCATAATTATGAACAAATGATATCAGAATCAAAGAATTTCTATGATTTAAAGGTAATGTGGCCCGCAATTTCTGAACCCCTTGCAATTCCATTATATATTAATTTATTTTTGTTTCTAATCCATCAAACGTATCCTTTAATCCGCATTAACATAGTAATTTTTACCGTGTGAAGGAGCGGGCGTCGGGGCAAGTTGGCAATCACATTATGATGTCAAAGCGGAGTCGGAGGGAGTCTTTTCGGCGTGTTGTAATGAACAGGCATAATTTATGCCATTTGTAGCCATCGGAGACCAGAACCAGACCGGCCGGCGCTAGGCAGTGCAGTATGGTGCAAGTCACAGGATGAAGCGGGTAGCCGTCGGAGACCAGAACCACACCGGCCGGCGCGGCGCTAGGCAGTGTAGTGCAGTGCAAGTCAAAGGATGAAGCGGCTAGCCGTCGGAGACCAGAACCAGACCGGCCGGTGCTAGGCAGTGTAGTGCAGTGCAAGTCACAGGATGAAGAGGATTTGTAGTCAACTAGCGGGGCAGCAGACAAAAATATTCAAAAATTATATTTACTTATTAAATTTTAGAAAATTTGTGACTCTCGCACAATATCTGGGATACTATGTGTACATACAGCGATATAATAATTGGTGTATTCTGAAAAAAAAATTGAAGAGAAATTGCGAATAACGGCCACCTACAGCATTTTTTCTTGCTGTTACTACAAGAACTAAGAATCACTAATTCGTAAGGTTCAAAATGATTTAAATAAATATTACTGAAGTCTGTTCGGCCAGATTTTCGATTCATTGTGTTTTTAGTAAATTATGCTTCTTTTTTTAATGAGGGGGGCGCCACTTACTTTCTATAGTCACTTTAACGTCAAAATTATGCGGCAAGCAGAAGAATATGTTGGAAAACGGACATGGAAGAAAACTTATTACATCAGCAGATGCAGAAAGCCCGGCAAAGTGTTACAGATGAAACCGAAAGATGGACCGATGGATGGAGAAACATAAGATAGAATGCAGAAGAAGATATAACACTATGTAACTTACATCTACAAAATGCACGATATAACATACTTTGCTTGTAGTTTACACCACACCACAACGGTAACAAGTCAAATTGGTAACGAATTCCCTGAGTAACGTTATAGACGCGGAAATGAATAGCCGCTGCCATTCGAGTGCGGGAATCCCCCGCAGCCCCGTACCACCGTACACCGCATGCGAGCGGCCGAGCGCGACTAGAGGGGGGGGGGGGGGGAGTCGATATTAAAATTGATTTCACAGCGCTTTATTGCAGCGAACTTTTGAACGCCGATTGTTCGTTTTGTTGCCCTGAAAAATGGCCGCAGTAAAAATTGTTTGGTTTCCGAATTTGGCTGTGCGCTGCGAGCTACAGAGCGCGCAGTAGTCGTGAAACGTTTATGACGATATTAAAATTCATGGATGTAATCCTCTTGGAGGCTTTTGTTTTAGTCCGCTTGTCCCGAACCGTGTTGGGGGACTTAGCCGCCGCCTTCTTTGAGGTCGGTTTCTGTTATTAAAGATTATGCTCTGCTTTTACATTTTATGATTTCAATTCAAGCTATATTAAAACCACTTTGTTTAAAACATGAAGTAATGGAACCGAAAAGTTGAAACCAACGACTACGATATGAACTATAGCAGAAATTTGTATGTATGCGGTCTAGATTTCACCTTCACTTCCTTGGGGTCTACCCACCGTCAAGTATTTTTTCTAATTAGAATCAAGACCCATAAAACGTAATAAATTGAATATTTATCATTTAAGCATCAATGTTTTTGGCTTGTGGATGCTTGACATGACAGTACATATTTTTTTGACAAAGTCGTGTTCAAGTCGTGTTGCACAATCTATCTGCTCATTTGTCAAACAGAAACGAGTTACTTGAAACTTGCCTTTGCGTATCAGTTAAAAAAAAAGACTTTATAATGCTCGTGTTTTGAAAAATATGTCGCACATTTTTTTTCCCTATAAGAGGAATATGTCTGCGGGCCACCGAATTTGTTGCGGTCGACGTCTTTGCCACCCCTGAACTATACTTTATACACCTAATTTGTTTATTTTTATTTATTTTATTTTTTATTTATTCAGAATACCTACAGCTGGATTACAATAACTTATATATAAAAATATATCAACATATGTATATGATTGTGTATGAATAGTAATAAATTTAATAAAATACGTAATTAACTTACTCTCAAAAATTTCTTTTGCGATTTGCTATCAGCGCATTTGGCGAACGCAACAAGGATTGATTTACAACAAACCCAGTTTCCCTTTACCCCCTCGTCCTGCTCAGCCCCGCTCTCCCCTCAGTGGAACCTCAAAGGAGCACTCGGTTTGATACCGCTTTGACCGTTCTTGCGGCGATATTTTATAAGAACATTGTTTTCAAAGGGCTACTAAGAAAATAAAATCGTTTCTTCTAAGTTTAACTACTCAAGCTCTGTGAAAAAAGTGTTTTTAATTTCTTGTACAAATGAATAGGTATACAAACTGGTTTCTGACAACGACAACCCATCACTACTATCACTATAACAACTTAGATTTTGTCACACGCGGCAAAAACTGTTCGCCGTTGACTATAGCTCTAGCTGTTACTTTTCCGGTTAAATTCTATGTAAGGAGAAATAATTACATTACATTTGCAAGAGTTAATAATAATATGATTATTTTTATTAAGGGATCCCCGTGCACGCCAGCGCCCTCACCAGGTAAAAAATCATTACTCACTGAAAATGCAACTAATCGAAAATCCGGTAAATCAGATTGAAATATAGGTACCGAAGTTTATTTTAAGCATTATAAATTAGTAATTAAATTGTTAATGGCAGTTACAGTTAGCAAAACTGCTAAAAGTGGGCGTATTTGGCAAATTTTCTATCTGTTACTACAACGAACTATAAACTTAAACTTTATGAGGTTCTTAACCTAACCTTCATTGCTTTTAACCTCAATCTGATCTACCGGATTTTCGATTGATTGTGCTTTCAGTGAATGATGTTTTTTTGACTGATGATGGCGCGACTTAGCCCAGGGGAGCCCCTTAAATACAATACTACAAACAAACTGCGAAGTTACTTCTCAAAGTTGGCGAAGTCTGGAGGAACTCTCAGAAATATCACTCCATCTCCGGAAGTTCCGACTCTCTACATACTAATGATCCCTGCCGTTGTTACAGAGAGGGCAAAAAGTTATGACGCTCATTTTATTAGCAAGCATTTATTTTCTTGAGAAGCTAGAATACTCTTCATTTAATTCAAAAGTTAAAATCTTTGAAATTAGAAAGACAAAAACTCGAATACTTTCTAATGGTCTTCATCTTGAGGATTACGTGCCTATAGCTGCTGGTGCTAGCTGTAAGCTCTACCTCAGTTTGCAATTACGAAGCTCTTCGCAGAGAAATTAATTAATGAATGCAGGCAGCTTAAGGAGAGCCCCTCATTCTACTTAACAAGCGGAGTAGTTCGCAGAGTAAAGGCAAAATCATAGCATATTGAAAGCCCGAGGCAAAACTTCGCTTAAAGCTACCCACCGATATTGTTTTAACTTCCCCTCGATAGTAATTTTCAATCATTTATTAGAATATTTTGTAGTAACACAGTATTATTTAAAGGCAAGTCGCTTAAGCGTGAAAAGAAATAGTGATGTTAAAGAAAATGGTAAGCCATTCCACAACGGAAATGATACACTTTTTGCACAACGTTTCCCCGAGACTGGGTCAACGGAAGCTGGCCGCGACTCTGCCGTAGATTTAAAAAATGCACCCTACATAGATGAAAAATTGGCCAGAGATGTTACAGTTAGAAAAGTTGAGATGAGATAAAGCGTTTTTGGTAGCAAAAATTAAGCGGAAGCCCCGGGGCGGGGCGCGGCGGGGGAGGAAGATAATGAGGGCTACTACACCCCTTATATTATTTTATCCACATTTTTCCCATATTTTTTATGATCGTTGGGTGGTGGCCAAATACAAAAAAGTTAGACGAGAAATATGAATGCGGAAGGAAAGAGATCGTTAACACAATAGTATATTATACAGAGAGCACGTAATGGTTGCCTTACGGACGTACGGGCTTTGCTTGGAATTTACGTTAATTTCGCTGATTATCTTTTAATCACATATTACGTATTTAGGTTTTATTATTATGCGCGATAATTTATTGATTAATCTTATAAGATTGTATTCTTTTTTGAGCAATAACATTTGGAAGGGAATGTTATCGTACTTAGTTTCGTTAAACAACATGTATTTTTGATTATTATACGTTCTCATGTTTAGAAGACTGTTAATAGATAATATTACGTAGTATATTATATTACTCCATGATCTTCTTCTTCTGCCTAGCGTTTTCCCGACCTGAAGCTGGGGTCCGATTTCCGCTTTTTCTACTCCACTTTGCCCGGTCTTTAGCATCCACTGGTGTGAGATCGTTCTCCTCCATGTCCGCTTTTACGACGTCAAGCCAGCGGTTCTTTGGTCTGCCGCGTGATCTAGGGCCTTGGACAGTGATCTCGAGGCATCTCCTTCCGACGTAGTCTGGCGGTCTGCGACTTAAATGCCCATACCATCGAATATGACTTTCATGCAGCTTATCTGCTACGTCGCGGACTCCAAGGCTGCCACGGATGTGCTCGTTACGAATACGATCTAATCTCGTAACGCCGCACATCCATCGCAACATCTTCATCTCCGCGACGTGAAGCTGCTGGACATGTCTTCCAAGGACAGGCCAGGTCTCGCTCCCGTATAGTAGGACTGGTCGGATGATACACTTGTACACAAGGCCCTAAAGCTTTACTGGTATTCTGCGGATATTATTTTAATATTTACTGCACAGAATATTTTTTAAAAATTCTTTTTAAATTAACTCTGCCTTTTAAAAGTTCTTTCAACAAATAAATCAAGTTTTGAATGTAATATAGGTAAGTAGCAAAGTTGCTTTCACTTGAAGATTTTCTAAAGCAAAGAGTTTGAAACCTCCGCAAACTTCACTGAAGGAAACTGTAAACACCTTGTTTACGGAGCAATAATAAACCGCTAACAAAGCGCTACACGCCTCCATTATTTATACACACAGAAATTTGAAAAAGGTAAGAAAATCGTCTGGTTTTATATCCTGCTGCTTTGTCGCACATTTTCAGGTGATTCAATATAAATTAGTGGCCGATTTTTGTGCAATAACTTGATTATTTTTCTCTACCCCGCTGAGCTCTTATTGGCGTCAAATCTCAAGACATAATACTAATCACTACATAGTATAAAGCAAAGTCGCTTTCTCTGTCCCTATATACCTATGTATGCATAAATCTTTAAAACTACGTATCGGATTTTGATGCGGTTTATTTTAATGGATAGAGTGATTCAAGAGGAAGGTTTATATGAATAATATGGTAGAGAAACACTGATAACTTCCGTGCGAAGCCGGGGCAGGTCGCTAGTTCTATTATAATTCTTAGTAGCGCTGTCCCTTTCTTAAGTTAGACATAAGAATAGGGTAACAACATGGGTAACAAACATACGAGGGGCGGCTGATATAAAATCTACTTTGTTGAAGATAGTTTTGAAAATCGAACTGGCCATTGCAAAATCATATTCTATATTTATTCCTTTTTCAAAATTATGACGCTTATTTTTTTTCGCTTGCTTTTGTTTTTTTGGCGCGGCTTTGATTTCACCATGTCGAAAGAAAATTGCAAAATGATGAAATTTGAGCATCGAGCAGTGATTAAATTCCTAAGTAAAGAAGGAAATACGCCTACGCAGATCAGAGAGCGCATGTTAAAGGTGTTTGGTGATTCAAGTCCTTCTGAATTCGTCATAAAGTTTTGGTCGAAGCAATTTAAACATGGCCGTGAGAGCCTAGAAGACGACACACGTAGTGGAAGGCCAATTTCTGCTGTTACCGCAGATAATGTTGAAAAGGTGAAGACCTGATTCTTGCAGATCGGCGAATCAAGCAGTGGGAGATAGCCAGAGATGTGGGCATTAGCAATGAACGAGTTCATGAAATTATTCACGAACATTTGGGCATGTCCAAGGTGAGCGCGCGTTGGGTCCCTAGAATGTTGATACCCTTTGACAAACAAAGGCGAGTAGAATGTTGTAAGGCATTTCTAGACCTGGTCAAAGGTAAAGAAGAAGAGACTATCTCTCAAATTGTGACCTGTGATGAAACTTGGATTCGCCAGTGGGATCCGGAAAGCAAACAAGAGTCAATGCAATGGAAATTTAAAGGAGAAAAGCCGCCAAGGAAGTTCAAGGTTCGGCCGTCAGCTGGAAAACTAATGGCTACCGAATTTTGGGATGTCGAAGGGATTTTGATGATAGATTATTTGCCTAAAAATACAACAATGAATGCTGAATATTATGCAAACTTGCTTGACCAGCTTCGTGAACAAATCAAAGAAAAACGGAGAGGCAAACTCAGCAAAGGTGTTCTGATTTTACAAGACAATGCTCCTGTACACACAGCCTTAACGGCGAGGTCAGCCCTGAGCAAAAACGGCTTCACAGAAATTAACCATCCACCTTATAGTCCAGATCTGGCTCCCTGTGACTATTTCTTATTCAAAGATTTAAAGAAAAAATTGAGGGGTCGCAGATTTTCGACGGACGAAGAAATGAAAGAGGCTGTGACTGACCATTTTGACGAGCAAAATAAAAATTACTATTATAACGGCATGATTTCACTTATTTGAAAATGTCATAAGTGTATTTCACTTGCAGGAGACTATATAGAAAAATAAAAAATAAACTAGCCATCAAAGTCTTTTCTTTCATAGTTAGGTAGATTACTTATCAGCCACCCCTCGTAGGTAGCAAATAAACACATGACTTTGACATTTAAAATTTGACGAAAGACGATTTATATACGAACTAAGTATAGAGCATGCTCTCTTATTTTACGTCACGTAAGCAGTTTCTTTTTCTGTAGGATTTGGCAGCATTAATTTATATTATTATAATTATAATTTATTTAATTTATTTCTTCCATGCTGGCCTGGGAGCGAGAGAAAAACATAGAATGTGCCAGCTGTATTTCCTCCCGGGCATGCTGTAAAAGCCAGCTAAGGGATCCGAGGGTTACAGTAATAACCCTCAAAACTTTGTCAGACGTGGTGGATCGACCTTTGTTTAAATCGTTTACGCTCTGCCTACCCCATTAGGAACAAAGGCGTGATTATAAGTATGTAATTTGTAGTCTAATAAATATAATTTCTGCATGCAATTTTACCGAACTGTAACAAAGAATTTGTCTCGCAAACATTTTTCTTGCAAACAATAATTGTTTTTGCAATAACTTTCGTAAGAGTGCTAATAGTCGTATAAAAAACACGTTGTTTTTTGTCGCCTCACTCGTGATAATCGCGCGGGTTACGTCGGTGAGGGGGGAAGTGAGGGGAAGCCCGGGAGACGTGATTTATCCGCGCGTATGTGCATCGTAAATCGTTTACTCGAGGCCGGTAATGTGAGAGCCCTCCGACGCACAGACTGGCGACGTGTAGGTGCCCTGGAAACCAAGAAGGGTGAAAAATCTTCTTTATTTAATTAAATTTAACTATTAGTATCTATATAAATTTTTGCTAGCCAAATTTAAATTGGGTATCGCTATAGTGGCACTATAGCGATACCCAAAAAAAAACTTAAAAAAACTATAGCGATACCCAAAAAAAAACTTAAAAAAAACTTAAGCGTCCCAGTTACCTATTTTAGTGAATGTATTTTTTTTATGTTGTATTTATCTAAAAATGTATAGAAATAGTTTGCAGAAATCAGCACAAATATAAATTATGTTCTCAATTTTGCCCAACAAGTAATTCATAATATCTGCTCCGTACTTTTTCTACATCACTAAGGGCCGTATTAATAAATATCACTTGAGACTGACAGCTAGTTTGAGTTTGTTTGTTTTATGAAAAATGACATTTCAGTACAATATGACCTGTCAAATCCATGCTTGATAACTCTCAACCTTGAGATAGTTTTAAAAATACAAGCCGTATACGTATAATTGTTTTATTTTTATAGTGTAATATTCAGATTTAATTTTAGTATGTCTACGATGCAGTGATCTGTGTAAGTGCGTAGTAAAGAAAGCGTTTTATTACATCCCCTTCATAACGCGTTTACCGTCGCCGGCTGCGCTCAGACCGCTCAGCTTACACTCGCCAACGAGGGCATATGCACATACTGTGGATAGTGATGATAGTAAATTGGATACCATAAGAAATTTACTGGGTACGTCATCATCATAGAAGAAAATGTCGTCAATGATTGTCAAGTTACAGATGGGGCTTAGTATTAGGCCGCGCGGGTATGACAAACACAATTTATGATTTGTAGTTTTTACACTTACCGAAAAAAAAATACACCGTCATTGTTACGCGATAGCATTTTAAGTGAATGCCAATTTGATTTATTTCATTTTAATTATATTTTATTTAAAAAATCAGACTTATTTATATTTACAATAATAATTAGTCAGCCCGTTTCTATCGTATGTTTACACAGTCCACACTGCCCCAGAAGCATGCTCTTTCCTGTTTATTGGATTACTTTGTTTACAATCAAATTACCCCATATCCGTTTTTCCCCAACCTACCCATTCCGTCATTACAACCGGCCTTTGAGCTATATTCGAGACTCGCGCCTTATAAAAATATTGCCTTTGAAAATTATACTTTTGTCGGATCTTCTGGGAAAAGTTTGATAAAGTAAAGTTATCTTGACAAGACTGTCCTTTTGAGAAATTTGTGTCAATAAAAGTTTCTTTTGGCGATAATTCTGAACACCGAATTTCAATTGCTTTGTGTATTACAGAAATTTTCTTTTTACTATCTGAAATTCTTTTTCAGAAATAAAAAAAAAACATTTTCTTCATGTAAAACTTTTATACTATTGAACAAAAAACATACCATTCGCTATTTTAAATCAGTTCATAAAGGGAGGACCACATTGCACCCCTGGGACCTATCGTACTTTTCTCGATTGCTTTTTAATTCTAAATTACGCGGTCATTGACTGGGTTTTGTTTGAAAGGTTAGACATCAATTTAACATTGGATAATGTTTTAATATTACTTTAAAAACATATTACTTTACTGCTTTTCAAAAAACATTATTAATTATTATGCATTCTCAAAGTGAAACCTCCCTTGAAAGGTTCCCCCTTTCGAGAAGTAATGTGCCAGTGTATTTTGAGCCGTCAAAAGAATAAGAATGACAGCGATGGTATCGTCCGGGTCCGCGTCTCGCGCCATTAATACCGCTCACAAACATTGTTTGCACAGGATCGCCGCGATTTATCGTCCTACCCCCTCCCCCCCGCACTTACCCCCGAAGTCCCCCCAAACCGACCCTGAGCCCTTCCCGAAAGGTCGTTATACAAAAAAATTAAACTTCCCTAAGTGGCACAGTTAGGGAGAAAAATCTGTTCGGTTGGAGCACGTAGAGTAGCATTGGGCGTTGTTAGCAAGTTTAGATTTGGATTGCTTTTAAACCTTTGTTGTTTGTGTTTTATTTGGGCACTGAGCTAAATTATTACTGAGAAAATTTGAAAATCTTTTGCGGTTTGTTTTTTGTAAGGAAAAATTCCTGGAGCAATCATTCCATTACTTCGAAATGAAGCTTATCTCAGTGTAATGCGCACTTTAATAATCAGCGAACTATATAGTATAAAACATAGTCGCTTACCCTGTCCCTATATCCCTATGTATGCTTAGATCTTTAAAACTACGCAACGGATTTTGATGCGGTTTCTTTTAGTGATTAGAGTGATTCAAGAGGAAGGTTTATATGTATAGTACATGCATAATATAGTAGAAAAATACTGATAATTACCGTGCGAACCGGGGCGGGTCGCTAGTTAAAAATAAATATGTGATCTCGATGATATGATATGACCACGATATGACCTACATAAGATCAGGACATTTTTTTACCCTTTTTATTTAAATACCATTTAATGAATAAATATTTTTAAATTCCTATAAAATATCGACGTCATAAGAATTATTGAAATTAAAAATCGTGATTCAGAACAAGAGATGCAACCACTGTAACTACTATTAAAATTCCAACAACTTCAACAAGCATTGGATGATGCTTGATGAAGAACATGACAAAGAAAAATAAAACACTCACACACAAAGAATTGAGGAAAAAGTCAGCGAATTGTTTTTCAATTCAGTGAGTGGCAAAGCGGCGTTACGTGAGTCGCGTTCAGAGCAGGACACTAAACGGTCGAGGGGCGTCTTAATAAAACCCAGTAATGAAAGTGGACAGATTTACGAGCCCCAGCGAGCTGCCCCGAGCTGCTTCGAGCTGGCCGCGGCCGGACTGATCCGGTTTAATCCGCTTGAAGCCGGTTTCAGGATCTAACTGGACCCTCTTATGGTGACATAGGTGCCCTAGCCTAGTATTTAAGGTGTTCCGTCTCCACAACAGACAGAATAAAATAATAGAAAGATAATGTCAATTTGGAACTAATATAAAAACATTTTTGGTATAAGGGGGACGCTGAGGATCTTTTTTTTTTCATATAGTGTTGTGATAAACGCAACTAATATTTATTATTCCTTGACTATGTACCCTACACATATATAATTAATTTCTACATCAGTGCAGTATATCCTCAAATAAAAACAATCTCCTTTTTAAACACTTTTATTAAGTAGCGCAATATAAAATTCAAAATGTTGAAAAGGCTAATTGCGATTTTTTCTTTAAAATAGCCAATAGTTTATTCGTCTAGACACATTTCTTTTATTTAACGCCTTGAATTCTAGTAGCACTTATCGGAGTAAATCATCATTATGTTTTGAATTACTTTAAAGCTCATACATTTTATAGTAAAAGATAAGAGTGTGTCGAATTTAAAAGAATATCATGCATTTTTATAGTTTTATATTTTAAGCTCAAACACCCTCAAATTTAAATTGTATCAGTAAGATATTTGTATAATTTTGTTTCTTTTTCTTTATTTTTTCTAAACTTTTTACTGAATATTTCAAACAGTGATACACTTCGATCATTATGTACATCTCTTTTGCAGAACACTATCTCTTAAGTCACAGGTTCTCCTAGTTTAAGAGATAGGGTTTGACTAATGCATACTATTATATCCAATATATAGTTTAAGCTCACTATTCTTGTAACAATATCTGTACTTTTTTGGAAATAAATTATTATTATAGTTCGTGTCTATAATACAGTTCTTAAAGGACGGTATCAAAACTGCGAGTAAATGAGCGACCTGCGTTTAGCAGCTACGCCGTAGGCTATATTATCTACGTGAGCTCGCTACGGGCTACGGGTTTCGTAGCGCTTGGCTACGAAGACGTGAGACGTTTGCCTAAATGAGTGCTCTCCGTCCTCAAAGAGCATACAAGAGCGGGAACTAGGTGGGACGCGGGATAAGATTCGGTGGGAGCTGTATTTTTGAATCACTCGAATCGATTTCGCATACGAAAGACTAACATTCGCATGGTAAATAGTTACAAATCCTAAAAAAAAAACCTCTTTCGTATGTTTCAAAAATACGGTACGGGACAGGTAGAGCATCAAAATGTAAGGGAAACCGGTATCACTAATTTCTTACGTAGAACTAAGATTATTTTACTTAATAAATTTTGTAAAATACAAATACAAATCACTTTATTTCCACAAAACACATTACAAAAAATAAAAAAAAACACAATCAAGAATAACATAACAAACAGGACAGTAACAGTACAAACATGTAAACCTTAAATCTTTTTCCATGCTGGACTGGGAGCGAAAGACAAAACATAGAATGTGCAAGCTGCATTACCTCCCAGGCATACTGTAAAAACCAGCTAAGGGATCCGAGGGTTTCAGTATATTGCAATTTAGGCGATGGGCTGATAACCTATCACTACAGCAATATACCTAAAAATCTATATAAATATATACTTTATTGCATAAACACAAAAGAAATGTAATTTACAAATATCTGCGTAAGGGCGAACTTATCTCTATGAAGAGATCTCTTCCAGCCAACCCAAGGTTAGTGCGAGAAAGTGAATAATTATATATTAAATAACCCTCAAAACTTTGTCAGACGTGGCGTAGCGACCTTTGTTTAGGTGGTTTACGCTCTGCCTACCCCATTTCGAATAAAGGCGTGATTATAAGTATGTATGTATGTTAAATTTAAGATAAATTATTTTAATTTAATTTGATTAAACCTAGGCTACCTTTTACCACGAGCAAACATTTGTTCTTGTGGATAAAGTAATGGTGCATTTTAACTTATAACGAATACCGGTTATCAAAATAGTAGATTTTATGCCGAGTGCATAAAGCAAGTCATTATTATCCGAGATCGTTATATGCCCAGATGAAGAAGTCGAGGATAAAAATGATTTGTGCACGAGTTATAAACTTTGCTTTTCACTTCGATTGCGAGAAAATAAAACAGTAACATAACATACTAACATTTATTTAATTAAAATTCAAAGTAAGATTTCACAGCTTCTTTCCCGCTACTTTACTTTTTTTAATTTTTGTGCATGATTTTCGGGCAAAGAATAAAATATATACAGCCTACTCTTAAATTATTTTGGAATATTGTTTTTTTTAGTGATGAATATGTCTTGATATTTAGTTACTTTTTCGTATTATCTTATTATAAACCAAAAATGCAAATAGGGAACGATATATTATAAATTAGCAAGTTTTATCCGTGCACAATTTATTATGTTTGGCTGCATGGCCTAAATGGTCACTGCCTTAGTATAGATACATTTAAAAAGCTACTTTTTTGCCCTTGTACATAAAGTTCAACTTTATGTCGCCTAGATTCTGCATAAAGTAGTACTTTTTCGAGCATGAGAAGTGAAAAAGTTTTTTTTAAATCTGATTCAGATATTTCGCTTCCTCCTGAGTCTTAGCCCCTTGGCGTCATGAAATTTGATGTGTAATTATCAACAGACCGCACTTCGGTCGACGCGTTCACAACGGGTTCAGGAATTCAGACTAATCTCAAAACACAATTGAGGCGTTTATCTTGAGAGCATGATTAGTATTAATACCATACATACATACATATAATTACGCCTTTATCCCTAATGGGGTAGGCAGAGCGTAAACGACCTAAACATAGGTCGTTCCGCCCCATCTGACAGAGTTTTAAAGGGTTATTTAAGATAGATGTGTAGGTATATTGCTGTAGTCTTCTTCTGTCGAGTGGGTATCGTGTCTATCGACCCGATGAACCCTGGTGTCAGAGTTTTTAAACCGCCTAGTAGCACAACTATCAGGCCTCTGACATGGTTTGAGTAACAACCACTATCAAAGACAGCGACCGGGACCGACGGCTTAACGTGCCCTCCGAAGCACGAAATCTTTTTCTTTTTTTTTTTCGGACAATCAGGTGATTCAGCCTGCTATGTCCTAACCAAACTGGGGAAAAATTCACAAAGTGATAAATTCTCAAATATGTGATTCCCCCCTGGGAATCGAACCTAGGACCTCCGGATCAGGAGTCCATGGTACTATCCACTAGACCACGGAGGCAGTTAATTGCTGTAGTGACAGGTTGTCAGCCCATTGCCTAAATTGCAATATACAGAAACCCTCGGATCCTTTAGCAAGCTTCTACAGCATGCCCATGAGGAAATGTAGCTGTCACATTCTATGTTTTTCTCTCTCTCCCAATCCAGCATATTATGGTACAATTACCTTTTATTCTTAATCTTAATCTCCAGTAGGTTATTAATAAATACCGGAAAGTTACTAATAACTAATTTTTATATCCTATTTAATAAACAAATTCATAATAAGACGCAATTTTCTAAGTTCCCATTTCTAGATTCTTGCTCCAAAGTCAGCCAAATTACCAGAACCGTTCACCGAATCTCCATTGTATCGTGTACGTAATAATATAATGTCGCATGTAACATGTGTATTTAGCCATTGTACTTAAAGTGAGTAGAGGCCGGCGTGTGCAAACAGTGTGTGATGTATGTCGACGTTACTAGGTCTTAGCTCAGACTAAACAATAAGGTAGACCAAGCATGACTAGCTCTGACAGAAGCAGCAGCAGCAGTGAGACCAGAGTCAAGTATGTATCTTTAACTAGACAGGCAAAATTTCGACAAATGTATCAGCCGTTTTCGTAACAATCATTATTAGTTTTCGAGAGCCTTTCATTTACAGAGTTTGTTTTTGCTCCAGTGAAAGTTTATATCCAAAAATATTAGATGCTTCTACCAGTTTTTATATTCTTCTTCTGTCGAGTGGGTATCGAGTCTATCGACCCGATGAACCCTGGTGTCAGAGTTTTAAAACCGCCTAGTAGCACAACTATCAGGCCTCTGACATGGTTTGATTATTGAGTTTTTATATTATTTATAGTATTGGCATTCCAACAAATTACTTATACCTACACCCCAAGAAGGTAGAATAGCTGTTTATATGTTTGTGTGTGTTCTTTTCTATAAATTACTTGAGCCCTACTTAGCTCACTTGCAGTAGTCTGTCTACCTTGTTCCTTGCTCTGAATTGTTTTGAGATTGAGATCTGCTCGGAACTGTCTCCGGGGAATGTAGGTTAAACGTCATTCTCTATGTTACACTACAGCACAGGATCAGAATATATAACAGTACAGGTATATCATCATCTCCCTAGCCTTATCTCACGGGGTCGGCTTCCTAATCTAGGGGATTGAACGAGGGTACTGGTTTTTACACAGAGCGACTGCCATCTGACCTCCGCAACCCAGAAGGGAAACCAGACCCAATCCCAGATTGGGTCAGAGTTTTCAAGCCGCCAATGCTTAGCACTGGCCTCTGATATGGCTTAACGACTAATATCTACGGTATTAAACGATATAAACTGGGACCAACGGCTTAAAGTGCCTTCCGAAGCACGGAAAAAGCACCGAATAAACGTACATATGAAATTCGAAAACCGAAAAACACATTGGTACGTGGTAGGGTTCGAACCACGACCCCCCGCTGAGGAGGCAGCGGCCCTATCCACTACACCATCGGGCTCTCTATAACAGTACAGGTATATATAAAGAAGCAATTTGAACCGTCTGACGTGATAATTTTTATCTATATTTTGTGAAAGCAACTTTCAATCAATGATTATTTTAGGTTGGTAAACCCCCGTAGTGTAGGTATTGAAATTGAAACACTGGATTGTCAAAAAATCCTTGAAATGCCGTCAACATTTTGTCAACTCTGTAAAGGATGCAGGCGCAATTTTATGTACCAGAACATTTACATATTTTGATCTAAAACGACCTGCAATCACTCTTGTTGCAATTGCTTCTGGCTGCAGTAATGGCGCAATACATGTTACTATCACATTATTCTGTTCCCTGTGCTGCAGCGACAAGATTTGCGAGCGGCGGCGTCCCGGCTGGTCCCTTACACCGCCATACAGTGCAGCCAAGTACAGCCTAGCGCCATACAGATCGCAGTTACAGCAGCGTCGCGTCGTTAAGGAAGCGGCACGACACGCGGAGTTAGCCCTCTGATTGATGGGTTTGACTCCCGTCCCGCCACCGCATGCGAGCCATATCGCAGTGTCGGATTTAGAGCTATTTGTAATATGGTACTAAAATCTGCATAGATGATTGTGATCGTCATAGACTGCATAGTACAGCCACAATTATTTGAAAGAGAATATTTACTTGCTGTATATTTCTTATTCAATCAGAAAAACATGCGGTCGATGCCGCTGCTTTTAGCTATACTATCCTCTTACTTCCATGCTGGCCTGGGAGCGAGAGAAAAACAGAGAATGTGCCAGCTGCATTTCCTCCTGGGCATGCTGTAAAAACCAGGAAAGGGATCCGAGGGTTTCTGTATATTGCAATCTAGGCGATGGGCTGACAACCTGTCACTACAGCAATATACCTACAATAATATTAATAATAAAGCTTTTTATTTGATTCCTTACATATCGTAAAATTACAATTCAATAATGCAAACAATAAACTTATTATTTAATCATGCAGTATATTTGTACATTCTAATTAATTGCTTATTACAGATTTGATTTATTTTATTAATTAATATAATAGATATAGCGTTTTTTAATAATTACAATATATGTTTAGCATGCATTTTATTATAATTAAATAAATTTTGAACATACATAGTTTTTAATAATAATTTCTTTATCTTCATTTATTTACTTATTTATTCGTTTTTATTGTTATCTTCTTCAGGTATGTAAGGACCGCCTATTGCGGTAAAAGCCTCCTCCATGCCTTTCCATTTAATGCGATCCCTCGCTAGTCTACTCCAGGTTTTTCAGCAATCTTCATTATGTCGTCGCTCCAGCGTTTCAAAGGCCTACAAATCTTTATATACCTACAAATCTATCTTAAATAACCCTTAAAACTTTATTAGACGTGGCGTAGTACCCCATTAGGGATAAAGGCGTGGTTATATGTATGCATGCATGTATGTATTCTCTCAGTATATTTCATGTGCGACTTCAAATATAAAAATTGTTTAGATTGTTAAAACAGCAACCAGGACGAAGTCACGGACTGCCACGGCTTTAGGTCTGAAACATTTACGAATGATTTTTTATATTTTGTACAGAAATAATACAAGATACGAGTATCAAAGATGGTTAATATGTACTTATATACGTTTCGTAACATAATGTTTGATTTTTGGTTTAAATTCGTATTAATGCTTTACATTATTCTTTTTTCAAGCTTTCAGACTGATGAAACATTTAGTAATTTATTATTTTTAGTACTCGTATAATATTTAACCTCTACAAAGAAAAAAAGCAGATAACGGGCGAGTGAACCGTATCAGTATTATGTTGCTTAAACCAACGAGAGTAACATTCAGAAAAAGTAATCTGAAAATAAAGAATTGAAAGCAATGGCGTACTACTCAATTGAATTGAACTGCTGTTCTTACAGTAAGTAATATAATTCTAAGCTATCAATTAAGGTTCTGCTTTTTGACCGTAAATATTTTTGAGCTGGCGATATTGAAACGAATGATCTAAGAAATACATTTTACAGGATTTCAATAACCAGCCTGAATCGTTGCAACGTTCACTCTCTGACATATTTTAATCTGTTCGCGAGTGATCATTCATATTTAATTCCTTTCAGAGCATCTACCAACTCGCCCCGAGTTCCTCGTTTACACAGACTATCAACGTGGAATATGAATTTATTTTAGCAAGATTTCTCATTTTTTGTTACGCTAATGAATTCGTTAATTCACTCAACCTTCATTTTAATTAAGTTACGGCGCATTCATACAAGTTGAACGAATAAAATTTACTTTTACATTTTAGAGTGGAGGAAATAAGGAAGTTCTCTTTTTGTATTTGCGTAGCGACAAGGGCCCTTGTGGGTTTTCCTCGGTTGGTTGATATTGTGGTAATAGGAAGTGGTCCGTGATTGTTTCCCTTCAATACGAGGAGAGATCCCGCGGGAATGTTCCGTCGGTCGTGTGTTTGTCCGCAGGTAGCTTTGCGGGAATATCGGTCTCCAAACAGACTTAAAGTAAATTGTGTATCGATTCTAACCATTGCCATTCTTCAAAAAAATAAGATCACAATAAGAAAGTACGATATTGTTGATTTATTAACTGTGACATTCGTTTTCTTAAACACTTACTTCTAAGTATTTATCTTTATATGAACATCTCATACACAGAACAACAGCAGACTCCAGACACGATAACAATTATTGCTGGCGTGTAGCCTGGAGTGCTTGGAGCAAGTCATCAAAACAACAATTATTCGCAGCCACTTGTCGGGAACTTATAACGACTCCACTCCTCAACTTCACTGTAAGGTCCTTACTTGAAATGGCACTGAAATAGCGACTTCATTCTTGAAGCATAATCTTTTTGACTTACCTTGTAAGTTTATTATTTAATCGTCTTTTTCTAATAACGTGATTTTAATGTTTTGGTCTGCTTACCTATCTAAACAGATCTCTATATATCAGATCTATCTCCTTAAATTGTTTAACTGAAAAGAATAACAATCGAGACCCCCCGTCAGTCCCGTAATCCCCGCGAGCGCATGTAAAATTGTTCAAAGGTTCAATCGAGCTGCTTCCGCTCCCTGCCTGGTCTCCTGGGATCTCTGGCTGCAGGTACTACGCTACCAGGCGCACAGAGAGTGAACCCACAATCCGCAACCAGCTCGATAGTAATCCGATAAATCAATCGCGAGCACTTTCTCCGTTTGTTTGTGTTCCGCGATTGTTGCGCGAGTGATAAGTTGCTCGTATTTATGATCCTTTGGTACGGCTCACATCGTTTGTTATTTATGTTTTATTGTGGTTTGATCTCGTAACTATTCATGATTGAGTTTTTGCGTTTGTTGTGTTCCGTAATTCGTTTTTCCGTCGACGTGTATTGATGGGGTTGAATAATGGTGAATGTTGTTTTCTTTTCGATTCGCATTTTATTTACCGCACTGTGATTCTCTATTATTGCGGAACTACGTTTTAAGTACCTAAGTTTTGCGAATAGTCGAGTAAATAGGCGTGTAGTTTTATGAAAATGTGTAAACTAATCACATTATTCAGAGAAGTCGACCATGTTACTAGATCCGACCGCAAACTTGCCTTCGTCAAAACACCCAGATTATGTATTTGTGTCCGCACTTTCAGCTCCTCCGGCGGAGCGTATTCAATTAAGAGGATTAAACCCTGACCCTTATTATCCTCCTAATAGGAAGCTACGGAACCAACGTTTCTCGTATTTCCTAACAACGTGGAAATAGAATTGTGTGCTCGGCGCTATCTCAACTCCAGTAGTGGTCGGAGTCGCAGTGAGACAGCTAACATCTTGCGCCACTTAGCGACCGGAATATGCAATGACCTGGGACAGCCATTTTGTTGTCGGCTGAGATATTGGGGCTGTTGTACGAAAGTTATTTCTAAATTATTTGCAGTGAGACACACCACGCTTTTCCTTCATTAGCCATCCGAAAGGAGATACTTGTCGCCTCACCGCAATAATAAGCTTGTTTGCATAAAACTGTAACATACTTGTTACTCTTCTCTTCACTGTACCATTACTCTACTTGAACTATTCTACGCGTCTCCGAATGATAAGAAAGCAAATAAAACACCAGTTTTACTCGCAATCGCGAATCAATGGTCCCTAAGTAAAGGGTTCTACAGTGTCTTAAATAAATGAAAGCTAATTAAGAAATTATTTTTGTTTCAGTTAATATATTTTCATTTATGGGGTAGGCTTTTAATTTTAATAGCTTCGTATTCAAAAAAGGTAAAATATTTAATTTGGACAAGTTTCCGCTTTTGGTTCGCTCGCTGATTTAAATTCATGGGATTTTCTTTTTTCTTACTTTGAAAGCTCAATTAGGTTGAAATTCAAGCGCATCAAAGGCCCAGCGGCGGAGTGAAAAAGTTTTAATTATTACCTTTTATTTTAAGTCATCTGAAAGGTTTTAATCTTCGAATTTTTCGCCCTTAAATTAATGGTAATTAAGGAGTCTCTGGCATTTACTAAGAAAATTGTGACTATCCAAAATACATACATACATATAATCACGCCTTTCTCTTTCTTAATGGGGTAAGCAGAGCGAAACCGACCTAAAAAAAGTCGTTCCGCCACGTCTGACAAAGTTTTGAGGGCTATTTAGGATATATTTGTAGGTATTTTGCTGTAGTGACAGGTTGTCAGCCTATCGCCTAAATTGCAATATACTGAAACCCTCGGATCCCTTAGCTGGTTTTGACAGCATGCCCGGGAGAAAATGCAGCTTGCACATTCTACGTTTTTCTTACTCTCCCAGTACAGCATGGAAGAAGAAAAATAACTAGGCTCTTATTCAAATTTAACGTCAGAGGCTTAATAGCTGCGCTACTAGGCGGTTTCAAAACTCTGACACCAGGGCTCATCGTGTCGTTCGACTCGAGAATCCACTCGCTAAGAAGAAGATTCAAATTATATACTAAGTATAAATAACAAGTCTTGTGATTTGTATCTACGTAAAAGATTCCTTAGGTCAAATTATTTTTACAAAAGAATATACGTACATACTTCATTAGACATTACTCCCGCCTAATAACCTCAATAAAAACACGAGCTTTATTCGTACAAACTCAATTTTCCCTAAATAGAAAAATGTTGGTTCCATATGGGCATACCACACGATCCCTAACTCGGGCGATGTAATTTCGAAACAAAAATGTGCCCCGGGCCCCCGCAGGAATTACTGAATAATGTGACATTTGGCAAAAATGAATTTTAATGCCCAACCGTCGTCATAAGGGACGACTCTCTCGTAGCCCCCGGCGACCTCTACCACGATCCTCAGTACTCGTCACACCTCTTCCTTTCTGTTGTATTCCATTGCTTCTACAATACACCTTTATCAAATCCCTGCGATACTGTCGCAGTAATGAATTTTGCTCGATACATAACAGTCTTATGTGTAGATACGTATGAATCTTTTGAGTGCGAGGAACAACGTAGCTTGCTAGCCAATGGTCGTTCCGTTTTGAATTGCTGATTGCCTTTAAATAAGGCCGGCGTGGACCGACTTGTTGCAGGACTCAGTCCGCTTTTTAATGGAAAATGTTGACTTTATGAGACACTGAATGAATAATGAGGCTTTTATTTGCCTATATCTATCTACTCCCTTTGAACGCCTCGGGTTTTAGTACTCTGCTTGCATTTATTATTCAAATAAGACTGTATGTTGTTTCACAATCAAGCCATGGGGAGGTAAATCGCGCAGTTTCCTTTTTGATATTAAAAATTCTGTGATGCAAGGTTTACCTAGTTCCGATATTTCATTAGCGAGCTGCGTTCGGAACTAGGAGAGCATATTATTTTAAGCTTGTGCTATCTTGGGTAACGAGCGCAAGCGGTTGGAGCGGTCGGAGCACGGTTAAGGCGGAGCCGACAAATTTGCTCCCGACCGACTCCCGCCACATTCCGCCGATAGGGTTACCGATTGATGAAATTACAATCGCCGCAGGGTTGCGTTGCGGAGTTTCTCATCAAAGAAGCAGAGGGGTGAACCTCGGGAGATTTTGGGAATGCCAATCAAAATTTTCAGCGTTTTAAATAAAGATCCGCACATTTTATAGTTTATGGAGATTAATATGGGAAGCAGCATTTAGATATAAATTGTTTTTCATTACAAAAGAATAAGAATTTGGTACAAATTTTTAAAGAAACCCTTGTAGATGTTACCATTGGAACATCCACCTCTAATAAAATGGCTGCAGCATGCAACATTCCCATTGGAAACAATATTCACGTCTTGCCACTCTCAGAAATAACTGCCACTATTCGCAAAGAGCACTGAATCGCAAATCTCTCTTCATAACCGCAATGAACGGTTACTGATCGTTAAACCAATCCGACTGATCACTCGAATCAAACCCTCAATGGCCCTCGATTAGTGCTATTACCGCAGCGGCCCCGCAGCCGCCCCGTAGTCGCCCCGCAGCCGCCCCGCATCCCCGCTAAGTCTACGGATTCGAGTGTTTGCGCGTTCTTCAGCACTCCAACACTAATTTCTTTCAAGACCTATCAGACTAAGTGAAGTGCCAATTTTATGAAGTCTCACAAAGAGCGAGTAACTGTCTTACAATTTTAGTTGAAGACTTCAGTTAAGTACTCTTAAGTACTGTTCTTTGTTCTATTCAGTAAGTGAAAATGTTTCTTCGAGAGCAGAAATGATTTGACTTTAAGTATGAATTAGTAAATGATAAAAATGTATTCTTTTATGTTTTCAAAGAAATTTTAGCAGCTTAGACATATCCTTAAATATTTATTTTAAATCCACAGAACAGTTTCTAAGAATCCGTTACTAGTATTGACAGGTACTTTTGTCAAGATATTTAAGTTATTGAATTTATTTAACATCATAATTCCTGAAAAATAAACACGCTATCTCTACGTTAAAAGAATAATTACGAAATGTTCAAATTTTAGCAAGTTGTGAGCTCCAACATAAATAAGACTGCACAACAAACCCACACAGCCAAAAAGCGAGTTGGTTAATAAAATCGAGAACTAACAAACTAGTGGAGTGAGTTTTGAACTAAGCGAGCGCGCGCTGCCGGTCGACCCGACGACGCCCGACGCCTGGGGCCCGGGGCTAGCTGGAGCGATGCACATCACAACATCGCAACCCGACAGACTTGCACAAGCAGCTTACACCAACTCGCGAGTGAGGATTATAAACATTATATCAAAGTAAATAGAATTATCAACGCATGGAAGAAGTACTGGTGTAGAAATAAGGAACAATAGTTCCAAAAAGAACATTCTCTTTCACTAAAGCGTAGACTTATACAATTTATCCAAGCGTCATTTGTCATGTGTGTGTATTCTGCCTGTTCTTATCATGGTCCTTATTTACAGTTTATAAAAAATCTAGGATCCAAGTTTGACAAAAATATATGTGTACGTATAGGGCGTAAATTGGATTGTTGTGCTAGTGTTAAACATGATTTCACCAATTAAAACAAACAACATAAAGGACACGGATCGAAAGTGGTCTATGGATCAACAGCGAAACTGATGATACAGTTAGATAGTAAAACTTCATGTACACTTCTTGGTGGCATCAAAATCAGACCGGACAGTATCGATAAAATAATACTTTACGTGTACTAAAGCATACATATATTTTGCTTTATTCTAGTGGTTTATGAACCAATAGCGAAACCGATGATGCATTAAGGTAGAGATACCTAAACTACACCTTCGTGCGAAGTGGCATCAAAATTAGACCCGGCGGTATTGAGAAAATTAATGCTTTACGATTCATAGGTTCTTGCTAAATACTAAAGTAATCTTAACACTAACACGAACTCAGTTGTCTTATTCTCAAAACTACTGGGTCCGATTTTGATGGCACTCTGCACCAAGGTGCAGTCGACGTACTCCTTCATAAATACAATAAGAGTTTCGCTATTGGTTCATACACCACTTCCCAATCAATTTAGCCGTCTTGATTTTGATTGAAGCATCATAAAAATTTAATAATAATAAACGATATCGTAACGAGAACAGCAGTTAGGCGACGGTGATATCGTGTTTAGAGAGAGCGGGCGCCTTGCCTCGTCAATGCTGATAAAAGTGTATAAAGTATTTCACGGCGGATTTTATGATCGGTAGAGACATCTTTTTCAAATTATGATACCCAGTTTATAAAATCTTGGACATCAAACGGCGTAGCAAAATTTCTATTTTGTCAAAGGATTTCTTATTAGCAACTGCAAATCTCTGTAAGTTTAGCAAAAGGGACACGCCGCTGCAAACAAATAAAAATTACAACCGAATGCGGCCGGAATATATAATCATTTTGAGAAAAGTGTCACGACGACTCAAGTCGGCGGCGGTGGCGTGAGATGGGGAACTTAAATCGGGTATTATTCCAGCCGCGTGCCACGCTGAAGCGCGGGTTTGAGGGTTCCACCATAATCGCGACAGAAGCGACGCGGTGAGAAAAATAATAACTTTTTATTAGCATCAGATTGCTTGCTTTGCAACATGTCTTATTCTCAGCGAGCAATGGACACAAGTTAAGCACTCTGCGATGCCTCAATGAATCTACCGATACGCGCTTTTATCTTCCTCATTACCGATCTGAGCGACACAAACAAAACAAATTCTTTCTAAACAATATTGCTTAAACAAGTCCTTAAAAGACTGCGCTTCACTAGATTCTTAATGATTGCTAGTACTATGTTGTTTTTGTTTAAGAAAGTATAGGGACGTAATTAGAGAGGATGATGGTTTTCTTTCACAGACTGCTTTTGCGTATTTTTTCTTAGAGTTCTTTTTTTGGATGAGTAACGAATTACTGCATCCACGGTAACCGCTTACCTATTCATTTTAATATTCACAGAATTATCTAACTGTCTCCTTATCGTCACTCTTGCTTGGTGTGTACCAAAATTTATAAAGTTTCAGCTTGAAATTCAAAACAATGGAACAACATTTAACAGTACAACTATAAAACATGCAAAGCTCTTCATTTATGAACAAAAGCGGCCGCTGTTTCAGCGGTGTTTTTGGTTTACTAAACAATATCCTGTACCGTTGCTAGCGGTAATATTCAGCCGCTGTGCGTTGGTTGCGAGCTGCGAGCATTCAGTAATGAAGCGCTGTAGAGCTGCGTAGTCAGCGCCGGTATAGCAGAACTCTCAAAGCAAGGCTCGTTAAAAATGTTCGGTGTGTTACCCACGCCGGCGTATTCCACCGCACACCGCTATTACCGCCTCATGTTATATTACTCGTTAGTTTCCGCTCTGCATGGACCCTGGTTAAAGTTGAACTACGTTAACCGTTTACCCACTTTACCCAAATGTTTTCATTTCATTTCATTGCAGTTATTTATAAATTACACATTTAATTACACAGACTTAACAGGTTTGCGCCTATAATAATTATGTTTAATACTAAAATAAATTACCTAAGTACATATTTTAAATTTTACAGTCAATATGAACTGCCAGATATTTTTAAATCGATAATGTTAAACTCATAAAACAATTGTCAGATAGATGAATTAGAATATAGTCAGTTTTTAAGAAGATTATCACAATTAGAATAATACAATATTACATAATGATAATTTACATTCACAATAAACTGGTATATTTCATGTCAAGTTTAGTACTACTCATTAGAAAAAAATAAAATGTTCAACCATTATTCTTGCTATACATTAATGTCGCTTCTGTGAATTACATGTGAAATTTACAATTTCACTAGTTAGAGTTGTCATTTTATTTAATTAAGTACTGCGTTGATTTTTTATAGGTACCTATATAATTTCTGAACATACATTTCACTCTTCTGCCGATTATGTCTTTCCGATTCATTATAGCATTTTTTTTACTTTTTACCTGTGTTAATAATAATAATAGTCCTCCCATCGATTTTCGGTGATGGCGGCCAATCTCCCAGAGATCAGCCAACTGCGCAGGACTTGTTTTTAGTGCCCAAGTTTGCGCTACACACAGGTGCACTCTCTATTCCTTCAATCACTTATTCTGATGGGACAGATTGACTGACACGACCAGAGAGAAATAAGGCGCAGGATCAACTATTTACATTGTGTACAAATATTAGAACATAGACAGAGTTTAAACATAGATCTAGGAAGAAAATAAAGTAAAAAAATATAATGTACAACATTCACCAGCTTTGCTATCCAATTCAACAGTCTCTGTTATTACAAGCAACAACGTTTACCGTTACACCGCTGTTTACAATCGCGCCGGCGTGATGTGCATCCGAGCTCACAAATTAATTGTTCAACAGAACGCCTTTGCCCGCGACGCTTTGTTTAGTTTCAGCGAGGATAAGTACTCTTCATAGTTGCTTAGCTAAAGCGTCCCGTTCCGTCGGCTGAGTCGCGCTGTAATTACACTAATGACGCCGGAAACAAGTTTCAAGGAGGCCGTTGCGTCCAATTTGTGACGCGCCGACATCGGCGACGGCACGAAGGCTGACGCGGCGCGACACGGCGACACGGTGCGACGCAAAACTTCCTGCAAGTTGGGATACCCACTTCCCTCGTCACACTACTTAGAGAACTGTCTCGCACCTGTCGTATGCCTTGCTCTTGTCAGGTGAAAAGCTAAAACGATATTGTTATAAAGTAGTTCCATTTTGTAGAGAGAACACGGTTCCTCAAACGCATTTTGAAAACGCTACGAAGTCAAAAATTTACTGAATCTCGATTGCATGTGAACATTATTAGAACACGAGGTTCACTTAATATCATCATCAATATCATAATATCATCATGATAAAATAAAATTTTGTTAAAATAAAAATGAAATAATAAAAGTTTCTAAGGCTCGTATTTATACAGCGATCTCAAGATTAACAGCAATATTAAGTATGGATTTGACAGGCCGGTTTGTACTGAAATATCATTTTGTGATACAAATTCAAATGCGCTGCCACTCTTGAGAGCTGACTATAAATACGGGCCTTAATAAAATTTCTTCTATGCTGGCCTGGGAGTGAGAGAAAAATATAGAATCTGCAATACATCCTGGACATGTTGTAAAAACCAGCTAAGGGGTCCGAGGGTTTCAGTATATTGTAATTTAGGTGATAGGCTGACAACCTGTCACTATAGCAATTTATGTATTTACGTATCATTATAAATGTCCATGTTATACTATTCGCGTCTTAAATGACAGACTCTCATATTACAGATCTTTCACTTGCATGTGTTGTACAACAGAATTACCGACACGACTCGTACTAAATAAATAAATCTTGGAACAGTTAGTTATAGACTCGTAAGAACGTCCGAGAATAACCTCGGTCCGTCGTCCAAACAAACGAAGCAACTCGCCGGATCAGCTTACTGCGACACACGACACGACGCGACACGAGCCGCTCCGTCGCTCTTAGTTATCCCAATTACGACCGCCTTCAGTCCCGGTCCCGGACACGACTTCACTATCGTTCTGCTGAGTCTTTATAAAATACATGCGCTTTGATGGACCCTTGCGTTGTCATCTCTTAATAATATAACGTCATGTAGACATGTCACTTTGTGACAGTTCAGCATGATATTGTTTGTTCGTTTTGTATTAAAGACTATTTTAATCACAACTGTTCTGTGCAGTGCTTCTCTCAATCATTGAGTTCACATATTATTAGAAGCTGGACTGGAAGTGATAGAAAAACATAGAATGTGCCAGCTGCATCACCTCCAGAGCATGCTGTAAAAACCAGCTAATGGATTCGAGGGTTATAGTATATTACAATTTTAGGCGATGGGCTGACAACCTGTCACTATAACAATATACGTCATGATCATCTGTAATAACCCTCAAAACTTGTCAGACGTGGCGGAACGACCTTTGTTTAGGTTGTTTACGCTCTGCCTACCCCATTAGGGATAAAGGCGTGATTATATGTATGTATGTATGTATGTATTATTAGAAGACCTCTTCGGATAACGTCTCTATCTTGTCTCTAACTAGTAAAATGTTGAAGGCTAATGCAGTTCAGCACGGGGGATGCTCGTAGTTCGTAGCGAGTAAGTAAAGAGCAGGCGCGGGGAACGAGGCGACGCGACGCGCGGAATTATTCAGCAGCTCCTTGAGTCTTGAAGCTGGAAGCTGTACAGTGGGGGTGGTGTTGTTCCCAAATTAGCCCGAATAATAAATAATGTTTATGTAGCTATTGCCTCCGTAATTACGGTCCCAGGGGCAAGGGAGTGACCCTCTGCGATGCTTCTTCTTTGTTGTGAATACGAAATTACGATCGCAAACAGAAATTACTACATTATTCATGTCGATTATTATTTTGATACAGATATCTTCTCTTTCACATATGTCAGTAATGGTTGCCTTTAATCTTTTATCTTATTAAAAGTTAATGTTAGCCGATTGTAAAGGTTACTTATTGTAAGCCCGATTTTTTTAAACCCGAGTAACTTATTTCAGAAAACGATTTGTCGGTTTTTTACTTATTTTTTTTAGATTTCCAGAAGTTACAAAATCTATATTAATAAAATCCAGAATTTTATTACACTTTTTTCCATTTAACCATTCATCTTATGTCGTGTGGGTTCATCGAGTCGATCGACCCGATTAACCCTGGTGTCACGAGTTTTCAGACCGCCTAGTAGCACAGCTATTAGGCCTCTGACCTGGTTTTGAGTAACGACCACTATCAAAGACAGCGTTTTCGGAGGGCAGGATTTAATCTATAACTGCTGCAAACAAGCATGTTTGCGTGCAAACAAGACAGCATGCAACTAAGCAAGCAAGCATGAAGGCATGCATGCAGGCAAGCAGGTATGCATCACTAACAACCTTACCTCGAATAGTATGTCAGAAGCGAACAGTCCACCACCATCGCTTCTGCCATACTCTTTGAACCTAATCTTTCCATTTCGGGATGCCCCGAGTCGGTTTTGCATTAATATTTTGAAATAAGATTTATTTTCTGTCTGTTTATTTATTTATTTGGCAATTGTAAGTTTTAGCTAATGACATTGTGGGAAAAGTTACATCGAGGTTTATAATTGTTGGAATATTAATACTGGTATGAAATTAACTAGTTGCTAGAAGTAAAAATTGCATTTATAAAAATTGGTAAAAGTGTTTCTGGAAAATTATATTTCTGGAAAATAAAGGTGTGGGATTATATTAATATGTAACTACCATGCTGGACTGGGAGCGTGAGAAAAACATAGAATGTGCCAGCTGCATTTCTTCCCGGGCATGCTGAAAAAACAAGCTAAGGGATTTGAGGGTTTCTGCATATTGCAATTTAGGCGATATTCTGACAATCTGTCACTATAGCAATATATCTACAAATCTGTCTAAAAAAACCCTCAAAACTTTGTCAGACGTGGCGGAACGACTTTTGTTTAGCTCGTTTACGCTCTGCCTACCCCATTAGGGATAAAGGCGTGATTATATGTATGTATGTAAACCAAATTATCTGTAAAATAATACTTGGCAACCATTGTCATGATATTTAATGAAATTCGGAATACCGATTTTCGGATATACGAAATGTTACCGTTTGTAAATGGTACCTCTTACTACCAGGTTTGATTGACTACCTACAATTATCTGCTTCTTTCCTTGTAGTTTAAGCGTAAAACTGCTGATGATTTAAGATAATTTATAGTTACATCCGTACTTATAAATACAAACAAATAGTGCTAATTTTCTTCCATGCCGGACTGGGAGCAAAAGAAAAACATAGAATGTGCTAGCTGAATTTCCTCCCGAGCATGCTGTAAAAACCAGATAAGGGTTCCGAGGGTTTCGGTATATTGCGATTTAGGCGATGGGCTGACAACCTGTCACTACAGCAATATACCTACAAATCTATCTTAAATAACCCTCAAAACTTTGTCAGACGTGGCGGAATGACCTTTGTTTAGGTCGTTTGCGCTCTGCCTACCCCATTAGATTGTAGTGCTAATCTGTGGCACCGCTCAGTATGACATCGGCCCCGGTCTCTCGGTCTCGGTCTCTCGGTCCCGGTCCGTCGATCGTCGGTCGCCGCAAGCCGCCGGCGACACAGCGCGCGTTAAGCATTAACGACCCATCCCACAACACATTAAACACGCTCCAATCTGTCACGAGACTGTTTCCGGTTTATTTCAGACGATACAGCACTTTCATTGCTGTTCTTATCAAATTGATGTTTCACTGGTTATTACTTGTATATATATTCCATATTATGTCAATAAAATGCGAATGATCTTCCTAAATCCGATTCGGATCGGATTACACGAAATTGAAATAATGATTTCGGTAACATTTCGTAAGATTTCGCTATCGCTGTATACATGAGAAAATACTCACTAACATAAAAATTAAATAATAATACAATTTAAATGACTATTAATGTGATATACTTAAGTGCTTATAATTTTTGACTTGTAATTTACAATTATTAATAAATGTATCTCTATCTCTCTATCTCTCTCTATCTCTAAAAATACGATACCTCAATTTCCAGCATAGTAATCGTAACTACACAAACTCATCACCAAAATCAAAGGGTAGGTTAGGTTAGGTAACTACCTACATCTACAAGATGGCCCTCATATATAAACAGTATCATTTATCGATATTTTTTTTGGCCGAGATTAGACGTATCATAAACTCGTGCATGATCGTCTCGTGGTGTGTGGGCCGAGTCGGTCTCTCGAGGCACCTCCCCGTCCTCTCCCCACATCCTCAGTCCCTCCACTTCCCTAATGTATCGCTAATTATTTTATGACTCGCTTTGATGTTTGTCTTTACTGTTTGTGTACATGTAGGTAAGTATAACTTTATACTCCGATTTTCTGAATATTTCACGTGTAGGTACATTAATAAAGTAATTGATGATGAAAAAACGAAAGGTATGTATTTTTAGTAATTTAAGTTTTTTTATGCTTTAGTGGGACCCATAGAATAGTATGTATGCTTCTGCAAGCACTCAGTATGATTTAAGTATTATCTTTTTTTTTTAGGTCAATTCAATCGGTTCCATTAGGTTATCCCCTAAATGGGCGAAATCTGTAGCTTCCGGAAGAGGAAAATAAAAAAGTTTGGATCGCATTACTCTGGAGTAATGGGAGTCGCTGATGGCGGCATTAAATATGTACCGCAACTCACATGCCAGATTCCGACCCCAGCACCCGGGTCAATAGGAAAAGATACTTTTTTATTGGAATCGATCCATTTGATAAACTGGTCCACCTATGAAATATTTAAATCTGTTCCTTTTACAGAAGTTATATACATCTTTTTCCCCGTTACCTGTGGGGTAAAACAAGGCTGTGTCCTGGCGCCTACTTTGTTTGCACTGTATTTTGCAGTCTTTGTCAAAAAAAGTCCTGCAAATGACTTCTGAAGGGCTACGCATCCGCTTTCGCACCGACGGTGATATCTTTAATTTTCCCCAGTTCAAAGCTCGCACAAAAGTGTCGTATGCAATGGTCACAAAAATTATAAATGCTGATGACCTGGAGTCGTATTTTTGAATGACTTGAACTCCATTGCGCATACGCAAGAGCAACTTTCGCATGCGAATTTCATACAATTTGCCATGCGAGTGTTAGTCTTTCGTATGCGAATTCGATTCGAGTGATTCAAAAATACGGCTCATGTGCTTTGTGGCAGAATCCCCAAAAGGCCTGCAACAGCTTATGTCCGTCTTTCACGAATGTTGCTGTAAATATGGTTTAAAAATCAGTTTCAAAAAGACGGAGGTAATGTTCTTGGACATTCATGGTCACGAGGCACCTACCATTTATCTCGGCGAGGACACGCTGGAGCAGGTCGATAAGTTCCGCTACCTGGGAAGCACAATTACATCAAAGTGTGACCTCGATGCAAAAGTGAATAGCAGGATCGGAGCTGCAGCTGCAGCGTTCGTCAAGCTTAAGTAGAAGACCTTAGGTCTTCTACTCACATGAATTGAAACTGGGCACTAAAATTGCAGTAGACATGGCAGTCGTACTCCCCAACATCTTATACTCAGCCGAAATATGGACTATGTACCGTCGCCACATCCGCATGCTAGATCGATTTCACCTTAGATGCCTAAGATCTTAAATTTCCGATGGTCTGGTAACACAGAAGTACTGCGTAGAGCTAATGTGGGTGGAATAGAGGCATATCTCATGCGACGTCAACTCTGACGGTGCGGACATGTGTCTCGAATGGCAGATGAGCGAGTGGCAAAGCGCGATTTCTATGCTAATCTTAAGGAGGGCAAGCGAAAACATGGCAGCCAACGCCTCAGGTATAAAAATGTGCCTAAGGGGCACATGAAAAAGGGTAACATAGATGCCTCACAATGGGAGCAACAGGCTGCCAAGCGACCTGAGTGGAGATCAATGGTTAAAACCAGGATTTTTGAATTTGAGGATAAAGGGCGCTCAGACCTAGACACCAAGCGTGATGAATTAAAAGCCCAACCACCAGCGACTATCAATTACAAGTATAAAAATGATTGGCTACATAATCCACATCAAGTTTAAGTATATTGCAATTTAGACGATGGTTTCAACAGGTCACTACAGCAAATTTATCTTGGATAACCGTCGAAATTTTGTCAGACGTTGCGTAACGACCTTTCTTTTGGTCGTTTACGCTCTGCCTACCCTATTAGGGATAAATGAGTGATAATATGTATGTCTGTATTTTGATGCATTCATGGTCATTAATAGCTTTCAAATAGTAGCAAGCAAGTAAGTAAAGATATCTTCTCAGTAAAAGCCCAGATTAAATGCGCCTCGAAGGGAAAGGTAAAAAAAACAACAGAAAAGAATTAAGAAAAATCCTAAAGACGCTTACAAAGTTGTGGAAAATCAATCGACGGACCGCAGTAGAGCGGGTCCGCTCGAGCACCGCGAGAATTAAAAACTCGCGGAAGTGTTCGAGATAAAAGCCCGTGGGGACCAGCGGGGGTGAGGGAAACTGTGCGGGGTGGAGGGGCGGGGACTTCACGAGGAGATCAAATGCTTTGTCTACGGATTAACAAGAGGAGATGATTGCGGCAGGTGAACCCCGGTAAGCTACTATTACACAAATCTCTATCGATTTAGAGATAGAACGCTTCTCTTTGATTCTTATTTTGATTTACTTTGTGAACCTACAAATTGAGTTGTTTCAGAGATTGTTTGTCTCTGGTAAACTTTTTGTTTTGTGTGGGTTTTTAAAGTGGTAAACATTTTGATGCAATTTAGTATCAGATATTTTAAATCAGCTACTTTTCAGATTCGATTCCAAGACAACATTACAGTGGGATCACCAACTACACGACATACAGAAAGACAGCAGTTTCTCTTGACTTGTGTCACTACATAGTATAAAACAAAGTCGCTTTCTCTGTCCCAATGTCCTTATGTATGCATAAATCTTTAAAACTACGCAACGGATTTTAATGCGGTTTGTTTTAATAAATAGAGTGATTCAAGAGGAAGGTTTATATGTATAATACATGCATAATATAGTAGAGAAACACTGATAATTTCCGTGCGAAGCCGGGGCGGGACGCTAGTAATTTATATTTTAATGAGTTGCAAATGCATGCCCTCTTACCGCCAGATAGCGCTGACCAACAGCGTTGTACTGTGACGTCACGGCTGAGTTACGACGCGCGTGACGTGTTTATCTGACGCGCGTGACGTCACAACACCCGACATGCCGCTAGTAAATATCCCGCATTTACATACAGCACTGGATTTATCCACTGTAACTGTGATAACTGAATATGTCATTTTGTCTGAAACTATTTATTCCCCTGGTTTTGATAAAGAGCCGTTTACAATAATATTAAATACACAGTTACACATTTACTATGTAGCACATGAAAGAAGAAGGTGAATACAAATTTATTCATAGTGAAATTGCAGGTAGTTTAGTGGTGGAAGACAAATAGCCCCGTCAGTCTCCTGGGAGCGATCTGTGTCCGCGCGGTCACCGCCGCCACCGCACCCGTCGTGCTAATCGGCACAGGGTAACTTCCTAACACCTCCCATTGGACCACTTTGTACTATTACCTACTCTACTATACGCTATACGTAAATGCACTCTTAGAAGTCGCAACATACATTAGGTTAAACACCGACCCGGTAACGAGGACTCGCATATTACTTTAAAAAGAAGGTCAGTAGCTCACCCAGTTCTCGAATAACAAAGCGAAAAAAAACGTTTCTATTCGAGACGCATGAAGTTCCGAGCATGGCAGCTCGTTACTTTCATGACACTCGCTTTAGTTCCCTTTCTATTATAGTCGGTTTCCGGGCACGTTAAGTCAATCCGGTAGATAGGCCGCCCCGCACAAAGGCTTATTCTTTATTTGAACTCCCCCTCGTCTCGAGCTGTCGGGAGAACCCTGCGCTCCCGGAGGCGCCCTTTCTTTGTGCTGATAAGCCGAGCTCCGATACGCGATACGAGATCCGGATCCGCGCTGGAGCGTGCTAGGGTCGGGGAGCGGGGCTCGGGGGGAGTACTCCCGCACGTGCCGGCTGCAATCGACATCCATTTGACAAAACTATTACTAGGACTTTTTTTCTACAAGGATAATAAAATCCATCACAATCATCGACTATACATACAGAGCTGCACTCAACCGCATAAAATTCACTTCACATTTCACATGCAAAAGTTATTGACGCGGCCGGGATTCGTGAATACGTGATATAAGCCCCCATTTTTACCGTCGTAAAATTGGCAGTGCAATAAAAGCTCTCGTATTTCAGCAAATTCTGTCATAATTTCGGGTGGGTTTTATTCTGTGTGTGCGAGTCGTGACGCGCAATGCAGGCGGCGGCGGAGCGGAAGCGGAAGTCGTTAGTCCGTGGAGCTGCCCGCGCCCGCACGCGCCGTCCGCCGGCCCGCCGGTCCGCCGGTCTGCCCGTCCGCCGGTCCGCCCGCCCGCCGGCTGCACCCACGACCCCGGCACGCACACGCTGCTCAATTTATCTGCTACTGTATGTATTTCACTTGCTTCTGTCGCCCGATTCAGCCGACGACCTTTAGCTGTTGTTGTGATGTCATGAAAGTCACGTCTGTCGACGCTCGAACGTAGTACGAGGGGATTTCACGGCGCACAAACAAACAAACCTCTTTTGTTTTTCACATGTAAAGAAATACCAACTTGAACTGAATTGGAACTTGTCTAAAATATTTCAAACTCACGCGACCTTACGTTGTTATTTGTCTTCTTATAATATACGAAACTCGGAGTCTCTTAGAGCAAAGTTAGCGATGTGAACAACTTCGGAGTAAATTACTTTCGTTTGCCGAAAACATTTTACTAATGATGACGATCCATTATGAATAACTTTCCCAACTCAAGAAAAGCCGTCACTCAAACAAGTAGATACCCTGAAAGCGAAAAGTGAGGAAAACAATCATTTAAAAAGTATTTTTTTCTTAATTTTACTTAATAATCAATAACAGTAGTATAATAGTGGGTAATCACGCCTTTACCCCGTAAGGGATAAAGCCGTGATTTTATGTACAGAAGTTAAAGAAGCCTATTTTGATTGTTGATGGTTTGTTGAGGTCCGGGAGTTATGTTGGAATCAAGCTCTCTTTACTTAGCAAAACCTCCCATAAAAGGGGACAAAGGGGTCTCTAAATAAACCAAACTCAACTTGAATCTCTGTCTATCTATACAAATACGACATAGCATTTATTTGCTTTATTTGCTCGGACGGAAATCTTGAATTCAGCAATATTTCCAATACGCCAGTGTTCTGTTATCAGGTATTTGAATCACACATTGTTTGAGGAGAGGGGAGACGGCAAATCGGCGAGATGTATTCATGAGCGTCGCGCCGGTGCGGTCGGGCCCCGTGACGTCACGACGTGCGTCGCATACGCAGCTGGATTACGAAGAACGGCGCCGGTGAAAAGAATTTGAATAAAACCTCAAGTTGGATAACCTGCGGGAATTTTTTCAATACCCATTATTGCAAATGGGTGGCCTCGTTGGAGGAAAATCTGCTTGCTTGATCCATTTTTTGGCTTACATTTTCCTTGCAACTTACCAAGACAGAGAAATGATTGCAACCTTTCACAGTTCACTGATTTAACTTTACTGTTCATTTATCAATCAATATTTACAAATATAATTACTTATTGCTTTTGATAACTATTTATTTTCTACCAACTTTTGGACTCTTCTTCTCCAGACTTTAAGGAACCTAGGTTCTATCAGCCAGCAGTGCTGTAAATATTTCATAATTTACTTGATTTCCCTTTGTTTTATTTATAAACTAGCGAACCGCCCTGGCTTCGCACGGAAATTATCAGTGCTTCTCTACTATATAATGCATGTTTTATACATGTAAACCTTCCTCTTGAATCACTCTATCCATTAAAAGAAACCGCATCAAAATGCATTGCGTAGTTTTAAAGATGTATGCATACATAGGGATATAGGGACAGAGAAAGCGACTTTGTTGTATACTATGTAGTGATAGTTGGCGTGATAGTTTCCCCCACACCTGAGCCACCACTGGTGTTTATTTCAATCCGCGGACGCACTGTATGCGGGTCATGTCACGTCACGCGTCGACCGACGGCCGCCAACCCTCGCGCCCTCACTGCTAGTTGCCCCCGATCACTGCGGGCCAACTATATCTACTGACAGGAGTAAAGACGATAACATACTACCTCTATTTAATCGCTCATCATATATCCATTTATCAGGAGTGTTTCTGAACGAGTGGGCCTTAAAATGGACATGGACAAAACGAAAGTTATGTATAACAGCCATGTTTAGCTTATGCCAGTACACGTCGCAAACAAAGCACTCGAAGTTGTAGACCGGTATGTTTACCTTGGACAGACTGTCCAACTAGGTAGATCCAACTTTAAAAAGACATTAGTCGAAGAATCTAACTCGGATGGGCAGCGTTCGGGACGCTTCGTTATATCTTTGAATCCCAAATACCTCAGTGTCTAAAGACCAAAGTATATAATCAGTGTGTGTTACCAGTGATGGATGACATATGGCAGTGAGACGTGGCCTCTAAATATTGGCCTCATAAATAGGCTCGCAGTCGCTCAGCGCGCGATGGAGAGAGCTATGCTCGGAGTTTCGTTACGCGATAGAATAAGAAACGATTATATCCGTAAAAGAACAAAAGTAGCCGACATAGCAAACAGGATCAGCAGGCTGAAGTGGCAGTGGGCAGGCCATACAGTTCGTAGAACTGATGACCGCTGAGGTCGAAAGGTTCTAGAATGGCAGCCACGTGTCGGAAGGCGCAGCGTAGGGCGACCTCCTACCAGGTGGACCGATGACCTTGTGAAGGTTGCGGGCAGCGGGTGGATGCTGTCGGCCCAAAACCGTGCTCTGTGGAGAACCTTGGGGGAGGCTTATGTCCAGCAGTGGATGTCTCACGGCTGATGATGATGATATATCCATAACCATTATTATTTGATTAAACACTCCTGACCTGACATACTATTTATTAATGATCTTTCATAAATCTTTAAAAATGATAGATACTAAGATATATTTCCAGTAGGTACAGCATTTTTTATGGCGGTAGTCACATAAATCATGGTAGAGTTAAAATAAAATTTAATCAATCAACCACCACTAATGTAAGATTTTTATAAAAGTTGAATAATCTTTGACAATGCTTCTCCTAAAAACTCTACCTTCGACAAATTAATTCCAGAAAAAAAACAGCAGTAATTAACGGCATTAAATTAAAATCGCACGTGCCGCTTACTCCGTAGGGTCGGTGATTACTAACGCACCCGGGGAAGTCCCCACACGTCCCTACACACGCACCCGCACATATCCCCACTGGGCCGCGCGGCGATGCGACCTGCGATGAATATTTACATGTGAGATACGCGGGGTGCGGGGTGCGGGGCGCGGGGGTCGCGGGGACACATTGTGCGAGGAATTGATGTGAGGGCCACAACTACACCTGCTTCGTCCTAATTGGAATCCTCCCGGAGTCGTTGTGCCTGCCAGCAGTCATACTATCAAGAGGAACCTCTTCTTTCATCTCAATATTGCTAAAATATGATCGTATTTTTTTTAAGAGCCTGTGGTGTATTATCATGTTTATTTTTAATCATCATTTCCTTGCCCTTTTCCCATTATTTGGGGTCGGCGCAGTATGTTTTCTTCTTCCATTCATCCCTGTCAGCCGTCAGTTCGACATTAACACCTGTTTTCAACATATCATCTTTCACACAGTCCGTCCATCTTTTCTTTTGTCGTCCTCTCCCAACATATCCGTCCACATTCAAATTCAATACCCTTTTACTTATATGACTTTCATCCCTCCGCATTACATGTCCAAATGTTTATTTTTAATGGCTCGTAATAAAATCAATAAATAATTGTATTATAGTTTTATTGAGAAATTTGAGGTTTTTAACATTAGTTAATATAAACTGATTCTCTAGCGTCACTTAGGATCTAAACAACCTGCTTATATACCAGTCTTAGGCGCGCTGACTCGTCTCGCCGCTACTCTACATTACTGCACTCCGCACTTATTATAATTATAATAATGTACACGACTAAGGAGATCACGATCGGTTCCTTGCTTATTGCTATCATGAGTTGTCACAATTCCTTAAACAATTTTACACAGTATGAGAGACTCGTTGTGGAGATAGATTGTGTAAATCTTAGTATACAAATATTTACAAAGACAAAATAAATAAATTGTACATGTAATTTTTATATTTACATCTGCCGCAGTAGTAATACTGTTGTAAATGTGACTAGGAATTCAACTATACAATATTTTATTTGGCAAATTCTAGACTAGAAAATTTTATTCATCATAAGTATTTCATGCTACCTGTTCAATAATTCGTTTAGTTATCCCCAATATTTAATGAATATTTGTAAAAGTATTTGCGGATTTTTAGATATGAATGCATCATTATGCAGAAGAAAAGAAATTCCATAGCAAAGTGAAAATGGCTACAATTGCTTAAAATTTTATAACTAAATCGTGTAATAGAAAATTAATCCTGCCTGAAATCCATGCCGGATATTGAGAAAAAGTGTACAAAGCAGCGATTTATTTAATCTGCAGACGTTGGACGGACTGAGTGCGTACGCGCAGCTCGAAATAAAATTAAGTTACGGCATGAATATATTTTTACAAATTATTTACGATATTCCACAGAAGTAACATGGCACGATTAATGCAATTTTTTTTTCATTGCTGACCGTGAAAGAATATTGAACGTCTGATGCTTTTAAAACTAGCAATAGCAATGCATGAAAGACTGCACCAAGTAACAATTGTAGAGCCTACTCTAGAGCTGTTGAAGCTACATTGACTAGTGCGGGTCGTGTGGTCTTGAAGAAGGCGCGGGGTGCGCGGGGTGAGCGGGGGGGTGAGCGGAGCGCAGCGCCCCGCCAGACGACAGCCGCGCGTACTCCTTGCCGGACCGCGGCCTCAGCGTGCTGGTGACACGAGCCCTGCAGGACAATAGGAAATAACATATCATGAAAGAGGTATAAACATTTCAGTCGTTTTGGTTAGAATGCTGGGTATACGTCTCTCTCTTGATTGGAAGTATTTTGGCAGAAGTAGTAAGTAGATAGCTAGATTATCTGTATTTATAAAGAAATAAATAATAATAATCGTTTAATGCATAAAAACAATACACATGTAACAAATTAACAAAAACATTAGGTATGAACATAAAAAAAGGATATATGTACGTTCAATATGTAGTACCTACATTTATTGCATGTGTACTGAAGCAATGCAGAGGGTCAGAGCTCAGTGTATGATTGCTCATAAAGAACAACACTGCTTTTCAGATCTCATCCAAGTACCTAACTAATCGCTTTTGGCTATGGCATTAATTGCAATGTGCACAGTGCAAGACGTCTATTCTAATTATAGTTGCTACGCCTACATTTATTGTTTACTTATTAAACTTGTGAAAAGAAAAAGGGGATAAATTGATCGTGTGCTAAGTCTGCTAAGTGGAAACATAGAAATAAGCATACCTCATAGTAACAGGGGTGTCACTTGAAGAATGCGAAGAGCACAAGGAGAGCGTCTCGATGTAGTCGGACATATCCGATGTACCGCTCGACGTGCTGCGCGAGTCCGTGCCCACATTCACACCTGCGACAATATATACCATCGTTTTTATAATTTTCAGAAAACAGAATGTAATTTGTACGTTTGTTTTACTGTTAAAATCGGAAAAAAAAGTGTCAAGTCTGCTTTACCTCGCAACGGACGCAAAGTGAGCAAAGGAACTTCCGCCTCAGCAGATGAAGACTTGGGAGCTTCAGCAGGAGGAGCAGCTCTCGGTGCGTCAGAGGAGCGGGGTCTCGGGGCGCGGGGCGGCGGGGGGCGGCGGGCGGCGCGCCAGTGCCTGCGCCCGGCCGCCGTGCAGCGCGGCAGCTCGTACTCCGCTGGCGTCGGCCGCAGCGACCAGCTCGACACGCCAGAGTCGTTTGAACTTGACGAGTCGCGGTTGCCTCCAGTCACTTGTGCTTTTGGAGATCGTGTTGTTGGTTCGTGACCTTTCGATGCCTCTGAGCTATCGACATCTGATAGTTTGCAATCGGGTGCATTGCCATTGATGGCTGCATCTCGTAATGTTTCAAGCGAAGACGCGGATCCCCCGACGCTGCCATCGAACTCTTTGACATCGTCAAGGAAGCGCGAAGAGTCTGCGGAGCTGGAGCGCGGGCGTCCCCTCGGCCCGCGCTGCGCTGACGCAGTAGGTGCATCTTTCGCACACAACGTCGGGTTGCTTGCTGACTTTTCTTCTAGTAATCTGTTGATTGGACTTTTTGCGGGATGTTTAAGAGTATGAAATGCAAATCCACCAATCGGAGACATCGGTGTGTACCCTGAAGGTGGAGCTCTGCTTTTCTCAAATTTATTATTCTCTATAGTGTTAGGTTCCATCAATAAATAGTCATCTGTTGTTTCCCTGCGAGGAGGTAATTTTGGAGGATGTCCGCATTTCTTACATTTAACTCGAGGAGTCGTTGCAGCAAAATCTGGTTTTAAATTCTTACTAATTGCATTTAATTCGGTTTGCGTCATCCCAGCTTTTCTTAGCATATCTTTTGCATTTTCATAGTATTCTAAAGATAGAGCAAAGTTTAGATTCTCATAATGTGCTAAAGGACCAGTATCTATCTCTACTGGTTGATCACCGCACGTTTTTCTTCTAGTTTTTCTTGAGAAGTCTATAGTGGCATACAGAGCATTCGCATCGGGGGTAACATTCTCTTTATCAGACGCTGCAGGTTCACTAGAAGCGGTATTTCTCCTGCAATAAGGCAGCTTAATCCAATTGTTTGCCCAATCCGTAACCCTCTGACATGGGCATGTGGGTGGCTTTAAATCTTCGTCAGCATCGATGACAGTAGGTTCACGTTTTTTCTTTCCGAATCTTAGAAGGCAACCGCATGGCTTTTTTAATATAAGCGTATTTGCTGTAGAGCTCCTAGTAATACGGAATAAGTCGCTGTCAACACATTCACGAAGCCTTTTTGGTGTATCGTAATACTCGCCTTCGACCTGGCAACAAAATAAATTATATTGGTGCTACTTGTCTACAATGAACAACTGAACAAGTGAGGTACTTGCTTGGTTTTGTATGTACTTACCTCAGTCGATGGAAGTCTAGGTACATCATAATTTTCATAAGGGCCGATACCGGAGAATTCACCATCGTCCAAACTGTGATCACAAGCACACGTGTGTGGCAGGTCCAGTCGAGCCGGTCGCGCCGGTCGCTCGGGGGGAGGGGAGTTTACTTCGCGGATACTCGGAGTGGCTTCGTTTAGACGTGGTGATCGTAGCGTGTTGCTTTCAGTGGGTGGCTCGCTGAGAGCTTCCATAGTCCAGGCCGGGCTGAAGTGTTTCGCTCCAGGAGTGAGCGCGGCCGTGGAGGATCGTGACAGTACTCCCAGCTTGGACATACAGCTCATACACCGCTCCAGCGCCACGGGTGCTCCCGGAGCGTCTCGAACCGACGCCGTGTCCTCCTCCCCCGCTTCGGGCCGAGATGTTCCCCACGCCGGTTCAGCCTCCGCTGGTGATAGACTTTCTATACCTGCAAATAGGTGTCAAAGTAAATACTACTATCATCAAATAATAAGAAAAAATACATTATCGTAGGTAAAGTCAGCTTACCGTCAACTGACTTTGTAGCGAGCGGTCGTCGTCGTGGTGAGAGCCGCCCGCGTGCTGCCAGCTCGAAGTCTCGAGCAACATCCTGTGGACGGTCGGTCACTAGCACGTGTAACCCCTCTCCTTTCCCACATAATGAACCACCTTCAAAGCAGAATCGTCCGTCTACAACGCCATAACGCCTGCAGACATAATATTAGATGAAAAATAAAAGTCGGGTATTCTATCAATTTACCTACATAATAATTGTATTGAAAATGTACCTCAAATATTGGATCTCCCAAACACCAAGCAGTTTTGGTGGAGCACCTGACGTGAGCGCCGCTCGATCATCCAGAACATGAAGCTTGGCTGGACCTTGCGCAAGCGTGCCGCCCTTCACCACCACCACATGCGTCCGTGACTCGCCCAGCGCCGCCGTTACTTTCACCTGTAGAACATGGTTCAGTTAAAACAGAGTGGTTTGATAGTTATTCATCGCAAACATGTTGGAAGCCGGCTCCTACCTGCCACTGTATGAGTCTCTCCCTCGTTTCGAAGGCGAGCACGGCGACGAGGTCTCTGCAGACGAGCGCGAGCGTGTTGGAGTGCTTGTCGAGCGTGAACCCGCTCTCGGCGCCCACGAACTGCTGTAGCGAAAGCGCGGCGCAGCACGCCCCCCGGCCCCCGGCACCACCTCCCCGCGCGCCCACCACCGCCAGCCCCCGACTCCGCGCGCTGCGGTACAGCTGCAGCTGCACACAGTCTGCACGACAAAACATAATTTTTGTCAGTTAACACATTTTCTTGTCAAAATGTCGAAATATTGATAATAATAGCCGAGATTTTGAATTCTAATTAACATGTCCAATTACAGTTTATTTTGTACAATTTTCTTTACAATACTATCGAGCTGTGCTTATCTGTCTCCCAGATCAAATAAATCATACTTTTATCAATATTTTTTCTATTAATTTTTAAGAATCGAAATCTCCATGTACTGTGTCGTTTATTTAGACCGGAATATTCTTGCGATGAGGGAGCGGAAATGAATGTTTGTGGCGGCGACAGTTGAAGACACTCGCGTCTGTGCTGATATCCCACGCTGTGTGTGCTCTACACAGTCATACTTACTTAAACAAACTAAGAAAATTTCCAATTTGATTCAAAACTTCTTTGTTATTCAGCACTTAAAAGCTTATTGAGGCGTTCAATAAATTTCCGGATGTTAGAAACACCCCGCTGCTTTGAGAAGATTAACGCGCGGTTGTCTACTCACGTAATTAAAGCAACTTATTAAGTGATTTCATTAATCTCTGTCTTAACATGGCTGCTGAAGGCTAAATTAAACAATTACAACATTGATAAGAAATATGTTATTAAAGAAGCTTCCGTTTATATAACGACATGGTATATTTTAATTATCACTATTATTAGATAGAAGCTAAAATCTGTGAATTTGTATCCCATTGTTCACAAGCTTGCTTGTTTGCTTTTACAGATCCAAATTTTGCAGGTATATTTTGAAGCTCGTATCTCACATGAGCATGACGAGATAATAATTTTAAAATAGAAGCAGAACAGAACACACGCCGCTCACCTGCCACCGGCGACAGCTTCCGCATGACGCACCAACGTGACTTCCACTGAGGACAAACACAACCACGGTTATCATTACCATATCACCACTCATACAGATTATATTATACATATAGGTTCATATTTTTCGCAATAATATATGTAAAAGTAGTGTGTGTTTTTATATATAATCATGTATGTAAAACAATAATAAACAGATTAAATAAAATATTACCCGAATCGACCACCAGTCAATTTGATACATACATACATATAATCACGCCTTTATCCCAAATGGGGTAGGCAGAGCGTAAAAGACCCAAACAATGGTCGTTCCGCCACGTCTAACAAAGTTTTGAGGGCTATTTAAGAAAGATTTGTAGGTATTTTGCTGTAGTGACAGGCTGTCAGCCCATCGCCTAAATTGCAATATACTGAAACCCTCGGATCCGTTAGCTGGTTTTTTCAGCATGCCCAGGAGGAAATGCAGCTGGCATATTCTATGTTTTTCTTTCGTTCCCAGTCCAGCATGGAAGAATTTGATGATTGTATTTATTTTTCGTCATTCTGCCAAACTTACTTTTGACAGATAATCTACTGGATTACAATTTGTAAACATAATTACTCTGAGACCTGTAGTGTTGTGTAAATTTATTTAATGCGTGTTACTTGCTATAGATAGTCAGAACATAGGGAATCCAAAAAATCACTGATAACCTTACTGCAGGTCGGTCATATCGTGATCAGCTTTCATCTTCTCTCTGTGGTATCCAACATAATGTTAGAAATCGACACATGTTTATCATTAGAAAGTTTTGGTGAAGATTAAAATTATAAATGTTTTTTTTTATATATATAGAATTTTGCAAATAAAATTTTCATTAAAGTAAATAAAGCAAACGGTACATGAAAAATATGTTTTTTTTTAAATGGCATGTAAATACCTAATACGGTTAACGTCTTCTCAGAAAAACTGAAACTTAAAACCTAGAAAACCGTGATACTTCTTTTATATACGTATATACTATGTTAAATTTAAGATGATAGCTGCGACAGAAGTAGCTGTATCTGCCATTCCGTAGGAATTTCCGTAGAAAATTTCATTCAGAAGGAAAACAAAAGAAAATTGTTAGAATTTAATCTGTCACTATCTTACAGTTTTTCAACCACAAAGGCATGATTTTCTTTTTAATAGAACTGCCATCCCGGGATTATGGGTTATCCATGTTTTTTTTTACACAATATGTAAAAAGCATTGTACTTATTACAGGAATTAAACTAAATTCTTCCATGCTGGCCTGGGAGCGAGACAAAAACATAGAATGTGCCAGCTGCATTTCCTCCCGGGCATGCTGTAGAAACCAGCTAAGGTATCCGAGGGTTTCAGTATATTGTAATTTAGGCGATGGGCTGACAATCTGTCACTTCAGTAATATAGCTACAAATCTATCTTAAATAACCCTCGAAACTTTGCCAGACGTGGCGAAACGACCTTTGTTTAGGTCTTTTACGCTCTACCTACCCCATTAGGGATAAAGGCGTGATTATATGTTTGTATGTACGTAAAAGTATATTTTTTAATTTTAGTTTTTCTTATAAAGCACTACTCATGTTCAGTATTTTTCATGCCTTTTATTAAAAAAATACTACATCGAGTTCTATTTCTAGTATCTTAATGACAGGATAAAAGAGAGAATACAATGTTAGTTTTAAAAGCAAAAATTTTAATCTTTATTCAAGCTTCACCCAGAGTTTATTTGTATACGGCGCTGGTTGTGTCAATATTTTATTTTTAAATGCATTATATTTTATTTTATACGGGTTCAGCAATCGTCCACAATTCATTAATTTAATTACTTTTTATTTCTGTTTTTACTTTATTAATCACAAAGGGTACAATTTTCTAAGGCAGTTACTAAATTATCTTTAAAAAGTTTATCTGATAGGTCCCTTATAGGCGGCCTGATGAGTATAATAATTGAAAAGAAAAGTCTAACTTATATACTGTTGGAAATAAGATCAAGAAATTAGAGTCCAACTAAACTTGAGTTCAAGAAATTTGAGTCCAATTTCTAACATTTTCTTTTAGAAAGTTATTTTCTCGTTTTTTTTTGTATTAATTATTATTATTCAATTAGCAGCCAGCCTTCTCAGAAAAGTAAATAAAATAAGTCATAAATATTAGCCTTAAGATTTTCAGTCATCATCATAAAAAGTGGTTTTCTATTGTTTAAAGGTAAACTAAATGAACCAAAACATGTACCCCCAATATTTGCACAGTTGTTGTTGCACAGTTTAGGTATCTAGGTCATATTGTGTCAGAAGATTGAATAGATGAGTTGAACATTGAAAGGGAACGCAAGGCACTATCTGTTCGAGGAAATATGTTGGTACATAGATTCACAAGATGTACAGCTGGAGTAAAGATAACTTTTTTCGAGCTTTTTGCCAAACTTTCTATACATGTGCGTTGTGGACTAACTATACACTGAGAGCTTAGAGTGCTTGCGAGTGCAGTATAACAACACCTTCAGAGTACCTCCCTAGATACTGTAGTGCCTCAGGCATGTTTGCGGATGCGGCGGTGGACGATTATTATGCAATAATGCGAAAAAAGTCCACATCCCTAGTGCAACCAGTTAGGGGGAGCAGCAACGGAATCCTGAAGATGATAGCAGATCGAATGGATAGACAGGTGTTCCTGAGGTTCAGTAGGCTCCATGATAGGCAGGTAACTAAGACATGCTAGAAAAGGCAGTAATAAAAAAGAAAAATGAATCTAGAATTGGTTGCATTTGTTATATATTTAGTATAGCATAACAATTATAATTAGTTATTTACTTTTAAAAATACTCGTATATAAAATATCCATAACAATATGTAAGTACGATTGCAAATAAATATTATAGCTTTTACCAATAAATAATTATAAGTATCTAACATAGTGTATAAGCTGTTACTAAAGACCTATGGGCTGTATTGTCTGAAAATAAAGAAATTATATTTTTATTTGATAACTTTCGCGATCAATCAAATCGTCATAGCTTAATAATTATGACGATTCATCGGTTGCAGTCATCAACATAGCTATTTAGCTATCTTAGGACTAATTAACAATACAATCACATTAGAAGAAAAGTCTACCTAAAATATAAGATTTGAGATTGTTGCGGTTATTCAATTAGATTGTTATTTTTAAAGGGACATGCTTCATGCGTGCAATTTTTATAAATAATGAGGCTACAATAAATATAATCGCGATAATAATCCCGTTCAAAATAACAATCTAATTGTAGTCTACCTAACATGATATTAGAAATAACATCAAGAAATTTAAGCCAAAGTCCAGCTTCCAAGAAATTTGAGTCCAATTTCTAACATAATCTTAAATAGACTTTTCTCGCCTGTTTGCATTATTTATTCATCATAAATTAGCAGTCATTAGTCATAGTTATTGAGCCGGATATGAGGATTAAATGTCATAGCATGGTAAGTAAAATTTTGCAACTATGATTATCTTAGACAAATGTACCCTATATGATGCTAATTGAAAAAAACATTAGTAAAATGTCATGTAATTAGGAACTCATGTTGTATCATTCCTGAATTCGTGCAAAGTTGAGGTTTAGTTCACAACAACCGGTTAAAACCAGAATTTGAAATAAACTACAGGTAAAAGTTTCAGTGACAAATTTTATTTTTATAGGCCCCTTAACCCATTATCCTTCGATATTTAAAGGTGTTATTCTGGAATCCCCCAGAACAACAGGTTAAGCTTCAGCCAGCGTATCAAAATGCATACTACTAAAATTAATCAAAAAATAATTGTAAAATTGTAATAAAATTGTAGATTTTACCATAAGTGCACAAAAAAGTCATTTCTGTCCGAGATTTTTATTAAAGTCAATGACAAAAATAATTTTATGCACGAGTTATAAGCTTTGCTATTTACTTTGATTGCGAAGAAAATTTAAAAAATTCTTCAATAATATTGTAAATAAAGTAAATAACGAATTCCCGCCACTTAACTTTTTAAGTCTTTCTATATGAAACGTTAGGCTTAGAGTGGAGATCTATACAGCCTACTATTTTTTTTTATGTAGCGGTTCGACTAAAACCATTTTTTGATACACTACATCCAAATTCATTACCATTACTCTATAACTTACCTTTTTTCCATCTCTAAACTTGACAGTTCCTTCGATTATAGTGTTATCGTCCGCCATGACGTCACTACTCCTCCATCACTTCACTTCCCATCACTCACACCAACCAACACTTATTGCACCATCGTTTTACTTATATTTTTGGTTTTCGTAAACTAATCAGTGCACTTTTTCAATTCACAAAATATTCTTAACACTTTTCCAACCGAATTTAAGTAGTCTGAGGAACAGCATCTGTAACAATAAAATGAATAGATTATTATTGGTACTAGGAAATGCATCATCCCGCGAAAGAACTTTTTTTTTTCCTAGGAATACCCACCATCCCGTGCTTATACATACTAGAAAGTGCAAAGATAGTAAGTAGTATGTGAGATATAACTTAAGCGAATTCACCACGAAAGCAGAGGTAACAATCGCAACTTACGAGACGGCAACGAACTTCATGTCCCGTTCTCCAGACTAGTAAAATCAAACTCATGTCTTCATACGATTGGACTAAAAATGTTATACTAAATTATTAACTGAAATAAAAGACTCTAAGACGGACACAATTTTCATACATAAATAAAAAAACAGGAACTACTTCTTCTTCTGTCGAGTGGGTATCGAGTCTATAGACCCGATGAACCCTGGTGTCAGAGTTATTAAACCGCCTAGTAGCACAACTATCATCTATTTATTGATCATTTTGAATGTGACTTTAAATTATGTAATTGATGAATTTAGTGGCGTGTAATTTTTTATTTATTAATAAATGATTGAATTGTAGAATTGATGATAAATATAGTTAAAACACTACTTTTTGATCCAAACTATTGAAAATGTCAAAGGAGGTTTTTTGGCAAAAGGAAATTAGAAAATGGGCTCGATTCTAGATTGGCGGCTAAAATTAAAATTAATAGTAGATTTTATGCCGAGTGCATAAAGCAAGTCATTATTATCCGAGATGAAGAAGTCGAGGATAAAAATTATTTGTGCACGAGTTACAAACTCTGCTTTTCACTTCGATTGCGAGAAAATAAAACAGTAACATAACATACTAACATTTATTTAATTCAAATTCAAAGTAAAATTAGTACAATACGAAAATTTCACAGCTTCTTTCCCGCTACTTTACTTTTTTTAATTTTTGTGCATGATTTTCGGGCAAAGAATAAAATATATACAGCCTACTCTTAAATTATTTTGGAATATTGTTTTTTTTAGTGATGAATATGTCTTAATATATAGTTACTTTTTCGTATTATATTATTATAAACCAAAAATGCAAATAGGGAAGGGTATATTATAAATTAGCATGTTTTATCCCTGCACAATTTATTATGTTTGGCTGTATGGTCTAAATGGTCACTGCCTTAGTATGGATACATATAAAAAGCTACTTTTTTGCCCTTGTGCATAAAGTTCAACTTTATGTCGCCTAGATTCTGCATAAAGTAGTACTTTTTCGAGCATGAGAAGTGAAAAATCTATTTGTCACTCTCAGAATAAAAACATTGGAAAAGCGCAGGAATTCTATTGTATCCGGTTTATGATTTATAGTCGGTGGTTTTATGCGGTATCTATCATTTTTATCCGCCGTCATATGACATGGCGGATAAAATTTACAGAAATTCTAGGGAAACATGCAAAAGCGCATCAAAATCGAGCGGACAAAGTGTAAAACCATAGAGTATAAATTGCCCGTCCTTTTTCAATTTTATTATTTTGAAAGTGACAGATAGATTTTAATTTTAGTTTTAACCGATGGTATCTAGAATCGAGCCCAATGTTAATTTAAAATTAATAAAGTAAGTAGTAAAGTGCATGTTTAGTTTGTTATTCAGACGTGAAGAGTGTGAAAATACAGAATTGCAGTAATATAACTTGGCATTTTTTACCCGACTACGGCAAAGCAAAAAGGAGGATTATGATTTTGATCCGCATGTATGTATTTTCTAATTAATTTTATTAATTTTAATATTATCATTCATAACATTCGAAGACAAACATTAAATTGCTGCGTTTATAAGAGTCTACAAAGTTTTAGAGATATGACGAATACTTTCTTGCTTCCATGCTGGACTGGGATCAAAAGAAAAACATAGAATGTGCCAGCTGCATTTCCTCCCGGGCATGCTGTAAAAACCAGCTAAAGGATCCGAGGGTTTCAGTATATTGCAATTTAGGCGATGGGCTGGCAACCTGTCACTACAGCAATATACCTACAAATCTATCTTAAATAACCCTCAATACTTTGTCACACGTGGCGGAATGACCTTTGTTTAGGTCGTTTACGCTCGTGCATGCATACATGCATATAGTTACCCCATTACGGATAAAGGCGTGACTATATGCATGTATGCATTCACAAATAAAAAAAATATACAGGGTGTAAAGGACATCGTCCCGCAAACTTTAGGGGACGCTCAGTTAACGAAGTGAAGAACTATCACCAGGATATTTATTTAGGAAATAAAAACATATTTTTCTTTTCCGTACAAACTGTCTGATCGAAGTTTTCATTTTGTATGGGAAAGTATTTTTTTTTTCATCTCCTGAAAGAATTTCCTAGTGAATGATGTTCAGTATCGTTGACTGAGCAACACCTATCAGTTTGCGGGACGCTGTCCCTTACACCCGGTATGTCAGTGAACTTAATTTTTTGCTTAAATGAATGTTTTAAAAATGGGGAAGCTTTTTATGATGAAAAGACTATATTTTTATAATTTAACAGCAAAAAATGAGAAAATGCTACAGGTTTTTCAAGCATTTGCAGATAGCGCGATTTTACTTATAGTGTGGGCGCTGATACATATAACGAATCGCGAGATAGGAGCCTTTCAAAGTCATTTATTTAAAAAAATATTATAATTATTTACGAAACCAATAATTGAAATGTATAGTGTGATATTTCTTTGGATTCAGAACATTGAGCCCTTTCATTTGATATCCCACTCGGTGGGTTTTTGAGAAAAGTACTTGTTTTTTCATAAAAAAAATATATGACCACATGGTGATCAAACCATCATGACCGGACCACGTGACCATTCTTTTTTAATACTCCAATAGGTGTTTGACAAAGCCCCGCAGTCCAGTCTCGCATGCCGATATATAACGGCATGAGAGACTGGTCTCAGAGCCCACATTCTTACTGCAAAATCTAGTTTCACACTCTCCTAAGAGATTGTCCTGAACATTTTTCAAACTAGATGTTTTACTCGCTGCCTACCTTTAAAGGGATAAAAGCGTGTCTAAAAATATGTACTTTTAATATCATAAAAAATTAGAGCATATCTGCTACATACATACATATAATCACGCCTTTTTCCCTAATGGGGTAGGCAGAGTATACATCATGAGTAATCTCGTCATCACTTGCAACATAAAGTGCTCAAGACAATAAAGATAATTATCATAAACTGTACTATTTCAGCACTCTCCATGAGGAAGTTCTGTGGCTATCTCACCATCATCAGAATGTCTCTAGCCTATCCTTTGCTCGAATTTATCGGGATTGACTACCTAATCTAGAGGATTAAACGAAGATTCTGGTTTTTAAAGAGAGTGACTGCCATCTGAGCTCCAGACCCAATCCTAGATTAGGCTTTTTGCCGGGTTAGTGACCAACCCAGCAGTCAAAGTTTCCAAGATACCAATGCTTAGGAATGGCCTCTGACATGAATTAACGACTAATAATAAACGGCCTAACATGCCTTACGAAGCACGGAAACGCTCAAGTTGTTTTACCACTACCGGTCACTCATGCATGCATGCCACGGCGATGGTTGCTTAGCATTCGTTATCGGAATGAATAAACGATTAATATTTACTAATAATTTGACCAACGAACGCTTTTATGGCTATCTCGCCATCGAGAGATACTTGTCATGTCATTATGTAGATGACAAATAGAAAGTGCTCAAGGCATCAAAACCCTCGGGCCTAGGGAAGGCACTTAACACTTTCTACAACGGCGTCAGTAGCTATATGTCGTCTCCATCACGAAATCAGTTCTATAGCATCACGATATTGCATTGTTATCGGATTTACGTAAGTAGGTATGCAATATTTCAGCTCAATCGGACTTCAAAGTAGGTCAAATTAACATGCAAGATTTGAGTAGTAGACTAGAGACTCACTGCATATTGAAATTATTAGGCTCTAAGGATCTATCATGGTATAATAAGCGCTCTATGACGTGAAATATACTTGTTACCTTTTTATTTTAGATGCTAGATGCACGCAACTAAATATAGACAGGGTTTAGTCAGTGATCATTGGTAATTTTACTATTGTCTCCTGATAATCTACAACGCTGCTAATTATGTTCAAAACTATTAAAACTGTGATCGCTGTTTTGAAAGCTCTACTCTACCATTATATTTGTAAACTATATCATTCCAAAACAATTTACTTGTAACATTTGTAAATAAACATTTCACCATTATATTTGTAAACTATATCATTCCAAAACAATTTACTTGTAACATTTGTAAATAAACATTTCCCTTTTAAGTGAACTTTGAACTTAATCTTCTTATTCAAGGAGAGACTATATCAAATCCTTAAATAATAACAATCATACATTATAGTACCTAAGATTTAGTTACAAAATTATCATGCTCATTAAGTAAGAAGAAAAGTAAAAGAAAAAGAGAGTGGTCCAATAAAATATAAAATTTAAAGTTAGTTACTTAATAAGTTTATAGTATTTAACATAGTTTACTTATGTACCTGCAGCAAGAAAAAGTAATCCATCAAAATCCATTCACAGTATAAACACTTCACATACTTCGTTTTCACCGGACACAATTACGAAAAACTTTGAGCAGCGAACTTGTCGCAGCGATCTTGCAGCAACTTGTCGTGAGGTCCGCGCGCGAGCGGCGGCGCGAGGCGCGGGCCGGCCGGGTCTGCCGCGCCGCGCCGCTGCCACGCCGCGCCGCGACGCCGCCGGCAGCGCGCCCGGGCTCGGGCTAGAGGGGTGCGCTCCTCTCAACGGGGAAATTTTGACGAATGACATTTTCGTAACGTCTCCCTCTCTCCGGCGATGCACTCCGCTAATTGCGCTTTTAATGAATACTGATGCGTTCCGCACGACTCGGGGCGGGGGGAGGACGCCGCGCGACCGATTTGTGTAATTGCCAAAGTTCCCGCTCTACATTCTATTGTAACTTTTATCCCACCAAAAACATAAATGTAAAAGTGAAAGCCAAGTTCATGGTGGTGGTCTTGGTACGTGAAACGCTCAAAAAGTTGTGAGATTTAAAATGCCTTCCTGGAAAACTGGCCGGAACAGGCACAGGACAGAGAGTCGTGGAGAGACCGGAGAGAGGCCTTTGCCCAGCAGTGGGACACTAATGGCTAGATAAGATAAGATAAGATAAGATAAGATGTAATATTTAATTTGAACTTTCTATGACACCCATGATGGCACCCCACTTAAATGTTGTAGGTATAAAAAACACTTGTATATTAGCTTCCGAGGTAATTGGGTTTTTGATTAATTGATTTGTGATATGTATGCCAGTCAGTCAGTCAATCAGTCATAAAAAAATGAGATTTTTCAGAAATATATCTAAATAACAGTTTGATATATGTTTATAAAATTTAGAGTACTTGTTTATCTAGAGGATCTAAATATATAAACACAATTTGGTGTATTTAAGTTTAGTAGTTTTCTAGTTACGAAGGGGTCAAAAGTGGCTCCAAATACATATATACATATAATCACGCCTTTTTCCCTGATGGGATAGTTTAGTTTATTTATTTCACAATACAGGTTTCACAATTAAATTAAATTACAATCAATAGAATAATGTCCTCCGTAAAGTGATCGTCAAAACAAAATTGTAAAATATAAATTCAGATAATATGTCAAATAGAAAAAGAATATGTCAAATAGAAATAAAATATATAGGCATACGTAAACGACCTAAACAAAGGTCATTCCACTACGTCCGACTAACTTTTGACGGTTATTTAAGATAAATTTGTAGGTATACTGCTGTAGTAACAGGTTGTCAGCCCATCGCCATCGGCTCCAAATCGTTCCTGAAAATATACACACGGTGCTGTCGGCCAGTTCTCTTAGTTTCGCTAGAACTTGGCTCGCATGTCTTGATTATCATTGTTGCCAAGTAACAGTTCCGTGTAGGTTTATTATAATTTTGTGAAATTTCTTCCTAAGTGGACTTGTCTTTTTTTGCAAGTTTATAATATGAAACACAGATCAAATTGATTTAATCGAAATCAAGAATCAGCAATTCTCCGAAGACTAATATAGGTACAAGCTGTTCAGTGCCTATCCACAATAGTTTCACGAACAGCTGAGTGCACAAACACATGCGCTCGAGTGATTGATAAACATATCAAGTTCAATGTTGCTGTTTTTGAGAAGAATAAAGATAATATGATAGGAGATAAGAGATATATGACATAATGAACTGTCAAAATATCGAAAGCGATAATGATAAACATTGTTATCCTCACTTTATCGATCCATAAGGAAGAGATAAGTGAGACGATAACTACTTATTTTGATCTTTATACGCACCAGATATACCGGAGTCTGTTTAGTTGAGATCAGGCGTTTGATCAGAATTGATCAGCAGACAACATGACTCTCACGCGCTGCACGGCGCTCGTCGCGCTGATCATCGTCTGGACACACTCTGCATTTGGTAAGTATTATAAAGTAAATACAGTGTTGTTACGAGTCAACGCGGAAACTTAATCCCTCCGTCCGGGTCATCCGTCAACTCGAGAACCCACTCGATAAGAAATGGAATAATCCCTTTAATTACATTTCGTTGCAAGAAGAACGATTTATGAACAGTCTTTTACCTTTACAGCCAGAGATGAATACCACCCACGAAACCTAAAAGCTGACACCGGTCCACCAAACGCAGAAGAATCGGACCCGGAGTTCTGGGCGCGGCAGGCGGCGGCGGGCATCGCGCGGCACCAGCGGCGCGCGGCGGCGGCGGGCGCGGGGGGGGCGGCGCGCAACGTCGTGCTGTTCCTCGGGGACGGCATGTCCATCCCCACCCTCGCCGCCGCGCGCGCGCACCTCGGACAGCGCAACAACCGCACCGGGGAGGAGACCAGCCTTGAGTTCGAGACTTTCCCTACTGTGGGATTGTCTAAGGTAGGTAAAGCAGTCGGTCCCGGTCGCTCTCTTTGATAGTGGTGGTTACAGAAAGGTCGTTGCAGCTCAGTATGCTATTAGATGGTTTAAAAATTCTGACACTAGGGTTCATCGGGTCGATCGATTCGAGCCCATACAACAAAAGAAGAAGAACGTAGGTAAATTAGACGTCAGACGGCTGTGGTCAGCTTCCGTGTAGAACACGGAAGTGAACATGCGAATTTAAGGCGTATTTTGCTGGCAGTTTAGCAACTAGATTTCGAGATAAGCAACCATCGCCCTTTATGCCCTAGAAATATTGTTTAAATTAAAATCAGAGCGTGATACGGCGTGGCGTAACGTCGGAGGAATCGTTCAAAAATGTCCGAAATACGCACAAAAATACAAATTTCATAAAAACTGCTTGTCGGATATAAAAACAAATATGGTTGCGATTGTAGGTAAAAATAATATGAATATTTTACCGAAGACACCGTGAAAGCGCTGCTCATAGTTTAGGAGGTAATAATAAATTTACTGATTAAAACAGCATACTTTTTTTGATATATTTTAAAGCAAATGCACACCATGAAGTAATTCCTTAGATGTAATTTTTTTATGGATTTTTTCATTGATACGTTTAGGACATGTTTAGGAGGAATAAGCTCATAAAAACATCATTTACCGTAGGTATCCCCTTAACCCTTGCCAGTTGTAGTATTGTTTGATGACATGAAGCGACGACTAAACTAAGTCGCGATCGCATTGCTAACTTACCTAGTTTAATAACTGTAAAAAATCTTATCTTTCTTCCATGCTGGACTGGGAGAGATAGAAAATCACAGAATGTTCCAGCTGCTCTACCTCCCGGGCATGCTGTAGAAGACAGCCAAAGGGACTCGAGGGTTACAGTGTATTGTAATTTAGGCGATGGGCTGACAACCTGTCACTACACATTAGCAATACACATTACAATCAAAAATTGCCCTCAATTTTTGTCAGACGCGGCGAAAGCGCCTTTTACGAGGCGTTTAACGCTCTGCCTACCCCGTAAGGGATAAAGGCGTGATTTTATGTATGTATGTATGTATGTAAAAAATCTTATATTTGTAGACATACTGCGTAAACGCTCAGATAGCGGACTCTGCGTGTTCGGCGACGGCGTACCTGACTGGCGTGAAAGCGAACCGGGGCACGATCGGCGTGACGTCATCAGTCCCTCGCAGCAACTGCGCCGCCGCCACCGACGAGAGCTACCAGACAACTTCCATCGCCGCCTGGGCGCTCCAGGACGGACGCGACGCGGGTAATTTGATAGTGTTTATACTGGCCGAATAAGCTAAATTTACGTACGTAATACGTATGTTTTCTCCCAGTACTCATCTACGGAGTTCAGACTTGGTCTTTGACAGAGACCCATGCGCTAAAACGTATCGACAAATTTGATGCTTCCGATAAATTTCTGATGTGACACACGCCACCGCTAAGCTGAAGTGGGACTGGGTCGGCTACGCGAAGCGGCAGACCGAGACGCCTTCAGTAAGGCATGGCCGGAGGAAACCCAAGATAGGGAGTTATGGAGGGAACGGAGAGTGGCCTCTGGCGACTCCCTATAAACAATAAACATCTAAATCTTTAAAGGAATATAAATACATAAACTAAATAAACATAATAAATTAAATAACTGAAATATACAACAAATACTTACCCGTCCGAACGTCCGAAGAATACCGAGTCGTCCCGATCCTGAGAAAACGCGCAATTGATGTCCGAAAATAAAGGATGACGTCGAATCGGATCGGATCGGTCGGTGTTCGCGTGCAGCCACATCTATTTTATTTTATTACAATAGTGTGAATCTTCCATGCTGAACTGGGAGTGAGAGAACAACATAGAATGTGCCAGCTGCATTTCCTCCCGAGCATGCTGTAAAAACCAGCTAAGGGATCTGAGGGTTTCAGTATATTGTAATTTAGGCGATGGGCTGATAACCTGTCACTACAGCAATACACGTACAAATCTTTCTTGAATGGCCCTCAAGACTTTGTCAGACGCGGTGGAACGGCCTTTGTTTAGGTCATTTACGCTCTGCCTACCCCATTAGGGATAAAGGCGTGATTATATGTATGTATGTATGTAGTGTGAAACTGACTATGACGCGGACCGCTTGTCGCTCGCACTCAACCGCTCCCGCCTTTTTCGCTGTCTCGTACCTACCGCTTGTTATTGTATAATTTCTACTGCCTATTTTGAACTGTACATTTCTGCTTCTACTTCACCTGTGCTATTTCTTCCTTATAAACTGTAACCTGTGCTTGTTCCATCTACGCTTCTTGATTATATCAACAATATAGAATTTATAAACATTGAATGTACTGTGTTGTTATTTGATCGTCATCTACCAGATAGCAGTGGGACACTTAACGGCTACAAGGTTTTATAAGTTGATTTAATCTTATATACAATCCAACAGAATTTGATTTACTCTAATTTAACTATATAGGTATCGTAACAACGACCCGCGTGACGCACGCGTCTCCGTCGGGTGCGTTTGCTCACACCGCCGATCGCGACTGGGAGAGCGACGCGGATGTAAGCGAGGACTGCGCAGACGTGCCCCTCGAAGCACGTCAGCCGGACATCGCCACCCAACTCGTGCACTCCTACCCTGGGAACCAATTCAAAGTATATATTTATTTATTTATTTACTGTTTATTGTACACAAGTAACATGTGAAAGACAATACACAAGGAATAACGACACAACAGGTACAGCTTATTTCTACTAAAAAGTTTTTTCCACCTTACCTACGGAAGTGAGACTTAAATGAGAGGCAAATTAGGCGTGCACAAATTAAGCATAATATTAAAATAATACCAGAAAATTATAAATTACATAAATAACTAATTATATATATACTTAAAACCATAATAACAATATGTACATGAATATAATATAAATTTTATGTATATACATATATATATATACTAATACTATACGGAAAGTGAAAGGTAATGTTCTCTTACTCTCTTTTTAAAGACAGCGACAGAAGGACTGTCACGGACCGTGTGCGGCAGCGAATTCCATAACCTGGCCTAAATATACTACTGAAGAAATCGACACCGAATTGTTCTTCTTCTGTCGAGTGGGTATCGAGTCTATCGACCCGATGAACCCTGGTGTCAGAGTTTTTAAACCGCCTAGTAGCACAACTATCAGGCCTCTGACACCTAATTAAATAATAATATTGTATTTAATTGCGATACGAAATAACTTTAGTTTTAATTTTAAGGTTATTTTGGGTGGTGGAAGACGAGAATTCCTCCCAAACACGACAATCGATGAAGAAGGATCTCCGGGACGCCGTCTCGATGGACGTAACCTTATAGAAGAATGGCAGGAAGTGCAAAAAGCGCGCGGTCTGAAGCCGGAGTACGCGTGGCACCGGCACCAGCTGCTGGCAGCCACGCGCGCGCCGCCAGACGCGCTGCTCGGCCTGTTCGAGAGCGGACACATGCAGTACCATCTCGAGGCCGACACCGAGTCCGAACCGACGCTCGCTGAACTAACAGAAGCAGCTATCAACGTGCTGTCCCGTAACCCGCGCGGTTTCTTCCTTTTTGTGGAAGGCGGGCGTATTGACCACGCTCACCACCAGAACCAAGCACGTCTAGCTCTCGACGAGACAATCGAGCTGAGCGAGGCGGTGGCGCGCGCGGCCGCCATACTGCCAGAGAAGGACTCGCTCATCCTTGTGACATCGGACCACGCCCACGTGATGGCATTCAACGGGTACACGCACCGTGGCAGCGACGTGCTTGGACCCTCGGATGAAGTCGATGACAATGGCGTCCCTTACATGACACTCTCCTATACCAACGGACCCGGTGTACGCGCAAGATCCTCAGATAATATTCGCGATGACATTACGAAGAACGATAATCGTAAGCAAGCCCTTGTACATTAATCTGAAAAGCCCTGCTACCTAACCTTTTTTATTCATTTTTTCATTCATTCATTTTAATTTTATCTGCTTTTAATATTAAAAAGATACATTTAATATTAAAATTAAATAAAATTATCTGTTTTATGCATTTACAGAAGAGCCCAAATTCAAGTACGAGTCGGGTATACTCTTGGAAGACGAGACGCACGGCGGCGACGACGTGGCGGTGTTCGCGCGCGGGCCGCAGCACACGCTGTTCTCGGGCGTGATGGAGCAGAGCGAGATCCCGCGCCGCGCTGCCTACGCCGCCTGCCTTGGACCCGGGCCCCGCGCGCCCGCCTGCCGCAAGCACTAGACACCACCTGCGCCGCGCCGCCTGCGCCGCCTGCCTTGGACCCGGACCAGGCGCGCCCGCCTGCCGCAAGCACTAGACACCACCCGCGCCGCGCCGCCTGCGCCGCCTGCCTTGGACCCGGACCAGGCGCGCCCGCCTGCCGCAAGCACTAGACACCACCCGCGCCGAGCCGCCTGTGCCGCCTGCCTTGGACCCGGGCTACGCGCGCGACCCCCTTTTAGGAGATAAATTCTGCCAAGACAAGGAACTTTAAAAAAATATATATATAATTTTTCGTCAAAATAAATTATCACTGATTGTTTGTTGTGCTCCATTCAAATCAATAATACTTCATAAGGCCAATTAATAATAATTTAATCTATAATATGTCTACACACCCGTCCACCATAAGATGACAGCTCATACAAATTGTATGCAGAAAATTACATTTTCATGAACTGTCAGTACAAAATCATCTTATGGTGTATGGGTTATAATGACTTATTTTATTAAATAAAATGTTACATGATATATTTATTATTGTAAATTATAAATAATACCAGCAAAGTATACAGTGTCAGTAACATATATTTTCTTATTGATCAGTAACCAATAACCTATATGCCCAACACTCATTTGGGGAGCTTCCAGCAACATTTAAAAAATAATTAAGTATACATATTAGTGGGACAGTAGCCAGCAGTGGGACACTAACGGCTAAATAAGATAAGATAAGAAGTTACATATTAAATAAATGCCAATTACAAGCTTCCACATATAGAAAGAAAATTACTTATTCTAACTTAAAAATAATGAATATTTAAAGTAACACTTACAAATATAAAAACAGTTAAACTAAACTGATACTTTAATATTCTGTAAAGTAATCTTTAACGAGCGCATTTTTCATTGATCTGATACTACTACTAAATAAATCAAATCGGCAATCATCATTGTACTTATTAAACAGCTTTGTGACACGTGGTATGAAACTTATTTTTCTATATTCAGAATGACTGGGAAGTACAAAAAGTAAATCATGCTTTCTTAATCTTAATCGAGTTGGAATTCTTAACGCAATCATGCTGAGGAGTTTAGGACACTCCACCGTACTTTGAGCAATCTTTATTAGAAACCTAAAATCAGATACATATAATAAATCTCTAGAAGGGTAGCGTCTGTACATTGAATATTTTTCGAAAAAAATAATTACAGCAGGCATTATTAACGATAAAAAGACCAAATCGATTTTTATTAGAATTTATCTACTCTCATATAGTAATGTTCGAATTATAAACTTCTAAACGAATTTATAATAGCATACTTTTTAAACAGAATGATGCAAAAAATAAAAAGTTTACTTTAGTTGCATCTTAGTTTACTTTTCATTGCACCTACTCTAGCAAATTCTAACAAAGATGCAACGAAATGTAAAATTTATTTGCTGGAAGCAAGGAAAGATAAAAATCACACAGTAAATACCAAGAAATCCCGATTCCAAGCCAAAAATCTGTAAAATTATAATAATCTATGGTAACGCATGCGCGGTGGCGGTTTTCCTGCGCGCTTAATTTTTCCGCCATTTTCTACGGTGAAAGGTTTTATTGTTTGTTTATCGCGCAACTCAAGGAAGAATTAATTGACTGTTTGCTTAAAATGTGCGACTCTAGTGACTCTAGTGAGGAATATATTAATACTCCACCTGATATTTTAGATGCCGCTACGGAAATTACCAATAATTAATTGCCCGCCAAGTCAAGAAAACTGTACGAGAAATGCTACCAAGAATTCAGGCTATGGAAAATGCAAAAAAATGCGTATGAGATGTGTATGAGATTAGATAAAATAGTGAATGCAACGGCACATAACTAGGTATTAAAATGCTCGTGATACCATTGTGAAACTCGCTTCACTCGTTTCACAAACCACACTCGCATTGTAATACCCTTCATTATGCAACAGTTGCATAAACTACTATTAATTTTTTGAAGTGTTCTCGGCAAGACTGCCATTGAGGTATTCTCATAATTTTACTGATGGCCCTTTTTTGTATTAAAAATGCCTTATTTATATTGTACTCATAGCCGTTGCCCCAAATCTTGATCGTATATCTCAGCCTTTATTCCAGCAGGGCATGATACACTAATTTTAGATCGTCGATAGTAGTAACATCTCTAAGACTTCTTAGGACATAACACGCTGTACTTAATTTAGCCACAATTTTGTCAACTTCCTCCTTACAGTTCAGTAAGGAGTCAATTTGTGCCTCTAAGAACTTAGTTACACTTCCATGCTGGACTGGGAGCGAGAGAAAAACATAGAATGTGCCAGCTGCATTTCCTCCCAGGCATGCTGTAAAAACCAGCTAAGGGATCTGAGGGTTTCATTATATTGCAATATAGGCGATGGGCTGACAACCTGTCACTACAGATATACCTATTGTACTGTGGTGACACCTTACCTACTCTCCACTCATTAGTCATAAGTTAGATATAAGGCATTGCCTGTAACTATTGCGGCTCATTACACGTCTGAACACCGCGCACTGTGTTTGTCTCAATCCTCCCCAACAGCCAACATCGCACTACAAATATATCTCAAATAACCCTCAAAACTTTGTCAGACTTGGTGGAACGACCTTTTGTTTAGGTCGTTTACGCTCTGCCTACCCCATTAGGGATAAAGGCGTGATTATATGTACGTATGTATGTAAGAACTTAGTGGTTTCGACTAAAGCCACTTTGTCACCGTTTGATGTAATGTAATATCCACTAATTATTTTGTAGCCCAAATTTGAGTGGTACAAATTTTTGTCAGGATGGACGAATCGTTAGGATTGTTGTATATGTACTGATTGTAAATAGTCTATTTTTGTGTCAATTTGCCTATTTTATTATAAATGTTTATTCTAAAATGTTAAAAGCAATTGATTCTTTCAGTTATTTCATATTGCTAAGCAAGTTATATCAGGCGTTAAGGTTCCATTCTTTTAACTTTTCATAAAGTTGCATAAATGCGTGTTAAAATTATATTGAAAATAATAAAATATTAGTGTAATACCGCTACTCACTCCAGAGATGGCGCCACTAGGTCTTTAAAACGCGCCTTCGTTGTGTTCACGGTCTACATGACCACTTCGAGTAGTTCGGAACACAAGTTACTCATGTTTCTCAACAGATAGCAGTAGTGGATTTTTAAAACGCGCTATCGTTGTGTTCACTGGATGTGATCATATTCCAGATCTGATTTTGTACATTATGTCTAGTGCTTAGGTTTGGCGATTATACTTAAAAGACTGCCCTCAAGTCATTGAACTCCCTTTAATATAATCGACTGCTTACGTTAGGCTCGGTAACTGTTCGGTGTCTCTTTCGAAACGCCAGCAGTCTGCTTGGTCTAGCTCCGTATAGTTACATACATACATACATATAATCACGCCTTTATCCGTAATGGGGTAGGCAGAGCGTAAACGACCTAAACAAAGGTCGTTCCGCCACGTCTGACAAAGTTTTGAGGGTTATTCAAGATGGATTTGTACGTATATTGCTGCAGTGACAGGTTGTCAGTCCATCGCCTAAATTGCAATATACTGAAACCCTAAGATCCCTTATCTGGTTTTTACAGCATGCCCGGGAGGATATGCTGTAAAATGCTGGCACATCACTATGTTTTTTTTCTAGCTCCCAGTCCGGCATGGAAGAATAGTTGGGTACTGTAAACTGTAAGTATCTGCTGTAACTGAATAAAATTCGTCTTGTTGACTACATTCCGTTGTTTCCATCTACGAACACCTTAAGACCTATTCTCACATTAGTTATTAATATTTCATAATTTATCAATAGTTAAAAGTATAAAACTAAGTAAGTTAAAAACTAAAAAAACGTTTCGTTAGTTGTTTGTTCGACACGTGGGAGGTGTTTGTTCAAGTTTATAAGTATGGGAGTTTGAGTTGTAACCGGGTTCAGTCGTTTTTGGAAAATCGTGGAAGAGATTTGGGGAGCTAAAGTTTGGTTCAAGTGTTGAAAAGGAGGATACTCTGCCGTCGGGTTATAGATAAGTAATTTATGTTATACAAATATAAGTTTGAGATTAGAATATTTTACTAATCTTTTATTTAGGCACGTTTCGAGTAATTTAGGATATGAGTTCTATTGTGTAATGGTTCAAGTAAAACTACATTAATTAAATATAATTTTGATGAGCAATTTTATTAACTGTTTTATTAGAATTTCCCTTTTCTCAAGTAGTTCACACTAATATTTACAGTTTACACACATAAAATCAAACCTTTTCCTAACTGATTAATATTTAAATTTGGAGTCTGAATAAATATAAAATTTATTACGGTTTTGGAAACTAATATGTTTCTATCACCAATGCAATATTAAATCTATGCAAGATTATTAGAAAGCTATCTAAATTACAGTTTAGACTACGTATATTTGCGTTCAATATTTCTATTGAGAATAAGTTCAAAACCTCATGGTAATCTTCAGCTCTAGTTATAGCGTGGCATTTTACAACTTTTTCGTTATCCAGAATTTGAATGCTATCAAGTGTAGTCATCATTGTGTAGATCGACTTTAGCTTTGATTATAGTAAATACAATTCGGAATGTAAAATGCCACTCTACTTTATATATGGTTGACGTATGGATACTTAGTGAATAAACAGGTATAGTTAGTAGGGTGTGTTGTGATTGTAAGTGTAAGTGATGTATGGTTGCAGCGTAAGATTGAGAAATTGTGCGAATTATACACTCAGTTGCTTGCAGGAGCAGGCGCAGTTAGTGGAGGTCCCATATGTTTGTCCATACATACATATAATCACGCCTCTATCCCCAATGTTTGTCCAGATCACAAATATTCTGAATTTGAATTGCTGGACTTCTGTTGATTTCTGTGGACTCTGATTTGCATATGAGATTTGTTCCGTTTCGTTCCCAGCAGAAGCGAAAAGCGCACGCACACAATGTTGTGCACGTGTTCTTGCTTATCGAAATAACAGCTGGTTCTTTTTTGTGAGTCGTTCGTTGAGAAAATGCTTTGCCGGTGAACCGCAAACAATAGCTTCAGAGGTCAAGTTCTTTCTAACTTTGGCAGCACGCAGCTATTCGTCTTTCTTCGCCTTCCGTATGAGTTTAACAACTATCGTGCGGAAATTCTTATCTTTCTGCTGTTTTCCATTGCCTTTGGGTCCTGTTCTCTTTATATCATCTATATCAGATTCATGGAGTTCAACGTTTAGCTTTTGTGACATTCCCAAAACCACATATGTCAGATTTCCGAAAAATCGTCATTTTTATGACGGATTGACTGACTGACTGACATACATAATGATCTAGGAAGCTGATATTTGGAATGAAGATTGATTATATTGACAGAAAGTTAGAAATGTAAAATGTAATAAATTAAAAAAATATTGGACCCCCTCTCATACAAGTGAAAGGGGGCATTTTGTTGTTTTTTAACTACTATATCGTTAGACAGGTCTCGTAAAATTAGGTAGAAGTTTCTTTGAAAATAAGTGCATTAAATGGGTCCCTCTCGATTTCTTTGCATTTAAAATCCGTTTTTAAAAACAAAAATATAATCAATAACCTAATTTAAACCTATTAGAGATCCTAGAGATAGCTTATAATGATACCATAATGGAAACAAAAAAAAAATTTACATCTTCCCATACAAGTGATTTTTTTACCCTACAAAATTAAAGAGGGGTGTCATCATGGGTGTCATAGAAAGTTCAAATTCAATATGAATATAGATTGTAACTTACAATAGTTTTTTTTTTAAACATGAAGAATATATAAGAATCCAATTTTTTACTTACCTTAAAAATTTTATGATATCCCACAAAAAACGTATTGAAGAGCTAAGAATTACTATAATAAACCCTAGACTTGGCTCCCTTTTTAGATCTCATAACTTTTTGTGCGATTCACGCACCAAGACCAGCATGAGCTTGGCTTTCAATTTTACATTTATATTTTTGGTGGATATATTTTTCTCTCGCTCCCAGTCCAGCATGGAAGATGCATACCTAATATAATTTATTTTAATATGGAAGTTAGTACATATGGATTATTTTATTACCGAAAAAGTAAGATGGTAGCTGTGATAGATGCAATCGGTTTGGATTTTATATAAATTTTCTTGATTTTCTTCTGAATGACACCTGCCGCAGCTACCATCCTAAATTTTCATAATTACATACTTCATAAACATCGCGGAACTTAGAGGACACCATTTGAAGGTCTATCTTCTAAGGTTAGTAGGACTAATTGCCTCCGTGGTCTAGTGGCTAGTGCCATGGACTCCTGATCCGGAGGTCCTGGGTTCGATTCCCAGGGGGGAAACACAAAGTTGATATTTGAGAATTTATCACTTTGTGAATTTTTCCCCAGTTTGGTTAGGACATTGCAGGCTGAATCACCTGATTGTCCGAAAAAGAAAAAGATTTCGTGCTTTGGAGGGCACGTTAAGCCGTCGGTCCCGGTCGCTGTCTTTGATAGTGGTAGTTACTTAAACCATGTCAGAGGCCTGATAGTTGTGCTACTAGGCGGTTTTAAAACTCTGACACCAGGGTTCATCGGGTCAATAGACTCGATACCCACTCGACGGAAGGAAGAAGTGGGACTAGAGCTGGTGGAAAATCCTTTTCCGTTTCTTCATAATGTAGATGATCTGCATTTTGCTAATTCTCCCGCATATTATATGATATCACAGGCAATGGTCTTAACAAACAGTGGTCCAAATAACCTCTGGTCCCAAACGTCAAAAAGGATTTCTTCCATGCCGGACTGGGAGCCAGAGAAAAACACATAGAATGTGCCAGCTGAATTTCCTCCCGGGCATGCTGTAAAAAGCAACTAAGGGATTCGAGGGTTTCAGTATATTGCAATTTAGGCGATAGGCTAACAATCTGTCACTGCAGCAATATACCTACCTACAAATGTATTATTAGTAACCCTCAAAACTTTGTCAGACGTAGCGGAATGACCTTTGTTTAGGTTTACGCTCTGCCTACCCCATCAGGGATAAAGCCGTGATTATATGTATGTATGTTACCTATATGAAACAGGGAAATGACAAAACCAGGGATATCACAAAATCCCGGAAAGAGGCGTAATCAATTGATCATTGTCTTCTTACTGAAAATATTTAGGGATTTGTCATTTCACTAGACTGAGCCTAGTGGAAGACATTGTTGATTTAGATAAAATAATCATTACTGATAGAATTTCAAGTCTGAATCAAAAGAAACATATTATGACCATATATATAGTTTTTTCATTTGAATTGTTAATTATAATACTAAAAAGCAAAAGAGTTACAAAAATATACCTGACTTCAAGATTAACTATATGATAATCCGGTAAATCCGAATTATAAACTGACTTACTAAACTTATCAAAGGTAGTTCTTAAAACACATCGTGAAATTCTTAATTCTCACAAATACTCAGACATGTTAAAAAAGAGAAGAGAATTCTCAACAACACATACAGACACACACATGTACTCAAACTTACACATATTTTTTTCTTATATATTTAATTCGAACTTATTTGAATACCCAATGATTACTGTTATACTTAATAATGCTATTTTTTAATGCTGACTATCTTATTTAATTTTATTCTATTAAAGTAACTGTTTTTCCTTTTTTGTAATAATCTGTTATTCTAACTCTGGTCTGTCATAACTACTTATGTTTGCTACTGTATAGTTGCCCACGATACAGGCTGTGCCTAGTGTGGGAACTATTGAAACTGCTTCATGTGAGACTTTTTGATGAATAAATTATTTGTATTTGTATTATTTTGTATTTGTACTTATGAACTATTCATACCAAACATATTCATAAGGATAAAATGTGAAATAACATTGTCAGAATATGTTTCTATTGCTCAAAACTTAAAATTATGCCAGTTACTATACAATTTGGTTAAAGAATTTTATCGAATTCAATAATTTCCTCTCATTTCACACGACAAATCCCTAAACATTTTATATATATTAATATCCCTAGGGATTTCGCAAATTTCGTGGTTCCGTCATTTAGCTGCGACATATCTGTACGTATAATAAATCTCTAGAAAGGTCGTCTATGTGCATTAAATATTTTTTAAAAACATAATTGCAGCATATATAATTTACAATACCAAGATCAAACTTATATTATTATAACTAGTGACCCGCCCCGGCTTCGCACGGAAATCATCAGTGTTTCTCTACTATATTAGGCATGTATTATACATATAAACCTTCTTCTTGAATTACTCTATCTATTCAAAGAAACCGCATCAAAATCTGTTGCGTAGTTTTAAAGGTTTATGCATATATAGATAGATAGATAGATAGATAGATAGATAAACGTTTATTGCATAAAAACAACACACATGTAACAAAATAAGAAAAACAAACAACAGGTATGAACAAAAAAAAAGGATATTAACATATGTAGTACCTACATTTTGTTGCATGTGAAGCGATGCAGAGGGTCAGAGCTCAGTGTATGATTGCTCATAAAGAACAACACTGCTTTTCAGCTCTCACCCAAAGGAAGTGACGGGTCCCTGATTGAGTGTAAGAAACGAGTAAAACTAAACTGTGTTAAAAAATATTAAAATCAATTAAATATCTTGTAATAGAATAAAGAATAATGTCTCAGTGCATGTTTAGTGATTGTAATTTAAAAATTGTGATTCATTATAATTTTAATAAATAATTAATAAATAAATTAAGTATAACAATAAATCAAATAATAGATTAATGCATCATCATTGTAAGATAATATAAAAAAAAAACGAAATATAAAAAAAAAAGTAATGAGTGATGATATAGGGATATAGGGACAGAGAAAGCGACTTTGTTTTATACTATGTAGTGATGATAATCCCCATTTTACCCTTTTAGTGCTGGAAAATCCAAAACATCCATTTTTAGGGGGTTATGTTATAAAAACTGCCTCTGTGGTCTAGCGGTCTGAGCTATGGGCTCTCGATCCAGAGGTCCCGGGTTCGATTCCCGGCGGGGGACAATGACTTTTTGTTGTTGTTTCTAGTTTAGTTAGGACATTGCAGGCTGATGACCTGAATGTCCTAAAACTTTTTGTACAGTAACAGGACATAGGTCGAAAAATCAAAAGAAATTTGGGCCTCCCATACAAATTGTCTCGAGTCGCTGACATCCTTTGTATATATTTTTTTTCGCTATTCGACTATGTTACTTGAGGAAAATTGTTCAGTTTCATTGGTAGAATCACACCTTAAACTATGGTCAGCTATTTTTTTACTTACATAGATTAACGAAGTTGTAACAATGTTGTATAACAGATCATTGCTAGTAGGTTCAGTTTGCGTGGGACACCCCTTAAGAATCAAAATACGCTTGAAGTACTTATATGGCCAAAATTATATAATAGGCTGGGTATTTGAGGCTATTGTTTCTAAATCGAGGCGAGAATAATGGCGTTTCTCAACTTGAGAAAAGTAGTCTTACGCAACGTTTTGAGGAAGGCACACATAAAAATTCTCGCTCCGTAAAGTTGCTGGGCTATCATGGCAATTATAAAGGTAACCAGCATGGGTAAACGCATAGCGTAGCAGATATTATGATAACCATAATGACCATGCTGGCCTGGGATCGAAAAAAAACATAGAATGTGCCAGCTGCATGCGACATGCCATGGAAAGATTCTAGTGCCCTAATGTTTGGTAGGTATAGGGATATCTAGATTTCTGAATTAAGCTTCAATGAACTGTAAAATATCTCTGATTATATTTAAACAGATGTGCCCCAGGGCATGCTGTAAAAACCAGCTAAGGGATCCGAGGGTTTCAGTATATTGTAATTTAGACGATGGACTGACCTGTCCCTACAACAATATACGTACAAGGCTATCTTAAATAACTCTCAAAGCTTTGTCAAAAGGGGCAGATCGACCTTTGTTTAGGTCGTTTACGCTCTGCCTACCCCATTAGGAATAAAGAGGTATAATATTGTTCTTTTCGTGTGGGTGTCGAGTCGATCGACCTGAAGAACCCAGATTCCAGAGTTTTTAAACCACCTATTAGCACAGCTAAGAAGCCTCTAAAATGGTTTGTTGCAAAAGCGCTAAACAACGACGGCTTAAACTTAAAGCACAGAGTCTTTTTTACAAGCAGATGATTTAACCTGCATTGTCCTAACTAAATTGGAGAAAATGTTACAAAGTGATTAAGTAACAAATATTTTTGTTCCCCCCCTGGGGATTTAACCCAGGCCGGAGGCCCATGGCTCAGACCACTAGACCTCGGAGGTAGATATAGATAGTATAAAGGTAATAGAAATATAGATTTCCTAAAAGTGCCTACTCTAGGGCCTAAACATGAAAAAAAAAACAACTTTCTTCAGGAAATTGTTTAGTATAAACTAGCGACCCGCCCCAGCTTCGCACGGAAATTATCAGTGTTTCTCTACTATATTATGCATGTATTATACATATAAACCTTCCTCTTGAATCACTCTATTCACTAAAAGAAACCGCATCAAAATCCATTGCGTAGTTTTAAAGATTTATGCATACATAGGGATACAGGGACAGAGAAAGCGACTTTGTTTTATACTATGTAGTGAAGACTATTGAAGATTTTAGTATGGAGCTGGGCATAGTTATGTGTACTTTTTTTTCGAGCGGCCTCTGATCAATTTTAGAAAACGCCAATCAATAGAATACAATATTAGAAAACGAAAATACTCTTTGATAAAATCGCGTCAAGTGATGCCGAACAAAGTAACAGGCCTTTAAATAAAAATATTTTCTTTTGTATAAGACATTTTCTATAAATTGTTTATAAAAACTTATGACAAACGATGCAAAATGTCAATATAATTGGCAGGTGACATTCAGTTTGTCTTGAGAGAGCCTGATGGTGTAGTGGATAGGGCCGCTGCCGCCTGAGCGGGAGGGCGTGGTTCGAATCCCACCACGTACCAATGTGTTTTTCGGTTTTCAAATTTCATATGTACGTTTATTCGGCGCTTTTTCCTTGCTTCGGAATGCACGTTAAGCCATTGATCCCGGTTAATATCGTTTAATACCGTAGATATTAGTCGTTAATCCATATAAGAGGCAAGTGCTAATCATTGGCCGCTTGTAAACTCTGTCCTAATCTAGGATTGGGTCTGGTTTCCCTTCTGGGTTGCGGAGGTCAGATGGCAGTTGCTCTGTGTAAAAACCAGTACCCTCGTTCAATCTCCTAGATTAGGTAGCTAACCCCGTAAGTTACGGAATAAGGCTAGGGATATGATGATTCATCTTCAGACACGTAATTCACAATAGCCATTAATCAAGATTAACTTTATAAAAAACGATGTGATGAAAATGAACCTTGAAAGCGCTATATAGATTCTAAACTGCCACACAAAAAGAAAAATGACGTATGAAAAAGTTTTTGGCCGAAACTATGGTAACCGAACGGAGTATTTTTTCCTCAGTTCATTACTTGTAATATTATAATAAAACTTTAGCTCTTATTCTAAGGATATAGTAGAACAAAGTTTTGAAAATGTATTTATTTTGACAGTTATGATTTTTAACGAGTGAGGGCTAACGATTCGTTAAGGGCACGACTTAACTAATACTTGACTAAAATTATTTGTGTTCTCTCGTTATAATAAAAAAAGACTAGATATTGGCCCATATTTGATGAACAGCAATTGATACTGACGGCCAATTTGAGTTCGTATCAGAAATGTTATTTCAGTAGGTAAATAATGGCCTATCAATTGAGCCAAAGACTAAGGCTCGTATTTATAAAGAGATCTCAAGATTGAGAGCAATAGTAATGTATGGATTTGACATGACATTATGTACTGAAATGACATTAACTCAAACCTGCTCTCAGTCTCAAGTACTTATTATAATTTCGGGCCTTATACGTACAGTATTAGTTAAGTCATGCTTTTTGCAACTACGAACCTACATATGTTCTCCTACTCTCGCTCTACAAACTTAATGTCTATAATAAGGCAAAGCAGCTTTGCTCGTATGTACTATACTGAGTATTGGTATTAAAGTTACGAGATATTTTCTGCTTTGAATAAAATATACTTACATTCACTTTGGATATGCAGTTCTAAATAAACATGGAATGTTTATTAAGTTAAAGAAAGTGATTTCCTATGAGAATGAGCTGCCTCCGTGGTCTAGTGGCTAGTGCCATGGACTCCTGATCCGGAGGTCCTGGGTTCGATTCCCAGGGGGGAAACACAAAGTTGATATTTGAGAATTTATCACTTTGTGAATTTTTCCCAGTTTGGTTAGAACATTGCAGGCTGAATCACCTGATTGTCCGAAAAAGAAAAAGATTTCGTGCTTCGGAGGGCACGTTAAGCCGTCGGTCCCGGTCGCTGTCTTTGATAGTGGTCGTTACTCAAACCATGTAAGAGGCCTGATAGTTGTGCTACTAGGCGGTTTAAAAACACTGACACCAGGGTTCATCGGGTCAATAGACTTGATACCCACTCGACAGAAGAAGAAGAATGAGAATGAGCACAGAATTTACAATAGTACTAGGGTACAGAAGACCACTATAAAACCACATTGTTACAAAAAAAAATCTTTCCACCCGAGAATAAAGTCCACTTCCGCTCACAAGCGCATTCCTACTTTAATAATAACTTACCAATTGCGCATGCAAACAAAAATGTGTCCTTAGGCTACGCGCGAGAGGTTTATTTCTTTGAAAGTCTCAATCAGCTCGCTCACTCGCGCTTTAGGGTTGCGACTAGCGACTTTTGCAAATTTGAAACATAACGAAAATTGTCTGGTAGGTGAAATAGGTGTCAAATCACAGAAATAATTTACGTATTCTAACTAGGTATACTTTAGTTGTTAAGTAAGTAGACGAAGAAAACGCAAAAACTCAACTTTCTTTGCTTTCATTTAAACCAAACTAAAACTTAGCATGAGCGGAATACACATGAATCGAGCGGCGCGCGACAACCTACTGAACTAGCCCCGACGCAGGGGTCGGGCAAGTACTTGTAGCTTCTTGCCTACCGACCAGTGCCAGGCCTGGTATTAGCATAACTTTGTGCTAGCAGGAAACATAAATAAACTATGATTATAACCACAACTATCAGATACCTCCATGTCGGTCGTTGATGAAATACAGGGTGTTAATTTAACTTACCGTTTGTAAACTCATTTTTATTAATTAGGAATATGCGTCCATGCTGGACTGGGAGTGAAAGAAAAACAAAAAATGTGCCAGCTGCATCTTCTCCCGGGCATGCATTCAAAACCAGCTAAGGAATTCGAGAGTTTCAGTGTATTGCAATTTAGGCGATGGGCTGACTACCCGTCACTATAGCATGGATACATAATCATCTGTAAGAAAATAACCCTCAAAACTTGTCAGACGTGGCGGAACGACCAATGTTAAGGCCATTTTTGCTCTGCCTACCCCATTAGGGATAAGGATAAGGATAGGGGGCGCGTGTCTATCATAACTTTGATGTAAGATTGTAATAACCATTTTTTTTACGCAAAAGTAACAGTTAGGGTCAAAAATTAATAATAACCAGTTCATTCTTAACGCGTATATTGGTTGAACTTAAATATAGTTTATAAACATAAAAAACAATTGTACTTTTACATCGACCACATCCTTCATCTTTCGCCTCTTAACAAATTCGATAAAAACTATATAAAATTCCGATGATTTTAAAACTTATAACAACAAATAAGGTAATGCCTGCATCAATTCCAATTCGTAAAAATAGCCTCTCTTGTTAGTACAAGCCTCAATAAGATTATTTTAACTATAAAATAATATTGTACTCGCCCTATGATTATAAAATTTTGTATTATTTTGCAAGAAAGAATGTGTGATGCATATTATAGCATAAACAAAGGAAAAATCCAAAAATCTTTCTACTTAGTTAGATCACCAAAAAATATCACTTCGGCTTTTTGTTTCCCTTATTTTAAGACGTTTCTAATTAGAGCTTCAAGAGACAAATGCAATACAATTTAAAAAAAGTTCTTCTTTTCTAATGGGCCTATTTTTTGTTTATTTAAACTTGATACCTGCTAGACAGACATATAAAAAGATTGACGGAAAACCAAGTAATCCTATTTCTTCAGGTACGGGGTTCTTTAAAAAGAAATTATAACAAAAAAATCTTCCTCACAGCACATGAACAATTGCCGCAAATATACGTGAAAAAAACTTGAGACTTACATTACATACGGTTCTATTACGTAGGATCCTGTTACATACGGTGTCCTTTACAATGGCCGCACCTGATTTCCACTTTTTGATATAAACATCTTATGTGACCGACTAACAATGGTACAGGTTGCCGTAACTGCAGAAGTAACTGAACTCTGATTGTTACATTCAATTTAGGTGTTATGTATGCAAAGTACCATTATACAAGTTTTAAAAGAGGTGTGATTTGATTACATCACAGTTGGCCGAAGAAACCCCAATTTGATATACACCGAAAGACAAAGGGTGCAGTTTTCTTTGGCCTACTGTTGTGTAGAAAACCTTAGGCGCACGTAAAGCCAAATTATTTTCGCATCGATTAAAATACATACAATTCTTCCGATAAAAAAAAACATATAATCTTCCTGCTGCCCTTCCTCCAGGCATAGTAATAGGGATGACGAATACTATGAATCAGCAACATTTTATGAAATTTCAAAAACAATTATTAAAAAAAAACTCCACCCAGTTTAGGCGAGGCGAAATAATGCGAACACATAAAATTATTATCCTTAATATTTGTCAGACGGGACAATATCGCCTTTGAAACGTGTCTTACGCTCTGCCTGTACCGCAAGGAATACAGGCTTGACTTTATGTATGTATGTACTATAAATTATTAACTTTTGAATATTCGGTGATTGCTAAAAAAGAATTTGCCTTTGCGTACGCCATGCTTTCCAAATAAATAAGCACTTACCGATTCGGTGTACTGTCTTCTTGAGTATTATCCGAACATAAATATATACAAAATAATATTCATATCGAATGGTAACAATTAGTTAACAAATGACTATGCAATTACGTTACTAAGTATATACAAATATGTGTCATGGACCGTACCTAAATTAGTCCCATCCATGGTCATGGTGGACGGGCACCCACACTTTTTGCCAGACTGGTTTCCAGACCTTTTTCCAAGCGGGCACCTCAACCTCCTTCCAAACTGGCACTTGAACTTGCTTCCACTTCTCGATCCAGATTTTCTTCTGTACAGGCACCCAAACCTCTTTCTTAACAGTCTTCCAAATTTGAACTTTCTCTTCTACCCATTCCTTCTTCTTTTCGGTTACCCACTCTTGTTTCTTCTCTGTCCTCCAGATCTGTTTTTGTTCCTCTTTCCATTCGAGTTTCTTCTCAGTGACCCATTCTTGTTTCTCGACGGTCTTCCAGACCTTCTTCCAGACTGGTTTCCAGATCATCTTCTTCCTCCATAGGTCGTGGCTGGTGTACTCCCAGCCATGGTCGTCTTTACCGAGGTATTTTTCTCCGGGAACTCCTTCCTTGACCCATTCAGGGACGTAATTCTGTTTCCATTCCGGCACTTGAACATGTTTTGTTACCGGTACCTAAACATAAAAGCTTTCATTAAATAAAGGAAATAACATAACAGCATTTATCAATAAAAATAAGGCTAAGAAACAACACACTGGGCATGCCAACCTATTTCCTTAAAAAAACGATTAGAACCTTTGACAAAGCTTCAAGGATTATTCACCTTGACATATTATAGTAGAGGTAGTATTTTTTGCAAAGAACCTATCTTTTTTCAGTATCATTCAAAAATGGCTAATTATATCCTTCCCAAATTAGAATTTTCGCAAAAACTCCTAATTTGGGAAGGATATAATTAGCCATATTATTTTCGAAAAAACTCGAATGATTAAAATTATACTATGACATGCGTATTAATTCATTGACAACAAAGCAAATCCAAAATATTATGAAGAATACTATTATTTACTTTGTGTTTTAATTATAACGTATGGTTTAAACGCTCTGCCTACCCCGTAAGGGATAAAGGCGTGATTTATGTATGTATGTATGTATGTCTACACCCAGAAATATGCAAAATTGTTATAGGATATTTTTATATTGTGTGTATGCGGTGACAGTACCTTGACCTCCTTCCAGACTGGTTTCCAGACTTTCTTCCAATCGGGCACTTGAATTTCCTTCCAAATAGGAACTTGGACTTCCTTCCAAATAGGTTTTTGGACTACTTTCCAGGCGGGTACCTGTTCTTCTTTCCACTGTTGAACTTTTTCGGTTTTCCAAGCGGGAACTTTTTCCTTTTTCCATTCGGTTTTCCATATCAGTTTCTTTTCAGTTTTCCATATTTGTTTCCATTCTTCTTTCCAGACGAGTTTCTTCTTCCACACTCCTTCTGGTGGTGAGTCTTGCCAGCCTCCGGGGGATCGTTTCTGTCTCACGAGCTCTGCTGATGCGTTAGCCTCCTCCTTGACGGGGACTGCTACGGACAGAGCGCATGCAAACGCGAGAACCACGCATATCTGTAACATACAAACAAACTCTCTTCAGAACATTATCATCATCATCTCCCTAGCCTAGGTACAGATACATAACACGAACATGCTGAAAGCAAGCGTGCTCTACTATTTGACACATTTGCTTTTTTTAAGCATACTTTTTATAAGTACTATACCTCCCATATGTCAGCTACCTAATCTAGGGGATTCATTGAGGGTAGTTAACGGTTTTCATACTTAGCGACTGACATCTGACCTTCGCTTCCCTGAACGGAAACCAGACCCAATCACGAACTGCCTTTAGAACATCTATGTTAGGTTAATGATGAAGGTTAAAGTTATATCAATAGGCTCAGTGAGAGCTGGGAACTTGCTGGCATGCCGTTTTATGTGTGAAAGCCTTGTTAAATACGTTTATTATTAATATTAAAAAAAATATCACGTAGCCCAGATCATGGTCGTTTGATAGCTATGACGCCATATAGTTTACGTATGTAGCTTGGTAGCTATACGTATTTCGGGCACATACAACGGTATACCAGCTAGCTCCCAGCTCTCACTGAGCCTATTGATATCATTTTAACCTTCATCATTAACCTAACTAATTAGGTTTATAAGTATTTGGTTTTTAGAGTCCGGAAACTTATTTTATAACACCGAAAAAATTACATAAACTTTACGCTTTTTCTCAAAATAGTCTTCCACGTGATTTTATAAGATTGAATAATAACAGTAATACCCCACGCATCTCTAATTATAACCTAACCTAACAATGATCGCGAATTCCGTGAATTTATACACGAAACTGAACAACTTTTCGAACTATGCCGTACAAAAATATAAGATAAAGTTTTTTTTATCACTACATAGTATAAAACAAAGTCGCTTTCTCTGTCCCTATATCCCTATGTATGCATACTTCTTTAAAACTTCGCAACGGATTTTGATGCGGTTTCTTTTAATGGATAGAGTGATTCAAGAAGAAGGTTTATATGTATAATGCATGCATAATATAGTAGAGAAACACTGATAATTTCCGTGTGAAGCCGGGGCGGGTCGCTAGATACTTATAAAGTGTGTAATATTATAGTTATAACAAGCGCCCCGCCCCGGCTTCGCACGGAAATTATCAGTACTTCCCATTCCCATAAACTGATAGAATAGGGGATTCTCAATTTACGACCCTGACTAATTAAGACATATTTTATAACATATACTTATGCTTCTATTATCTACATTCGTTTACTACACAATTTACTTTAAAGAATTACCATATTAATGATAGTTGCAGTTCGAGGGTTACAGTGTATTGTAATTTAGGCGATGGGCTGACAACCTGTCACTACAGCAATACACATTACAATCTAAAATTGCCCCCAATTTATGTCAGACGTGGCGAAAGCGCCTTTTAGGAGGCGTTTTACGCTCTGCCTACCCCGTAAGGGATAAAGGCGTGATTTTATGTATGTATGTATGCAGTTCCGTTGACTGAGTAACCCCTATCAGTTTTAGGAAAGCTGCCCTTACATCCTTTATCTAAGATATATAAGTGAAATGATAATAAATTAAAATATTTCCAAATAATTGTACTGATGCTAAGTTCATTAAATACGATATAAGGGTCAGCGTCCCGCAAACTGATAGGGGTTGCTCAATCAACGACACTGAACAACTTCCACCAGAAATTTCTTTGAAGAAGTAAAAATTAAAAGGCTTTTCCATACAAATTGTCTGATCGAGGTACGAGAAAGCCAAAATAAAATTACATTTCCTGAAAAAAAGATTTTGGTAATAGTTGTTCAGTTACGTTGACTGAGCAACCCCTATCAGTTTGCGGGACGCTGTCCGTTACACCCGGTATTATATAACATAAAAAGACGAAGAAGAAGAGCGAAGTCACAAAGAAAAATAAACGTAAGTAGGTACGAAGCTTAAGCGTCTTGCAAATAGTGATTTACAAAAGTTACTTCTTAGCATATAAAAAAGGTTGATTTACAATGATGTCAAGTGCTCAGTGTCCAAGCCGTGTGACGAAATTGTTTATTCATTTGTGTAGAGCTTTTGAAAAATGTAAGCGCAGATTTTGGTTAATTGATAATCCGAAATGTTGTTGTGTCCAATATATAAAATTGCCAGGACAATACTTAAAAACATTATTTATTTACTGAATGTTTTATTTTAAAACAAATAATGCAAAGTAGATGAATCGTTTTGCTTTTAAAAAAAATTCTTTCATTAGGTACAGAAAATTTAGATCAAATTAAAAATAGGTCTGATTGATTTAATCTTAGAACTGAACCAGATAATTAAAAAATCACTTCGCAACATTTTTCCCGTTACAAGAATTTCACTTGGGCACTACACATTTTCCTTGACACTCGGAGAATTTCACTTTGTTTTTATGTTTTTTTAACATACACTGTGCACGTACCGTGACCGTCAACGTCCTCATGTTGGTGAGTGCAGCGCAGCGGACTGACGGGCTGCGCGCGCGCAACGTATTTAATACTAGACGCGACCCCTCTCTTGCAGGAGTGCGCTCACTAAAGCTGTAAGTACACTTCTTCCTAAATCGGATCTGACTTGATAAACATTGCTAGTGAACGAAATACACCATGCTGGAGTCAAAAACTGCAAGTACGCCCATGGAAACAGACGTATAATTTATTTAAAGTTTGATCGATAATTTAATTTTACAACCATGACTACAGCAAATGAATACCATATTAAAACATATACATATACGCCTTTATCCCTAATGGGGTAGGCAAAGCGTAAACGACCTAACAAAGGTTGTTCCACCACGTCTGACAAAGTGTTGAGGGTTATTTAAGATAGAATTGTAAGTATATTGCTGTTGTGACAGGTTGTCAGCCTATCGCCTAAATTGCAATATACAGAAATCCTCGGATCCCTTAGCTTGTTTTTACAGCATGCCCGGGAGAAAATGCAGCTGGTACATTGTATGTTTTTCTCTCTCCCAGTCCAGCATGGAATAATACCATATTAACACCATGATTATTACAGATCTACAGTGCAACCATGATGTCTGTTTATCAGTTGTCAACAGCGCCACTATAGCTGTAAGAATCGTTTTTTATGTCAGATGTAACCATAGCCTTTTAGTTTCAAAATCGTTGCCGGAACCGTTAAGTCTGTGGCATTGTATCTGAAATAATCATCAAACGTTGTCACCCATGATGAAAGGATAAGCATATACCTAGTATCCCTTGTCAGACAAAAGGCTACAAGCTAAGATCCTTCTAATGTAATTTAAATCGAATTTGATTTAATACCAAGTGTAATAACAGCTTAAAGTAGCGATCAAAGGTGTTTTTCCATTGACGTAACAAGGGGTTGCGATTACTTCAACAATTGTGACCTAAGCGGTTTTATGATACGAGAAAATTATGTTACTGCCTCCGTGGTCTAATGGTCTGAGCCATGGGATCCGGATACGGAAGTCTTGGACTCTCGGGATCACAAAGTTGACATTTGTAATATTTATCACTTTGTGAGATTCTACCCATTTTGATTTAGACAATGCAGCCTTGTGCAGATTGTCTGGTGGCAAAAAAAGTTGCTATTCTCTTTAAGGTTTCCGTAATTAAAAGTAAGGTTAGAACTATATCTAAGTTTTATTTAGAAAATATTTATTTCTTCCATGCTGGACTGGGAGAGATAGAAAAACATAGAATGTTCCAGCTGCCCTTCCTCCCGGGCATGCTGTAGAAGTCAGCAAAAGGGACTCGAGGGTTACAGTGTATTGAAATTTAGGCGATGGGCTGACAACCTGTCACTATAGCAATACATATTACAATCTAAAATTGCCTTCAGTTTTTGACAGACGTGGCGAAAGCGCCTTTTACGAGGCGTTAAACGCTCTGCCTACCCCGTAAGGGATAAAGGCGTGATTTATGTATGTATGTATTTAGAAAATAAGTAGCGAAACTACTTGCTTTTTTTTTGACAACTTTCCTTAAGCTAGTATAAGAGGTGAACCACGAGTTGACTAAACCATCATGAGTGATTCCTTGTTTGGAGACCACTTGTGTGCATCGGATGGTGTTAGTCTGCCGCCATCGCATACTTCGTCTGGTAGCTACAGCCTGTAAACCACTTGGTGATGATCCAGTGACTAAATCATTTTAGAAAAGACTGATAAATGGTTTTAAGATACTTTGTTCACTCACTATCATCTCCCTAGCCTTATCCCGTACCTTACGGGGTCGGCTACCTAATCTAGGGGATTGAACGAGAGTACTGGTTTTTACACAGAGCGACTGCCATCTGACCTCTGCAACCCAGAAAGGAAACCAGACCCAATCCTAGATCAGGTTAGAGTTTTCTAGCCGCCAATGGCCTCTGAAATGGCTTAACGACTAATATCTACGGTATTAAACGATATTAACCGGGACTAACGGCTTAACGTGCCTTCCGAAGCACGGAAAAAGCGCCAAATAAACGTACATATGAAATTCGAAAACCGAAAAACACAGTGGTACGTGGTGGGATTCGAACCACGACCTCCCGCTCAGGAGGCAGCGGCCCTATCCACTACACCATCGGGCTCATATACTTTGTTCACTCACTATACGCACTGCAAAAGGACTGACGGATTAGGTGCACTGTTTAGAAGATACAGCCTTTCCGAAAAGTTAATTTTCCCTTTTTGGACATAACCTCGTGCTGAAATGTATAGTGTGGTACACTTTTGAAATCGGCTTATTGAACTCTTTCATCTGGTACGCTACTTAACAGTTTTCTGAAAATCACGACTTTTCACACAAAAGTAAAACTTTAAACACAAAAGTTTAAATTTGATGAAGATACGAGCGTAATGCGTCCCGCGAAATAAAAGAAAAATAATTAAAGAAGCTCGGATGTCTTTTTTAAGGCCATTGCATACCGTTAGAACGAGAATAGATCCAAGGAATAGACAAAAATAATCCGTAGACCTGTAATCTTTTTTAGTTTGATTTTTAATAGCCAAAATCTTTGTAAGTCAAAGTCAATAAAATAACACAGATGATACTGGCAAGTTGTTTTGATATGATAATACGTTGTGATTAAATCTTTATAACACTTAATATTTTATTGGAGTAAGGCTGAATTTTGCGCCTAAAAATCACGTTTTGACCACTGAACGGATCAGAATGAAACTTGAAAAACTTATAGGTTAATTCCTGGAATAGAACAAATGCAATAGATTGAATAGGGAAAACTCAGGTGATTATTAACGGCAAATGGTTGTTTTTAAAAGCTTATTTCTCCTAAACGAATCATTGGAAAATTAAAAAAAAAATACATCCAAGAAATTAGTTCATGGCTTGCAATTGAACATTTAAAAATATTCCAGTTTATAAATAAGTGAGCTAAAAAAACTGTAAGTCAAGCTGTTTTTATGAGTAAATTTGATATTCCTTCTATGCTATTAGGAGCGCTTTCATGGTTCCTTCGGGAAAATATCCGTATTATGATTAAATATAAAATCGCAACATAGCTTGTTTTTAATCCGACTCTTAGTCTTTATGGAATTAGCTAGACGTAACCGCCACGCCGTAGCGCGCGCAGATTTGAACGAAATTCTAAGGCATTACGGGCGATGGTTGCATATCTTGAAATTTACCTGCTCGTCTGCCGTTGGTATACACCAAAACGCGGGTGAATCCGCGGGAGGAGAGCTGGTAATAATATAAATAAGTATCTAGTTGTTGTCGCTTTGCCGTATCGTACTCGTATACGTGACTGTAAAAAATTACACAATCGCTAAGTACGAGTAGTGACCTCTGAGTCCTAGCGAAGTTTGATGGTCACAAAAAATGAAATATTCTAATAGGGTACAAACCCCATCCATGACGGTCTATGTGAAACCAATTTATATGGAGCCCCGAAACAAATACGTTTTGGTTGTAAAAATATGGTCAAGAACTTGAACTGTTTTTTTTTTCTCAAAATTACCTGTAGAACCTCAAAGTAGAGATCTTTTGGAAATATTTCGATGTTTTTAAACACGGCAACTGTTAGAAAATAATAAAGGACGTTTTTTAGAAACTGCTTATGAAGCCCATTCATTAGATAAGTATCACTTAACATAGTACAGAACTAAAAACAATCATTTTATCATTATCACTTTGAATTTGACTAGAAATATATGAATACGGCACTTGGCTATACTAATCTAAAACGTTTCGAGCTATCTTTTATTTTTTGGCACTCAAAGTGTTAAAGCTTGTTCTCCCTTTTGCTCGAAAAAAAATCATAATAAAAAAAACTAAGCCTACATTTACTCTTTTCGGTCCTCAAATTCGAAAACGCCATCAATTTCTTCAGACGACAACAATGACCGTTAACGACCGCTACGCAAAGTCTTTTAATACACTAGTATGGATTGGGGGTTTAATTTTGTTCACGATATTTTTTTAATAGAATGAATGCGAAAAAATATCAAGAATGGGTGAATAAATGGAATGTGCGCCTGTTAAAGGCGCCATGCAAAAACATTACAAAATAATATGGAGGAATCGCAAGTTTGATATTTATTTTTAAGAGTATTGTTGTTGTTTCCTCGCAATATGAGAGAAAAGTACTATACTAGTCTCCGCCGAAACCGCAAAATATATGGTCTCGTTTACATAAATTTACTCGGTAATATGTTGCTGTATTTTTCGTCTTCTAAAGTAATTTATTAAAAATCTCTAAATATTCCTACATACGAAAAATTCTCCACCCACGACTTTCTTTGATTGCACGGTTGCCCAGCGGTTAGGGCGTCGGTACGCCGAAATTCGTGGGTTGGAATCCCTCTGTACATTACTTTTAGGTACTATCATAAAGGAGAAATGGTAATAATATTATAGTCAAGATTTAAGTCGAAACCTCAACGAATCGATAGCATTACTTCAATGGGCGTATCACCTTACTCTGGTCCCCATCGCTATCTCGAAACACACGCGTAAAGAAATCGTCGCACGCGTAGCTTGTGTGTGTTTTACGCATGCGGGGTGCGTCCCCACTCGCACTTGGCCTCTTTTGGTATGCTCAAGGTCAAGGCTCATGGGCTCCCAATCCGAGGTTGTGGGTTTGAGGTACCTAAGCTTGATATCTTAAAATTTTCTCCAGTTTGGTATTATTTGGCTGGGTGAAGTTATAAGTTCAATGTTTCGTAGGGCACATTGAGCCCGCTGTCTTTGGTATTATGACAGAGGACTATTAGCTGTTACTAAGGAACTTTAAAATCTTCACAAATACCAGGGTTCATCGGGTCGTTCGCCGACTCTAAAAGCCCGCTCCAAAAGATGAATGTCGTCATCACTAAAGAGGACATTCCGGTAATTAGACCTTAAGGTTGCTTTTCCACCAGAGATGTGCGAGGAAAGTGTTTCGTGCGAGGATGTCTAGCTTACTGTGTTAGAGTCAATGACTAATATTTTTAATCGATTGATTAGTAAAATATTAGTGAATAAATCGATTTCTCTATATCAGTCACGATTGATTACTGTTTTAGTTTTAACTAAATATGTAATTATCAAGTTTAGTTTTACCGTTTGTTTACTACCAGGGTTTTTTGGGTCGTTGTTCGATTTGAGAAGATTTCACTCGCTAAGATGAAGAAGACCGTTCGTTTAGACGGAGCATCTTGTTTTAGGTACCTTATTAAAAATAAACTCGTGGGTTTTACATTACAATAACGCATAGTTTTTTAGTTAGTTTAAAAGTTCTTTATTCAATAACACATGGTAGGTAAGAATATTACAATACAAGAGTATGATGTAGTGGTAATAATCCTAGGGTTATAGCTTTTTACAGATTTGAGTACTTACGTCTTTATAAAACATTTTAACATAAGAAACAACAACATTTGCATTACCACTCATAAAACAACAATAATAGATAAAGTTTTGTTATATACGCAACTTGCTTGTCACATATTTATCCTTACCGACGGCGATGACCAAATTACCCTTGCGTTTAATGCTGCCAATATTAGTCGAGCCACACTCTGCACAAGCTCTTCCAGCAAACGCGCACCCCGCCGGCGGGGTCGCGGAGGTCCCTCCTTTGCTCCCCACTTTGGGGTTTACCGGCACGTACCGGGCAGATTCTCTCCGATAAGGAGTCCCCAAGGCAACGCCATAAGCCGAGGTTCGAGCCCTAGTGGGCGCCCTTAGGCAGTTGCCATTTCATTAAGGGTGTAGATTGCGTGTAGCAACTCCCCGCCTTAGCCCGGTGACGCATTATATACACTTTGTAGTATTTTGCAAACAGGTCCATTAAAAAAAAAAAAAAAATTGTCACATATTTATTTAGCATATATTTGAATAAAATAATATTTCTAATATTTCCTATACAAATTAAACAGTAATTTGCAAAATACTAAAAAAAAAAACAATTTAAGACGGTTGGTAATCGAATCGCAGCAAGTGAGACGCTATTGCTACAACAACTCGGTCAAACAAAATAACCGGTCAGGCCGTCGGCACCACTACGTATTCGCACCTTAGAAAATAGTGATGGAGCAATCTGTATCGATTGTACGAGTTAACGTACGGTAGATTTTTATATCCAGATCACCCAATATTTGATATGAGCTTATAAGAGTGTTGTAGATTTTAATATAAATAAAACTGATTAGATAGTTTGATAATAAAATCCTTAAGTAGCGGGAAATTAATAGTTTTATGTAGCTTTTTTATGTTAGTCCGAAATTTTGTACGATACGAGACTTTTATAGCTTTGTTCTGGATGACTTGTAGCTTTCTATAGTTATCATTGCATGAGCTAGACCAAACAGGAGTAGCATAAGTGATGCAGGGTCGAATAAGTGTAGAATAAATCCGTAATTTAGTTTTTGAACTCAAGTTTGAGCGTCTATTCAATATAGAACTTAGCACATTTAAGGCTTTTATACCCTTAACCCGAAGAGACTCTGTATTTTGGGTCCAATTTACTTTTGAGTCAAGAACCAGACCGAGGTATTTAACTTAAGGACTCCAGGATATAAAATGGTTATCAACTTTTAACCTACGAGTTGGTGCCGCTCGCTTTTTAGTAAACATAATAGCTTCCGTGTTAAGAGTATTTAATCTTAATTACTATCTTGTAAAATATGCTATCAGTAATTCGAGGGACCGTTGTAACAGGCTAATGATAATATGGAAATCATTATCTGATGTTAAGCTTGCGATATCGTCCGCAAATACAGCGATGTGCTCATGGGGCTGCTTTGGGACATCGTTTAGGTATATCAAGAATAAGTGGGGGCCAGGTATTGAATAGATCTTAAACCAGATACAGTGTCACCAATGTGAACAGCAAACGACCGATCAAACAGGTATGACTGAATCAGCTTGACAATGTCTAAAGGAGTGTTTAAGGTCAAAAGTTTGTGGCGAAGCCAACTATGCCAAACCGTTTTAATACGGTATGGCATAGTGGCCTTTTCGACATCAAGTAATATCATACCTGTGGATTTATCTAGATTAAGATTTTGGGTGACATGCTCCATTATCTTAGCCAGTTTCTAGCAGCCTCTTTGCTATGATCGACTCAAACAGTTTACTCATCGCTGGCAATAGGCTAACAGGTCGATAGTTTGTAGCTATATTTGCATCCTTACCAGGCTTTTTAATAGCTATGACCTTTGCTGATTTCCAGCATGAAGAATAATATGAAAGATGCAAGCAGTTATTAAAATTTTTAGTAAGAAGCAGTTTACTTTTTTGGGACATATTCTTTAAAAGCATATTGTCTATAGTGTCACTACCTGGGGCCTTTTTGTTTTTTAATTTGCGTAGAAGTTTTCAGATTTCATGGGGAGTGACAGGATAGATTTTGTTCTCACAAGGATCGTAGCCATTTATAACCGTCATTGAGTCTAACAGTTTCAGTCTCGCCATCACTTATCCAGTATTCACCGGTAATTCTCATGTTACTGTTAAATGCATCGGCAAGAACTTCACATTGTTCTTGTGTGGAGGAAGTAATTTGACCATTTTTATTTTTTAATGGAGGTATTAGCGTAGGTCTTTTGTTAATAGACTTAACTACACACCATATGTCAGCCTTAGGATTATCAACTTTGGCAAGTTTAGCTGACCATAGGTTGTCATTATGTATTTTTATTGCGAATTTAATCAGAGATTGATGATTATTTACAAGACTAGAGATATTTTTTTTTACCGATTTATTCTGTTCAGCCTGCGCAAGCCTCCACAGCTGATTTTTAACAGTATTATTGTTTATGTTCCATGCTGGCCTGGGAGCTGGAGAAAAACATAGAATGTGCTAGCTGTCTGTCAATCAAAGACAGGTTTACGAGCGAGTTTAGAAGCTTGCAGTGTCTTTTCTTCTTCTTTGCGGAAGTCCATCAATTGTACGTATTTAAGCCGTTTTTTTGCATTTTCTGTAATTTGCAGGATGACTCTCATTACAGTTGCACGCACCACTTCGCTGGTTCGCTTTGATGTTTCTTGTTTCATTCTTTGGTAGCATGCTGTTCAGTACATTTAACACAGCGTGGTGGTAAGTTATAAGGTTTAGACGAGTGTCCAAAACTTTGACATCTATAGCATTGGGTGCCGTAGGGGTTATTGTTGTTGTACTTTTTAATTTGTACCACGCAACTGCCCAAATATTTAATTTTGCGAAAAGCTGCCTAGTTGGTACTAGGTGGTAGTTGAACTAGAAAAGGTGGGCAGGGGCATTCAGTCTCACCTTTTTTTCTGCAGTTTGCGAACACTAGCCCCGCTGAATCCTAAAGCTTCTAGATCAGAGCTTAGTTGGGGTTCTACATAAGCTGGCAAGCCATAAATTACAGATTTATAGAAGCGCTCGTCTTTCCGGGAAAAAGTATAAAACGAGTTAGTTTTACTGCGGAATCCATCTTGTAGAAGTTTCTGGCCATCAGATGAGTGACATGATATGGCAAGTTTGTTGTTGCCCTTATACTGCAGGTGAAAACCTTTCGTATAACGAGATATCAGGGTTATTATAAAGTCGTGTGTCCAATCTGATGTGATATCAACCCATGACAGCTTCTTTTCCGTAGTTTCTGCTTAGAGTGCTGTTTTTGGACCATCAGAAGATTGATCGATGCTAAGGCCAGCAAATTGATTTGATACAAACAGACTTGCTTGTTTTATACCTTTGGTGCCAGGAACCGTACGTTTCGAAATTTTCCAGTCGTTGGATGTTTAGATGACTGATTTGATGACAAGGAAGACGCTGAGTTACTTCTCACAAGGTGTTATCCATGCTACTCGACGGTATGATAAGGATAGATAAATCAATATCGATAAGCAGATTTTCCCATCACTAAAAGTTTAGACGACGTCTACAAGTAGGAGCAGATACCGATAACGCGTGCGGTAGCAACTGCATAGCATCTTGTTTTAGGTACCTTATTAAAAACAAACTCGTGCGTTTTACATTACAATAACGCATAAGTTCGTTATGAGATACAATATGATTTTGAAATCGATGAAATAAGAGATCCTTTACGAGCAAATATGTTATAAAACACGTATATTGTATGGGAGTCCATTAAATATTTACTTAATTCTATTTTTGTATTTGTTGTTATAGCGGCAACAGAAATACGTGATATGCAAAAATTACAACTGTCTAGTCATCATGATTTAAGAGATTCAACCTGGTGATACACAGAAAATCACGTTTGTTGTAAGGGAGCCCTCTTAAATACTTAATACATTCTGTTTTTAGTATTTGTTATTATAGCATCAACAGAAATAAATTTTGACTCTCTAGCTGTTTTGGTTTATTCACGAGAAATATCCTGGTGACAGACGGACGGACAGACAGACAGACGGCAAAGTCTCAATAATAGGGTCCCGTTTCTGACCCTTTGGGTGCGGAATCCTAAAAATCTACTTATCTTAAAGTTATCATATTAGGAATAAAATTAAAATGGACTGCTGGTAATTATAAGTTAACTAATGCAAAAGAAACGAAACGAATGACTTGTGTTTGTGTTAGAAACCTCATTTGACCTGTTACTATTTTTGTATAATGATTGATATCTTCTATCAACATGACTTACGAGCGATTATACCGAGATCATAATTCGCAAAATATAGACTTTTTTAAAACTTTGTTCTGATAGTTCCTTAGAATTAGAGCGTGATTTTTCAGAAGTAATTATTTGAGAAGCAAATAGTATTTATCGTTATTTCCTACAGTTATTATCGTTATTTCCGCCAAAAACCGCATAGCATTAATTTCGATAGTAACTGCGGGGTACTTTTTCCTACTTATTTTCTTACTTGCTAGCTGTGCCCGCGACTTCGTACGCCCAGTTTGTATCGGAAACACGCAGTGTCGAACATACTCAAAACGCTTCTCCGCGCGTAGGAGCGGGATCTGCTAACCCGCGCGCGGAAGCATGTTTCGCATTGTCTGATCTTTGTTTTTGTACGGAGAGCCGCTCCTACGCGCGGAGAAACGTTTTCAGTACATATTATACAAACTGGGGTACTTACTCAATATTAGAATGGCTTGCGTGATTATTTCTAACCTAGGCTGGAAACCAGGTAATTAAAAAAACACAGTCAAATAAAAAGTCCATTTAAGATCGGTTAAAAACGATCAGAGTTCTATTTCCTGCCTACTCTGTAAGTCAGGTGGCGTGATTATTTGTATCGTAACTTTGAGTTTAGGTAATGCTGAGTCATACAAAAAAAGTTCCATTACAATTGGTTAAAAAGGACCGAAATTCAATTTCCTACGTATCTTCTAAGTCTTGACGCGTGTTTATTTGTATCCTAACTTTGATTTGAAATAATGTTCAGTCGAATTAAAAAAGTTCCATAAACATCGATTAAGACACAGCCAAATTTTAATTTCCTACTTACCCCCTAGGTCAGGTAGCGTGATTTTAAATATCCTTACTTGCAACCCGGGTAACACACAGTTGAATAAAAAAAGTCCCATCGTTATCGGTTCAGTAGTTTTGGCGTGATGTGGTAACATACAGACACAAACAAATTAAAAAAAGTTTTGATCTTTATATCGTTAATAATGCCTGCTGCAATATTTATTTTGTAAAAATATACAATGTACAGACAAGACTCTCCTAGAGATTTATTATATGTATAGATAAAGGATCATCAGCTTTAAAGTATCAGAACAAAAGTTTTAAAATGTCTATATTTTGCGAGTTATGATTTTTTAACGAGTTAGGGCGCCACCGCTCGGTATCATTATCTTGTTTGCATATTGCAGCAAAATGAATAGGCCTTCCTAGTAAATGTATGACAACTGGCGCACCCATCCATATCCGTTTTATATGGATTTTTTAACGGACACGATTCGGATACGAACCGAATACGGACCAGTTCAAAACCACTCTAAGGCGTATTTTAAAGTTTCCAAGCTAGCACAGTTTCTCAATAAAAAAATACGTTTGATGATGGTGCAAAAGGCCGTTTGGAAAAATACCAAACGTTGGCGCGTATTACTGTATCTTTGCATAACAAACATTGTTCAGGTAATATTATAATTACCGTTTGAAGGGCGAGATTGGTAAAAAAAATACCAGCGCTCTCTAAAAACTAGGTTGTTTGGTTGAAAAGTTTCTACTCATCTATTCTAGGTGGTTATGTGGTGGCCTTAGCGTGTATCTCTCGGAGTCGATTACCTAATCTCGGTGATTGAACGAGGGTACTGGTTTTAACACAGAGCGATTGCCATCTGACCTTTGCAACCCAAAAGGGAAACCAGACCTAATCCTAGATTAGGTCAGAGTTTTCAAGTATAGGTATAGGAAGTAAATTTTACTGAAAGCATTCCTTTTGGAAGTTGTTAAGTTTCATTATCTGAGCGCAGTCTATCAGTTTGCGAAAAGTTTTCCCCAAAATTAAAACTGCTCTAGGACGTAGCTGCAGCGGAGAAGCGAGGCGAAAAAGAGCGCTGTCATGGGTTGTTGGGTTAACATGGGACATGTCGAAGCGACACGACACGAAGCAACTCGACCCTTGACAGCGTTTTTTTTTATTTAGTTCTATATCTGTCATGTCTTCTAGGCAATTTTGCATCATTTCTTCATGCCGGTTTTACCGCTCTGAAAAATGGGATGAAGAAATGATGCAAAATGAAATAGGAAGATGTGTATGAAAAGTCCTTGAACCTAAGGACTTTTGCATTGAGTTGTGGGTACCCCTTATACATTGTTAGTATCCACTATGAAGCGATTTAATAAAAAAACCCCTAAGGAGCAATAGGGGTTGGAATTTTGACATGGAATAGTCTGTCAATTTTGAAGTTGGATGATACAAACATATGATGAAAATATACTGGGTGTAAGGGACAGCGTCCCGCAACTTTCACTGGGAAAATCTTTCAGGAGCTTAAAAGAAAATTTTACTTTCCCATACAAAATAGCCACCTCGATCAGACAATTTGTATGGAAAGGAAATATACTTTTTCCACTTCCTAAACAAAAATCCTGCTGATAGTTGTTCAGTTTCGTTGACTGAGCAACCCCTATCATTTTGCGGGACGCAGTCCCTTACACCCCGTATGATGATAAAATAACGTGTGTCAGCATTTTTGAGCATTATACCTCCCGGTTCGTAGCTCAAGCGTAGAATTAGGAATAAAATAAACGGACTGGGTAAGGTATCAAGACACAGTCCAAACCGCTGAATGTAGGAACGTGAAATATTGCACATAGATATCTTATGTAGTCAATGCAAAGGACTAGGGAGCTATTTATAGAAATTAATAAAATACGAGGTGGAAGTTTGTATGAAACTCTGCCAATTTTAAAATAAGGTTAGGATGATCTATTTTCGTGTTTAGACTGAAATGGGAAAATATTAAATAATACGTGTATCAGCATTTTTGAAAATTCTCCCCCCATGGTTGAAAAGAGAGATAAACTGCAAGTCAGTAAGATATCAATGCAGAGCTAACACCGATAAACCTAGGAGCGTTAGGTGACGCATGTATTTTATAGGCAATGACAGCGTGTTGAGCACAACCTCGCGCGCAGTAAGTGACGCCTGTGGGAGGTTTTGCACTGCTCCATTTTCGTATCCGTATCCGCGAAAAATAAATGAAAGCTGTCAAACATTTTCGAGCCAATCCTTACCTTTTTTCACGGTTACGAACCGAATACTGAGTGCAAAACTGCCCTAAGAGATAGACTTATACCATCTCGGACATTTTTATTGACTTTTGTAAGGTGTACAGAAACTATTGTACATAACTTTGCTATATCTCGTAGGTTCCAGCCAACGTTTGCCCATTAGAAACTTCTATAATTATCCGTTTTTGTCTGTCTGTCTGTCTGTATGTGAACACATCAAGCCAAAACTACTAAACCGATTTCGATGGGACTTTTTTTATTCAACTGTGTATTACCCGGGTTGCAACTAAGTATACCTAAAATCACGCTACCTGATTTGGGGGGTAGGCAGGAAATTGAAATTGGCTGTTTCTTAAACGATTTTTATGGAACTTTTTTTTATTCGACTGAACATAGTTTAAAATGAAGGTTACGAAACAAATATTCACTCCTCATGACTTAGGAGGTAGGTAGGAAATTGAATTGGAGTTTTTTAATGAAACTTTTTTAGTTTGGCTGAGCATTATTTAAACTCAAAATTACGATACAAATAATCACGCCACCTGACTAATGGGGTAGGCAGGAAATTGAACTCTAATCGTTTATACCGATCTTAAAGGAACTTTTTATTTGACTGTTTTTTTTTATTATCTGGTGTCCAGCCTAGGTTAGAAATAATTACGCAAACCATTCTAATATTGAGTAAGTACCCCAGTTTGTATGGAAAACACGCAGTGTCGAACATACTGAAAACGCTTCTCCGCGCGTAGGAGCGGGATCTGCTACATCGCGCGCAGAAAACGTGTTTTCCATACAAAAACAAAGATCAGACAATGCGAAACACGCTACTGTGCTCGGGTTAGCAGATCCCGTTCCTACGCGCGGAGAAGCGTTTTCAGTATGTTCGACACTGCGTGTTTTCCATACAAACTGGGCGTACGAAGTCGCGGGCACAGCTATTTATACATATAAACCTTCCTTTTGAATTGTTCTTACTATTATAAAAATCCGCATTAAAATTGGTTGCGTAGTTTTAAAGGTTAAAGCATATATACACACAGCGGGAAGCGACTTTGTTTTATACTAGCGACCCGCTCTGGCTTCGCACGGAAATTATAAGTGTATCTCTACTATATTATGCATGTATTATACAATACAATACAAGATAATTTATTGCACAAAGAAACATAAATACATACAGCAGAAAAGTAAGGAACAAAACAAAACAATATAGGCGGCCTTATTGCTAAAGCAGCAATTTCTACCAGGGTATTAGGGTAGTACATAGCAGATAGCGGGATAGTGCATACTAAGTTTATCTTAATACTTAAACAATATAAATACTACTAAATAAATACATAAATAAAATAAACTAATATATATTTTTAAATAATCTAATACATATTATGCTAATGGGAGATAGGATAAATAACTAATTATTATTCTCTAAGAAGAACTTTCTTGTTCGCTCTTTAAATGTATCAATAGACGGTGCTCGTCGAACGTTATCGGGAAAGGAATTCCACAATTTGACTGCTCGGACCGTGAAAGATTTTCCGTAGAAGTCCGTCTTGTGGGAGGATTATACATATAAACCATCCTCTTGAATCACTCTATCCATTAAAAGAAACCGCATCATAGTTTTAAAGATTTATGTATACATAGGGATATAGGGACAGAGAAAGCGACTTTGTTTTATATTATGTAGTGATGATGATGATAAAGGGCGCCCCACTGGGGCTCGAACTTCGGCATAGTTCTTTATCTTGGGATAGCAAGGAAGGTGGTTTCCGTTACAGGCTTTCGACTTAAGAATTCATTCACTAAGAACTTACTAGCATTTTTAAAAGCATCAACTCCCTAGCCTTACCCGTATCTCACGGGGTCGCCTACCTTATCTAGGGGGATTGAACGAGATTACTGGTTTTTACACAGAGCGCCTGCCATCTGACCTCCGTAACCCAGAAGGGAAACCAGACCCAGTCCTAGATTAGGTCAGTTCTCACGCTATCCCTAGAGATTTCCTGATTTTTCCTACATTATTATTATTTTACTTCCATGCTGGACTGGGAGCGTGAGAAAAACATAGAATGTGTCTGCTGGATTTCCTCCCAAGCATGCTGTAAAACCAGCCAAGGGATCCGGGGGGTTTCAGTATGTTGTAATTTATATATTCTTTATTGCGTACAAAAAATTTACAATAAATAAACAATATTAAATTTAGTTCACAAAGATGAGCTTATCTCTATAAAGAGATCTCTTCCAGCCAACCTGTAAAACTGAATATGAGATAACAATATATACGGGGACAAGACTGTACACGCAATAGACTTTTACGTATACATATAACCTAGAACCTACATAAACATACATATATATTACTTAAATAAACATGTATAATAAATAATAATACATACATATAATAAATAATCCCACCACGTACCAATGTGTTTTTCGGTTTTCAAATTTTATATGTACGTTTATTCGGTGCTTTTTCCGTGCTTCGGAAGGCACGTTAATCTGTTGGTCCCGGTTAATATCGTTTAATACCGTAGATATTAGTCGTTAAGCCATATCAGAGGCCAGTGCTAAGCATTGGCGGCTTGAAAACTCTGACCTAATCTAGGATTGGGTCTGGTTTCCCTTCGGGGTTGCGGAGGTCAGATGGCAGTCGCTCTGTGTAAAAACCAGTACCCTCGTTCAATCCCCTAGATTAGGAAGCCGACCCCGTGAGATACGGGATAAGGCTAGGGAGATGATGACATACATATAATAAATACAAATACCTACGTACATAAATATAAATTTTGTTGCCATAGGAAGTGCTCTTTCACTCTTTTTTGAAAGAGGATATAGATGGACAGTCTTGAACTGTCTATTTAGGCGATGGACTGACATCCTGTCACTACAGCAATATACCTACAAATCTATCTTAAATAACCCTCGAAACTTTTTCAGACGTGGCGGAACGACCTTTGTTTAGGTCGTTTATGCTCCGCCTACCCCATTAGGGATTAAGGCGTGTATATAGGTATGTATGTATGTCTGTTATAAATCAGTGTTCCATAATTCGTTATAATAGCAGGAAGAAAAATGTCTTTGGTATTGGTAGCCGTTATTCGCAATTTTTATACCTGTTACTACAACGAACTATGAATCGCTAATTTATAACGTTCGAAATTATCTTAATAACTTTAACTTGAGTCTGTTGTTCCGGTTTTTCGATTCATAGCATTTTCGTCAGTTATGATTTTTTTACTGATTACACTACTAAGCCATATCGCCACCTGTCTGACGTTATAAATTAATTAATTTGATGATTTTTTTTATTTCATCCAATCTCATATATCAAGCCTGCAATTCTGAGATGTACCGTCGAACTCTCTGACTGTTTGTTATCACTACATAGTATAAAACAAAGTCGCTTTCTATGTCCCTATATCCATATGTATGGCTTAGATCTTTAAAACTACGCAACGGATTTTGGTGTGGCTTCTTCTAATGGATAGAGTGATTCAAGAGGAAGGTTTATGTGTATAATACATGCATAATATAGAAGAGAAACACTGATGATTTCCGTGCGAAATAATAAAATACTTACATAAGAAAGTAAAAAATATGTTCATATAATCACCAAGCGTAGGAAGTCGGGGGCCGTAGGCACAGTTGTAAACATAAATAATTCATGCACAATTGCGAAAAATAGTTATCAAACAAAATCAATTTAGTGATTGGTATTAGAGGAATTTTTGTTGCGCTCGCGCAACGTTTAGGTATATGATTGGCATTCTTGCGACAGAGGTTTCGACCCCGGCTCTTCTCCGGCGTCTTGTTAAACTAGCAAGACCTGTTAGTCTATGCAATATAGGAAATGCTAGTGAACCTATGTTAAGAAACACCACGTATAATTAAATACATGCCATTGTTCGAGTGATGCTTTTAAATGGCGATATGGTAGAATTAATTAATTGTTTATTTAACATATTTACGGCATTGCGGCGAGTATTCTGCCGCGTGTCTAGAGTCAAGAGCAATTAAACCCATTTTAAATTTTAAAAAAAGATTCCGTCTACTTGCTTATTATAGTGGTAGCAATTCGTAGTTGCAAAAATTACGACAAATACGTGTGTACGAATAGGTGTAAGGGGTTCCGTGCTTTGGAAGGCACGTTCAGCTGTTGGTCCCGGTTAATATCGTTTAATACCATAGATATTAGTCGTTAAGCCATTTCAGAGACCAGTGCTAGGCATTGAAATTCTGCAATTGAAAACTCTGACCCTAATCTAGGATTGGGTCTGGTTTCCCTTCTGGGTTGCGAAGGTCAGATGGCAGTCGAAGTGTAAAAACCAGTACTCTCGTTTAATCTCCTAAATTAGGTAGCCCACCCCGTGACAAACGGGATAAGGCTAGGGAGATGACCAGGTGTAAGTGTAAGGGTAAGGGTAGGTAAAGGGTAATTCTTTCAGGAAGAGAAAAATAAAATTGGCTTTTCCATACAAATTGACTGACTGATTTTCACTTCCTGGAAGAACTTCCTGGTGGAAGTTGTTCAGTGTCGTTGACTGAGCAACCCCTATTAGTTCGCGGGACGCTGTTCCTTACACCCGTAATAAGATATATTTTGAACGTGGGTTGAACATGGGTACATTTTAATTTGTGATTTTCAAAAATTTCAACCTATCACGTCACTGAGGTGTTTGTACAAACCAATTAATTCACTTTGGTGGTGTAGTAAGTAAATTATCGTGATTCGATAGTGATATTTCAAATGCTATGAATAGAACAGGGGCCGTTTAATAAAACTGACAATGTCAATTTGATAATGACAATTCGAATCAGATAATCTTTTTTGTATTGTGTTTTCAAATCAATTACGCAATGAACGAAGAAAATGGTAACCAAATTAAACATACATACATATAATCACGCCTTTATCCCTAATGGGGTAGGCAGAGCGTACACGACCTAAACAAAGGTCATTCCGCCACGTCTGACTAAGTTTTGAGGGTTATTTAAGATAGATTTGTAGGTATATTGCTGTAGTGACAGGTTGTCAGCCTGTCGCCTAAATTGCAATATACAGAAACCCTCGGATCCCTTAGCTGGTTTTTACAGCATGCCCGGGAGGAAATGCAGCTGGCACATTCTACGTTTTTCTCTCGTTCCCAGTCCAGCATGGAAGTAAATTAAAAGCCTTCGAAATGTGGCTATATAGACGCATGCAAAAAATATCGTGGCGAGACAAATTCAAAAATTTGGAAGTGCTCAGAAGAATGAAGAAGAAATTAGTAGTTGTAGAAACACTGAAGGAAAGAAAGATAACATACTATGGGCATATATACAGAAATCAAAAATATTGTTTACAACAAACAATAATAGATGGTAAAATGAAAGGAAAAAGAGAAAGAGGGAGGAAAAGAACATCATTTATTATTATTATTATTTATACATAATTTTCAGCATTACAGCATTGTACGCCAAGGCGCTGACAAATTTTAAATATTAACAACTTATTATACCATATATAACTATAATAGTAAATAATTAAACATTTTCGCAATATTTTATAATCATGGTATGATAACCTCAAAACATGGTCTGTATGGCTGCGATTGATTTAAGAAGATTAACGGAAGATAGGAATACATTTAGCGAGATGGTCGCCGACATCCTTTAGGATACGGCACTGCAAGAAGAAGAAAGAACTAAGAATTGACACTGTCAAATTGTCATTGTCAGTTTTATTAAATAGCCCCTAAGAAAAGGTTTCTGGGGAATCCCTTGCAGTGATGCCCGAGAATGTACAACATACATACATACATATAATAACGCCTTTATCCCTAGTGGGGTAGGTAGAGCATAAACGACCTAGACAAAGGTCATGCCGCCACGTCTGACAAAGTTTTGAGGTTTATTTTAGATAGATTTGTAGGTATATTGCTGTAGTGACAGGTTGTCAGCCGATGTCGAACCCCTTAGCTGGTTTCTACAGCATGCCCGGGAGGAAATGCAGCTGGCACATTCTATGGTTTTCTCTCGCTCCCAGGCCAGCATGGAAGAATAGAATGTACAGTAGGTAAAATAATGAAAACCCTGTATTTTTTTGAGTTAATGAATGATTCCGTGATGTTAAAACAAAGGAATCATTTTTTTTTTTTTTTGTCACTTAACGAGTAGATACAATAAACAAATTTGAACGCTTAGTAATCCTGTATTGTAACACGTTAACGTTAACAAAGAAAGATTTTGAATAGATTTTTAAACAAAAAGTTGATTACCCAGCAATCAAATTTAATTTGATTTGGTAAACTTTCATACGTCTATATTTAGGAATTCACTTTATCTATGAATTTACTTAGTTATGATTTTAAACAGCAATGTATTTTTTAGTTTTAAATTTTACATAATTGGGATAGAATACAGTCTTACATATTACACCTTTGCGAGCTTAGTACATTGTAGTAGGTATTCTATGTACCTGTCTACTTAAATATGGAAGGAGTTGTGTTACCTAACGATTGTTTCTTTGTTTCCATTTCTTTTTGTTTTGGGTTCAATTAATTATTATTATCATTAATTGTATACAAATCATGATACAATTTTTTCGTTGAATTTGTCATTACACTATTGAATATTTAAGATTATTTACAACTTACGTTTTTTTAATAGATAAAAAGTTAACTTATGCATGATGTATAGCTGTGCCCGCGACTTCGTACGCTCGGTTTGTATGGAAAACACGCAGTGTCGAACATACTGAAAACGCTTCTCCGCGCGTAGAAGCGGGATCAGCTAACCCGCGCGCGGAAGCGTGTTTCGCATTGCCTGATCATTGTTTTTGTATGTAAAACACGACTTCGCGCGTGAGCTAGCAGATCCCGCTCCTACACGTTTTCAGTATGTTCGATACTGCGTGTTTTCCATACAAACATGGGTACTTACTCAATATTAGAATGGTTTGCGTGATTATTTCTTACCTAGGCTGGACACCAGGTGATTAAAAAATCTCAGTTGAATAAAAAGTCCCTTTAAGATCGGTTAAAAATAATCAAACTTCAATTTCTTGCCTACCCCCTAAGTCAGGTGGCGTGATTATTTGTATCGTTACTTTGAGCTTAAGTAATGCTCAGTCAAACAAAAAAGTTTCATCAAAATCGGTTACAAACAACCAAAATTCAATTTTCTACCTACCTCCTAAGTCATGAGGCGTGATTATTTGTATTGTTACTTTGATTTTAAATAATGTTCAGTCGAATAAAAAAAGTTCCATAAAAATCGGTTAGGAAACAGCCAAATTTCAATTTCCTGCCTGCCCCCCTAGGTCAGGTAGCGTGATTTTAGGTATTCTAAATTGCAATCCGGGTAACAAACAGTTGAATAAAAAAAATTCAGTAGTTTTCGCGTGATGTGGTAACATACAGACAGACAGACAGACAAAATATCGAAAAAAAATCGTTTTGATTTTTATATCGTTAATAATGCCCGATGCAATTATTTTTTTGTAAAAATATTCAATGTACAGACACGGACAAATTCTAGAGATTAATTATATGTATAGATATGTTTCATTTGTATTCAACTTAAATTTTCAATATTAAATGCCATAAGATTAAAGCTCGTTTTTATAAAGTGATATCAAGACTGAGAGCAATATTAGGTATGGATTTGACAGGCCGTTTTATACTAGAATGACGTTTCTGATACGGACTCAAACTCGCTGTCATTCTTGAGAGCTGATTATAAATATGGGCATAATCCTGAAAAATTAAAACTGAACAATTACCCAGATGACACCTTAGTCGGGGCCCGTTCACATCACGACTAGTTATCCATAGATTCTAAAACTGACAGTAATAAGTCCATCTATTATACTGCAGTTCCATTCTTATCTTTAAAATGACAGGTATGAGTTTATTTTAGTTAAATCTTGCAGGTGCGTCCTCACTCACAACAAGCATTCGCATAAATGTAATTTTGATTTGATTAGGAATGACTGATGTTATGGCATGGTTTAAAGTAATTTTTATTTGTTGTAATTTGTATTTGTTGTAATTTGTATTTGTTGTAATTTGTATTTGTTGTAATTTGTATTTGTTGTAATTTGTATTTGTTGTAATTTGTATTTGTTGTAATTTGTATTTGTTGTAATTTGTATTTGTTGTAATTTGTATTTGTTGTAATTTGTATTTGTTGTAATTTGTATTTGTTGTAATTTGTATTTGTTGTAATTTGTATTTGTTGTAATTTGTATTTGTTGTAATTTGTATTTGTTGTAATTTGTATTTGTTGTAATTTGTATTTGTTGTAATTTGTATTTGTTGTAATTTGTATTTGTTGTAATTTGTATTTGTTGTAATTTGTATTTGTTGTAATTTGTATTTGTTGTAATTTGTATTTTTTGTAATTTGTATTTGTTGTAATTTGTATTTTTATATGGGCCCCGTAGAAGCCTGAAATAAAGGTCTATTTTTATTTTTTATTTTAATGAGCATTCGCGCGTGTGCACTTTAAGATGTATCCCAACGGCAGATAAGCAGGTAGATTTTTAGATATGCAACCATCGCCCGTAATGCCTTAGAATATCATTCAAATCAGCGCGCGCTACAGCGAGGCGGTTATGTCCGTGGTCGCGACAAAAATGTGCAAAAAACGCACATAAAAGCTAATTCCATAAAAACTAGATATAGACGAGATGTCATAATTATATAAGGAACTGTGAAAGCGCTCCTAATAGTTTAGAAGAAATATCAAATTTACTGATGAAAACAGCTTTACATAATTTTTTTTAGCAAACTTATGCAGTAGAATATTTTCAAATGTTGCAATTGCAGGCCATGAACTAATTTCTTATATGTTATTTTTCTTGAATTTTTCAGTGATTCGTTTAGAATAACATCTTAAAAACAACCATTTAACGTTAGTTTTACCATTAATCGCCTTAATATGAGCGCCAAATTTTCATTACAGGCGAATGCTCGCAGTAAAGATGCACCCTACGCCGAATCGGGGCCACTGTGGGATCCACAAGTTACACAACTGAGGGAGAAAGCCCTAATTGCGCTGACTCCGACGAAGAAGCCGTCACGAAATTGAGTACTTACTAACCCCGATTATGGTGACCAAAGCTGCTTATGTGAACCGACAGAAATAATAAGAGGAGAAAATTATGTGGTTACAAAAAAAAACAATAAAGGAAAATTTCAAAAAATTAAAGCATAAAAATAAAAATAGGTTGAAAAAGTAAGCATGGTTTTGCTTAGGTACTCAGTACGCATGATTTCATTAATCATAAAACATCTCCATTCGCATAAGAAATTTTATCTAATTCGCAGTAGGCATTTTGTATATCATACTGATTGCTTAAATATTTGATGTTTTATAATAAAATATTGAGTAATAAATCTACAATCTCTAATATTATATAACCACAGATTCAAATAAAAACATATTTCATTTACCATGTTTCTTTTTTTTGCCGCCTTATTCCATCCATGCGACACAAACAATTTACTGGCCAGTTTGATAATTTCTTTTTCTTAAATTCCAACACAAAATTGCGTTTCGGAATTCGATTTTGATAAAATAGGACTTTTCACTTTTCTAAATATAGTTGTGATCATTTAGTGATATCGTTTTGAGCTTCTTCTTCTGTCGTGTGGCTATCGAGTCTTTTTTTCAAATTTCATGAATGACCAAGGGTTTTTATGGCATGGTATATATTACAACCCGGCTTTTAGAAAAGTAATACCCACTTGCAGAGCATGAGATATGTAAATTATTATGTTATAATAATATGTTATAATAATAATTTACATATGCTCGTAAAGGGTATCTTATATCACCAATTTTAATATCGTCTTGTATCTCATTACAATATACTGCAACCCTCCCTTTGCTGGTTTTTACAGCATGTCCGGGAGGAAATGTGCCACATTCTAAGTTTTTCTCTCGCTCCCAGGCCAGTATGGAAGGAAAAAGCATAAATAATACAATACAAAATTCTTAATTGCACAAAGAAAAACATGTAACAGAAATAAAAAAGAACAAACGTGACAGTACAATATAGGCAGCTTTATTGCTAAAACAGCAATTTCTGCCAGACAACCTTTATTTTACCTACTGGCCATATTTCTAAACTACTGTAACTAACTATCTTTATAATTATCAAACGGAGTTTGCGCAGTAAACGTACACTCTTGTGCAAGTTTTGATGATACTTATGCTCAAGCTAACGCAAGATGTGACTAGTTCACTACATGAGTGCATCACAAATAAGTTTTGAAACTGCCTCTATGAAAATAACTTAAACATACTTGACTCTCCTCGATGTGGATATTAAATACTAATATAGTGGCCTCGATTCTAGATTTTGCCGCTAAAACTAAAATTAAAATCTATTTGTCACTTTCAGACTAAACACATTGGAAAAGGACAGGAGATCTGTTCTCTCCGGTTTTATGCGTTATCTGTCATTTTTATCCGCAGTCATATGATATTGTCAGGTAGTTCGATTTGTTGTAGTACCTACAAGTGGAAAATAAACAGTTGAGTTTTGGATCGAGCTCCGTGTTTGATTGCTGTATTCTTCTACATTTACATGGCGCAGCCGGAAAATAACTAAGGAAAAACCATGGATAAAACTACGCAACGGATTTTGGTGTGGTTTCTTCTAATGGATAGAGTGATTCAAGAGGAAGGTTTATGTGTATAATACATGCATAATATAGAAGAGAAACACTGATGATTTCCGTGCGAAATAATAAAATACTTACATAAGAAAGTAAAAAATATGTTCATATAATCACCAAGCGTAGGAAGTCGGGGGCCGTAGGCACAGTTGTAAACATAAATAATTCATGCACAATTGCGAAAAATAGTTATCAAACAAAATCAATTTAGTGATTGGTATTAGAGGAATTTTTGTTGCGCTCGCGCAACGTTTAGGTATATGATTGGCATTCTTGCGACAGAGGTTTCGACCCCGGCTCTTCTCCGGCGTCTTGTTAAACTAGCAAGACCTGTTAGTCTATGCAATATAGGAAATGCTAGTGAACCTATGTTAAGAAACACCACGTATAATTAAATACATGCCATTGTTCGAGTGATGCTTTTAAATGGCGATATGGTAGAATTAATTAATTGTTTATTTAACATATTTACGGCATTGCGGCGAGTATTCTGCCGCGTGTCTAGAGTCAAGAGCAATTAAACCCATTTTAAATTTTAAAAAAAGATTCCGTCTACTTGCTTATTATAGTGGTAGCAATTCGTAGTTGCAAAAATTACGACAAATACGTGTGTACGAATAGGTGTAAGGGGTTCCGTGCTTTGGAAGGCACGTTCAGCTGTTGGTCCCGGTTAATATCGTTTAATACCATAGATATTAGTCGTTAAGCCATTTCAGAGACCAGTGCTAGGCATTGAAATTCTGCAATTGAAAACTCTGACCCTAATCTAGGATTGGGTCTGGTTTCCCTTCTGGGTTGCGAAGGTCAGATGGCAGTCGAAGTGTAAAAACCAGTACTCTCGTTTAATCTCCTAAATTAGGTAGCCCACCCCGTGACAAACGGGATAAGGCTAGGGAGATGACCAGGTGTAAGTGTAAGGGTAAGGGTAGGTAAAGGGTAATTCTTTCAGGAAGAGAAAAATAAAATTGGCTTTTCCATACAAATTGACTGACTGATTTTCACTTCCTGGAAGAACTTCCTGGTGGAAGTTGTTCAGTGTCGTTGACTGAGCAACCCCTATTAGTTCGCGGGACGCTGTTCCTTACACCCGTAATAAGATATATTTTGAACGTGGGTTGAACATGGGTACATTTTAATTTGTGATTTTCAAAAATTTCAACCTATCACGTCACTGAGGTGTTTGTACAAACCAATTAATTCACTTTGGTGGTGTAGTAAGTAAATTATCGTGATTCGATAGTGATATTTCAAATGCTATGAATAGAACAGGGGCCGTTTAATAAAACTGACAATGTCAATTTGATAATGACAATTCGAATCAGATAATCTTTTTTGTATTGTGTTTTCAAATCAATTACGCAATGAACGAAGAAAATGGTAACCAAATTAAACATACATACATATAATCACGCCTTTATCCCTAATGGGGTAGGCAGAGCGTACACGACCTAAACAAAGGTCATTCCGCCACGTCTGACTAAGTTTTGAGGGTTATTTAAGATAGATTTGTAGGTATATTGCTGTAGTGACAGGTTGTCAGCCTGTCGCCTAAATTGCAATATACAGAAACCCTCGGATCCCTTAGCTGGTTTTTACAGCATGCCCGGGAGGAAATGCAGCTGGCACATTCTACGTTTTTCTCTCGTTCCCAGTCCAGCATGGAAGTAAATTAAAAGCCTTCGAAATGTGGCTATATAGACGCATGCAAAAAATATCGTGGCGAGACAAATTCAAAAATTTGGAAGTGCTCAGAAGAATGAAGAAGAAATTAGTAGTTGTAGAAACACTGAAGGAAAGAAAGATAACATACTATGGGCATATATACAGAAATCAAAAATATTGTTTACAACAAACAATAATAGATGGTAAAATGAAAGGAAAAAGAGAAAGAGGGAGGAAAAGAACATCATTTATTATTATTATTATTTATACATAATTTTCAGCATTACAGCATTGTACGCCAAGGCGCTGACAAATTTTAAATATTAACAACTTATTATACCATATATAACTATAATAGTAAATAATTAAACATTTTCGCAATATTTTATAATCATGGTATGATAACCTCAAAACATGGTCTGTATGGCTGCGATTGATTTAAGAAGATTAACGGAAGATAGGAATACATTTAGCGAGATGGTCGCCGACATCCTTTAGGATACGGCACTGCAAGAAGAAGAAAGAACTAAGAATTGACACTGTCAAATTGTCATTGTCAGTTTTATTAAATAGCCCCTAAGAAAAGGTTTCTGGGGAATCCCTTGCAGTGATGCCCGAGAATGTACAACATACATACATACATATAATAACGCCTTTATCCCTAGTGGGGTAGGTAGAGCATAAACGACCTAGACAAAGGTCATGCCGCCACGTCTGACAAAGTTTTGAGGTTTATTTTAGATAGATTTGTAGGTATATTGCTGTAGTGACAGGTTGTCAGCCGATGTCGAACCCCTTAGCTGGTTTCTACAGCATGCCCGGGAGGAAATGCAGCTGGCACATTCTATGGTTTTCTCTCGCTCCCAGGCCAGCATGGAAGAATAGAATGTACAGTAGGTAAAATAATGAAAACCCTGTATTTTTTTGAGTTAATGAATGATTCCGTGATGTTAAAACAAAGGAATCATTTTTTTTTTTTTTTGTCACTTAACGAGTAGATACAATAAACAAATTTGAACGCTTAGTAATCCTGTATTGTAACACGTTAACGTTAACAAAGAAAGATTTTGAATAGATTTTTAAACAAAAAGTTGATTACCCAGCAATCAAATTTAATTTGATTTGGTAAACTTTCATACGTCTATATTTAGGAATTCACTTTATCTATGAATTTACTTAGTTATGATTTTAAACAGCAATGTATTTTTTAGTTTTAAATTTTACATAATTGGGATAGAATACAGTCTTACATATTACACCTTTGCGAGCTTAGTACATTGTAGTAGGTATTCTATGTACCTGTCTACTTAAATATGGAAGGAGTTGTGTTACCTAACGATTGTTTCTTTGTTTCCATTTCTTTTTGTTTTGGGTTCAATTAATTATTATTATCATTAATTGTATACAAATCATGATACAATTTTTTCGTTGAATTTGTCATTACACTATTGAATATTTAAGATTATTTACAACTTACGTTTTTTTAATAGATAAAAAGTTAACTTATGCATGATGTATAGCTGTGCCCGCGACTTCGTACGCTCGGTTTGTATGGAAAACACGCAGTGTCGAACATACTGAAAACGCTTCTCCGCGCGTAGAAGCGGGATCAGCTAACCCGCGCGCGGAAGCGTGTTTCGCATTGCCTGATCATTGTTTTTGTATGTAAAACACGACTTCGCGCGTGAGCTAGCAGATCCCGCTCCTACACGTTTTCAGTATGTTCGATACTGCGTGTTTTCCATACAAACATGGGTACTTACTCAATATTAGAATGGTTTGCGTGATTATTTCTTACCTAGGCTGGACACCAGGTGATTAAAAAATCTCAGTTGAATAAAAAGTCCCTTTAAGATCGGTTAAAAATAATCAAACTTCAATTTCTTGCCTACCCCCTAAGTCAGGTGGCGTGATTATTTGTATCGTTACTTTGAGCTTAAGTAATGCTCAGTCAAACAAAAAAGTTTCATCAAAATCGGTTACAAACAACCAAAATTCAATTTTCTACCTACCTCCTAAGTCATGAGGCGTGATTATTTGTATTGTTACTTTGATTTTAAATAATGTTCAGTCGAATAAAAAAAGTTCCATAAAAATCGGTTAGGAAACAGCCAAATTTCAATTTCCTGCCTGCCCCCCTAGGTCAGGTAGCGTGATTTTAGGTATTCTAAATTGCAATCCGGGTAACAAACAGTTGAATAAAAAAAATTCAGTAGTTTTCGCGTGATGTGGTAACATACAGACAGACAGACAGACAAAATATCGAAAAAAAATCGTTTTGATTTTTATATCGTTAATAATGCCCGATGCAATTATTTTTTTGTAAAAATATTCAATGTACAGACACGGACAAATTCTAGAGATTAATTATATGTATAGATATGTTTCATTTGTATTCAACTTAAATTTTCAATATTAAATGCCATAAGATTAAAGCTCGTTTTTATAAAGTGATATCAAGATTGAGAGCAATATTAGGTATGGATTTGACAGGCCGTTTTATACTAGAATGACGTTTCTGATACGGACTCAAACTCGCTGTCATTCTTGAGAGCTGATTATAAATATGGGCATAATCCTGAAAAATTAAAACTGAACAATTACCCAGATGACACCTTAGTCGGGGCCCGTTCACATCACGACTAGTTATCCATAGATTCTAAAACTGACAGTAATAAGTCCATCTATTATACTGCAGTTCCATTCTTATCTTTAAAATGACAGGTATGAGTTTATTTTAGTTAAATCTTGCAGGTGCGTCCTCACTCACAACAAGCATTCGCATAAATGTAATTTTGATTTGATTAGGAATGACTGATGTTATGGCATGGTTTAAAGTAATTTTTATTTGTTGTAATTTGTATTTGTTGTAATTTGTATTTGTTGTAATTTGTATTTGTTGTAATTTGTATTTGTTGTAATTTGTATTTGTTGTAATTTGTATTTGTTGTAATTTGTATTTGTTGTAATTTGTATTTGTTGTAATTTGTATTTGTTGTAATTTGTATTTGTTGTAATTTGTATTTGTTGTAATTTGTATTTGTTGTAATTTGTATTTGTTGTAATTTGTATTTGTTGTAATTTGTATTTGTTGTAATTTGTATTTGTTGTAATTTGTATTTGTTGTAATTTGTATTTGTTGTAATTTGTATTTGTTGTAATTTGTATTTGTTGTAATTTGTATTTGTTGTAATTTGTATTTGTTGTAATTTGTATTTTTTGTAATTTGTATTTGTTGTAATTTGTATTTTTATATGGGCCCCGTAGAAGCCTGAAATAAAGGTCTATTTTTATTTTTTATTTTAATGAGCATTCGCGCGTGTGCACTTTAAGATGTATCCCAACGGCAGATAAGCAGGTAGATTTTTAGATATGCAACCATCGCCCGTAATGCCTTAGAATATCATTCAAATCAGCGCGCGCTACAGCGAGGCGGTTATGTCCGTGGTCGCGACAAAAATGTGCAAAAAACGCACATAAAAGCTAATTCCATAAAAACTAGATATAGACGAGATGTCATAATTATATAAGGAACTGTGAAAGCGCTCCTAATAGTTTAGAAGAAATATCAAATTTACTGATGAAAACAGCTTTACATAATTTTTTTTAGCAAACTTATGCAGTAGAATATTTTCAAATGTTGCAATTGCAGGCCATGAACTAATTTCTTATATGTTATTTTTCTTGAATTTTTCAGTGATTCGTTTAGAATAACATCTTAAAAACAACCATTTAACGTTAGTTTTACCATTAATCGCCTTAATATGAGCGCCAAATTTTCATTACAGGCGAATGCTCGCAGTAAAGATGCACCCTACGCCGAATCGGGGCCACTGTGGGATCCACAAGTTACACAACTGAGGGAGAAAGCCCTAATTGCGCTGACTCCGACGAAGAAGCCGTCACGAAATTGAGTACTTACTAACCCCGATTATGGTGACCAAAGCTGCTTATGTGAACCGACAGAAATAATAAGAGGAGAAAATTATGTGGTTACAAAAAAAAACAATAAAGGAAAATTTCAAAAAATTAAAGCATAAAAATAAAAATAGGTTGAAAAAGTAAGCATGGTTTTGCTTAGGTACTCAGTACGCATGATTTCATTAATCATAAAACATCTCCATTCGCATAAGAAATTTTATCTAATTCGCAGTAGGCATTTTGTATATCATACTGATTGCTTAAATATTTGATGTTTTATAATAAAATATTGAGTAATAAATCTACAATCTCTAATATTATATAACCACAGATTCAAATAAAAACATATTTCATTTACCATGTTTCTTTTTTTTGCCGCCTTATTCCATCCATGCGACACAAACAATTTACTGGCCAGTTTGATAATTTCTTTTTCTTAAATTCCAACACAAAATTGCGTTTCGGAATTCGATTTTGATAAAATAGGACTTTTCACTTTTCTAAATATAGTTGTGATCATTTAGTGATATCGTTTTGAGCTTCTTCTTCTGTCGTGTGGCTATCGAGTCTTTTTTTCAAATTTCATGAATGACCAAGGGTTTTTATGGCATGGTATATATTACAACCCGGCTTTTAGAAAAGTAATACCCACTTGCAGAGCATGAGATATGTAAATTATTATGTTATAATAATATGTTATAATAATAATTTACATATGCTCGTAAAGGGTATCTTATATCACCAATTTTAATATCGTCTTGTATCTCATTACAATATACTGCAACCCTCCCTTTGCTGGTTTTTACAGCATGTCCGGGAGGAAATGTGCCACATTCTAAGTTTTTCTCTCGCTCCCAGGCCAGTATGGAAGGAAAAAGCATAAATAATACAATACAAAATTCTTAATTGCACAAAGAAAAACATGTAACAGAAATAAAAAAGAACAAACGTGACAGTACAATATAGGCAGCTTTATTGCTAAAACAGCAATTTCTGCCAGACAACCTTTATTTTACCTACTGGCCATATTTCTAAACTACTGTAACTAACTATCTTTATAATTATCAAACGGAGTTTGCGCAGTAAACGTACACTCTTGTGCAAGTTTTGATGATACTTATGCTCAAGCTAACGCAAGATGTGACTAGTTCACTACATGAGTGCATCACAAATAAGTTTTGAAACTGCCTCTATGAAAATAACTTAAACATACTTGACTCTCCTCGATGTGGATATTAAATACTAATATAGTGGCCTCGATTCTAGATTTTGCCGCTAAAACTAAAATTAAAATCTATTTGTCACTTTCAGACTAAACACATTGGAAAAGGACAGGAGATCTGTTCTCTCCGGTTTTATGCGTTATCTGTCATTTTTATCCGCAGTCATATGATATTGTCAGGTAGTTCGATTTGTTGTAGTACCTACAAGTGGAAAATAAACAGTTGAGTTTTGGATCGAGCTCCGTGTTTGATTGCTGTATTCTTCTACATTTACATGGCGCAGCCGGAAAATAACTAAGGAAAAACCATGGATAGTGTGTTAACTCCTCCGTCTCCCTTTCACTTCGATAAGCTGAGAAAGTGGAAGCGAAGCTATGAGATTTATAACAAAGCTTGTGAATGAAATAAAAAATCTACTATAATATATCGTTCCATGTAGGAGAACAGTGTCGAGAAATATAAGACCAATTTACACAGTGTACGTCAGCTGATGAGGTTATAAGAAAATTGGACGAGCGGTTTTTAAGGAGCACAAACGTGATGGTAGAAAGGCATAAGTTTTTCACGCAAGAACAAAAAGAAAATGAAACAATTGATCAATATGTGTTCAAGTTTAGGAAATTGTCACAAACATGTGAGTTTGCTTTGCTAAAGGAAGGACTTGATAAGAAGATTAATTTGTGGAATTCTCAGTCCTGCGATGCGAGAGCGACTTTTATGTGAGTAAGATTTGGATTTGAAAAAAGCGCTGGAAATTTGTCAAGCTGCGGTTGTTTAAAGTATCAAAAAGGAGAAGGAAATACATGAGATCAATAGTCATCAAGAACAAAACAAATAGGTGTACATGATGCGGCAAAGTAATCTTTATCTTTATTCTTTATTGTACACACAGATATTCTAATCTAATCTATCTAGATTAAGTTAATTTTAAAAATCCTTTTTGATACTTTGTGAATATTATGTGAAGAACGGTAAGCTGGAAGACAACTCAAATATTTTGAGTTAAGCTCGCCTTATACATAATGTAGATACATTATGTGTGAGAGGAAAAAAATAGATAACAGCAGGCAAGAGTGTACGCAAAGACTACAATAAGCTACATATAAATAATATGGGTAGCATGTTGTCAAAAAGGGGGCGTGGCGGAGTAGCGTGGCGTGAAGGTCGCGCATACGGGTCGCAAGGAGTCGGCGGCGCGGCAGTGGGATCAGGCGCCCTGTAGTCTCGGGCAGAGGAAACCGGTCCGGTGGCACGGCAACGGGATCTGATTCTCGTATTAATGGCGCTCCTTGGTCGACATGGAGCAAGGCACAGTGTGGACATTGTGGTAACGTTCACAGGGAGTTTGAGCGTCCAGCTTACGGGAAAACATGTATGCGTTGCTCAAAAAAGAACCATTTCGCTAAAGTATGTAGTGTTTATTTTATGGAGGTATCGGATGAACAGGTAATATACAATACAATACAAGATACTTTATTGCACAAAGAAACACAAATACATACAACAGAAAAGTAAGGAACAAAACAGTACAATATAGGCGGCCTTATTGCTAAAGCAGCAATTTCTACCAGGCAATCTTTTTTAATATACTCAATTAATAGCAATCGTAGTGTATGGTATGTTGATTTAGAAATGAATAAACAAGTGATTACTTTTAAAATTGATACAGGTTCAGATATTAACGTTTTTCCAGTGGGATTTATGACAAGTTTAGGAATTACAGAGTAAGTAAGTAACTCGCACAAAAGTTACTGAATATTCTGGTGAATCGATTAAAATGTTAGGGAAAATGTATCTGAAAGTTAATTACAAAAATAAGGTATATGTAGGAATTTAAAGTAGCAGATGTAAATTCAGTACCTCTCATGGGCAGTGATTCTTGTCTTGAGCTACATATTGTAAGAAGAGTTATGTCGTTATCAGAATCGGAAGCCGGAAACGTTCCTGAATTTATGACGGAATTTGATGATGTATTTCAAGGAATAGGATGCTTACCCGGAAAATCTATACATATAATAAATCTCTAAAAGGGTCGAATTTGTATATTCAATATTTTTACAAAAAAAAATGCGTCTGGCATTATTAACGATATAAAGATCAAAACGGTTTTTTTTATTTTTGTCTGTCTGTATGTTACCACATCACGCCAAAACTACTGAACCAATTTCGATGGGACTTTTTTAATTCAACTGTGTGTTACCCGGGTTGCAACTAAGGATACCTAAAATCACGCTGCCTGCCTTAGGGGGTAGGCAGTAAATTGAAATTTGGCTGATACTTAACCGATTTTTATGAAACTTTTTTTATTTAACTAAGCGTTATTTAAAATCAAAGTTACGATATAAATAATCACGCCTCATGACTTAGAAGGAAGGTAGGAAATAAAAGGAAATGTAAATTTGGTCTACCAGAAATTAAATACTTGGGAGACAGAATCACAAAAAATGGATTATGCCCTGATGATGCCCATATAACTGCCATCACTAATATGCCAATTCCTCAAAATAGAAAAGATGTAGAAAGGCTATTGGGGCTTGTTACATATGTAGGCACTTTTGTACCTAATTTATCGAATAAAACGCAACCATTAAGAGAGTTACTTAAAAAAGAAAAGGAATGGCAGAGCAATGAAAGGCATACATACATACATATAATCACGCCTTTATCCCTAATGGGGTAGGCAGAGCGTGAACGACCTTAACAAAGATCATTCCGCCACGTCTGACAAAGTTTTGAGGGGTATTTAAGATAGTTTTGTAGGTATATTGCTGTAGTGATAGGTTGTCAGCCCATCGCCTAAATTACAATATACTGAAACCTTCAGATCCCTTAACTGGTTTTTACAGCATGCCCGGGAGGAAATGCAGTTCGCACATTCTGTGTTTTTTTCTCGCTCCCAGGCCAGCATGGAAAGGCATAGTGAGTGTTTTAGTGAAATTAAGAAATGTCTAACCAATTGCCCTGTATTACAGTATTATGATTTAAATAAACCAATCACTATTTCGGTTGATGCCAGTAAGAGTGGTCTTGGTGCATGCCTGATGCAAAATTATAGGTATACCTGTTTGTTATGCATCAAAGTCCCTAAGTAAAGTAGAACAAAGGTACGCACAAATTGACAAAGAGTTGTATTCGCGTGTGAAAAGTTTAATACATATATTTATGGAAGGACGGCTATTACAATTGAAACAGACCACAAACCGTTGATTTCAATGATTAAAAACCTTTTGCAGATTCACCCGCAAGATTACAAAGAATGTTATTACATGCACTGTCCCGTGCTTATGAGCCGACTAGCGCCGCGCACCCGAGTGAGGACTCACTGCAGGAGCATAATATGGAGGTGTGTGCGGTGACGCGCGTGGCGGCTACTTCAGCCATGCAAGATATTACGGATTTACAATTTATAACATTACAAAAAGAAACAGTAAAGGATGAGGAGTTGTTATTAGTTAAAAAGTATGTGCGGAAAGGATGGTCTGTGGATAAAAGGTATGTAGAAAATGTTGCAATACCATTTTGGAATATTAAGGAAGATTTGAATATTATGTATGGATTACTCTGGAAGGGTGACAGGCTAGTTATAATTAAATCAATAAGAAAGGAATTTCTAAATAAATTACATATTGGTCATATGGGCGTTGAAAATTGTAAATTGAGGGCAAGAGATACAGTTTTTGGCCAGGGTTAAATAATGATTTGGAAAACTTAGTTTTAAATTATGTTATTTGTTTATCGCATAGGAAAAGTAATCAAAAAGAGACCCTGCAACCTCATTAAGTACCCGACAGACCTTGTTCAAAGGTAGGTGTTGATATGTTTGAACTTAAAGGAATTAATTATATATTACTGGTTGACTACTATAGCAAGTTCATTGAAATAACTTAGTTACGTTCAATTACTTCAAACTCGGTGATATCAGTTTTGGAAAAAAAAAACTCACGCCAAGGCATACCTAGTGTTGTTATGTCAGACTGTGGGCCTCAGCTTAGCTCAATGCTATTTAAACAGTTTGCTTAAGATTGGAATTTCGTTCATAAAACTTCATCGCCACGTTACCCACAGTCTAACGGACAGATTGAACGAACGGTACAAACAGAAAAAAGGATTATGATAAAATGCAATGAAAATGTTACTTATTATTGATTAGGATTACTTGAATATTTGAATACGCCCATTGACAGTTATATATCATCTCCGGCAAAAAATTTACATAGTAGGAGATTACGTAGTATTTTACCGATTTCGGAGACATTATTGAAACCAAAATTACAAAAAAATGTGAAACAAAAACTTATTAATACACAAACTGTACTTCGATGCTGGACTGGGAGAGATAGAAAAACATAGAATGTTCCAGCTGCCCTTCCTCCCGGGCATGCTGTTGAAGTCAGCAAAAGGGACTCGAGGGTTACAGTGTACTGTAATTTAGGCGATGGGCTGACAACCGTCACTAAAGCAATACATATTACAATCTAAAATTGCCTTCAATTTTTGTCAAACGTGGCGAAAGCGCCTTTTACGAGGCGTTAAACGCTCTGCCTACCCCGTAAGGGATAAAGGCGTGATTTATGTATGTATGTATGTATGATAGGATCGAATTTCATATGTACGTTTATTCGGCGCTTTTTCCGTGCTTCGGAAGGCACGTTAAGCCGTTGGTCCCGGTTAATATCGTTTAATACCGTAGATATTAGTCGTTAAGCCATATCAGAGGCCAGTGCTAAGCATTGGCGGCTTAAAAACTCTGACCTAATCTAGGATTGGGTCTGGTTTCCCTTCTTGGTTGCGGAGGTCAGATGGCAGTCGCTCTGTGTGAAAACCGGTACCCTCGTTCAATCCCCTAGATTAGGTAGCCAACCCTGTGAGATACGGGATAAGGCTAGGAAGATGAAATATGTATGATAGGACATCTAAAAACTTAAAAAAGTTGGTAAGAGGTCAAAAAGTTAAAGTTTTTAATTTACTGACAAAAAGATGGGTCTCAGGAACAATAAATAGTTCAAGTGTTATCCGATATGTCATTATAAAGTTCAATTAATCAATGGCCGTCAAATAGTAAGGAACCGAAGGCATTTAATTAAAGATTCTGATAACAGGCCTGCCTCGACATCTTACACCTTTGATTTTGATGACATTACGTCATCACGTTCACAGAATGAGTCGAGATTTATTGAATGTCCTAATAATCTTTATATCACCCGTTCCGGCAGAACAGTGAGACCACCGACTAGATGGGGCTACGATCATTCTGCATGAGAAGTTTAAGTTAGCTGTAATAAGATACCTACCAATATAGTAAACCAACAGTAATATACGTTTTTAAAAGGAATCATGATATTGTACCTATTTAATCATGTGTGAATAAACGTAATTGTTAAATTCATTTAATAATTAGTATGTATGAGAATACTCGCTTATATTTCTTAGTTCATTAATTATGTTAAAAAATGTACGTAATAAAAAATAGATATGCCTATTGCTAGTGCTTTGTACTGTTATAATATTTAGAAATAAGGTTCTGAGTTTGATATTATTATCGTGTTATATGAACTGTGTAATTTTGGTAATAAATACATAAATAAGTAAATGTGTCTTTTTAAAAAAAAATTAAGAGCTGGGCTCTTGTCTGTGAAGTTATCGCCATTCGGATAGATTTTGTGTAAGTTTCTTGACATCCTGGTACGACATGACCTCGCTTTTTCTTTATCTGATCCATGTAAGTTCGTCTCGTTCTTCCTCGTCCTCTCTTTCCCTCTATCTTTCCTTCCAAGATGGTCTTAACGAAGTTGTCGTGTCGCATCTGGTCCTATAATTTTCCCTCTTCTGTTTTCTATGGTCTTCAGTAAATTCCGCTTCTCTCCAACCACACTCAGTACTTCATCGTTGGACTTCATTTCTGTCCAGCTTATTTTCATCATTCTTCTCCAGCACCACATTTCAAATGCTTCGAGTTTCTGTTTTTCTTTTTTTGTTAAGGTCCAAGTTTCACTACCGTAGAGTGCACTGCTCCAGATGAATGATTTTATAAGTCGTTTTCTAGTCTGCTTTGCTATTTTGGCTTTGAGAAGATGTTTCTTTTGGTTGAAGGCCCGTTTTTCCATGGTTATCCTTGCGACGACGTCTAAGTTGCACCTGGAGTCATTAGTGATAATGCTGCCGTGTTTGATTGCCGTATTCTTCTATTTACATTTACAGATATGGCAGATAAAATTGACAGAAATACTGGGCAAACGTGCAAAAGCGCGTCAAATCTAGCGGACAAAGTGTATACATAGAGTATAAATTGCCTGTCCTTTATAAATTTTAGTACTTATTTTGAGAGTGACAGATAGATTTAATTTTAGTTTTAGCCGTTGGTATATAGAATCGAGCCCAGTGAGATACTTTTTAGTAGCAAGAAAAGTTCACATGGAAATATTATACTTTTTTTTTACAAAATCATCACTTACATTGTACCTAAACTAGAAAGAAAACTGAAGACCTTTTCCGGGGTTTCGGGCATCGCTGAACCCTTAGCACTTTGACTTTGTGACCGAATTCCAAAACGGTCGCCAGAAAAATTAAAATTGTAAACACATACACCAACATGTGGGGTAGATTACAGATATATATCACACAACTTTATTACAACTGGTCAAACAATATTTTTAGAACAATTTTTCAGAATAGCGTTTACTTTGCATTGCTGTATATTCAAACTGACGGGCTAGATTTTCGTTAAATATTTGTCAAATAACTAAAGGGAGAAATAAACAAATATAAATATTTAATATACTTATTGACTGAACTTCCATACTGATGTAACCATCACCATATCTGTCCTTAGGTTTTCATCAATATGTTGTTTTGCACTCAGCATCTTCTTTGAGAGAGTAACATTTAATCACACAATAACGGGGTGTAAGTGACGGCGTCCCGCAAACTGATAGGGGTTGCTCAGTCAACGAAACTGAACAACTATCAGCACGTTTTTTGTTCAGGAAGTAAAAAAAATACTTTTTACTTTACTTTACTTTTCTATTCAAACTGTCTGATCGAGGTAGTCATTGTGTATGGGAAGGTCTAACTTTTTTCATCTCCTGAAGGAATTTCCTGGTGAAGTTGTTCAGTTTCGTCGACTGAGCAACCCCTTTCAGTTTACGGGACGCTGTCCCTTACACCCGGTATTTACCTTGTACATCTTACATTCCTACACTTTTTTTATTTTTTTATAACTGCCTCCGTGGTCTAGTGGCTAGTGCCATGGACTCCCGATCCGGAGGTCCTGGGTAAGATTCCCAGGGGGGAAACACAATGTTGATATTTGAGAATTTATCACTTTGTCATTTTTTCCCCAGTTTGGTTAGGACATTGCGGGCTGGATGACCTGATTGTCCGAAAAAGATAAAGATTTCGTGCCCGAAGGGCACGTTAAGCCGTCGGTCCCGGTCGCTATCTTTGATAGTGGTCGTTACTCAAACCATGTCAGAGGCCTGATAGTTGTGCTACTTAGAGGTTTAAAAACTCTGACACCAGGGTTTATCGGGTCGATAGACTCGATACCCACTCGACAGAAGAAGACTTTTTTTGTAAAAAAAAAAATATTAAAGAAAAAACATGGTTCTAAACCTAAAATTAAAAGAAATATTTAAATAAAACGTACCCATCGTGCTGGTCGTATATTTACTTGCCTCGGTGGTCAGAGTTAAGACTACTTCCAACGTGTTTCCGGCATATCCAAACTTAATGAACAAATTGGAATAATTAAGTATTTCAAACAAAAAAAAATTGGTATAACCTTTTGTATACAGATTGTTTTATTCCGTTCCAACATCTACATATATACATACAAAAATCACGCCTTTATATCACGCCTCTAACGGGATAGGCACAGCAAAAACCCTAAACATAGGTCGTTCCGCCACGTCTGACAAGTTTTGAGAGTTACCTATTACAGATGATCAAATATATTGCAATAGTGACGGGTTGTCAGCCCACTGATATTATACACTCTCGGATCCCTTAGCTGGTTTTTATAACATGCCCGGGAGGAGATGCAGATGGCACGTTCTATGTTTTTCTTTCACTCCCATTCCAGCATGGAAGTTCCAACAGGTGTGGGTAGGTACCCACCCTTATTGAAAAATCCTGTATGGTAAACGAATAATGCATTTAAATACATACATATAATCACGCCTTTATCCCTAATGGGGTAGGCAGAGCGTGAACGACCTAAACAAAGGTCGTTCCGCCACGTCTGACAAAGTTTTGAGGGTTATTTAAGATATTTTTGTAGGTATATTGCTGTAGTGACAGGTTGTCAGCCCATCGCCTAAATCACAATATACTGAAACCCTCGGATCCCTTAGCTGGTTTTTACAGCATGCCCGGGTGGAAAAGCAGCTGGCACATTCTATGTTTTTCTCTTGCTCCCAGTCCAGCATGGAAGTAAATAATGCCAAAAATTATTACAAAGTATCATCAAACAAGAAAGAGTTAATGTCGATCATATTGCACCTACTTATAAACGTTTCACATCGTATTACGGCCTACATAATACAGTATAGGTAGTTATTATGTACACACTAACCTATACTTATTTTATAAATTACGATAGTGTGCACGAATTTTTTGATATAAGGCATGTGAGCTATTAGAGTCACAAGCTATCATGAAGCTATAGGTAATATAATATTTAGGTATTTAATCTCTTCCTATCTAACCGGTAAAAAGCGTGAGTTATATAGGTCGTTACATGATTTGATAGTTCGAATCTTCGCGAAAATTCTAGGGATTTTGCGAAAACACGGATAATCAAAGTTACGAGAGCGACGAGTTTTTTCCCAAAGAACCTGACTTTTTCCAGTAAGATTTGACAATAATGGTATTACCATTGTCTAATTATTCATGTTGTCGCTTAATCCTTAAGATTTTTGCATAGATTCGATGTATGAAATCATCCTACGAAATAGTACATGTTACGCACAATCCCCGAAACCACTCATTGACAACATCAAACGGCCGCTTACCAAATTCGTTAAAATACCTGTTGTAAGGCTAAAGACAGCTTAACGAAAACTGATAGGGGCTGCTCTGCTCAGCTGTTCATGACACTGAACAACTTTGACTAATAAATTATCATCGACGAGATCATTTTAATTGAAATGTCGAAAAATATGTTCTTTTCCTGAAAGAATTTCCTGGTGAAAGTTGTTCGGTTTCATGAACTGAGTAGCCCCTATCAGTTTGCAAGAAGCTGTCCCTTACAGCTGGTATTTTAATATTCGTTACATCTGACTTCAGCAATTGACCGTTTGGAATTTGCCACTCTGCGAACGGGTTATATTTACCTTACTCATTGGCCGTTTTAAATGGACATTTCACGGATTGTGCGTTGTATTTGCCAAACCGCGAAATTACACTTTTTCCGACCAATTAGCAAATTCGGGGATTGTGCGTAGCATACATATTATATTATGTACTATGTCGGAAAATTGAAATGGTAATCCACCATAACATGATTACTGACAACTCATAGAATTTGTATGTTTTTTTTATATATATGAGCCGTCAGTAGAGATGGGCAAGTGCTCGGTTTTAATCCGACGTTGTGAATCTGCCCGGGTTAAAACCCGTTTCTGCCCATTTACGCCCAATGGTCCGGGCAGAAACGGGCGGTGTTATAAGAAGTTTATTTCCTGATCTACGATTGATTCTAATTATCTAAACAAACTTTAATTAGCTCTTAATGGATAAACAATATACATTCACCCATTTAATTACATTAAACATCTAAATTATTGTTTCAATAAAAAGTTTGCGCCACCGCAACGCAAAAGATTGTTACCTGCTAGTGTTTTTTGTCTTAATAGGGGAACGTTGATTGTGTCTACAACAAGTTCCTAGAAATCGCAAACCATTGCGCCAGGCGAGAAAGAGAAAACAAACATACTTTTTTTCATGATGTAATGTTTGACTCTATTCATTTAAATATGTCAATAAAATGCATGTCAAAGTTTCTTAAAATCTAGGAAAATGTCGCCCTATCTGCCTGACGAAGTTTATAGCATCAGCGCACCAAGTTCCCGCCGTTTCCACCGTTAGTGGAATCAACTCATACAGCAAAAAGTTGAGCAAGGTCAGCATACTTCGCCCTTATTTTAATGCTGCATTTTCAGCAGCCGTCCATGCTGCCTGGATAGTCTGGCCTAGATGGCAAGCCGTGAATGTACTGACACATGTTGCGTCCCATAGCAAGCATCTGCCTTTATGTCATGGGATGAGCGTCAGACTATCTGGTCTCTTACCATCCGTTCAGCTCAATTCAGGGGGTTCAAACACGAGATAGGGCAGTGCACGTTGCAAATTCTGACCGCGATACCGCCCGCAGTCTCGCAATATCGGAGCCCGCAGCCCTATTTAAGAGTTGCGAAGATATGACGTTGCAACCAACCTCGTCCCAAGAATGCTGGCAGTGGGGAACCGCTGGAAAATATGCATAAGGATTAATGGCCGTCCAAGCTATTAGGGCATCGGATGCATCATGCTCACCCTGTCACCGTTAGGGAGAATAGTAGTGATAAGTTTTGTAACCCCATGAACTGAAGCCAAGAAGGCAGGCAGGCTCACATCTCCAGCTCGATGCACCCCCAGACCGCTATTCCTAATAAGTAAGGACGCCTGGTTCCATTGAATGTCACTAAGGGAGACATTTAATACGGACTCGATGCAGTTTGGTAAAATACCATCGAATGCTAAGAGACTGTCAGGATAGAGCCCAATTGGGGTAGTTCTGAGAAGGTACATGAGTTTCGGAACCGCAAAGCACATCCGCAATAGTGTCAGGGCTACAGGCGCCGACAACTTTTGAAAACTTTCCTGTGCGTCTTCGAGAAACCTCTGTCTCGCTAAGACAGATTCAGGGATGGAAGAAGGGAAATAGGAGAGCCCAGAAAGGAAAAGCTGTTGGTGTCTAGTTCTTTCAGGCCCGGGACAAGCGTCTCAAAATGAGAAAATGTATGAGGGGACTGCAAGTTCTCGATTACTTTCTGGATGCCAAGGCTGAAATAAAAGGCTGAAAAAAGTTCCATAAAATCGGTTAAAAAACTGCAAAATTTTAATTTCTTGCCTACCCCTAAGTCATGTAGCGTTATTTTAGGTATCCTCAGTTGCAGCCCGGGTAACACAAAGTTAAATAAAAAAAGTTTCATCGAAATCGGTTCAGTAGTTTTAGCGTGATGTGGTAACATACAGACAGACAGACAGACAGACTCGAGGGTTTCAGTATGAAGGAATATAGTAATTTAGGCGATGGCTGATAATCTGTCTGCTGATAAATAGAAAAAGAGACTGAATACAATATCAACTATCATCATTACTATCAAATATAACGCAATTATTATAATTTTAGTTTATCTTATACATTTATAGTAACAATGGGAACAATGAACTCAGTGATATACACACAAATCCGATTCAAAATGTCAAAAAAATATAATAAAGTCAGATTTATTGTAAGATAAGCTATCAAAATTCGTAAAGAGTGTTTTTACATTTCTCCAGTAAAAGCGCTCCTAGCTTTTAAAAATAGTCAACTTCTTAATGGTTTTAATTTCCTGAGACACACTGGTATAAAACTGAACAGCTTGATATTTCCAGTCTCGCTTAACCATTTTCAGTCTCGGTTGAATTACATTATTCCTGAATATTATTTCTATTTCCTCATTGGTAGTAAAAATATGTCTCTGTTTAAAAATATTTGTAAGCTAAACCATTACGTACAAACTAGGCACAGTTAGTATACTTATTTTTTTTAAATGTTCCTTACAACTGTCCCTAGGACGTATAATAAAAAAAAAAACTAAAACAACTATTTCATTATATTGTCATATCGAATAACTAAAATCTATTATAGAAACAAGATCTTCGATTAAAAGTCATGAAAGTTTGTTTAGATTTATTCTAAAACTGAGTTGGAAATACTATAAGTAGAATATTATCGCTACTCTATGGAACAACACCTTTGAATTATTCTAAATTTTGCCCTCTCATGGCGTCTTGAGAATTACGAAAGCACAAATTAAGTAATATTTTTATGTCGATTCACTATCTATATTACCAATCGTATTTATATGTTTGTTTGTTTGCACTACGATTGAGTAAATACTCATATTGACCCAGAATTCAAGGCCTTTTCAAATTCTATCTCAAGTCATGGGATGGTTTACAAACAAGCAATCCTTTCTCTAGGATCAAGGTAAAGAATTGTTCAGTTCTCTATCTAATTTTAGCTATTTTCTAGCGCGAAGTCTCTGACCTCTCCTTTTGCCAAGAGCAGTCAAATGTCATGAAAAATACCCAATCCATATATAGGTAGATCTATCGTAAACTTGTCAGATGTTCAGTATCATTGACTGAGCCACCCCTATCAGTTTACGGGACGCTGTCCCTTACACCTGGTATTGACTTCTGCGTTCTGCCGCTGTGTTGTATGTGAATTTACTTCTCGGTGTTCCATCGTCGACTCAATCTGGAACCTCACTGATGTTTTCAGACAAGAAAAGAAAACAAATAAAAAATAATAACAAAATATCCGCAAACTAAAAGGTCGTAAAGAAATATAATTGCTTTGAGACGAGTAGAAATTATACCTACCACATACATACATGATGTATCCTAATGGGGTAGGTAGTGCGTCAACAACCCAAACAATTGTCATTCCGCCACGTCTGACAAGTTTATAAGGGTTGTTTAAAATAGATCTACCTATGTTTTGACCTCATTGATTGTCATTGGTCTGTATACTGCACATGCACACTAATCATTTATTTAAGCAAAAGGGTGCCAATACCAGATATAACCTGCGCAGTAACAAGAACGAGAAATTGCTTGCTACTGATCCGCACAAGCTGGTGAAATCCGAGCAATCCGTCTACTTCATAGGGCCCGATATTTACAATCGTTTACCCAAACACATTATCAATGCAGCTTCCATCGTGTCCTTCAAACACCTATTAAATAAGTGGCTGCATAGCGAGTCATTTTACTGTTATGACGACTTTTTCAAGTTACCTATTGTAATATAATAGATTTTACATAATATATAGTTAGTTAAGTGAATTGTAATAAATATAATTATATTTATTAAGCAAAATAACGTGTAACAATTGTTATGAATAAAGAATCTTATCTTATACTGCAGTGACAGGTTCTAGTGACAGGTTGTCAACCCATCGCCTAAGCTACAATATACTGTAACCCTCAAATCCCTTTTGCTGACTTCTACACATCTTCTACAGCATGCCCGGGAGGTAGGACTATGTTTTTATATTGATCCTAGTCCAGTCTGAAATAAATGTCTGATAGCATGGATATAAGTGGAGTAGAAATTATCTTTCATGCTGGACTGGGAGCGTGAGAAAAAATATAGAATGTACCAGCTGCATTTCGTCCCGGGCATGCTGTAAAAACTAGCTAAGGGATTCAAGGGTTTCTGTATATTGCAATTTAGGCGATGAGCTGACAATCTGCCACTACAGCAATATACCTAAAAATCTAATATAAATAACGCTCAAAACTTTGTCAGACGTGGCGGAACGACCTTTGTTTACGTCGTTTATGCTCTGCCTTCCCCATTAGGGATGAAGGCGTGATTATAATGTATGTATGTAGAAATTATGATAGCAGTATTCCAACACCATGTAGCACATAACCTGTACATACATAACGATAATAAATGATATTGCTCAATGATGGATGATCCTATAGTCGTGTAATTACGAGACTGCCGCAATGTCGGACAAAAACTGCGGCCACGCTGATGTACGGAACACTTTCTCCCGGCTGCGACCTCTGATCTCAAGAACGCGCGCGCGCAAGTTAATGTCATAAGTCAGAAGAACGGTTATTGACATCGTGCGCGGGTTTATGAACGGAATTTTATTCAACGAAGCGTTTGCCCTGAGAGGTTGTGTGTGTGTGTATGTATTATCTCAGGAATCGCTGAACCAATTTTGATGCATATTATTTAAATTGACTCGCGGTGGTTATAATGTTATGAAAATCCGTAGAGGGTATTTTAGATTTTTAATTTATATCAACTTAAGGGTCTCGCGTAGTAGCGAAATTCCATACAAATATAGTTTTGATTTTAATAATCAAATGCAACATATAAATATGCCTAATTAGGTTTTGTTTGAAAACATTAACCAAGTACAAAATTAGAAAGCAAATCTGATTTTAAACCATTTTTACACAAAATTCTCTATTACGTCTTATTTTGTTCATGCTTGATATTTTCAAGCCAAACCTGATTAAAAACATAGATATCTTGTGAAGTTTAGTTTAACTACGTAACTTCCTTTGTATGAGATTTCGACATACCGGGGCAGCTTTAATATCAGATCGAGGCACCTTTACAGAAAGTGGTGATCACCGATAAACAAACAAAGACAAACAAAGTTGTCTATCTCAATGTATTCAGATTAGTTACAATGCAGACTGAGTCACCTTTGACTTGACTGGTTTTTGCGTAACTTAGTAAGCCTGCACCGGGGCACAGATGAGCACATACATTTTAAGATATACTATATGTATAGTACGTTCATTTTATCTTGATTAGTGACAGCCCATATAAAATGTCATTTTCTGCAGTCCGTCAATAATCATCTTATGGTAAAGCAGATTTAAGTAAAATAAACTGCATACTCGTCTTTTTCCGTCTTGATCGAACAGAAAAGGATGGCAATGTAGATGGACTTAATAATCCTGTCACATAGAACTCGTTAAGAAATTAAAGGATTTTGGTCGGGACGTGTATTGACGTAACTATCCATAGATTTTTGAAGTGACAGAATTTTAATAAGTCCGCCTATACATGCCATCCTTTCCTGTTTGCTCCAGACGGAAAATGACAGGTATAGTTTTATTTAAGTTAAGTGTGTTGTTTTCTAATCGGCACCAATGTAATTGAAATAATGTTCATTTATTATCACCACACCACGTATCACACATTGGTACGTGGTTCGAATCCCACCACGTACCAATGTGTTTTTCGGTTTATGAATTTCATATGTATGTTTATTCGGTGCTTTTTCCGTGCTTCGGAAGGCACGTTAAGTCGTTGGTCCCGGTTAATATCGTTTAATACCGTAGATATTAGTCGTTAAGCCATATCATAGGCCAGTACTAATAAGCATTGGCGGCTTGAAAACTCTGACCTAATCTAGGATTGGGTCTGGTTTCCCTTCTGGGTTGCGGAGGTCAGATGGCAGTCGATCTGTGAAAAAACCAGTACCCTCGTTCAATCCCCTAGATTAGGAAGCCGACCCCGTGAGATACGGGATAAGGCTAGGGAGATGATGATGATGTGTTGTTTTCTAATCGGCACCAATGTAATTGAAATAATGTTAATTTATAACCGTGGTTGATACGTCTGTGATCGCGCGTCGTGAATCAGTGCAACAATCACAGTAAATCTAGGCCCGTATTCATAAAAATCACTTGAGACAGCTAGTTTGAGTTCGTATCAGAAATATCATCTTAGTACAATACGACCTATCAAATCCATACTTAATATTGCTCTCATTCTTGAGATTGCTTTATAAATACGACCCCTAGTTTCTTTCGTTCAAAATCTACATTTTAACAAAAAGAATTTAAATAATTTGAACTATAAAACCTCCACGATGTCATTATAGGATATTTTTAGCGAACTTTAAATAAAAAAGAGGAGGTTCTTAATTCGCCTTTATGTTTTTTTTGTACATATAACTCCGTTATTTATGAACCGCTTTATTACACGGATTGTTCCTGTTTCTATCAAAATCCAGTTCTGATAGTATGATCCAAGAGGAATTATGAGAACTCCTCAAAATTGATAATTATATGCTTTTAAGTCTCATATCGAACATTTAAATTAAGAACTAGCTGTGCCCGCGACTTCATACGCCCGGTTTGTATGGACAACGAACGTGTCGAACATACTGAAAACGCTTCTCCACGCGTAGGAGCGGGTTCTGCTAACCCGCGCGCGGAAGAGTGTTTCGCATTGCCTGATCTTTGTTTTTGTATGGAAAACACGATTCCACGCGCAAGCTAGCAGATCCCGCTCCTACGCACGGAGAAGCGTTTTCAGTATGTTCGCCACTGCGTGTTTTCTATACAAACTGGGGTCCTTACTCAATATTAGAATGGTTTGCGTGATTATTTCTAACATAGGCTGGACACTAACCAGGTAATAAAAAAAACTCAGTCAAATTAAAAGTCCCTTTAAGATCACTTAAAAACTATCAGAGTTCAAAGTTCCTGCCTACCCCTAAGTCAGGTGGCGTGATTATTTGTATCGTAACTTTGAGTTTAAGTAATGCTCAGTCAAACAAAAAAGTTCCATAAATATCGGTTAAAAACAACCGAAATTTAATTTCCTACCTACCTCCTAAGTCATGAGGCGTGATAATTTGTATTGCAACTTTGATTTCAAATAGTGCTCAGTCGAATAAAAAAAGTTCCATAAAAATTGGTTAAGAAACAGCCAAATTTAAATTTCCTGCCTACCCCCTAAGTCAGGTAGCGTGATTTTAGGTATCCTAAGTTGCAACCCGGGTAACATCAGTTGAATAAAAAAATTCCCATCGAAATCGGTTCAGTAGTTTTGGCGTGATGTGGTAACATACAGACAGATTTTTTTTTTTTTAAATCGTTTTGATTTTTATTTCGTTAATAATGCCTGCTGCAATTATTTTTTTGTAATAATATTCAATGTACAGACACGACCCTTCTAGAGATTTGTTATATGTATACGTATAGTATATAATTTGGTAAAGTGGAACTGATGTATCGAAGATCTGGAGCACTGAATGTGGAACTGCAGAATCCAGCTTAACTGTCACCTATACAGAGAAACCGCTTAGGAAAAAAAAACATAAAATCACGCCTTTATCCCTTACGGGGTAGGCTGAGCGAAAACGCCTCGTCACAGGCGCTTTTGCCACGTCTGACATAGCTCGGCTTTTATTCCACAAAATCGTATTTTCGGTGTTATTTTGTTCATGTCTAATATTTTCAAACCAAACCAAAAATCAGCTCAAGGGGATACAATTTACGTCGCCGGAAGATGCGCTGGCTGCATTCGAGCAGGCTGTAAACGAGGTGTCTACGGCGGACTGGAAAAAGTGTTTTGAAAACTGGTTCAGACGCATGAATCTTTGTATAGAGGCTGGTGGAGAGTACTTTGAAAAGATTTAATAAAAATATATGTACCTGTAGAACAATTTTTTTTAGTGTCGCAAAACTTTCTGAGTGTCCCACGTATGTGGTTAGGTTTAGTTTAAAATGAATAGAATTTCAACACTTCGGGGAAGCCTTTATTAAAGATCTAATAGAGAATTTCAACATATGAGAGATATGACAATATGACTTTATTACAACAACAATTAGGTATAGGGTATAGTGTGTTTAGCAAAAATTAATAGTCGACTTTTGCTATTTCCTCCGAAAAAAAAAGATATTGCATTTTTTTAAGAAAATCCTTGCACAACCTTCTAGACTTCAATAAATTAAAAAGTTTTTATTTATTTATTTATTTAATTAATGATAGGAAAACATACAACAATAATATTGACACTAACATAAACTAATATAAATAACACAAAAGCCAATTAAGTTTCCACCAATAAATTAATACATATGTATCGATTTTGAAAAAATAAAAATTATAAATACATATTATATTCCAAATTTTACAATACATTAGATTTGATAAATTAAAACTATGTAATGAAAAGTGACAAATTATAAATTATGTTAGATAATTATATTATTATATTTTATTGAATTTATTCTTGATTGCATTACTACATTTTTGAAAGTTTTCACTAAATATATCAAAATGACTGTAGGATCGATTGTGTTTATGACATGTTCTGATAATGAAACGATTTTTAGCATAATTAGTTTTACAAAATTGTGGAGCAAATAAGTTTTTAGAACGGGTGTTGACTCTTGTACAATTCAAACATATTTTACTTAACAGATCAGGAGATTCTATATGATCTCTCTGCTCTCGACGGTCCTTTAAACAATGAAGGTTGTCTAAACAACAACCACGGTATCTATACTTAATACATTTTATGAACTTGTTTTGAATTCTCTCTATAGCATCCACGTGAACGCTTATTGGGGATTCCAAACAGTTGAAGCATATTCAAGATAGGATCTTACAAGTGAGTTGTATAGCAAGATCAATGTCCGATAGTTTTTAAAGTCTGTACTCTGTCTGAATATAAAACCTAACATTCGATAAGCCTTTGCAGTAATTAAGTCAATGTGAGGTCCAAATAATAGTTGGCCATCAAGCTGAACTCCCAAGTCTCTCAACTTAGTCACACGTCTCAAATCTTTATTGAATAATTTATAATTAAATGAAATTGGTTTTGACTTTCGAGTAAATGTAATGAAGTAACATTTTTCTACATTGAGTTTCAATTTGTTAACTGTGCAGTAATGACATAGTCTATTAAGATCTTGTTGAAGATTGTTGCAATCATCTACAGTTTTAATTATAGTAAATAATTTGGTGTCATCTGCATATAATAATACCTTTGAGTGGCTCAGCTACAAAATCATTAATAAATATATTGAAGAAAAGCGGGCCGAGATGAGATCCCTGGGATAATGTTATAGGGATAAGAGATGATGTGTATCCTTTTACTGCAACAGCTTGAGTACGATCTCGAAGATAAGATTCCATCCATCGAAGTAGATCGCCGTGTATACCGATAGATTCTAGTTTTTTAAGTTATAAAGAGTGAAATTTTGTCAAATGCTTTAGAATAATCGGTAAACACGGCATCCACCATGCAAACATGAAATCCCTTTTCCATAGTGGAAAGAAGTAAATTAACGAATTCACACAAATTCGTTTCCGTAGAACGCGTACTTACCAAAATCCATGCTGATTATACCTATACCAAAAATGGCCTCACGACTGGAAACACTTGATCGTAAATATTTTTTTCGGACATTTTCGGAATCGTTGATAATTTTGAAATACCACGATAGTTTCTAATATTATGTTTGTCACCACTTTTAAAAATGGGAACAACAAGTGATCGCTTCCATGTCTCAGGCAAGATTCCTGAGCTCAGAGACAAATTAAAAAGAAGTGAAATAGGTACAGACAGTTGCATGCTGCACTTCTTTAGAAGTAGAGGATGCATCCCATCAGGACCGCAACCTTTACTTATGTCCAGCCGTGAAATATATTTTTCTACTAATTGCATTGTCACCTCTATACGGCCAATTATTTATTACTTTGATTACTCGCGGTCGCGTTACTATTGGAGCCAGAGTCAACCTCAAACACGGATTGAAAAAAGGAGTTAAAAATGTTTGCAATTGATTTGCCGTCATATCCTATGTTATTATCCAAATAAATACTATCAGGAATCCCGGATGTAGATTTCCTGGAACCCACAAATGACCAAAAATGTTTAGAACTTTTATGTATATTCTGTTCAACTTTAAAAACATATAAATTATAACAATACTCTTGTGCCATTTTAACAATGTCCCGCAAATCAGAAAAGACACGGTAATCACTCTTTCTACCATTTTTTATGTTTCTTTAATTTTTTATTAATTAATTTTATGAGTACCAGTCAGGATATCTATTTTCACTTACAACTATTTTTGTTGGGACATATTCATTTTCCCTTTTATACTGTCCTGTCCAATCCCAATTACCTTTACCTTTCATTCCTCAACGCTGGCGCGTAATTTGCGCTACAGCAACAGTTTAACTTTAAACTTACCCTGATACCCTCTCACAAGACGGACTTCTATGGAAAATCTTTCACGGTCCGAGCAGTCAAATTGTGGAATTCCTTTCCCGAAAACGTTCGAAGAGCACCGTCTATTGAGACATTTAAAGAGCGAACAAGAAATTTCTTCTTATAGAATAATAATTAGTTATTTATCCTATCTCCCATTTGCATAATATGTATTAGTTTATTAATTATTATAAATATATATATTAGTTTATTTTAGTTATGTATTTATTTAGTAGTATTTATATTGTTTAAGTATTAAGATGAACTTAGTATGCACTATCCCGCTATCTGCTATTTACTATCCTAATACCCAAAGGTTGCCTGGTAGAAATTGCTGCTTTAGCATTAAGGCCGCCTATATTGTACTGTTTTGTTCCTTACTTTTCTGTTGTATGTATTTGTGTTTCTTTGTGCAATAAAGTATATTGAATTGTATTGTTTAAAGGGTAAAGTTGTTTAAGTCACTAGTGTATGTTTACCTTAGGGCAGCGATGAACTCTACGTCGGCGCATCCCTCTGCCAGTACGCGCGCGTAGAGTGTAAGGCGACGCAAGTGTGCTGTTTGGGAGTATCGGTCACATTTTTGTCGCCATCTGGAATTTTGAGCAAAGGAGCCAAAATTCTGCTGGGCAACATTCAGAATCGGATTCAGCAGGCTCCGTGATCTAATGGCTAGTGCCATGGACTCATGATCTGGAGGTCCTGGGTTCGATTCCCAGGGGGGAAACACAAAGTTGATATTTAAGAATTTATCACTTTGTGAATTTTTCCCCAGTTTGGTTAGGACATTGCAGGTTGAACCACCTGATTGTCCGAAAAGAAAAAGATTTCGTGCTTCGGAGGGCACGTTAAGCCGTCGGTCCCGGTCGCTGTGTTTGATAGTTGTCGTCACTCAAACCATGTCAGAGGCCTGATAGCTGTGCTACGAGGCGGTTTAAACTCTGACACCAGGGTTCATCGGGTCGATAGACACGATACCCACTCAACAGAAGAAGAAGAAGGCTCTTTTAACAAGGAAAACACATGTTGCCTAAATGCCTCCAAAGCTGTTTAGACAGAGAAGTAGAATGCCTTGTAAGATCTATTCTATCACTATCACCTTCAATTCAAGTCTAGTCCAAAGAAGGTGTTTGTTTGCTGTATATTAATGCGTCGAAAGCAAAGATTATTTCACGGACACGAATGCCAATATTAGTTCGACAATGGCGTCGATTCTGTTGTAGACACAACCTGACTTATTTTAGTTTATAGTATTTCCAACTTAGTTTTAGAATAAAGGTGAACAAAGTTTCATGTCTTAATATTTAAAAACGCTATTCAAAAATAAATTAAATTATTCTTATTTTTTATTTTATGATAAGTGTTGGCGAATTAGTTATTAATTATCAAAACTACTATTTCATTATATTCACGTATCTAATAGCTAAAACTTATTTTAGAAACAAGATCTTCGATTAAAAGACTTAACTTCGATTAACTTTGTGTACCTTTATTCTAAAACTGAGTTGGAAATACTATAGACCTTTCACTTTTTAAAATTTTAAGAAAGTAAAGACAGAAATACAACAGCTGATTAAAATCCTGTCTACATGTCTGAATGCGCCTTAAATAACATGGCGTCCTATAGCATTTCCAAACCAGTTTTAGAATAAAGGTAAACAAAGTTTCATCTATAAGAATTTATATACAATAAACGAATTTGAATGACAACATAATAAATTAGTAGTTTTAGTAATTTAACTATAACTAATTTAACAAGACGTATAATTTATTTTTGAAATGTGTTTATGAATAAAATAACATGAAACTTTGCTTACCTTTATTCTAAAACTGAGTTGGAAATATTAAAGGCTATTTATAAAGGTATCGCATTATTTTAAGAGTTAAACGTTACCTTATTCGTCTTTTTGGGGTGGAATTGGATCTATCTCCTAATGGTCCACCCCGGGCAACGGCAACACAGGCTTGCCTGTGAATAAGTCCGGCTGAACGATCCCTACAAAGCGGTGGTAGGCTCCGCAAGGGGCCGCCTGGCTCGCAACCACCCTCTCACCGGAGTCCGGCGCCAAACAGCTTGCTGTATTCAGTCGATGCGTGAGATTGCCAGTGCCATAACAGGCATCTTCTGGGTGAGCTCACTCCATCGTCGACTTTGTCACGGTCATCCTTGACGTAGTGTCTAGAGTCAAGAGGGAACCCATTTCTATTATTTTTTTAAAACTTTAGTTAGATTATGATCTGCTGTTGTATTTCTGTCTCTGTCTTTGTAGCAGTACAAATAAATAAAAAAGAATAGTTGTGTTTACAACAAAATCGGCCCCACTGTGTGTACACTCTGTTAGCACTTTTAACGCTTTGTTAGTGCTCTCGGTAGCAAGCAAATATGTTGTGATTATGCTATTTGATTAACCTTGCTGTCTGTACTTAGTAAATACAATAAATGATTATTATGAACGAACTTTTTTGTTTTTACAATTTTCCCACTTGGGAAGGCATTTAGTAATTCTTCCATGCTGGACTGGAGGCGAAGGAAAACGTAGAATGTGCCAACTGCATTTCCTCCTGGCCATGCTGTAAAAACCAGCTATGGGATCCTAGGGTTTCAGTATATTGTACTTTAGGCGATGGGCTGACAACCTGTCCCTACAACAATATACCTACAGCAAGCAATTTACCTTAAATAATAGCAATTTACCTTAAATAACTCTCAAAACTTTGTCAGTCGTAGCGAAACGACCTTGGTTTAGGTCGTTTACGCTCTGCCTACCCCATTAGGGATAGGCGCGATTATATGTATGTATGTATTTTTACTTATCTTCATCGGTAAAAATATATGTAGAGTCACCCGTGAGGAATCAAATCCGAAAATAAAAAGAACAGCATGTACACGCAAAAGTGCACTTATGGTTCTATTTCTTCGTATTGACATAACCAAAAAAAGACGATATGGAATTTTTAAATATTAATAAATATAGTCAAAATCCTATCCTATTAAAATGTTCACTATAGAAATAAAAGACGTAACTGTCACATAAAATTATCATTTAAGATAATTTTGCTTTTAATTAACAATTTTTTTTATTTTGTGACTTGGCGGCTTCCTGACACCACTAAAGCTGAAATAAATAGTCTGGTGGCAAGCAGGGTGTGGGAACCAGGATTACGGGTGTAAAGCGTTTAAAAAAATAAAAAACTTCATTTTTAGGTCCAATATATTACATTACATGACATTCATTTTACAGTTTACATTTTTAAATATTAACCCCACTTTAATGGTTGGAGGCCTTCGAAATGTGGGGATGGAGAAGAATGCAGAAAGTTAAATGGACAGAAAGGGTTACTAATGAAGAAGTATTGAAACAAGTAAAGGAAAAAAGAAGAATTTTGTCCATAATCGAAAATAGAAGAGGGAAAATGATAGGACACCTGTTGAGGCACGATGAATTTATAAAGGTTATATTGGAGCAGAAGATTGAAGGAAGGAGAGGTAGAGGAAGACCAAGAGGAAACTATTGTAACCAACTGAAAGAGAAGGCGGGTGTGAAGTAGGTCACAGGGAGATAAAGAACGTTGCTCACAGAAGGGAAGACTGGAGACCATTACACCGACAAGAGTGAAACTCTTAAGAAATTCATCATTCCACCCCATTAGCTGTTTCTTTTTTTACTTTTGAGATAGGTTTCTTAATTAACATTAAGGCCTTACATAGAGATGATGTCAAGCTATGAAACAAATGGTCTATTATCTTATGATGACTCATATCAGTACAATTCTTATCGCAACAATCATTAATCTCGAAGGGAAAATCTATGTATATTCCTTGAAAGTTTGTTACATTCTTTAGTTCTATTTGTTCACTACTCCTCTCCTCCCAGACAATACAATCATTTTCAGTCAGAAAGCAAGAAAATATCTTTGGATTTAATACATTTAACTTACACTGAACAAAAAGAGGGTAGTGATCAGACCATGACACATCATGTTTCACATAACAGCCTACTACACCCTCAGCAATAGTTTGTGTACCAATACAGTGATCCAGCCAGCTAGTAGTTCCATGACAATCACTAGTATAAGTGTACTCACCTGAGACAATACCTAGGAGGTCAAAGTCCACACAACATAAATTATTCTCTGCACAGAATGACAGAAGTTTATGACAAAACGGTTCAATTGGGGCCGCATTGTAATCACCGAAGATGAATAATGATTCGATTTGACTAGTTCCTATTATTGTAAGAATCTCACTCAAACAACTTGTAAACTCTGGTAAATAAATTGTTTTATCATATAGCATGTACACATTAAATAACAACAAAGAGCTATATTTAAGGCTTCTTTTTCTGTCGAGTGGGTATTGAGTCTATCGACCCGATGAACCCTGGTGTCAGAGTTTTTAAACCGCCTAGTAGCACAACTATCAGGCCTCTGACATGATTTGAGTAACGACCACTATCAAAGACATCGACCGGGACCGACGGCCGTCGTGGCCTCCGAAGCACGAAATCTTTTCCTTTTTCGGACAATCAGGTGATTCAGCCTACAAGGTCCTAACCAAACTGGGGAAAAATTCACAAAGTGATAAATTCTCAAATATCAACTTTGTGTTTCCCTCCTGGGAATCGAACCCAGGACCTCCGGATCGGGAGTCCATGGCACTAGCCACTAGACCACGGAGGCAGTTAAAAGGCTAATATCAACACATCCTATACGTGGATTATGACACTGTATCACAGACACTGATTGAAAGACACTTTTCTTCCATAAAATGGCCGTACCTCCGTATGGGCGTCCACGCAAGATATCCACACCGGTGTCCACCCCCGAAGTACCCGTGTAGGAAAAAATTACACTAATGTTTGCCAGAAAAGGCAGGTCATGGGGGAGCCACGTCTCCTGTAAGCAAATTAGGTCAGCTGTTACACACAGTTCGTGGACTCCATCTATACAGCGCTTCACTCCCTGACAGTTGAAGGTGACGAAATTATACGTACTTGTATTACTTTTGTCCATATTTTATTTATTTATATTCGTAGTTATTGCGCCTTTTTTGGTTTCTAGTCCTTGGGTCCGTACGACTTCAAATGGACAAAACGCCGGAAAATATTACCCTCCGGCCATATTTTGTCGTCCAAAAACAGGCCCAGCTTCAATTTAGATACGTAGCTTAACGTAGCTTGTAGGCAGCGTGATCTTTGCTTTTTTATTTATTTTTTGTAAAGAAACAAATGTAAATAGTGTATTTATACCAAAAATAACTACCATGAGGTAAACAATACTTTGTAGTTGTGGTTTTTTTCCTTCGTATAAGTATAGTCACAGAAAGCACAAGTGCGTATCAGAAGCAAAAAAGTTTTTTCGTTCTGATGATAGATGAATTTCAGGGTGTGGTACGAGAAACTGTGCGCTATGGTTTTCCAAATTGGACATTTATTATTTTAACCATTCCTAGACAGAAAAATTAATCTTATTTACTTATTCCGAAACGATAATAATTAAGTCAATTTCACCAAAATCTGTACGCATGCGTTTTTTTCTGAGGTCAGAATACAATAAACTCTGCAAGGAACTAATTAAAGCCTTGCCTTAATAAGCCTTGGCGGAGAGTATAATTGGTTACGGTCTCAGTAGTTACGGTCGCACTTAAAAACGTATATTAATCAAATTTACAATCTACAATTAAGAATGTTAAAACAAGTTTTACCAAAGAAAGCAAAATCTAGAATAGGAAAGAATAATTATGAGATATTTAATCATGCCAAAATTTTGCCAATACATGATAAAATCCAGTCCATTTTAATAAAAGAAATACTTTAAATTAAAGATAGTTTAAAAGTCGGATCAAAAGTTACACGTCAAATAATAATAATACGCCCGGAGGGGCAGCTTGTGTGGCGAGCTGATGGTGCGTGGCGACACCCCGGACCCCCAGCTCCGAGGGCCCGTATTCATTTGGCCCTCACCTCCTGGCTTGCCTTCGTTGGCCGTCCAGGAGTGGAGTTCGCAAGAGCGGAACCTTTGCTCCAGGTTGGAAGTGTAAAATGTCATAACGCCGGGGGCCTGCTGACTGGAACACCACGATCTGGCGCCCGCAGTCTCACCTCTCAGCAACCTTAGTCGCTCACACGATGTTGCCCTCTTGTCGTTCCTTGCGTTCAGCCGTTTTGGGGGGCCCATTATAGTGAGTTGGCGAGTCACCGTCTGCCGAGATTATCAAGATTGAGACATTTGATTTGGCAGGCGTCCCGTAGTCTCGATCAATATCCCAGCAACCGGCCCAGCTAAATCCCTCCTCATAGACCTAGTTCTCCTACCATTATCTGCAATAGTCCTTGCATCAGGCGGGTGCTGGCTCTGGTTGTATTGCTATAGTGCAAGCAGAGCTAGTATCCGCGTGATGTACACATCACAATACATTATTTGGTATAAAAAGACCTCTGCGCTGTTGGCTTCGGCCCCACGTATGCCTCAAAGGACCGGGTCCCTGTGGGCCCGTGATACTGAAAAGTATACCTACAAATAATAATAATAAATTCTTTATTTTCAGTCTAATAAATGTTTGACAATTATAGTGTCCGAAGCCACCTTTACCACTAATAAACAGTTGTATACGATACGACCAAATAACTTTTATGGAAAGCGCACTACGAGTTTTATATTACCTAGATTATTAACGAATTACCATTAGAATTAAGGGAAAGTCTAACTACGAAAAATGTTACATATAAAATTAAAAACTACTTTCTATCCAAATTGGCGAGCGAAAATATTTAAATCAATAAAAAATACTACCCTATCCTGCCAAACAACATTTTGTGATGTCTCTAGTTTGGAGCAGCCTGTATGTGCCGTGATGCAAGCATGGGTCAATCGCTGTTGTTTACGTGTACCTGCGCGTGTGTCGGCCGTCGTCTGGGTGGGAGTGGGGTCTTATGTGGACGACGGTAATTGGAATGGAATATAAATTGTTTATGTTTTAAATATGTTAGATAATTTAGTTTGTTTAAGTTTTTAAGATATTAGTCAATAGAGGATTGTGCAGCACCAACACAAACCGATACTTGGTTTAATGGTGCTAAGCTGTATAAGTTTATGTTTGTCTGTATGTTATGAATAATAAATAAATAATTAAGAAGAGCGAGAAACAAAGTCCGTCTGATTTTTCTTGTAGCCAAAGCAAAACCTCAACCTAACCTATTCTAGAAATCATAAGTTCATAACAATGCGAGTGTGGTGCCCACAATCTAATGCTCGATGAAGATTGGCGTGGGAGTGTCGAGTCAAACCATAAATGAATTCTGTACTTTATTTCTCACTTCCATTACATTGTCTTTCACTACCGGCACATTATGCTTATCCCACAATACTATCAAAACATATCCAGTCACAAAGAAGGGCACAGATTTACAGTTTACAGTACAAGGGCGATCATTCACCTCGAGGGAATTATGGGAGAACAATTTAAGTTTTAGTTTTTACGTAAATTAAAATAACACAAAACTATACTTGCATCCAATCAAGGGATCAGAGGGTTTCAGTATATTACAATTTAGGCGATGGGCTGACAACCTGTCACTTCCGCAATATACCTACAAATCTATCTTAAATAACCCTCAAAACATAAAGTCACGCCTGTATCCCTTACGGGGTAGGCAGAGCGTAAAACGCCTCGTAAAAGGCGCTTTCGACACGACTGACAAAAATTGAGGGCAATTTTAGATTGTCATGTGACTTGCTGTAGTGTTAGGTTGTCAGCCCATCGCCTAAAATACAATACACTCTAACCCTCAAATCCCTTTTGCTGACTTCTGTAACATGCCCAGGAGGAAGGGCAGCTGGAACATTCTGTTTTTCTTTCTCTCCCATTCCAGTATAGAAGAAAACATCAGGGATAAAGGCGAGATTATATGTATGTATGTATATTTGCATATATTAATTTAGATCATTGTTCCGAATAGACCCTAATTTTTTTTGCAGTGTATGCGACATCACGGTGTAAAATATTGTAAGTAGTTACTTTTCGCATTGATATATTTTTGCACACAAATGCAAGGTGTGTTGCTATCAAAGGTGTATGGTCCGGCGGCAAGTGTCCCATTCAAATCAATGAAAGCGCGCGCCCACAGATCTTTTTTTGCATGGAGCTGTTTCTCGCGGTTTTTATATATTTTGGCTCGATGTATAAAAGTATTGTAAAACGGAGTTAATAATAAAGTTCTTCTTAATTTTATGCTGACTTTGGTATATCTTTTGCTATTTCTAATCTTATAAAAATGTCACAATGGTAGAAATGCGGCATTCAGATGCGGGTTTTCCATGATGTTTTCAATCCATGTATGATGTAATCATGGTATTTTTCATATTGTAGAGAAAGATTTCAATATTTAAGAGTAACACTGATATAATTATTTATAGATTTGTTTAAAATTTAGCTATTTACTATCAAAATAAATGGACATACCAGACCGTGTTTAGCCTGATTTAGAGTACTTCCCTCTTAAATTTACCCTTACACTTTTTAAAAAGGCTGTTACAGATGTCCTCAAATAGACTCCACCACATGTAAAATACCATCCAAATGTAAGATATTTACTTTTTAAATATGATTTATATAACCAACATTATGATTTTTTTTACCTAATATTTTGTTTGTAATAATTGTTTATTGTAAAAACTTTATCATGCTGTGCTTAGGGTATCAATCTAGTTAAGTTAAAAATGTATAATTATCTCATTCATGTATCGATTGTTACCTGATGTGTTTTTCAAATAAACTAAAAAAAAGAAACGACCGGTTGACTTTGCATAGACTGAAGTCAACAGCAAACCAATTTCCAATACAAAAAAAAATATTTGCAGCGGAAAAAAAACACCACAAAGCAGATGCATTTTCAAAACATCGTTCATGCGCAGAACTAAGATTGAAAACATTGTGCCAAGAAAGGAACTGCTTTTCTAAAAATAACAATGAACGATAATATCGCGGCATGGGAAGACGATCCAATGAAAGTAGAACACGAAAATGATGCAGATATTAAAAACAATTTTGAAGGTAGTTTGGTAAATCTAGCAAAGTGTGTAAAGAACAAAACCACATTGGTTGCAATTTGAGAGCAACGATGTTTTCATACAAACAGATTTAGTAGCGCATGTGAAGCCCCGTCTTATTAATTAAATCAATTTAGCTAAAACAGAATGTGTTTGTACCTTATTTGTGGCTAAAGTAGTTAAATTGTGTATTTAATGCATAACTGTCCTAAAAATGGCTTGCAAAAATGATCATATTTTGCATATTTGGCTTATCATTACCTATGTGATGATGCAGATATTGAGAGGGAGCGCAGGGCTCTAGCGGTTAGAACCAATATGATAGTCCACAGGTTCAGACGTTGCTCAGCGCAAGTAAAAATAACGTTATTCAGAGCATATGGCACATCATTGTATACCTGTAACCTGTGGACTGCGTACAGGCAAAAATCGCTGGAGACTATTAATGTACAATATAACAATGCTTATATACCTAGAATTCTATCTTAAATAACCCTCAAAACTTTGTCAGACGTGGCGGGGCACCTTTGTTTAGGTCGTTTACGCTCTGCCTACCCCATTAGGGATACAGGCGTGAATATATGTATGTATGTAGTACTTCCATGCTGGTCTGGGAGCGAGAGAAAAACATAGAATGTGCCAGCTGCATTTCCTCCCGGGCATGCTGTAAAATCCAGCTAAGGGATCCGAGGGTTTCAGTATATTGTAATTTAGGCGATGGACTGACAACCTGTCACTACAGCAATATACCTAGAATTCTATCTTAAATAACCCTCAAAACTTTGTCAGACGTGGCGGGACACCTTTGTTTAGGTCGTTTACGCTCTGCCTACCCCATTAGGGATACAGGCGTGAATATATGTATGTATATGTATGTATGTATAACAATGCTTTAAGGGCACTGTTGGGGCTGCCGCGCTTCTGCAGCGCGTCAGGTATGTTTGCGGATGCTCAGGTAGGCTTTCAAGCTATGCTCCGCAAACGAAGTGCTGCAGCGCTGCAGAGGGTTCGTGGCAGTAGCAACGGTGTCCTGGCTATGATAGCTAGTAGATTCTGTGAAAGTCGGTATCTTAAACACTGGATCGAATTAAATACAGGTGTGTTTACTTTGTAAACATTTAATTTCAATAAAATTAAGTTAAACTATTTTCCGATGTTGTCTATTTACTCATTTACATATATACATTATACTGAATAACATAAAAATGTTTTGCAACTAACCAAACTAAATATGAATGTAGCTATTTAGCAGAGCATTTCCTCTGTATCGGCTAACGGACCTACCTGTTTATTTATTGTGAACATGTCCATGTAATGATTAAAAATGAATGTAATGTAATGTATGGCTTGTACCCTGAAATAAAGTTTTTTTTTATTTGCTTTGTTTTCCTCTGTGTGCACCTCGAGAATACGACACTTACAAACACATACATAATGTTCCTGTGTAAACAAGAGTGCGTTATGAATTTGAAACCACATACAGAGATTACTTTGGACTTGCTATTCATTTATCTTAATAAAAAAAAAAAGATCCACTCATAGCCCCCACTAGGATTCCCTGTATCGGGGTGCCATGGACATACACAGAAACAACCACAAAGAACACCCAGACCCAGAAAGAGACATTTAAACTCATCATTCAAATGTCTGCCCTGGCCGAGAATCGAACCCGGGACCCTCTGCGTAGCAGGCAGGTACACTGCCAACTAGACTGCACGGGTCGTACTAAACTCCTTGTACTTTAGAACTCAAAATATAAAACCATGTGAAAGTTTCGAACTATGTTTATCAAGGCGTACTTAGCTGTCCCACGTCAAACAAAACATCTGTTTTTATGATCGGTAATTTGGATATTTTCTTTAGTTATCAAATAAAGATTCGGCAAATAAAGGATATAGGACCGTAGGTATATGGGATCTAAAGCTGTAAATGTAAACAATTGCCTTCGTTCCTGCCAGTGTAGTACTGCTAACAGATTTGCTTCTTGTTACAGGTTATGATATCAAAAATTTACTTATCCTTTACAAATCGAATAAAATAGTGGGGGTTAATCTAAACGCGCAATACACCTCATCCATAAGAAACATAATCGAATTGAGAACGTCCTCGTTTTTTCATTAGGTTAAACGCTCAACATGCCTTTCACTTTTATACGTTTTGTTATTGCTACAAAGATGAACGAAGACAATGACATACCTGCTAATGTTACAAGATTATGACTTAATAATTATATGGTTATTTATGCCCATTGAGATTTTAAGTTACGTCGGCACCATTTCTTATCTAATTTTAAGATAGCGCTGTCACTTTTTCAACTTTGGAATACTAGATAGCAAATAAACACATAACTTTGACATTACTAATTTGACGTAAGATTGCATTTCGGGTGCTAGGGTCCCACAAACTTGTGGTGATTGAACAAATTTCAGCAGGAACTTCTTTAAGCAAGTAAAAAAAATGTAATATGGAAAAACAAAAAAACTTCCTGAAAATTTTATGATTTCCCGGTGAAAGTTGTTTAGTATCGTTGACTGAGCAACCCCTATCAGTTTAGAGAGCATGTCCTGTGCTCACTTCTTAAAATTCCTTATTTGAAGCTTCTTACGTCAGTTTAGGAGTCAATGTCGTTCAACTTCAACTTATACTTTTTATTTGCAATCGCATTCTTAAGTCAAAGCTGCGCATGTGCTGCTAGACACGAGAGCATTCTATATCTTAATTTATTAAAGTTGAAACCAAGTAAGGATGTTTTAAAATACTCATACATAGCAATAGCAACATCTTTCTATAAAAAAGGGACAAAATATTATCAGCCGCAAAATTTTGTGACCGCGTTCGGTCCGCTTAATATATTTTCATTACCTTTTCATTATATTTTCAGACCTTTTGATCCATTTGTATTGTCAAAACAAAACCTATTTTTGTTTCGTTTTGTTGTATGGATCAAAAGGTCTGAAATAAAAGATTTTTATTATTATTTATTAGACCAGATCGGTCGCGTTGATGAAATATATGGAGCCGCCGGCCGCTAGCGGCTCTCTGTCAATAAAATTTGACAATCATTTTATTTGGCTACTAAATTTCTTCTTATTTGCTTCTTGGCAGTCCAATCAACAAATCATAAACTTGCAAACCTGTTTTGTAGTTTCGAAATTCGATGATTTTCGAATTTATAGATAAACACATTTTTTACTTCCATGCTGGCCTGGGAGCGAGACAAAAACATAGAATGTGCCAGCTGCTTTTCCTCCCAGGCATGCTGTACAAACCAGCTAAGGGATTCGAGGGTTTCAGTATATTGCAATTTAGGCGATGGGCTGACAACCTGTCACTACAGCAATATGCCTACAAATTTAAATATCCTCAAAACTTTGTCAGATGTGGCGGAGCGATCTTTGTTTGGGTCGTTTGCGCTCTGCCTACCCCATTAGAGAAAAAGGCGTGATTATATGTATGTATGTATGTACAAATTTTTAACAAGTTGTTATCCATTTGAAAATTCAATAGTATTGAGGTAAAAAGGTTTATTTGATTTTAGATTTTGAGGTAGAAAAAAAACATCGATAGTTCTGTTCAGTTTAGTTTTTTTGTATCTTGTTTTTTTTTTCTTTTAGCCAGCGAATTTTTATACCCATACAATTTAAATTCGAAAATTGTTCTGAATAATGATGTTAATGACAGACAGCTCGACAGCCGACTAGAGATGTGAAGTGGTAAAATTACCCCGGTAAAATACGGTAAGACGTGACAGTGTGAGAAAATACGGTTATTTACCATAAAATATATAGGTAAGATTCAGTAAAAAACGTATTACAGGACTTCTTGAAAAATATAGCAACAGCATTGTGTACAAACATACATACCCTGGGCATAATACCAAGTAACTAAGTTAAGCTGTATAACTTTTCTCAAACTAAAAGACTTTTCTCAAAATTGAATAATTTTTCTCACACTGAACAACTGTTCTCAAAATTAACAACTTTTCTCAAACTGAACAACTTTTCTCAAAATTTTATCAATTTTTATCACATCTGAACCTTATCTCAAAACTGAACAACTTTACTAAACACTGAACAATTTTTCTCTTAATAATCGAGTTTTCACTTCATAAAAGTTCCTCTTAAAACGTCATAAGTCGCCGGTAATTTTACCGTAATCTATCTAAATGACCGTAAAATTCCGTTATTTGACCGGCGTATTCGGTAAAATTGCATAATTTTGCATCGCTAGAGCCAACCGAGGAAACAATAATTAATAGTGACGCCATTTTAATATTTTGCACAATTTTCGGACAAAATCTCGCTCGTGCAAGTACGAGGGTGGGTCAGCAAGTTGTGCGGAATGGGAGAAAGAGATAAAAGTATACACAAGCTTTCATTAAAGTGTTTTTATTCCACGTATTCGAAAACAACGATATTGTTAGCTTTTAAGTGCGCCCAAAGGTGGGGTTTTCGAGAAACTATCGTGATGTACTGTAACTAACTATGTAATGTAATCTATCTACACTAATATTATAAAGAGGAAAGATTTGTACCTATTTTTGTATGTTTGTAATGAATAGGCTCAAAAAGTACTGGGCCGATTTACAAAATTCTTTCACCAATAGAATGCTACATTCTTCCAATTTGACATAGGCTACATTTCATTTTGGAAAAATTTAGGGATCCTTAATAAAATTTGAACAATGTAACCGAAGGTGTAGAAAAATGAGTCTTAAAATGTCTTTCGTCGAATGCGCTGCCGAAACTATTAGTGATAGAACAAAATAATGTAAAACAATATTGAAGAACATCATAATGTCTACAAAAAACTCCGCGGTAGCATATGTCCAACTATTGTAGTTATGTCACTACAACAACTTTTTTCATTTTTAAACATTAATGAAAATGCTAACCAAATGCAAACCATGCTATTTATGTGTTTATATTAATCCTTATCCAAATAAATTATTTTATGGTCAAGACCGATTGTCTACCCCGTGCGAAGCCGGGACGGGCTGCTAGTATATATATAAAAATGAATCCCTATTTCCGTTGGTCACGGCATCACACCTGAACGGCTGGATCGATTTCGCTAATTCTTTTTTTGTTCTGTTCGTTATTATCAGGAGAAGGTTCTTATGAAAGAAAAAAATAAGAAAAAAGAAAAGAAAAAAATATCAAAAATTTAAAAAAATCAAAAATCTGCTCTTTTATGGCGTCTAAGGCGGAACAAAGTTCGCCGGGTCAGCTAGTTGTATATATATTTTAAGTAGATACATTCATACATACATACATATAATCACGCCTTTATCCCTAATGGGGTAGGCAGAGCGTAAACGACCTAAACAAAGGTCGTGCCGCCACGTCTGACAAAGTTTTGAGGGTTATTTTAGACAGATTTGTTATTGCTGTAGTGACAGGTTGTCAGCGCATCGCCTAAATTACAATATACAGAAACCCTCGAATCCCTTAGCTGGTTTCTACAGCATGCCCGGGAGGAAATGCAGCTGGCACATTCTATGTTATTCTCTCGCTCCCAGGCCAGCATGGAAGTTATAGACAGTCAGACATTTTAAGTAGATAGACAATAATTTATCTGCCATCTCGCTTGTCAGCAAGTAATGATGCCGACTATGATTACCAAGATAGTCATAGTGCAATTGCTAGTATCTTCGATTAGTTGCGACCGCGCCGCTTTTTTTAGCGGATGATTATATTTTGTGCTTAAGTCCATGCTTTGAGTACCTAATATTTATATCTCATTTGCATTTTCCCATGGTAGTAACTGTTTTTAGTGTAATAACTTTAAGTATTTTGTAATTTTAATGCCATCTTCCGTACTTCGTTGGGAACAACCGCTTCCTATTTAGATTATTATCTTCCCTTCGTACTTATATCAGGATTCATACATTGTGTAAGGGACAGCGTTCCGCTAACTGGTAGGGTCTGCTCAGTCAGTAGTGTCGCGACACTAAGGCCCGTATTTATAGTCATCTCTTGAGAGTGGCAGCGAGTTTGAGTGCGTATCAGAAATGTCATTTCAGTACAATACAACCTGTCAAATCTGTACTTAATATTGCTCTCAACATTGAGATCACTTTATAAATACGGGCCTAAACAAATCAACCAGGTTTTTTTTCCAGAAAGTTAAAAAAGTGGCTTTTCCATACAAATTGTCCATTAGATAATTTGTATGGAAAAGCCATTTTTTAATTGGTATTAATAAGCGGATATATAAGTAACTAGCGACCCGCCCCGGCTTCGCACGAAAATTATGAGTGTTTCTCTACTATATTATGCATGTATTATGCATTAATAAACCTTCCTCTTGAATCACATTATCCATTAAAAGAAACCGCATCAAAATTCGTTGCGTAGTTTTAAAGATTTATGTATACATAGGGATATAGGGACAGAGAACGCGACTTAGTTTTATACTAAGTACGAGTATGTAGTGATTAGTAGGTAGGGCAGGGTTTTTTTTTGGTTTTTCAAACCTATGTTTGTTGGGGAAAGTTGTGCAGTTTCATGGCTAGATTCACATCCTTACGAGTGCATATATAAACCATTTCTAATAATATTTACACCCTGCATAATCACGCCTTTATCCCTAATGGGGTAAGCCACTGATTTGAGAAGTCGGTACCGCTCGCGCTAGCTTTTACTCTTCTGTGAGGTAGGAAGAATGTAAACGATTTAAACAAAGGTCGTTCCACCATGTGTGACAAAGTTTTGAGGACTATTTAAGATAGATTTGCAGGTATATTGCTGTAGTGACAGATTGTCAGCCTATCGCCTAAATTGCAATAAACAGAAACCTTCGTATCCCTTAGTTGGTTTTTACAGCATGCCCAGGAGGAAACGCTACTAGCACATTCTATGATTTTCTTTTGCTCCAAGTCCAGTATGGAAGTATAATACGATATAATATCCTCTGATTTTATGATAATTAAGTATTAAAATGAAAATTAATCATAAATGCAGGTATATATCCAACTGAAAAATCATTTCTTAATAAATAAATTAGCCTCGATAGTTCAAACCGTTCAAACATTTTGAAAAACATTCTAGGTTCATGGCCTTTTTAAGCGTTTACCTTACATATTGACAGGATTAGAGCTTATAAACCAAATTAGGGCAGGTTAATTTCGACAGTTAAATTGACAAATGAAACTCAGTTTTTGCAATAATTTACACGTTTTCGTGTTCGAAATTGGAATAACTATTCTAGATATTAAAAATAACATCTGCTGCTTAATCAGAGTGCTTCATAACTTAAAACCTTTTTAATTTTGATGACGCTAAATTATAAAAATGCTACCTAACGATTTATTTATTTTTTAATTGGTGATAAAAAAATATATCTCTAAGGCAATCTTGACAATTGCCACTTCCTCAGGACTTTGACAAAATCCGACACTTTTTTCTGGATTATGAGGATTAGAATTGATCAAAATTCTAGTTTCTAATATCAAAAAACCGATTTCATAATAATCCTACGACATATTTATACCATCACTAACTTCTTCTCTTCATCATATTCGGAGGCCAAGTGTCAGCTATTGTTCTCAGAGCCACAGAACTAATAACGTAACAACATAAGTAGAAATGCCTGTCACAAATGTTTGCAGTCATCGTTGTTGAAATAAATAAATCTGTACATATTGCTACTTCCATGCTGGACTGGAAGCGAAAGTAAAATATAGAATGTGCCAGCTGCATTTCCTCCCGGGCAAGCTGTAAAAACCAGCTAAGGGATCCGAGGGTTTCTGTATATTGCAATTTAGGCGATAGGCTGACAACCTGTCACTACAGCAATATACCTACAAATCTATCTTAAATAACCCTCAAACCTTTGTCAGACGTGGCGAAACGACCTTTGTTTAGATCGTTTACGCTCTACCTACCCCATTAGGGATAATGGCGAGATTAGTGTATATATGTACGTATGTATGTACATATTAGTGTGATAAAATTTAAACTTGACGATGTATGTACATAGAGGATAAATAAGAGAATAAAATCTTAAGGTGTGTCTATAAGCTATAGATGAAAAGATTCTACAATAATACGGTCACCAGTTTCGCTGACACTTATTTGTTACTCTAGGTTTTTTTTAAAGCAACTATTTCACAAATGCAATTTCTGTTGATAAAGACATATAATCACGGCTTTATCCCTAATGGGGTAGGCAGAGCGTAAACAACCTAAACAAAGGTCGTCCCGCCACGTCTAACAAAGTTTAGAGGGTTACCTAAGATAGATTTGTAGATATAATGTTGTAGCGAAAGGATGTCAGCCTATCGCCTAAATTGCAATATACAGAAACCCTCGGGTGCCTTACCTGGTTTTTACAGCATATATTGATATGAGAAACATTTCCTTTTATTTCCCTTTGGAATGATATCTTTCGCAGTTACCGTCTTACAGTTTTTCAAGTATATTTATCTATTTCACAAACATTCATGATAACACTTCTTGAGTTTATAGTGATATTTGTTCTGTGATCTTTCATGAATACTAATATGTTTGTTAATAATAACCTGCGACTTTGTCTGACTGTTTTTTGACCACCTTATCTGGATGTTAGGTTTTTTTTCGGTATATAAACAACTTCCTTTTAAAACAATGAAACTGTGAGTTATGGAATTTGATGGGAAAATAACTCCCGTACCGTATTTATTGACCTCAACGTTTAGTTCTGCCTGTGGTCCTGCTGCGAACGTTGAGGAAGAAAACAAATCTACATACATACATATAATCACGCTTTTATCCCTAATGGGGTAGGCAGAGCGTAAACGACCTAATCAAAGGCCGTTACGCCACGTCTGACAAAGTTTTGAGGGTTATTTAAGATAACTTGTAGGTACATTGCTGTAGTGACAGGTTGTCAGTCCATAGCCTAAATTACGATATACTGAAACCCTCGGATCTGTTAGCTGGTTTTTACAGCATGCCCGATAGGAAAAGCAGCTGGCAAATTCTATATGTATCCCTCGCTTCCAGGCCAGCATGGAAGTAAAACAAATCTAGAATCTAAAAGTCTAGAGTACAAAACTAGAGTACAACGGTATGTCGTTCGATGCAAATGTCAAGTCGACGAAATGGCATTAACATGCGACAACCGAATAATGTACAGCCATGATAAGCTGGAAGAGATTTTTTTTCAGAAATAAGCTGTGCCTGTTGTTTTTTGTTTTATATGAATATCTCTTTTGGTTTTTTTTGTGTGTGTACCTACAATAAACTGTTAAATAAATAAAAGATAATTTACGACCCAATAATACGAAGCCCGCATTTTCCTTGGCTTTTAAATCCTGGCTGTAAAATATTGGTAAAGAGTGATAATTAACGACCCAATATTACGATCTTAGGCATGTACGTGAATTATTGGATGACTATCGACTGCAGAATTATTCATATTTTTACTCTTATTTCAATTCCTTTTCATGTTAATTTCTTCCGTGCTAGATAAAAAAAAACATAGTAAGTGTCAACGAAAATGCTGTAAAAACTAACAAAGGGATTCAAGGGTTTCAGTGTATTGTAATTTAGTCAGGCGATAGGCCGAAAACCTGTCACTATAGCAATATCCATCTGAAATAATCCTCAAATTACTTCCATGCTGGTCTGGGAGCGAAAGAAAAACATAGAATGTGCCAGCTGCATTTCCTCCCGGGCATGCTGTAAGATCCAGCTAAGGGATCCGAGGGTTTCAGTATATTGTAATTTAGGCGATAGGCTGACAACCTGTCACTACAGCAGTATACCTACAAATCTATCTTAAATAACCCTCAAAAATTTGTCAGACGTGGTGGAACGACCTTTGTTTAGGTCGTTTACGCTCTGCTTACCCCATTAGGGATAAAGGCGTGATTATATGTATGTATGTATGTAATAATCCTCAAAACTTGTTAAATATGGCGGAACAACCTTTGTTTGGTTTAGGTCGATGACGCTCTGCCCACCCTATTGAGAATTGAGACATGATTGTATATTATTATGTTTATAAAAAATACTGGTTAACATTTTTACATCGTATAGTTCGTATTTTTAAATAATAATTTAAACTGATTTTTCTTTGCAACTTAGCAGGATTCAAATTACAAAAAAAAAATTGCGATTGACTTTCTTCACAGTTGTAAAGCAAAAACTGATTATGGGCCGCGATACATGTTTATACCGATAACGAAACGTTACAAACGGAATTTAATTTATTTTATTATTTGAAGTCATGGAATGCACAGCCAATAAATTATTACCCACCTTATAGAGTCGTCAATTATTATGGCTGTACTGTACAGTAATCGGCTTGTCGCATGTTAGTTATATTTTTGGAAAATAAGTTCAAAACGTCAATATTTTGGTCTCATTTACCTTCTTTCTAAGAAATATAACATTTATAAAAAGATATAACCTCCACAATCTTTTATTTATACATTAATTAATTGTACCATGTTGGACTGGGAGCGAGAGAAAAACATAGGTATAATATGCCAGCTGCATTTCCTCCCGGGCATGCTCTAAAAACCAGCTAAGGACTCCAAGCAAAGATATATATATATATATATAATTAGTAGGATCCGATGGTTTCCGTATATTGCAATTTAGGCGATAGGCTAACAACCTGTCACTACAGCAATTACTGATTTTAGAACCCGACAGTAATATACCTGCGCTACAAATCTTTCTTAAATAACCCTCGAAACTTTCTTATACGTGGCGGAACGACTTTGTCTAGGTCATGTATGTACGCTCTACCTACCCTATTAGGGTGATATATATTGTAAAAAAAAAACTGTGCCAAATGTCGTTGTCTTGAGTTTATTTTCCAAAGATCGGTGGGAAAGACGCAAATCCTTTGCGATTCGGTGTTGAGCGTTTGTACGAAAAGCTGGTCACTGAGTCTAAGGTTGGCGACTGATTCCTCCGAGAGTAAGAATGTAGACTTTCCGTCTCTGGCGTCATCATATCATTACTTATCTATCACCCACTTGCATACAGGCATATGGGCATATTACCTACAATTCCTAACCACATGCGCGAGTGTCCGAGTAACTTAACACTGTTACGTTACGTGTTCTTACGCTCACGGAAGTTGCGATGCACATCACGAGCAGTCGGGCCATGGAAACCACGGGGTACGTGACTCCTGACTAACTCGGAAACAGAGCCAAGTCAGCGCTGATCTGGAATTTAGAAGTCAGTGGTGACTTTTCAGCTATCCGACTGTATAACCGAAAACTTCTGAGCCATGGTCTCCTGATTCGGAGGTCGAGGGCACTTGACAGTTTCGTACATACAAACATAAAATTTCTCATAAAAGACGCCTGCGCCACGTCTGACATTAAATGGCAATTTTAGATTGTAGACTGTCTACGATCTTAATGCATCGCTGTAGTTGACAGGATGTCCATACATCGCCTATATTACAATACACTATTTTTGACTGCCTCCGTGGTCTAATGGTTAGAGCCATGGGCTTACGATCCGGAGGTCCTGGGTTCGATTCCAAGGGGGGAAACACAAAGTTGGTATTTGTCAATTTATCACTTTGTGAGGTTTTTCCCAGTTTGGTTAGGACATTGCAGGCTTTATCACCTGATTGTCCGAAAAGAAAAAAGATTCCGTGCTTCGGAGGGCACGTTAAGCCGTCGGTCCCTGTCACTCTCTTTGATTGTGGTCGTTACTCAAACCATGTCAGAGGCCTATTAGCTGTGCTACTAGGCGGTTTGAAAACTCTGACACCAGAGTTCATCTGGTCATTCGACTCGAGAATCCACTAGCTAAAAAAAACTGTTTTTGACCCTTTTCCACATCAACATCATCTCCCTAGCCTTATCCCGTATCTCACGGAGTTGGCTTCCTAATCTAGGTGATTGAACGACGGTACTGGTGTTTACACAGAGCGACTGCCATCTGATCTCCGCAACCCAGAAGGGAAACCAGACCCAATCCTAGATTAGGTCAGAGTTTTTAAGCCGCCAATGCTTAGCAATGGCCTCTGATATGGCTTAACGACTAATATCTACGGTATTAAACGATATGAACCGGGACCAACGGCTTAACGTGCCTTTCGAAGCACGGAAAAAGCGCCGAATAAACGTACATATGAAATTCGAAAACCGAAAAACACATTGGTACGTGGTGGGATTCGAACCACGACCTCCCGCTCAGGAGGCAGCGGCCCTATCCACTAGACCATCGGGCTCTGACCCTTTTCCACATATGAATAAAAATGTGTCCCTTTGTCCCTTACTTCTACGCATGCCCGGGAGGAAGGGCAGCTAGAACATTCTGTTTTTTCTATCGCTCACCATCCAACATGGAAGATACAATCAGGCAGTTAGTTTCGTTGACACCCTGTGGTATCCCCTATCCACTCCTATCCCTCCAAAAACATACATGTCAAAATAGAAGCCAAGCCCAGTTCATGCTGGTGTTGTACGTGCCTAGCATAAACAGGTTTTGATGTTTAAAAAAAACGAGCGAAGGCAAGGGTTTATTAAAGTAATTTTAGAGGTTAGACCGCATTGTGGCGTAGCTGCAGCGAAGCGGAGCGGCGCGGCGCGGCACGGCACAGCAGCAGCGCGACAATCTGTCAAAATGGAGCTGCGGCGGAGCGGCGCGGCGCTTCACGACGCTTTACGGCGCGGCAATGTCAGGTTCATACATTTTGACAGATTTAGTAGTGCAGTGTCGCGTTGCTGCACCGTGTACCGTGTCTCGCCGCACCGCTTTCTCTCCGCTGCAGCTACGCCATAGTGCGGTCTTCAGTTGGCGTATATGTATCAGATGACGCTGTTGTGCTGGCCCCTACAGCCTCGTTCGATCATCAACATACGGAATACGGAATAGAGGGATCATTATGCTTCTACTAAATATAATACACTCTGAGAGAAACACATACATACACAGAATCACGCCTTTATCCAGAATGGGGTAGGCACGTCTGACTACTGATAAGCAGCTCTGTGCGAAGCTGCACGAAGAGGGGTTGCCTGGAATTGTTTTATGTTATCGGGTCAATATTTAGCATAAAACTATATGGTACATGTACTTACTATGAAACAATATTAAGATGAAATTAATGAAATATGATATTGTAAATGTATTTTTTTTTACTTATTTTGGGGAATGTAGACACTATGACCTACTAATTTACCAGAAACAGTAATTACTTATAACTGCAAATATAAATCTTTCGGATAAATGTACGTTGTGATTAGCTATTTACATGTATGATTAAATTCGTATTGGTATTTTCCCATACGATTTCTTTATTAAGAATACCTAATATTTAAGTACTAGACTATTTTGATGGTAATTTAAAGAATAGCACAAGTGGAAGGCTGTTCAAACAGCTTCGTTGATTGCTATGTGGATAAACAAGGATATAGTTGGATATTTAGTGGAAATATGTGAAATGTAGGTCAATATGGGAACAAAGGAATGGCACTTATCTCCGATTTTTTGTAGAAAATACGCTGTCTTCCGGCACGATCTTTAGATGAATCGCTGACCAAATTGACAAAAGTGATCTTGTATCGGCATAAGCAGCTCCAAACCCTTTGTTTCCTTGTAATTTCAGACAAAGAAATCCAAAGGTCACGATTGATGTGGTGAGAATCTACTTTGTACGATCTTGAATATTTTGCAGATTTTGTTCTGTCACGGTCGCCAATTCTCTTGTTTTCGCTCAAGAGTAGAATTAATATTCATATTCATATTTGTTTATTGCATTCATATGGTAGATACAGTTGTTATTCTTAGTATAGATAGTACAGCATATGATATCTACCCTTTATTTGTGAGATACGAGGGCATAGCAATATAGCATGAGAGGGCATTTCTTCAATATAACTCGGGAATGCTTTAAGTTTGTTGTAATTTAGACAAAATAGTTACAATGGTTGTGATCCAATCGATAATTTAGAAAAAGGTGATTTTCTATTTTGCTACCGCACAAGTCTTTAAAACGCCTTATAAAAAGATGATAGCAACAAAACAGCGATAGCCTTTTCCCAGGCGCTCAAACATAAGTATTAAGGGTAATTTCAGATTTCTGTAGTGACAGGTTGATCAGCCCATCGCCTAGATTACAATACATTAAAACCTTTGAAACCCTTAGCTGGATTTCACACCATGCCCGGGAGATGCAGCTGGAATATTCTATGTTTTTCTATCGCTCCCTGTCCAGCTTGGAAGAACTCTTGAGAGATAAAACAGCGTGCTAATGACTTTCGTGTCAGCATAGCACCTACCCACCCCCAAAATGGATTCTTCATTCATTATAAAAAAAAAACTTACAGTAACGTTCAAAGCAACACATGTAAGCCTTAACCTTATCCTTACTTATAGTAACTTAATCTAAATCTATAATTGTACTCCTAGTTGTAGGTAGTTGATTCTAGGTATTGCCCAGCGGATGCTAGGTCTTTGTTTTCTTGTGACTCGAATATATCTATCTCAGTTTTTAGCATTATTTTGTTTATAAAGCCTGGCTAAGGCTTCAAAGAGTGGTGTCGCGGAGAGGGGCTTAGTTTGCCCATGAGTGACAGTCTTATTCTGTCTTTCCTTCTTTTTCTTCTTCGCTCTATGCAATTTAATTGCAAGACATTTTTTGTGCTATGGGTCATGATACGCAATAATATAAACACCTTGTATTTAACTCGGACTCGGACCTCTAGCCTTGCCTAGAACCAATAACAAAATTGGTATTTGGTCGTCCAAATTTTCTAGAAACCAGTGAATCTCTGTAATCTGTGACCGGTATCATCAGTGAAACAATGCGCGTCCAAGAAAGCGATCTAGATCGACGCGCGTATCTTGCGCAAACGCGCACGTATTTTGCGTCAATTGTCGCAACTTCGTTACGAAAGCGCTCGTTTACGCTTACCGTAGTCTGGCCACGGCTATTCTTTTAAAGTGTACCTACCTACGAGTAAGTATGACAAAATGTAAACGCACGTTCGGATTTTAAAGTTATTTATAAAACAATAAATAAAGTTCTTCTTCCTTCTTCCCTGCTGGAGTGGGAGCGATAGAAAAACATAAAATGTGCCAGCTGCATCTCCTCCCGGGCATGCTGTAAAAACCAGCTAAGGGATTTTAGGGGTCTCAGTGTATTGTAATTTAGGCGATGGGCTGACAAGCTGTCACTACAGCAATTATTTATTTAGTTATTTAATTTCAATAACTACAGCGTACCAATTACAGTCATCGAGGGTAAAAATATCAAGTACAGTAAACATTTGTGTCAATACTTAATACAATAGAAAATTCATTAAAAACAAACAGATTATTTACAGAAATTGAAGATATGTCAAGAGATTATAAGATTAATAAATAATAACAAAATTAGAGAATTTACGATCCAATAAACTTGCCAATAAAATATTTTTATTAATCATCTGCCATTTGAATAGAACTATCACATTCATACGTCATCTCACAGAAATGTAAACAATCACGCATTATCTTCGACCATCCGTCCGCAAACAAATCACAATCCGGTTTTGCTTCAAGGAGGCCGTTTAGCGCGGCGAGCATACGACATAGCGGGGATTGAGCGCGATGCACGGTGCGTGCAGTCGACACGGCCAGCAAGGCATGTCTGCGGCGAGTTCCCGCGCGCGCGCAGGTAGTTGTCTGGCACAAACAGGCTGCACAGCTGTGAGTGTAGGGCAGACGCATTGATATGGCCGCGTAATACTTTAACACACTGATTATTAATTCTTCTCACATTCAAAGAATTGAACCCCAGCGTCCCTAATAACAATAAATTTGGGTACATATACGGATAATAACAGTACAAACGTTTATATAGATACCTTAAAAAAGCTTTCTGTATTTTTTCTAGGGTCAAGGTAAATGAGCTGGCGTGCGGATTCCATACGCAACTGCTGGCTTCAATTTTACTCCTTACAAGCGAGGTGTACAACAGTTTTATGACATTTAGGTTTTTAAAGGCACCTGCATTGCGCAGGACAAACCCAAGACGTCTAAAACACATTTTGCCAAGTTTGTCTACATGCTCGGAGGAAGTTAATTTTTTGTCAAAGGTTACACCCAGGTCCTTAATCTGGTTCACTCGAGTAATCAAGTCTTCTCCTAGATTGTACGGGTAGTCAACTGGGAGCAACACACGGCCAAAAGTCATAACTGAGCATTTTTTTGCGTTGAATAGCATGCCGTTTTGTTTGCTCCATTTATTAACGGCATCTATATCACGCTGCAAAAGCACACAATCATCTGAATTCGTGATCTTCATTACAAGTTTAAGGTCATCGGCATATAGAAGACACTGAGCATTCGTGATTATCTTAACCAGTCATCAATCATTATCAGGAACAGGAGGGGTCCTAGGATCGACCCTTGACTTACCCCGGAACGCGTGTGATAGGGATGAGACTCATAGCATCCGTACTTGACATACTGCTGACGGTCACTTAAGTAATTGGCGAAAAGTCGTAGGAGACTTTGTGATAGTCCTATTGTAATAAACTTAGCTTCTGCTATTCGGGACTAAATCACTGTTTTAAAATACAAATAACGCCATCTATCAGATTGGTAGGAGAATCACTATAAACGAGAAACTAATGCCAATCTAGTGTTGATTGAGTGGAGAACTAATATTATAGCCAGATCGAACTGAAATTACTTCAATTTGAAGTAAGGACACGCGGTGCCATCTGGAGGAGAATGGGAGAACTATCAAGAGAAGTAGGAATGAAGGCTCTCGAAAACTCGAAAATGGTCTAGAAGAGGGAAGATAAAACAGTCGGGGGCTCGAGAGGGGGGATTGGGCTGGAAGATGGAGACGGGGGCGACGAGGGATGGAGAAGGACGCCGGGGAAGAAAAAGAGCGTCGGGAACCGAGCAGGGAGAAGTTTAGTTGACCTGGAGTTTTAGTTTGAGTGGAATTCTAGTTTTACTTGAAGTTTAGTTGACTTTTTACCAGTGAAAGTGTACACATCAAAGAGGAGAGGAGAGTATGCAGCCGGGAGGCAACCATGAGGCCTACTTTGGTGGGATGTTGGTGCCATCAGTTGTTCCTGTGGTGGACGGAGGGCGGTGACCTGACGATCAGCTGTTCTTTTACATGGTGAAGTGGAGGATGCTGACAGTGGAGTCTTGCAGAGCTGGTGGAGTGACACCTACAAGGATTCTAAAGGAATTTACATCGTGTTTTATTTACTTTACCATTTCTACATTTATTTAATTATCTTGACAACTTCAGACTTTGTTTATTGACAAGGTTTTTCCCTGTTCAATTAACAATCCTTTTTTATGATATTTCATACTTGCCAAAGGCCGTTCTAGTCATTTATATATATATATATATATATATATATATATATATATATATAATTTCCAATATTTCTTATATGATAGGTACGGTTAATGAGATATATGTAGGATTGTAGGTCGGTTTAGCATGCAACTACATAATTTATACACAGCTAAGCGGTTAGGTAAATAGGCAGTTTAGGTACATTGTAGGAGTAGGTTAGGTAGGGGTAGGTTTAGATGGATAGGTTAACCTAGGTAATAATAAATAAGAATTAGAACAATATCTAGGAAAGTAGGTGAGGGTAGTTATTTGGGATCCTAGTTTGTGTTTAGGTAGGTAGTTCTCTCCCTTCCCTTTACCAAAATTCCTACCTTACCTTCCCTTTAAGCAGAGAAGCATCATCCTAATGTTTCATAAAATGCCCAGCAGTGGAATGTATAAATTGTTTTAATACATTCTATGTTTTTTTATAACTATATCTATGTATGAATTGTTCATACCTACCTATCCTGGCAGAGGAGACAAAATACTTACCTGTTCTTCTCAAACAAACTACTGAACTGATTTATATTCACTTAACTGTGGATTTAATACCTATGTATGAGTCATTCATACCTACATGCTTATTCTGGCAGTGGATACTGAATTGAATTTATATTCACTTTATTGTGAAATATATTCAACGGACAATGTTTTGAAGCATTTATTGGATTCATGATCCTATATGTATGTATGTTCTAGACTTTAGAACACCAGCTACAAACTTGGTGGGAACGTTCACCTCTGATACCTACTATGTAGGTTTTATACAATTGATGATCCTGTTCTACAGACTGACAAAGTTTATCTTTGATAATATACCTACTAATGTGTGGGTTTTATACTTACAACTGATTGGGACTATGGTCCAACTACCTAATGGGAGTATTCATTATACTTACCAAACCAATGCAGCATGGAATGTGGGATGATGTTATCTGTATCCTACCTACAACCTCAAATTACCCTGGAACGGGTCTGGAATTAAAATTATATATTTATTCTCTTTATGTGAATTTTATATGACTGATTTATGGTCGGTTGGATTTGACAAGCCATTATACTACTGAACTACTACTTGACTTGATGTCAATTGAGCGACATGGTATCAGCCATGGTCAAACCTCCATCACATACTACATCTTAGCATTCGATATGTCTGTAACAGCATTTAGATCACAGAAGCTTATTTTGCACTAAAGAAGTCTAACAATCAGTCACTACTTGCTCTTGCCTATCACTCCTATATCTACAACGAATCTATGGCTTGCGGTGTGAATGATTGTTATATTATCTGGGACTAGCTTCGGCATCCCTATCTATTCTACTGACTCCTGGATGTGCATATCATAAGTGGAGATCGATGACTGGTGCAGTTTCATAGTCGGTGCTTCCAGCATAGCTGGACAACAATTTATAAAACCTTTGTTGAGGCAATGTTTCTCAATTGGACATCACAACTTACTACAAATTACATCAGACATGACTTGCTCTGTCTTGGTTGGCTGACCAATAAATCAGCTCAAATTAATTATATTTTACATGATGCTGTTCATCAATCTGGACTCGTTCCAAAACCCCTAAGTGCGCTGTCACTTATCTCTGGCCTGAGGCTTGGCCAAAACAAAAACCAATTGGAGGGCACAGAAGTGCCTCCTCTTTCCTTTTCTGGGGCTCGCATGATGGGTTTTGCATCAAGGACAAGTTCCTAGGCTATTTACTGTCTTTATTAGTGTCTGGGAATTGGTAATTGAAGTAAATCTCATTCGTTGATGGTTGGCGAGCACATAAATCCTCTACCAGCGAATGGTTGGAGCTGGAATCGGAGGTTCCGTTATCCCGCTGCGCACTGTCCCCATGTTGTCCCAAGAACCTAAGGAGAGCTAAGTTATGACATCCCACTACCACTTTAAAGGATTTGGGTTACTTTTATAAATTTCATTACACAACGTACGGTCCTAACTATAATACTAGACGATCACAATCACGAGCCATCATTCAATCTCACTCTATCCATTCCTCTTTCCTATTCCCTTCCTCTCCTCTAATCCTCTCCACATTCCTACCTTTCCTCCACACCTCTCTCACACTTCCTTTCTCATATCAAGTTATATTAGGGTTGTGTTTTGTTAGGGAGGGGGGGGGGTTGTTACACTATCGCTGACAGTTTTGTAATCAGTATATCATTGTCAACCCTATCAAACGCCTTTCGGAAGTCAAAATATAACACATCTACCTGAAGTCCCTCGTCCATCGAGCTGGAGATGTGGTCAACGAGTGTTAGTAAGTTAGTGTCTACCGATCGGCCTGACCTGAATCCATGCTGTTCGTTACACAGGCGAGCATCAATCCGACCATATAATTGAGTCTAAATGACCCGTTCGAATATCTTGGCCGGCACATTCGGTACTACAATGAGGCGATACTCTACTACAATGGATCTGTCATTAGACTTAAGTATAGGAGTCACCCGGGAAAGCTTCCACTCTTCCGGATACACACCCGTTTTCAATGCCAGGTTTATAATGTGACAAAAGGGTACCTACAATAAAATTATTTTTGAATGATTTAAGAATGGCAGAAGGTATGCCATCAGGGCCAGTAGTATTGTCAAGTTTTAATGTATTAATGCCATTTATCACCTGTTGAGGGATGATGGTAACAATATCGATAGCAGTAGCCGCTGTCGAGTCTATCATACAGATGTTATCAGCGTCAAGCTTGGGTATTTTAGGTAAGAATACGCTCGAAAAATAATTGGCAAAGACGTTTGCAGCCTCGGAGCCGGAGAAATTCACACCCTCAAAGGAAACAGATGTCTCAAAACCACCCTTGGATCGAAGACTGGAATTGTATTGTCAGAATTCCCTGGGATTACGTACAATTTTGTTTTCAATTTTACCTATATAAGCATCGTAGGCCGCAGAGACACGTATCTTAAGCTGCGAGCTGAGCTTAAGAGAGGTCAGAGAACATGGTGTAAATTTCTTGTGAGCCAGTTGACTTCCATTCGTGATGTAATTGATTTTTTAAATTAATGTCTGAGATTAAATCACGGGTAAACCACGTAGGGTATAGCCGTATCTTTTTTGTATGCCTAGTTTTTTTAGGTATAGCCAAATTAAATATATTATAAATTATATTGTAAAATTTAATTTAATTTAATCAATCAAATTAATTATATTTATTGAGGTAATTGGCTATAACATTTAATTTTTATATACTTACTTATAAAGTATTGCACTTAAGTATTTATAGGTACTACGGCATAAACAAACAATATTATAGGCATTTCTGAATATTATACAAAGTGGTGAACTGGTTTCCTTCTCGAGTTGACATACATGCGTAGATACTTTTCATTTACTTTCTTTCTTTTTTTGTATAAAACAAATTCAGTATTTAAATAAATTACTGTTTATAACATTGTTATTATTTGTAAATAACGAAATTCAAATCGTTTTCTTTTGTTGTCAACAACTTGTTTGTAACAAAGTAGGGGTAATCTATTATTGGCTTAGCTTTTAACATAGTATATATATTATAACACTACTGATGTGTACTTAGTAAGCTGTTGATCACCTGAACAATAAATAAATAAATAAAAATGATGCAGTCGCCGTCCTAACATCGCTGGGTAAGATAACATCATCCCAACAAGTCTCCCCCAGTAGCTCTGCAATCAGTGTGTAGTCAGCCTTACCAAAGTTCCAGTCATTCGTCCGACTAATATTGGTAGGTGGCAGCCGGTATTTTTTTCTGTGAACGGCCGGTTTTAAGTAAAAAGATATGTCTAGTGGTGGGTGGTTCTTGTCAGCAATATACAGATCTATCTTAAACAAGCCTCAAAACTTGTCAGACGTGGCGCATCGACCTTTTTTTAGGTAGTGGACGCTCTGCCTACCACATTAGAGATAAAGGGGTGATTTATGTATGTATGTATAAATAAAATTCTAACATTGTCCTTAATTTTTGTCAGACGTGGAGAAAGCGCCTTTTACGAGGCGTTTAACGCTCTGCCTACCCCGTAAGGGATAAAGGCGTGATTTTATGTAGAGTTGAATCAGGAGTGAGGATCAAAATTAGTCTAAAAATACGTGTCCAACCCAAGTGAATTTTACATCAACCATTTGGACCCACTTTTGCACCTGCATAACGCAAAAACTAATTATTTGGTTTTAGGCTAGTCGGAAGCGCGTTTTATTATTTTAATGGCGTCACTTATTGCCCAATATGCCTCTCTTAGTTTCCCCAACCTGCGGGCCTATGATGCCCACTGTACGAGGGGCGGCTGATATAAAATCTACTTTGTTAAAGAAAGTTTTTAAAATCGAACTGGCCATTGCAAAATCATATTCTATATTTATTCCTTTTTCAAAATTATGACGCTTATTTTGTTTCGCTTGCTTTTGTTTTTTTGTCGCGGCTTTGATTTCACCATGTCGAAAGAAAATTGCAAAATGATGAAATTTGAGCATCGAGCAGTGATTAAATTCCTAAGTAAAGAAGGAAATACACCTACGCAGATCAGAGAGCGCATGTTAAAGCTGTTTGGTGATTCAAGTCCTTCTGAATTCGTCATAAAGTTTTGGTCGAAGCAATTTAAACATGGCCGTGAGAGCCTGGAAGACGACACACGTAGTGGAAGGCCAATTTCTGCTGTTACCGCAGATAATGTTGAAAAGGTGAAGAACCAGATTCTTGCAGATCGGCGAATCAAGCAGTGGGAGATAGCCAGAGATGTGGGCATTAGCAAGGAACGAGTTCATGAAATTATACACGAACATTTGGGCATGTCCAAGGTGAGCGCGCGTTGGGTCCCTAGAATGTTGACCCCCTTTGACAAACAAAGGCGAGGAGAATGTTGTCAGGCATTTCTAGACCTGGTCAAAGGTAAAGAAGAAGAGACTATCTCTCGAATTGTGACCTGTGATGAAACTTGGATTCGCCAGTGGGATCCGGAAAGCAAACAAGAGTCAATGCAATGGAAATTTAAAGGAGAAAAGCCGCCAAGGAAGTTCAAGGTTCGGCCGTCGGCTGGAAAACTAATGGCCACCGTATTTTGGGATGTCGAAGGGATTTTGATGATAGATTATTTGCCTAAAAATACAACAATGAATGCTGAATATTATGCAAACTTGCTTGACCAGCTTCGTGAACAAATCAAAGAAAAGCGGAGAGGCAAACTCAGCAAAGGTGTTCTGATTTTACAAGACAATGCTCCTGTACACACAGCCTTAACGGCGAGGTCAGCCCTGAGCAAAAACGGCTTCACAGAAATTAACCATCCACCTTATAGTCCAGATCTGACTCCCTGTGACTATTTCTTATTCAAAGATTTAATAAAAAAAATGAGGCGTCGCAGATTTTCGACGGACGAAGAAATGAAAGAGGCTGTGACTGACCATTTTGACGAGCAAAATAAAAATTACTATTATAACGGCATGATGCCACTTATTTGCAAATGTCATAAGTGTATTTCACTTGCAGGAGACTATATAGAAAAATAAAAAATAAACTAGCCATCAAAGTCTTTTCTTTCATAGTTAGGTAGATTACTTATCAGCCACCCTTCGTAGACTTCGTTTTAGGCTAGTCGGAAGCGCGTTTTATTATTTTAATGGCGTCACTTATTGCCCAATATGCCTCTCTTAGTTTCCCCAACCTGCGGGCCTATGATGCCCACTGTAGACTTCGTTTTAGGCTAGTCGGAAGCGCGTTTTATTATTTTAATGGCTTCACTTATTGCCCAATATGCCTCTCTTAGTTTCCCCAACCTGCGGGCCTATGATGCCCACTGTAGACTTCGTTTTAGGCTAGTCGGAAGCGCGTTTTATTATTTTAATGGCGTCACTTATTGCCCAATATGCCTCTCTTAGTTTCCCCAACCTGCGGGCCTATGATGCCCACTGTAGACTTCGTTTTAGGCTAGTCGGAAGCGCGTTTTATTATTTTAATGGCTTCACTTATTGCCCAATATGCCTCTCTTAGTTTCCCCAACCTGCGGGCCTATGATGCCCACTGTAGACTTCGTTTTAGGCTAGTCGGAAGCGCGTTTTATTATTTTAATGGCTTCATTTATTGCCCACATTGTAATTTAGTTGATGGGCTGACAACCTGTCACTACAACAATAAACCTACAATTCTATCTTAAATTACCCTCAAAACTTTGTCAGACGTGGCGGATTGACCTTTGTTTAGGTCGTTAACGCTTTGCCTACCCCTACCCTATTTGGGATAAAGGCGTCATTATATGTACCTATGTACGAGTATGTATGGTTTTTTTTTGTTTTAAATTTTATATAATGTCATATAGTGGTCAGTGGCGGACCTATCAAATCTAAAAATGCTTTAATGTTTCGTAAACTGTAAGTGCTAAAGTTTTTGATTAGGTTTTCACTTTACTGTAAATACATAAAAAGATCTCTATACCGTGTATTTACAGATGTCGCTGTACGATTTGGCGATATTTTAATCTCTTTACTCTTATTTATTTGTGTCATTACGAATCGCGTTAGCTAAGCCTAGCACTTGTATAACACGATACTTGTGTGCGTAATGAGACTTACTGTATTCCAATGAGATTAAAAAAAGGGGTTAAATTTTCTGTCTACTTTCTAGGTCAGGTGGCGTTTTTTACGTATATCTATAAAGTAGGTGAGGTAACATTCAGCCGAATAAAAAAAAATATCAAATCGAGTAAAAAACAATTAAAATTTAATTTACTTCCTACCCCCAACTGAAGTGGCGTGATTATTAGTATCCTTTGTTTTTCCTAGATGATTGTTGATGATGATTGTTATCTAGTCGAATAAAAAAAGTTTGATCGAAATCAGTTAAAAAACAGCCAATTTCGAATTTCCTGCCTACCTTCTAAGTGAGGTGGCGTGATTATTTGTACCCTATATTTTTTCCTAGATAACAATCAGTAGAATAAAAAAAGTTTGATCGAAATCGATTAAAAAACAGCTAATTTCAAATTTCCTGCCTACCCTCGAAGTGAGTTGGCGTAATTTTAGGTATCCTAAGTTAGATAGATAGATAGATAAAAGGTTTATTGCATAAAAAACATCACACATAAAACAAAAGGTAAACACAAAGAAAGAAGAGATGAAAATAAATAAAGACACGACAAAAATAAGACAAACTAGTGCCTACATTCTGTTAAATATGTGCTGAAGTGATGCAGAGGGTCAAAGCTCAGTGTATTATAGCTCATAAAGAGCAACACTGATTTTCAGCTCTCACCCAAATGGAAGGACGTGGGTCCCTGTTTAAAAGTAGATAGGTTAAAAATCAAATACATGTTTTATAAACTTAAAAAAGAATATCAATTATCTACTACAAAAAAAAAAATGTCAAAACGTGTTTTTGCATTAAAATATTGAATTGGTAATAATAAATTGAATTGAAAAATAATTATTTAATTATAAAATTCAACATAATAAATTAGTAATAAAAAATATATTTCTGTATTATAAAATCGTAATTTGAAGGCCAAAACATGTTTTCCATTAAAATATTTGCAATTTTAAATTAAATCGAAAATAAATGGATTAATTAGATGAATTAGTAACAAATAAATGATATTAAATACTATATTATCATATATTTATAAAGAATTACATTACAATAAACATAACCAAAAAAAATAAAAAAATATGAATCATTACGGCCGCATTTGAAGACATATACCAGGCAAACAACTACCAACACTATAATAAGTAGCTATTGGGTATTCCTAACTTCTGAATTTCAAGTAAGTGTGTTTTCATTTGTTTTTTAAAAGTGTATTTTGAAGTTAGGTTCCTTAATGGCGGTGGCAGATCGTTCCAGCATTTAGTCGCTTGAAAGCGGCAAGTTGCAACCCGGGTAACACTGAGTTGAATAAAAAAAGTCCCATTGAAATCGATTCAGTAGTTTTGGCGTGATGTGGTAACATACAGACAGACAGACAGACAAAAAATCTAAAAAAAAACTATTTGGTCTTTATATCGTTAAGAATGCCTGCTGCAATTATTTTTTTCGACAAATATTCAATGTACAGACACAACCCTTTTACAGATTTATTATACAGGGTGGCCCAAAGAGTGACGTCCAAAGGAAAAATTTTGATTCCTTAGGTCAAGGGGTAGCCAAATCACCCCCATGTATGTTCAGCGATTTTTAGTAGTTTAGGAGTTATGAATTTTTTTGCTTATTATCTAAGAAAATTTACCTTAGTGGATTAATTATTTTTTATTATTTTTTTGGATAACTTTTTTTTATTTTTGTGACATCCTCTTAAATTGCTGCAAATGCAGCTGTAATGTAAGTTAGTTATTTTTTTATCGAAATTTCGAATTTTACGATCGAGCTAGTCTGCTCTGAATTTTCAACTTGAAATTAAAAATTGAAAAAGATAATCTCATGGTCCCTTATTAATTTTAAAAACTCCGCAAGGTTTCAAAATTACATAAAAATAAAAATAAACTATTGCTTAATGAGGTATTATTTGCAGAAAACAGCCTTCAAAGGTACTTGGGTGGAATTTACAAAAGTTCATTTATTGCAGTTCGTTCGTTTTATTGGTTTACTTAAATTTATTATCAATTAGCGGAGAAGAGGTGTGAGGGAGATAGCAACTATGTTTAAAGTTGAGTCTAAGCACGTATGGTTTTGATAGACATAACATAACATTAAGATAATAAATGCTTGACCCACTCCGAGACATTACTTTGAGTTGCATGAGAGTCAAAGTCGCGAATTTACTGGAGCGGTAAGGTGAGCATGTTGAACTACCCTCATTTAAAAGTGCGAGTTGATCATGTCACCCTGTTTTTTTTCCGGTAGCAGTTTGTTTGCTTCTTGGTGATTATCTTACCACGAAAACAAACTTTGCTTTGCCCACGGACCTTGCTGCCTTCTTTTTGTAATTAGATTACTTGTGCTTGTATTTAAGACTTTGCTTTATCAACTTGGATTTTGATGACTTGGAAAGTGTTGTGATCTTTTATGTTCAATGACGCTGGCTGGCTGAGGTGCTGGCTGGCAAACAATGACTGATGGACAGAAATACTATCTAGAAAAATAAAATTTGAAGGAAATAAAAAGACAGGCAGAATTTGTAAAATCGATGGTCGTGTCGTGGTTTTCTTTCAAGTCACAGATTATTATTATTACGAGTATGAACTACACGTTGGCCGAATATGCAGAAATGCATTATTTTTATGGAGTTGCTCAAGGCAACGGCCATGAAGCGGCAAGACTTTATCGGGAGCAACTTCAACGCCGTGGAGGACCGCAGCCTAATAGGTATCCCGACCATCGTGTTTATATTAACACACACAACACTTTGATGGCAGGCCGCATTCCTGGTCGAGAAGGCAGGCTTGAAGGTATCCCAATAGTTGATCCGGGCCGTCGAAACCTCGTATTGGACGAAGTAGCTGAGCACCCTTCAACAAGTACAAGAATAATGGCTCGCAATTTTAACATCCCCAGAACATCAATCCAAAGAATATTGAAAGTCGAAGGGTACCATGCATATCACATTCAACGGGTTGAAGCTCTAATGCCTGCTGATTACCAACAGAGAGTTGATTTTTGCCAGACTATGTTAAGGATGGAGAGAGACGACCCGGGATTTTTCGAAAAAGTTTTGTGGACTGACGAGTCGCGTTTTGAGCGCACAGGAATATTTAATATTCATAACACCCACCACTGGACAGTAGAGAATCACCACTTGACCAGATATACTAGGTTCCAGCATCGCTTTAGCGTCAACATGTGGTCAGGCATACTGAACGGAGAAATGATCGGGCCGTTCGAATTGCCGCCGAGGCTCAATGGCGAGACATACAAATTGTTTCTCGAAAATAATCTTCCCTTGTTATTGGAGGAAGTCAACCTCGATTTACGAAGACACATGGTTTTCCAAAATGACGGTGCACCATGCCACTACGCAGCACAAGTGCGTAATCATTTGAATGAAACGTATCCCAACAGGTGGATCGGACGAAACGGTCCAATCAGATGGCCTCCACGATCGCCTGACCTAAATCCGATTGTTTTTTTTATTTGGGGTTATTACAAGGACATAGCTTACGCCCGAGAATCGTTAAATGAAGAGGAGCTAAGACAGCGAATTGGAGAGGCCGGAAATGTCGTTAGAGGAAACAGAGAAGCGTTAGGCGACTTAAAGAAAATTTCTTGCGTAGATGTAGGTTGTGTATTGCTGTGGGAGGTCGCCATTTTGAAAATTTATTGTGAGTAAATGTGTAAAAGAATTATCCGAGTTTATTTACTTATTATTAATAATACAATTGTCTCATAAATCTTACAACTCACACTAAAACATTTTACTAAGAATTTTCATTCAAAAATGTAACTTAAATAACATTTTTTAGTAAATAATTTTATTTTCCCTTTAATTTGATACATTTTCTAACTTAATTAGTCCTTAGTAATGACATAACAGGAATCTTTCAACTTTCTGAAACAATTTACTAATTAGGTAATTTCCACCCAAGTACCTTTGAAGGCTGTTTTCTGCAAATAATACCCCATTAAGCAATAGTTTATTTTTATTTTTATGTAATTTTGAAACCTTGCGGAGTTTTTAAAATTAATAAGGGACCATGAGATTATCTTTTTCAATTTTTAATTTCAAGTTGAAAATTCAGAGCAGACTAGCTCGATCGTAAAATTCGAACTTTCGATAAAAAAATAACTAACTTACATTACAGCTAGGAAGCTGAAACTTTTATGATTAAAAGAACAATTTAAGAGGATGTCACAAAAATAAAAAATAAAATAAAAAAAGTTATCCAAAAAAATAATAAAAAATAATTAATCCACTGAGGTCAATTTTTAACTTCCATACTGGACTGGGAGAGAAAGAAAAACATAGAATGTTCCAGTTGCTTTTCCTCCCGGGCATGTTGTAGAAGTCAGCAAAGGGATTCGAGGGTTACAGTGTATTGTAATTTAGGCGATGGGCTGACAACCTGTCACTACAGCAATACACACTACAATCTACAATTGCCCTCAATTTTTGTCAGACGTGGCGAAAGCGCCTTTAAGGAGGCGTTTTACGCTCTGCCTACCCCTTAAGGGATAAAGGCGTGATTTTATGTATGTATGTATGTATGTCAATTTTCTTAGAAAATTAGCAAAACAATTCATAACTCCTAAACTACTAAAAATCGCTGAACATACATGGGGGTGGTTTGGCTACCCCTTGACATAAGGAATCAATTTTTTTCCTTTGGACGTCACTCTTTGAGCCACCCTGTATGTAGAGATATGCCTCTCTTAGTTTCCCCAAGCTGCGGGCCTATTATGCCCACTGTAGACTTCGTTTTGTCTACACATTATCTCTTTGCAAATTATTTGTTCTTTATACAATTTTGTACAAACACGCAATGATTTTCTATGACCCCTCTCTGGTGCTAAATCAGAGACGCCAAGACTTAGTCTGTCCAAGATTTTCTTGTCGAACCCAATTTGCCCAGCGCTTTTTTGCATTTCTAGGACATTTCCTGTACAGAAAATGTAATAAGTTATTAAATATTTACCCAACAACAAAAAATAAATGTAAGCAATTAGTAACCACCTGGTTACTAACATTAAGCTACGATGAAGTAGAAAACCTTCTCTTTGTTGTTTCCTAGTTCTTACGCTTTTTAATTTTTTGTATTTTTTTGAAATCCACGTATATAAAGCACTACGTCACACACGCAAACACTCACACTCAACAATAACAATCACTTCTTATTTCATTGTTATGATAAATTGTTTTTTTTTTTTGCTTGTTACTAGCTACTAAGTTATTTAAACCTTGGTAATTACCTGTTAAGTTATTTTTACTATTACTTTTTTTTTCTGTACCTATAATCATTTCATTTACAAAACAATTCTGGAGGTGGAGGCCTGGTCTCCTATAATACAGGGTTTCCCTAGTTTAGGTGCCAGCCTCTCCAAACGCATTTTTTGTCCACAAAGGTTACCAACTTAATTTATTGTATATGCTGTTTGTTGAGGAAAATAAAGTTATTCTTATTCTTCTTTCGTTGCGCACTTCACAACAGAAAATCACAGGCATTAATCAGATTGAAGTATGCAACGCGTGAAGACAAATTGAAGTCTACAGTGCGCATCATAGCCCTGCTGGCGTATGTGTAGTAGTGGAAGAATTAGGTACATTTTTGTATGGAAAACAAACGGACATTTCGAGCTGATTCTAAAGATGTATCACACCATAACATATCTATCAGTCACCAATCTATACATACCAGGTGTAAGGGAAACAGCGTCCCGAAAACTGATAGGGGTTGTTCAGTCAACGACACTGTATCAGCAGGAATTTTTTGTCTGATCGCGATGAACATTTTGTTTGGAAAACCCAATTTTCTTTTTCACTTCCTGAAAAAAAACCTGCTGATAGTTGTTGCGTGTCGTTGACTGAGCAACCCCCTGTCAGTTTTGCGGGACGCTGTCCTTTACACCTGGTAAAATAATCTCAAGGGGCATGTCTGTACATTGAATATTTTTACGATAAAATAATTGCAACATTCATTATTAGCGATACCAAAAATTTCTCTCTTTCTGTCTGTCTGTCTATTACCACATCACGCCAAAACTATTTTACCGATTTCGATGGGACTTTTTTTTTACTATGTGTTACCTGAATTGAAACTTAGGATACAAATAATCACGCCGACTTGAGTTAGGCGGTAGGCAAGAAATTGTATTTTGATTGTTTTTTTTAACCGATTTCTTGGACAAAATTGACATAGGTATGGCTATATTAAGAGAGTCATAGTTACACCCGCCGATTACCCGCGGTCCCTTAATAACTTGCTTGAAGTTTATATTTTGAAACTAGAAGTTATACGTTCTTGTATTGACTTAATTTTATCGATTGGACGAAATTAAGTTTTTTTTTATCATTTTTATTATTAATCAAATACAATTAGGATTTAAAAAATATTAAAGTTGTGATTACTTAAAAATCTTATTTATATGTTTACCCAAATGTTCGAACGAATCTAGCCGTTATACGTTCTTGTATTGAGTTGAATGAGATTGTAACCTTTGTCAAGAAAAATATACTCTATTCAGTCCAGAAATTTATAAGTGAAGGCGTCTAGCAGCAGTAGCGCAAAAATCACAAGAACTAAAATTACTAAAATGTAACACAGCTTTTAAACGAAATAGTATTTTGTATATGGCTCCCAAAATATATAATAGAATACCAATTGACATGAAAAACATAATGAATCCATTAGAATTTAAATAAATAAAATAAATAAATAAGAACTTTATTTACCAACAAGTATGAAAATTACAGTATAACTTATTTGTAAGACTTAATCACTAACTAATACTACAGCTGGTAAAAACGGAAGATTGCTCAGCATGAATGCTGTTTTTCAGAATCTCCCTGAATCGCTTATCTGGAAAATGCTTCTCACAGCTGGTTACCTGAACTTAAATAAGTATATATTGACATATTTTGTTTACTAGCTTACACTAACTTTATGTTATTCATATTATATCACCAAACTTATTCTATAAATTTACAAATTATTTATCCAATATCCACCTACAAAGCATATACTGGACGTTACAACAATGGAGCCACCCAATTGCTTTCTGTTTTTTGTTTTTTTTACGATTTAAGAAGAAAATGCGAACATTTTTAATACATAAATGCTATTACAATATAGAGTCTTTTCTGACAGATCCCTTATTATAAATTGTTAAATATAGGTAATTTAATGTATTAAATTTTGCTGACATTACTGCGTGAAATTATATTATTTTTATCTCATTTTGTTATTAACTTATTACCTACTGTTATTATTGTACTATTTAAAGTAGATTAATTTATAATGGATTTGTGTATGTTATTAAGTATATGCTGACACAGATTTATTTTTTATGAGTCTTCAACTAATTTAATATTTTTTTTTACTGCAATTTGTTATTCTATTTGTAATTCTATATGACCTTAAGTTTTTGTAAATATGCATGTTAACTGTTTGTATGCTCACTGTAAGCAAGACTCGGCGCACTGTATTTTATGTAACATCTTTATATTGTACCCGTTTCTACAAATAAATATTTGATTGATTGATTGAACATGTAGTTGAAAAACATTTTGCCAGAATACGTTCTTGTATTGAATCGAGCCGTACTCAAGTCAGGAGAAAATTTGTAGCGACCAGTTAAAAAAAAAAAGGGACACCAAACCCACCACCTCCCATGGTCCTACCGATCTCTCGGTCATCAGGACCACGTCGACATCTTTGGGACTCGCACTGAAACCTTCTGGTATTCTCGCCTCTTAGCGTTCATGCTCTGAGTCCCTACAAGTTATCTCGAACTTATTGTGTCCCTATCTGTTGCACTCTCCCCTTTCTGGGGCAGGACTTTGTCGCACTCTCCCCTTTCTGGAGCAGGACGTTACAGTACGGCTCTTTCGTTCTTACCGATCACTTTTCGACCTCCTGTTCTCCTCTGCCTCATTCGTTTCTCGACCACCCTCTCCGGTTACCGTTTCATCTACCTGTGAAGTCGCTTCTCGACCCTCTGCAATCTCCAGAATTCTCCTCATCCGGTGCCACTTACGGCAGAATCTCCTGAAGCATACGAAGTTCGCCTCTGAGGATACCAGTTCCGTGAAACAGACTGGTCCCTCCTCACCTACGTTCAACCCCCCCCTACGCTCACCCCCCCCCCCCCCCAGCATCGTTACCCTGTTCTCTGCGTAAAGCCTACACGACCACAGTACGTGGTCCCTGTACTCATCCGCTTCCTCGCAATCGCAGAGGCCGTCGGGTCGTAACCCGAGGTCCCGCAGACGCCCTCTAAAGTGCCCATGCCCGTAGAGCATTTGGGACACCACGTAATCTGGCTCAAGCCACCTATGCCCCACACGGTCTCTCACGTTCGGGAAGAAGCGATATAGATCCCGGCCCTTGTCCGATTGATCCCATCGCTCCTGCCACGAGTTCAGAGCCGCTTCCCACGCCGCCTTCCTGCGTAGGCGCCCCTCCCTCTCCCCGCACGGATCTTCCACGCGCCGCTCTTCTAGTTTGCCCGCCCTTACCACCTCCAAATCCGCCGGCAGCACTCCAGCCAGTACCGACAAGCCGTCGGTGCTTGTCGTGCGGTAGGCCTTAGTCAGAAGGACTAAGGCTCTCCGCTGCGCGCTCAGAAGCTTCGTGCGCACCACGTGAAGACCCACCCTGTGATACCAAATTGCGGCTGGATATGTCAGTGTTGCTACGAAGGTACCCTGATAGATGAACCTGAGTGAACTATAGCGGACGCCCCACGCAGACGCGGAAACGCGCGACATCTTCCCGAAGCAATTGGCGGCACGTTCGCCGATGTCGCGGGCGTGCTCTGAGAATGACTGGGTCTCGTCTATGAAAACCCCCAAAAGCTTGACGGCCGTGACAGACCTAATCGGGCCCTCTCCCATCCGAATAATAGGCGACCGTTTGAACTTACCCTTGAGGGTGATCGTTTCCGTCTTAGCCCCGGAGAACTGAAGACGGTTACGACCCCCCCAGTCCAGCGCAAGCGCTAGGGTAGTTTGTGCCTTACTCTCGATCTCCACCCTGGAGACCGCCTCGATTAGGACCGTAACGTCGTCCGCATAGGCAATTAACTTTACACCAGGTGGAACGGGTAGTCTGAGTAGGTCGTCAATCACTATGTTCCATAGCGTGGGACCCAGGACCGACCCCTGTGGGCACCCCATAGTGCACACCTTCCACTCCTGCTGACCCCCAGCGAACATACCCACCCTCCTGTCGACAAAGTATGACGAAAGGAGCCTGTAGATGTTTGGCGGACACCCCCCCTGCTTAAACTTAAGCATCACCATCTGCCACCACGCATTATCGAACGCCCAGCAAAATTGCTTGGACGTATTTGCGGTCCGAAGACTTTACAGTCTCCAGGACCGCCCCTAAAGTTGTTACTGTGCTTCTACCCCTGACAAATCCGTGCTGGCCATCTGATATACGGCGGTACAGCCCTGGCGTGCACTCGCATATCACCCTTTCGAGAACCTTGCCCATCAAAGTCAGAAGCTAAACGGGTCTGTAAGCCTTTGGGTCCGTGGGGGCCTTCCCGTTACCCTTCGGGATCACCACAAACCTACCAACTTTCCAGACGCTTGGAAAGACTCCTTCGCGGACACATTTTGCCAAAAGCTCAGTGATTCATCCACCAGATGGCGCGCTCTAGTAAACATTAACTCCGTAATAGATTTAATTTAAAAATAGAGAAAGTGTCTCTTATGTTTTAGAAACAGTGTAAAACTTTGAACATTGACTTAATTAAAATGTGAAAGTGTTGGTGGCTAATTTCTTCCGTGAAAACATGTATAAACAGGACATGAATTTAATTTGGTCTATAATTTAAATCTACACCAATTATGAAGTGGCGGTGTTGGTACAATGTAAATTGACATTAAAGTGAACAGTAATTTAGTGAATCTGCAAATATTTTAGTAGAGGAACAGTGCTTAATTTTAAATTCTAAATTCTAACGATCTTCTATTCAACAATTTCGTCAATCGCATATTCTAGTGGAAAGACTATTGATTTTCGACATCATTATATAATGACTCTGTGGCTTAGTGGCTAGCAGTGTTACTTTTAATAAGCGTTCAATATTTTTGCGCATTATCGGATGGTGCAGGGTTCGAATCTACACAGAACCTTGAGTGAAATATTTTGTTTTTTGCAGTTTTTGGACATTTTTTACATTTATTTACTTCTTCTGTTTTCTCCGACTATGAATTATATAGAGATCTCATGTGATCCCAATGCAGAAGTAGCGCCATATAGCGACGAGTAGCTGAACCACGGTGGTATCGCCATCTAGTGAGGAGTAGCTAAACTACTAAAACATTAAGAACACTAAGCTTATCTGTAGGTACGGGATATATAACATAGAGGAAGCCCTTAACTATACAAATTATAAACATGCCGATCGATAATACATTAAAACTCCAAGATATATGCTGTAAGTGTGAGGCTAGAGTCGCAGCTAGGAGACAATTAAAATGTAGCTGTTGCATGAAGATTTTTTGTCTTAAGTGTACTAATAAAGAAAAACTATTTCCAATTATGAAAAACAAGCATACTTGGAAATGTGAAAGATGTTTAAGAGAAAAGAATTCAAATTCTACTAATATTAAGACTCCACCGACTACTACTACGCAAGTATTAAAAGCAACAACAGGCAAACCACAGTCTATGTCTGCTCTACAATCTAAACTTCAAAACCAAGCTCCAAGTAAACCAAGAATCTCGAATCCGGATGAGTCAGTCTTGGACCAATTAACTGAGACAAGTCCTGAAATAATAGAAACCGGCCCTATAAATACTTGCAGCGGTGATATGGAAAAATCAACACCTGTTTACATACAAAATGATCTTAGCACATCAAAGACTGAGGACAATGAGATAAATAAACATCCTCTGATTCAGAAGCAGAGTTCAATTAATTCAAATAAGGAAACCGACCTAATAGCAACAAGGCAGAGCAAAAATATACTTATAAATGTTCATACCCATAACTCTTTTGATTCACTGTCAACAGATGAAGATGATTCCTCTAGAAGTCCTGATTTGAGCGATAAATTATCAAAAAGTGTCGATTTCACTACCAATGACGCAATAACTTTCCACGGATTAAAAGAAGAGATAAGTAAGTTAACTTGTGACCTAATTAGTTGTCATACAGAGCTCGACGCTACACAAAACGAGTTTGAGAATGCGTTAATGGAAAATAACGACCTGAAAAGAGAAATTGAATCGTTGAAGGGAGAAATAAATGTATTGAAATTACTTTGTAAATCGCATACAAATAAAAGTGCACTTTTGGGAGAGAAAAGGAAGAGACACTCCATATGTAATGATCCCCGCTCCACACGCAGTCCTCTGAGTTCATCACCTTCCCGTATGAAGACTTTTACGGATCCTGAAAAGGCGGCAATCATAATATCACTAGAAAAAAACATTATAGATTTGCAAAGAGAGTTACAGTTGGCAAATAATCAGATTGAAAAATTGAATGAACAGGTCGATACTCTAAACCAAAAGTTATTGAATTTTGACGAATCTAAAGAAGATAATTCCAACTTGGGAGAAAATTATGAAACTTTCCACAACTTTAATTACGATGGATGTAACCAAGATGCAACTAATCCCATTTCACAAGTTTCATACTCATATCTAAATTCTTCTGTAAACGAAAGCTCTACCAAGCACAGATTATACATCCTCAGTACAAATAGAAAAAATAAAATACTATCGGCGGCTGAAAATATCTTTGATGATCACTTTGAATTTTGCCATTTTATAAAACCGAACTGTGGAGTACTTGACCTAATAGAAGACATTGAATCTAAAGTGCAAAATTTTACGAATTCAAATTCATTTATTCATAAACAGTTACACTGTGTTCGAATATCTTAAGACTAGTACAATACTGACAATTTGAAATTAAAAGTAACATTTCATTCCTAATACTTCTTACTCTACTTCTTCATCAATAATAAATAACAATTTCAAACTTCATAAAATGTCAAAATAAATCATTAATAAAATGTTAAACTATACTGTAAAAAACGAAAATAAATAAAATTTTAACTCATACAAATAACAATTTCAAATTCTAAAACATAAATTCAATAAATAAAGTCATGGATAAGATTCAAAAACAATTCTGCAAAATAAATAGTCATCACAATATTAAGTGTCTATACAACATGCAGGTCATCTTGTTAAAACTATCTAGTAACAATAATAATTAATAAGTCATACATTAAAAATCTTCTACAGAATAACAAATCCTTTCAAGTAACAAAGTTTTCAGTTTACTTTTAAATGAACCTAATCTACTAATACTTTTTAATTCTATTGGTAATTTATTAAATAGTGTAATTGCTTGGTACTTTGGGCAGTGTTTAGCAATGTTGAGGTTAGGTACAATATTACAATTTAAATCTTTCCTTCTAGTATTCAAGCGTTTGTGCATTTCTTCCTCTGATTCGTACAGATATCTATGTTTAACTATGTCCACTAGAAGAGTTATTATGTATAGACTAGGTACAGTTAAGATGGCATATTCTTTAAAGTACTCCTTACACGATGTCCACGAGGGAATACGCGCTATAGTCCTAATGGCTCTTTTTTGAACTGTGAACGCCTTTGTCATGTTATACTTATAGCTTCTGCCCCAGAACTTAACACTATATCTTAGTTTTGATTCAATTAATGCACAGTAAACAGATTTAATTTGATTAATATTTAAAACTTCCCTCAGAGATCTTAAAACATAGCAAGACTTACTTACTGATGCCTCAACCGCACGTAATTCAGGTTTCCAATTAAGCAGAGAGTCCAGATATACCCCTAAGAACTTAACCTCTTTAACCATTTCAACCGCCTGTCCATTTAAATAAATATCAAGTGTTTCCTGGTTTTGCGCAGTGGCTTTGAAAATTATCCCCTTTGTTTTTTTTACATTTACAACTAAGTCATTAATAGCAAACCAAGTATCAAAAGCTGCTAATGCATCATTTACAGTGTTATTCAGTTCACCTACAGATTTTTTCGTAAATACTGCGTTTGTATCATCCGCAAATAATATTAAATTTGTACCTGGTATAGTTGTAGTGACGTAATTTATCATATCATTGATGAATATAACAAAAAATATTGGACCTAACACTGACCCTTGTGGAACACCCCTTATTATATTTACTAAATCTGACGTTTCAATTGTCTCACTCCCGTGGCAATCCACATTTTTCATCTCTATAAATTGCTTCCTATTATGTAAATATGATTGCAACAATTTTAAAGCCTTCCCTCTAACACCGTAATGTTCTAGTTTTCCTATCAAGACATCATGATTGACCATATCAAATGCAGACGTCAAATCTAAGAACAACCCTGCTACTTTATGCCTGTCATTCAGTCCCCTCACAACTAGATCTAATATTGCATCTATAGCATCAGAAGTACCCACACCATTCTGATACCCGAATTGTTCTAGATTCAAAACATTATTATTTTTTAAGTGTTGGACTAACTTTGATTTAATTATTTTTTCAAAGACTTTCGATAACGTTGGTAGTAATGAAATGGGTCTGTAGTTTTTAGCTTTAAATTTTGAATCCTTCTTATAAATCGGAAGAATCTTAGCTATTTTCATCTGGTCAGGAAACGTACCACTATCGAGACAATTATTGAAAAACACAGATAAAGGGCCTGCTAGGATGTCAATATTCTCTTTAAACAGTGAAACGGGAACACCATCGTAACCTGCAGAATTCTTGTTTGTCATATTACATACAATTTTGGAAACCACGCTTGGAGTAATATTCCACATTTCCAGACTGATGCTAACGCGCCTAGTGTTTTTCTCAAGAAGCTTTAGAGCTAATTCACTGTTTCCATGGGTTGGTAATCGTCCATAGTCAAATTGCTGAGAAAAAACTTTTGCAACTTCTGAGGCCTTGCTTACAATTCGATTATTTACTTTTAATATTATATTCTCCTGTTTATAGGTCGCTTTATTATCATTCTGTTCATTTACTACTTTCCATATACCTCTTGCTTTGTATCTTTCTTTACTTATTCGCGTTTGTATTGCAGTTCGTTTTGCAGTTTCCAATACTTTCCTATAGATTTTAATATAATCAAACTTGTAATTAAATATGCTTGGATCATTATGGTTTCTGTCCAGATTACACAATACTCTCTTCATAGCACTCGAGACTTTTATACCTTTTGTGATCCAATTAACTCGTCCAATTTTATTTAACCTAACTTTCTTCTTTCTCTTTTTGAAACAATTTTTAAATGTCTTTATAAATTTAGTTATGAATCCATTAATACCCAATTCTTGCCAGCATACATTTTTTAAACATGTTCTAAAATTATATTTATTCCTTTTATTAAAATTTCGTTTTTCCATGAAAATCACTTGCTCTTTCCAATTTCCAGTTTTATTAACTTCTAATTCTAAAGATGCAGAAATAGCCGCATGGCCATCACCAATTCCGTTATGATCTACAGTTGTGTTTAGCACTAAATCCTCATTTATGTTAGTCAATATGTTATCAATACAAGATTGCGACCCATTCCTAATAAGAGTAATTTCATTAATTAAATGCCTAAAATTGTAACCGTCTAATAGATTAAGGAACTCAGTTTTGTTACTATTGTCTTTCTCCATATGCACATTGAAATCCCCAATGATAATTGCCTTCTTATTAAATATCCTTTGAAGCAGTATTTCTAATCTTGTCATGAACACATCAAATTTTCTATCATTCTGGTAACAGCAAAATATATAAGTATTAGTACTAAAGTCTCTCACGCCACAAACCTCAAATGCCTCTAGATATGCAAATTTTTTGCAGAACTTAAGATCTTCACATTTTCTGTTTTTATGTGCTAAGATCAATGTACCACCTCTCTGTTTTTTCTTTCGTGCATACAATGTAACTAACTCATAATTTGTAAATTTCAAATATTGTGCTGAGACATGATTAAGAAAATGCTCACCTATACAGATATAGTGCTGTTCCGGTTTCAAGCAATCCAGGTAGAGTTCCAGTTGATCCCTTTTTACCGAAATACCGCAAATATTCTGATGAAATATATTTAATGTTGGTTTAATATGATTATTAATGTCATATGAAATATCATTTGAAAGAGACTTATTATTATTAGCCATATCATCTATAACTGGTTTTGGAATATTCTGTACGCTGCCACTAAATTCAAAAAAAGAAATTGTGCGTAGACCACTTTTCGGGACATTATTCACGAAAAAGCTGAATATTATTAAAAGGTTGAGAATTTACCATTATGTCAGTGTTTTTTGTCAATGTTGAAATATTTTTATTAGAACTTTCATTAACACACACAATATGAACCACAGCTCTCCATATGGACCTACATGTATCTAGTTTGTGAATAAAGCAGTTGTCTTGGTGCAGAAATACTTCAAACTTGGTTACATTAATATTTTGTTTACATATTATATCCTTAAATAAACAATCAGTATCACTAAAATTATCACTTAATAAGACATTGGTCCTATCAAGTTCTTTCAAGATTCCATCCGCAGATAGAAAAAGATCATCTTGTAGACAAATTTTGTTTGTCAATATAATAATAAAATCACTTTTTGTGAATTCACCACAGTCCACTATACAGTCACCTAATAGACTTTTTATAGATGAATATGGTTTCAATACTGAGGTAACAAGAAAACGATCCCCTAATAGCTTTTGGAGAATATTTCTTACATTCCTGCCGTGTTCGTCTGCATAAATCATGACTCTATGTCTTTTATTACTACGTGTTAGTCCTTTTTGATGTATTGCCGATTTAGTTGATTTATTGTAATGTGGTTTGGGTGAAGAAGAGACTAAACGACCATTTGAGTTAAGACTACACATTTTATCCTCCACCGATGCCACTAGAGAGGTTTCGTCTGAGATAATTCGTCTATTTCTTGGTGAAAAGAAGACGTTTTTAGTAGGAGTTCCAATACCAACAGCTTTGTATCTTTTGATTGTTTGCTCATATTTAGATATTTGCCTTTTGAACTCATTGTTTTCCATAATAACTTCTTCCATAGCGTTTTCAGTAGAAAGCAAGTCCAACTTCAATCTTTCTATGGCTTGTTTTAACTCAAAGACTTCATCCGGGTCACCTCTGAGATCTGGTAAGCTTTGTCGCGTTAGATTTATATTGATATCATCAAAAGAACAGCTCTGAAATTGTCTAATTTTTTTCCGATGTGTCACAAACTCAATAGGTGATACCGATGATGCACTCATAGGATTGAGTTGCAAAACAGTCGGAGATTTTAGTGCATCACTAGATTCAATACTATTTACTTCTCCTACTGTTTTTTGGTTTACCATAGTTATAGATTTTTCTTCAGAATCTGCGGAAAGTAACTCAAATGAATTACTTATCGGGACATTTATGATTATATCGTCAGTTGGTGAGTGATTGTCATTAGTATCATTATCATTATGTTCCATGGACTCTTTAGAAATGTGAGACCCATTATTAATTTTTACGACATCTACCTTTTGTGGGCTCTGTTTTGTAACGTTCTGTAGTTCAGTTTGTTTACTTCCTATTGTAGTTTGTTCTTGTTCACCAGATTTTTCTGTTGTATTCGTGGTAATATTTATTTCATTTGTATGAGAACCTGTCGTGGCTGTGATGGCAATACCGTTTGTAACAGAGTTCATGGTACCTGTGTCAGTAGTGTGTTTGGTACCTGTAGTGACGGTGTTATTGGTACCTGACGCAGCAGCGTTGGCCGTGTAGTTCGGCGAAATTATTGGTCGATTATGAATTGTATGTATTCCCGGTGTTGATGTTCTTATAATCTGTTGACGCTGTGGGTATGTCCTTTGAGCATCGGGTACAACTTTTATGGAAGCACATTTTTTACATTTCCATTTGTTTTTATTTTTCATCAAATTGAAGAATGTGTCCGTGATGGCCAAACAACTTAGATCGTAGTGTTTTTTACAGATACAACACCGTAAAAAATATTTTTTCGGTAATTCCTTTTTGCAAATTTCACATGTATTTTGCGTAGAAGCCATTTTTAGTACTGATTTTATTATTATAATTCAAATCTCTTATGTGTTTATCATACACTCTTGTGTTGTAATTTATTACGATAAAAATAATGAAAAAAAGAAAAAAAACAAAACATATCCATCGACTTTGGTCAGTATCGATCTAGGGTTCTTTGTATCGCGCGCTCACTTTAAGGCCGCTACACCAAACGTCCTCACAGCTTAGTGGCGAAATCAATCAGCCTCTTGTGGTTAGTGCAGCGAGTGACGATGACGTAGGATGAGATGACTGTTACTTGTAAACAACAATTTATAGGTTAGTTCTTTGCAATTTTAATATTTTGCAGTTTTTACTTTCTTGGTATCACTGTTTAGTAAAAGTATGAGTTTATATCACTGACTATTTCACTATTTTAAATTCCACAGTATTTATGTACAAGTTTTTAGGATAAATCACCACTTTTAGATATGAGTTAATATCTCACTAATTATCCTTGCAAAAGTGTCACAAACGTTATCACTTCGTATTTGCACTACTATAATAAGAATTTGCTGCTTTCTATATACAATTAACAACTTAAGAATTATTTTACTGAATATTCTAACGGACAATGTTTACAATTGTATGCCACCTAGCGGATGAATACATATTTATATTCATCCGCTAGGATAAATGATTTTTGCATCATTATGGTTGGAGAGGAAGATTTTAAGAGGACTGCAGACTACGAGCTTATAATAAATGGTATAAGAAATAAACTATGCAAAATTAACCATACTAATATAATCTTCTGTTTGCCATTATATAAACATGGTCATTATGATAATAATATATTTAATTCTAGAACTGAAATATTTAACACCAAATTGTTCTGGGACAATTCTATACTTAAATATTGCTATATTTTTGACACAAACGAAAATTTGACTTATGATGATACTATGTTTTATAAATATTCAGGACATATAAATAATAATGGTATTCAATTTATTTTAAATTCTATTTATGAAATTATTGTGTTTTTTCGGAACTAATTTGTCTGATACTACAACGATTAAGTATTTAAATGAAAATGACATATTTTGTAAGGTAAATAGCTGTAATCGAATCAAAAAAATTAAGGAGAAATTAGTAACTCTTAATATATTACATCAGAATGTTTCATCAGAATGTTTGTTAGAATTTCAACAAAACTTGATCAATTAGAATTGTATTTAGAAAGTCTAGATCCAACACCAGATTATGTGTGCTTAACTGAACACTTTTTAAATAAATATTCAATAGAGTTTCTTAGTCTGACAAATTATAAACTTGTAACATACTATGCTAGGAGCAAAATGACTAGAGGTGGATCTCTAATTTTAGCGAAGAAAACGCGGCAGTGTGAAGAAATTACAAACTGCAAAAAGCTTTCATGTGTAGAAAGTTTCGAGTTTTGTGGGATAAAGGACGTAGAAGCGAATTTATACATATTTTGTTGTTATCAAAATGGTAAGGATTATGATAGCTTTATCCATAGACTAGATTGCGCTTTACATAATTATTTTGGTAAAAGAGTAATGATTTTAGGAGATTACAATATTAATGTTATAGAAGAATCTAAAAATAAGGATGACTTAGTAAACTTGCTGACATGTTATAATTTTAGATACCTAATTAATGATATTACTTTTGTGAGGCATGAGCGTCAGTCGTGCATTGATAATATCTTGACAAATATTTCCAGCGAATCTGTACTCAAATCTTTAGTGGACCATAATGGCCTTGCCACTATGGTCCACTGCGCCACGCGGCAATTTCATCGACTATAATATTGAGCTGCGGCCAATTAGAGAAATGGAAAGAAAGGGAGGCTTACATAGAACGTAGAGTTTTCAATAAAAAAGGCAAGGAAAGGTTTAGACAATTTCTAATGGATACAAACTGGTTTACTTATGGGATAAATGGTTTCTTGAAAAGTTTTACTGAGCAATTTAAACATACTTTTAAAAAACAAAAAAAGAAAGTTAAACAAAATAGAATCGGGAAATTAAAATGGTTAACAAATGGTATTAAAACTTCCAGCTTAATGAAGCGAGTTTTGTGTACTATTGACAGCTCCAATAATGACCTTAGTTTGTTAACTTACAAATCAAATTATATAAAAATTTATAGACGGGTACTTCAAAAGGCACGATCTATTTCAGTCCAAGGTGAAATAAAAAAAGAAAAGTATAAGTCGAGAGGCATCTGGAAAATAGTAAATAATATTAGCTCTACCAGATCTAACACAAAAAAAAAGTTTATTGCTCTTAAATTTAATAACAAATTGATAACGAATCCGAGTGAGATTGTTAATATTTTCTGTGATGAATTTAATAAGAAGCAAATGCCAGTAAACGGGAATCATGAATTACCTTTAAAATTTCTCAAAGAAAGCACGGCTAGAGTCACTGAAAAAATTCATTTTCAGAAAGTTACAGCTCGGGAAATTTCAAAGATTATTGGTTTATGTGAGAATAAAACTTCTTCAGGATATGATGGTATTCCGATTTCTGTAGTGAAAGATAACATTGACATTTTAGCAGCGCCTTTAGCACATTTATTTAATACTTGCATTGACGAAGGTCAGTTCCCGGATCAGTTGAAAATTGCTAAAGTCCTTCCAGTGTACAAAAAAGATTCAGAACTTGAGCCTCAGAATTACAGACCTATATCTCTGTTACCCACTCTTTCAAAGATTTTTGAAAAGATAATCAAAAACAGGCTTCTTGCTCATTTGAACAATAATAAGGTTCTGCATCCTAGGCAATTTGGATACCGATGCGGCATAGGTACATCTGACGCTTTGGACATGTTGCTTGAAGACATAATAACTAAGATTAATGATAAATTGAAAATTGCGGGCTTGTTTCTTGATTTAAGCTCTGCTTTCGATATGGTGGATTATTCGCTTCTGATAAAGAAATTAGAGCATTACGGTGTAAGAGGTAATCCTCTTGAATTGATTAAGTCATATATGTGTAACAGAAAACAGTATGTAGAATTGAAACAAGTAGGACCTGACGGTACAGAAAACATTGGTAGATCTAAATTTGTGAATTTATGTAGAGGCGTTCCTCAAGGATCGATCTTGGGACCTATTTTCTTTATTGTTTTCCTGAATGACTTGATAAATTATATGAGTATTGCGGTACCAGAAGTTAAACTTATTATTTTTGCGGATGACACAAATGCTGTTATCTCCAAGACCACTATAGACGAACTAGAAATAACAACAAATGATACATTGACTGCCTTTCAGGTATGGTTTGAAGCTAATAACCTTCTTATCAACATTAGAAAAACTAAGGCAATTCTCTTTAAAACAACTGTTAGAAATAAAGCAACGATGCGTTTGCGGTTGTGTGATCAAAAAATTTAGTTAGTTGATAATATGCGTTTCTTAGGCGTACAAATTGACGCTCTACTCAATTGGCAAATTGAATTAAATTCTATAGAAAGCGCAATCAGTTCAGCTTGCTATGCCCTCAGAATCTTGCGTGACGTATTAGATATCGGCCAACTAAAAAGCGTGTACTATGCTCTAGTAGAATCTAAATTAAGATATAGTATTAAGAACTGGGGTAACAGTTATAGTTATAATATTGTCAAAGCCTTTACGATTCAAAAAAGGGCAATACGCACAATTGCACGAATTCCTCCTTGGGAAACATGCCAAGAATATTTAAAAAAATATCAGATTTTAACTGCTCCTAGCATCTATGTTATGGTGTTGCTATTAGATATAGTTAAGCATAGACATAAATACGAAACTGAACTAGAGATGCAAGCACGACTGTGCACCAGGAGACTCGATCTTAAGGATATGATACAGCCAAGCTTAGAAATAGTTAAGCATAGCCCTAAATATCAGGCTGTTGCTATTTTTAATAAATTACCGGCTGAATTGAAATGTATCGATAGTGTAATATTATTTAAGAAGAAACTAAAGTTATTCCTTTTAGAGAAAATATTATACAATATTAATGACTTGTGATTTTAAAAAAAAATGTATATACTTGACATACCGATTTTATATTTCTTTGACATTTTTTTTTTAATATTTTTAGTTATTGTTAGGAGTTTCCTGTTTCATAATTTTGTTAATTTATTTTGTATCTCTTTTTAACTTTTTGAGTCTGTTAATTCCTTGACATTGTTGGAACTTATGTTGATATTGAATACTTTGTAATTGTAAACCATGTTTTAATAGTATTTTAAGATTCGCACACAGTTGTAACTGTTTTTGAATAAACGATGATGATGATGATTTCATACGCCGATACCTTCCAAGCCATCTTTAAAATCCTAGCGGTTATGCCATCTAGGCCTGGGGACTTATTTGGCAGCTCCCTGATGATGCGCAAGATCCTCTCTCGGTTCAGTGGTTCAGAGTCATGGCCAGACGGTATGCACGCCGCCGCTCCCCGAATTTGGATGTGGTACGCAGAGTCCGCTTCTGGATTATCATCCGGGAACATAATCCCCAGCACGCCGCGCATTGCTGCGCTGGTATCACCAGCAAAACCCTCGACAAGCCTGAGACCGTTGACCACCCCCGCCGGCGGGCGCACCCTGCCGCTAGCAGCACGGTACGCCAACCCCCAAGGGTCATCGTTCCCACTATTTGCGGTCTGCCGGAAGTGGTCGGTTTCAGCCTTACGCATGCCCCCCCTATACTGAGAGCCGGCAAGGTGGAAGCGCTCCTTGGCCGCCTGTTCTGCGGCACCCCCCGCGCGCCTAGTCGCTTGCCATTCCCGGCGGAATCGAGCGTGTCTCCTCCGCAACCTATCTAACTGAGGTCCCCACCACTCATACCCCTTTACCCCCCCTTGTTCCTTAGTCCCTAAGCACTCTGCCGAAGCTTGCCCTAGCTCCTTGCTAAACTGCGTACATGCCTGTTCGGCAGGTGCCCCCAAGTCAACCCTACCTACTCGCCTGGAGAAGACGGATTGGAAGCGGTCCCAGTCTACGCCCCGGTCCCGATACCTTGTTGGCTCTCCGCATAGCCTGGTTGCTGGACACCGTGGGGTATGGCCTGCAGGGATTTCCATTGTTATCAGCCGGTGATCGCTGCAGCTGAGGCCATCATGGACCCTCCAGCTGTTCAGTTTGGCGCCTCGGGTCGTTAGCGTCAAATCAATGTAGGACTCCCCGTTTGGTCCACTAAAAGTCGCTGGCTGGGACACATCGTTATTGCTTACCAGATCACCGGCTGAGATGAAGTCCTCGAGTAGTTGGCGCCTTCTTGCGGCCTCCTCGCCCCTCCCAGCATAATGCCTGGCGTGAGACCCCCAAAGTGGGGAGTGCGTGTTCGAGTCGACGCCAACCACGATCTCCTTGCCACGCAGTGCTGCCAATACCACTTCCAGGTGGGCGATATGGCCGTCAATCGCATCGGAGTATTGGAAGTACGCGCTGATCAAGTACTCACTTCTGCCCCTCCCAACTACGTGTGCCACGGCGCAATGCGGCGTGCAGAGATGATGCAAGATGGTCGCGGCCAGGCTCTGGTCGAACAGCACAATCGCGGCCTTGGCGCCTGGCCCCGTCCCAAGGAAGTGGATCTTGTCATCTCCGGCTGCCGCGTAATGCTCCTGCACCATGAACACATCCGTGTGCGTTTCCGATGCGATTCTGACTAGCTCCCGCGTGGCCATCATGGATCCCTGCAGGTTGATCTGTCCCATTTTGAGCCGCGCTGTCTTCGGGATAGTCGACCTATCCATAATTTATGCGAGAGAGCGCCCTGTCAATCGCGTATTTACGGGCGGGACAGCTTGGGTGGCCGTCTTGTGCGTCTCTGCCCCCTCCTTTTTGAACTGTGTGCACGTGGCACACACGATCTTTGTGCCAGTGCAACCCTCCTTAGAGTAGCCTGTTACTCCAAATTTGCCACATATGGGGCTGGCCGCCTTACAATTCTTCACACTGTGACCGTACAATTGGCAGCGGCTGCAGCAGACGACATCCACGTAATCCCTTACGAGATATCTCTCCCACCCGTAATATACTCGCTCCTTGTTGACGAGGACATCCCTCATCGCCGGACTGCACCTCAGCACGACTGTTGTAGCCGTGCCACCCTTTCTCCACTTTTTGAAGGCCACTTCGATGCCATTTCTGGCATCGGCCTTCTGTGGCCCCTCAAAATTCTGCTCGATTAATCCAGCCCGGAACTCCTCGTCCTTTAGTTCGCCTTCAACATTGATTACGCTGACCAAAGGCGCTCTCTCCTTTGGCTCTGCCACTCTGAGGTTCGCGGGCAGTGCGCTTCTTAGTCTAGACACGCCCTCGTCCGAGGTCGCTTGCAGTAGCACTCCCGCATTCCCCACCTTTCTCAGCCTCGAGACCTGTACACCCAAGGTCTGGGGGTTTATTGCCGCCTTTAGTGCCGCCTTAGTGTCGTCCGCAGTTTTTATCGCGGAATCCCCCTCCACGGGGTAGATTGCCAGCGTTCTCCCCGGTGGCTGTGGCTTCGGCCTGGTTGACTTCCCGGTCATCCTCAAGATAGACGCAAAGGTCTGCACTGGAGCGGGCGGGGCGGTTGGGGCCTGTGTGCTATTGATCGCCATCGCTGCCCTCACCTCCAGGGCACGCGCCTCCGATTTAAGTGCCCTAATTTTGACATCCGCCAGTTTGGTAGTTAGCGATGCGACTAGCGCGCTCAGTCGCTCGGTGTAGCTCCCAACCGCCGCAATGTCCGCCTTATTCAGACGACTGGATTCACTTGAAATAAATTTAAGAATTCCGCTGCACAATTCGTGGCATGTTGCCACAGCGACGCTCCTAGTGCTGCTACCCGCGGACTCGCCCGACTCTTCCTCCGCAGGAGCGGATGTCTCCCCTACCATAGCTGGCGGTGGACCGCCCCCGGTCAGACCCGCAATCGGTGGGGCCTTTGACCCCGCGCGCTTCCCCTTATTCCTGCCCGACTATTTGGGTGCGTCCTCAGGCGACGGTAGACTGCGTTTCGACGCTAGGACGTCCATCTCGGAGTATCAGTTTGCCCTTCCCTCATACTGAAAATTGAGCCCGATGTTGTGGCCCCCGCTGGAGTCCCTGGCTGAGACCCCGGTGGCGTCCTGCTTATTGAGTTTCTTGGAATAATCTTTCTCAAGTCCTCAGCCATCTGGCTGTCGGCACGGCTCATGCCGCCAACGCCGCCACTAAAGTCATCGGACTCGGATTCCGTCGTCCCGGGCATGTTAGCACCCCCTTACGTGGGGCAGCACTTCCCCTTAGAAGTGCAACGCCTGCAAATGTTGTGCAGGCAACACAATTACACTTGGAAAATTGCACAAGTGTACCAAAGTGCCTGGCAAAAGTGTGTGGGCAACGCGGGTACAGAGTGCCTGACAAAAAGTAACGAACAACACACTACACCAGATTTTTTTCTATGTCCCGCACAATATGTTCTTGTATTGACGGGGACACAACACCAAAATTATAGACAAGACACAGAATACGTTCTTGTATTAAGTGCCTGACAAAAGGCAACGAGCAGCACTACACCAGAATACGTTCTTGTATAGGCAAGACGTCAAATAAAAAGCCACCCACAACCAAACAAGGTTGAGGGCGGCAATAAAATTTAACGACTCACCAGTTAGTCCAGTTCAACGCGGTAACACGGCAGCGGGGTAGCGGGGCTCATGCATTCGCAGAGCGCCTCGCGCGCTCGCCTGCGCGCCACACCCTTTTTCTGTCTACCCGCACACGCGGCAATGTGCCAGCGCGTGCTGGGGTACTGCGCTGCACCAAGCTGCAGTCGATGCACCTCACGGCGTCCACTATGCTAATTAAAACTAATTAAAATATAAAAACAAAACACCAATGGTCACTATCCAATCCAACACAAAGGAACTTAACCTAAAAACCGTCCACGCGGTATAAAAGGCGTCCTTTTCGCACGAAAGATCACAAAAGAAAGTGTCACGGTCACAACCATATTAGCGGCCTGCTGCTCGGCATGCAATCTAGCAGGACAGTTGGCTGAGGCCGTGGTGGGGGTGTTTGCGCCCTTGCGCTTAAAGCGCTTGCACGTGGCGCAACATTGAGTGGCCGACTGGCACTCTGAGGACTTGTGACCGCTGTCACCGCACTTGCCGCAGATGGTCTCCTTGGAGCCGCAGTACTTCTCGGGGTGACCATACTGCTGGCACTTGTTACAGCAAGTTGCCCGCACATGGTCACAAACCTCTGCCTCATCCCATCCAACGTATACGCGGCCCATCTCGACAAGCGCGTCCCTGACGCCCTTGGTGACCTCAAGTACCACAAGATACTTTCGGCCAATCGCCTTCTTCACCGCGAATTTACATTCAGCGGTGAAGCGGGACAGCGGCCACGCGACCTGGTCCTCAAAGTTGACCCGGTGCAGCTCCTCCACTATCTGCTCCCCGGTCAAATCGGCCCTTATGTACGCCCGCGCAACCCGAGGCAACCTCGACCTAGGCTCCGCAACACGCAGGCTTGGCAGCATTGCTTCGCGCAACCTGGTAGCAGCCTCGGCGGTGGCGGTGCGTACCACCACCCCCGAGTTGCCCACGCGCCTCACGCTTTGCACCTTGATACCTGCCGTGGCAGGGTTCACTGCCTGTTTCAGGGCCTTTTTGGTTTCGTCGCTGGTCTTAAACTCGCTTTCCTTTGCAGGATAGATAAGGACTGCGGGACCTTGCTGCGGGACAGGTATGGCCTGCTGACCCTTGGGCATCTTCAATGCCGAAGCATATGAGGGGCCCGCGGGCAGCGAGACCGGGGGGGCAACCTGGGGTGCGGCCGCACTGGCCATCGACTTAGTCAGCGCAAGGAGTTCGGCATCGGCACACTTCAATCGCTCGATACACACTTGGTGCTCTAGCTCGGCAATGCGGAGCGTGAGCAGGCCTACGCAGCCCGAAATGTCCTGTGTGTACGACGCGATTGATAGCTGGTCCGTCTTCGTCAACTTGTTGCTCTGGGCAGCCACAGCGGAAACCCCCTTGATAGACTCATGAACTAGGGCCAAAATTTCCACCTTCGACAACGGAAGCTGGGCGCCAGCGACTCCGGACGCGGAACCATCCGACCGGATGGAGGCGTCATAGAGGTCGTCTAAGCGCCTCCGAAGCGCTTCCGAAACCTCTTCGGGACTGGGGAGGGGCCGCTTTGTTCCTGGTACCATCTCTGGGGTGACTGGCGCTGACCCTGGCGTTCCGAACAAGTTTGGCGTCCCTTCTTGCGACTGCCCTGTGTCACCCAGCGGGTCCGGACCCTCCATCCTAACCAACGTTAGGAGTGGGGGGGGGGGGGACAACGACCGCACCTGAGATACCCTACAACTGTCCTGCTTGTTTACGCTTACGCTTGCACCTACGCTATCGCACCCTAAGCACAGACTCAACACACAAAAGGACAACACACACACTTAAGATTAGAACAAACACGCTTACGCAGCGAGTGGTGAAAAGCCCCGTACAATTTCGATACCTAGATGGACAAACCCGAGGGCAGTCCAATAGCTCGATATGAAGAGAGCGAGCCCGGTCACTCCTGCACTCCCGCCCGAACAAATAACATATAACACTTACTTAATACTAGGAACAGATACTTAGATACTAGGGACAATCACACGCAACAGCCACAATGCAAATTAAAAAATTTAAATGGCAACACTGCCTGCCGCACGAGTCAGACCACGCCCCCACGAGTGAGGTTATGTTCCGACCGCGTGCCGCGACCACGTGCAAGGCAAACTAACCTAGACGAATCTAGGTTAGGTAGCCTTAAAATAGCCCAAACTGACGGTTTTACGGCAAAACTTAGACTAAACGGACTGCTTCGACCGACGAGCCGATCCGCCATCCACCGGACCACCCTAGTCATCCCACCCAGGGATAGTTTTGTGATTGGTTGGAATTCAAATTGCTCGGTGTTGTGCCGCCATTGGTCGAGTCGTTCGTCCAAGCCAGTTCTGGAATATTCAAAACAGTATTTTAATGTTTGACATTATTATTATATAAAAAATATAATTAAATGTTGTAACTTGAATATCAAATATCAGCTTGAACCACACTAAATTAAGCAACGGTTAAAAGTTGTCTAACAGTTCGGCCATATGTAACATTAACACCTCCTCGTGTTTCTAGGACTACAAATATTAGCAATATAAATTATTAAATTATTTAGTGGAGATGATAGAATGAAAGAGCAGAAGAAAGCAAAATACACAGAATGCAAGAAGAGAGCTAAACGAGCAGTGGCCATTGCTAGAGTTGATGCACAGGACAAAGTGTATAAGTCATTAGACAAACCTGAAGGCCAGAAACAGCTTTACCGCATGGCAAAAATGAGAGAGAAGTATGCAAGGGACTTATCGCATGTAAAATGTATAAAAGATGAAACTGGACGGGTTTTGACGAATGACGAAGAAATAAAAGAACGTTGGAAGATGTACTTTGAAAGGTTGATGAATGAAGAGAATGATTGGAGCGGTAATGTGAGGGACATACCGATAAATATCGGAATGGTGGGAGAAATTAGTGTGGATGAAGTAAAAATGGCTATGCGCAGTATGAAAAATGGTAAATCGTTAGGGCCAGATGGAATGCCAGTTGAAATGTGGAAGTTATTGAGTGCGGATGGGTGGGTGTGTTACGCTCCTAGACGGGTGATCTCTGGCAATCCTTTAAAAATCTCCAAGTCGATGCTATTGATCCATCATAAGCGCTTGAAAATGTACAGCCGAAGACCAAAATCTCCAAAGTACCTCCTATATATTAATAACTATTCAACCGGAATGGACCCACGCTGTCATCAAAGACATGATCAGTAAATATACGAAAGCGTTTCACATGAAATACCAAGGTAATAATAATCTAGTTATTTACTGCGACAATGTAGAAGCCAACAAAACTCTCAAAGAAGGCCTGCGTGCCGAAAACACCTCATTCCATACGTACAGTACAAAAGATGAAAAACCCTACAAAGTAGAATTACCTCCATTAATTGAAAAAGGCCTAAAATCTGAACTCATTTCTCTTGGGTTCGCAGAACCAATCATCACCAAACTCCAGACTGGAACAGGTAAAAAGAATCTGAGTCAAACTATTGCCCTTAGTATCTAGTATAATTACCTGCCGGTGCGGATATAGCGAAGTTTCGCGCGACAAAATATTTATGTTACTGCGTGATACAGATACAAAAATTCTAACCTAAATCCAGTGATGGAATTCAATCGTTATCGTTGCCAACGTTTTGGGTACGCATCGCGTAAATGTAACATGGAACCTCACTGCGTCAAATGCACAGGACAACATTCAACCACGGACTGCCCTAAACAGGATCGCACGAGTGCTGCGAAATGCTACATACATACATATAATCACGCCTTTATCCCTAATGGGGTAGGCAGAGCGCAAACGACATAAACAGACGTCATTCCGCCACGTCTGACAAAGTTTTGAGGGTTATTTAAGATAGAATTCTAGGTATATTGCTGTAGGAACAGGTTGTCAGCCCATCGCCTAAATTACAATATACTGAAACCCTCTGATCCCTTAGCTGGATTTTACAGCATGCCCGGGAGGAAATGCAGCTGGCACATTCTATGTTTTTCTCTCGCTCCCAGACCAGCATGGAAATGCTACACCTGCAACGGAGATCACCCAGCTAACTTTCGCCAATGCAAAGAGCGTATTAATTATTTAGAAAAGATCATACATACATAACATACATAAAATCACGCCTTTAGCCCTTACGGTAGGCAGAGCGTAAAACGCCTCGTAACAGGTACTTTCGCAACGTCTGACAAAAATTGAGGGCAAATTTTAGATTGTAATGATTTGTATTGCTGTAGTGACAGGTTGTCAGCCCATCGCCTAAATTACAATACACTGTAACCCTCGAATCCCTTTTGCTGACTTCTACAGCATGCCCGGGAGGAAGGGCAGCTGGAACATTCCATGTTTTTCTATCTCTCCCAGTCCAGCATGGATCATGTTTAGAGTTAAAAACAAACAATCCTCGGGACATACGCAGAATACACGCAAGAAGCTGAACCTTAACGATGAGTTCACCGGCCTCTCCTCTCCCAGCGTCAGGGACAATGACAGACAGCGGTCAAAGAAGACGGACAATAATTAACAAGACAAGCTACGTTGGATGTTGAGATGTAGTTGAGCTCGTTCGGCACGTAAGATTATTTGAATCTTACGTGCCGAACGAGCTCGCCTAAAACCAAACTAATTTGCAGGCGATATATTGTTTTTCTCAACATAAAATTCTAAACATTGTCAGACAGCGGTCCTATTGCCGTCATTCCACTTGCAATTCCAACCAGACTACGGTAACGCATCCTGATCCCGTCACGTCTGAGATTATAAATATTTTATCTGCAATACATACATACATACATAAATCACGCGTTTATCCCTTACGGGGTAGGCAGAGCGTTTAACGCCTCGTAAAAAGCGCTTTCGCCACGTCTGACAAAATTAAGGGCAATTTTAGATTGTAATATGTATTGCTATAGTGACAGGTTGTCAGCCCATCGCCTAAATTACAATACACTGTAACCCTCCAGTCCCTTTTGCTGACTTAACAGCATGCCCGGGAGGAAGGGCAGCTGGAACATTCTATGTTTTTCTATCTCTCCCAGTCCAGCATGGAAGTATCTGCAATCAAGGTTTTAAAAGCAAAGTTTTAATCCTGTGCGTGAATGGTTGATATTGTCTTCCATGCTGGCCTGGGAGCGAGAGAAAAACATAGAATGTGCCAGATGTATTTCCTCCCGGGCATGCTGTAAAAATCAGCTAACGAATCTGAGGGTTTCTGTATATTTCAATTTAGGCGATAGGCTGACAACCTGTCACTAAAGCAATATAGATATAAATCTATCTTAAATAAGCCTCAAAACTTTGTCAGACGTGGCGGAACGACCTTTGTTTAGATCGTACAAGCTCTGTCTACCCCATTAGGGATAAAGGCGTGATTATATGTATGTATGATATTGTCATATTTAGGTAATCATGTTGACTAATAGTGATATTTGTTATATCATGGAATGCGGACGGCATACAGTACTCTATGTGTGAAAGTGAAACGAGACTGACTGAAAATATTAGTTAAGTTAAAGTAAAGGATAAGCATGCCAGTGGTAGGGGCCAGGTGGTTGTTATTCTAGTTAAAAACACCTTTATACATTCAACAATTATCATCCCATTATTATTCTTCCATGCTGGTCTGGGAGCGAGAGAAAAACATAAAATGTGCCAGCTGCATTTCCTCCCGGGCATGCTGTAAGAAACAGCTAAGGGATCCGAAGGTTTCAGTATATTGTAATTTAGGCGATGAGCTGACAACTTGTCACTATTGCAATATACCTACAATTCTGTCTTAAATAATCCAGACGTGGCGGGACGTCCTTTGATTAGGTCGTTTATGCTCTGCCTACCCCATTAGGGATAAAGGCGTGATTATATGTATGTATGTATGTAATTATCATCCCATCCACTCAACATCTTGAGGTAGTTGGAGTCAAAGTTCAATTTAAAAACAGTATTCTTGTCATGCTTTCTATATTTCCGTTAATATTGTAAATAGAGCAAGTTCTAAGTCTTATCAAGCACTCTATTTTGTATGTATATTGGTCAAAGACCACCCTGAATATTACACATCGAACAACGAGGTCTACCAAAGGTCTACAAGATACCAGGATCAACTGTATCAGCCGCGACCACGACAGGAGTTGTTTAAGAGTAATGCTTATTATATGGCGATACTTGTTTATAACTCCATTCCGAAGCATGTAAAAAGTATTCCTCTCCCATTGTTAAGACAAAAATCACTGAATGGCTCTTAGAAAATTTTTATTACTCTCTCAATTAATACTTCAATAACAGAAATAAATAATAGTGTATGCCAATGTCAAATGTAATATAATGTGTAATGTAATGTAAAATTTGCATGCCTTGACGTTAGGACATATGATACAAACATACCCATGTACCAACAATTATTTTACTATGTTCTTGCAAATAAATTATTATTTCATTATTTCATTTCATGTGTCTATGATGGTGTTTCAGGTTTGTGTGGCACTGAAAACATACATACATACATATAATCACGCCTTTGTCCCTAATGGGGTAGGCAGAGCGTAAACGACCTAAACAAAGGCCGTTCCGCCACGTCTGACAAAGTCTTGAGGGCCATTCAAGAAAGATTTGTACGTATATTGCTGTAGTGACAGGTTGTCAGCCCATCGCCTAAATTACAACATACTGCAACCCTCGGATCCCTAACACACCCTGGCACTGAAAACAGAACAACGAAATATTAACAATAACAAAAAAAGCCAAGTCTCATTTTGAGGGGAATATCAGACAGGATTGCATACTTAATATTATCTATAACGGGTGTGAGGGACCGCGTACCAGAATCTTATAGGGGTTGCTCAGTCAACGAAACTGAACAACTTTCACCAAGAAATCCTTTTAAGAAATGAAAAAAAAATAAACCAGTTTGACCTTACTCATACAAATTGCGCGATCGAAGTGGTCATATTGTATGAAAAAGTGAAAAAAAATCCTGTAAGAATTTCCTGGTGAACAATCTCTTTTGTTGACTGAGCAACTCCTATTAGTTTCAGGTGTCTCTTACACCCGGTAGATATGGCTCATCGTCATCAGCCAATCACCTAATTTGGAATACGACACAACCTTCGGCTGTATACCCGTGAAGCAAAACAACTACTTATATTTGGACATCGGATTATAAAATTGTATTTTTTCAGCGTTAATGCATATCTATCTATCTATCTACACTAATATTATAAAGAGGAAAGATTTGTACCTATTTTTGTATGTTTGTAATGAATAGGCTCAAAAAGTACTGGGCCGATTTAAAAAAATCTTTCACCTAAAGAATGCTACATTCTTCCAATTTGACATAGGCTACATTTCATTTTGAAAAAAATTAGGGATCCTTGGTAAAATTTGAACAATGTAACCGAAGGTGTAGAAAAATGAGTCTTAAAATGTCTTTCGTTGAATGCGCTGCCGAAACTATTAGCGATAGAACAAAATAATGTATAACAATATTGGAGAACATCATAATGTCTACAAAAAACTCCGCGGTAGCATATGTCCAACTATTGTAGTTATGTCACTACAACAACTTTTTTCATTTTCTTACCCGTGCGAAGCCGGGACGGGCTGCTAGTGTATAATAAATGCATAATATAGTACAGAAACACTGATAATTTCCGTGCGAAGCCGGGGCGGGTCGCTAGTCTATATATATAAAAATGAATCCCTATTTCCCTTGGTCACGGCATCACGCCTGAACGGCTGGACCGATTTCGCTAATTATTTTTTTGTTCTGTTCGTTATTATCAGGAAAAGGTTCATATGAAAGAAAAAAATAAGGAAATTGCGCGGATAATTAGAAAATTTAAAATTACTTAACCACCATATAAAATTATTAAACTTTTTTAATGTAACCTTAAAACATTTGACATAGAATTGACTGAATGCGTGCTGCAAATATAGTCAAAGAAGATGAAAAAAAAATGACGTTTAAAACGGATTCTTCTGTCAACTTAATAAATTCAAAAATCTGCTCATTTATGGCGTCTAAGGCGGAACAAAGTTCGCCGGGTCAGCTAGTTTTTGATAATTTTTATTTGCATATTTCAGTTGTTAAATGTGTCAGACGAGTTGTTTTATGCGGAAACGATGGAGAGCCGCAGCCAGTGGCGAGCTGCGCATGCGTCTCGCGAGGAACACGCGGCCATCGCTGTCTGAAGTTGAAAAGGATTTCAATCAAAATGCGCGAAGATTGTTTGTTAATTCGAATCACTATTTTGATTCAACTAAACTTACTTGCTTGCCGTTTGTTTACCCACAAACATTTAAAATATTATAGATATTGTGAAAATTTACGTGAATTCCTTAAAATAAGAATTCTGGTAGTGCATATTTTGTGCATATTTCGCCCATTTTTAGTGCATATTTGCATGCGTATTTTGTCATTTCGATAGTGCATATAATCCGATATCAACTTATATTGTTTCTTCTCGGCTCCAGTTCAGCATGGACGTTTGTTATAACTTTGAAATTGTTTAAATTCTTTTGTAACAAAATATCTTAGGTATACGTATACCTCTTATCTTTTAGTTTTACGAGGCTTTTGTAATAATACTCACGTGCAGTCTCTCAGCCATTTCGGGCGTGACCTTGCTAACGGTGAAATCGATGATGTATGTGAGAGCTGCAGGCGCATACGTCGATGATGTATTAGCTGCAGGCGCCTTCACCATGCGGACTCCTTGTGACGCATCGGCGTCGATTGCTGGGCACAAAACAAATAAATATTGTATTCATCTAACGTAAACAGGATGGAAGTAAGGGGAAAGGGATTGCTCAATGAAAGAAGATGAACAACTTTCACGAAGACTTTTTTCAGGAAATAAAAAGAAAGTGTTCCTCGTACAAATGTTTTCCTTAAAAATGTATTCCTCATACACCTGATCCTATCTAGCTATCTAGCAGGGTATGCATGGACAGCACTTCTCCCCGCTTCATGACCCTCGCGAAGTCGGACGGGTTCCGGGCGGTGACGAGCACATGTCCCAGCAGTTGATATTAGCGCGTTGAATTTACCTGCACAAGAACAACATTTTGTAGAAGTGTACCCATTGTTTTGTTATTTGCAAGCTGGACTAGGATTGATAGAAAAACAGAATGTTCCAACTGCTTCTCTTCTAGGGCACTAGAACATTCTGTTTTTCAATCAATCCTAGTCCAGCTTGCAAATAACTAGGGCACTAGAAGAGAAGCAGCTGGAATATTCTGTTTAGTCAGTAGAGGTAAACGGCAAAGCTAAAATAACTCATCATCATCACTATAACAATACAAATATATTTTCTGCAACGATCCTCACAATATATCAGACGAGTTACGAGGTCATTGACGGTCTGCCTCGGTAGACAGACCCGAATTACGACCCCATAAGGAATACGGGCCTGTTTTTGGTTATGTTTGTTTTGTAGCTTATACTTTGCTATGCGTTAGCTAAATATTAAGTCAAGTCTAGACTTGATTTAAACAGAGACTTCTATGAAGGAGTATGCGTTACACGTGGTTACACAAACTAATTTCTGAGATCGATTAGGCAGGGTGTTTCATCGACCTGTTACAACAAACGTCAGGGAAAAAGGAACAATAAATAGAACTCCCTCTTTAGAATGCCATGTTAAATTGATTTTTAAATGCCGCCTTTATAGACAGTTTTTAATGAGAATTGTTAAAAACATAGCAATAGAAGGGTAAGTTTAGAAATATTCGAATTACAATACGCCCTTTAGCTCGCACGAAGTAGTTGGGAGTTGCTTCATGGAGACACTATTTACAAAATGAAGACTACTCTATCATACATATATTCACGCCTCTATCCCTAATGGGGTAGGCAGAGCGTAAAGGACCTAAACAAAGGTCGTTCCGCCACGTCTGACAAAGTTTTGAGGGTTATTTAAGATAGATTCGTAGGTATATTGCTGAAGTGACAGGTTGTCAGCCCATCGCCTAAATTGCAATATACTGAAAACCTCGGATCCCTTAGCTGGTTTTTGCAGCATGCCCAGAAGGAAATGCAGCTGGCAAATTCTATCTTTTTCTCTCGCTCCCAGTCCACTATCACTTACCCATATCTATCTATCATAGACGATGTCGACGATGACGACCCGTCGGCTTTTTGGATCACGCACAGGCGATACCGCGATGTACTTGCAAACCAGATCATCGTTCTGAAATGTGTACTAAAGTGTTTGTATAGATCATTTTTTATGTGGTATTATTAAAACCTAGTCTATTCGATTTTTCAAATAAACAGGAACCTAAAATATAGGTACTTAGTCGTGATTTTTGGCTTAAGCTTCTCGTTGTCGAGATATTTTAAAATAAAGATATTGCAATCACAAAAAACAAACAAATAAAAATATCTCAGTAATATAAGGCTCAAACAAAGAACACCAAGGTTTCTATTTGTGTGTGAAATCGAATAGCCTAGGATCGTGCGTAGCCATTTTCAGTCAGTGCCTCAGACAGTATGTTCAAAATTATATCAGCTTATTATTACATCACAATAGTTCAAGCATGGTTTAAGTGAGGTTCAAGGTTCCTTACACTCTGTTACTTGGGGTTTTTTAGAGAACTTTCACGCGACTTGAACGTTTAATTGCGTAATTGTAAACATACGATGTGTGTTAGCAGGTCAGAATTTTGACAGTGGGCATGATTTCCGTAAGCCTGCGCGAATTTGGGGTTTATTGCCCATGAGTAGTAGTATTAGTATTTGTTTTTGGAAACATAAAATGGTATTGTACTGTTTTTAAAGAAAGAATACATACATACATATAATCACGCCTTTATCCCTAATGGGGTAGGCAGAGCGTAAACGGCCTAATCAAAAGTCGTTCCGCCACGTCTGACAAAGTTATACCTACCTACTCATAATTAATCATGACTACACAACAAATATTTACCAAATCAACAATAATAATTACCTAGTGTTGGCATAAGTTACAACTACCTAATAATTTTATTAGTAGTTGTATATTTTCTGTTGGAGGTAACCTAGGGCGTAGAAAAGGGCTCAAAACAAAAGAATTCAGGGCAAAGTGTAAGCCAATGCAATTACCCGCGAGACTCAGGGTTCCAGGCCCAGAAGGGCGCTACAGCCTAACAATAAAGTACCCCATTTAAATTTTTCAGTGTATTCACGGCAGTTTTAGATCCACGAACGGATAGTCTACAAATTGAAGATAATTAATTACTAGTTCCATTCGTAGATACTAATTACTTGGATCTAGTTTAAATATCTTATATCTCTCAAGTTTTCAGACTAGGTCATTGTCATTGTATATTGATATCAGGGAATTGCCTCCGTGGTCTAGTGGAACTGCCTCCGTGGTCTAGTGGCTAGTGCCATGGACTCCCGATCCGGAGGTCCTGGGTTCGATTCCCAGGGGGGAAACACAAAGTTGATATTTGAGAATTTATCACTTTGTGAATTTTCCCCTGTTTGGTTAGGACATTGCAGGCTGAATCACCTGATTGTCCGATAAGAAAAAGATTTCGTGCTTCGGAGCGCACGTTAAGCCGTCGGGCCCGGTCGCTGTCTTTGATAGTGGTCGTTACTTAAAAACCATGTCAGAGGCCTGATAGTTGTGCTATTAGGCGGTTTAAAAACTCTGGCACCAGGGTTCATTGGGTCGATAGACTCAATACCCACTCGACAGAAGAAGATATCAGGGTGCATCATAGATTTGCATCGAAAGATAAAAATGCCGTATTTATCAATAACATGCGATATAATATTCCTAAGACAGCTGAATGATAAATGAGAAGTAAAAACATTGTTTCTGTTTCTTTTTTCTCTGTCATGTAAAACTTGCACGTATTTAGTATAAGTACTTTAATGTTAATTTGAATTAAGAAGAATATATGCCAATTTTGTTTATTCATGGGAAGATGTCCGGAAACTTTCACAAAGAAATTGTTCTTGTAAATAAAAACAGCATAATGATGTCACGCTTACCCGTTTCGTAGAATTCTCCTGTAGTCTAGGATCCTCGCAGTCAAGATTGGTGAAATATTCTTGATAATATTTCTTCAAACTCAAGTATTTCAACAGCATCTGTTGAGCCATCGGTATGCTGTATTTTTTCTGACGAACAAATCGCAGCAGGAAGTTGTCATCTGAAAAAAACAAATCAACTATTAAGCCTCACTCTTCTAGGTGAACTAACTTCCATCTCTTTATCATCATTGACTGAAAGAAAACTATGTGCCTACTTATAATAGATGCAGCTGGTGGCAAGGAAATTAAAAAAAAAAAAAAAAAAATACTACAGGTGCACAAACAGGAAAAGAGACACATTCTACAAAGTGCCAAAAAAAGTAAAATATATATAATAATAGGTCCAATAGAAAAAAAAGCAAAGTACCAGGTGTAAGGGGACAGCGTCCTACAAACTGATAGGGGTTGCTCAGTCAACGACACTGAACAACTATCAGCGGGATATTTTTTCAGGAAGAGTTATATATTTTATTAGCTTCTCCATTCAAAATATTCACCTCAATCAGACAATTGTTATGGAAAAGCCAGTTTGTTTTTTTACTACCTGAAAACAAATCCTGCTGATAGTTTTTCAGTGCCGTTAACTGACTGAAAGACCCTATGAGTTAGCGGGATGCTGTCCCTTACACCTGGTATAGTGAACAAGCTTCTGGGTAAGGTCAGTTAAGTTCGCTCCAAAAATGACTCTCGATCATTTCTTGCCTAAAGTAAAATTGCTCTTCGAATCCAATTTCAAGTGAAGAACCAGGTCCAATCAATTGTACAAACTAATAATGTAGGTCCTTATGACCTAGACATGACCATGACCTAGATCACCTGCCAACCAAGTAATTTTTTACTTCTGAATTTACAATCGTAAATTCAGTATAATATTTAAAATATAATATTTCATGTTCTTTATTTAAAATATAATATTTCATGTTCTTTATTTAAAATATAATATTTCATGTTCTTTTACAATGTCACCATTCAATTCAGTAGAAAACATCTATAGCCAAGTTTCATAAAATTGAAGTCAAATGTTCTTAAATGAAATGGAATAATTCAGTTTGGTTTATTAATTTTCTATTCTATAGGTACTAATTTCTTGTACCTCTCTTTATATAAAACTAGCAGCCCGTCCCGGCTTCGCACGGGGTATTAAGACTCATTTTTCTACACCTTCGGTTACATTGTTCAAATTTTACCAAGGATCCCTATTTTTTTTCAAAATGAAATGTAGCCTATGTCAAATTGGAAGAATGTAGCATTCTATTGGTGAAAGAATTTTTTAAATCGGCCCAGTACTTTTTGAGCCTATTCATTACAAACATACAAAAATAGGTACAAATCTTTCCTCTTTATAATATTAGTGTAGATTCACCTATATACCATCTTCATCTCATGTATGAGTATAAGTAAATGTAAGATCTTAAATGCAAGCTTTATTTTCTTTTAATAAGATGTCTGAAAATCAATAATACAACAACCCAATGATAGAATGATTTTCAGCTATCAAATACTTTTACTAGAGGTTCTGCAATGCAATGCAATTCCTTACTTAGATGCTTCCCTTTTAAGATTTAGTAAATTGCTTAAGCTTAAGGGGCGAACTGTGGCGCGACGATGGCGACACCAATTTTAATTTAATGGTGTCCAAAATAAAAACATTTTTATAAATATTTTACGTTTAGCAGAAATCGGAAGTAATTCTGTATATTATAACACATAATATCATATTTTATAATCTAAGCGTTGAATTAAACAGGTAACTTTCAGCACATTTGTAACACAAAGCTTGCATGTTTAGTTTGAATTACGATGTTATGGGTTATAAAATGGACAAATACTTGCCATTTCCGCTAACCGTATAATATTCTTGAAAATGTTTGTATTTCGGACACAATTAATTTATTACTATTGAGGGCGCCACGTTGTAACACCGTTTTGCGAATAAAATAATCTTTGTTTACCTGCTACCAAAATATTGGTTTGTTGTCATTCGGCATTCCATAATTTTACATACTTGTTCGCGTCTCACACGCATCTCTGTTGTTTGAGATGTACAACAATTCATACCGCACGTTTTCACGAGGTGTTTTGGGTTGTTTTCTCATTAATATTTGCGGAAATTCTAATTATTGCTTTTTTTTTTTTTTTTTTTTGTTCATGGCACTAGTTGAACTTTGTGCCAGTGTCAAGTAAATAAGATTCATATTTTTTTTTTTTTTCAAAGTAAAAGGTGAGGAAACGAAACGCGCTTATACAAAACAACGACATCAAAGGACAAATGATAAGGATAGTCAGAACAGAAGATACAAAAAATCAATAAAAATAAGATAATTATTTACAAAATACATACATACAATACTAAATTTTTATGTTATTTAATAAAATAAACGATGATATTACGTTAAAATATAACAAAGGATACATCAAGAGACAGGATACTCGGGTGGGAAATGGAACTTTTAGTAAAAGAAGAGATGAGAGAAAGGTAGAACGGTCATAAAGAGTACAAGCAAAAAAGATGTGATTCAAATCGCCAACATCATTGCCACATTCACATAGATTACTATTTACAATACGAAATTTCGCCAAGTGGGAAGGAGTGCAAACATGACCCAATCGCATTCTAGAAATTATGGAAGTAACAATTTTAGAACCTTTTACCTTAGAAAACCATGGCTTTGAGGGAATACATGGTTGGATATTAAATAAAGATCTTCCCTTTACCAGTCCAGTCTCTGCCCAGAGATTATTCCAAGAATCTTGGATATCATTTCTGGGCAGCGAAATCAGGTCATGAATATAATTCATATAAGGAACCATGTCCCCATCATGTATAGCCTCTTTGGCCAATTGATCAGCTTTTTCATTTCCCTTAATACCACAATGGCTAGGGATCCATGAAAATGTGATTGATAATCCTTTGGACGCGCACAGTTCAAGACTTTTTCGGATTTCAAAAACTACAGGATAATACGGTTTCATCTTAAATGGAAATTTATCTAAGGTCTGTAAGGCACTCATAGAATCGGAAAATATTATAGTTTTGCGTAAGTTCATTAATAAGACCAGCTCTAATGCTTTAAGAATGGCGAAACATTCACCAGTAAATACTGATGATTCTGGAGGAAGTTTGACTTTAACTACTAATTTGAACTGAACTAAAAAAATGCCGACACCAACACATCCCACTGAGGAGAATTTTGATGCATCAGTAAATATGTGGTAACAATCCTGCCAATTTTCATTTTCAATAATTGATAAAAAGTTAATATTAGCACATGTATCTTGTTTGTTTATATCAAGATTATAACGTGTAATAGGTTGAATTAATAAACACTCAAAATTAGAGACAAAAATAGACAAAGCTGTAGAGCGATAAACGTGTTGTTGAATGGATACAAATTTTCTGTAGCTTTTAATAAGGCAGGGAATAGACTTGTGACGCCAATAACGGGATCTCTCAATGTCTTCAGAAATTTCCTGAAGTTTAAGATGAAGTGGATGATTAGAAAACTGAAAGGTTTTGAACAAATAACGGTCACTTAAATATTGTCTTCTTAACTTTAAGGGGGGTTCACAACATTCAACCTGTAACGCGTTGGTGGGACTCGATCTCATTGCTCCAGTAATTAATCTAAGGGATTTAGATTGAATTAAATCTAATGTTTTAAGACCTAATACGTTACCTCCCTCTAATAAAAAGGTTCCATAATCTAGAACAGACCTAATGAGAGCGTTGTAAATGAGTTTCATGGAAAATGGATGAGCACCCCACCATACTCCTGACAGACATCTGACTATATTTATTATTCGTTCACATTTAGACACCACATATTCAAAGTGAGGAACTCCTGTAAGCTTACTATCTAATATTATACCTAAAAACCTAGCAAATTCCTTAACAGGCAAAGTTTTTTGATTATAAGTTACATTTATTGGTGGAATCAATCTCATTCTGGAAAAAACTACTACACAACTTTTAGAGACCGATAAATCCAATCCATTGCAATCCAACCAGGACTTTAAAGAATTCAGGGAGAATGAAAGTGAATTACAAGCATGATCCAAAGAGCTATCTATAGAATATAAAAGTAAGTCATCTGCGTATTGTATAATATTTATAGCATTTTTAAAAGAGAGTTCCAAATCGTAAGTGTATATATTATATAGCAGAGGGCTAAGAACAGATCCTTGCGGCAGACCTTTATAAACAGTTCGAGATATTTTACTTCCATTACTAATTATCAACGATATAGATCTATCAGATAGTAAATTAATAATAAAATTTATTAGTAATCTGGGTACATTCAAATCTATTAATTTACGTTTAAGGATTGAAATTATGACGTTATCGTACGCAGAAGATATGTCTAAGAAAGCTGCGACTACAGACTTGTTTTGTGAAAAAGCTAATCGTATATCTGTAGTTAAGATACTTAAATTATCTAGTGTACTCTTTGCCTTACGAAAACCATATTGATTTTTTGAAAGTAACTGATTATGTTCAATGTACCATTCTAAGCGATTCTTAACAAGGTGTTCTGCAATTTTAGAAAAAACAGTTGATAATGCAATAGGTCTAAAAGAAGCAGAATCATCAGACGGCTTATTAGGTTTTTTAATAGGTATTACTTCTTGTGATTTCCAGGAGGGGGGGATGTTACCACTAACCATAATCGTATTAATTAAATTTAGATAAAAATTTAAGGAGATATCACTTAGATGAATTAAAAAAGAATATGGAATACCATCTTCTCCCGGAGAGGAATCTTTAACACTGGAAAGTACTCCTTTCAATTCATATAAAGTAAAGGGAGAATCTAATATAGTTAAATTATTATTTGGATGAGATGGTGGAGGAAGAAAATAACTAATTTCAGGAACAGTAGGAGGGGCTAATTTATCAAGAAAATCATTTATCACTGATAAAGGAATTGCAAGAGACGAAAAAGATTCCTTAAAAGCTGTTCTAAACCGCCTAATATTGCGCCAAACTTCTGTTGGACATGTAGTAGGGGAAAGTGAAGCACAAAAAGTTCTCCATCCGTTCTGTTTTTTGTCTTTAAGGAATTTCTGAGTGGATCTTATTATATCGTTCAAAATATCCAAGTTTTGATCAGACATATTCATAGAATATTCCTTTTCGGCATCTTTTCTTTTTTTAACCATGTCAGAACATCGATTATCCCACCATGGAGGAAACGGGATCTTGTCAGAAGTAACATTTTTAACTGGAAATAGTTGATCAGCAGCCTCAATCAAACATTTAGCTAGAGCATTGGAGGAATCTGTTTCTCCACCCTGAACTATATCAGGAATATCTAAAATTTTTGCTTCAACTACATTTTTGAATGCGTTCCAGTCAACATTATTAAGCTTGTATTTAAACCGAGGATTTCGCTTTTGAGAACTTGGGCATCTAATGGAAGAGGATATAATAAGTGGGAAATGATCAGATCCAAAAGCTGAAGATAGAGGAAACCAAGAGAAGGAAGAAGCTAACGAAGGAGAACATATAGATAAATCTACAGCGCTAAGATTTTGATTGCGTTTGGTACGACGTGTAGGACAGCCTGAATTTAATAAACATAAGTTATGAGCGTCCAAAATTTCGATTAAACGCTCTCCATCACTATCTGTAATACTACAGCCAAATGATTGGTGATGGCAATTAAAGTCACCTAATACTAATACCGGACCTGTTAATTGAGCTAATATATTATTAAGTTCATTAAGGATAGCAGCGTTAGAGCGAGAAAGATAAATTGAAACAACAGAAATATTATTAAATTTTAAACCAACTAAATTAATTATATCATTAAAATTATGAGGGGGGAATATTAAATGTCTATATACGATAGAATTTTTAATAAGTATGGCAGCTCCGCCATACCCATCTAATCGGTCATCTCGAAGACAGGTATACCCAGGTATGTTAAAAACATATATTGGTTTTAACCAAGTCTCCGTTAAAGCAAATAAAATAGGTTTATATTTGTTAATCATATAAATTATATCACTTTTTTTTGGAATTATGCTCCTGCAATTCCACTGAATTATTGTCAAATCCATTGTTAGAATTATTACATAAAATATTGAAAAGTTCACTAATAGGGGCAACGTGGGACGGTTGTAATAAGTTTGAATTTAAAAGAGTGCTAATTAATGCAAGTATCGTATTTAATGTAGATTCTTCAGGTTTTGAGTTGTTTGGTAATAATGCACAACCATTTTTAGATTGAGGAACTTCAAATTCTTTAATAATCGCGTTATGGGCAGCTCTATCGTAACCACCTTGAGATTTAGGGGCCGAACGAGGCTTAAGAAATACTGTCTTTTTATACGAATTACTATTTGAAACATTTTTGGCCGGTTTATGAAATTGCATGGGATCTGACGCTAATACATCTGCATATGATTTTGAAACTGGAGGATGGTGTTTGCAAGCATCTAAATATGAAATACAGCTATGCGCCATTGTGTATTTAATTTCTTTTTGTCGTACAAATTCTGGACATGCCTTATTAGTTGCATAATGAAAGCCTCCGCACATGGCACATGACGCAGAGTCTTCCTCCTTACGACAAGATTCTCCCAGGTGATCCTCAGCGCATTTAAAACAAGTTGGGGACTTAGATCGGCACTGCATTTTGGTATGTCCATACTTACAACACCTAAAGCATTGAATAGTCGGGTAGACGTATACCTCTACGGGGAGAGCATTGAAACATAAAAATATTCTTTTTGGCAAAACTTGGCCATCAAAAGTTAATACTACAGATTGAGAAGGTTTCCATGTGTTAGTACCATCAACATTAACTTTGTAATTCAGCCGCCTAACTTTTGTAATATTACCACAGCCTATTGGAGCAGAGACATTAGTCTTAATTTCATCTTCATCCCAGTCCGTTGGAATACCTCGGACCAGACCCATTCTCGTGACGTGAAACGTCGGGATAAAAGCCTTGAACTTATGCATTTCCAAGAGATTACTTTGCAAGAAATTATTCGCGTCATTGAACTTTGAAAAAGCAACTGCACAACGGTTTCTGCCGATTCTTTTGACGCTACCTGGGATAATATTCTGAAATTGATTCTTCCTAAGAAAATTTCCAAATGCAATTGGATGCAAAATAGTTCCTTCGTTAGAAGAACTTTCCATTCGTTGTACATGAATTAAAAATGGTGCAGCATCTGAAGGCAGATACTCACTCCTTCCTACTTGGCGAGATTCATCTTTTTGAATAAATTGCGTGTTTTCTTTTCTCTTAGCAGGAAGAACTTCTGACGAAAGTCTATCGTGTTCTTGCGTTTCAATCATTGGCGGTATAGGAGTAATTTTTTTCATTAAGACAGTATTAGTATTAATGTTGTCATTATTACATTGACAATAATCACCACTCACTGGCTTACCGTCAACTTTCTTTCTTCTACGCTTAGAACAGTCTCGACAAATGCGAATAAACCGAGTTCGTTTCCGACCCGTTGGCCCTGTATCACCGGTTCTTGATGACACCGAACCATCCGTGTCCATTTTGCTTAGTTCATCATTGGAAACTACCGTAATGGATGAACCTACGGGGAGATTCAGGCCAGGCCATGGCCTGCCTTCATCCCCCCGATTTTTATCGGGGGGATCACCCATACAAAATTACACTTTAAGAAATCGTTATAAAAACTTACCTAAACAACAGCAAATATACACAAATTATGAAATATATATACAAAATAAAAGAAATATATACAATACCAGACTATTCTTATCTATTTACACTATTAAAATAAATTTTAAATTTTCCAATCACAAAAATACGACCGCTCTTCACGACGTTTCCCGCGCTTTTTCCTAATTATTGCTTACTTTTTCTTAGCTTGCTTTGACAGCTGTGTGTCATGTCATAGTGACGTGAACGTTCCTTTGCATTCTATAAAATTTGTAACCGACATTACTATCGTACCGTACTATCGTACCGATAGTATATATTAATTCTATGCCGACATGTAAATTTCTTTAATACTAACAATTAAATTTAAACTTTTTCCTATTATAATAACTAACAATTCAATAACAGTATTAATAAACATAATTTTATTAAAATCGTAACAACTAAATGTCATTTTTCTACTTTGACGCGGCTCGCATTATGTGAGACGGAATGTTTTGTTTACGTTCAGGATTTGGGGAAAAGAGGCGGGAACCTTGTCACCGAAAAGGCGCAATTTTGTGATTTTGCTTTGTAAAAAATATTTAAAATTAGTTTTCACGCATTAATATTGTTGTATATAGTTAATTGTACAATAGTTTGTAAAGTGTGTTATTCTTCCACAACATGGGGAAGAGATATAAACCAAAGTCATCGGAGGAACCTCCACCTCCATTGAATGTGACGATGGATCCCCCGTTTTCGGAGTCTTCTGGACCTTCGGACACGGAGGAACCCCTACTGGATCTGGAACATCGTGAGCCTAAGCAGAAACAACGAATTGGTGAACAGGGGCAACAACAACGATTCGAGGACAAATATAAAATATATAAAACCCCCGGACATACGAGGAAGTATCCAGAAAACTCAAAAAAGAGCGAATTTATTGTGTTTTTGTCGCATGTAGACGAATCCAAGCCATGCACGGACAAGGATCGTTTGGCTCTTTCAAAAGCCATACGAGAGCGATGCGTGTTTGATCTATACAACAACGGCAACGTATTCATTTCAAATGAAAAACTATTGAGTGAACTTTCGTTCAAAGCAACGATTCCTGCGGGAGACACCGAGGTCACAGGTGTTCTAAAGTCAGTCCCTGTTGATTATTCGAACCAACAAATTTTCTCTCTAATAGGCAGTAAAGAAATGTAATTCAGGTTCGTCGTTTTATGCGCCGAGTACGTGAAGGTAACTCAGTCTCCTATGAGCCAACGCAGACAGTGGCGGTTTCCTTTGCGGCTCAGCTTTAGAACATGTACGTTCAGCTACGGGTTTAAATTTTTTTTATGTAGACAGATGATGCTTAGAAGATCAATACTCCAAATTTTCAAGGTGCGGAAATAATTAGTCATAGAGATATTAATTCTTGAAGTTTTGTTAATTAATACTAAAACTGTGTATTCAGAACGCAACTGACAGCAAAAAAATATATATAAACGTTCTAATTCACGGTTTGTGATTATTTGTCATAAATAAGCGCTTTAATGTGTCACAGTCATGACATTTCTGGTACAAATCAGAAATGTCGTGACAAAAAATTGCGAACGGAGCGCAACTACATGTCAAAGACGCTGTAGCGTGGTTCAAGGCTGTTAGATATTTTTTATTGCCTCCCGGAGAGACTAGTATGAAAGCACCGACTTCAGTGCACCCCGACTCGGTTAGGTTAGGTTCCGAAGGCTAAGGCGGGAACGAAGCGATCGGAGACCAGTAGTGTATTAGAACCAAGTTCAGGGCACCCCATGTTGACCTTTGTCTACTTTGACTTATGTTGACCTTTGACCTTTGTTGATCTTCCCCTTTGACCACTGACCCTTTGACTACCAGGGCCTATATTGACCTTTGACCTCTGTTGGCCGCGACTTTTGACCTTTGTTGACCTTTGACCTCGGTTGACCGTGCCCGTTGACGTTTGTTGCCCTTTGACCTCTGTTGACCTTGGCCTTTGGTGACCTTGACCTTTGACCTCTCTTAACCTTTGTTGACCTTGAACTCTGTAAAATTCCAGCCGATTGGAAATCCGATTGTCTCGTTCCGATAGTGAAACCAGATAAACCTAAATTTCAGCATGATTTATATAGACCAATAGCCCTCACTACGTGTGTAGGTAAAATATTTGATGTTTTTTGTGTAGACTGTTGCAATGTTTAAAATTTTATGTTGAGAAAAACAATATGTCGCCTGCAAATTAGTTTGGTTTTAACATCCAACGTAGCTTGTCTTGTTAATTATTGTTCATCTTCTTTTATATAATATCTGGTGCATTTAATAAAGTGTTTCCCTATATTCTTTGTCAAGAGTTATTTATTGTCAATAGTAATCCCTCCAAACCCGATTAACTGGATTGCAAACTTCATGTCGGAACGAAAAGTCTTTGTAAAGTAAAACAATTATGAAAGACATTTATATGGGCCTAGGTTATCTTCTATAGGTTTTTGCCAGGGTGGTATTTTATCTTCCATGCTGGACTGGGAGCGAGAGAAAAACATAGAATGTGCCAGCTGCATTTCCTCCCGGGCATGCTGTAAAAACCAGCTAAGGGATCCGAGGGTTTTAGTATGTTGCATTTTAGGCGATGGGCTGACAACCTGTCACTACAGCAATATACATACAAATCTATCATAAATAACCTTCAAAACTTTGTCAGACGTGGCGGAACGACCTTTGTTTAGGTCGTTTACGCTCTGCCTACCCCATTAGGGATAAAGGCGTGATTATGTATGTATGTATGTATTTTATCAACTTTTTATTTTGTATATTTGTCATTTACACTTGATTTTAGGACGAATAGTCAAAAATCTTCATTTTGCAGATGATTTAGTAGTCTATACATCAGGTACCAATCAAGCTCAACTTGCTGTTGTTGTTTTTGGTAAGAAGTGTCTATTACAGTTATTCGCCAGTTTGAATCTTAAAATTACTCCACTTTTACCGTGATACCAAGGGTTATTTAATAGTAAATTTCCACCTATTAAAAATTTCGTATATCCTGAATTAACTACTAAAGAACAAGTTTACGAGATATTATCACTTTTTTGGTTATAAATTTATTTATACCTACAGATGGCTCCAAAAATGATGAAAGCGTTTCCTTTGCTCTTTTTGAACTAGATTCAAAATTGGGTTTTGATCATAAACTTAATAAAAATGCAATTATTTTTACTGCGGAAGCTGTGGGTATTTTATATACCTTACAAGAAATAAAACGTCGAAGATCTTTGAGCGTCATATGGGCTGTAGTTAGTGATAGTATGATAAATGTAAAGCTTTAACTAATTACATCATTTATTTCATAAAGGAAGTGTGGTGTGAACTTGCCACTTTCGGCATTTATGTAGATTTCTCTCATACAAATTTAAAGTGCCTAGACTTGAGTACCCCCAGCGTTGTCAGAAATTTCATCTGTTGCCGCTTCAGCTTAGAAGAGAATCGGCTGATTTAAGGTTTCTAATGAAGATTGCTCAAAGTACGGTGGCTTGTCCTGAACTCCTCAGCATGATTGCGTTAAGAATTCCAACTCGATTAAGATTCTTCTTCTGTCGAGTGGGTATCGAGTCTATCGACCCGATGAACCCTGGTGTCAGAGTTTTTAAACCGCCTAGTAGCACAACACACAGTTTGTATGGAAAACACGCAGTGTCGAACATACTGAAAACGCTTCTCCGTGTGTAGGAGCTGGATCTTCTAGCTCACGCGCGGAATCGTGTTTTCCATACAAAAACAAAGATCAGATAATGCGAAACACGCTTCCGCGCGCGGGCTAGCAAATTCCGCTCCAACGCGCGAAGAAGCGTTTTCAGTATGGTCGACAGTGCGTGTTTACCATACAAACCGGGCGAACGAAGTCGCGGGCTCAGCTTGTATAAATATATATATAAGTACCAATGGTGAACAGGTTTTAGTTATTTAGCTATTGATGAATGAATATTAAAGCCTTATTCGCCGATAAGTTTGGCACTTCGAAAGTATATTTTCATTCAAAATCAAGGACGTTACTAGATCTATTCCATCGTTCTTGTTCAAAATATTTTAAAGTGTACATCGCGCCCAGGACGTTAGAAGTAACTAGGCTAGGTTCTATTCTAACGTCCTTGCGCGTAATAACGTAACATCATACATAGCATATCATAATCTGATGATGGAGATTGATAATATCCACACTTAAAGGTAAAAAAATGTGGTCAACCTTCACAGCGACTTCATAAGAAAATAGTTAAGTATGATTATTTCAAAATTCAAAACATATGCACTCCTGAACTGTACAGATATATTTAGCAGAAATTTCTGCTAAATGTTGGTGTCTCTGACTTTTGATTCCGTTGAGATCTCAGAACGTCAGGATTAAGGAGCCAAAGAAAATTCGTTCGCCAACAAAATTTAGTCTGTTTTTCTATTTAAATTCTATACTGCAAAATCAAACACACCACCTGCTAAATGATCATTAGGTCGAATATTTTAATTGATAGCTCACTTCAATGAAAATTCACCTCTAGGGTATAGATTGAGGAGTCATACTAAAAGTATTATACGTTCTGTAATTTCAGCGCTACAGAAGAGAATTTTTTAGAAGATACTATACATAATTGCTGCTAAATGCTACAAAATTTTCAAAAATATTTATCTATTACTCAACGAGTTCCAGGTGGCTCCTCAATTCAGACGTTTAGATTAAGGAGCCACTTTTGAATTAATATAACTAGTGATATATTTTGCTGCTAAATTTAGAATTCGTGCTGCAAAATCGGCTACTTTGCTGCTAAATAATGATGAGATCAGCTTTTAAAAATCTGATGTGGCTCCTCAATCCTTACGCACATTTTTTTTACGTATATTGCTGTAATGACAGGTTGTCAGCCCAGCACCTAAATTACAATATGCTGAAACCCTCGAATCCCTTAGCTGGTTTTTACAGCAAGCCCGGAGGAAATGCAGCTGGCACATCCTATGTTTTTCTCTCGCTCCCAGCCCAGCATGGAAGAAAAAATCTAGTTCGTAATAATACTGTGCTGTGTGGCTTTATCTTGCTTGCTGCATACTCCATGCGAATTTAATCCTAATCTGTCCCATTATTACAAGTTAGGACTTAGAAATCATGGTCACCCGATTAGAAACTCAGCTCGTAAGAGTTTATTTGTCCGCAAGGTGTACCCGAGTGCCGAGTATCTAGAGGTTTCTGCTCTCGTTACAAGGGCCCTTAACATGACATACTCGTATATATAACAGACCGGGCGGGCGCGACGCCGCGGGCTAGTTTGCGACGGTCAAACCTGACGTGGTTTGAACGCAACGTGATACTTATACCTAGTATTTCCAACTCAGGTTTAAAATAAAGTTTAACAAAGTTTCATGTCTTTTCATTTAAAAACACATTTCAAAAATAAATGATAGTTACGTGTTGGCAAATTAGTTAAATTACTAAAACTACTATTTCATTATGTTGTCATATCTAATAGCTAAAACCGTATTTTAGTAACAAGATCTTCGATTAAAAGACATGAAACTTTGTTTACATTTATTCTAAAACTGAGCTGGAAATACTATACATCTATACCTGTTAAATATTCTGTCATGTCATCCATATAACTTCCATGCTGGACTGGGAGCGATAGAAAACTATAGAATGTTCCAGCTGCTTCTTTTCTCAATAGAGGTTATCAAAGTTTTCAGCGTATTGAGGTGATGGGTAGACAACCTGTCACTAAGTATAGCGATGTTTTTCGAATAAGCTCTATTTTTCGGGCTGGTAACTTCTACTCTTCATTTGTGCGTCAACTGCGATTCCGAGGGTGGTTTGTGCCGCGGTTACATCAGGATCACCAAGCACGAAAAAACAAAAAAAAACCCTTATTCAGATTGAAGCAAGGAAAAACACCACTAATTTTATTCCGTTAGGATCGCATTAAGCTAAAGTTTATGAAGAATTATTTATAATCCTAATCTATACATACGTGGGACACTCAGAAAGTTTTGCGACACTAAAAAAAAATGTTCTACAGGTACATATATTTTTATTAAATCTTTTCAAAGTACTCTCCACCAGCCTCTATACAAAGATTCATGCGTCTGAACCAGTTTTCAAAACACTTTTTCCAGTCCGCCGTAGACACCTCGTTTACAGCCTGCTCGAACGCAGCCAGCGCATCTTCCGGCGACGAAAATTGTATCCCCTTGAACTGATTTTTTATTTTTGGAAATAAAAAGAAGTCACACGGTGCTAGATCAGGGCTGTAAGGAGGGTGACCCAGGAGTTTGACTGGTGTGCTGTCCAGGAAGTCCCTCGTTTTGAGCGCGGTGTGTGCAGGCGCATTGTCGTGGTGGAGCAGTAGTCCGCGGAGCCCTGTGTTTGGTCGCTTGTTGCTCACAACAGAAAAAACTTCTGGTAAACATTTGGTAGTATACCATTCGGCGTTAATGCTTCTTTGATCTCGTAAGGGAATTGAGGCCAAGTGGCCAGTCAAATTAAAAAAGCTGGCGATCAAAATCTTCCCCCCGCTTCGAGATCGCTTCACTTTGGTAGGCGTTGGTTCATTTTGAAACACCCAAACTGTCGACTGGCGCTTGGTTTCTGGATCGTATTGATAAATCCAGGACTCATCACCTGTTAGGATGTCGTAAACACGCCGAGACGAGCCTGCTTCAAATTTGTTCAGCATATCACGGCACCATTCCACCGGGCCTGCTTCTGAGCGTCGGTGAGGTAGTGCGGCACCCAGCGCGATACTATCCTCCTCACGCGAAGATGCCCATGTACAATCTCGTGAACGCTTCCCGATCCAATCTTTAATATGTGCTGAATCTCCTGATATGTAATTCGCCTATTATCTTGGATTACATTTTTCACTGCTAGCACGTTTTCTTCCGTAATAGCCGTCAAAGGGCGACCGCTTCTTTCTTCATCCCCCAAGGTTGGTCGACCGCGCCTAAATTCGTTATACCAACGATACACGGTTGCCTTGGAGGGGCTTTCATCCATAAATGCCATGTGAAGTCTATCGAACGATTCATCCGGTTTCAGGCGACACTTGAAATCGTAAAAAATCATAGCTCTAAAATGTTCCCGGCGCAGATCCATTTTTCAGTAAGACACGATACTTTGAATTGGCTCGCAAAAAATGTGGAGGGAAATTTTGAAAATGGAACACACATATTGTTACTTACAAGTAATCATATTTTCAAAAAAGATTCTAACCGGCCAGTCTGCCATATATAAAAACTATTTATCGCAATACTTTCTGAGTGGCCTGGTATAATAAATCTCTAGAAGGGTCGTGTCTGTACATTAAATATTTTTACAAAAAATAATTGCAGCAGGCATTATTAACGATACATACATACATAAAATCACGCCTCTATCCCTTACGGGCTAGGCAGAGCGTTAAACGCCTCGTAAAAGGCGCTTTCGCCACGTCTGACAAAAATTGAGGGCAATTTTAGATTAAAATGTGTATTGACGATATGAAGATCAAAATGTTTTTTGCGACCTGACTTAGGGGGTAGGCAGGAAAATTAATTTCGGTCGTTTGTGACCGCTTTTGATGGAACTTTTTTTGTTTTACTGAGCATTACTTAAACTCAAAGTTACGATACAAATAATCACGCCACCTCACTTAGGGGGTGGGCAGAAAATAGAATCCCACTCCTACGCGCGGAGAAGCGTTTTCAGTATGTTTGACACTTCGTGTTTTCCATACAATCCGGGCGAACGAAGTCGCGGGCACAGCTAGTTAACAATAATTTAGGTAGTGCAGCAAGAACCAACTCTTCAATTAAGCTAGGTGGCGCTACTGTCGCTAGCAACAAATTTAAATATCTCCTACTGTTTTTATTTATTTTATATTGTTTATATTTATAAACAGTAGTTTTGACGCAATAATACAATAGTGCAAGTTCTACTTAACGAATTTATAAAAAATACTGTTCGAAATACATACATACATATAGTCACGCCTGTTTCCCTGATGGGGTAGGCAGAGCGCAAACGACCCAAACAAAGCTCCGCCACGTCTGACAAAGTTTTGATGGTTATTCAAGATAGATTTGTGTAGTGTATAGATTGCTGTAGTGACAGGTTGTCAGCCCATCGCCTAAATTGCAACACTGTAACACTCAGATCCCTTAGCTGATTTTTACAGCATGCCCGGGAGGAAACATTCTAAGCTTTTCTCTCGCTCCCAGTCCAGCATGGAAGACTGTTCGAAATGGCACCGGGAAAGACGAAAATCACCGGAGATGCCGAGACCGAGAGGTTAGTGAGCGTTATTTCGAATCTCGAAACTGTGATAGTGGGATTAAAGGAGAAACTTGACGAATGCTTTGACATTATATCATCCCAACCTCATCCCAACAACGCCTACTGAGTGTTACGAATACTGACATTGAAGATATTAGAGGAATATTAATGAATGACTCACCGAAGTATTCAACAGTTTTGAAAATTCCATAAAGATTCCAGCATAGAAATAGCACTTCACTGAATGAATCCGGTCCACAAGGCCTAGGCTTTATTCGTGAACTAGACACCAGGGACAATGAGGAAATTCGGAACACAACGCGTCACACATCACCGCGATCTTCCACTGAACACCTTGGCACCCGTCAGTAACCCCAGCGGCTAAGAAGGTGACGGACTACGTAGTAGGGGACCGGGCAGTCAGCACCGGCCAACATCATCCGCCTGGGAAGCAGTCCACGAACGAGCAATCCACGGGACCATCTCTGGGAAACACTATTATGACAAACACTATTATTATTTCGCATTATATGGGCTTTGAGCCCATAAAATGCGAAAAACTGGTCGTCACTAGCGGCGAATATTCCTCATTTAGACTAGATGTATCGGCTAGCAATGTGAGGCATGTGAGGGACTCCAGCCGCTGGCTTCAGGGAGTAGGTATCTGTCCGAAAGTTCAATGTTGTCCAGCCAAAAAACTCGCCCGCACGTGCGCCGAAATCGAAAACACGGTAAACCCGACGAAACCACCATGTTTCAATTTTAAGATAGTACACCAGAACATGAGGTCTATTTCCAGTAAAACTGCATTACTTTAGTTACTAATAAAGACTGAACAGCCTGATGTATTGGCTTGTAGTGAAACATGGTGCAGACAAGCCGATATGAAAAAAGTGAGGTTATGCAAATACGAGCTTGCTAACTGTTGTGGTCGCCCGCTCACGGTGGCGCTGCACTGTTTATTCGTGAGGACATAGAATATAAACAACGCAATGACCTACAGAACCTGACCGTATTATATCACTGTGAATTATCAGCAATAGAAATATGTAAATTAAATTTGATTATTATTGTTGTTTATAGGACTAATAAGGGAAATTATGACATATTTTTAAATCATTTAGAATTGTTATTGGACATGTTAAATAACGAAAACAAAAGGTTTATTTTAGTCGGAGATCAAAACGTGGATTACCTGCGTTATGATGACCCTAAATATAACTTGACGCGGAGATTAGAAGATGTTTTGCAAAGCTACGGATGCAAAAATATTGTAACGTTTGCTACTCGCGTGATTGAGGAGCGTGCATCTTCTATAGATTGCGGTTTTGTGCGCTGTGTGGAAAATGACGTCACCGTGGTCCCTATTGAGACGCCTATAAACGATCATAATGCCCAGTTTGTGACGTATTGAATGAATACAGGATAGTGGTCAGGGCGCGGGCGCGCGGGCGGGCATGCTGTAAAAAACAGCTAAGGGATCCGAGGGCTTAGTATATTGCAATTTAGGCGATAGGCTGACAACCTGTCACTAAAGCAATATACCTACAAATCTTTATTAAATAGCCCTCAAAACTTTGTCAGACGTGGCGGAACGACCTTTGTGTAGGTTGTTTACGCTCTGCCTACCCCATTAGGGATAAAGGCGTGATTATATGTATGTATGTAAATTTCTAGGTTTTGTGCTTGATAGTCACACAAACTGGAAAGCGCATATCGACACTCTTTGCGATAAGCTGAGTAGCGCAGCATTTGCATTGCGAAGACTGAAACCCCTTATATCTAGTGATGCGCTCCGCCAAACATATTTTGCACATTTTCACTCCATTATGTCGTATGGTTCAATTCTATGGGGTAACTCAACTGAATCATCAAGGGTATTGAGATTGGAGAAACGTGCTCTTCGGACGATGGCCGGAGTAAACTCACGATATTCGTGTAAGGGCATATTCAAGAAATACGCTATAATGACGCACTTCTCGCAATACTTATTCGACGTAATCATGTATATTCGTTGTAATTTATCAAATTTTGAGCGAGTAAGTGTTCCGGGAAGGACATTACGTCGGACTGGATGCCTACTTTCAGTCCCACATCGCTTAGTCCTTGCCGAGAAAAACCCGCGCATTATCGAACCGACGACCTTCTACGAAGCACTACCTGCCGACCTAAAAGCCGAACTATCTGACGAAACATTTCGGTCTCGATTGAAAAACCTTTTGTTGGATAATGTATTTTACTCTGTTAAAGAGTATATATAATTTAAATTTACATAATGACATTGTACCTATTTATACCTAGTATTTTTTATTTTTTTTGATTTGAAAATTATTCGTGACATTTTGTATTTATACCGATTTTATTAATTTTATTTTGTTTAACTGACGAATACTTTGTGAATGCTTATAATATGACATGTAATTTTGAACTTTTATAATGTAATTTTCACTGTGTGATAAATAAAACTAAACTAAATTAAGCTAATAATCTTAATAACTAAACAGAGGAACGCGGTGCGGTGTTAACAGAAATGGTATTTAATTATTATCTGATACCCCTACCAGGAATTAAAAATACCTGTCATAGAGGTATAGATCGTGTTGGAGAAAACTCGAGTCCGCGAGTCGACATTTCAGTGCTCAGCTATTATTCGCAATACTCGACTCACTAAGACACATACTCCTGCTCAATGTGTTGCGAGTTTAGAGAACATCCCTTTAAACACGAGTTTAGCATTCGTGTTCGAGTTTGCTTGTGAGCTCGAGCTTGCCCACGTAATGAACGAGGCGAGCTCGGGCGTGCTGTAAAAACCAGCTAAGGGATCCGAGGGTTTCAGTATATTGCAATTTAGGTGACGGGCCGACAACCTGTCACTACAGCAATACACCTACAAAATTATATTAAAAACCCTCATAACTTTGTCAGACGTTGTGGAACGACCGTTTAGGTCGTTTACGGTCTACCTACCCCATAGGGATAAAGGCGTGATTATATGTATGTATGTATATTCTTCAAAGTGGTGGCCGGAAGATATAATGCTCTTCAAAGGGGTTAGAAAGACCACCTGCACAGGCGAGCAGTTCGTTGGCAACTCCTGGGCTAGAGAAATCTGAGATATGATTTTAACTTGCCGTCAATTTGATAAAAGAAGAAGTTTGACCAACTTCCAAACAGTAGAGGCTGAATAATCGATTTTAGACGAAGTTGAGACAAGAGGAAGTTACGATGTACAGATGTGAAAGAGGTAGCAATTCCGCATGGAAGTTCAGTCTGAATTAGTTGGTAGTGGGGATCAGACGACGGATGTCAAGATAAAGATCTTGAAGATGCTCTTCAAATAAAAGTTATCATAACTTTAAGAAGACTTGAAATTGTTTGCTCTTGCCCGCCCCCAATCTTATCCAATATAAAGTGTAAGTCTTTATATATTAACATCAACATCCTAATTCTTACTGATAATGTAAAAGTGGATGATTGAATATAATGTACATATAATAACAAATTAAAAAAACCCAAAACCGGTTTTCCAAAGACGCAGGTTCAAATCTTCCCAGCGGTTGATTTTTGATTAGTTATTTCTAATATATTCAGAAATAAAATAGCACTGTGCAAAATACTATTAGAAAAAAAATAAAGTTTGCACTTCTCCGTATTCGGTTCGTATCCGTGAAAAATTAAATGGATTGGCGCGAAAATGTTTGACAGCTTCCATATATTTTTCAAGAATACGGAGCAGTGCAAAACAGCCCTAACTCTGCCTGTCTGTTCGTCTTTCGCGCCTTAATGGCTAAACGGATTTAGATAAAATTTACAATACAATACAAAATTCTTTATTGCACAAAGAAACACATACCTACAACAGAAATAAAAAGGAACAAACGTGACAGTACAATATAGGCGTTCTTATTGCTAAAGCAACAATTTCTACCAGGCAACCTTTGGGTATATAAATTGTACAAGCAGAAACGGGATGTGTATATTTCTGCATATAATACTTAGACAATATTTACACACTATTAAATAAATATTTTAATAATATATACTGATACATATCTTATGATAAACTAATACATAATATATGCTACATAAGATAGGATATAGTATGTTATATATCAGAGAAATTGGTGGATAGAATATCACTACAAATATATATTTAAACGATACTTATGAATCAGACAGCTACACATTTAACTTTATTAGCTAAATAGAATTTTCTTATTTGCTCCTTAAACTATTCGATAGACGGAGCTCGAAAGAAATAAAAAATAGGAAATTTACCATGGTAAAAGACGGTAACATGGACATAGGCTACTTTTTATCGCGGGATTTATATAACACTTAATTCGCACGTGAAAACTCATTTAACGCGGGTGTAAATGCGGGCGGAAGCTATTATTAAATAAATGTCAGGCAATTATTCCAAACCTTAAAGTCTTAAAAAGTCCTTAGGTTCCTAGGTATACATAATTGTGTATGTACCTACGTAAAACGGGTTGAGTCCACAGACATAAAGTTCAACTTCAACAAAGTTATGTTGAAAATAAAGTTTTAATGCATCTGCTTAACTCAAATAGTGGGCACTGTACTGTTAACATAACACTATTTCTGTGCTAGTACATTAATAAAAATATAATCAAAATCTAGGGCAATACAATTATTACCTTAATGCGATAAATAAGTTCCAAACTGGGTAATGTAGGTTAGTGACACCAATATTTAGTTTCAGACATTTCAGGGGAACTGGGCCAGCTGTCAAAATGTATGCCATTACATGCGTATGCGCCACCGTTACATAAATCGTACACAATCGGACGTGTGACGAGGACAATCATGGCCACCGAGTTTATTGCGTAGCTCCGAGGTGGCTCGTAGAAACGAGGAAATCGGGCCAAAGTGTGCCTCGAGAAATGTCCAAAACAAATTCTAATTATATCTGTTTTTTAGGTCAATGCTGCAGTTTAGTACGTTTACTTATTTACTACGGCGGTATTAAGTCAATTGTTATTGAAACTTTACTCTTGGATATTATGGAGATAACGATTATGTAGTCTCTACATTCGGAGCAATATTTAGTACTCCAAATAATAAACTAGAATGCTAATGCACGATCCATTCTACTATTTTGCTGAAGCCAGAATAGTTATCGAGTTTTGTTTTACCTGTTCCGTGAACAACAATGTTGACCTGTGGTGTTCACCCTATTCTTACTCGCTGTTTTCATTGCTGTACAAGGGAACGCGCTCCCCATGTGGAAGTGACACCATGAGCCTAAGCCATGAGCTAATAACATGTACGTGACCACGTGCCGACACCGTACCTTCATTTGCATGCATATCATACGACTCATACGACACGCGGTAGCCACGGGCCGGCCCCGCCGCCCCGCCACCGCCACCGTGCCTGCTCACACGCAGCCGAGCCTGCGTTTGATTCCATAAACAAATATGTGACTCAGCGATGTCCGATACCCGAAAGTTACGCTTTGTTACCAATCATGACGTAATAAAATGTGCCTATCTTAAAAGGAAATGCTGTAGGTGGCAAAAGCAAGTTTCGATTCCTGCCTGGCGTTATTTTGTACCTGTTCCGGAGTAAACTCTTATGTCACCGATCAGTCTGTTTTATAAATAAGTAAACACGTTTATAATTTTCATTTTCCGTCGTAATAGCGCCATGCGGATACTTAAACGTACATCTTATCCGAGATCGAGAAAAACATACGTTGAACGCGTACGTGTTATTTGTAGCAGCGAGATGGAATGAGACGCTTCCGACGGTCATTAGAAAAAGCCCTGCGGGAAAACAAGTGGCGCACTTTCACGGTAACTACGCTAACTAAACAAAAGACAATGAAAATACGCACAAACGGACTACTTTGCTTTTATCGCGGGTTGCGTAATGCTAAACTGCGGCGAACGAGGTATGGCAGAGGTAGGTGAGGCGGCTGCGGGACGCGATCTGAGAAAGTGATTCGACCCGTTTCGAGAGGACACGCTTCCGCGAGGCCTCGCACTCGCACCAGTACCACGTATACTGGCTACGTATAGAGGAACAGAGGTTCCGCAACTTTCTTCACTGCCGCTTGCGGACCGTTATCCTGTTTTCCGAATAGAATTCATTGAGGTAGGAAAAGACGCCTATAAAAACTTACGACACTGTGGTATAGAGACACCGCCTCCACGACTTTAGCTTTAAGTTAGTAGTAAGCAAATTGTATTCCTTTTATTGCGCATCCATACTAATATGCGAAAGTAACTCTGTCTGTCTGTCTGTCTGTTTGTTGATCTTTCACGCCTAAGCGGCTGAACGGATTTTGATGAAATTTGGTATGGTGATAGATAGTAACCTGAAGACAGACATAGGCTATATATAATCACGCCACCGTACTTAGGGAGTAGGTAGTAGGCAGGGAACTTACTTTAGTAAGTGTTTTAACCGAATTTTGATGGTCTTTTTTTATTCAACTGAGTGCCACCAAAGCACAAACTAAAGATATAAATAATCACTCCACCGTACTTAGGGGGTAGGCAGTAGCATAAAACTGAATTAAGTTAGTGTTTTTAATCGATTTCGAGGGGACTTTTTTTATTCAACTCAGTGTTACCACGACACAAACTAAAGATATAAATAATCACGCCACCGTACTTAGGAGGTAGGCAGTAGCAGGGATCTGAATTAAGTTTGTATTTTAACCGATTTTGATAGGTAGTACTTTTTTCAGGTTACTCAGTGTTACCTCGATTTACGATATCATCATTACCAGTAATCCGTCGTAATTTGGATCTACCTCGTAAAGATACAATTAGTATGGTTCCAGGATATGAAACGTCGGGACAATTGGATTTTGAGAGTTTCAGTATGTATACTCGTGGCATGAGTACTAACAAGCTCAAAAGGTTCAAACTTTATAAATTGATCGTAACATTCGTATGCCTTCTGCCGACTAATGAAAGATCGGGTACTACTAGAATCAACCAAAAATTTACCGTTCAATTCCGGGATCTCAACGTATGATAATCCGTTAAATCGTTTCAAGGCCGGTATCCGAAAAATTCCATTATTTTCATATTGGTACTCATCAGTTTGGTTGTCCTGCTCACCCTGTATACTATTATCGTGATTTACATAATACAACCTATGCTTATTGTATCGTCTGTAATCAATATCATTATCACTCATACTTGGCCTAGGTACTCAAATTCTGCTGCCCATTGGAATTTATTTTGTTGATTATCGGACGCTATTGCTGCGTATTGACATAGTTTGTACTAGACCTGGCATTTTGATTATAAGCATTTTGATTTACTCTATCTATTCCCGCAAAAGTAAATTGATTTTGTAACTAATTAAAAGGGTTCTTCTTGTCGTAAACTGAGATAAAGTTTTGTTCCTCGTTCACGGCAGTCAGAGCTTCCTCTAGAGTACTAATATTTTTTAAACGTACGACGCTCATCAAATGGGAGGAATAAATATCCAACCTACGGTATTGATTTGTTTACCTTTTTTTTCCAAAAAAATATGCGAGGTAGTACGTTTGACGGGTCGGGCTAGCTCACACTGGGAAGTGACGCGACGTAACGCGACGCAACGCTGCACAAAGCTGCTTCAAGAAGTCTCTCGCTCTACGGCGGCGCGGTGTTGCGCCGTGCGGAAATTTTCGAGTTCTGTCAATGATAATGTCTCTTTTTGCATAGAAAATAAAGTTCTATATTTTATGAACGTTCGTGCACTCAACCTGTATACGTGTCATATGGATTTTATGCTGATACGAATTGGATCCCAATCTAATATGATGATGCGCCCTTACGTACTCTTGAAAAATGCGCGGCCCGTTGCGTCGCTTCCCGGTATGAATTGACATCTTCTACGTTTGCTGTCACTTTTTCCAGTGAATGCCTGATCGATTGCCTACGATACGAAGAGATTTTCTTGATAGTCCTATGATTTGCAGGAAACCTGCAATCTAACGCGATGAGATGACTGATAAACAACCATTACTGCTGGGATTGACTAATGATAGATTTTAAAACTATCATTGGTCAATCCCAGCAGTCTTACTATCTAACTGACAGTAAGAGGCCGTCGTCCATATCGAAAACGATAACGTATATGACCTATCCCTCTTATTTCTGCGGTAGACAAAAGGATAGTTAGTAGTGTCTTATTTTTATTTTTTTATTATTAACAGCCTGAGGTGTCCCACGGCAGGACAATGTCCCACAGTAGTGTCATAAGATTTCGAACAAACAAAAATGTACCTAATCAAAAACCTAACCTAAACTATCAGAAGACCTAGAAACAATTTGGTGCGAAGATAGCTTATAATTATAAGATACCATAATGGAAAAATAATAATACATAAATTACCGGTTAAAATGGTTTTTGAGGAACACGTTAATCTTATTGCAGGAGCCCGATGGTGTAGTGGATAGGGCCGCTGCCTCCTGAGCGGGGAGGTCGTGGTTCGAACCCATGTGTTTTTCGGTTTTCGAATTTCATATGTACCTTTATTCGGCGCTTTTTCCGTGCTTCGGAAGGCACGTTAAGCTGTTGGTCCCGGTTAATATCGTTTAATACCTCAGATATTAGTCGTTAAGCCATGTCAGAGGCCAGTGCTAACCATTGGCGGCTTGAAAACTCTGACCTAATCTAGGATTGGGTCTGGTCTGGTTTGGTGGAGGTCAGATGGCAGTCGCTCTGTGTAAAAACCAGTGCCCTAGTTCAATCCACTAGATTAGGTAGCGGCCCTGTGATATACGGGATAAGGCTAGGGAGATGATGTTAATCTTATTCTGAACTGAACTCATCAGCATCTCCCTAGTTTTATCCCGTATCTCACGGGTCGGCTACCTAATCTAGGGGGATTGAACGAGGGTCTGGACTGAAATAAAAGGTACATTGAATTTAACGTTTTTATATTATTTAACTTTTGGAATCATAAGGAATGTTATTGGAAAACCAGCCCAACGCTCTAAGCCGCTAAGCTACAGCAGCCATGTCCCGAGTATGAAAAATAATTCAAACCAGCAAACGTAGTTTCACACACACTTTATTTCGCTTTCAACTCCAGATACAGAATAATACTGCCCTCATAAGCATAAGCAACGTACTTGCATCCCGAACAATTTTGAGTTATTGCGCCTAAAAGTTTTTTTTCGTTTTTGATATGTAGTGAGAAAACTACTATAAATATTATAAATATTTTTACATATTACTTTGCACATCACTGTTAACTTTACAAAACACTGTTTTTTCTTATTCTTAATATTGTCATTTAGTTATAGAATTTAAAAAAAACATGTTATGTCTAGATGTGACAAAGGGGATGAACTATCATCCCCGCCCCCCAAGACCCCCACGTAGTCACGTGGGGCGAAGAATGCCGTGGTAAGGAGGCTAAGCCTCGGAAAACTTTGGAGAGAGATTACCACACTTGTTTTCCAGGTCTTATACACGTTCTCACTGCGGGATGGTGTATACTGTACTTTTAAAAAGTGTTGCTTTTTTAATAATATCTTTTTATCATAAGCTTACACGAGCGACGAGTAATAAATAGCAGATCACTAATTCGTCGCTTGGGACATGGCTGCTGTAGCTTAGCGGCTTAGAGCGATGGCCAGTTTTCCAAAGACACGGGTTCAAATACCGTCAGTAGTGGTCGAATTTTTGATTCCTTAATTCTAATATTTTTAGAAATAAAATAAAATCTATTAGAAAAATCACGAGGAATGTTATTCAGTGTCATTAGTCCGTCCGGACCACACTTCCGTAACACTCTATATAAGTTTATCTCACTAAGATGATGGTTTCCGGAGCTGAAACAATAAAACTATACATGTTCGCGCTAAGTACGCGGACGTAGACACATTATAAACAGCTAACTAATTAGTATCTCGTTGTTTTCATACATAAATTTGAATATTCTTAGGGCAGCAACACACAAGCGTCACTTACTGCGCGGAAGGTTGCGCTCAACGTGCTGTCAATGCTTTTTGCATTGCCTACAACACACATGCAGCACCCTACGCTCTACGCGCGCGTAGCGATAAACACTAGGTACGTCGGCGCATCCCTCTGTCAGTATGCGCGTGTAGAGCGTAAGGTGAGGCATGTGTGTTGTAGGCAATGCAAAAAGTATTAAGCGCAACCTTGCGCGCAGTAAGTGACGCCTGTGTGTTGCTGCCCTAGTCATTGAGAAGTAAGTTTAAATTGGAGTTGATGTGAGAAGACGGCACCATAATAATCTATTGATTTAAAGAAATTTCAATTTTGTGGTTTAATTGGGAAAACCCAATCTTCTATCAAGCGGGTTTATTGAGACGACACGAATGACAAGGTCCAGGTATCAAAGTTTTGCGATGCCTAAAGGACTCTGTCTTGGTTTATGTAACGACCACTATCTGAAACAGCGACCGGGAAACCCAATATCGAAAGTCTTCAGTGGTATGATGCCGAGTCGCGCGCGAGTTAGCGACTTTCTTGAGAGTGCTAAATCTTTTCACAACTCCATCTAAGTGATTGCGTTCCGTATCCTAGTAAATGCGTGTTCGTCAATTATCAATATAGCCTAATTGTATGAAATTAAAAGAACTTTATGTTTTCATATAATTAGTTAAGTTTAGTTGTTTTCAATGCAAGCGGATAATGACATCGAGACAAAACTTCATTGATTTCAATAATTTCAATCTCCCAGATACCGGCCAACTGCCCAGGACTAGTTTTTAGTGCCTAAGTCGTTCCACAGGTGCACTATCTATTCCTTCAATCTCTTATTCTGATGGAACAGATTGACTGACACGACCAGAGATAAATCAGGCGCAGGACCGACTATTTACATGCCCATCCGACAGCATGGATCATCTCACTTTTCGGACAATCAGGTGATCAGTCTGCAATTTCCTAAACAAACTGGAAAGAACAACACAAAGTCATTGTCTCCCGCTGGGAATCGAACCCGGGTCCTCAGGGTCGAGAGCATATGGCTCATGATGGCTCAGACCGCTAGACCACAGAGGCAGTTGATATTACGAGAAGTATTAATAACGTTTTGCATAAAAAGGAAAATTACGTGACTATTGATGTACATGTTACAAAAATTAACCGTATTTGACAAGAGTAAGCATACATACATATAATCACGCCTTTATCCCTAATGGGGTAGGCAGAGCGTAAACGACCTAAACAAAGGTCGTTCCGCCACGTCTGACAAAATTTTGAGGGTTATTTAAGATACATTTGTACGTATATTGATATAGGGACAGGTTGTTACAAGTGATAGCAACTGGGAATTAACTTTATGGTTTTATAAAATAAAATTTTATTTGGGGCCCAGTTTTCACCCCTGTAAAACTTTAACAAATAGGATGCAGAGAAACCTGAGTTTAGCATAAACTATCAATTTGCCGGTTCCACCACATGCGCAGGTGGCTCACGCCTTATGAGTTCATGTAGGTAGGTATTATTATTTAATTGCGTAACTAAATGCAAAATTTTGAACAATTAACACGATTTTTGATGAAGAGAAACCAACTAAATACATAATAACTTTATCGTCAGGAAGTGTAGAGATGAAATGTATTTAATGTACATACATACATACATATAATCACGCCTTTATCCCTAATGGGGTAGGCAGAGCGTAAACGACCTAAACAAAGGTCGTTCCGCCACGTCTGACAAAGTTTTGAGGGTTATTTAGGATAGATTTGTAGGTATATTGCTGTAGTGACAGGTTGTCAGCCCAGCCTCCCGGGCATGTTTAACAGCATGCCCGGGAGGAAATGAATGAAAAATGAAAAAACATAGAATGTGTCTATGTTTATCTTTCGCTCCCAATAGTATAGTATTAATGTATTTTTCATCTTTTAAAAATGATCAAACTTGGTTTAATCATTTTTGCGATTTGTATCTATGTATATTTAATGGGATCAAATATTTTTTTCTTTATCCATCGAATCACTACAACTGATCTCTGCGGAAAAATTATATTTCAGAACAAAAGGACCCGTAAAATTCATACTTAATATTACTCTCAACCTTGAGGTCACGAGCCATAATGTGAAATAGATGGAGTACACCCTAAAGGATGTGAATCTTCCCATGAAATTGAACAACTTTTCCCAAGAACTTGAACTTACTTGTATTGGTAAAAAAACTTTAAAAATGCATCAGTTGATTGCACATTTAGTATGAGAAGTGTGTTTTTGGACCTATGTTCCTTGAGAAACGCTGTTCAATTTCATGGGAAGACGTCATCAGATCAGATTCACACTTACTATCAGAATCATACGTCTACATCCTACTCCAACATGATATGATCTATCAACATGATGATTGGCCAACAACTTGTATGATCCGTCATATATGATCATATGCCTAACTAATATGAGTTTTGTTTCCATGGTAGACTAGAAGTAATAAAAAACATAGCTATAGCATATAGTTAAGTAAAACCCAGTAGTGATGTCCGATGAATTCTATGTATTACAATTTTACTGCTTCCTGAACTTATTTAATTACTAAGACATAAATAAAACATGTACATGTATGGGCTAAGCATGTTATTTCCTTAGCATAACACACAAAAGTAATTCAGAATGAAGCAGACACAATCGATTAAGTATTATATCATAACATAACCATGACAATAGCATGGGAAAGGTCTCTAGCCCATAAACCTGTATTTAATAAACGAGCACTCTGTCAAGTAACGGCCGAAGAGATGATACGATCAGCCCTTCCTGCTTGGTTTCCTGATGACGAACTCTTCCGGGGTATCGCGGGGCAAAGGGCAGGCTTTCGCCAGAGCTAACCTTTGCAAGCGCATCGCAGTACACAACCCGACTATCCTCACGATTATTACATAATATATTCTATTACCATTAGGTAGTAACCCGTTCATACCATGTTAAATCGGGGAAATAAAACACCAGATATACTAGAGGCCTACCTTTACCTACTATAGGAATGCACGATTACGATTACCCGTAGCACGTTTTTGACTCGTATTTATTAAGCGATCTCAAGATTAACAGCCAGTTTGAGTTTGTATCAGAAATGTCATTCTAGTACAAAATGGCTTGTCAAATCCATACTTAATATTGCTCTCAACCTTGAGATAGATTGATAATTATGAGCCTTAGTTTATGAGCTCCTGACATATCAAATAATTTTTACAATTAGCTGTATTTGTGTCATTTTGTACTTCAATATATTATAAGGATGCAATGCATTTATGTCATAATACTATTGAATGATAATCGTCGTTAAAAGAACTCCACAATTGCTATACAAAAGACATCAACGTGATCTTAATGCTACGAAAACCTAAGAAGCGCCCAACAAGACAAGTATTGATAATGTTCGTTGTATCTTCTTGTTAACGTCTTCTTAACTTCTTAACGTCACATCATGTTATAAATATCATGTTATTAGAGTGCGAATAGTAGGATTGGACTATCAATCGAAACAGATATATTTTTTAGCATAAAAGTAGGAGGATAAATACGATAACAATAATCATAAAATAATTTACTGTATGGTATGATAGATGATGTAATACTTGTATCGATGGGTTCGTGATCAGGTCATGACCCAAGACCCAAAAATGTGTCTTGAAAATCGAACTTGCGGAGGTTAACATCTAATTACTATTTTATCTCTCTAATTATTGCTTTACATAACATTATAATGGCGCTCCGGCCTACCAAATGTAGGTAACATGAATACTTACACGATTCACGCTTGGAAACGCGGATATTCACCATTTAAGGGCTTCCAAGCCAAAACAATATGTTAACAAAGATTATTGCGACGTATCTTTTCTTATAGAACTGTTATGGCAAACAAAGAACTTGATGGTATAATTAACGTAAGGCGTAAAAGTTAAGAAAGCTTAGTTCTTAAGCTTAGCTCTCTATGGATCGTATTTATGAAGCGATATTAAACTTGAGAGCAGTATTAAGAATGGATTTGACAGGGCAGTTTGTACTGAAATGACATTTCTGATACGAACTCAAACTCGCTGTCACCCATGAGAGCTGATTATAAATACGGCCCTATGTGCATTAATTTGTTGGAGATTAAAACTTTTATCAAATAAAATCTTTCAGTTAATTCTATCTGTGAGATAAAGATCGACTAGTTCAGTTCAGACGTAGTGTTCAAATTTGAAATTATTATCAAATGGATTAAAAAATATATTTGAACAAAGGATGTCATAACTTATTTTTGTGATTAAATTTAAAAGTGTAATAAATTACGTAACGTAAAATATTTTGTTGTATAATATGTTAATTAACAATAATTGAAATAAAATATGTATTCAACTTTTACATATTTTGGACGAAAATGACGACTTGCGGGTAAATTAAATGAGAACAGTCGCAAATTAATTATGCATACCAGACTTTGGTTGTACTCGTAATCGCAACACCATACATGAAATGAGGGATTATTTTTATGTGGATGTACAAACATTTACGTCACATTCAAGATACAAGATCTAGCAGGAGTAGGACCGTGCGAAGACAAACCAATACCCATGATCATTTCCAGGAATCGCCTAGTGCAGTAAATCATCTTAATACTACACCTATTCGGAAAGTATATTTATTAGTTCTTACTTAAAAAAGGGACGAAAGTACGTTAAACCAAGCGCACATTTATACGAGCGGAAAAAATATAATAATATATTCTTCCCTACTGCAGCGGGAAGAAAGTAAGCACTGTTTTCCTTCCTATATTTTTTTAAATTCATAATTCAAGACTAGAAACAGGCGGATGCCAAAAGACAAAAAGTTAGTATCTCTAACCCCACGAAATCATACTGGCCACTTACATTTTTTGGCAGCATGTGCCTCTTTTATATTTTCAAGTAAAAAATAAGGGAAAATCAACATGCCCGCGCGATTTCTTTTTCGTCGAACTTTTTCGATGATTTATTTCACTTATTTGATTAAAATTAAGTGTTTAGTGTTTTTGATGTAATGTGTAATTTGTATGTGTTTAGTTTGTTTTCTGTTCAGATGGATTGTGATATTTCAAATGTACTTAAGATATCTTCTCATGTAAGTGATATCATTCTATGTTTCTTTTTTTTATTATTATGTTCCTCATAGGTGTAGTCATTATGTAGAAAGAAAATGCGGAAGAAAATGCGTTTCCCAACTCGTGCGAATTGAGGGCTTCAGCTACGTTTCGGGCCTTAAACTACACCCTCGTAGGAATCGATGCCTTCCTACCCTTGATGAACAATGTACTATTGTTTATTGTCCTATGTTGTTCGAAGCTACAAAATTCAGTTTCGTTTGCGACCGAGTACTAGATGATCAGGTGGTAAAATGTGAAGCAGGCGATACTACTCACATTTCCAGTAACTGAACTACTTTGCTGAGGAAGTAGGTCATAAGAAGGACTGCATTTTCAAAATAATGTTTACTTGTTCTGTATTTGCTGATTGCTTTTGTTGATTAATGTAAGCTATGTTCATGCATGGATGCATCAGATGATTGAGCTAGATAATCTGATAGATTATAAGATGTTGTAGAGTTGGTCCCGCCCTGCTTCCTATTACCCGTGGCTTAGTTAGCAAGCTGCGCCGGCGCCGGGCGCCGGGCGTCGGGCGCCGGGGTGGCTGGTGGTCGGGGAAAGTGAAGGCGCGCCCCACCGGCGCACGCGCCGCTCGGGGTGGGCCCGCTCATATATAAGTCCGCACTCAAAGTAAACTAATAGAGTAAAAACAGTTCCGGCGTGTCAGCTAGAGGAACGGCCCCCCGCCCCATCATGCGAGGGATCTGGAGCCCAGTGGTCAGTGTTCAGTATAATCTAATGGGGTCTAATCGGATTATAATTTTTCTATACATTTCCGGTTTGGGTATAAAGTGAAATCCAGCTGACGGTAAGGAGTGATATGTCAGGATATAGAAATTATCAGTGTTTCTCTACTATATTATGCCTATAAACCTTCCTCTTGAATCACTATATCTATTAAAAGAAACCGCATCAAAATCTGTTGCGTAGTTTTAAAAAAATATGCATACATAGGGATATAGGGACACAGAAAGCGACTTTGTTTTATACTATGTAGTGATTGTGCTAACTGTTACGGGGTGAGTTTTGTTTGTGATCGTGTAGACGATGTGCGTATTTATTTTATTTGTGCCGTTGAACAGAGATCTGTAAGTAGATTTTATTTATTGTTACAGTTTAACGAAACGCCCATGCTGGTTTTGGCTTTAGAGCCTTTTTGAAGTTAGTTCTAGTCCAAATCACATTTCTTGCCGTCCCACGTCTCAGTAGCCGTACCATAATTTTGCTAATCTAAACATAGACCGGGTGGCACAGCAGTAGCGTACGAGTATTCCACGCATTGAACTTGAGGTCGATCCCGACTATGGAAGATTAATCATATTTTGTTTTATTTTTCCTTTTAGTATTTTTAAGTTTGCTTATTTATAATCGTTTCTGTAGATGGTTTTTCTTCAAAGAAGCTTGCCCAACTGTTCTTCTATTTCTTTAACGATAATTACAGTTATGTTGTTTTAGTTATATATTAAATTGCATGTTTGTCCTTGACCTTAAGTGTTTTATTACACCAGAAAGAACCCATTCATCGCAGCCTACTTAAGGCATAGGCTCTCATACATAAGGAATATATACATAGATTAGAAACACTGCACACAATAAAAATATCTTAGAGACCTAATAAGGTCCGGACCTTATACGTAAAATTACTTCAATTATTTATCGCATTGAACTTGAGATTAAGAAAGTTATTTGTTTTAACTACTCCTTCAGTATCTTCAACAATATTTGTGACGGGTAAAACGCAGGAAACATTCGTATTTAATGCATTTACTACACGATCAAAAAACAATTTTCAAGAACAAATCTATCGCGATCTCTTAAAAACGTAGGTAACTTCCATTTAGAAAAGACCTTAGCACATCTGAACTCAAGATTTTATAAAAACAATCAACATTAGTCGAGGTTATTCCCATATATTTTATCTAGAGCCCATTCTTTATGAATCATCCTTCGACAGCCTTTATAATTAAATTCTTCTTTTTTACTGTATAATTAAATAAGGTACCTACATCCAATAACGACTTAACGTCTGTAGGAAAGTCCTTATGTAGGTACATATTCTAAACAGCTTTTTATAAAAGACTACGATAATTTATATGAGTACTTTATATACATTCAAATATCAATGATGTCTAACTCATTTTTTAAATAAAAAGATCTCTTATCGAGCGGGGCTTTCTAGTATTTTTTTACAGAAATGTAAATTTTATGTTTTTTGCACTTGTTAACTAAATACATAGCATGCACTTCCTTCCTACTTACTTATTATTGCAACTCACAGTTAGAGGTCGCAAAAAACACAAGAAATCTCCATCAAACAATTAAACTTGTCTACATAGAGTCATTGTATCCGTTCCTCAATGATCTTGTCGTTTAGTTAACAATGACTCTTTTTTATGAGAGATAGCTCTCGATTCACTGCAGCTATTGTTGCTGATTGAACGACGTTATATCTAAAGATTGCTTGCAGATGATCTCAGCTGTGTCTGTGACGCAACCCGAATCAGATCCGTCGTTTAGTTGGTTATTGTCATGTCACGACCTCTTGTTCTTGTTAAGATGCTCATTATAAATCAAACACTCCAGAACGTGGCGTTATGTCATGCGATGAAGTTGCACAATTCAGTGCGGAACATGCGAGCCACTTGTCAACCTGGTAGGCTTCCTCATAGGCTAAAAGCTTCCTCACTTACACCTAACGCAAGTAATGCACTGTTGAATACCATTTCTTACATAAAAAGAGGGTGTTAAACATAGGTACCTACCTATATCTACAGTTAGGTACCTTCTAGGTTCTTATTTTTAAATTATCTTAAAAATTATTTATCTTATCTTAAATTATCTTCTGACGGTTTTGTATATATATAAACCTGTGCAATTTGTAGGATCGTTTAAGATTCGCGATCTCCGTAAAAGACTCAACTCAATGCGGAACTGCGCCTACTTTCATACACAAAAATGTGTGCGATCTCCTTTTGGAGCAAGGACTATTTTGGGAGTTGACGCACGCAGGGTCGCCACCATGTGCCAACCAACCAGCATTGTCCCTGGCCGACCGCTTTCATAACGCGTTACATAACGCACTCGTGTATGTATCATATTATTAGGTTCAGGTGCGAACTACGCTAATAAACCAGATGCACTTTCTCTGAAAATTTTCTCTACCTACTTTACATAAGATCTAGTGGTCACGACATAGCAATATACCTCACGCTTCCTATTAGTTTTTGTAGTCTTCAATCTTATTGAAACTGATATATGTTCCTGATATATTTTGATAATTTAACAATGTGGTAATTTATAAATATGTACATTGGCTCAAAAGATAAATGAAAACTTTATACACCGGACGAGCCGACCAAGCAGCATCCATTGTGCAGAACAGGTTTGTTTGAACTGCGATGAAGCCAGGTGACACACTAACCTGACATACGAATACGGACCGGACACCGCTACTTATTATTCGGTGCAACAGATAAAGTTTTAAACTTACATAATTTTATAGCGGTTGGGAAAATGGGAACTAAAACTCAACCAACGGATAACTGCGATCATAAGTGTAAGATAATATTTGTGGGTAATATTTTATAATAATCAATCAATAAAGAACAAAAACAGGAAACATAAGGATTAGGTATTTTTTTCCCTTTTATGTATAGACTACAGGTGCGTAGTTCCTACCCAGACGCCTGCGCAACGGAACCGGTCATACGCGTCCAGCCAACTTGCCTTTTACGAGTCAGATCCTTATGTAATATATCACTGCTTTAATTTAATGGTAGTTATAAAATTTCTAATACGTGTTGATAGGTATAAACATTGTTGTTGTTATTATGATGCTTGCAACAATTATAGTGGGCGTCGCGCCGGCGGGTCGGCTGCTCACGTAATCAGAGATAATCTTAAAGTTTAATTATCTATGTTATGTATGAGAACAACTCCGACTTAACAGATATTTGTAGAACTATATAGATAATTTAAACACTTCCGTCAGAAATCTGGCCATATCTTTTCTCACGAGTGTTTGATTTTTGTGCCGTTGCAATTAGCAACAATTTTCTACGCTGTGCACTGCCTATTGTTATAAAAAGCTTTCCGTATCTTGTTGTTGATATAAATTACATGGATACTTAATGTTGCATTGTATTGTTTCAGATTGCCCTTGCGGTAATTCTACCCATCGCTCTAGTGTCGGGAAAGGCATTAATTGAAAATGATAATCAACAAACACAACAGCAACAGTTGGCGCCAAGAGACCAGACTTTAGCTCAGAAACGCGTCGGGTATGACTACCCCGCCCCGGATACCGGACTGGTCAATCCTTTTCAAGATGATTTCGGGGGGCACGGAGATCACCACGATGTGATCGACCACCACGAACATCACGACGACAACTACGAGGAACATCATGAGCAGCACCACGAGCTCCACCACGAAGAACACCATGAGGTAGACCACCACCACGAAGAACATCATGAGGTAGACCACCACCACGAAGAACATCACGACCACCATGATCATCATGACCCCGGATACTGGAAGAAAAAACTTATCTGGAAGCCCGGATGGAAGAAAATTTGGAAGCCGGCCAAAAAACAAATCTGGAAGCCGTCATGGAAAAAGATTTGGAAACCAGTTTGGAAAGAAATTAAAGTCCCCGTTTGGAAAGAGATCAAAGTGCCTGATTGGAAAAAAATCTGGAAACCTGAATGGAAGCCCATTAAAGTACCAGCTTGGAAGGAAATAAAAGTACCAGACTGGAAAAAAATTACAGTACCTGTATGGAAAGATATCGTAGTTCCAGGTTGGAAAGAAATCCAAGTGCCTGCGTGGAAGAAACATTATGTTCCAGAATGGGTTAAAGTTGGAGTTCCAGGCGAAAAGTACTTAGGCAAGGATCACGAAGGTTGGGAATATACTTCTCACGATCTATGGAAGAAAAAGCTTATCTGGAAACCTGTGTGGAAGAAATATTGGAAACCAGCTAAGAAACAAATCTGGATCCCAGACAAGAAACTAGTGTGGAAAGACGAGTGGCAACAGATCTGGAGAACAGAGAAGAAGCAGATCTGGATCGACGACAAGAAGCTTGTGTGGAAGGAAGCGTGGAAGCAGATCTGGAAACCAGGCAAGAAACAAATCTGGGTGCCCGACAAGAAACTGGAATGGAAGGAAGCCTGGAAGCAGATTCAAGTACCGGATTGGAAGGACATCTGGGTACCAGGAGTCAAGAAAATATGGAGACCAGTATGGATATCAGAATGGTTCCCCTCACCTGACCATCATGAGCACGTCCACGAGTCACACGGATGGGACAGAAGCAGCCACGACGCAGCCGCCAGTCAGAAGTCAGTAGCAGTAGCGCCTGCGCCCCAACAGCGGCAGCAGCAGCAGCAGCAACAGCGGCAGCAGCAGCAGCAGCAACAGCAGCAGCAGCACCAGCAACAGCAGTCTATGTGGCAGTTCCCAAAATAAATCTATGTAAATAAAGCCAAATTGTAAATATGAGTCAAAATACCCATATCGGGAAAACGCTAAATATTGGTATATTGACAAGAAGCGTTTTTGCCATAAAAATGTCGAGACTGTAAAAAAGAATCTGAAGGTGGCGGCTCCGAGGTATCTTTTAAATAATCATTATGTAATTAAATATGCGATGCGAAACTGTGAGCCAGCGATGTGATGTACAGGGTTCGACGGGAAACTTTTGCATCAATTATTGTGCAAATTACTAGTGACTAGTACTGAGTACTAAGTGAAATTCCAGTGCAAGCTTTAAAATAAAGTCAAATGTTTTTGTATAGTTACCATTGTTGATAAGTCTGAGTAGTGCGTATGAGGCTAACTAAGTCTGTGGTGCTGAATGTTTGTATGGTTCATATTATTCTTTAAAAGATCTTTGAATTGATATCAACATCCTATAAGAATAAAATGACAAATTTTCATCAAAGTATGTGTGTAGGTATTTGATTCAAAGATTTTTTATACTATTTTATGTGCTATAAGTATTATAAAAATGTCAGTTTCTGACACGAAAACACCCACTGATGCTTTGTTGTTGTTTTGTTGTTATGTTTAATGTACTATTAAGTTTTTACTCTAAGTTATTTTTAGTAAATAGCAGAACCAATGAAATAAAATACTGTGTTTTGTTTTAATGCTTTATATTGTCACAGAATATATAATAGTACTACATACAGAATGGACATTCACCTCCCGTCCCCAGTCCGATATACGTCACACTCCGCGCCGGATTGTGGGTCACATTGTGCGTTTAGCGAACATGGCGCGCTCATTTTTCCTAGTGTAACGGAAATAATAAAGTTTTATGTTCCAAAACTGGTTAGATACTGTTCTGTGTACGAATGTCTTTGTACCACAAGATATGACTCCAATAAGATTTTTTTTTAATTCCCAAGTGATGAGAGACAACAAGTATCTAACTTTATACAAAATATGCAACCTAACCTATTCTAACTATTCAGTTACAGTGAACTACTTTAAAAAGTTATTTTAATCAAGAACCAGATTAATCAAGTAATGATTGTGACCGGTATAACAAAATTTATCAACCCTTATAACACGCACACAAACGCAGGTAAAGTGCAACATGCCGTCTGTCGATGTATGACCAAAATGACATTGTAGTTAGGAGTTTCCGAGCTGTGATATGGTTTTTATCATGATAAATGTATAGGAACTAAGTAAAGGTTAAAAACGGAAACACTGGAGACAACCATATGAAGCAGAGGTTTAATGAAAGTGGTTACAATTAGGGTCGTTGTAAGTTGGCAATAAGGTACGTCCACGAAGAGCATTCGTTTACGACAAATATGCACTCGCATAGATTTTCTAAAGACACCAAATGCTTATTTCATAGATAAGCGAATGTTGCTCCCAGTGAAGATACGCCTACAGAGGGTGTTCAGCAGTAGGTGAGGGGTTCGCTGAGGTTCGACGAGCCCGGGTTCCCGCTTGCCGCGCATCGCCAGCGTCAGCGCACGCCCCTGGTATGGGAGGGGGTGCAGCCACGGCCATACAACGCTCAAACCACGCACGTTTTTATTGCAGTGGCTTTGCACCCGGCAAAGCCACTGCAATAAAAAAACAAATGATTATTTTGAATATCCCTAAACTTTGGCCTCGGAAAATGATTGTCTAGCAAGACTATAAAAAACATAAATCGTATACAAACAGAGGAACACTTCAGGATTACCTATACATAGATGCACTTTCTAATATTTTTACCACACCAGAAATTTTATCCTACTCTAGCATCCAATCCAAATTAAATGACAAAAACGAATCCTTTTCCGATACTCCTATTCCACACATATGATCACGTTGCAATACCGTTACCCGTCGTACATACATACATTAATCTAATCACGCCTTTATCCTTAATGGGGTAGGCAAAGCGTAAAAGACCTAAACAAAGGTAGTTTCGCCACGTCAGACAAAGTTTTGAGGGTTATTTAATATAGATTTGTAGGTATATTGCTGTAGTAACAGGTTATCAGCCCATCGCCTATACTACAAAATACTGAAACCCTAGGATCCCTTAGCTGGTTTTTACAGCATCCCCGGGAGGAAATACAGCTGGCACATTCTATGTTTGTCTCTGTAATATATTGCAGGGCGAGAGAAATTATACGCGTCCGTCTGTTGTAGATCGTTTATTGAACTGAGTTAATTCTACCACAGTGCACTCCTCCACACATAGTTTACAATCTTAACTAAGAATTTCCATCCAGCTGCTTTTCGCATTCCTACTGTAAAAATCTGTAGAATTAGACGAAGTTTGTTCAGTGTATTGCAATTCAGGCGATAGTTGACCACCTATCACTATAGCAATACATCGTTCGTTCTTCCTAATATAATCCTCAAAACTTACTTCTCTATTAGGTTAGGTAGTTGACGCTCTCTCTTTCTTCCATGCTGGACTGGGAGCGACAGAAAAACATAGAATGTGCCGGCTGCATTTCCTCTCGGGCATGCTGTAAAAACCAGCTAAGGGATCCGAGGATTTCAGTATATTGCAATTTAGGCGAAGGGCTGACAACCTGTCACTACAGCAATATACCTACAAATCTATCTTAAATAACCCTCAAAATTTTGTCAGACGTGGTGTAACGACGTTTGTTTAGGTCATTTACGCTCTGCCTACCTCGTTAGGGATAAAAGCGTAATTATATATACCGATGAGTGGTGAGCCTGTGGAGCGCTTCTGCTCCTCGGCGCTGGTGCTGCTGTAGCAGTAGCGCATGCGCGCTTCGGCCAGCACTCGGCCGCACAGCACGCGCGGCCGCTCGCCCGCGCCGGAGCCGCCGGAGCCCTACACGCGGACCACCCGCAGTGACACCATCACCAGCGAAAACACCACCGCGAGCTGCCGAAACAACCACACAAATGTTTGATTCGTTTTAAAATTGATGGGAATCGAAAGCTTGTTAGCCCAAAATAAGAAAATTAAAAATATATCTATACATATAATAAATCTCTAGAAGGGTCGTGTCTGTACATTGAATATTATTATAAAAAAAAAATTGCAGCAGGCATTATTAACGATATAAAGAGCAAAACGGTTTTTCTTAGAATTTTGTCTGTCTGTCTGTCTGTATGTTACCACATCACGCCAAAACTACTGAACCAATTTCGATGGGACGTTTTTATTCAACTGTATGTTACTCGGGTTGCAACTTACGATACCTAAAATCACGCTACCTGACTTAGGGGGTAGGCAGGAAATATAAATTTGGCTGTTTCTTAACCTATTTTATGGAACTTTTTTTATTCGACTAAGCGTTATTTAAAATCAAAGTAACAATACAAATAATTACGCCTCATAACTTAGGAGGTAAGTAGGAAATTGAATTTCAGTCTTCTTTAACCGATTTTGATGGTGTTTTTTTTATTTGTCTGAGCATTATTTAAACTCAAAGTTACGATACAAATAATCACGCCACCTGACTTAAAGGATAGGCAGGAAATTGAACTAAGATCGTTTTTAACCGATCTTAAAGGGACTTTTTATTTGACTAAGTTTTTTTAAGTAGCTGGTGTCCAGCCTAGGTTAGTAATAATCATACATATTGAGTCAGTACCCAAGTTTGTATGGAAAACACGCAGTGTCGAGCATACTGAAAACGCTTCTCCGCGCGTAGGACCGGGATCACCTAGCACGCGCGCGGGATCTTGTTTTCAAAACAAAAACAAAGATCAGACAATGCGAAACAGTTAGCACATCCCGCTATACGCGCGGAGAAGCGTTTTTAGTATGTTCGACATTGCGTGTTTTACATACAAACCGGGCGTACGAAGTCGCGGGCACAGCTAGTAGCATTAAATAAGTAAGTATACTATGATGTCTTTTCCATACAAAATAACCGCTGACATGGGTAAAACCAAAAAATCACATAACGCGGTAAGTACAAGGGGGTCAAATCAATGGGTATTTGTATATTCTAAACACAGACCTCTGCTGTCGCTCTGTTTAAAAACCAGTGCCCTCGTACAATCATCTAGATTAGGTAGCCAATCCCGTGAGATACGGGAGAAGGCTAGGGAGATGATAGACCTTAGCTGGTGCAGGTTACTTGAAACACCTGTACATAACCACGATTCCATAACGCATTTATCACTATCGCTATTCACTGCCAGGCATTAAATTAAATTCACATTCCACAATTAGTTTAAACAAAAAATATGTTTTTACATCACCCATAGTTAAAACCGTGATGAATATTACAATTCTTAGGCAGGGAGTAGCGAAACCCACTTTAAGTTTCCCCAGGATAGCACACATTGGCAGACGGGAATCGGGAGCTTAAACTTTATAGTCTTTCAAAGGGTTGTTCTGACGTCACGGATCAAGATAATCTTACCTCTAGACATGACAATAACAGCAAAATTCCCTGGAACACAGGATAATGATATTATGAGGATAAAACACACCTACTCTAAATATTTTATAACTAGTCTTACGCGTATTTATAAAGCAACCTCAAGATTGAGAGCAGTATTAAGTATGGATTTGACAGGTCATAATGTATGTACCTACTGAAATTACATTCCTGTTACGAGCTTAAACTCGATGTCAGTCTCAAGTGCAAATTATAAATACGGGCCTCAGTGCAGCAACATACGGGCGTCACTTACTACGCGTAAGGTTGCGCTTAACACGCTTTTAATGCTTTTTGCACACACATGCGTTACCTTACCTACAACGCGCGCGTAGCGAGGAACTCTACGTCGGCGCATCCCTCGGCCAGTACTCGCTACGTTGTAAGTGACACCTGTGTGTTTAGATTTGAACTTCATCTTCCGTGCATGGGGAGCGATAAGAAAACACAAAATGTGCCTTCTGCAAAGGGAAGTATTTGATGTCACTTGCAAAATGCGATAAAGAAAATATGACTTTTTTTTTAACTAGTGTTTGTTTCTTTATTAAAACCCACGAAAATATAAAAATAAACATTTCACAAATAAAATATATCTTCTAAGGCACCGCATCGAGGCAACGTTCCCAGAAGGCTAGCAGCGTTTCCACGTTGCACAGCCAAACTAAGACGCTGTGCAAAATAACTGCCTGCTCTTTGGTCTGACGTCTTTTGAAACTCTGATACCACATAAGAGACGACGGATATCCACATGTAAGTTATAACATTGCTATCGATTCGTAGAGCACACAACTTTACTAAACCTTATATTATTCAATATACTTATATTAGTTACAAGCGACCCGCCCCGGCTTCGCTCGTAAATAATCAGTATTTCTCTACTATATTATGCATGTATTATACATATAAACCTTCCTCTTGAATCACTCTATCTATGAAAAGAAGCCGCATCAAAATCCGTTGCGTATATTTGAAGATTTATGCATACACAGGGATATAGGGACAGAGAAAGCGACTTTGTTTTATACTATGTAATGAAGTCGTGATTTTCGCAACTACGAATGGACACCACACCAAAGCAGATTGAAGATAACTCGCTTATATTTCGGCAGGTACCAAACTTTATGCTATTTCTAAATTAAAGATTTTAATAACGGGCACTCACTTTGGAAAATAAGTCGCGTACTTCACGACATGTTTCGGGACCGGCGGATTCGCTTCCCCGCAGCCGACAGACTCAACCTGATGAAGTACGCGACTTATTTTCCAAAGTGACTGCCAGTTATTAAAATCTTTATTTAGAATGTCTCGCTTAAATTTAAATAGTATTTTTTTTATTACTAAATTCTGCAAAAAAAATACAAGGTCTGAAATATTGCATTACAAATAAATACATCTTAAACTGAGGACGATCGTACAAATTAAAACTCAGTATTATACCTACCGTAGATTTAATTAGGTAGGTACATAATTACATTAAGCCTTTAGTTTTAAGAAGTTGAATTTACTTACTTTACGTACGTTTTGTATTTTACATACCTACGTATACGTATATGACAACAGCAACAGCAACAAAAAGTATTTACGTAGATGTGTTAGATCAGAAGCAAATATTGATTTGACAACTTCAAACGGCATGGACGGATGTCGGTTTGTCACCGCGTGTTTATAGACTAAATTGACCCTGCTGACCATGGAAAAGAAAGAAGTTTGGAAATACATTGCTCAAATACAGCTATGAATCTATACATATAATAAATCTCTAGAAGGGTCGTGTCTGTACATTGAATATTTTTACAAACAAATAATCGCTGCAGGCATTATTAACGATATAAAGATAAAAACGATGTTTTTTTAGATTTTTTGTCTGTCTGTCTGACTCTGTATGCTACCACATCACGCCAAAACTACTGAACCGATTTGAATGGGATTTTTTTTAATCAACTCAGTGTTACCCGGGTTACAACTTAGGATACCTAATATCACGCCACCTCACTTAGAGGATAGGCAGGAAATTCGAATTTGGCTGTTTTTTAACCGATTTCAATCAAACCTTTTTTATTTGACTGATCATATTTGAAAACAAATTTACGACACAAAAAATAACGCCACCTGACTAAGGGGGTAGGCAGGAAATTGAACAATGATCGCTTTTAACCGATCTTAAAGAGACTTTTTATTTCACTGAGTATTTTTAGTTACCTGGTGTCCAGCCTAGGTTAGAAATAATCACGCAAACCATTCTAATATTGAGTAAGTACCCCAGTTTGTATCCATATCAGTATTGTATCGTTCCATCCATTAACCAATAATTTGCTTGGCTTAAATATGTCACACATTCTTTTGTACTAAATAAGATAACTCTTTTATTTTTGGAAAATATTCTCTCTTTGATGACAAAGTTATTATCATTTAACAACAATGATTGGTAGTCAATAACAAAATCAAATTTTGTGGGCTCTTTTGGTACACTTAGCACCTTCTTTTTTTCTCTGTTAATCATTTGACGTAAAGAATCCTTAGATGGCAAATTTGTCGCAACATCACTACTGGTAGATGCGATATGATTTTGAAGTATCTGACACGTCTTCACCGTAGGCTGATCTTTAGTTTTCATTTTTAAATCGTGCACATTTCTAGCCACGTTCACAGGATTGCCTTCGTGATTATGTTCCCCAGATGATGCTATCACAGATAAACATTCGTCTTCTGAAAATACATTGGTCGTTAGCCGCGCTTTGCACTTGTATAAGACATTCCGTTTAAATTCACACTCCCAGTACACTTTGTTATTGTATTCACGACTTTTTGCATACGCAAATCCATTCACGTCGACTTTGATACCACCTTTTTGAGTTTTAAATATACTAATACTGTGTTCAGTCATTTTCTGTAATTTTCACGTATAAACCAATATCTATTTGTTCTGCAATGTAGTGGGTGACTAACAACTGACAGAAAGTATTTGAACATAGACAATTATCAATTTTATCAATCTACCCTCTTTTACGCTCGCGAAAAGTGATGCATCATTTTAGGTATTTTGACCATTTGGTATTACAAATGTTGGTGTGTGTGACTAAGGTGTAGTAACTGTTGATATTTTAAACTTTAGATATTTATTCCAATCGGTATTTAAATCTTAGGTGATTAGTACGTAGGTGTTATTTGCTTAGGTATTTAAAAACATTAGGTATTCAGATTTTAGGGATTTTGAACGTAGGTTATTTTACGTTAGTGTTTTAAATTTTTAGAGATTGCAATATGTACCCGTTTGTATGGAAAACACGCAGTGTCGAACATACTGAAAACGCTTCTCCGCGCGTAGGTGCGGGATCTGCTAGCTCGCGCACGGAAGCGTGTTTGCCATACAAAAACAACGATCAGACAATGCGAAACACGCTTCCGCGCGCGGGCTAGCAGATCCCGGTCCTACGCGTGGAGAAGCGTTTTCAGTATGTTCGACACTGTGTGTTTTCCATACAAAGCGGGTGTACGAAGTCGCGGGCACAGCTAGTGTAATATAAGTATTAAATGGTAGGAAAATCAATGTACGTAGATGCATTTTGTCTTCGACAGTTTATTTCTAAATCTAATATTTTTCGTTTAAAAGGAAAATACGGTAATGGATGTTTGGAGTGGAAGGGGGAAGAAATTCGTTTGTCACCGGCCATAATCAAGTTTCACAGGGTCTAATTAGTTTAGACTAACACACGGTGACAAACTGTTACATTCTGTTACAACTTAAATAACTTTTGATTTAATTCCACTAAAAGAGTATTTTGACACTAGAAAAGTAGAAAAAGGTTACCACACCATGAGATATAATTAGTCCATAAATATTTTTCTTGAAATTCACCCACTTTGATAAAGATATTGCATAAATAAGATAACATGATTTTTTAAAAAGACCATGTAGATTAGGAAGATGTCACTCGAAAACTATAAGACCTCTAATCATGATATAAGCACTGTGCGATAGTATATTTAATGTACATCATTTTTGTACTAAACAGTTTTCTTCTACATATTATAGTTTTTGTTTTTAACGGACAATACCGTGAAGACAGGCCTGTTTACAATGAAAAAGGGGGGCTTGGTATGTCACCGGGCAGAATCATATTCAGCAGGGTGTAATTAGTCTAAACACATCCAGTGACAATCCGTTACATTCCATGCCGTTTACAAGCAAAAGAGGGCTTTTGAGATCTGACATCTGGTCTATGTGTCAAATACATAGTTAATTTTGATTGCCTTCAAATTAATTTCTTTTCATTTCTCCCATACTGGACTAGGCGCGATAGAAAAACATAGAATGTGCCAGGTGTATTTCCTCACGGGCATGCTGTAAAAACCAGCTAAGGGATCTGAGGGTTTCTATATATTGCAATTTAGGCGATAGGCTGACAACCTGTCACTACAGCAATATACCCAAATCTATCTTTAATATTCCTCAAAACTTTGTCAGACGTGGCGGAACGAACTTTGTTTAGGTCGTTTACGCTCTGCCTACCCCATTAGGGATAAAGGCGTGATTATATGTATGTTTGTGTATGCAAAAATTCATCACTTAGCTATGCCTGAAATTCAGAGGCTTCGACGAATGAAATTTTCTTTTTTTTCTTACTTGGCGGATGTTGCGGATCGGTGGCAGGTGGGAGGCGCAAAATACTTTGAAATCTATTAAATTTTGTGATAGATCCCGCCATCTTAATCATCATTCCTTATTATTTGCGTAATGTGAGGGGAGTTAACAGTCTATCTATATATATAATTAATCTCTAGAAGGGTCGTGTATGTACATTGAATATTTTTATTAACGATATAAAGAACAAAACGATTTTGTTTAGAATTTTTGTCTGTCTGTCTGTATCTTACCACATCACGCCAAAATTACTGAATCGATTTCGATGAGACTTTTTTTATTCAACTGTGTGTTACCCGGGTTGCAACTTAGGATACCTAAAATCACGCTACCTGACTTAAGGGGTAGGAAGGAAATTGAAATTTGGCTGTTTCTTTACCGATTTTTATGGAACTTTTTTTATTCGACTCAGCGTTATTTAAAATTAAAGTTACGATACAAATAATCTCTCCTTATGACTTGGGAAGTAGGTAGGAAATTGAATTTCGGTCGTTTATAACCGATTTTGATGGATCTTTTTTTGTTTGACTGAGTATTACTTAAACTCAAAGTTACGATACAAATGTTCACTTCACCTGACTTAAGGGGTAGGCAGAAAATTTAAATTTGGCTGTTTCTTAACCGATTTTTAAGGAACGTTTTTTTATTCGACTAAGCATTATTTAAAATCAAAGTTACGACACAAATAATCACGCCTCATGACTTAGGAGGTGGGTAGAGAGTTGAATTCCTGTCGTTTTTAACCGATTTTGATGGAACTTTTTTTGTTTGACTGAGCATTACTTAAACTCAAAGTAACGATACAAATAATCACGCCACCTGACTTAGGGGGTAGGCAGTAAATTAAACTCTGATCGTTTTTAACCGATCGTAAAGGGAATTTTTATTTGACTGAGTTTTTTTAATTCCCTGGTGTCCAACCTAGGTTAGAAATAATCACGCAAACCAGTCTAATATTGAGTAAGTAAGATACGATCCAAATAATCACGCCTCATGACTTAGGAGGTAGGTAGGAAATTAAATTCCGGTTGTTATTAACTGATTTTTATGAAACTTTTTTGTTTGACTAAGCATTACTTAAACTCAAAGTTACGATTAAATAATAACGCCACCAAACTTAGGGGGTAGGCAGAAAATTGAACATTGATCGTGTTAACCGATTTTATAGGGACTTTTTATTTGACTCAGTTTTTTTAATTACCTGGTGTCCAGCCTAGGTTAGAAATAAACATGCAAACCATTCTATATTGAGTAAGTATCCCAGTTGGTATGGAAAACACGCAGTGTCGAACGAACTGAAATCGCTACGCGCGGATAAGCGTTTTCAGTATGTTCGACAGTGCAAGTTATCCACACAAACCGAACGTACAAAGTTATACATCATACATAAGTTAACTTTTTGTCTATTAAAAAACGTAAGTTGTAAATAATCTTAAATATTCAATAGTTTAATGATAAATTCAACGAATAAATTGTATGTAATTAATTGATCTCAAAAACAAAAGAAATGGAAACAAAGAAACAACCGTTACGTAACACAATTTCCTTCCATATTTATGTAGACAGGTTCATAAAATACCTACTATATTGTACTATGCTCGCATAGGTGTAATGTAAGTCTGTATTCTATCCCAATTATGTAAATTTAAAACAAAAAAAATATTGCTGTTTAAAATCATAACCACCACGCGTACGGAGTCGCGGGCAGAGCTAGTACATAAAATAAATCTCTAGAAGGGTCGTGTCTGTCCATTGAATATTATTACAAAAAAAAAATTGCAGCAGGCGTCATTAACGATATATAGAGCAAAACGTTTTTTTTATTATTTTTGTCTGTCTGTCTGTATGTTACCACATCACGCCAAAATTACAGAACAGATTTCAACCGGACTTTTTTTATTTAACTGTGTGCTACCCGGGTTGCCACTTAGGATACCTAAAATCACGCTACCTGACTTAAGGGGTAGGCAGGAAATTCAAATTTGGCTGTTTCTTTACCAATTTTTATGGAACTTTTTTTATTCGAGTCAGCATTATTTAATAATACGATACAAATAATCTCGCCTTATGACTTGGGAAGTAGGTAGGAACTTGAGTTTCGGTCTTTTATAACCGATTTTGATCGATCTTGTTTTGTTTGACTGAGCATTACTTAAACTCAAAGTTACGATACAAATTTTCACTTCACCTGACTTAAGGCAGGCAGAAAAGAAAATCTTATTTAGTAAACGAAATTTTTGGTATGCCTCATAATTAAACGGGGTGAAAGGGACAGCGTCCTGCAAACTGTTAGGCGTTGCTCAGTCAACGAAACTTAACAACCTTCACCAGGTTTTTTTTTCAGGAAATTAAAAAAAAATAGCTTTTAAATACGAATTGTCTGATCGAGGTGTGATCATTTTGTATGGGAAGGTATTTATTTTCATCTCCTGTAAGAATTTCCTGATGAAAGTAGATTAGATTTGTTGACTGAGCAACTCCTATCCGTTTGCGGGACGCTGTCCTTTATACCTGGTGTACTAGCTGTGCCCGCGACTTCGTACGCCCGGTATGTATGGAAAACACGCAGTGTCGAACATACTGAAAACGCTTCTCAGTGCATAGGAAGCGTGTTTCGCATTGTCGGATCTTTGTTTTTGTATGGAAAACACGCTTCCGCGCGCGGGCTAGCAGATCCCGCTCCTACGCGCGGAGAAGCGTTTTCAGTATGTTCGACACTGCGTGTTTTCCATACAAATAGGGGTATTAATTAACTCAATATTAGAATGGTTTGCGTGATTATTTCAAACCTAGACTGGAAAAACTCAGTCAAATAAAAAGTCCCTTTAAGATCGGTTAAAAGCGATCAGAATTAAATTTCCTGCCTACCCCTTTAGTCAGGCGGCGTGATTATTTGTATCGTAACTTTGCTTTTAAATAATGCTCAGTCGAATAAAAAAAGTTCCATAAAATCGGTTAAGAAACAGCCAAATTCCGATTTCCTGCCTATCCCCTAAGTCAGGTAGCGTGATTTTAGGTATACTAAGTTGCAACACGGGTAACACACAGTTGAATAAAAAAAAGTCCCATCGAAATCGGTTCAGACAGACAGACAAAAAAAAACGTTTTGATCTTTATGTAGTTAATAGTGCCTGCTGCAATTATTTTTTTGTAAAAATATTTAATGTACAGACACGACCCTTTTAGAGATTTATTATATATATAGGTAGATAGATTGCGCATTGAAGACATAATGCGTCACGGAACGTAGTTTAATTTCACATTTAAACAAGAATAAAATAAATGCGTATTTTGAATGAAGAGCGTTAATAAATATCTTACTAGGAAGATTATTGTCATAATTTAAAATAGCATTGTACTTACTATATCGTGCAATATGCGTAAGTAGGTACATGTACAATGTAGTAAATAGGTAAATCAGATTAATATAGGGTATTCATTAATTAGCGTGCCATAGCTTAGGGGGTGTTTCAGTAAAGTAAAAGAAACCTATAAAAAAAAATTGAAAAAACTAGTAGGTATTTACAAAGATTCCCAGACTTGCGTCTGGGCGCACCACTATAACCGATCCCGCGTGACTAGCGATAAGGCGAAAACCAGTTCCGCGCAACGCGCGAGCGATTCGTAGGCTTGGTTATAGCGGTACGGCCAGACGCAGCTCTTGAAAATATAATATAATATAATAGCTTTTACCCGCGACTTCATCTGCGAAGTTTTTTTTTTCTCTTTCGTCCATATCAGTGATCATCGAAAAAGTGACGATGGTAGCGTTAAAAGTAAGGTCAAACCTCTTCTCACGTCATCGTTCCTCACGTACCTACCACACGTCCCTGTCCTACCCGTCACACGCGTCCCTAAACAGTCATCATGTCTGTCCAGTCGTCCCATCTATTCCTCCCGTCCATGACTCGCTCCAGTCGCTTCTGTTCCCTTTCCTCCCGTCCATCCTGAAACTTATATCGCTCGAGTGCACGTGTATAAAAGTTACACACATTATTAAAACACAACACACTTTATGAATTGAATTGCTGCCAACATTTGAACAACATATCATGCTACACTTCAAAGCACTCTTCTTCACAGCCAGAATTCTGGTTGACTGCCCCGCCCCCAAGTAAAGAAGCACGGTGAAATATATTCTAAGTTAGTCCAGGTAACACAGAATTGAACAAAACATTCCGTCATAGTCGGTTCAAACACATTTTTTTTTTGTTTCCAGCCTACCCCCTACGTTAGATAGCGTGATGATAAAGTAAATCGAGGTAACACGGAGTAAACAGAAAAAACAAAATTGGTTAAAATACAAACTCAAATAAGATCCCTGTCTACTACCTACCCCCTAAGTACGGTAATATATTATTCATATATTTCGTTTGTGTCTTGGCAACACTGAGTTGAATAAAAAAAAGTCCCCTCGAAATTGGTTATACCCCCTAAATACGGTGGCGTGATTATATTTATCCTTAGGTTGTGGTTAGATAAAAATCAGTTAAAAAAAAAATTACAATCGGTTAAAAAAACTTACTTTATTCAGTTCCTCGCCTACTGCCTACCCCCTAAGTATGGTCACGTGATTTTTTTATCTCTTTAGTATCACTCAGTTGAATAAAAAAATTACCATCGAAATCGGTTAAAAACACTAACTAAATTTTGTTTTTTGTCTACTGCCTACCCCCTAAGCACAGGAGCGTGATTATATGTATCCTTAGCTTTTGTCTATGTAACACATATTTCAATAAAAAAATCCCATCAAAAAGTTTAAAAACACTAACTTAATTCAGTTCCCTGCCTGCTACCTACCCCCTAAGTACAGTGGCGTGATTATATGTAGCCTATGTCCGTCTCCAGATTACCACCTATCACCATTCTAAATTTCATTGAAATCCGTTCAGCCGTTTAGGCATGAAAGAGCAACAAACAGACAGACAACAGAGTTACTTTCGCATTTATAATATTAGTATGGTTACCGTCTAATGCTTTTTTTATTGTTTGTGTTGGTTTTTTCAATATATTATTATGGGCTCCTTTTACGTTACTGAAACACCGCCTAAGCTCATCATCTCCCTAGCCTTATCCCGTATCTCACGGGGTCGGCTTCCTAATCTAGGAGATTGAACGACGGTACTGGTTTTTACACAGAACGAGTGCCATCTGACCTCCGCAACCCAGAAGGGAAACCAGACCCAATCCTAGATTATGTCAGAGTTTTCAAGCCGCCAATGCTTAGCACTTGCCTCTGATATGGCTTAACGACTAATATCTACGGTATTAAACGATATTAACCAGGACCAACGGCTTAACGTGCCTTCCGAAGCACGGAAAAGGAACCGAATAAACGTACATATGAATTCGCCTAAGCTATGGCACGCAATTAAATTAACACCCTGTATAGAGATATAAAGACAATGAATTTTATTTTCACTTTACTTCAAAACATAAAAGAAAACTTACATAGCGGAATTAGATCAAGTTTATCAAGTTGTTCGGGTGCCTCATACATACATACATATAATCACGCCTTTATTCCTAATGGGGTAGGCAGAGCGTAAACGACCTAAAAAATGTTGATCCGCCACGTCTGACATAGTTTTGAGGATTATTCAAGATAGAATTGTAGTTGTAGGTATATTGCTAACAGGTTGTCAGTCTATCGCCAAAATTTCAATATACTGAAACCCTCGGATCCCTTAGCTGGTTTTTACAGCATGCACGGGAAGAAATGCAGCTGGCACATTCTACATTTTTCTCTCGTTCCCAGTCCAGCATGGAAGAAATCAGTCGGATGCCTCGCTGGTTGTTTTACTTCAGATTCAGTCTGGGGCTGAGCTTCCTGCGCTGAAGCTGAATTTCCATGAAATGCAATCGCAAAGTTTAATAGGAGCACAGCGACCTGGAAAACTACATACATACATATAATCACGCCTTAATCCCTAATGAGGTAGGCAGAGCGTAAACGACCCAAACAAAGGCCGTTCCACCACGTCTGACAAATCTTTGAGGGTTATTTATGATAAATTTGTAGTTATATTGCTGTAGTGACAGGTTGTCAGCTCATCGCCTAAATTACAATATACTGAAACCCTCGGATCCCTTAGCTGGTTTTTACAGCATGCTCGGGAGGAAATACAGTTGGCATATTGTATGTTTTTCCTTCGCTTCCAACACATGGACACAAGCATGGAAGAGAACTTGGAAAACTACTCGTCCGTAGTTCACTTTTCTTTAAATTGTACTATAATATCAAGCAAAAAATACAAATCGAAAGTATTTAAAATCATTTAGTTATAAGCTATTGGTTTGGTACAACAGTACCTAACATAACTTACTTAATTTTAGTTCTGTTTATTGTTGCTTGTTTATGAGAACGATGTGTTCGCCTATAATTGTCTTTTAAATTAGTGATTTTAAGTTAAGATATAATACTGTAATGTTTAATTTAAAAGATGTTGGTGTTCCTACTTACAATAAAAAAAAAAAAAATTATAGAAAACTGAAAACTATCCCCGAAGAACAAGGTTGAAATATGAAAAAATGGATCGTCCCATACTAAATGTCACCCTACGGTTGTTAAAGTTGAAGGAAGGGTCAATTTTATCCTGTGTTCCATGGTAAAAGTTGTTTAGTTCCGTCTTGGTAGGATACCTTCATGCTGGACTGGGAGAGATAGAATAACATAGCATGTTCCAGCTGCACTTCCCCCCGGGCATGCTGTAGAAGTCAGCAAAAGGGACTCGATGGTTATAGTGTATTGTAATTTAAGCGATGGGCTAACACTATAGTACCCGTCACTATAGCAATACACATTTTAATCTAAAATTGCCCTCAATTTTTGTCAGACGTGGCGAAAGCGCCATTTACGAGGCGTTGAACGCTCTGCCTACCCCGTAAGGAATAAAGGCGTGATTTTATGTATGTATGTATTGTTAGGATACCCGTAAATATGATATTGACCCGTAAACTAGTTATTTAACACTTAGTAGAAAATAATTCCGAAAAAAATTGTGTTTAATAACTGAACAAGATCCGAAATTCCATTATGATAGATAACTAATAAAATATTTTTTATTAAAGATGTTTGACTGTAGTAAGTTGAATTAAAACTGATGATACATGGAGCAATAAAGCCTTATATAGCAAACCCACAGCCATCATTCCCCCAGGGGTGGCCAACTTTACTTCCATTTATTACCTAGGTATGTACTATGAAGATATACATGTACTCTTCCTCTGTTACCTACCTTCCATTGTGTTTTGGTTTTAGGAAAATTCTACCAAAATATAAAGGTCATAAAAATATAAAAGTAATTATTATATAGTCACTAGCTTTTACCCGCGACTTCGTCTGCGAAGTTTTTTTCTTCTTCGTCCACCCGTGATGATCTGCAGCGTCATGTGGGTCTGGTCCAAAAACGTGACGATGGTGGCCGTGAAAGTAGGGTCAAACCGCTTCTCCCTTCATCGTTCCTCACGTCCCTACCACACATTCCCCCTGTCCTACCCGTCACAGGCGTCCCTAAACAGTTATCATGTCTGTCCAGTCCTCCCATCCATTCCTCAAGTCCATGACTCGCTACAGTCACTTCTATTCCCTTCCCTCCCGTACACCCTGATACTTATGTCGCTCCAGTGCACGTGTATAAAAGTTTCACAGATTACCAATACACATTATGAATTGAATTGCTGCCAATATTTTAACAACATAGCGTGATGCACTTCATAGCACTCTTAATTCTGGATGCCTGCCCCCCAAGTAAAAAAGCGTGATGAAATGTATTCTAAGTTAGTCAAGGCAACACAGAATTAAATAAAAAAGGTTCCGTCAGAATCCTTTCAAACACATAAACACTAACTTAATGCAATTCCCTGCCTACTGCCTACCCTCTAAGCACAGGGGCGTGATTATGTATTTGTATCCTTAGCTTTTGTCTATATAACACTTAGTTCAAAGAAAAGTCCCTTAAAAACGATTAAAAATCACTAACTAAATTCAGTTCCCTGCCTACTAAGTACTGCCAACCCCCTAAGCACGGTGGCGTGATTATTTATGTCTTTAGTGTGTGACTTGATAACACTGAGTTGAATAAAAAAAAGTTCCCGCAAAATCGGTTTTAAACACTAACTAAATTCAGTTCTCTGCTACTACCTTCACCCTTAGCACGATAGCGTGATTATTTATATCTTTAGTTTGTGCCTACTATTATATATTATGTGGTCTTGGTAGCACTCAGTTGAATAAAAAATTCCCATCGAAATCGGTTAAAATCACTAACTTAATACAGTTCCGAGCCTACTGCCTACCCCCTAAGTACGGTGGCGTGATTATATAGCCTTTGTCTGTTTCCAGGTTACCATCTATCACCATACTAAATTTCATTAAAATCCATTCAGCCGTTTAGGCGGGAAAGAAATCACTCACTAAAATCAGTTCCTTGCCTACTACCTACCTCCTAAGTACGGTGGCGTATATATATATAGCCTTAGTCCGTCTCCGGGTTACCATCTATCACTATACCAAATTTTATCAAAATCCATTTAGCTGTTTAGGCGTAAAAGAGTAACAAACAGACAGACAGAGTTACTTTCGCATTTATAATATTAGTATGGATGTATGGTTTGTCGGGTCGGGTGGACGATCTACTACCTACGCCTACAGTAAATAAATGTACAAAATCATTGAAACAGCCACAGTATTTTTGCGTTTAGTTGTTGTTAATACTAGTCTAGTTATTATTAATACTTAAAACTCGAAAGAAAATAAATAGTTATTAACTTTTATTTAGCAGCATGCGTCTGCCGGCCGCAGTTGACCAGCGCTGCGTTTGACTCGAGCCAAAAATTAAGATGCACTGCGGGAGCGCGGTCCTGCCTCCGTTCATTACAATGGCTCTGTTGTCCGTTTTAGGAATTCAGAACAGCCCATGTCCGCGTAACAATAAAGCTACTGTGCAGAAACAATATCAGTAGCAAACCACACATTTACTTATATAATAAGGAAAGTAGCTCACACACCACGTTGTATTGCGTAGATTTTATAACACAGAAACTATCAAGGATTTGGCACGACAAGCAGGCAGAAGTGATTTGGTCGTTCGTATTGTAATAGGGCGATCTAATTAGGTAGAAAGAATGGGCTCGATTCTAGATTTGCCGGCTAAAACTAAAATTAAAATCTATTTGTCACTTTCAGACTAAAAACATTGGGAAAGGACAAGAGATCAATTCTCTCCGGTTTTTGATTATTTTAAAGTCGGCGGTATTTGATGCGTTTTCTGTTATTTTTATACGCTGTCATATGAGGCGGATAAAATTGCTAGAATTACTGTAGAAACGTGCAAAAGCGCGTAGGTACTACCGACCAACTGGTCCATGTGACAACGTTGGATACGTTATTAAACCTATCCATGTTAAACCTTTTCCAGAATATTATAAATATCCGCAGGAATGGCGACCAATAAAAAGGGCGGGAAACGTCGTACAGAGCGGTTGTAATGTCTTGTTTGGAAAATGTTTATTTAATTTTAATGGTGTAAATACGTTTGAATAGTCTGGTATTGTAGTTATTTCTTTTATTTAGTGTATATATTTTATGATTTGTGTACATTTGCTGTTATTTAGGTAAGTTTTTGTACATATTTCTCATAGTGTAATTTTGTATGACCGATCCCCCCAATAAAACTCGGGGGGATGATGGCATGCCCTGGCCAGGCCTTCTCCTCCCGGGTTCATCCATAATAATGTTTCAAACGATGTAGTAGAATGGACACGGACGGCTCAGAGTCGTCAAGAACTGGTGATCAAACTAGGGAACAAACGGGTCGGAAACGGACCCGCTATTTACGGATTTGTCGTGATTGTACGAAGCGCAGGAGGAAGAAAGTAGACGGTCGATCAGTAGGTGGTGATTATTGTCAATGCAACACGGTCAATATTCATGAAAAAAGTTACGCCAATAGCTTCGATCTCTCATTCACAACACGGTGGTGGACCATCTGTACATGTTCCTCGGAATGATGCCCATTCACAAGAAAAACAAGATAATACTACCCAACAACAAAATGAGTCTCGTCAAGTTGGAAAGAGCGAGTATCTGCCTACAGATGTCGCTCCATTTTTGATTCACGTGCAAACAATTTAAACTGCTCCTAATGATGGAACTATATTGCATCCAATTGCATTTGGAAATTTCCTTAGAAAAAGTCAGTTTCAAAATATCATCCCTGGAACTGTCAAAAGAATCGGTAGAAACAGTTGTGCCGTTGCCTTTTCCAATTTCAATGATGCAAACAATTTCTTGTGCAGTAATTTATTGGAAATGCACAAATTTAAGGCCAGTATGCCCTCATTTCACGTAACGCGAATGGGACTAGTCCGTGGTATACCGACGGACTGGGACGATGAAGAAATCAAGAGCAATATGGATATATATATATATACTCCGATTGGTTGCGGTAATATAACAAAAGTAAGGCGGCTAAACTACAAAGTGAATGTAGACGGAACCAACTCTTGGAAACCCTCTCAGTCAGTAGTAATAACTTTCGATGGCCAAGTTCTACCACAAATAAATATTTTTATGTTACAATGCTCTTCCTGTAGAGGTATACGTTTATCCAACCATTTAATGCTTTAGATGCTGTAAATTTGGTCATACAAAAATGCAATGTCGTTCTAAGACACCAAAGTGTTTCAAATGCGCAGGCGATCATCAAGGAGAATCGTGTGATAAGGGAGAAGACTCCGCATCATGTGTCATGTGTGGAGGCTTCCATTATGCAACCAACAAGACATGCCCAGAATTTATTCGTCAAAAAGAAATTAAACAAAGTTACATTTCATACATAGAGGCTAGTAAACTTTCCCCTCCCATGTCTAAATCTTATGCAGATGTTTTAGTTTCTGAGCCCGTTTCTTTAAACGAACCCACACAAAATTCCTCAAACAGCACATTTTATAAAAAACAGTTTTCCTAAAGTCTCTATTTCTATAAAGCCTCATTCGCCTCCTAAAACCCAAGGTGGCTACGATAGACCTGCCCATAATGCAATTATTAATGAGTATAAACCTCCTCAATCTCAGAATGGTTGCGCATTACTATCTAATGAATCAAGGCCTGAACAATCTACCCTAAATATAATTCTTGCGTTAATAAATACTCTTTTACAGTCCAATTTATTACAACCGTCCCACGTTGCCCCTATAAGTGAAATTTTTAACATTTTAAGTAATTCCATCAAAGGATTCCCAAATAATTCAACGGAATTTCCGGAGCATAATTCCGATAAAAAGTGATATTTGTTTTATAATATTAATTTTTAAATATAATCCTATTTTAATTTCTTTAATGAAGATTTAATACCTTGTCTTCAAAATGTTACATTAGATCAGTAGGAAGAAGCTGCCCAAATACGATTGTACGTCGATGTTTGTTCTTCTTTCCACTTGGTGAAACTCAATATTACAAATATTTTTTATGTGAATGTGGGATCGATGTCGGACGAATTATTCTTATATTTTTTGGTTTGCCCCATTTATGACCATTTTTCTTTTCTTTCTCCACAATTTAGTGTCTTAGAGTTTCCCTTTTCTACCCGTTTTTCCTATCTTCTATAATATAGTCTATTTTATGTTTTCATGTATTAGTTATGATTTATTTTAAGTATTGTACGTAGTTATTTATTCGTAGTTTTGTCGCATTATTGTTTATAATTTTTTTATCCTGCCTGACTATTTTAATCGTTAGTTTTTTAACATTTTGTATAACTTTAAACGCGTTTCGTTTCGTTACCTTTATGAACATCATAAAAAAACACTTGACACTGGCACAAAGCCTTCTAGTGCCACAAACTAAAAAAAATAAAAAATGGCGGCCATGACGGCACGGAAAGTATTCTTTACCCGAGGTAAATCGTATTGGTTTTTTGGTTGAGTGCTTGATACAAGGGTTTTCATGAAAAAATTAGATTTTCGCGATTTCTCGGTGTTAATTAGTGTCTGACTTACCTATTTTTATCTATTTTCTTGTATTTTAGTGTTTAAACATTGTAAATTCTGTGTATTTATAACGTAAGTTAATTTATTAGCTGTAATTATGTATGGTGACCCCCCCTGATACCGGGGGTGGTTTTGCCACAAACGAAACTCATGGGATTCCAAATGTTTTGTCTGTTTCTGATGTTCCTCTTCATTCTCATGATTCCCTTGCTCCTCCCGATCCCAATAGTATGTATATTGACCCAAAAACACCAAGAAAACGAGTTCCCGCCAATATAGATTCCTCCTTTCCCGCCAAAAAATCTAATCCTTCCCAAGTAACAGGATCCATACAATCTACATATATTCACCCTGATTTTTCTGATGACAAAAAGAAATACTTAGACATGGATGTGGCTCCCTTTGTGGTACACGTCAATAAATCAACAGATAGTCCTTCCTCTGGCTCTGTTTTGCGCCCTATTAAATTTGGACACTTTTTGTTTAATAACAAAATTGCGAATGTGGTTTTAGATAGAGTAAAGCGCATTGGTAGAAACCGTATATCTGTTGAATTTAAGTCAGCATCTGGTGCCAATACTTTCTTGGAACATCCTGCTCTCCTAGGAGCTCATTATGAAGCAATTATCCCATCATACAACATTACTCGTATGGGTATTGTCCGTGAAGTCCCAGTTGAATGGACCTTGGAGGAACTTGTTTCTTCCATTGTGGTTCCCCCTGGATTTGGCCAAGTTGTTAAAGCCAGACGTTTAAATAGAAAAACTGTTTCAGACTCCAACTCTCCTATCTGGATTCCTACCCAAACAGTTGTACTAACTTTCTTAGGTCAAAAGCTCCCGTGTTTTTTGTTTTTACACATCATTACCAGTACAGTCATATATTTTTTCCACTTCCACCTCGAAAACACATTTCGCGCCTAAATTCCGTGGGTAAAATGCCTTTTTATTCTTAAGAGAGGCAAAGTAGCTTTTTAATTATTTAGAATGAGGCAATGGATGGGATACGGTTTAAAAGTCATATTTTGACATAAATAGCAACCAATTTTTTTTCTCCCACAACATAAGGGAAGGCAAAAAGCTTGAGACCATGCAGCCTAAAAATTAAATTTAGGGGGTGCGTTTCGAAAATTATTTTAGCCTAAAATTTTAATTTTGTTACGACTTTTTTGTTACGTTTTGCTTGTTGATATTTAAAAAATAGATTATGATTTTGTCTGTAATACTACATGCTATACTATATACATATTATCTAAAACTATAAAATAAAATAATATCATTTACTATTAATTTTAGATAATATTTTTTTTAGTTTTTTGTTGTTGCAATTCCGAAACGCAACTTAAAAAATAAACTAAAAGTTGTTTGTATCACACGAGAGCAAATTCATTTACATCTCGTGCTTTGAGTCCTTCGTTGAGCATCGCTCGTGATTCAATTTTAGTATCCTTCGCTAACTCAGTATTCAAAATCAGCACTCGCAGTAAAAACGAAGTTTGCTCTCTAGTCGAACAATTAACTATTATCCACAATTCAGTGCAATAAATGTTGAAAATTTGACATGTTGCTGCCAAGTGCAGATCTTCTGAATGTTGTTTTGTCTGTACTCAACCGCACTCTGGCTTTGCCTGTACTAGTCTGTCTACTACACCAACTTGTTTGTTTTGTAGAGGACCTCATAAAGCTACTGACTCCTGTTGTCCGGAGCATTCTCGGCAAAAGTTAATTAAACTTGTAATCTCTCAAGAAAATGTATCATACATGGAGGCTTCAGCCAGACATCCCCAAGTTCGTAAGTCCTTCGCAGACACGGCTCTCTCATCTACTTTCACATCTCAATCTTCAATGCCTCCCCAATCTCAACAAGAAGGTTCTACCTCCCCAAATCCCAATTCTTATAAAATAAATTTTCTTACTCCTAAGCGTCCCTATGCCCCTGCATCTTCTGCAGGGTATGATAGGCATGCTCATGAATCCATTACTAGGTCTCCTGTATCTGCTCTTCCTAATGGAAATGCGCTCTTTAATAACCACTCTTCTTATAATGAATCTATTTTAGATATTCTTATTTTTTCACTTAGTAACCTCATCTCGCGCCCCAGCGAGCTACCGTACAATTGCCGCCAGAAACTGACTGAGCTTATCAACCTCATTAACAATGCCCAATTTCCTCCAATGGAACTGCCGGAGCATTCGGCCCAAAATCAATGAATTATATTTTTTAATTAATAAACATAAACCATCTATCTGTGCTATTCAGGAGATGTGGTTGAAGCCTGGGGCTCATTATAGAGTCCCTGGTTTCTCATGTCTCCGTGATGACAGGTTTGATGCTAGAGCTGGATCGGCCATTCTGGTCTCCAGGTCTATCACATTTTCTCAAATTCCCCTGCCTGCACATAGCTCCCTTATTATTGCAGTTGCTGTCATGGCTTTTGATATTTCTTTCCTTTCTGTATATATTCCTGCTCGTTCCTATTCTGTTTTTCTTGAACTAAAGTCTATAATTTCATCTCTGCCTCCTCCTTTTATTATCCTTGGTGATTTGAATATCCATCACCCGTCTTGGGGTTGTGTTATCTGTGACCCTGAGTCTATCCTATTTCTAGATTTATGTGATGAATTTAATTTATGTATACTGAATGATGGTTCTGCTACACGTAAAGTTTCCCCTACCCAAAATAAATCTGCAGTGGATCTGTCGCTAGCTTCCCCTTCTTTAGCTTCTCTTTTCTCTTGGTCAATCTTACCTGATGCTCATGGCAGTGATCATTACCCTATAATCCTTTCATCTCCAGTTTCTTTGGATTCTAGCCCTCTCCCATCTCCTCAACCTTTGTTAAAATTTATTTTATCTAGAGCCGACTGGTCTCAGTTCAGATCATTTTTGTATCAGGAAATTTTGAACATCTCTTCTGTTAGTCCTGATAATATTCTATCTGCCTATATTGATTTTAGAAATCCTCTTTTAGAGGCAGCCAATAAATCTATTCCTTTTAAAAACTCAGTCAGAGATAAAATTCCTTCTCTCCCTTGGTGGGACTCTGAGTGTACATTAGCATGTAGAAAGCGACAAACAGCAGAAGCTGAATATGCTTTAACTATGACTACAGAAAATTATATTGCTTATCAAGGAGAAGCTGCCAAAACTGTAAGACTTTAATATGATAAAAAGAAAAATGGCTTGGAATCGTTTTTGCGAGTCTCTTTCTCCAGCCACCCCTCCCTCTATGGTATGGAAAAATATGAACCGTTATCGTAGTGCTCGTTCATATCAAAATTTTACAGCTAATGATTCCTCAGCCTGGATTGAGCAATTCTGCTGTAAACTTGCTCCCCCTTCTGCTCCTTCCTTAGAGGAGTCTTCTTTCTTCCCTACATCTATAGTGACTTCTGATAAGTTTGATGCTCCCTTCTCTTGGGAGGAACTTTGCTCTGTATTGGAGGGTCTCAAAGACTCCTCTCCTGGTGTTGATGGGATCCCTTACTCATTTATTGCTAATGGAAGTTGTTCTGCTAAGAAACTTTTTCTTTGCATTCTTAATAATATTTTCTTGACTGGTACTCCCCCTGAAGATTGGAAGACACAAATTGTCATTCCCATACTAAAACCGGGTAAGCCTAGCAATGATGCTAACAGTTACCGTCCAATTGCTTTATCCTGTACAATGGCCAAAATTATGAAGCATTTAATAAAAAATCGATTGGAGTTAGATTCGTCGAATCAAAGGGCATTTTAGCCAAGAGCCAATTTGGCTTTAGGATAGGTTTAAGCACCATGGATAGCATCAGCACTTTAGTTACTGACATCAGAATTGGCCTTTCAAGGAGTAAGTCTTTGATGGCTATATTTCTCGATGTATCGTCTGCTTATGATAATGTTTTGCTTCCATTACTCAGAAGAAAAATGCTCTATCTGGATATTCCTCTTAAACTTGTTAGTTTTATTTGTAATTTATTCTCCCATAGATTGGTGTCTGTTAAATCTCAAAATTCTTATCTTCCCTCCAGGGCCATATGGAAAGGTCTTCCACAAGGATCGGTATTAAGTCCATTGTTATATAGTATGTATACTTATGATCTTGAACTCTCTGCCAATTGTTTCTGCAACATTTTACAATACGCAGACGATATAGTTCTGTATGTTTGCTCTCGTGATATCGAAAAGTCTTCTGACTATCTTAATTCTGCTATTACGTATCTCCATTACTGGCTCTCGGACCATGGCCTCTCCTTATCCATTTCCAAAAGTTCTGTAGTGATCTTTTCGCGATTACGTTCAATTCCTAATTTTTCCATTTCCTGTGGCGGTCAAGACTTCCCTGTGAAAAGTTGTGTTAAGTTTTTGGGAGTCTACCTAGATTCTAAAATGACTGGTTTGCCTCTTGTTGAATATGTTATTCAAAAATGTGAAAGGAATATACATATTTTGCGCTCATTATCTGGCGTGTGGTGGGGTTCTCACCCCTACACCCAAAAACTCTTGTACAATGCCCTTATCAGAAGTCACATAGATTACGGGTCATTTCTTCTGGAACCTTGCAGTAAAGCCGCTCTAAATTTACTTGATAAAATCCAAGCTAAGTGCCTGCGTCTTATTATTGGTGCGACGAAGTCTTCCCCCATCAACGCACTCCAGGTGGAGTGTTGTGATCCTCCCCTTCACCTAAGAAGACAGTATCTTTCTCATAGGTTTTTTTTTAAGGTTGTTCAGTCCCCTGCTCATCCCCTAATAGCTTAATTGCATATCTTGTCAGATCATATATCCTTCAGCAGTTACTGGTCTAATAAGGACCCTCCGTAAATTTCTTAGTCTTCCTTGTCCAGTATTCCAATCAAAACTTTTCCCTCTTTTCGAATCCTCGTTTGAGTCCTTAGTTTTCAAGCCTGATGTTCTCTTGGACATTGGCATTGAGAAAAAATCTCCTTCTGCTAACTCTAAATTCAAGGAACTTATTGCTACAAACTTCAGCGACTGGTTAACATTGTTCACTGATGCTTCAAAGTTATCTGATCAGGGGCATGTTGGTTCTGCCGTATGGATCCCCAAATACAACTCCATTCTCAATTTTAAATGTCCATCTTTCTTATAATTTTTTACAGGTGAGGCAATTGCTATTCTAGAAGCTCTTTCTTTCATTGAATCTAATAGTCTTGATAAATCTATAATATTAACTGATTCGAAAAGTTGCCTTCAAGCCATTTTATCAAATCAATTTCGTTGTAAAACTAAGTTTCCTGTCATTCTTAAAATTAGAAGTTTGCTTTTATCATGTCACCTCCAAGGTTTGAAAGTTATCCTGGCTTGGATTCCGAGTCATGATGGTATACCTGGTAATGAGATAGTTGATAATCTTGCTAAAAAGGCCACTGTCAGTGGAACCCTAGAACATTTTCAGGTTTACTCTCATGACGTAAGTCCACTCGCCAGACCGGGTTTAATGTGTTCCTGGGAGAGCAAATGGAAGAAGGATAGTTGTTCTACTGGTAAATTTTATGCAGATATTCACGCCCTTATTCCATCTAAACTATGGTTCATTTTAAATTTAGAAATTCAAATAACCGAGTCACTTCGACTATTTGTTGTTTAAGATTGGGTCATGCGTGCACTGAAAAACACAGAACACACACGAAAAAAATATATATATATAGAAATTCATGGTATGGAGAAACAAGACAGCGAAAACACGAAAGAAATTGTTCAAAAACTTGCCCAAAAATTACAGTTAAATCCAGATGACGTAGTAGAAGCACAGAGGGTAGGTATAGAAAAAGCAAACGATCCAAAACCAAAAATAATATCGGTCATCTTACGCTCTAAAACCGCCCGCAATGACTGGATGTCAGCAAAGAAGGAACACAGAATAACTAATAGTAAAGTCTATAACAACGGCAGTGAAAAGATTTTTTTTATAAACGAAGATCTCCCCAAATATAAACGTCAGCTATTGTGTACCGTCCGTAATCAGCTTAAACCGAAAGGTTTTGAGTATATATGGGTGCAGAACGGTAATAGTTGCTTGCCGAGGTGGTTGCCTTGCGTTTGCGAGTCATCTTGTATTTTATATGTTTTACATAGTAATAGGGCATTCATACATACATACATAAAATCACGCCTTTATCCCTTACGGGGTAGGCAGAGCGATAAACGCCTCGTAAAAGGCGCTTTCGCCACGTCTGACAAAAATTGAGGGCAATTTTAGATTGAAAAGTGTATTGCTATAGTGACAGGTTGTCAGCCCATCGCCTAAATTACAATACACTGTAACCCTCGAGTCCCTTTTGCTGACTTCTACAGCATGCCCGGGAGGAAGGGCAGCTGGAACATGCTATGTTTTTCTATCTCTCCCAGTCCAGCATGGAAGGAATAGGAATAGGAATAGGGCATTCATAATATTATTATTATCTTTATATGTATATTTTTTATGGAATTTGCATTTTGTAATCACTTTCACGGTCTGCCTACCCTATTAGGGATAAAGACGTGATTATATGTATATGTATGTAATCACTCATTACTTTTTTATTTCATTTCGATTTTTTTTTATATTATGTTACATTGATGTTGCACTAATCTATTATTTAATTTATTGTTATACTTAATTAATTTATTAATTCTTTATTAAAATTATAATGAATCACAATTTTTAAATTACAATCACTAAACATGCACTGAGACATTATTCTTTATTCTATTACAAGATATTTAATTGATTTTAATATTTTTAAACACAAGTTTAGTTTTACTCGTTTCTTACACTCAATCAGGGACCCGTCACTTCCTTTGGGTGAGAGCTGAAAAGCAGTGTTGTTCTTTATGAGCAATCATACACTGAGCTCTGACCCTCTGCATCGCTTCACATGCAACAAAATGTAGGTACTACATATGTTAATATCCTTTTTTTTTTGTTCATACCTGTTATATGTTTTTCTTATTTTGTTAAATGTATGTTGTTTTTATGCAATAAACGTTTATCTATCTATCTCATCATCATCATCATCAGCCTGTATCAGTCCACTGCTGGACATAGGCCTCTCCCATGGCACGCCACTCAGCTCGGTCTTCAGCCATTCTCATCCAATTTCTGCCCGCTTTCTTGCGCAGATCATCGCTCCACCTGGTTTCAGGACGTCCTACACTACGTTTGCCTTGCGGTATCCACTCTAGAACTCGTCTGCTCCAACGGCCGTCAGTTCTACGACAGATGTGACCAGCCCACTGCCACTTCAGCCTACTAATTCTCTGAGCTATGTCGGTCACTCTGGTTTTATGTCGGATAACTTCGTTTCGTATCCGATCTCTCAGAGAAACACCAAGCATAGCTCTCTCCATAGCTCGCTGTGTGACTTTAAATTTGTGGACCAGTCCCACCGTAAGTGGCCACGTCTCAGCTCCGTAAGTCATTACGGGTAGGACGCACTGATTGAAAACTTTTGTTTTCAGGCTTTGAGGTATAGGTGACGAGAACACTTGACATAGTTTTCCAAACGCTGCCCAGCCCAGCTGTATACGCCTCTGAATCTCCTTATCGAAATTTTTCTTCCCTAGTTGGAACTTCTGTCCTAGGTACACATATTCGGAAACAACTTCGAGGGAGACTCCGTCCACGGCGACCGGCCCCGGATCAACGTGCTCGTTGTACATGACCTTGGTTTTATCCAAGTTCATCCGGAGGCCGATACGCTGAGACGCATCTGCTAGACTGTCCAGCATCTGTTGAAGATCCTGCAACGTTTCTGCCATAATGACAATATCGTCTGCAAATCGTAGATGAGAGATGTGTTCGCCGTTTATATTGATGCCGCAGTCTTTCCAATCCAGAGTCTTGAACATATCCTCCAGAGCGTTAGTAAACAGTTTCGGCGATATGACATCGCCCTGTCTTACTGACACTGACTATGTCAACGAAAGTCTAGACTCAGGTAAACAGCTAATAGCCTTATTTATTGATTACAATAAAGCGTTTGATACGCTTGACCATGATATTCTTCTACAGGCGATGGTTGAATGCGGAATCCGAGGACCATTGAATCACTGGTTTAGAAATTATCTAACTAATAGAAAAATAAGGACAGTTAGTCAACGGTATAGCTGGTGAAGAAGCTGTAGTCGATCTTGGTGTGAAAACCGGGTCAGTGTTCGGGTCAGTGGGGTATATAATGCATGTAAACAGTGTGGCCAATGTAGTGAAGGAATGTCAAGTGTATATGTATGCAGACGACATGTGCCTACTTTATGCCTCAAAGAAGGAAACTGAGATACAGAATTGTATACAAGAACACTTTGAAAGCATAACAAAGTGGGCCCATGATAATGGAATTATTATAAATATAACAAAGACAAAATGCATACATTTACACTGACCCTTCAACCAACGTGCTAAATCAGTAAGTAAAAATGATATATCCATAATAGGTCACTCCTATGAATATTTACATGCTAACAAAAAACATTGTAGCTGCACTAAAATTCAATTTGTAGATAAGTTCACATATCTTTGATTAACAATAGATTGTAATTATAATTGGAAATTGCATATTTGTAATCTGTGTAACAAATTAAGAAATTTTACCAATTAAGTAGGTTTGTTAATAAGAAAACTTTGTTTGTTGTATACTTTGCTTTAGCTGACTCACTTCTCAGTTATGGGCTCAGTGTGTATGGCCGTACTTTTGATACATACCTTAGTGAAATTTAAAAAATACAGTTTAGACTAATCAACTTTTTGGTAAATAAAGATACTAAATTAATGTGTAGTGGAGACTATGAACAACTGTTTGCCATTTGCAAAATACTTCCGGTAGATTATAAAGTTAAATATTTAATTGGTATTGAACATTATTATAACGATAAGTTTTTTTAAAAAGGGAAAGTAAATATAATACTCGAAGTGTTAGAGAACGTAAATTAGTAATACCAAAATCATTAAACTATTCCATAATAAATTCCATTATTCTCCATAGAAAGGGTGTCAAAATATCCAAAGGGTACCAAAAATATTTAACCAGCTTCAAATATTACGAACTGAACCTAAGTTAAGTAGTATAGGGGTATTAAAATAAAAATTAAGGGACTCACTTTTAAATGAAAGTCATTGAGCAATGTTATATTTTTATATTTTATCGTTATTTTTTATTTTTTTATTAGATATACATATATAAATATATATTTTTATAACCATGCTGTTAATTTAAGGTGTATGAAATAACATTAAGGCGTATCTCGCCATCAAACTTTTAAGTTTGGCGAGTAGATATTAGTTATAAAAATGTACTTACCTTTAGTTTAATAAATAAAAAATAATAAAAAATACCTCCTGTGTTTCTGGCGAAAATCAGAGTAAGAGACTCATCTCTATGTGAGTGTGGTTTGGATGAAGGTTCTCCGGACCACATTTTCTTTAACTGTCCCAATCTTTCCCTATCTTTATATGATCTTCTTCCTCCTGATATTCCCCGTCCTAATAATTTTAAGTCCCTGCTCACATATGTAGATACTTCATTTGTATATATTTTATCTGAATATTTGTATAATAACAATATTAGAATGTAAATATTCCCATGTATTTTTTTAAGTATAAATTATTTATTTAATAATTTCTTTTTTCAGGTAAATCAGCAGTCAATCGTTTCCGTTTCTTTACCTTTTGTTTTTCTTTTTACCTCATCCTTCTTACCCTTGTTCTCTCACAGATACCTATCCATAAAAGCATTGTAATAGGCCTACCTCCTTAAAAGGCCCTACAAACTTGACACTGGCGGAATCATCACGGAAACGCCAAACAACTTAAAGTTGAAGTTAAATCGTATTGGTTCTTAATTTTCTGAGGTAAAAGTATCGGTCACTATGTCACCATAGTCTTAGTTGGAATAATTCATCGTTTAGTAGTGTAGTTACAACACAACCAAGAAAAAGACCCCGTTTACATTAACCTCCTAAAACTTATTTACGAAATTAGTACAGCCGCAATAAAACTGGATTCTACAGGTCCATTATTCAACATTGAAAGAGGCGTCAAACACACTCGCTGTCCCCTAAGTTATTTATCTGCGCCTTGGCGGAAATCTTTAGAAAGATAGGGTCCGCATGGTTTGGAAAAGGCCTAGATGTTGACGGAAGGAGGCTAACCAACCTTTGTTTACCGACCATATTGTCTTATTTTCGTCCTCAGCATCTGAACTAGAGAATGCTGCAAGATTACAGCACAGCAAGCCGCGAAGCTAGACTAATGATGAATATGTCAAAGACGAAGCTTATGACTAATACTTAGCTCGAAAAGCTTGGTGACGGTAGACGGCGGGTGAATGGAATGCGTCCACGAGTATATCTATCTCGGCCAAATAGTCTCTTTCCAGGCACGACAGGACAAAGAAGTTGCTCGTTGCACCAAAAATGCCTGGAAGAGAAAAGCTATTGGTCGATGCAAGAGCATATGAAAGGTGACTTACTTGCCTATATTTCTAAAACGTAAACTACCGAGCTCAGACTTGGTCTTTGACGGAAGATCAAAGGTCCAGACTCGCAGTTTGCCAGAGAGTTTATCCAGAACGCTATACACATACATACATACATATTATTACGCCATTATCCCTAATGGGGTAGACAGAGCATAAACGAACTAAACAAAGGTCGTTCCGCCACGTCTGACAAAGTTTTGAGGGTTATTTAAGATAGATTCGTCGGTATATTTCTGTAGTGACAGGTTGTCAGCCCATCGCCTAAATCACACTATACTGAAACCCTCAGATCCCTTAGCTGGTTTTTACAGCATGCCCGGGAGGAAATATAGCTGACACATTCTATGTTTTTCTCTTGCTCCCAGGCCAGCATGAAGAGAACACTATACTGCGCTCTTAAACCCAAATTGTTGATGTGACACACGCGACCGCTAAGCTGAAGTGGGACTGAGCTGGCCACATCTGCCGCATTCCACCGACTGACAGAAGACGACGCGGCAGGCCGAGATGACGATGGCGAGACGAGCTGGACGCCTTCAGTAAGGCATGGCTGGAGGAAGCTCAAGATAGGGAGTCATGGAACGGAGAGAGGCAAAGGCCCAGCATTGGGACACTTAACGGCTATGTAAGATAAGATAAGTTTTTCTTATTGGGAATGTGATGTGTCATTTTCCCAAAATAAAAAGTTGTAGCTCATATGTTATGCTAACAAAAAGAATGAATAGAATAGAATAGAAAATGGTTTATTTGTCACCCAATTAATGTGTACAGACATAACTTAACATAAAACTTATATCTAAAGACATTAGTTTTTTCTTAAAACATAATATTAAGGCGACAAAAGGTACTCGCTCAGCTTTATGCTGTAGAGGTGCTTACCACCACAGCGCTGATCTTCCGCGAGACCAGATTAAAAATTAAAAATAAAATAAAATAACAAATAAGAAAGCAACAGCAACGAAACCTAAAACACCAAGTTCACGCTCGGACTTATAAGCGTAACTTAGAAAATAAAAATATTATTTTGTGTAAATAAATAAATGTTATTTATACCTAAGTGTAGGGAATACATAAATAATAAAATAAATAATAATACGTGTAGGAGCATAATATACTATTGCTTAAAAACTAGTGAGATCAATCTGTTATTTTATAAAATTAAATAATTGTACCCATTTTTAAGATATACTACTATAACCTATATATTTAGTTTTTGTAAAAGATATTGCTTGAGTTTTGATTTAAACATATAAATTGACTTCGAGTTTCTGATGGGAGGGGGCAGGTTATTCCAGCATTTCGTGGCAGCATAGCGGAAGCTACCACGAAATGCAGCAGTATTGTGCTGTGGGCAGGATATTCGAATCGCAAATCTAACGTGACGGTCTGAAAATTTGAGTTTGTGATATAGGTATGGTGGTTGTTTGTTTTGAATGATTCCAAAGAGTAGGGCTGCAAGGTGTAAAGAACGTCGTGATGACATGTTCATCAATCTATTGTTATTTAGGAACGGAGTAATATGAGCTCGCCGCGGTATTTGAAAATAAAAACGTGCACAAGAGTTTTGTAGTCTTTGTATAACCTTTTTGGTTCGTGCAAGCAGGCACTCCCCGAAAACTGTATCGGCATAATTAAGCTTCGATAGAATAAGTGTATCACTGAGCTTAATACGTAAATCGGCATCTAGATAATTGCGCATTCGGTACAGTACCTTTAATCTGTAAAAACAATTTCGTACAGTCTGTAAAATATGATTTTCAAAGTGCAACATACAATCTACCAAAACTCCTTAATTACGCACTTCGGTAACATATTGTAAAGGGTCTTCCTTTATGGTGATTAGAGGATTTTTAGCTTTGATATCGTCAACTTGTTTATTTGAACCCAAAATTAGAAATTTGGATTTTGAAGGATTTAACGCCAAACAATTCTCCTCACACCATTTAGATACCCGATTTAAATCTTCAGTCAGTTTTATTATTATTATTAAAAATTTGATTTTGTACATAGTTAAATAGATTTTAGTCTGTCTGTCTGCTGCCACACACATCATGACTTTCAAAACACAGCCTAAATTATTTCTGTAACGTGGCGTGGGTTGATAGATAATTATTTTATTTTAAATATTTTTTTAGGCTGTATGAGTATTGTTCCTTTGCCTCAAACGTCAAAAATGTATTAAAAAATTAACATAACCTTAAACCTCCAATAAAAAACGAAGAATGAAAACAAACAAAGGATATTATGTAAAGCAAATTGAATTAGACATGTGTTAGTAGGAACTCAATTTAACTTAGATATATACAACATGTGTTCTAAAGGGGCAAAAGTTGCTGAACTTTTTACCAAAGCAGTGGCAACCACAAAATGTTTTGATAAAAATCTTCGTAAGGTAAGTTTCATAAGATAGACTTCTTTTTACCGGAGAATAATAAATTATTCCCATGGGAAAACTCGTTACTTCATGAATACAAGAACAGCTTGACCCATTACTAGGTCAGGGTCACAAAGTCCAAGAAAAAGACTTCTCCCTCCCTCTGTATTTTTTGTGTAAGTTTTTTGATCCTGTGATGCAGTCAGAGTCAGGTAGTAAGTTTCACTCCTGCTGTTATGATGGCAATGTGGTGTGTGTGTTTTTTTTTTCTTAAAAGTATTATTGACTGCTTGATTTAGGTACCTTCTTATTTCCTTGGGCTAAAAGTGGTGTTGTTTGGTTGTGAAGACCACTCCTTTAAAAGCGCACCCTCATCAATCCTAAATTAATCTCAAAAACAACCCATCATTTTGAGATCTATCAAGCAGATCTAGCAAGCTAAACATTCTGACCCTATAACAAAAAAATACCAATATTTATATCGCAGGTAAAAGTAATATGCTGCAGCAAAGGCAATATGCTGACGGAGTTCCCGGTAGGCCCGGAGCACCTGTACCAGCGCTGCACCTTGCAAGGAGGGTTCATTGCTAAGGTGAGCACCCCATTAGGAATAAAGGCGTAATTATATGTATGTGAATGTACTACTTATGATACTGCAATAAATATATATTTTTTTTAAAAATTTCTTACATGCTGGACTGGGAGCGAAAGAAAAACTTAGAATGTGTCAGCTGCATTTCCTCCCGGGCATGCTGTAAAAATCAGCTAAGGGATCTGAGGGTTTTTGTATATTGTAATTTAGGCGATGGGCTGACAACCTGTCACTACAGCAATATACTTACAAGTCCATATTAAATAACCCTCAAAACATTGTCAAACATGGGGGAGCGACCTTTCGATTGGTTGTTTACGCTCTGCCTACCCCATCGGGGATAAAGGCCTGATTATATGCATGCATATTTTTTTCTTGTAGATGCAGTCTCTACATATGCACTCACAGCTAATGACATTGTGGAGACTAGAGGAGTTTCTATTGATCTCAGTGCAAGGTTAATAAATCCATTCCAGTAACACTATGTATATCCAAACTTAATTTTAAAATATTTTGAATTCCAGACTTAAGTGCAAAGATATTTCAAAAATATGTTTTGTGCAGTGTTGTGTTGACAGAAAAAACTGATTGTTACTGTTCAGATTCAAATTATTACAAACTTTTCTAAAATATCGAATTGTTGTTCATCATCAGTTTATTTGTATTTTACTTATTTAATTGATGTTTTATTTGGTTAAATCTCAGTTACTTCACTGAAGCACGAGAGGGCGACGAAATCGAGGTTGAAACCATCACAAAGAAACTTGGCAAGAAAATTGCTTTTCTGGAAGTTGAAGTCGGAAAGAAAGACACCAGGCAAGTACTAGCTTCAGGAAGACATACAAAGTATATAGTAGTACTAGCTGAGCCCGCGACTCCGTACGTGTGGTGGTTATGATTTTAAACAGCAATGTATTTTTTTCTTGCATGCTGGCCTGGGAGCGAGAGAAAAACATAGAATGTGCCAGCTGCATTTCCTCCCGAGCATGCTGTAAAAAACAGCTAAGGGATTTAAAGGTTTCAGTAAATTGTAATTTAGTCGATGGGCTGACAACATGTCACTACAGCAATAAACCTACAAATCTATCTAATAACCCTCATAAGTTTGTCAGACGTGGCGGATTAACCTTTGTTTAGGTCGTTAACGCTCTAACTACCCTATTTGGGATAAAGGCGTCATTATGTGTATGTATTTTTTTGTTTTAAATTTTACATAATGTCATCTAGTGGTCAGTGGCGGACCTATCAAATTTATAAATGCTTTAACGTTTCGTAAACTGTAAGTGCTAAAGTTTTTGATTAGGTTTTCATGGTTTTTACTGTAATTAAATTACATTAAATGATCTCTATACCGTGTATTTACAGATGTCGTTGTACGATTTGGTGATATTTTTAGATCGCGGTGGTAAGGTTTTTCTTGGGAAAACAAATACTTCTGATGAACTTTTGAGTTTTTACCGCGTTGGAAAACCGTCGACTTCGCCGATTTCAGGGAGTCTCAGGTCAGTCTGCCGCGATTTTATTATCGGCGGATTGGCGATCCCCTTGCTCGATTTAATTTTATAATTGAGCCAATTCGTAGTAACAAAAAAGTCCATATGCGACTTTTTCTATCATGAAGGAACATAAAGGGACAATAATTTAAGCAGGAATAGATCACTCCGTTCTTTACGTTTATGGCGCCAAAGGCGGTCGGGGTCGGGTTGTCCATCGTCTCGCTGAACGTTTTAATCTCTTTACTCTTATTTATTTGTGTCATTACGAATCGCGTTACATATCCTAACACGTTTATAACACGATACTTGTGTGCGTAATAATAAGAATTACTGTATTCTAATGAGATTTAAAAAAACAGGATTCAATTTGCTGTCCTTCTTCCTAAGTCAGGTGGCGTGGTTTTTTGCATATATCTATTAAATTTTAGGTGAGGTAACATTCAGCCGAATAAAAAAAAACATCAAATCGAGTAAAAAAACAATCAAAATTTAATTTCCTACCTACCTCCCAACTAAGGTGACGTGATTATATGAATTTCCTGCCTACCCTCTAAGTGAGGTGGCGTGATTATTTTTACCCTTTGTTTTTTCCTAGATAACAATCAGTTGAATAAAAAAAGTTTGATCGAAATCGAAAAAAATCAGCCGAATTCGAATTTCCTGCCTACCCTCTAAGTGAGTTGGCGTGATTTTAGGTATCCGAAGTTGCAACCCGGGTAACACTTAGTTGAATTAAAAAAGTCCTATTGAAATCGGTTCAGTAATTTTGGCGTGATGTGGTAACATACAGACAGTCAGACAGACAAAAATAAAAAAAAAAATGTGATTTGGTCTTTATATCGTTAATAATGCCTGCTGCAATTATTTTTTTCGTAAAATATTCAATGTACAGACACGACACGACCCTTCTAGAGATTTATTATATGAATAGATGAAAATCATCGACTTTGTTTGTAGTTTTTAGTAGTGTAAAGATGTATAAATAAACAATGCCTATCTTGTTATTTAGTACGCTTGTGATATTTTAGTGAATAATAATAATAATTTATTCTTCTATAATCATTGTTTTAATCAATAAAATACCTACCTTTAAAAGTGATGAGATAATTAAATATCATAATGTTGGAATTAATTTTGGGAATGTAATAAAACACTAATAATATTTTTTTTCCTTCATTGAACATACAGAATTCATTTAAATGCAACCAGTAAAATAAAATACTCCCTTTAACACGAGTGACACGTTATGCAAAAAAAATAATAGTTTGTAAGTATAAGAAATACTAGAGGTTACTAATCTAAATAAAGTTTATATAGTAGTAGTTAAGATTATTAACAACTTACATTTTTAAATAGACACAAAGTTAACTTATGTATGATGTATAGATAGCGACTTCGTACGCTCGGTTTGTAACACGCACTGCGTTTTTTAATACAAACTGGGGTACTTAATTTAGAATGGTTTGCGTGATTATTTCTCACCTAGGCTGGACACCAGGTAATAAAAACAAACTCAGTCAAATAAAAAGTCCCTTGTAGATGGGTTAAAAACGATCAGAGTTCAATTTCCTGCCCTCTAAGTCAGGTGGCGTTATTATTTGTATCGTAACTTTGAGTTTAACCAATACTTAGTCAAACAAAAAAGTTTTATAAAAATCGGTTAAAAACGACCGAAATTAAATTTACCTTCTAAGTCATGAGGTGTGATTATTTGTATCGTAACTTTCTTACTCAACATTAGAATGGTTCGCGTGATTATTTCTAACCTAGGCTGACACCAGGTAATTATAAAAACTCAGTCAAATAAAAAGTCACTTTTAGATCTGTTAAGAAAGGTCAGAGTTCAATTTCCTGCAGAGTGTAAACGACAAAAACAAAGGTTGTTCTACCACATCTGACCAAGTATTGAGAGTTATTTAAGATAGATTTGTCGGTTTATTTCTGTAGTGACAGGTTGTCATCCCATCCCCTAAATTTCAATATACTGGCACCACATTCTATGTTTTTCTATCGCTCCCAGTCCAACATGAAAGATAAAAAATTAAGTTGTACCGCATTTAAAATTAACTTGATATTTTGTGTCACATTAACCATGGCAGAGGCATGTTATCTAAACTAGAAGACCAATTTAAAATTTATTTTACTATTAGAAAAGTATTTTCGCTCGGAGTAACATAAGCTACTTTTTACCACAGGAAAATATCTTATTCCCAACCAAGAACAGACGCCAAAGGAAATGTGGATAAGAATCCTTATTTCAAGCAGTCCCACTAAAATGGTATGTCAACTTAGCCGGGAAAAACCAGAGATCAAAGACTAGTAATTTTCTTGTGTGTGTTTGGAGAAAATTGAACCCCATGAACCCTGGTTTAAAAGTTTTCAAACCGTCCATTAGCATAGCTAACAGGCCTCTGACATGGTTTGTATCAAGTCCACTATTATGATAAATACAGTGACCGGCGGGTTCTCTCTCGCCCTCTGAAAACACGGAATCTTTTCTCTCTTCCAGACAATCATGTGATTGAGCCTGCATTGCCATAAATTCATAATCATAACCAAACTGGGGAAATTCTCACAAAGTGATAAAAAGAAAATAGTTAATAGGCACTTACAATTTTAAGCTCTTTCCAGTTTTCGTTCTTTTTCTGAGATGATGGTGGATTTCCTTCCATCTGTATAAGACAGGATATATTTGTTTATTCATTCAAATCTATTTAATTGTATTACAAGTCCAGAATGTAAATTAATCTTTGCTAATTGGTAAAAGATGAGTAGGTATGGCTGGCACCCAGTGCAAGGTAATAAACTTAAATGGCGTAAACAACATAGTTAAATGGATTTCTTCCTTTCAGGCTTCTCCGAAACCAGTTTTCAAACGTTTTTTCATATATAATATAGTTCTTAGTATTATTGAATGTTTATATTACTTGCACGAAGAACAAGAAAAAAAAGAAAACCTATCCATCAAAATCTCAAAATGGCGGAAATGGCGTCGCGACTTACAGATCGTTTCCGGTTTCAGTCAGGTTCCTCAAGCGCCATCTATCGTTAAGTAGCATTCAGTAGTTTTGATATTAAGGTTCAGGAGAATATAAATAGTTTCACCGGCTCGCCGGTTTGCTCCATTTTCCCGCGGTAAAAATATAATCCGCAGTAGAACGTCGGCGACAGTCGGCACGGCCCTTCAGCCGACGACGACTTCGGTCACGCTCGTCTTACTTACCATATTCCTGTTTAGGAACGGTTTCCTGAATCAAGGAGTGGTTTCCTGAACATTATTTAAAATATAGTGCTTTTAAATGAAAAACTTCATTCATTGACGGTCGTCTGTAAAAAATCAAACCCTTTTTAAAATACAGCTAGTGCCATCTGTAGATAAGTAGCAGCAGACAACTGAAAGTAATTAGTTCAGCTATCGGCCGCTTGGGGTATATTTGTTCGTGCAGTTAGCCATCTTGATATACTTCCGTTTTCGTATTTTTTTTAATAACTTTATAGCCTGGATTCGAGTCTTTTAAGCCAAGTCTTGTATACATTCATCATTCACTCACTCGAAAAAAATACTTGCGTGGTTTTGCCCGGGATTCGTGAAACGCTTCGGAGCAAAAGCAAAGCCTGTACCTGAAAAAATACATACATTTCTTAAAAAAAAGAAAAACATTCCTAATACATTTTTTTAATCATTTGTGCATATAATTCATTTATTTATTAGATAACCGAGTATACATTGGTTACAATGCAAAACAACATCTCCTTAAAATTAGCTTAATTCTACTCTAATTATAGACTACAACGGCATTCAAATGTACTATTGACACTAACAGATCTGACAGAACTATTTTTGATAAAGAAGTACAGAAAGCAAATTACTTAGGTACATAATATTGGGTAGAGAAAAGTGAATGACTAGGTGTACGCTAAAACATTATAAAAAACTAGGTACATTAAATATCATATTGCTGTACATGTGACAAGATTTGCAACATGCCTGGGAGGAGAAACAGCTGGTGTATTTTAATGATTTTCTATTGCTCTCAGTCCAAAGTAGCATTAGAGCATTCAAATTCAACTGGTGGTGTAAAATGTGAGGCACGGAAAGGGAACACAACGCAAGGTTTAGTGTGTTGCAAGGCACAATCGTCTCAAATACGAACCGATTATTTTTGATAAATGCACAACACAGGACGTGATTCCTATTTGATACCTATGAACCAAATATCGACCAGTGTGGAAACGGACTATTAGTTCATAAAAGGCCGATAAGTATTTTAAATCGATATTCCAGTTTCTTAGTCAAATGTCTCTTCCTGGAAGAAGATGCAAAAATCTTTAGTCACTTGCATAGGTCACTTGGATCCAAAATATTCGTTCACATCCATCCTCTATTCAATGTATTATGGTTTAAGACTTAGAAAAACGTTATTCCTCTATGATTATGGTATCCTTATTAGATGGAAGCGCCTATTTCACAATAATGGTCACTCATTTGGCATCATTTAGAGCAGTAGTAGGTTATTCCTGCGGATGCTAATAGCAATAAATTAGATCAAATAAGAAGAAGCCTTCAAGAAATGTAAATCCACGTCGTCTCCAATGTTGGTTGGCACGACTGACATGCCAGTGACGCCGGTGAGCGAGAAATAATTCACGCACAGAACTTGGAATGTGAGATGTATCTTTCTTTATACTTACCTTGGTTTAATTGGAAATCACTTACGCACTGAACCAAGCTAACACCTACGTCAGCATGGTAAACTGCGCAGGCTTTGCTTTTATAATAAATAAGATATTCCAATCCTTCAAAATTAAGAATCAGATTGATATACATACATACATAATATCACGCCTCTTTCCGGGAGGGGTAGGCAGAGATCACAGATGGATATTACCACGTAAAATGTCCTATAACATTGTAATTGCACGGGAAACGTGAAAATCTCGCTTATCCTTATAAGTTAATTACAACGAATCGACACGACAAAAGAAAAACAAACGTGTTGTTTAAGAATAACCCAGGTTGTCAGCAAATCGTCTAAATTACAATATACTGAAATCATCAAATCCTTAAGCTGCACTTTAAATCATGCCCGGGGCTGCGTTTAGACTGCCCAGTATAAAATTTATACCGCATGCATTTTAGACTATCGGGATGCACTGAACGTGCAGTTTCGCCGATGTAAGATAAAAAAATCCGGAGAAAAAGACCGGAGAAAAATTTACCTAGGTGAAATTTCGTCTGACAGGCGCCTCTGAACGGGCAGGATAAATTTATCACCTGACCCGAAACAGGTCTTTTAATGCGGTGATTTGATAATTAGGTATTAAGACATTTTGTAAGTATTATAATCACCTGCTTCAGGCTACATAGGCCTTGACATTTTGCCTTAGGGTAGTTTTTTTTCTCCATTCATTCATTAATTCATTACATTTTAAAAATGCTTAAAGGACTCGCATCCAAGCGATAAAACATTTTAAAAAAACTGTCAAACCGTCAGACCGGCCGTTAACGAGAAAGTCAAGGATTTTCTTCGCAGGCCGATTGCCATATAAATTATAAATAAAAGTTGCAGTTCTTTTGATTTTGTTGAAGAGTTGCCTGCTACTATATCATCAGTTAAACAGGTGAGATATCCAAATAGAGAATTTGCGGTTCCGCCCACGTTTTGGTTTGATCACAGAGTCGACTTAACAACGGCCTCAAAACTTATGGTTCTGCTTCTGTTTCAGGTAGTTAATATCACAAATACCTATCTCCACGTACCTTCAATCATTAATTCACGACTATTGGCCGACGATTCCAACTGCTATGAGGTCAAAAACTTAAAAAGTCTGCGGCCGTAAGTCATTTTCACTGAACTTGACTCTGATATCACTCTTAGCATGTTTAACGTAGCAAGTACCTAGCCTAGTTATTCTAGAAAAAAAGATAATATGTACGACCACCACTGTCATAAAAAGTTTCTAGCCAAAAAGTCGCCAGGAAGTAAAAACATTTGCTCTGCTTTGATTTACCAATACTAACATTCTTCAATCTTCTTATGAATATGTATATCAATCACTAACTGCCTTTGTACCTGAAATAATGGACAAAACTAGCAAATGCAGGTATGAAAATTAATTATAACTATAATACCTGACCTATAAGTAAATACATACTTTCTTTAGTATTTCCAACTCAGTTTTAGAATAAAGGTAAACAATGTTTCATTCAAAACACATTTCAATAATAATTATATTTCATCATTCAAAACACATTTCAATAATAAATGAAATGTGTTGGCAAATTAGTAAAATTTCTAAGTTAACTACTATTTTATTATGTTGTCATATTTAATAGCTATATAAAACTTATTTTAGAAACAAGATCTTCAAATAAAAGACATGAAACATTGTTTACCTTTATTCTAAAACTGAATTGGAAATACTATAATTAGAATTGCTTTTTATCTTCTGACGACCCTCGCAGCCTAGTTGGCAGTGTACCTGCCTGCTATGCAGAAGGTTTGATTTTCGGCCAGGGCAGACATTTGAATGATGATTTCAAATGTCTGTTTCTGGGTCTGGGTGTTCTTTGTGGTTGTTTCTATGTATGTCCATGGCACCTCGATACAGGGAATCCTAGTGGGGGCTATGAGTGTGACCGTGTTTTTTTTTCTTATTGGAAACTTTCCATAAATTACATTTGTCAGGTTCTATATCTACTATATTACAAGCAAAGCATTCTTCCTTGTTGATCTGGGAGTACATACATCACGCATTTATCCCTAACGGGGGTAGGTAGAACATAAAAGACCCAAACAAAGGTCGCTCCGCCATGTCACACAAAGTTTTATTTAAAATAGATTTGTAGGTATATTGTTTTAGTGACAGGTTGTCAGCCCATTGCCTAAATTGGAATATACAGAAACCCTCGGAACCCTTGGCTGGTTTTTACAGCATGCCCGTGAGAAAATTAAGCTGGCACATTCTATCTTTTTTTCTCCCAGACCAGCATGGAAGAGAAATGAAATGATAGTTTAATAATTTAACTAAACTTAAACTTTGTTTACCTTTATTCTAAAACTGAGTTAGAAATACTATAACTGTATTTATGTATTCCTCCATGCTGGACTGGAAGCATAGAAAAATCATAAGCTTCTATTACATCTGTGCATACTGTAAAAATCAGTATAAGGAGATGGTTTCATTAAATTGCAATTTAGATAATTATAGCATTATTTCTTTTATGCTGGACTGGGAGTGAGAGGAAAACATAGAATGTGCGACCTGCATTTCCTCCTGGGTATGCTGTAAAAACCAGCTAAGGGAACCGAGGGAGGGTATTGCAATTAAGATGATGGGCTAACATCTATCACTACAGCAATATACCTACAAATCTATCTTAAATAACACTCAAAACTTTGTCAGACGTGGCAGAATGACCTTTGTTTCGGTTGTTTACGCTCTGCCTACCACATTAGGGATAAAGGCGTGATTATATGTTTGTATGTATTTGAAATATCTTCTGTTTCTGCAGGGCTACTTGAAGATTTGATGAAATGCTGCACCATAGGGTGGCTTGAGTACTCCGCATACAGTCATTGAAGGAAATGGTTCTGGAAGAAGCTGATGCTGATCATCTTCATGCAGCCTCCAGTTCCACTCTAAGATACATCAGGTAATTTAACTGCCTCAGCGGTCTAGCGGTCTGAGCCGTGGGTTCTCGACCTGGTGGTCCCAACAACAACTTTGTGTTGTTGTTTCTAGTTTGGTTAGGACATTGCCGGCTAATCACCAGGTTGTCCGAAAAGAAAGATGATCCATGCTGTTGGATGGGCATGTAAATAGTTGTCATGCACCTGATTCCTCTCTGGTCGTGTCAGTCAATCTGTCCCATCAGAATACGAGATTGAAAGAATAGAGAGTGCTATTGTGTGTAGTGCAAACAGTTGGGCACTAAAAACTAGTCCTGCTCATTTGGCCAATCTCTGGTATATTGGCCACCATCACCGAAGATTGGTGGGAAGGCTATTATTACATCAGGTAATTAGTTTTCTTTCACTAGCTTTCTCCCCCAAGCTAAATGAGGTTTTTTGTAGGAATGAAGTATTTTCCTACATTAGCAAGTAATTCAAAAAGTTAAAAAAATTCCAACTGCGTAGAATATAAAGGGAGATTTAAAACTTCAAGTAGTTATAGATCTCAAAAAAATGGTATAAATCGAAAATTATGTAAGAAAACTCGAATTGATTCAAATACGTATTTAATGATACCCCACTCACCACTCGGCATAGTTTGTTGACTTTATTTTTTTCCATTTTCACAAAATGGCGTCTAATGTCGCCATATTGTTTTTTTTACTAAATCCGTTTTCGGTGACACTTGCATGGTTAAGACGCATCGATTGACGTAATAATAATTTAAATTTCCATGCTGGCCTGGGACCGAGAGAAAACATAGAATGTGCCAGCTGCATTTCCTCTCGGGCATGCTGTAAAAACCAGTTAAGGGATCTGAGGGTTTCAGTATATTATAATTTAGGCGATGGGCTGACCACCTGTCACTACAGCAATATACCTACAAATCTATCTTAAATAACCCTTACAACTTTGTCAGACGTGGCGAAACGACCTTTATTTAGGTAGTTTACGCTCTGCCTACCTCATTAGGGATAAAGACGTAATTATATGTATGTATGTAAAAAAAATGCCAACAAAGGTATCAGATTCTATTAAATGTTAAAATACAATCAGGTGGTTTAGCCTGCATTGTCCTAAACGAATTTTTGTGGTTCAGTGATTAATGTTAGAAAATTTAATACATTTTCAGGTTCGTTGGAGCGGGAGGTATTATGGACGGAGTGACATCAGCAGTCAGCTGATCATATATCTACAGCTGTACTATGTAAGTGAAGTACACTCATCTCCCGTCGCCTTATCCCGTATCTCAAGGGGTCGGCTACCTACTCGAGGTTACTAGTTTTTACACAGAGCGACTGCCATCTGACCTCCTTTGCGGAGGTCAGATGGCAGTCGCTCTGTGTAAAAACCCAATTCTAGATTAGGTCAGAGTTTTCAAGCCGCCAATGCTTAGCACTGGCCTCTGACATGGCTTAACGACTAATATCTACGGTATTATACGATACTAACCGGGACCAACGGCTTAACGTGCCTTGCGAAGCACGGAAAATGAGCCGAATAAACGTACATATGTAATTCGAAAACCGAAAAACACATTGGTACGTGGTGGGATTCGAACTACGACCTCCCGCTCAGGAGGCAGCGGCCCTATCCACTACACCATCGGGCTCTCTGTAAGTTACCTACACTAATATTCTAAAATGCTGGACTGAGAGCAATAGGAAAACATAGAATGTTCCAGCTGCCCTTCCTCCCGGGCAAGCTGTAGAAGTCAGCAAAAGGAATTCGAGGGTCGCAGTGTTTGTAATTTAGGCGATATGGGCTGACAACCTGTCACTATAGCGATACGATACACGCTACAATCTAATATTGCCCTCAATACTTGTCAGACGTGGTGAAGGCGCCTTTTACCAGGTGTTATACGCTCTGCCTACCACTGAAGGGATAAGGGCGTGATTTTATGTAAGTAACATTAACGAAAGATAGAGATAGAAAGAAATAGAAAATCTCAAAAACAACTGAACCAATTTCGAAAATGCTTCACCTTTATGAAGACACAATCACTCTAATTATTATTGGCTTTGGTAATACTATAGATTTAAAAATAGAATGTGCCAGCTGCATCTCCTCCCGGGCATGTTGTAAAATCAGCTAAGAGATCCGAGGGTTTCAGTATATTGCAATTAAGACGATGGAAAGACAATCTCTAATATCTATCTGAAATAAAACTCAAAACTTGTAAGACGTGGCGGCACGACCTTGGCTTAGGTCGTTGACGCTCTGCTTACCCCATTAGTGATAAAGGCGTGATTATATGAATATATGTACTTGCATACTAAATAATATAATACATACATACATCACGCCTTTATCCCTAATGGGGTAGGCAGAGCGTAAACGACCCAAACAACGGTCGTTCCGCCACGTCTGACAAAGTCTTGAGGGCCATTCAAGAAAGATTTGTATGTATATTGCTGTAGTGACAGGTTGTCAGACCATCGCCTAAATTACATACATACATACATATAATCACGCCTCTTTCCCGGAGGGGTAGGCAGAGACCACATCTTTCCACTTGCTACGATCCTCATATACTTCTTTCGCTTCATCCACTCTTTATACATGCACGTCGGTTTAGGGTACTCTTGACCTGATCTTTTGACGTGACAACGTCCAAAGCTGCACGCACGTAAAAACATGACTCATGCGGCGTTACCTCGCTCTGAGGCGTCCCATTTAAGGCTTGAAGTGCAAGCGAGAACGCGGACCGAGCGACAAAGAGGCACAATCGGCCTCCGCGTTCGGCAGCGTTCGACATCTGTCTCCATCAGTATTTTCTTATGACGTTGTCACGTTCAGCTATCGTCAGTAAACCGACTTTATAGACAAACGTTTTCTTTAGGACGTCCCCGATTTGATCCAAGTACGTGCGTCGAGGCCTTCCCCTTCCAACATTCCCATCCACACTCGCCATATATATCTGTTTGGTCAACCTGCTTTCACTCATTCTCTCAACATGTAAATAAATTACAATATAATAATAATATAATATTTATACTTCCATGCTGGACTGGGAGTGAGAGAAAAACATAGAATGTGCCAGCTGCATTTCCTCCCGAGCATGCTGTAAAAACTAGCTAAGGGATCAGAGGGATTCAGTATATTGCAATTTAGGCGATAGGCTGACAACCTGTCACTACAGTAACATACGTACAAATCCATCTTAAATAACCCTCAAAACTTTGTCAGACGTGGCGTTACGACCTCTGTTTAGGTCGTTTACGCTCTGCCTACCCCATTAGGGATAAAGGCGTGATTATATGTATGTATAATATTTTATTACAGGTATTTGGATCTACCAACGTCGCGATTCGACCCGTCACGCCGCGCGATGGCGGCCGCCCAGCTCTGCGCCTGGACGAAGTTAGTGGAAGTATATATTAGAATTTTTTTAAAGCTTAATATTATAATAAAACAATTACAAAATGTCACAATAAATTAATCACAAAATGTCACAATAAATTAATCACAAAGTCAAACTTAAAAACTAACACCTAATCAATCGAAAAGACCACCCCGAATCGTACCAGGTGGGAATGTACCCATCACACTAGCAGTGGAAATTAGTTTTACGCTTAAATGAGTTTAGTGTGGTGAAATGCGTGTGAAATACGTAAGAGTCAAATTACAAGCACTTCCGATTAGCGTATTGATACATACATACATAAATCACTCCTTTATCACTAGTGGGGTAGGCAGAGCGTAAACAACCTAAACAAAGGTTGTTCCGCCATGTCTGACAAAGTTTAGTGGGTTATTTAAGATAGATTTGTAGGTATACTGCTGTAGTGACAGGTTGTCAGCCCGTCGCCTAAATTGCAATATACTGAAACCCTCGGATCTCTTAGCTGATTTTTACAGCATGCCCGGGAGGAAATGCAGCTGGCACATTCTATGTTTTTCTATCGCTCCCAGGCCAGCATGGAAGTAGCGTATTGATACATACATAAATCACTCCTTTATCACTAGTGGGGTAGGCAGAGCGTAAACGACCTAAACAAAGGTTGTTCCGCCATGTCTGACAAAGTTTAGTGGGTTATTTAAGATAGATTTGTAGGTATACTGCTGTAGTGACAGGTTGTCAGCCCGTCGTCTAAATTGCAATATACTGAAACCCTCGGATCTCTTAGCTGATTTTTACAGCATGTCCGGGAGGAAATGCAGCGCAGCTGGCACATTCTATGTGTCTACGCCGCGTCGCGTCAACGCATCTTCGACTTTATAGCAATAAGATTAGGGTCAATTTGCACTGTGTCGAGTCATACACTGAACCTAGCAATTAAACATCCGATCACCGTTCAGAACGCTCACACGTCATACATAATTTCAACCAATAACAAAGCGCCAAATGGCCAGTCGCTTCATACTCATTCTCGCACGACACCAAACGAACCTAACTCAAGAAATATTTGTAAAATTATCTAATTGCTTATAGCATTTCAATAGCAAAAAATAATTTTTCCTTTTGTTCCTGTATTGAACACTATGTTTTCCTTCGCTCCCAGTCCAGCATGGAAATAAATTAATGTAAAAACATTTGATACGTTTCCAGATACGTTGGAGCAGCTGGTGATGAGAAAACAGCCCGTCGCGACCCGCCCCGGCTTCGCACGGAAATCATCGTGTTTCTCTACTATATTATGCATGTATTATATATATAAACCTTCCTCTTGAATCACTCTATCCATTAAAAGAAACCGCATCAAGATTCTTCTTCTGTCGAGTGGGTATCGAGTCTATCGACCCGATGAACCCTGGTGTCAGAGTTTTTAAACCGCCTAGTAGCACAACCATCAGGCCTCTGACATGGTTTGAGTAACGACCACTATCAAAGACAGCGACCGGGACGGACGGCTTAACGTGCCCTCCGAAATCTTTTTCTTTTCGGACAGTCGGGTGATTCAGCCTGCAATGTCCTAACCAAACTGGGGAAAAATTCACAAAGTGATAAATTCTCAAATATCAACTTTGTGTTTCCCCCCTGGGAATCGAAATCAGGACCTCCGGATCAGGAGTCCATGGCACTACCCACTAGACCACGGAGGCAGTTAATGATAAAAAACATACAATGTACCAGTTGCTTCTGTTCCCGGACGTATTGTAATGTAAGGAAGGATTCCAGGTATTTATACAAATAAAACTATGTTTCTTCCGTGCTGGACAGCTGACAGCTGTTTTTCCTCTCGGGTATACTGTCAGAATCAAATAAGATCCGAGGGTTTCAGTATTTTGCAATTTAGGCGATGGGCTGACAACCTGTCACTACAGCAATATACCTAAAAATCTTTATATTATTAAATAACCGTCAAAACTTTGTCAGACGTGGCGGGACGACCTATTTTTAGGTCGTTTACGCTCTGCCAACCCCATTAGGGATAAAGGCGTGATTATATGTATTTAAATAATTTTCCCGCGTAAAAGGTTGTCTTGCCTAGATGCCATCTACTATAAAAGAGACATTTGTGGTTATGTTTGTTTACAACATGGGTAATGTTGTAAACAAACAAATCCTTTTAGCTTTGCCGTAGTCGGGTAATAAACTGTAATCTATCTCTATAGTCTAGTGGTCTGTCAAGACTCATGATCATAAGCTCCCAATTCGGAGGTCCTTGGTTCGATTCCCAGGGGCGAACACAAAGTTAATGTTTCTTTATTTAAAATAATCACTTTATAAGATTTTCCCCAAATTTCGTTAGGTTACGACAATGCAGACTAAATCACGTGATCGTCTGGAAGATAAAAAGAGACCGTGCTTCGGAGGGCACGTCTGTCCCGGACGCTATCCTTGATAGTGGTCGTTACACAAACCGTGTCAAAGCCCTAATAGCTGTGCTACTAGGCGGTTTGAAAACTCTGCCACCAGGGCTCATTGGGTCGTTCGGTTCTAAACACACACGACAGTGAATCATTTAATAATTAATGTAAGAATATTGCATGTAATTTCAGGAGCAATTAAAGATGTTTTATATAACGAGTGAACACAGCACTTGAACAACTATAATAATTATCAAAGCTCCTTGCCTTCTACACATACATACATATAATTACGCCTTTATCCCTAACGGGGTTGGCACAGCGTAAACGACCTAAACAAAGGTCGTTCCGCCACATCTGACAAAAGTTTTGAGGGTCATTAAGATTGATTTGTAGGTATAGAATCGTTGAAGGAGCAAACAAGAAATTTCTATTTAGCTAATAATATTTAAAGTGTAGCTGTCTAATTTATAAGTATCATTTAAGTAAGTATATGTAGTGATATTCTATGTACCAATTTCTCTGATATATATCCTATTTTATGTAGCATATATTATGTATTAGTTTATCATAAGATATGTATCAGTATATTTTATTGAAATATTTAATAGTGTGTAAATATTGTCTTTGTATTATATGTAGTAATATGCACTATCCCGCTTTCTGCTTGTACAATTTCTATACCCAAAGGTTGCCTGGTAGAAATTGCTGCTTTAGCAATAAGGCCGCCTTTATTGTACTGTCACGTTTGTTCCTTTTTATTTCTGTTGTATGTGTTTCTTTGTGCAATAAAGAATTTTGTATTGTATTGTAAATTACTTTAGAGCACTTAGGCACGGTAACTGTGTCCGTGATGGTCTGAGCCATGGGCCCACGATCCGGAGGTCCTGGGTTCAAATCCCAGAGGGAAATTAACAACTTTGGAACAAACTTCCGAAGACAGTTTAAGACTGTCCATCTATATCCTCTTTCAAAAAATATTGAAAGAGCATTTCCTATCGCAACAAAATTAGTATTTATGTATGTAGGTCCAAGCAGCTGTTATATATTATAGATGTTCATTTAAGTAATATATATGTATGTTTATGTAGGTTCTAGGTTATACGTATATGTAAAAGTCTATTGCGTGTACAGTCTTGTCCCCGTATATATTGTTATTTCATATTTAGTTTTACATTTTGACTGGAAGATATCTCTATAAAGAGATATCTTCCAGCCAAAATGTGAGCTGGTGAGCTTATGCTCACCTTTGTGAAATAAATTTAAGATTGTTTATTTATTGTAAACTTTTTGTACACAATAAAGAATATAATATATCTTCCATGCTGGACTGGGAGTGAGAGAAAAACATAGAATGTGCCAGCTGCATTTTCTCCCGAGCATGCTGTAAAAACCAGCTAAGGGATTTGAGGATTTCAGTATATTGTAATTTAGGCGATGGGCTGACAACCTGTCACTACAGCAATATACTTACAAATCTATCTTAAATAACCCTCAAAACTTTGTCAGACGTGGCGGAACGGCCTTTGTTTAGGTCGTTTACGCTCTGCCTACCCCATTAGGGATATAGGCGTGATTATATGTATGTATGTATAAAGAATATATAAAATATAATATATATTATAAAATTAAAATTGAAAGTGCCTGACGAAAACAACACAGCTAATATTTAAAGGTGAATAGCTAAAGGCGTTTTACGAGTAGTGTTCTATCACGCCTTTACCTAACGGAGTAGGCAGAGCGTCAACAACCCAAACAAAGGTCGTTTCGCCACGTCTGACAAGTTTTGAAGGTTATATTAGATAGATGTGTATTTTACTGTAGTGACAGGTTGTCAGCCCATCGCTATGTTGTACTTTTATACGTAAACTGAAAGGGGTTGCTCAGTCAACGAAACTGAACAACTATCAGCAGGAAGTTCTTTCAGGAGACGAAAAAAAATGACCTTCCCAAACATAATGACCACCTTTATTAGGCAATATAAAAAGCCAATTTTTATTTTCACTTCCTAAAGAATTTCTTGGTGATAGTTGTTCAGTTTCGTTGACTGAGCAACCCCTATCAGTTTGCGGGACGCTGTCCCTTACACCCGGTATGGAAATACTATAGTACTGTACAATCTACTCTCTCTTCTCAATAATCACATACTTAATTTAATTTTTTCCATGCTGGTCTGGGAGCGAGACACAATCATAGAATGTGCCAGCTGTATTTCCTCCCAGGCATGCTGTAAAAACCAGCTAAGGGATCCGAGGGTTTCAGTATATTGTAATTTAGGCGATGGGCTGACAACCTGGCACTACAGCAATATACCTACTAATCTATATTTCTTTAATTATTTTTATTTATCGTAAATCTATCTTAAATAACACTCAAAATTTTGTCAGACGTGGCGGGACGACCTTTGTTTAGGTCTTTATGCTCTGCCTACCCCATTAGGGATAAAGGCGTGATTATATTATATGTATATATGTAATTTAAATTGTATATATTTTCAGGAGCAGTTTGTGGCGAGTGCCTCCATAGAAGCATAAAACAACATCTAGAATCCGGATTCTACAAGAAAAATACGTTGGTAGGTGTACATACATATAATCACGCCTAAATCCCTAATGGGGTAGGCAAGAATAAAAAGGTGGTTCCGCCACGTTTGACTACATACTATACTATATACATATTATACTAAAAACTATAAACTAAATAACATTTACTATTAATTTTAGAATAATATTTTTTTAGGTGTTGTTGCAATTCCGAAACGCAACTTAAAAGATAAACAAATTTTTCTCACTGGAAGTGGAGTGAGTATCACACGAGAGCAAATTCATTTACATCTCGTGCTTTGAATCCTTCGTTGAGCTCAGGATACTATTTTTGAATCACTCGCATCGCTCGTTTTTCAATTTTAGTATCCTTCGCTACCTCAGGATTCAAAATCAGCACTCGCAGTAAAAACGAAGTTTGCTCTCTAGTCGAACAAATAACTATTCTACACAGCCATAACATAACACATGTATCTGGCTACAGAATAATCATATTTAGATTTTAATATATGTTATCATATCCGAGATATTTTAGGTTAAATGAGACAGGGGAGAATGTTACAATTGCCGCCCACCCCGGACAAAAGTAACATAACTTTAAAGCAATAATACTCGGTTATTTATTAAATGTAAAAAAATATTTTTTACCACGAGATTCTCTGTTTTAGTCTTGTTCTAATGAGTATTTTTTTTTTTTACAAAATAGTAAACTATAACATAACAGCAACATTAAATAGCTACCTCTGCTAAAATATTGAGTAATTGTTATTTTAGGCTCAAGTTTAACAGCGCCTTCTATAATTAACAAATTTAAGCATATGCTAGATATAATAAAGTTAAACACACGATTTAGGAACTTAAATCACATTTTTATTTTGTATGGAATTGCCCATTTTACAATTGACCCAGCGTAACAATTGACCCCACACACTAAAAGTAAAGTAAACTTAAACTTTATGACTGGACTAAAACAAACGTAGAGTTCAAATTATTATTAAACCTCGTAGGAGAAGATTAAATCTAAAACTAACTTAAATTAACTTCGTCCCACGATACTGGTATAGTTAGTTGATAATGTTTAGCTAAATCATAAGCTAATGTTCTTACTTCTTTAGGGAAAATCCCGAAATAAATGTCGGCAGTTCTCATCAAGTATTTGCAAATCGATAGCTCTTGGTTTTCTGAAGACTTTACATACATACATATATTCACGCCTGTATCCCTAATGGGGTAGGCAGAGCGTAAACGACCTAAACAAAGGTGTCCCGCCACGTCTGACAAAGTTTTGAGGGTTATTTAAGATATAATTCTAGGTATATTGCTGTAGTGACAGGTTGTCAGCCCATCGCCTAAATTACAATATACTGAAACCCTAGGATCCCTTAGCTGGATTTTACAGCATGCCCGGGAGGAAATGCAGCTGGCACATTCTATGTTTTTCTCTCGCTCCCAGACCAGCATGGAAGTAAAAACTGAAGACTTTGGTGGCTGGATTATACCCCATTGTTCCTGTTTGTCCTTCTGGACATGCCATGACACAGGCAGCACGAACTAAGCGTCCTCGGCTTATTTCAATGTAAGCTTGCTCGTAAAGAAGGTCTTTAGTACCTCAGTCGGTTTTTCGCAGCCCGTTTCTGGGCATCTAAAAAGAAATAATATTTTAATATCATATCGTTTTACCTACGAAAATTTATTGAGATTTCCAAACAAAATTTAATTAGTACAAACTAGCAAAGGATTCGAGGCTGACAACCTGTCACTAATAGTTAGGGTTAGAGTTATCCCTTACTACTTAGTCGTAGGTATGTTTATTTGTTTAGAAATTAGTAAAATCATAGAAAATGGTAAATAATAAAAAAGCCTTTAATAGATTTTTATTTAACTTGAATGGGTCAATTGTAACGTTACATTCGAACCCGAAAAGTATGTTACAACTGTACCGATCGAAGCTTCGCAGTAAATTGTCCTATAAGCTCCAAAATACACAAAATTACACAGATATTTTAGCATGAACATAAACTTAGATCTTTTTCAGACCCACTTTACATATATGATTTGAAGACCTTTGCCCGAAAATCCAAGATATCGCAGTTTAAAGATTACAAAAATCCTTACCTTGAGCACTCAAAACACAAACTGGCCTCAAACTAGTCGCTCGCTCGACTGGCACACAGTCACACAGTTAGCCGCGGCTAAACGTGTTGGTACATGCACATACATACATACATATAATCACGCCTTTATCCCTAATGCCGCCTTTTACCCAAACAAAGGTCGTTCCGCCACGTCTGACAAAGTTTTGAGGGTTATTTAAGATAGATTTGTAAGTATATTGCTGTAGTGACAGGTTGTCAGCCCATCGCCTAAATTACAATATACTGAAACCCTCGGATCCCTTAGCTGGTGTTTACAGCATGCCCGGGAGGAAATGCAGCTGGTTTATTCTATGTTTTTCTTTTGCTCCCAGACCAGCATGGAAGAAATTCATTCGTGGTACATGCACACACGCGTAAATATAACGAATGGTATAGGAGCAGGACTCAATGTTTCAATTGCCCCTTGTTACTTTTCCCTCCGGTCTACCCTACCCTCGTTCAATCGCCTAGATTAGGTAGCCGACCCCGTGACATACGGGATAAGGCTAGGGAGATGATGTTTAATTACCCGTATTTTTGCAAAATCGCTAGTATATTTGCGAAGAATCCAATTATCAAATCATCCTACAAGGCTACGACTACATATTTCAAGTTGATTACTAAGCCTCGTAATTATGAAGACAGATGCCAGACAGATTTGGCAGTCGCTCTGTGTTTAAACCAGTACCCTCGTTCAATCACCTAGATTAGGTAGCCGATCCCGTGACATACGGGATAAGGCTAGGGAGATGATGAGCCTGCCAGGAATTAAAAGTACCTGTCATAGTGAAAATAAATAAATGAATACTTTGTTGTTTATATCAAGACAGAATAAGAGAGGGACTTATGCAGTTCCTATAAGACAGACCTTCTGTATGGTACCATGACAGGTATTTTTAATCCCTGGCAGGGGTGTAAGGGACAACTTCTCACTAACTGGTTGGGGAAGCTCAGTAAAAAACCTGATTTTTCACAAATAAATTATATTGACTTCCCCATACCAATTGCTTGATGAACTGGTAATTTTGTATGGGTTTATTATTTTATTTTTTGAAAGTCTTTGTGAACTCTTTGTCACTAAACGATGCACGTTTTAATCTAAAATTGCCCTCAATATTTCAAAAACGCCTTTTTACCAGACATGTCACGATCTGCCTGCCCCGCAAGGGATAAAGGCTTGAGTATACGTATCATCATCATTCGCTTGCCCTTTGTATGTATATTCTATTCTATGGTACGAATGTATGAGTATTTATTTAGAATTTTATACATTTTCAGAAGCCGAGTGTCAACGGTCTTCATAGAAGCATAATGAAGATCAAGAAACAAAACGTTGGTATATATTCAATCACAAATCAAACTTCACGCCTTTATCCCCAATGGGGTAGCCAGAGCGTAAACGACCTAAACAAAGGTGGTTCCGCCACGTCTGACAAAGTTTTGAGGGTTATTTTATTTATGGTAGATTTGTAGGTATATTGCTGTAGTGACAGGTTGTCAGTCAATGCCTTAACTGCAATATACATACAGCATGGAAGAATGTCGTTCCCAGGCCAGCATGCCCGGAAGGAAATGCAGCTGGCATATTCTATGTTTTGCTCTCGCTCCCAGGCCAGCATGGAAGACCATACATTTAATATGTTACTAATATTATTCATATCCAAAAAACAATAAACTGTAACTAAGCCCTGTTGTAATATAGCAATACGTAATCAATGCCTACCCCTAACAGATACAGGCATGAGTTTGAGCATGTGTGCATGTACATTCTATGATAAACATACATATAATCACGCCTTTTTCCCTAAGTGATAAAGGAGTGATTTATGACACACCAGTCCATCCATCTTTTCTTTGGTCGTCCTCTCCCAACATATCCATCCACATTCAAATTCATTTCCCGTTTGCCTAAATGACTTTCATCACTCCGCATAACATAGCCATACCTTAGAATAGCAACTGAAAAAAGTGCCTGACAGAAACAACATAGCTACCTTAGAATAGCAACTGAAAAAAGTGACTGACAGAAACAACATAGCTACCTTAGAATAGCAACTGAAAAAAGTGACTGACAGAAACAACATAGCTACCTTAGAATAGCAACTGAAAAAAGTGACTGACAGAAACAACATAGCTACCTTAGAATAGCAACTGAAAAAAGTGACTGACAGAAACAACATAGCTACCTTAGAATAGCAACTGAAAAAAGTGACTGACAGAAACAACATAGCTACCTTAGAATAGCAACTGAAAAAAGTGACTGACAGAAACAACATAGCAACCTTAGAATAGCAACTGATAAAAATTGCCTGACAGAAACAACATAGCAACCTTAGAATAGCAACTGCAAAAAGTTCCTGACAAAAACAACATAGCAACAGAAACAAAGTGCCTGACAGAAACAACATAGCAACCTTAGAATAGCAACTGAATAAAGTGCCTGACAAAAACAACATAGCAACCTTAGAATAGCAACTGAATAAAGTGCCTGACAAAAACAACATAGCAACTGAAACAAAGTGCCTGACAGAAACAACATAGCAACCTTAGAATAGCAACTGAATAAAGTGCCTGACAAAAACAACATAGCAACCTTAGAATAGCAACTGAAAAAGAAGTGCCTGACAAAAACAACATAGCAACCTTAGAATAGCATCTGAATAAAGTGCCTGACAAAAACAACATAGCAGCCTTAGAATAGCATCTGAATAAAGTGCCTGACAAAAACAACATAGCAGCCTTAGAATAGCATCTGAATAAAGTGCCTGACAAAAACAACATAGCAGCCTTAGAATAGCATCTGAATAAAGTGCCTGACAAAAACAACATAGCAGCCTTAGAATAGCATCTGAATAAAGTGCCTGACAAAAACAACATAGCAGCCTTAGAATAGCAACTGAAAAAAGTGCCTGACAAAAACAACGTAGCAGCCTTAGAATAGCATCTGAATAAAGTGCCTGACAAAAACAACATAGCAGCCTTAGAATAGCATCTGAATAAAGTGCCTGACAAAAACAACATAGCAGCCTTAGAATAGCATCTGAATAAAGTGCCTGACAAAAACAACATAGCAGCCTTAGAATAGCATCTGAATAAAGTGCCTGACAAAAACAACATAGCAGCCTTAGAATAGCAACTGAAAAAAGTGCCTGACAAAAACAACATAGCAGCCTTAGAATAGCATCTGAATAAAGTGCCTGACAAAAACAACATAGCAGCCTTAGAATAGCATCTGAATAAAGTGCCTGACAAAAACAACATAGCAGCCTTAGAATAGCATCTGAATAAAGTGCCTGACAAAAACAACATAGCAGCCTTAGAATAGCAACTGAAAAAAGTGCCAGACAATATAAGAAATACAATATACAAACTGCGTACAACATTTCTTAACCAGATCTCAACGCGCCTTATCGAGGCAACGTCAGACCCAAGCGCAGGCAGCTTTTTTGCACAGCGTCTAAGCTTGACTGTGCAAAGGGGAAACGCAGCTAGCCTTCTGGGAACGTTGCCCCGATGCGGAGCTCTAGAAGATATTTTTTATCTGTAATAATTATTATTGTTATATTTACCTGTACCTTTGTTATAATAAAAGATTTATACAAATACTGTCAAAAAAAAATACAAACTTGTAGACGACATAATTTGTTTTTTTTTTAGGTTTTGTTAAATTTTTGAATCGATTTTATTTCGAATCGATTTTCTAATCGATTTTATTTGGAATCGATTTTATTTCGAATCGATTTTGAAATCGATTTTATTTCGAATCGATTTTGAAATCGATTTTATTTCGAATCGATTTTGAAATCGATTTTATTTCGAATCGATTTTGAAATCGATTTTATTTCGAATCGATTTTGAAATCGATTTTATTTCGAATCGATTTTGAAATCGATTTTATTTCGAATCGATTTTGAAATCGATTTTATTTTGAATCGATTTTGAAATCGATTTTATTTCGAATCGATTTTATTTGGAATCGATTTTATTTTAAATCGATTTTATTTGGAATCGATTTTATTTGGAATCGATTTTTATGGAATCGATTTTATTGAAATCGATTTTCAAATCGATTTCATAGGCCTCCGCCCCGGAGCACCCCAACTTCAAAAATTTATTTTCGTTCAATTATAGGCCTCCGCCCCCTTAGGCCTCCACTCTGGAGCACCCCTAGTTCCAAAACACATTGCTTCTAAATTATAGGCCTCCGCCCCCTTAGGGCTCCGCCCCGGAGCACCCCCAGTTCCAACCATGCTCTAACTTTGAAACAGCATTTCTGTAGAAAGATTTATAATTTTTAGAGGCATGGTCATTGTAGGCGCGGCCGGTCGTGTCGTATCGTTCGTAGATGTAGGGACCGGGTCGGGAGCGATGCTGTGAGCAGAGTCGAATGCGAGCAGGTCGGCCCAAAAGCGGTGGTCGTGCTTTGATATTCAATTGCGCTTCTGCCGATATTAATAAAATTGCATATATTCGACTCGATCTCTGGTTATAAAGATTAGCTTGTTGGAAGTTGAAGTTGATATCTGACTAACGGTCTTGCGGCAAAATGTTAATAGATAGTTTACGTCGATGTCCAACGAAACAGTCCTACAAAGCTTATCTGAAATTAGCCGTCGAGAGAGTTTAAGTTTTAAGAATTATGGTTGCTCTAGCGATACGTCGCGGACGGCGGCCTCAATTAATTCTAATTAATTTACTATGCCGGCGTAATTTAAACGTAAGGATATTTCTGATCGAGAGAAATCTTGAGAAGTGTATTCTGCATTGTACGTTTGAAATCGCGTCCGGCTAAGTAATATAGAAGGTTATTTTGGCAATACGATATGATATTCCCGCGCGGAACGTCGTTTCGTATCGTTCGTATATGTAGGGAGCGGCGGCTTGGCTCGCTTCAAGCCTGCTCCCGGCAGCTAAGTTCTGGAACTGGTGTTCTTGTATTGAAGATTCGTCCTGATTCCTTTACCTGGCTGTTTCTGACGATGTAGTTTTCTATTGTTGCTAGCGCATGTGAAAACTGAAGTTGGATTTTTTTATTAGCGATGCCGAATGCGTTCTGCTGTAGAGACGTTTCTGACTGAGTGACCTACCTACCTTATGAAGTGCGTTTCGTTCGTACAGCAGAGATGCGCTCGGGAAATCTTTTCGCCTCTTATTACTTTTGTAACAACGTCGGTCTATTTAGTGATGTTTCTATGCTGTAAAAGGCTAGTTCACATCTGAGCTAAATTCATAGACCGTTTAAATGCTAAGCGTCGGTCGTGCGATGTTATCGTGCTGATCCGAATGCTAGCAACATGAATAAGAGCATCATTGTATGCGGCGAGCAGAGCTGAAAACGTGACATAAAGTTACTTTAAAGGGGCGATATGATGAGATAAGATGAAGTGAAATAGTGAATATTGACAAAATTTCGTATTGAAATATGTGGTAAGCAGAACTGAAGCAAAATCTCATGGCGAAGTTTCATTTTGCCTTAAGATAACAATAAAATGATGATTTTTATTAGGGGCGATACGATTTGGCTTTGGAAATAAATTTCCTTCAATAAAGAGCAGAACTGAAAACAAAACTGAGAAAAAGCGATAAAACGCTTTTTGCCTTGGTTCTGGAGACTGCGACTAACGTCCCTTTTCCTTGACCACCTACAACGTCGGTCAATTTAGCGATGTTTCCCAGCTATAAGCGGCTGGTAACATTGAAGCTAAATTCATAGACCGTTTAAATGCAAAGCGTCGGTCGTGCGATGTTATCGTGCTGATCCGAATGCTAGCAACATGAATACGCATCATAGTATGCGGCGAGCAGAGCTGAAAACGTTACATACGTTTCGTAAAAGGGGCGATATGATGAGATAATTCCAAGATCTAATCGCAAGTAGAATTGTGAATATTGACAAAACAATGAAATATGTGGTAAGCAGAACTGAAGCAAAAATCTCATGGCGAAGTTTTATTTTGCCTTAAGATAACAATAAAATAATGATTTTATTAGGGGCGATACGATTTGTTTTGGAAATGATTTTCATTAAATAAAGAGCAGAACTGAAAAAGCGAGAAAACGCTTTTCGCCTTGGTTCTGGAGACTGCGACTAACGTCCCTTTTCCTTGACCACCTACAACGTCGGTCAATTTAGCGATGTTTCCCAGCTATAAGCGGCTGGTAACATTGAAGCTAAATTCATAGACCGTTTAAATGCAAAGCGTCGGTCGTGCGATTGATATCGTACTGTTCCGACGCTAGCAACGTATAGGTTGATCAGAGTTCCGTAAAAACAATATGTATACAAGAAATAAATACAAATACAAGATAGTTGTTTGGCAAAACACAAGACCGAATACAGAACATAATACCAAAGTTGTTTTGGTAAAAGGGTAGTGCAATATTAATATAAAAGCAGTATAACAAAGACTCACCTAAGTAAAGAAAAAAAACTGCGAAAAACATAACCCTTCCTAGGCAGTCGGGTAAAAAGCTACGGAACTCTTGTGAAACCTATACAATTTTATATCTTTCAACATGACATTACAATCTTTAAAATTGACATATCTTTACGTCGCACGCAATAGCTTAGAAGGGAGAAGCCCAGGCCCTGAGTGTTTTGCGTGTGACTAACTGGCATTGTTTTATATCATTCAACATGACATATAGCGTTTGCAGCGAACAAATCGCTGCGACGCGCCTTCGAACGCTTGCGCTCGGCGATGGAGTCTCTAGCTGAAGCCGAATAATGATGTAACACTGTAAGCGCTGAAGTCGACGGAAGTTGACGATGTAGCCATGAGTTTAAGTTGGTGATGTAGCTTTTGACTGAAGTTGAGATTTGGTCGCTTCTTAACTTTTATGAAACTGTCTTCGGATGGTTGGGGGTTTGAAGCGACTTTCGCTTTAGGCGATGTAGCTTTCATTAGCTGAAGCCGAAGGCGATATAGCGCGTTTTAGCTTAGACGGGGCTTAGCCGGGCCCTTAGCGTTGAACGTGCCGAATTAGGCTACTGACTGACTGAATATAACCCTGTCATCAGAGTTTTTACCTAGCGTCTTACGTACACATACTATACTATCTTTTCGTGCCTAATGATTTGTCCCATGGGATCGACTTAAAGTAGCCTATAGCTATCTCGGGTTTACATACATATAATCACGCCGTTATCGCTAATGGGGTAGCAGAGCGTAAAGAACCTAAATTAAAGTCGTTCCGGTCTGACAAAGTTTTGAGGGTTATTTAAGATTGATTTATATGTATATTGGTGTAGTGATAGGTTGTTAGCCCATCGACTGAATTGCAAAAAAATAAATTCTTCGGATCCCTTAGCTGGTATTATATCGAAATCCATTTATCAGTTCAGGCGTGAAAGAGAAATAAACAGACAGATAAGACCGACAGAGAATTACATCGCAGTTATTAATAATTAGAAATGTAATTAGGATATTAATTTATTCTTTATCATTTCAGAGCGGTAAAGACGTGTGCGGTATATAAATTAGGTAATTAGGTATGGTATCCGGTATATAATTAGGTATGGTATCCGGTATATACGGAAGGTATATATATGTTTTATTCGATGGGTAAATTAATGAAAACTATACACACTTTACATTATCTAATCGATATTAATTGTTTCAGGTTTGAAGCTTCAAGAACGGAATAGAAGATTTATACAGATGCATTATATCGTGAAGGTAGTCACTTAGTTAAGACGTTGTTATAATAGTTGTTGTTATAATAGTTTCAATTAATTATTTATTTAACTATGTATTAAATTGCCGAATTTTTTTGTTTCAGGACTAGCTGTGGAGACAGAAGCATACATACATACATACAATCACGCCTTTATCCCTAAAGGGGTAGGGATAACTTGTATAAATATAATACTAAGTTGTTTATAAAATGTGGTTATTGTAATTCATATTTACTCACTTCTATGTGTATTTTTAAATTATTTCATGTAATTTATTTATCTAATAAAATATTTTGTTCTTTGCGGGATGCCTTGGGCTGCAATCGTTTTCATTTCACCAATAAATTGAATTTTAAAGGTGTAAATGGGAACGTTGCAGCTTGAGGCTTTTTTTTTCACTTGAAAAAAAATGCCTTATACAGCGGGATATTGCATTCATCAAACCGAAAACTGAAGTTAGTAGTTTTTTTTTTATTAGCGATGCCGATTGCGTTCTGCTGTAGAGACGTTTCTGACTGAGTCTTGAGAGATTACCTTATGAAGTGCAGCTTCGTGAATGCCGGTAACATGGTGAATGAAGTGTTGCACGCCTTTATGAACAGTCAGAAGGTGTCCGATAAGGCCCGTCTGGCTGAGCATAGAGGGGTGTTGGTTCCAACACTGATGTTTGGGAGTGAAAGTTGGGAATGGCAGAAGAAGCATGAAAGCAGAATAAATGCAGTAAAAATGAGAGCGTTACGAAGTATGATTGGAGTCAAATTGAGTGACAGGATACGAAATAGTGTGATTAGGGAAAGTTGTGGTGTGAAAGAAGATATAGTGACAGGTATTGACAAGGGAATGCTTCAATGGTTTGGACATGTTGAGAGAACGAGTGAAAGTAGGTTGACCAAACGGATATATATGGCGAGTGTGGATGGAAATGTTGAAAGGGGAAGACCTCGACGCACGTACTTGGATCAAATCGGGGACGTCCTAAAGAAGGGAAGGTCAAGAGTACCCTAAACCGACGAGCACGTACGAAGAGATTAATGAATGTGGATGAAGCGAAAGAAGTATGTAAGGATCGTAGCAAGTGGAAAGATGTGGTCTCTGCCTACCCCTCCGGGTAAGAGGCGTGATTATATGAATTGTATTGTATTACTTTTGTTAAAACGTCGGTCTATTTAGTGATGTTTCTATGCTGCAAAAGGCTAGTTCACATCTGAGCTAAATTCGTAGGCCGTTTAAATGCTAAGCGTCGGTCGTGCGATGTAATCGTGCTGATCCGAATGCTAGCAACATAAATACACGCATCATTGTATGCGGCGAGCAGAGCTGAAAACTTTACATACGTTACGTAAAAGGTAATACCAAGATCTGATCGCAAGTAGAATTGTGAATATTGACAAAATTTCGTATTGTTAATTGTTTCAGGTTTGAAGCTTGAAGAACGGAATAGAAGTTTTATATAAATGGACTATATCGTCAAGGTAGTCACTTAGTTAAGACGTTATTGTTATAATAGTTTCAATTTATTATTTATTTAACTATGTACTAAATTATTTATTTCAGGATTAGCTGTGGAGACGGAAGCATAACTTGTATACTAAGTTGTTCATAATGTGTAGTTATTGTAATTCATACTTACTCATTTATATGTATATTTTTTAATTTATTTATCTAATAAAATATTTTGTTCTTTGCGGGATGCCTTGGGCTGCAGTCGTTTTCATTACACCATCTTATATTCTAATAGAATTTTAAAGGTGTAATGCGAACGTTGCAGCTTGAGGCTTTTTTTTTCACTTGAAAAAAAATGCCTTATACAGCGGGATATTGCATTCACCAAACCGAAAAACCATGTCGGACATAGTTTGAATTAATAGAAATAGATTAATAACACAAAAAACACGCTTTTAAAATGCAAGTAAATACCAATCGTGGTCAAAGTTCATTACAAGACTTTTCTAACAAGTCTAAACACAGCTATGATACGTTGTTCCATCATGCAGTTCCAGTTCATATCTTCCGGCTCCATCATCAGATCAGTTCGACAGTTGTCATCAGAACTACTTACAGCCGCCAAAATTCATCATTCATTCATTTATCATCATTGGAAGCTACGATCCGTGGAAAATGGTTTTAAGATTCCATTACATAGTTATTACATTGACCTAATAAAATCTGGTATCTCCATACAAAATGACTCGTATCGTTAGCCGAGTCCATTTTTTTTTTATAATTCAGCCTCTGTTCCCTTGGTGTCATGATCTAAACAAGCCCTTGAAATAGATTTGGTGAATGAAATATCTTGCTGTTCATGGTATTAAGGAGATGAGTGAAATTCTACTCTGGGATAGCTTTACTTTATTGTACGTAGAATATTATTATTCCTCCATGGTTGTAACTGATAGGGTTATTTTAATTCGATTCAATTAATTTAGTTTTTTACGAATAAAAGGTGTGTATTGTTCGTATTTTATCTTTTATTTATGTACCAGAGGCATGCCTTGGACTGCAATCGTTTTCATAATGCCATTTTATATTATAATCGGATATAAAGGTAAAATGGAAGCGATCGTAGTCCGAGGCTTTTTTTTTTTACCGAAAACCAGCCAAGATTCTGTCGGATATGACAATAGGGTTCCGTAGCTATCAATATTACTTGTTCTAAATTTCAATACAAGAACGTATAACGGAATGTGTGTTCGATTACTAAACAAAATTATAGAATGCCGAGATGCATTGAGTGTTCTTTTTTTTTAACTTTTAGTTATATGGGAAATATAGTGAAAAATTGTACAAACTTAATGCATGGGTCGCAAATTTCTAAAACTTATTTAGTAAACTTACTTATTTACTTAGTTAAATATGTTATGACCAAAAGAGTGGAGCACTCCATCCAGTCGTGTGACTAAATTTGAATAGTCTAAATCTCAGAAAGTACAAGCTCTGTCATAACAATTTTTATTTTACAATTTAGTAAAGAATTTCTTCAATCTTTTAAGAAATTACCAACTCGTTAGGATCTGATTTTACAAATAAATGGCGGCTTAAACGGAGCACTCAATTAATTAGTTGTCTTAACTGAGTGATCACAATGCAAATACAAAATGTGAGTTTGATCGGAGAATTACGTAAATAGAAGATTTTTATCATTGACTCTTTGCGAATTAGTAAAATATAAATAATGGCTCAAACGTTTAAGTAAAAAAGTTTTTTTTTTGTATCGTTTGAACTGAGTGTTCCATATATGTGGCTTTACATCTAGAACAACAAATGATATTTCATATTGACGTGACAACGTCTTATAATTCGATGGAGCCAGCTGCACGCACGAAAAAACATGACTCATGCGGCGTTACCTCGCTCTGAGGCGTCCCATTTAAGGCTTGAAGTGCAAGCGAAAGCGCGGAACGAGCGACAAAGAAACACAATCGGCTTCCGCGTTCGGCAGCTTTCGACATCTGTCTCTCTCCTACTTGAGTGAGCGATGCGTCCGCGTGGACAGCTGCTATACAATAATACATTTACATATTATCATCAAATCAGTATATTTTTATGACGTTGTCACGTTGAACTACCGTCAGTAAACCGACTTTACAGACAACTGTTTTTTTTTTTAGTAAAAAGCATTGATCTTAATTGCTTCAATGTACGAGATTTAGCTTAATATGTAAAGCCACATATATGGAACACTTGGTTCAAACGATACTAAAAAAAAACAAATTTCGTTTATTTTTCAAGAGTAAGCTGAGCTATTATTTAGTGTGCGTCTCTCCACCCAGCCCAAACAAGATAGGTGTTTTTATCATATATCAGGATTTAGAGCATAATTGGAGCACCCACATACTGAAATAAGTAAATTTGAGCATCAATAGGAAAGACGCTGCGAGCTTAAAACCGTGGGCCGGCTGGGGAGATTCTCGTCAGCGAGCCCATGCTAGATCTCAGGTACTGTTGAGAGTAGAGCAATGTATTATATCTCTAGATTTAGAGCATAATTGGAGCAATCTGCTGCCGATAAATCAACTTCAAAACTTTAATATGAAAGGAGCTATACGCGATTATCTGTGGGCTCGAGCTCGGCTAAAGTTCTACATACGTGCCCTTATTGGAGCACTATGCTCCAAAAAATTAAGTACTGTGGTGTTCAGTAGTTTTCGAGATATAGGTCTTTGAAAATGGTATGTACGGCGAGACGTCTCTCCAGCGAGCCCATCTGATGCGCAATAACTACCGATCGTAGAGTCTTCTAAAATAGCTCAAATTAAAGCTTATAATTAGAGCAATAAGCTCCAAATAGAAGAAAGTTCTAGGTCCTACACATTTCACGCTATAAGCGAAAAACACTTGACGACAAAAATTTAAATTCCCTAACAACGCAAACGCTCCGTGCAACAAGCAAATGGACGCGTCACGACACGTTCATTCCAGCAAAAATATATCTTGTGCTGCTATGTTTAAGAGTATTTTTAGTCTAACCGAGCCAAGTAAATTCTAGAAATAATAGACAGGTGCCCATACCAAACATACTTTCTGCATTTATTAATTTTATTATGGACATAAATTGTATCATATTATTTAGAACAGGTTCCTACATATTTCCTTGAATTACCAATTTTGTTTGAAATTATATCTATAAAAACCTTGATAAAAAAAAATGAAAAGAATAGGTGGCCCAAAATATGTTATGGTATACAAAAGAAGGTGACAGACAAACGTATGTCCCGCCTGTGGCTGCAGTTTAAACAGATTTCAAATTTTAAGTAGGTACTAGGTAGGTATGTAGGTAATTGGATATAATTAATTTGCTGATATGATGAGATAATAAGATGACCTACTTGAATTTTATTGTTTAGTATTGCTTTAGTTAAAGAATAGTGCTAATTAGTAAATAAATAGTCTGCTCGTGACCATGTCACATGGAATTAGGATGAAATCTCGAGGTATAAAATACAATCGTGGTAGTAATCCCGTTAAAAATAATAATCTCATTGTAAGAAACGGTGCGTCTAGAATTGCCGCCATTATTTTATTTTCATCATGATTTTCATCAGTCATCACGGTTAATTTTTTTTTATTTATTTATTTTATGATATAAAAGTTGTACATTGATATCATAAATATATTCTCCCAAAATTCTAGGTGTAAGTAGGTAGTTATACTTTGTAATTGTAGCTCGGTTAGACCAAAAACACTCTTAAACTTAGCAGCACAAGATATATTTTTGCTTGAATGAACGTTTCGTGACGCGTCTATTTGCTTGTTGCACGGAGTAGCAATGTCGCGCGGTTGGGGGATTTGAATTTTTGTCGTCAAAATTGTTTCTTGCTTAGAACTTTCTTCTATTCAGAGCTTAGTGCTCTAATTATAAGCTTTAATTTGAGCTATTTTAGAAGACTCTACGATCGGTAGTTATTGCGCATCAGATGGGCTCGCTGGAGAGACGTCTCGCCGTACATACCATTTTCAAAGACTGCTGAACACCACAGTACTTAATTTTTTGGAGCTTAGTGCTCCAATAAGGGCACGTATGTAGAACTTTAGCCGAGCTCGAGCCCACAGATAATCGCGTATAACTCCTTTCATATTAAAGTTTTGAAGTTGATTTTTCGGCAGCAGATTGCTCCAATTATGCTCTAAATCTAGAGATATAACACATTGCTCTACTCTCAACAGTACCTGAGATCTAGCATGGACTCGCTGACGAGAATCTCCCCTACAGGCCCACGGTGCTTTAGCTCGCAGCGTCTTTCCTATTGATGCTCCAATTTAATGACTTCAGTATGTGGGTGCTCCGATTATGCTCTAAATACTGATATATGATAAAACACCTATCTTGTTTGGGCTGGGTGGAGAGACGCTCACCATTATTTATATTTTACTAATTCGCAAAAGAGTCAATCATACAAGATAAAAATCTTCTATTTTAGTGATTCTCCGATCAAACTCACATTATGTAGATCAATCAGTTAAGACAGCTAATTAATTGAGTGCTCCGTTTAAACCGCCATTTATTTGTAAAATCAGATCCTAACGAGTTGGTAATTTCTTAAAAGATTGAAGAAATTCTGTACTAAATTGTAAAATAAAAATTGTTATGACAGAGCTTGTACTTTCTGAGATTTAGACTATTCAAATTTAGGTCTGTCTGTCTGTCTGTCTGTCTGTCTGTCTGTCTGTCTGTCTGTCTGTCTGTCTGTCTGTCTGTCTGTCTGTCTGTCTGTCTGTCTGTCTGTCTGTCTGTCTGTCTGTCTGTCTGTCTGTCTGTCTGTCTGTCTGTCTGTCTGTCTGTCTGTCTGTCTGTCTGTCTGTCTGTCTGTCTGTCTGTCTGTCTGTCTGTCTGTCTGTCTGTCTGTCTGTCTGTCTGTCTGTCTGTCTGTCTGTCTGTCTGTCTGTCTGTCTGTCTGTCTGTCTGTCTGTCTGTCTGTCTGTCTGTCTGTCTGTCTGTCTGTCTGTCTGTCTGTCTGTCTGTCTGTCTGTCTGTCTGTCTGTCTGTCTGTCTGTCTGTCTGTCTGTCTGTCTGTCTGTCAAATTGGAGGATGAGGAACAATTGGAGGGCAAGTCTGGTGCCAGCAGCCGCGGTAATTCCAGCTCCAATAGCGTATACTAAAATTGTTGCGGTTAAAAAGCTCGTAGTTGCATTTGTGCGCCGCGCTGTCGGTGCACCGCATCCGCGGTGATACTGACACGTTTGCGGAGCATATCGTCGGTGAGCCGGCGGTAAAACGCCGGTTCAATATCAAAATCCTATCGCGGTGCTCTTCAGTGAGTGTCGAGATGGGCCGACAATTTTACTTTGAACAAATTAGAGTGCTCAAAGCGGGCTCAAAATGCTGCTTGAATATTTCGTGCATGGAATAATAGAATATGATCTCGGTTCTATTTTGTTGGTTTTCAGAACTCCGAGGTAATGATTAATAGGGATAACTGGGGGCATTCGTATTGCGACGTTAGAGGTGAAATTCTTGGATCGTCGCAAGACGAACATCAGCGAAAGCATTTGCCAAAGGTGTTTTCATCAATCAAGAACGAAAGTTAGAGGTTCGAAGGCGATTAGATACCGCCCTAGTTCTAACCGTAAATATGTCATCTAGCGATCCGCCGACGTTACTACAATGGCTCGGCGGGCAGCTTCCGGGAAACCAAAGATTTTGGACTCCGGGGGGAGTATGGTTGCAAAGCTGAAACTTAAAGGAATTGACGGAAGGGCACCACCAGGAGTGGAGCCTGCGGCTTAATTTGACTCAACACGGGAAATCTCACCAGGCCCGGACACCGGAAGGATTGACAGATTAACAGCTCTTTCTTGATTCGGTGGGTGGTGGTGCATGGCCGTTCTTAGTTGGTGGAGCGATTTGTCTGGTTAATTCCGGTAACGAACGAGACTCTAGCCTGCTAAATAGGCGTCGTCATTTAGGTGTGCGTGTCTTCGGATGCGCAACTCACTGACGACGTATTAAAATTCTTCTTAGAGGGACCGGCGGCTTCGAGCCGCACGAGATTGAGCAATAACAGGTCTGTGATGCCCTTAGATGTCCTGGGCCGCACGCGCGCTACACTGAAGGAATCAGCATGTTCTCCCTGGCCTAGAGGCCCGGGCAACCCGCTGAAACTCCTTCGTGCTGGGGATTGGGGTTTGCAATTATCCCCCATAAACGAGGAATTCCTAGTAAGCGCGAGTCATAAGCTCGCGTTGATTACGTCCCTGCCCTTTGTACACACCGCCCGTCGCTACTACCGATTGAATGATTTAGTGAGGTCTTCGGACCGACACGCGGTGGCTTCACGGCCGTCGGCGTTGCTGGGAAGTTGACCAAACTTGATCATTTAGAGGAAGTAAAAGTCGTAACAAGGTTTCCGTAGGGGAACCTGCGGAAGGATCATTAACGTACATACAAGCGGTCGCTCTTAAAACCAGTGACAGTGCGCGTATAACGAAAATAATCCAGTCATAAAAGTTCCGAGACCGATGCGCTGTCGTCGTCGTCGTCGTCCTTGGCGACGACGATGATGATGACGACGTAAAGTTTCGGCGTCGCGCTATAGATCGACGTAGACGGGTAGAAATCCGCGCCCCGAGTTGATCTTTGCGTGTTCGTAAACACAAAAAACTATGCGGTTTAGAGAATTACCGTGTGCGTGTGATGGCTTAGTTGACGTCCGCGTGCATGTTTTTTTTTCTAAGATATTATTTTTTATATTTTTAAAATTGACATATATATGTGAAAACCATTACCCTGGACGGTGGATCACTTGGCTCGCGGGTCGATGAAGAACGCAGTTAACTGCGCGTCATAGTGTGAACTGCAGGACACATTTGAACATCGACATTTCGAACGCACATTGCGGTCCGTGGAGACACATCCAGGACCACTCCTGTCTGAGGGCCGGCTGCATAAAAACAATAACCACACTGCGCCAACGTAAGGCGGCGCATATGACGGTTCCGTCGAACGATTTCGTTTCGATATGGTCCGTTTAAAAATATTGTAAATATCATTTGCGCGCGCAAGCGAGCTCTTGATATTAAGTGTCGAAACGCCTCTTCAGGCGACTCTTCGTGTGAATGTGTGTGTATGTGTATTTTATATATTATATATACTACTATTTCTGCGAGGGCGTCCTGTGACTCGGAGCGTGTTAGATACGAAACTCTAGTAGGCGGACTCGACGTCCGAAGAGCGCGTCGACGCCGCCGCTTCGACATACGAAAGTGTGTCGTAGTGGTTGCGTCGTAGCGTTGACGGATATCGTGTCTGCCTCAATTTTTATCGTTGGCCTCAGATCAGGGAGGATTACCCGCCGAATTTAAGCATATTAGTAAGCGGAGGAAAAGAAACTAACTAGGATTTCCTTAGTAGCGGCGAGCGAACAGGAAAGAGCCCAGCACTGAATCCCGCGGTTGTCACGGCCGCGGGAGATGTGGTGTTCGGGAGGTTCCGCTTTCTCGTCGTCGCATCTCCTGTCCAAGTTCGTCTTGAACGGGGCCGTTTTCCCGTAGAGGGTGCCAGGCCCGTAGCGACGGAGGGCGGCGGCGAGAGGAACTCTCCTCAGAGTCGGGTTGCTTGAGAGTGCAGCCCTAAGTGGGTGGTAAACTCCATCTAAGGCTAAATATTACCGCGAGACCGATAGCGAACAAGTACCGTGAGGGAAAGTTGAAAAGAACTTTGAAGAGAGAGTTCAAGAGTACGTGAAAC